>OY728136.1:306251365-308751365 GCA_963277665.1 Viscum album
TTCTGGGAAATTTCTAGAACTGGACGTTTTAACTACAGGTCCACTGTCTTTATCATTAAGGTTCAAAATAGAGAGATCATCTCCAATATTTTCAAGAGAGGTCTTAGGTTCATGTGGACCAGTTTCATCAAATTTGATGTGAACAGATTCTTCCACACATTTGGTTCTCTTATTAAAAACTCTATAGGCTTTACTAGAAATAGAGTACCCTAGGAAAATTCTTTCATCACTCTTGGATGCAAACTTGTCAAGATTATCTTTAGTATTAATAATAAAGACTTTGCAGCCAAAAACTTTGAAGTAGTTAACCTTAGGTTTCCTATGGTTCCACAACTCATAAGGGGTCCTCTTAAGAACAGGTCTGATCAAGACTCTATTAATAACATAACAAGCTATATTTACAGCTTCAGCTCAAAAATAAATGGGTAGGTCATACTCATTAAGCATGGTTCTATCAATTTCTTGCAGGGTTCTATTCCTTCTTTCTACTACACCATTCTGTTGAGGTGTCCTAGGGGCAGAGAAATTGTGACTATAGCCATTGTGTGAGCAGTAAGATTCAAACTCATGATTTTCAAACTCACGACCATGATCACTTCTCAGGGTTTTAATCTTAAGTCCACTAAGGTTTTCTACAGACTTGTAATATTTAACAAAGTAAGAACAAGCTTCAATTTTGTGAGCTAGAAAATATACCCAAGTATATCTAGAATAGTCATCTATAAGAACATAGACATAATGCTTCCCATTTAAACTAGAAACTCTAGAAGGTCCAAATAAATCCATGTGAACCAACTCGAGAGGTTGAGAAGTTGACACTTCTTTCTTTGATTTAAAATAAACTTTATGTTTCTTTCCCTTTTGAAAGGGATTACAAACTTTGTCTGCTGGAAATTCAAGTTTGGGTAGGTCTCTAACTAAGTTCTTCCTAGCAAGTTTTCTAAGTGAATGCACATTGCAGTGTCCTAATCTTCTGTGCCAAAGCCAAGACTCTTTATGAAAATCATTTAAACAAGTAATATTTTTCTTAGCTAAAGAATTTAAATCAACAACATAAACATTTTCATTTCTTAAAGTAGAAAACACTAAAGCATTTTTAGAATTAAAAACATTGAAAGAATCATTTTCAAATTTAACATAAAAACCATCATCACATAACTGAGAAATACTTAACAAATTGTATTTAAGTCCATTAAAAAATAAAACCTTAGAAATCAATACTGAGTCAGTGTTACCAATTTGGCCTAAGCCGATGATTTTTCCTTTTGAGTTATCACCAAAAGTGACAAAACCTCCATCAAATCTGACTAAGCTTTTAAAGTATGAGAAGTCTCCTGACATATGTCTTGAACATCCACTGTCCAAGTACCAGGTCTTTTTACAGGAGATTTTTAAGCAGGTTTCCTACAAAACAGATTTAAACAGGAAATGATTTTGGTACCCAGATTTTCTTGGGTCCAGACAGGTTAGCCAATAACACTTTAGGTACCCATATTTATCTAATGGGTCTCATAAAATTTATAGAATCAATAGATTTTGAAAGATAAACCTTATTAGATCCATAACTATGAATATAACTAGTTGAAGCATATGAAGTTCCAGAGCTAGCTACATTCTGTCCAGATTTAGGAATGAATCTAGTTTTGGTAATTTTCCTTTGTCCAGGTTGGTATCCTATACTAGTAGTGTATCTAGGTGCTATTTTCTTACCTAGAATTTGAGTAAGAGTATCTTTACCATTGGTAAATTTCTCTAAGTCTTTCTTGAGTTGTTCATTAGATAATTTCAGTTTAGTATTCTCTTTAAGAAACTGAGCATTCTTTTCTACTTCAATATCAAGATCAAATTTATGTTTAACAGTTAAAGCATACTGTTTCTTTAAACCTTTGTATTTGTCTTTCAGATCATTATAGGTTTCTTCTAACATATCACAATATTCAAATAGTTCAGATTTTGACATGTTATCAGAGTCAGAATTATCTCCAGAATAATATGAATTTAAAGCAGGATTTTCTAATGTTACCTTAGAAGTGTTTGTCATAAAACACATGTTTGCCTTATTTCTGTGTTCAGTTTCAGAAACTTCAGATTCAGTGGAGCTATCCTCAGAAGCACTCCAAGTAGCCTTCATGGCTTTCTTAAACTTATTGTCCTTGTATTCATACTTCTTCTTGTATTTCACCTTTGGACAGTCTGCTTTTATGTGCCCCTTTCTTTTGCACTCATAGCAGACAACTTCATCCGATTTTTCAGATTTCTTCCAATCCTTTTTCCAATGTCCCTTGTTATCATACTTACCTTTATAATTCGATTTTCTAAAAAACTTCTTCTTCCTATAAAACTTTTTAAATCTTCTAGAAATGTGAGCCATCTCAGCATCACTATCAGAAGCACTTTCACTATCTTCACATCTTGAACTTTCATTTATAATGTGAAGCTTTTTCTTATCCTTGTTCTTTGAAGTTGTAGTTTTGAAAGCAATAGACTTCCTTATAGGTTTATCTTCTTCTTCTTTGTTCACCTTGAGTTCCTCTTCATACATCATCAGTTTGCCAATTAATTCTTTGACTGTCAGTTCTCCAATGTCACACAATTCTCTAATTGAGACAGAATTTCCTCTCCATCTTTCAAGTAGACATCTCAGAATTCTCATGATTTGTTCATTTGCTGGAATATCCTTTCCCAGAGAAGTCATTGTGTTGACAATTTCTTTGAACCTGAGATACATGTCAGAAATGGGTTCATCAGGCTTCATCTTAAAATTATCATACTTAATAGTATAGGTGTTCAATCTCATTTCCTTAACATTAGTTGTTCCTTCATGAGAAATAGCCAAGGTATCCCAAATTTCATATGCAGTTTTACAAGCAGATATTCTATTAAATTCCTCATCTCCTAAAGCACAGTACAAAGCATTCATAGCTTTACAATTATTATTGTAGGCTGTCTTAGTAGCTTCATTCCAAGTAGATCTAACAGTTGTAGGAATTTTATATTATAATTATATAGCAGTCCAAATATCAAAACCCATGCTCTCTAAATGAATTTTCATCTTGATTTTCCACTGAGTATAGTTGATGCCATTGAAAAAGGGTGGTCTATTGGTAGCAACACCTTCAAGTCTATTATCCATGATAGCTTACTTAAAGCAAATATTTTAAAGAGATAAAAATTTAGAAATAACAGAAATTTTATGAACTTTAAAATACAACTAAAATCACAGTTGAAAAACAGAGTACTTTTAGAAAATATTTAAACAACATTTGATACCAAATGTTGGTCGGAGTGGACACTCCAGAGGGGGGTGAATTGAGTTCCAATTAAAATTTCTGTTTTAAAAATTTGTCTTAAAAACCCACAAATAAAATACTGAATTAAACTGTAGTGAATTTATATCAAAGTAAAGGTTCTGTTGGGTTCTCAAGGGATTGATTATTTCCCAGTTAATCAAAACAAAAATGTTGATTAACTTTTTAAACCAACTTACTGATTTAAAAATAATATAAACACTTGCGAATTTAATTATCAAAGTGACTTTAAAACAGTTTTAGTTTTAAAGTAATTAGCAACGGAATAAAAGAATAACTTTGAAAGATATAGCACAGCAGATATAACCAAGAGGTTCAGTCTCAAGCCGAGACTTAGTCCTCTCAACAATTTGTATAAAATTGATCCACACCCTGGATCGGGGTTCACAACAGTTTATAACTATCCAGGTCCAAGACCTCTACCACTGTTATTCGTGGGAAACAGAACAACAACAACCAACTATCCAAGTCACACAATACCTCTACCACTATCTCAGTGGGAAATAAAAGATGTAAGAGTTTGAGTGAGGATTTACAGATCCTCCAGTAAAAGTACAAGAGATAGTGTGTGTGTAAAATACAGAAGATAACACACACTGCTCAATATGTAAAAAGATAAATCACAGAGAAGATTTAGAGTTTAGAAATGGCTCTAGTGATTGCAGTGCAGCTCTGGACTCCTTTGGATTGATCAGAATTGGTTCTGAGTCCTCTTCTGGTTTCAGTCTGGAAAACAGAGTGTCGTCTGCTTCCTTGACTTTCAGGTTCAGAGATAGAGAAAAAATAGTTGATGAAGTTCTTGTGTTATGTTCTCGTTCTCAGCTCTTCACTGGTAAGCAGTGATGAATGAGTTCCTCGTGTAAGTTCAGTCGTCTCTTTGCATGCACACTCGGTTGTTCTTCCAGCACACCTCGTGGTATGTATATCTCTATGTATTCGTCTATTTATCCATCTTTTTAGTCGCACATCCTTCCTTTATTTAAAGCATGTGCTCCGGCAAAAGATGATTTACTTTTTGTAGGTACGAGGTACGGTTCCCTGACATCCAACAACACACGTTAAATAAATGTCAGTGTATTAAAATATACCTGATATGACCGTTGGTTAGATTAAACAAAGATAAAGAAATTAAATCTGTGTCGGGTTCTGTCTCTAGAACGGTAGCTCTTGATATCGGTAGACTTGTGTTATAGTAGGTGTCTGTATCGGTAGATTTCATTTGTAACGGTAGACTTTGTATCGATAGCTGCAACAGTAGACTTGATCACATCAGTAGCGGTGGACTTGTAATGGTAGCTGTGGCTCTGCCTTGTACCGGTAGCGGTAAGTCCCTATCGGTAGCTTCCTTGATGTATCAGTAGACTTTGCGTATCGGTGGACTTCAACATATCGGTAGCTCTGTATTGGAAGCTTTCGACTTTGATGTAGCGGTAGAATTGAGTACCGGTGAGCTTGTAACTATAACTCTATTGGTAGACTTGATGTACCGTATCAGTAGAATTTGATGTAGCGGTGAACTTTGAGTATCGGTGAACTCCGTATCGATAGCTCTATTCGATATCGGTAGCTCTGATCCATAACGGTGGCTACTATTCTGTATCGGTAGCTATAAACTGTTTAACCATTCTATTGGAATAATGAGTTAGGTCAGAGTACATATATCCAAAAGACTTATATTAAGCATAATTGAAAGTAACAACATATAATAAAGCATATTGGAGATGTATCAACCATAATTTAAGATATAAATAAAATATAGTTTGGGATTATCAAAATATAATAAAGCAACTCAATTCCCAGAGGGTTCAATAGAAACGATCCAAAATAAGAGTAAATTCCACAATCTGAATTCCCTGATCACTCATAAAGAGACTCACCATTTGGGTTTTCACTCTACCTAGACCAGTATACTTAGGTCTAGCTCAAATTTCCTAGATATCCTATTCACCCTTATGAATATACTTGTTGCCCTCAAGTTATTTGAATAACCCCTGACAGTGATATAAATCCATTTGGGATCAATAAGTCACAATTCAGTCCATATCGAGAATGAATTTGAATTTGGTTATCTCAAGGATAAAGAAATTACATTTGAAACGATACCCGACTATCTCAAGGGGAACTCCTAGAACTATCATATACCTTATTCTCAGGCTGCTAATGTTGTGTCAAGTGTAATAACACCACTGGAATACTCTATAACTAGGCCTAGACTTCCCATAGTTGTAGTAGATAGAAAAGATTGTGATTCACCTATATCAAAAAAGGCATATACTAAAGTGGAGACTACCATAATAGTACCTCTAACTGTAGATGGCTCTGGACTCTTCTCCTCCCACCATAGGCTTCACTTCCTAAACATGGCCTAAACTGAGGTTCTGAGATACTTCCTAAATAACTTGATCAGGTCCACTCTATAGACGTTGGAACTCTATAACAACCCTTATCTTTATTAAACATTAATATATGATTTAATTACATAAATTTTCACTTAATACAACCCAAAAATATCAAGAGTTCTAGTGTCTTTGGGAAATCAGGTACATTACATAACAACTTGAAACATGAAAAACAACATATTTATTGAAAACTTCCTTAACATGGCCAAAATGTTCATTCATACTTAACATTGCATGGGATAACCTGAGGACATATGTAAGAAAGGGGTGAGCTATAAAGCACAGTAAGGGAATAAACAAGGCATAGCATGAGGAAAAAAATACTTTTTATAAAATAGGAATATCAATGGATCATAAAAAGAACATGAATAATAAAGCATGATATATCATGATAATAATAACATGGTAAATGTGGAAACAATTTAAAACACTACATCATAAACATAGGTCAAGGCTAAACCGCCAAGACTTCATGGCAGAAAAAGTCCCATAAAGGAATAAGGTAAACCCATGTCCCAATGATGAAGCTCAAATTTTCAAATATTTTATACTATAAATAATTGTTTGTAATCCCACCATAGTGTTATTTTATGGGTAGTTGTCAGGTTTTTAGGTTTTAGGGTTATTTTTAGCCTAAATGCAAAAATGGCATAATTCTGCAATTTTAACAGATTGTTATCATAGGGGTATTTTTGTCATTTATCATAAAATATATGTCCAAATTTTGTGATTCAATTTTTTTAGAATCATTATTTTATTTCCATCAACGTTGTCTTTTGGACTAGGAGATGATTCGGCCATCTAAAGGGCTTAAAAAATCAATGAAATTTATGATTTTTCTGGGAGGATAGCATGGACCCCACCACTGTAAAGGAACCACAACTAGTCCTACACACATCCAACTGAGGTTTTTATACCTTGGAGAGCACAAGAACAGATAGCTACGGCTCTACAACAAATTTGGTGGAATTTTGAAGTCATTAAGGCTTCCATTTAATGTTATACGCTTGGAGGAAGCTTCCTGGAACCTACGTCCAGAAAAAGAAACTACTAATGAAAAAAATCATAACTCCTTGATATGGTGTCCAAATGAGCTGAAATTTGGAGGGTGAATGGAAAACACATTAAGGAACAAATTTTATTAAGGGGTACACACGTTAATTGTCCATGTATTTGAAAAAAAATGTGCAAACCTTCGTAGTGCATAATTCTTCCTATAAAAGGAGGCCATCGCCTCCTTCCCAAATCATCCCATTCTCCATCCCATTCCTTCAAGGCACCAGGGAGGAGATCTTCACCGATGGAGGCCGACTGAAAATCTTCCCCATATCTTTTTAATTTATTTATTTTCTTTATTTTTGTTTTAGTTTTCTATTTTAATTTAGATTTCTAATAAATTCATGCATTGTTTTTATTATTGTGTCCACCCATCCACCCTCTTTTCTTCTTCTCATCTTATCATCGTGAATTATAATACTAATGATCATGAGTAACTAATCCAAGGAATATATCAAGGGATTAATCATGTTCTTGAACCCAAGACCATGATTTTAATATTCTTTGAGTTAATTATAAGGATAATTTATAGTGGTTGTAATCCTCACTGTGGTTGTCTAAAGTTTAACTTCTTAATATACAACCATTTTCCCTCGATTGAGGAGGTGGATAGAGAGTGTTCTTGGCAATATCTAAGTAGACTTTCATTCATAACTAGGGTAGACTAAGGTGTGTACACATACGATGGAGTGTGTTCACTAAGAACATTTGATGCTGGTCAATGAAGGTTCTCCCTGAAAGTTCTCTCGGGAGAACTTCCTTTCTTCACTAATTCCATGTTGTTTATAATTTCATATTAATTTGAATTGAATTTTTGAATTTCATTTATTTTCATAAATTCCATTTATTTCATAAAATATAAAACAAAAAAAAAGAAGTAATTTAGGTAAATTATATTAAGTGATTGAATAACTGACAAATCTCCTCAAGTGAGACGACCCTAGTCAGCCACTATGCTGCACTAGGAAAACATAAAAATACGCTTTTTCCACACCCTTTGATAGGCATGCATCAAAACTGGAGTAGTTATGGGGAGCCAATCAGTTATTCATTTACCTTTTCTATTTTAACATTCTAGATATATTTTCATTTAAAAAAACAAAAAAAATAATAAATTTCAAAAAAAACTTTAAAAAAATATTCTTATGATGTATTCAAATTGTGATTATTATGCATGGACTGACCAATATCAAGTGCAAGAAAATGTTTACAATGAACTTAATGCTTAGTTTAATAGGATTAGTGATAAATTTCAAAACCTAGATAGCCAAATAGAATGGATTTCTGAATATATACGCACATTCCAAGAGCAATCCAAACCTTAGCCGAAACCTGAATCTGAACAAGTGGTGGAATAGATTTCACCAATAATTTTTTATCTTAAAGAACCTAAGACGGGAGAGAAAGGAATTTTAAAGGAACTAATTATATCATCTCACACTCAACCATTGCTATAGGAGGTTCAAGAAGTACATATTTCAACTGATGCACTAATGGAATATCAACATTTTTTGGAAGAATCTTGGAATATCTTTGTTAAAGATAACTTGAAACATGATCTTCCCAAACTTGATAATGAAACATCAAACACTTTATACCTCTATATTTCTTTGGAAGATAATGAAGAAGATGCACCTTCTGATACTGAGTTTCCAATGGTCATGCCTGAAGAGATCAATTACCAAGCTAAATTACTTGAATGGGAATATTTCTTTATTAATTCTTCATGTTTTAATCTTATTCAAGCTAAATTGTTTTTTGACATCTCTTCCTTTGAAATTTATGATATATCACAAATAGAGAAGACTGTGGATGTTAAAGAAGAGACTAATCAAGTGGTGGTGATTGAAGAATAAGATTTGGGGAAGATTGTGGTGCGACTACCTCCTCAACAAAAAATTTCATACCATATGGAGGAGGACACCACAGAAGTCAATGAGGAGCACCCCTACATTCTATTCCCTCCCACTTTAAGCCTCAAATTTCATATTTATTACTTCTTGGGGGTTGGGAACTTTCTTATCATCTTCGAGGTTCTCTACTTTCAGTGTTTACTCATGGACATAAGTAAAAGTCACATGTGGTGGTTCATCTCAATGAAACCACACCCGCCTTCTGATTGGGGATAATCCACTGAAACTGCCTAACTAGGGGCTATAAAAACCTAACACCCACTTGGGGGTCTAAACCAAGAATTATCTCTTTTCTTTTCCCTTTTTCATTCTTTTTATTTATTTTTATTATGTATTTTCATTACTTTCTTGTAGTCTTAAAGTGGTAGCTTCTAGGAGCTTAACTCAAGGCATCCACTTCAAAAATAATGTGAGTTTGTATCTTTCCTTCCCTTGGATTTTCTACCATTATATTTATATTTTATTGAGTTTAAATGAGGGGTAGTAAGATTTATGTGTGGGGAGTGTCAACCTTCTTAGTTCTTATTGTGTGATTTTCATATTTGTTTATCATATTTTTAGGATTTTTGAGCTTTAATGGATATTCATATCACTTTTTACACATCAATTGTTTTTTAAAGAGTTGAAATGATTTTTGAAATAATGGATTTTAAATGATTGTTGATATGATTTTTCCCCCCTGAAATGGATTTTCAAGCATTTTTATGAGTTTGACTGATTTTTGAAATCCATGCCCATGAAACACTAACTCAAAATATTTTTCCAATACCATGAGGTATTCTAAACCACTTTTAAATATTCTTCCTAATACCCACACTTTCTTGAGGGAAACATGAATTTTTTTTGAGAACCAGAATTTGTGAATATTTTATTTCGAAGATTTGGATTTCATGTAATGTATTTGAAATAATTGAGGCATCTCTTTGGCTAGCCACATTTTATCTTGAGACCTGCCTTTACATTTATCCTTTGTAAGCCCTTATATTCCATGAATTTCCTTATTGGTTTAAGCCACATTAGAAGCCAATTTTTCCTTACCTACCCGCACTTCTAGTATTTTTTCATGGTTATTTCAAGTTTGAATGTGGGTGAAGGGACTTTAGTGTGAATTCATTGGGATTTTTATCATTTATGGGTGGTGCGAGGTGTGTGTCAATACTTTGGCCAGTGGATAATAAGAGAATTGGGCATGTGTCATCATTTCATTGTGCTTTATTTATTTCATCCATTTCTCCTTAAAAAAATGAAAGAAATGGAGATGAGCTTGAATTCCTCATTGTAAATTCTCTTATGAATAATGTAACTCTCAAAAATCAAGGGCATGGATTTTCATCCATTCATTTTATTCAATTTTCATCTCATACTTCAAAAAAAAGAAAAAGAAAATAAAAGAAAATAAAGTTATGCCTTTCTGGAGCTTTGCAAAAAAAGAGAGAGAAATTAGATGATATAATTAATTATAATAACTGATTGTCTCATGTACCATGTCATAAAATATGGTTGGTGTTTTTTTTTCACATTTTCTAGTGGGATTGATAGAGGAATTTCCTGTGTTTTCCCTTGAATTAATCATGCATTGTACTTAAAAGTCCAACCTCCTCTTTCTAGCCTAAAACTTTTTTCAATAATTTTCCCACAATCCCTAAGCCACATAATCATTTTAACCATTAATTAAATACCTAATTATTGAATTAATTTTCATGTTTCATGCTATAGAGAGAAGATAATTTTTACAAACCTATGGTAATACATGCGATTTTCAAGTATGAGCATAACTTTAGATTCAATTTTTCTTGAGTGAAGAGTAACATAAAATTTAATGTGCAGTAGGTTGTGAATTGGCCATGGATTGATTAATAAGGTTAAACAAATTTTAATGATTGAAATTAAAATAAGATAGAATTTTTTTTCATATATGATACATGATGGACTTCTATTTTGGATAAGATCATTGATATTTTCTCAATTTTTATTGTTGTGTGGATTTTGATTTGGATGTAAGATGATTACCCAAGAGTGCAATGTTTAAGTGTGGGGGAGTGATGAAACACACATTTTAAAACATTTTATACTATAAATCATTTTTTATAATCCCACAATATTGTTATTGTATGGGTAATTGTCACATTTTTAGGTTTTAGTGTTATTTTGAGCCTAAATGCAAAAATGGCCTAATTCTGCAATTTTAACAGATTGTCATCATAGGGGTATTTTTGTCATTTCTCATAAAATATATGTCCAAATTTTGTAATTAAAAATATTTTAGAATCCTGATCTTATTTCCATAAATGTTTTATTCTATACCAGAAGCTTATTCAACCATCTATAGGGCTTAAAAAATCAATGAAATTTATGATTTTTTCAGGAGGACAACGTGGACCCCACCACCATAACAGAACCACAACTCAGACTACACACTTCAAAATGAGTATTTTCCACCTGGGATAGCACAAGGATATATAGGTATGGATCTAAAACAAATATGGGGGAGTTGTTAAGTCATTAAGGCTTCCATTGAATGTTATAGGTTTGGAGGAAGCTTCCTGGAACCTGCATCCAGAAAACGAAACTTTCAATTAAAAATTCATAACTCCTTGATACAATTTCAAAATGATCTGGAATTTGGAGGGTGAACTTAAAAAACATTAAGGAACAACTTTTATTAAGGGGAAAACACGTTAATCTTCCATTTATTGGGATCTAAATGCGCAAAACTTCAGATTACATAATTCTGCCTATAAAAGGAGGCCCTCACCTCCTTCCCAAATCATCCCATTCTCCATCCCATTCCTTCATGCCACAAAGGAGGAGATATCCACCGGGGGAGGCTAGCCTTAAATCTTCCCCATTTACTTCTAATTTATTTAATTTATTTATTTTTTTTAGTTTTCAATTGTAATTTTGATTTCTAATAAATTCATGCATTGTTTTTATTATTGTGTACACCCATCCACCCTCTTTTCTTCTTCTCATCTTACCATCGTGAAATATAATACTCATGATCACGAGTAACTAATCTGAGTGATATCACAAGGGAGTAATCAGTTTCTTGAACCCAAGACCATGTTTTTAATATTCTTTGAGTTAATTCTCAGGATAATTTATAGTGGGTGTAATCCTCACTGTGGTTGTCTAAAGTTTAACTTCTTAATCTACAACCATTTTCCCTCGATTGAGGAGGTGGATAGAGGGTGTGCTTGGTGATCACTAAGTAGACTTTTCATTCATAACTGGGGTATACTAAGGTTTTCATACATACTATGGAGTGTGTTCACTAAGAACATTTGATGCTGGTCAATGAAGGTGCTCCCTGAAAGTTCTCTCAGGACAACTTCCTTTATTTACAAATTCCATTTTGTTTATAATTTCATATTAATTTGAATTGAATTTTTTCATTTCATTTATTTTCATAAATTACATTTTTTCATAAAATATAAAACAACAAAAATAATTAATTTAGGTGAATTAGATTAAGTGAGTGAATAAATGACAAAGCTCCTCAAGTGAGACGACCTTGGTCAACCACTATGCTGTACTAGGAAAACATAAAAATATGCTTTTGCCACGCCCTATGACAGGCGTGTGTAAAAAATTCATGGTTGAAAAAGTAAAATAAAGGAATAAGGTAAACCCATCTCCCAACATGACATATCAAGATACTAAACATTACCCAATGCATTGGAGCGCTCTCAGGGTGCAACCTTCATAATCATTTCATTCTCATGCTTAAGTGTTCCACATAGATCATATAACATGGATTCATTCATCGCCATAATTTATTACACAATCAATGAGTGTGGAATAAATAAATATAAGTCAAAAATAAAATAATTATATGTTCATAAATTTTAATACCTTTGATAGATAAATTGGTATGGTATTCACTACATAGTTATTTTGGCATGGAAAATCACGGTGTAATTTCGGTAGCATAACAACTTCATATGGAAATTCATAAAATGGGTTAATTAGATTGAAATGGGTCTATCATAATTTATAAATGAAATTTATAGTAATAGAGACATGGAAATACATTCCCCAACACAAGGAATTGTACATAGAAGGTGTTACATAATAAAGAACTTGAATAAAGAGGAGAAAGTAAGGAACCCTTACAAAGGTTTGGCATGGTAATGGGTGTACATAAAGGTTATTAGGATATTTAAATGAGATTGAAAGATATTATAATAATTTATACATCAAATGGGAAGTAATGGGGATATTTAATAATATATCCCAATATAGGAAAAAATGATACTAAAATACATAACATAAAAGGAATTCTTGATAAAAGATGAGGGTGGAAAATCCCTTATGGATCTTCGACATATTAACCGGTGTACATAAGGGTTCATAAGAGGGATAAGTGAGGGTGAAAAGGGATCCCATAATTTAAAAATAAAATTTAAATTAAGGGTATAGGTGAGAATGTATCCCAACTTAATCAAATGGAAATTTAAAATTCATATCATAAATGAAATACTTGATAAAAAGATGAGAGAGAGAATCCCTTACATGAACGCGTGACTCCAAAATCCTATAGGGCTTCTTGAGAGCTTGGGGGGTCCTTGGGAGGACACTAAGGAGTAAGGTTCTGAGTTTGTTCATGCTCTAAAGAGTTTTAGTGAAGAGAAATGGGAGCTTGAGTGGGTTTATATTGGAAAATAAGGGGATTTATTTATTATTTTGGGTTTGGACACTACATAATAAAATATTCAAAACCACAAACCATCCCATGATTTTTGTCCATGTTTTCTGAAAAGGGTGGTGTTTTACATTATATTATAATTCTAATGTCTGAATATAATAAAATAATGTCCTTTCTTATGTGGAGGTGAGTCACACTCTCAAAGAAATGATTTTAAAATCTTAAAATATAATATAAGTCCTGGAGGATTAATTAAGGCTTTATAAAATAAATAAAACAAACTTAAAATTGAATTATTTTAAATTAAAAACATATATTTTACCTATTATACCTTTTATATTATTTATTACATCACTATTGGGCCATTATGATGTCATAAAACACACCGTATATTTATACGGTGTTTAATTTTTAACCAAAAAAATTACTATCTCAGAATATTATTAAAAATTCACCATTAGATAATTTAGATGTATTGATTACAAAAAAAATATTCATTTTATCTAAATAATTTCCTAATTATTTGAATTTTCACTTTTAAAATAATAATCAACATTTATTGAAAATGATGTGTTTTTGACAAATAACAGTTTTTTTAAACCCTTATTAAATTTGAATTTGAAATAATAAAAATTATATGGTTATTTATTTTTGATAAATATTATTTAATAGTAATATTCTTTTAAAATATTATTTATTTTAAAAATCCATTAATTCATAAATTCATTAATTGAATTTGAATATTTACCAAAAATACAATTTGTTCTTTCAAAATCATTTACAAAGTAATAATAATAGGATGGAAATATATTCAGTACTATATAAAAAATAATGTAAATATTTATATTTATTGGGTCTCGATACATATTCTTTTAATACACCAGTATAATCCCTAATAGTAAGGTTTGTGATGGTGAGGCTTTCATGGGTTGGTTCGGTGAACATGGTTTGGGTCATGATCTCGCTGAGTTTGAACTTCTCCCGTAAATGGTTTCACTCATACTTAAGTTGTTGGATATCAGCTTGGTCTTGGTCTAGGGAAAATCATAGAAATTATAACTTCCTCAGAAGCTCCAATAAATGGAATTCATTGAGTAAGATCCTACTAGTTGAGTCCATCACTTACTTTGTCTATGCCAAAAGTATTTGATAAAACCCTATATTTATACTAGTCATGTGATCACTATTCAATGGTTATATTATCATTGATAAATATTCTTAATGTTCATTTAAATTCAATTGGATAAATCAAAATAAGTGCATATTTTTTCTATAACCATAATACATTTAATTAAATAAAAAAGGGTAATTTTATTCATAATAGTTTGGGTCGTTACAATTTCCCCCCCTTTAGTAATTTCTCCCTAAAATTTTACTTTTTACACAATAAAACAAATGAGGGTAACTCTGTTTCATCACTTCCTCTAGTTACCATGTTTCTTCTTCAAAATTTTGGTTTCACCACAATACTTTGATGAGGGGCATTGTCTTATTTCGTAGAAATTTTCTCTATAATATAATATCTTCACCGGCTGATCCTCATAGAAAAGGTCATTCTCCAATGGTACCACCTCTTGATTGAGTATATGTGATGGGTTTGGTATGTACTTTCTTAATATGTATACTTGGAATACATCATGTACTTGAGACAGGTTCGGTGGGAGTGATATTTGATAGACTACTGATCTGAAGCGATCAAATATCTCAAAAGGGTTGATGTACCTTGGAATAAGATTTAAATTCTTCCCAAATCTAATCACTCTATTCCATGGAGATATATGGAGGAATACCATGTCACCAACATCAAACTCTAGGTCACGTCAATGATTTTCAGCATAGCTCTTTTGTCAACTCTGGGAAACTTTGATGTGCTGCTGAATGGTCTAAACATTATCCACCATTTCTTTAACCATTTTAGGATCTAGAAGTTTTTGTTCCCCAACTTCATCCCAACATGCCAGTGTTATGCACCTCTTCCCATAAAAGGCTTCATAGGGAGCCATTTGGATGCTCGATTGGAAACTGTTTTTGTAAGAGAACTCAACTAGAGGAAGGTATTGGTCCTATCCTCATTTGAAGTCAATTGAGCATGCTCTCAACATATCATCATGTTTTTTGATAGTCCACTCAGATTAGACACCAGTTTGAGGTTGATAATCCGTACTAAATTTCAGCTTAGTGTTTAGATAATACTAGATATTTTCCAAAACTTAGAGGTGAATCTTGGATCTTGATCGTACACAATCGACAGTGTTACTCCATGTATCCTTACCACTTATATGATGTATACCCATGCCTACTGATCTAGTGAGAAATCCTTTCTAATTGAAATTAAGTG
Source organism: Viscum album (assembly GCA_963277665.1). Lineage (NCBI taxonomy): Eukaryota > Viridiplantae > Streptophyta > Magnoliopsida > Santalales > Viscaceae > Viscum > Viscum album. The sequence continues at coordinate 306,267,028 of OY728136.1, forward strand.
TGCAAGATTTGTAAGATAATCCACAACAATCCAGATAGCACTGTTTCCCTTGGTTGTGTTTGGAAGTCTAGTGACAAAGTCCATGGTGATTCTTTCCCATTTCCATGCAGGTATGGGTAATGGTTTCATCATCCCCTTAGACTTATTCCTTTCAGCCTTCACTTGCTGACATACTGGGCACTTTGATGTATAATTAGTGATCTCTTTCTTTATGTTATCCCACCAATAGTGACCTTGGAGATCTTGATACATCTTTGCGTTTCTTGGTTGAATGGAGAATGGAGAACTATGTTCATCATCCAATAGTTCCCTCTTTAACTCAAGGTTTGATGGAACACATATTCTTGACCCAAATCTCACAATTCCTTCTTCATTAACATTGAACTCCAAGGATTTCCATTTTCTTATAATTTACAATTTCTTATGAATTTCTACATCATCCTTTTGAGCATGTTTTAACCTTTCTAAAAGAGATGGTTGGGAAATAATTTGTGAAAGGATTGATGATGTTACTTTCTTTATGATTCCCATTTCCATCATCTTCAAATCCAAGAAGATTAAATCCTTCTCAATTCTCATTTGTGATAGAATTGTTGGATCCTTTCTCCTTAGATCATCTACCACTTTGGTCACTTTCCCATGATGGTAGTGGATTGAGCAGTCATAATCCTTGATGATATCTAACCATCTTTATTAGCTCATATTCATCTCCTTCTATGTGAATATATATTTAAGAATTTTGTGATCTGTATATATTTTACTATTCTCCCCAAAGAGATAATGCCTCCAATTTTTTAAAGTGAAGATCACTGCTGCTAGCTCCATATCAAGCATGGGAAAGTTTTTCTCATGAATTTTCAACTACCTTGAAGCATAGGATATGAATTTTTCATTTTTCATTAACACAAATCCCAATCCCTTCTTTGAATCATCACTGAAAATTATAAAAATTTTCCCACTTGTGGATAGTGTGAGCACATGGGTAGTGATAAGACTCCTTTTCAACTAAATGAAGCTTTATCAACATTCATCATTCCAAGAAAACTTGACTCCCTTTTGAGTTAGCTTGGTAAGAGGGTTTGATAGTCATAATAAATTTCTCAGAAATCGGTGATAATATCCTGCTAACCTAAGGAATCTACAGATATAAGTCATGGATATTTGCCTCGCCCATCCCTAAATTTCTTTTGTATTTGAAGGATCCATAGATATCCCATTACATGCATTGATATGCCCTTGGAATTATACTTACTTCAACCAGAATGAAAACTTGGTGCACTTTTCATAGATCTTCTCCTTTCACAAGGTCTTTAGCACAATGCTCAAATGCTCGTCAAACCCACCCCCCTTGGTTTTAGAGTATATTAGAATATTTTTTATAAATAATACCATGAATTTTCAGAGTTAATTTCTAAAGACTCTATTCATCAAGTACATGAATATTGTTGGAGCATTAGTGAGTCCAAAAGGCATCACTATGAACTCATAGTGCTCGTACCTTGTACGAATAACAGTCATGGGGATATCTTCCTTCTTTACCCTAACTTGGTAATATACCGACTGTAGATCCACCTTGGAGAAGTATTATGTTCCATGTAGTTGATCAAAGAAGTCATTAATTCATGGAAAAGGATAGTTGTTCTTTATCATGATCTTGTTGAGCTCACGATAATCAACGCAAAGGAACATTGAACCATCCTTATTCTTGAAGAAGAGGACTGGTGCACCCCATGGTGAAGCACTTGGGCATATGAATCCTTTATCTATATTCTCCTATAGTGGTTTCTTCAGTTCCTCAAGTTCCACAATATCCATTCTATACAGAGTCTTGGATATTGTCAACACCCCAGGTATAAGCTTGACTAAAAATTCAACCTCTCAGCTAGGGGAAGGTTGGGTAATTCCTTGGTAAATACATCAACATATTCCCTCACAATAAGCATGTATTAAAGGATGGTTATTTACTTAGAATAAATCATTTTAGCCATATATGCTTTCTTGTAGGGTAATAATAATCATGCTTGAGATTATGGTGATAAAGAATATTCATCCTCCTCCTTGAAATTTTATAGAATAAAGGGTTTATTCACTATATAGAGAGAGTAATTTCTCTCTCATGAAAATTTATGTTGGCTCTATATAGGAAAATAGAATCCATCCCATAATTGAATAAAATTCCACCAAAGGAAGTATGACAATGTTTTATGGGAAGTTATTCCCACAAAAATTAACAGGGGATGAGTTATATACTTGGGATGCAATAATTTCTCCATTTTCTATTTTCTCTAACATCTCCAATTCCATGATTTGTGGTGGTTTTTGGATTGTTCTACTAAAATTTTGTTATATGAAGGAATGTGCGGAACTATTGAAGATAACCCTGAATTTCACTTTTTGATTCTGGTTCTACTCGTTTAATTTATCCAAAATAGACTTCAGGAAGATATTTTTTTATAATATTAAACACATAATCGGGGAATCCAATGACATTAAAGGGATAACTTACAAATTACATTTATTTCCTTAACTTATGAATTTCTAGGCATCAATATATGTTATCCATGATCTATTTCCTAACATATATTCTTATGGTAATTTTTGTTCCCTTAATAATGGTTTGTAATGATATTATGAATTTACCAAAGAATATCCCCTAAGAGTGTCAAATTAGGTGTATAGTAAAGAACGTTTTTGTGTACCAAGTTACCCTGACTTAGGCTCAGAACACCTTGTTGCAATTGTTACTCCGAGATATATCTGTACCAAAACCACATCCACTTGTAGTATCCTGATAGGGATGTATTTTCTTGATAATACACTTACTCTATACTCACCAAAATTTAGGTATTTTTTCTTATACTTAGTCTTATCCCTATGGCATTCAGTATAGTTCTCTAATCCTAAGTCTTTCTCTATAGTTTTCTAATCCTAATCCCAAAAATAACTAAACCTATACTTTGATACCAAATATAACAACCCTTGTATTTATTAAACATTAATACATGATTTAATGAAATAAATTTTCACTTAATACAACCCAAAAGATTGATAGGTCTAGTGTCTTTGGGAAATTAGGTACATTACATAATAACTTTCAACATGAAAAACAACATATTTATTGAAAACTTCTTTAACATGACCAAAATGTTCCTTCATACTTAACATTATATGGGATAACCTGAGGAATTACATAAGAAAGGGGTGAGATATAAAGCCTAGTAAGGGGATAAACAAGGAATAACATGAGTAATAAAATAAATGTTAGACAATAGGCATATCAATGGAACATAAAAAGAACATTAATAATAAGGAATGATATATCATGATAATCATAACATGGGAAATGTGGCAACAACTTAAAACACCACATCATAAACATAGGTCAAGGATAAACCACCAAGACTCCATGGTAGACAAAGTCCCAAAAAGGAATTAGGTAAACCCCTAATTGAACATGGAGTATCATGATACTAAAAATTACCCAATGAATTGGAATGCTATCAGGGTGAACCCTTCATAGTCATTTCATTCTCATGCTTAAGTGTTCCACAAAAATCATATAACATAGAATCATTCATCTTCATAATTTATTACATGATCAAGAAGTGTGAAATACATACATATAATTCCCAAATAAAATAATTATATGTGCATAAAGTTGAATAATCTTGATATAGAAATGGGTACGGTATTTACTAAATAATTATTTTGTCATAGAAAATTGCGGTGAAATTTCAGTAGCATAACAGTGTCATATAGAATTTCATAAAATGGGTTGATGAGAGTAAAATAGGTCTCTCATCACTTATAACTAAAATTGACAGTAAGATAGGAATGAAAATACATTCCCAAACATAAGGAATTGGAAATAGATAGCATAACATAATAAATAACTTGAAGAAAGAGGAGAAAAGAAAGAACCCTTACAAATTTTTGGCATGGTAACGGATGTACATAAAGGCTATTAGGAGGGTTAAATGAGAGTGAAAGGGGATATTATCATTTATAAATAAAATGGGAAGTAAGGGGTATTTAAGATCATATCTCAATGTAGTCAAAATGGAAATTAAAATACACAACATAAAAGTTATACTTGATAAAAGAAGAGGGTGAAAAATCCCTATGAAATTTCACCATAGTAACAGGTGTACATAAGGGTTTATAAGAGGGATATGTAATTCCTCAAAAAATTTTGTGTAATTTTTTTTAAAATTATATGGATTATTTCAAAACTAGGTGTTGAGACGACATGAGATTCTGAGGTCTGGGGTGCCTGAAATAATTGTTTGAACTTTTTTTTAAATAGCGTGCATGCGTGGTTTTGGTAACTTCTAAACTGGTGCCTAGATTAAAAATATGGGGGAACCATTGTGTCTAGAATAGAGACTTTTCCTTAGGAAGTACCTAATCTTGACCAGCGTAGGTCGAGATTAAAAGTTAATTTTTAGGCATTTTAAAGAAGAAAAAAGATAAACTTAAGAAAGTTTATTTTATTCAAAATGTCTCTTGGTATTTCAACGATGCATCAGCTGTTTCATTTCATAAAAGAAACAGTGTAACGACATTGCGACTCAGTATAGCAGAAATGCTAAAACATGTTTCCTTCATGTAATGGATTAACAGGGATACGAGATCAAGAGAGGATCCCATAGTTTGCGCTAAATATTTGAATGAATTTCATTGGCGAACAACGGATCACCAATGATAACAAACACCCCTCCCCTTCGAAATATTTTTCCAATGATGATGGTTTGTAGATTGGGGGTTAAAGAACGATAGTGGTGTGGCTTCGTACATCACCAACGACCGATCCAATCCTAGGTAGGGGTCTATTTCTATGTAATTTCTTTCTCTCCCCATTATTTGATTTTAGAGATGAACACGAATCAACCCATGAATTAGTTGACCCACAGATCAATCTCGTATGTGGGATAGTTTTAATTGTAGGAATTTGAATCAAGGTCATCCATGTTTTGATGTGATCCAGGTTTAGAGTTATTAATCTCCCCCTCCCCCAATTTAAATTCTAATATGAATGCATCGGGCCAAAATAAATAAGGCCTAGATCCATCCATTTTTTGTGTTCTTGTGTTCTTCCCGTTTCTCGTGGTACAACGATCTGGGCCTCCGAATTTCGGCTGACAGAGATGGAAATCTACGGCCCAAGAAGGACAGTAGTAGCAGATCAACCCACAATAGCAGGACATGGAAGATGGCAGTGCCAGGCAGATGACCATCAACATGGGAGTCAGTGGTGGAGGAAGGTAACAGCTAGGCAGGCCACACTGCCGATGGAAGGCCGTGACCAGGTGGGCTACGATGGTGACAAGGGTCGCCAGCTTAAAAGTCGGCAGCAGAGGAACCCACGGAAATATTTGTAGGTGGTGAGCAGAGGTCGCAGACGGGCGGGTCGTGGTGGAGAGCTGCGTTAGTCTGGAAGACCCATGGCTTAGCCATGGGTGTGCACTGGCACGCGGTGTGTGGAACTGCATGCGGGGGGAGGCAGTCGGCCAGCTCTCGCCCACATTGACCGAGAGAGGACGCGACAACCACCACATCTAGGAAAGACAAGTTGGATTGCTCTAATGGGCCGGGCTAGGGAAAATTGGACTGCCCCGGGCATCCCAACAGGCTGGACGCATGGCCCAGCAGGTTGGGTCGACTCGGTGAGTTGGGTCAGACCCATGTTGGGTCGGCTGACCCGGGTTGGGTAGGTGGACACCAGGCCGGGTCGGGTCGGACCAGACCTGGACCCAACCAACCCCTTCTCACTTAATTTCCTCTAACTTTCAAACTGCACGTCTGATTGATGAGATGATTGTGGAATTATAACCCTTGTGACTATTTAGTACTTTTGAGATACTCTAAGTGGGTTTTCATGGAAGTTGAAATACGATCTTTGGCTTGAGGATTATTTTTTCCCAGAACAAGCATGTTATGAGTGAGAATCCTATGGCTAGTTGGGATGAGAAGACTATGACTATAGGTCTAAGTGAATAAGTGGTTCTAAGTAACTCAACTATTATAAGTGACTCAATGGGTATAAGTGACTCAGCGGGTCTAAGTGACTCACCATTACTGGGTGTTCTATGATTACATCTGATATCCTTTCTTTTCATAATTTATATTTATACCTATGTGAGATAACAATACTTTGGGTGTACTTTCCTTTGTGGTTATTACTTTATGTTTATTCCTTTGTGGTATTTCCTTTGTGGTCTTTAATTTGTGGTCTTTACTTTTTGGTCTTTACTTTGTGGTTTCTGGGTATCGTACTGAGTATTGTTTTACTCACCCATGCACGGTCTTCACACGCACGTGTCGTGTCTTGTGAAGATGACTGGAATTTTGACAGAGACCTTGGTGGTGTGGGACCAGGTGGTGCTCAGTGAGATCTGACAACTCAGGCATACTCCTATGACTTCATGCAACATCTCTTCACCTACCCTTCCGGTAGGGTTTTCTATAGATGAGATTCCAGTGACTGGTGTACTCATTTGTCTACAACTTTCCTTTTGTTGGGATTGTATAATGGCCCCTGTACTTTTAGTTTTGTATTAATACTCTCATTAGTTGTCTTAGTGTCATGCATGGTTTACTCAGTGTACTTTTCATCTTTGTTGGCATGCAGATGTGTGCATGTGTACAGGTTAAAAGGCAATGCCTCCCATTCATGAGATATTCTTACTCATAGCTAGTCATCAGCCCCTGTCCTATTGGAGGCGGGCTTGGGGTAGTCACAACATGGGACCCAATGGTATGGGTCATGAAAAAGTGGTATCATAGTGGTTAAGTTCTACATTGGGATCGAGAGTCTGTCATATTGGTTTTGGGAAACAGTGTTAAGTGTTTCGAGTTTGGTTTTTAGGAAAGGGACTCCAGTTTTGGTGTGGTGGTCGACGTATCCATACACCAGGACTCTGGTAACTTGCTTTCTAACTCGATACATAAAAACACTAGTTGCAAAGAAATAAATGGTACATGAAACATATAGGATTTTGAGTGTGTCCTCTTATCGTTCTTGATTCATCTCACCAGGTATATTCTATTGATTGTGGTTCATCTTGATCTATTTCAGGATGTCACTACGCAGAAAACCAACCAGGTTTCTGTTGAGAGACTATGAGGATGATACTTCTAGCAATGAGGAATTGGTACAGGGACTAATACCGAAGGTATCCCCACTGGGTGGTTCACCAGTGTTACCACTACCCATTGATCAGCAGTTGCAACCAGCGCTACCAATAGAGGATGCTCGTAGGCTCAGTGCATTACACAAGTTCCAGTGGTAGTGACCTCCCAGGTTCAGGGATGCGACTAACCCCCAGGTGGATGAGGATTGGATTGAGGTGTTTACACAAGTCTTTCATCTAGTGAGGATGCATCTTGACTATATTGTGGTCTTAGCCACGAGCCTTCTTTAGGTCTTAGTGGGGATACAATGGATCTTGATGATCCAGACGCATGTTGAGGTGACCCTCACTTAGATAGACTTTGAGATCCTCTTCAGGGAGGAGTTCTTTCTAGTGATGTTATTCTCTATGTGTATATAGAAGATACTACACCTACATAAGGGTAGCATGATAGTAGTAGATTACTCAGTGCGATTCATCGATATTTCTCTCTACTCCACATACATGGTGCGAGACCTATTCTTTAAAGCTTGGGATTTTGAGTAGGAAATACACTGGGATATGAGGGAATCCATGATTTATCTTAGCATCCCTACTCAGGCTAGGGTGTTAGAGTGAGCTCTACTTGTGGAGATATTCTTGGAAGAGTAGGCACCAGTAGCAGGAGCTACTAGTAGACATTAGGTGGAAGAGTCTTTAGCAGTAAGTAGCAGGCATTAGACATAAGGACCCAAGTGGGTCAAGCCTTCCGAGGTATGGCCCCAGGACACAGGTTCGACGGTATGAGGCTCCCATGACAGAGGTATTCATCAGAAGAGAAGGGTGTGGTACTCATGAAGCGGCCAGGGGAACATGGTTCATGATTGTCTGAATCACTGCACAAATTATCAACATATGGTTGAGAGACCACCAAGGCAAAGGCAAAGGTTCGAGCAAGGTGGTCTTCATGGTGGCGGACATGGTAGGGGAGAAGGCAGAGTGACAAGCGATGACCAGAGGTTTGAGGTATTACCACCACCACCCCCAGGTGGTCCTCCATGGGCTCTAGGAGCCAGTGGACAGAGGTGGGCCCAACTTTAGGTGATAGAGGCCTATGATACCGATTATCCATAGATGATTATAGGTAAGATCTATGTCTTCACCACCTTAGTTGTAATTATTATAGACATAGGTTCCTATCACTCTTTCCTTTCCACGAACCTTGTTTGATGATAAAAGATTCTGGTGGAGCCATTGACTCTATCCTTATTCTTAGAGGCTACTATGGGAGAGGATTTTATGATCACACACTAGTTCTGGTAGTGCGTTCTTACTCATGGAGGTGAGAGCTTTGGCTGGGATCTCCTAGTAGTGGTGTCGATGCCTTACAACATAATTATGGGTATGGACTAGTAATCCAAAGTCCATGCTCAGATTAACTATTTTAGGCATCGAGTGTGGTGTGTTTGTGGAGATGGGACTACGTTTTCCTTTACTGAAAAAATGGAAGTCTTTTAGAATATGATGGACTTTCTCATAGGAGGTTGCAGTCGATTACTCACAAGTTGGATAGCCTTACCCTTAGTGCGGTGGATGAGAGGATTACTCAATTTCTTGTAGTGGTGGATGAATATAAGGACATAATCCCTAAGGATGTTCTTAGATTACCTTCTCATAGGAAGGTTGACTTTTTCATTGATTTGTACCCTATGACAGCACTGATATCCACACTGGAATATCGGATGGATCCTGTGGAGCTTCATGAGTTGAGGGTATAGCTAGAGGACCTACAGAGAAAGGGCTTTGTGAGGCCCAATGTTTCACCTTGTGTGGCCATAGTATTATTTTCTAAGAAGGTATATGGTAGATTTAGGTTTTGGATGGACTATTGGAACCTGAACCAGGTGACCGTGAAGAACAAATATCCCCTACCAAGAATCGATGACCTCTTCGATCAACTGAAGGGAGCGAGGTGGTTCTTGAAGATAGACCTCAGGTCCGGATATCATCAGCTTCATGTATGGGATGAGGGTGTACTGAAGATAATCTTTAGATTTCGGTATGTCCACTATGAGTTCTTGGTCCAGTAGTGTTCATAGAACTCATGAATAGGATCTTCCAACCATACCTTGACCAGTTCGTCGTGGTCTTCATTGATGACATCCTGGTGTACTCATCATCTGAGGAGGAGCATTCGACACACCTAAGGATGGTACTATATACACTATGATAGAATTATCTTTATGGGAATCCCTCTAAGTGTCAGTTCTAGATTCTAGAGGTACACTTCCTAAGACATGTCATTTTGGAGGCTGCAGTTGCAGTGGATTCAGAAAAGATAGAGGCGGTGCTTGCATGGGATCCACCCAAGAGAGTGACCGAGGTGCAGATTTTCTTGGGTTTGGCTAGATATTATAGGAGGTTCATGCCCGAATTTTTCATGATAGCAGCGCCCTTATCAGATTTGAAATGGAAGGGATATCCCTTTGTGTGGATGGAGAAGTGCCAGCAGAGTTTCCAAGAGTTAAGGTAGATACTAACGAGTGTCCCCCAACTTGAGATTGTTAGAGGAGGGTGTTAACTATGTAGTGTTCTGAGATGCATCTGGGATCAGACTAGGTTTTTTCCTAATACAGGGTCAAGCGGTGATTGCCTATGGTTCACAACATTTGAGGCAGTGTGAGAAGAACTATGCAACCCATGACCTTGAGTTAGTAGTAATGGTCTTTTCTTTGAAGATTTGGTGGAACTACTTGATGGGTGAGTGGTTTACCACCTACTCTGACCACAAAAGTTTTAGGTATATCTTCTCCCATAAGGACCTAAATTTGAGACAGAGGTGGTGGCTTGATTTCCTCCAGGATTATGAATTCAAAATTGTCTATACTCCTAGGAAGGGGAACATGGTGGCGGATGCACTAAACAAAAGATATGGGTTGCAGTTACTAAATGAGGCGTTGGAACAGTTAGCTGTGATGTAGATATCCTTTGTGGATGATGATTGAGCATCCTATCTTTAGTTGATAGTTGTCACCCATCCACTCTTTTAGGAAGTGAGGGAGTCACATCTAGGGGATGTCGACTGTGAGACCTGACGTGCTTAGTTACCCATAAATAAATTCCCTAATGGATATTCGATAGTTGGGGAGCACATCGTTCTTTTCAAAGGGTGTACCATTGTACCAGAGGGCGTTATGAGAGGAGGTACTGAGGGAGTTTCACACCTCCCCTTGGACGGTACATCCAGGAGTGGAAAAATGTAACAGGATCTCCAATGATAATACTGGTGGCCGGGAATGAAAAAGGCAATGGCATAGTTCATCTCTCGGTGCCTCACTTGTTATTAAGTGAAGCCAGATCATCAGTTTCTAGCAATCTTGGCCCATTCAATTGAGTTATCGGAGTGGAAGTGGGATGGTATATCAATTTACTTCATGACAGGTTTACCACGTACGTCCAAGGGGAACGATACCATTTGGGTGATCGTAGACCGAATCACCAAGTTGGCCCACTTCTTACCCATTCGGGAGTAGGGTTTGGTAGAAATCTTGGGATGCCTCTATGTTTAAGAGATAATACAACTTCACGGGGTTCCTTCAATGATCATTTCAGAGTGTGATGCTCACTTCACATCCCAACTATGGAGGGGATTGTAGGAAGTGTTTGGGACTCATTTGTGCTTGATCATGACATTTTATCCCCAGACGGATGACCAGGCGAAAAGGACTATCTAGGTTTTAGAGGACATGATTGGTGCCTGCATCATGGACTTTGGTCGTAGTTGGAAGGACCACCTACCTCTAGTGGAGGTTGTGTACAATAAAATATACCACTCCACCATTGGTATGGAACTATTCGAGGCACTATATGGGTGGTCATGCAGGTCACCGCTATTCCGGACAAACCCGGGTGAGTCAGCAGTCATGGGGCTAGAGTTGGTACGGGCTACCACCGAGAAGGTTCATATCATCCAGGAGCAGATGAGGAATGGATAGAGAAGACATAAATATTATGCTGATAGGATATGGAGGCCCTTGGAGTTCGAGGAGGTAGACCATGTGTTCTTTTGGGTCTCACCTCTATGAGGATTGCAGAGATTTGGCTGGGGTGGAAAGTTGTCTCCAAGATTCATCAGCCCTTTCTAGATTCTGAGTAGAGTTGGTGTGGTGGAATACCACCCAGATCTTCCCCCATAGATTCATCAGGTGCATTATTTCTTTCATGTGTCCCAGATGAGGAGGTACGTGAATGATCCATCACACGTCATCGAATGAGGTGAGCTGGACATTGATGATGGAAAGATGTTTGTAGAGTTCCCAGAAGAGATAGAGGATCGACATGAGTGGGTCCTTCATGGGAAGTTGATTCCTCTAGTGCGCATTTAGTGGTAGAAAGGGAATCTCCAGGAGGTCACTTGGGAGTGGGAGGCTCAGATTCATGCTTAGTATCCCCATTTGTTTGTTTAGATCTTGTTTTAAATTTCAAGGACATAAAGCCCTAAGGCGGGGAGAATGTAATGACTCATAAATTTCCATGTAATTTTTTTTAAAATTATATGGATTATTTCGAAACCAGGCGCTGAGAAGGAACAAGATTATGAGGCCCGAGGTTCCCAAAATAGTTTTTTGAACTTTTTTTTAAAGAGCACGTGTGCACAGTTTTGGTAACTTCTAAACCAATTCCAGGATTAAAAATATAAGGGCACCATTGCATCCAAAATGGCGAATTTTCTTAGGAAGGACCTAACCTCGACCGACGTGGGTTGAGAGTAAAAGTTAATTTTTGGGAATTTTATAGAAAATAAAACAAAATAAACTTAAGAAAGATTATTTTATTCAAAATTTCTCTCTGTAGCATCACGACGAGTCAGCTATTTCATTTCATAATTGAAAATTTTCCACAATGTTCTATCTCAATGCTATAGAAATGATAAAATGTGTTTCCCACATTTAATGGATTAATAGGGATATGGGATCATGCGAGGATCTCAGAGTTTGCACTGAAGCTTTGAAGTAATTTCATTGGCGAATGATTTCTCTCCAATGATAATGAATGCCCCTCCCCTTCGAAGTATTTCGTCAACAACGATAGTTTGTGGATTGGGGGTCGACGAACAACTATGGTGAAACTCCGTACTTCACCAACGATTGATCCAATCCCAAGTAGGGGTTTATCTCTAAGTGATTTCTTTATTTCCATGTTCTTTGATTTGAGTGATGAATATGGATCAACCCATGAACAAGTTGACCCTCATATCGATCACGTATGCAGGATGGTTTTGATTGTGGGAATTTGAATCAGGTTCATCCATGTTTTGATGTGATCCATGATTAGAGTTATTAATCTCCCTCTACCCTTATTTCAATTCTAACACATATGTATTGGGGACGACATAAACATGGCCTAGATCCATCTATTTGGGTGTTATTTTATTATTATCGTTTCTCACGTCGCAACAATCCAGGTCATTGACTTTTGGCCAAAGGCGACGACAATATGCGGTCCAAGTGGGACCACGGTAGTGGATCATTCCATGGAAGAAGGTCATGGGAGATGGTGGCGCTAGGTGAAAGACCACCAGAATGGGAGTCGGTGGTGGTGGAAGGTCGCGACCAGACGGGTTGTGATAGCAACAAAAGGTTGCGGCCATGCGAGCCACTGACTCAGAGGCCGACAGTGGAGGAACCCGTGCTAATTTCCATGCGCGGCGAGCGGAGGTCACAAATAGGAAGGTCACGGTGGTGTGGAGCAGCAGAACTGGAAGGGCACCGCGTCAGGCTAGAAGACCTGCAACTTATCCTCGAGTGTGCGATGGCACGTGGTCTGCGGGACTGCATGCGGGGGGAGGCGGTCGGCCAGCTGCTGACCGCATTGACCGAGAGAGGATGCAACAGCCACCGCGTCCGGGTGAGATGAGTCTGCCCACTCTAGCAGGCTGGACTAGGGAAAACTGTGCCACCCCGAGCCACCCCAGGCCGGGCCGGGTTGGGTCGGTTTGACCGATTTAGACCAGACCCAGACCCAACTAGCCCCTTTTCACTTAATTTCCCTTAACTTTCAAACCGTACATCTGATTGAAAATATATTTGTGGTGTTGGGACTCTCACGATGATGTGGTCATTTTGAGATACTCTAAGCGGGTTTTCATAGAATAAAACAAACAACCTTTGGCTTGAGGAGTAGGTTCTCCCAGAATAAGCATACTACGAGCGGGAATCCTGTGAATGGTTGTGATGAGAAGACTATGACTGTGGGTCTAAGTGACTCAACAGGTCTACGTGACTTAGAAGGTCTAAGTGACTCAGCAAGTCTAAGTGACTTAGTGGGTCTAAGTGACTCAGTGGGTCTAAGTGAATCAGTATGTCTAAGTGACTCAACAGTATTGGGTGTTCTATGTTTACATCTTATAGTCTTGCTTTTCATACTTTATATTTATACCTATGTGAGCTGACAATAATTTGTGTGTACTTTCCTTTTTGGTTATTCATTTATGGTTATTAATTTGTGGTCTTTACATTATGACATTTCCTTTGTGGTTTTGGGGTATCCTATTAAGTATTGTTTTACTCACCCCTGCACAGGCTTTGCCCACACGTGTCATGTCTTGTGTATATGACCACATTTTGACAGAGACCTTGGTGGTCCTGGACCAGGTGGTTCCCAGTGAGATCTGACAGATGAGGCATACTCCTACAACTTAAGAAAGTGTCCCTTCACCTACCCTTTAGGTAGGGTTTTCTGCAGATTAGCTTACGGTGACTGGTGTACTCATTTGTCTACATCTTTCCTTTTGTTGGGCTTGTATATTAGCCCCATTGCTTTCATTTTTGTATTGTTACTCTCAGTGGTTGTCTTAGAGGCATGCATGGTTTACTAAATGTTTACTTTTTAGGTTTTTGGGCTTGTATATATATGTGTGTGTATAGGTTTCAAGATAATTCCTCCCATTTGTGAGATATGCCTACTTAGCACTAGTCTCCAGCCCCTGGCCTATTGAAGGCGGGCTTGGGGTAGTCATGGAATGGGCTCCACTGGGACAATTCATAATAGGATCAGTGAGGTTGAAAGTGTATTCCATCATTTAAACATCAAATGGAAAGTAAGGGGATAGGTAATAATATATCCCAACTTAAGAAAATAGAAATTTAAAAGGCATATCATAAATGAAATTCTTGATAAAAATATGAGAGAGAGATCCCTTACATGAATGTGTGACTCCAAAGGCATGGGGGGATTCTTGAGAGATTGGGGTAGCCCTGGGAGGACTCTAGGGAGTAGGAGGAAAATTGTGGTCATGATTCAAATAGTTTTAGTAAAGATAAATGGGATCTTGGGTGGGTTTATATAGGAACATATAGGGGATTTCTTTATTATTTTGGCTTTGGACACTACATAATAAAATATTCAAAACCATAAACAATCCCATGGTTTTTTCCCATGGTTTCTTATAAATAGGAGTGGTTTAAATTATTTTATATGTAAGTGGTCCAAATATAATAAAATAATTCCCTTGATTATGTAGAGGTGAGTCACACTCTCAAAGAAATGATTTTAAAATCTTAAAATATAATATAAGTCTTGCAGAATTCATTAAGGCTTTATAAATAAATCAAATAAACTTAAAATAAATTTATTTTAAATTAAAAACAAATATTTGTCTGAGGATACATATTATAGTATTTATTACATCACTTTTTTTCCATTATTATGTCATAAAACACACCGTATATTTATATGGTATTTAATTTTTACCCAAAAATTCAATTGTCTTAGAAAATTATGAAAAATTCACTATTAGATAATTTTGACATCCTGATTCAAAAAATAATATTCATTTTATCTAAATATTTTTTTAAATATTTGAATTTTCAATTTTAAAATAATATCCAACATTTATTGAAAATGACGAGTTTTTGACAAATACAAGTTCATTTTAACCCTTATAAAAATTAAATTTGACATTATAAAAATTATATTGTCATTTATATTTGAAAAATATTATTTAATAATAATATTACATTAAAATATTTTTTATTTCAAAAATCTATTAATTCTTAAATTCTTTAATTGAATTTGAATATTAACCAAAAATACAATTTGTGCTTTAAAAATCATTTACAAAGTAATAATAATAGGATGAAAATATATTCATTATTATATAAAAACTAATGTATATATTTATATTTATAGGGTCTTGATACATATCTCTTTAATACACTAGCATGATTCCTAAGAGTAAGGTGTATGATGGTGGGGCTTTCATGGGGTTGTTCGGTGAACATGGTTTGGGCCATGATCTCGATGAGATTGAAATTCTCCCATAAATGGTTCTTATTATCTTAAGTTATTGTATATCAGCTTGTTCTTGGTCTAAGGAAAAGCCCATAAATTTTATCTCCCTCTAAAGCTCCAATAAATGGGTTTTATAGGGTACCATCCTACTGGTTGAGGTCATTATTTCCTTTGCCTGTGCCAAAAGGATTCGTTAAAACCCTATATTTATACTAGTCATGTGATCACTGTTCAACCACTATATTATCAATGGTAAAGATTATTAAGAATAATTTAAATCCAATTGGATAAAAAAACAAGTTCATGTGTTTTATATAACTATAAGACATTTAATTAAATAAAAAAGGGGAATTTTATTCATAATAGTTTGGGTCGTTACAAACTATGTGCCCTGGATGCCTTGGCCATGACCACCTGCTTAGCCCGAATGACCAGTACAAGACCAAATTCTTTATCGAAAAGGATTCATTGATCCTACAACTGAAGGTGGTGCTGGCATAGAACCCTTTTCACTTAGAACTAGAGGAAATGATTGGTAGAAATACTGGAGTAACCCATCCTTCTGCAAGCCCAGTACTTAATAAAGTTCCTCATACACTGGGAATTTTTATGTACCAGCCTTACAAACTGGTGACACACCACATAGCTATCATTTCACATGACCTGGATGGTACTTCCCCTGTGTGTAACCTCAAAACAACACTTCCTATCACTGGATAAACCACTACTCAACTTGGAAGCTGAACTGCCCTGTTTCACATCACTTGATTCCCTTAGGTTTTGCTCAACAATGAGTTCATGGTTTACTATCTTTGAAATGGGGGCCAACATAAAGACTTTCACCTATGATCAGATGATGTATGCAAGCCCACCCTCAAATCGCCTCATAGTCTTCAGCTCATCACTGGACAAGGTTGATGAAAAACACTGTAATTCGGTAAAGTGATCTGAATATTCCATCACTGACATATCACCTTACTAAGGGTGTATGAAATCTAAAGAAATATTTGTTCTCAAGGTATATGAAAATAAGTAGTCAAAGAAGGATTTCCAGAAGTCTGCCCAGACCATACCCTAATGTTGACCATCCTGGGTAAGAATGTCCCACCAACTCTTGGTGGAGTTACATAGCATGTAGGGGCGATCTTGAACCTCTGCTCTAAAGGAATATCGATATTCCTGAAGACAGATAACATGACCTCTTTCCATAAATCAACATCCTAAGGTCATCCATCCCCCGAGAATGTGGGTGGATGCTGCTACTGGAACTCCCAAGCCAACTCTTCCATAGTAGGGGTAGGATGAGGAGCACCCTATATAGAACACATGAACCAAAAGAAACTATCCTGAAACTTAGCCTTGGACCAATGCTATAGGTAAAATCCTTGCCTATAATAAAATTTCAACCCATATCCTTCTCTAGGAGTCAGGTCTGGGTCATCATAAGAGGTTTCAAAAATATCACATGAGACACAACCTACTACCCACTACTAAGGTCAGGTTAGGTTCAAGGTCTCTTAGCTCACATATAAGGGAAACTATTTAATTTTAAATATCACATTAATTTTGATTCATTTATGAATTTAAATTTTCTTTAAATAGATAGGTTATATGGATCACCATTCCTAATTTATAAGGTCGAATACACCTTATAAATTGAAATATGATGTAAAAGTAATCCTAACCAGAACACGTTCCATCCCATGCAACCAATTGTCCATGGCTTAAAATTCCATATCCGACTACTTAAGCTGTCTTCTTTAACCTATGTAAGAAAAAACTGTAAGGTTAATGTAGACACATAAAGTTTCAGTCATGTTTTTTAGTTCGCAAAAGAAAGTTGGCATATTTCTATATATAAAAATCAAATCACTGCAAGTCATAAAAACCAAGGCACCACAAGAAGCACATACAATATAGTAAATTCATGTAGAAAGTAAATATGACATGGTATATGCATGGAATTTTAATCCTATGGTGTCTAGTTTGATGCATGTTTCAAATATTCCCTCATAGCATTGGTCCAAGTCTAACAACATTTATAATGACATAAATATTATTAACAGTACAAAACAAGTACATCACCCAATAGTGAAATCTATGAAACTATAACAAGTGTAATAAATAACAGAATTTACCCATCCTAGGAAATTTGGGTTTCCCCTGTATGTGGGTTAGCTACTTCCAAACACAGTATCATTTCCAAATTCCAATGTCCTAGTCTCTTGTCTAATGCCCAAATAGTAAGAAAAAATGAAAAATGTTCTGATACCACTTTGTAGAATCCCATCCTAGATACCACTTAACAACGACCCAAGACGGTGGCTACCATACATCAAGTGTGCCTCCCCGAATGATAGAGGATGTCGACTAGCAGTGAGGGCCTAGGATATGTCTGTGGGGAGACTATACCCTCATAGGTCAGAGTGTATCATATAAATATATAAGGAAAAAATTATAATACAACAGAATCATATACAAAATGACCAGACCAATAACCTTCTATAGCGGAAGTAGTAATAACAAGCATATATCAGCATTACGATAACAATAAAAAATGTAAGATAAATACAAAATAAGAAAAATCTAAATAATAAATAGATAAATAAAATTATGATGGAATGTCATGTACTATAAAAAATTAAGTATAAATTGGAAAGGGGATACATACATATACCACATTCTATATAAAATACCCAAGAAGAAAAAATACTGCCACAACAAGACTCTCGAGTATAGGATCGATCCTCTGCCCCCATAATCCATCCTAGAAATTAAAATCATGTATCAAAAGATAGTCACTTACCTTTATCAATACCTATAATCATGAAGTATGATTGGGTACCAAAGGTAGATTAAGAAGGGTGTGAAATATAATCCCAGTAGGCCGCCACCAAAGGTGTCTAGTTCTAACCATTTTGTGCAATTATAAAATGAACAATGTCCCATTAATAATTGATGCAAAGACTAGGTTCCATTAGGACACGCATCCAATTATACCTACTTTTTCCTAAGATGGTGATTCTGAACCAAGGGATCCTATGAATGTAAAGTGAGTGATATATATGTAAAATGATGGACCATCCCTAAGCTTGTGATCAGGCTTGGCAGAAACGTCTCTGAGTTTTCAAATCCAATATATCATTTATTAATTAAAATCATCCACTTTATTTTTAATTCAATTTAACCTTTTTATAAAAAAAATAGAGAGTCACCATGAGCCAGTCCATGGAAATTCTAAAATAATTCCAAGTATCACTCTAGGGGATCGATATAATTATAATTCTAATGGATTCCATCTAATGTGACCCAAGAATACAATTCCAAGCATCACTCTAGGCATGGTGTGATAACAACATGAACTATCCTCTGAGTCCATCCTTGGTATCGTATGTAGGGCGTGAGTCTCTCTCATTTCATGGTACAACCATCACACCATCGATCCCATCCATAAGGTATCCCCTAGTGAATCAGTTTCAATCATTTGGAAGTAAAAAGTTATAATGCTCGGTGAGCATATCCTAGGAATAACTAGTGTCACCCCTGGAGTGTTTAAAAATCATTAAAAAAATCTATCTAAATAACGATGAACCCATCTAATGGGTCCTTAATTCAGAACCTATTTTTTCTTAAATGGATAAAAATAAAGGTATGATTTGGTTAGAAAACCCATGCCACTAGAAAAGAAATCATTTAACATGAAAGGAAAGTTTATCAATATTTTCAATTAAGAAATCCACTTATGGAATAAGGCATAAGGCAGATGTCCTAACCACATAGCAAAATAATTTAGTTCAATAACTCTATTTATAACATCTAGTGAAGGGGCCTAACTCATGGATCAACATTGAGTTCAACATAATTAATTATCTCAATGCATTAATTATAATGCAACACACCTCAAGGGGTGTTTATTCAATTTAGAACAAAGGAAATTAAGCTTGAAAGGTGGAGCATAACCATTGGGGTGGAATAATTCAAGGTGATCAACCCATGGGGTTAATTTTCCACTATATATGATTGAATTTGGAAAGTTAAGGATTCCAATTTAATTTATTTGACAAATAAGGGGTGTATCTAGAAAATTCTGGCTCATGGAACATCTTCACATGATATAGGATGTGACGGAACAAGGGGAAAGAACCTAAACCACCAACCTTAGCCCCATGGTTCTTCCCTCATCCAGTGTCGAAATTTAATTTAATCTAGAATATAAGATAATAAAGAAATTATAAAATTCCATGAAAATAGGTAAAATGAGCTTTCACAAAAATAGCGCAACTGAGGAAGATATAAAATTAAATTATAAGGTAGAATATTAAAGAGATCACCTCTAGATTTTTGATGCTTTAGACGGTGAGATATTTGGATGACGGATGAAGGAGATCTCTTGAACTAAATGAAGAGTAGTAGGAGAGGCTTAGGATGGATAATTCTAGAGAAGAATAAAGGTGGAATGTGTTTGAGGGGTTTAAAACATTTTAATGGAAAACCCATAAAATCACCCACCTAGGAAGGGGTGCACGGTTTGGCTACATGATTGGATAAACCGTGCGCTAACCATGCATAAGGCCACTTTCAAGGTGGTCTAAAATTTTTAATGGACGTGCGACCCCTAGTACCCCACTATATCAAGCCACCCTATTAAAGAAACTGTGTGGGCTGGGCTTCACAATTTCTACTAACCATTTAGCTCAGTCTGTTTCTTCAAGTTTCGGGGTCCCGAGCTCTGAAAAATCCCCAGAAACCTCGAGACCTTCTTGACTCCTTAAAAAATCATTATTATGGATGAAAAAAGGAATTACAACCAAAAACTAATGGCTTGTACCTTTGAGAAAAATTCAGGATGTTACATTCAAAATACTTAACTAATTATTGAACTTGGATAATGTCACAACCTCAGTCAAACTATAAGCTGGATTATTTTATGTGTGTATATTATTGAAACACACCATTCAAAATTCAATAATAAAATTCAATTAAATATCTATGTGTTTATATCTATAATGGAAACTATATTTTGAGACAAATTTAATGAAAATTGGATATCACTATAAACTGTAATAACATAATTACATAAATAAAGTTTAGAAAGTAACATGTTTATCCAAATGGATTATTTAATAACCTCATTTAGTTTAATATACTCAAAATCAATGGTTGATAGGTCCACTATAGACTGCATGTTTCACTTATAGGAAATGGATCTTTCACATGTAGTAAAAACATAACTTATGGGGGACTTTTAGCTGTCAATGTTTCATACATAATCAGAATCTATAAATACAGTAACGAAACCATCATAATTAAAATTTATTCCACAAAAAATAAATAATGTTTATGTAAATGAAATGTACCAAATAAAAAAATTAAGGGCATACTAATATGGTTTCCTGGTTTAGCTATAAACCAACTTAAGGTGAAAACAGAAAAGGAAACATCTAGTCTGGTACAGATCATAACATACATGATATTTCCCACAATACTTGCGTAAGGTATTTTATTTATGTAATCAATGTCAGAATTTGTTCTTGGTGACTGAGACAATGAGAGTTTAAAGTGTTGTACAAATGATATATTAACAGGTTTGAGAGATTCAAATAGGTATATCTTAAATATTTTAAAAACAAAATAATGTTGAGATATATAAAAGATTTTATTATTTTTATCCTTAATTATCGAAATTCCTAAAATTTTATTAGCATTACCATGGTCCTTCATTTCAAAAATAGTATCTAATTATGATTTAATAACAGATATTATTTTGATGTCTGTACAAATATTTAATATGTCATCAACATGTCGAAGAAAATAAAGAAAGACATTTTCTACAGACTTGTAGTAAACACATGCATCATATTTACATCTATTAAAATGATTATATAAAATGGATGAATAAAATTTCTTATACCACTGGTATGAATATTTCTTCAAAACGTATAGTGATTTTCTTAACAGTCATACCTGGTTCGGTTTGAATTCATTCATAAACCCATTAGGAGGCTTCATATACCACTTATCATCAACATGACTATGCATAAAGGAAGTTTTAACATAAAGATTCTCAATATGAAGGTTATGATAAGTTGAAAAAACAAGAAGTAAAAAATGGATGAAAGCTTCACAACATGAGACAATATTTCAAAATAATCAATTCCCCCATGTTAAAGGAATCCCTTAGAAACTATTCTATCCTTAACTTTAATTTTTTATCACAAATTTTATCTTCTTTCCTTTTTAAAATCCAAAAACAACCAATCACTTTAACATTTACTAGTTTGTTAAAAATGTACTAGGTATGGTTTTTTCTTAAGGAATTCATTTCATCATTCATATAATTGATCCAATGTTTGTAATCACTGTTATTAACTACTTTTTTTATAGGTTTTTGGATTCTTTTTTTCAAGATCTTGGGAAATATTAAAAGCAAAGGAGACCATATAATAATTTCCATAATGAGTAGGAAGCCTAATAACCCTCATAGCTCTATCTCTAATGATCTGGTAGTCATGTAAAACATTATAGGACTCATTTTATGACTCAGAAACAAAGTTGGACTTAGGTTGGGACTGAGGCTAAGAATGAGGTAGAGAGGGATCAATAGTATCCTCAAACTCAGTTGGCTTCCTAGACTCAACATCCTTAGTTTGAGATTCATTATAACTATTTTCAATGGGATACTTGAAATTGGGAGAAATACATTCATATAATATAACATCATGACTAATAATACACTTTTGATTTCATTTTTTATTAACCCAAATATTATATCCCTTGAACTCTTTAGAATAACCTATGAATATGCACTTGAGTACTCTAGGTTCCAATTTATCAATTTTAATGTTAGAATAGGCTATACACCCAAATAATCACAAATTATTATTATGAGGTTTATTACAACACATTTTTTCTATAGTTTTAAACTAATTAGTATTATAATGACATCTATTAATAAGCTAAATTATAGTAGTTGCAACTGTGTACCATAAATATTTTGGTAGGCTCAAGAAAGCAAGAATACTGTGAACCTGCTCCAAAATAGTGTGGTTCATTTTCTCAAGTAAAATTTTCTATTGGGTAGCATCCCTAACTTTATGATGTCTTTTGATTCCTTGATACTTTCATAATTGGATAAAATTAGATGAAAAATATTTCAGACCATTATCAATTATCATATCTTTAATATTCCTTCAAGTTTGGTTTTCAATAATGTATTTATAGTTTTTTAATGTGTAAAGTGAATAATGTTTATTTTTGAGGATATAGATCCATAATTTCTAGAAAAATTAATCAATAATAGTAACAAAATATAAGCTTATACTAGGGAAGCAGTCTTAGCAGGACCCCACAAGTCAAAGTGAATGTACTCTAACGGGTGATCAACCTTAATAGAGGGTCTATTAAAACTCACCCTCATAGATTTTCCCAGAATTAAATAATAATAGTAATAAATATTGTTAGATGTTATATCATTAAAAAATACATATTTACTTTACTCCTACATACCTTTAGAACTAACATGATCTAACATACTATTCCATAGCATAGTATTATCACTGCTTGTGACATATGTATTTCCCAATTACCTATAAATATTTTTTTCAGGTAACACATAAATATCATTATCTATAAAATATGATTTAGATTTAATGTTGAAACCATTATAGTCTAGAACCCATAAGGAGATAATATTTCTATGCAGGTCAAGGAACCACCTAACATCAAGTAAGGTGACAATAAAATTTCATCAAGTTATAAAAAAATAGAACCACTACCCTGGATCTGAAATCTTATATTATTACCTAAAATGATTTCTCACTATACTATCTATGTAAATTATAAGAAGGTTATATATTGGGAAACATTTGGAAATAGCACCCTGATTCTAAGACCCACTCATCTGATAGACCACACTTGGACAAATTTAGTACCTTAACACTATCATATCCTGCAACTATAAACAGGGAGTGATCAGCAGGTTCATCGGGTTTATGTTTTTAGGCTTATGACATTCTAGACTTATGTGTTTAGGATTACAATAGTTATAAAAAGTGACATTTTTTGACTTGGTCTTAGATCGATTACAACTAGATTAATTGTGATTCTGATTCTTGTCATTTCCTTTACAATCATCTTTCGTCTTACCTCTTTTATACGATTACCTATAGTGTGAACACTTTCTTCCTCAGACTTAAAATTGGGTTTATTATGAAGTTATCTAGAAATTATGGTCGATTTGATTTCTTCAAGGGTTAATACTCTCAACAAGCGTGCTATATGAATTTCATAGAGAAATAAACATAATAATATCTTGATATTCATCAAGAACATTTACATCAATGTTGGATAAATCAATAATTTTTTTATTAAATTCATCAAGATTCAATTTTATAGAAGTACCAAGATGCATTTTTAATGTAAAAATTCTATGATTTTTATGAAAATGACCTACTAAAGAAGAATTCATGCATAATTTCTCTAGTTTTAACTGGATACTGACATCATAAAATTGATATGTAACTTCTCTTAAAAATTTATCACCTAAAGATAATAAAAAAGAACTATGGAATTTTACAAGAACATTGAAAAAAACATATTCATAATTGGTATTCTTTTTTACATTAGAAAAACGACTAATGATATGTTTCTTAGGTTCATGAAGAGCATCAATGATCCCTTTCTGGACAAGAAAATCCTTCATCTTGATTCACCAAATATTGAATTCATTATCCCCATCAAACTTTTCTATTCCATACTTAGTATATGTAATCTCCTTATCCAAGATCTCTGATACCAATTTTTGGGGAAAACATTGAGTGGTATACCCCCACACAATAGATAAGGATCAATTGGATATGGGATTAGTTTCTATTAAGTTCGTATAATATAAAAATGAACAAAAATTCTTAGATGAAGGTTTTTCTATTAGATATAAGATAAACAAAGAACAAAATAAGTAAAACAAAATTAGTAAAGAATGTATATTTAACATGCTTTGTACTAGTTTGGTCTTACATACATGAAAAAAACACCACTTTCTTGCACATTTTTCCATGATCAAGAAAATATATTATAAGAGATGATCAAAATGAAATAGATCAACAATAGAATAATAAGACACAACAGAAATAACCAAAGAAATAGGAAAATGAAAAGGAAACTCACAAACTAGTCAACTTACCACTAACTATTTTAACATCTTGTAATCTTTGTATGAACACATTCTTTCTTTTAGATCTAAAATCACGCATGTAAGAAATTCATCTCTAGGTATGATCACTAGATATCCAATAGAACTCTATAATGGGATAGGATATTCTATGATGTTATGGAAAATATTTGAAGGGTCCTCCATGGGTAGCATGAAAGCAATTGATTGGGAAGAATATTGGCCTTCCTCACTTAATATCTTTAAGGTGTTCTCTATAACTCAAAGCAATGACGAGTGTTAGATAGTAAATTCCAAATGGTTTCTACATCGAATGAATGAAAGAATTTCCTGATAATAATTAATGATGCACATGATAGGTACAACAATTGAGGTGTGGTTTAATATCGTATTCAATGAAAAAAATCCATATGGAAGGGTGAGATAGAGGCAGTGGATAAGGTTGATCAATGACTCACATGATCCCCTAAAAATCATTATTGGGGTTAGTTTCCTAGAACCTTATTTATTAGAACTTGATTAAATATTTTTATTATTAATGAATTTTTTATGTTACATCATTATTGTTTATCTACATGATATTGGTATGTGATAATATCCTAAGAATATATGTCACATTGAAAGGTCATAATAGTTTCCCACTATGATGAAAATATGGAGGTTTCATGAGATTATTCTAGAATACAGTTCTATGGATGGATGATATTTTTTGATGGGATACTAACGATACATGTTATCAAGGGTAGGAGGCTCATAAGACATTTAGACACATTCTCAGGGTGTTCTCCCTTAGTAATTTCCAAGATAGGAGGTTCTGAGAACAGATTCATAAATCAAAAATCCACATTTCTATGTGTCAATGGATGTCATTATATATGATCATGATGTATTGATATAGAGAATTTAAGATTATCATTAATGGATATCATGACTCACATAATTTAATGTATTGATGAAAACCATGATGAAATGTGCTCACAGAAAGATATGATGCATTGGTTACATCAAAAGTGATATTTAATTAATGGATAATGAGAGAAAGGATTTATCCCCCCTTTCCTATGAAGGGAGTTGATATCTCAGGCCCTTTGATAGAATATAAATTCCTACATAAATCCATGGTCATGGTGTTCGATGAGATAATTCATTTATAGAAATTTAAATAAAGAGACGTTGAGTATTTAGGTTGATGACATTAGCATGAAACTTTCTTGATTTGATATATCATGATAAAGGGATTATATTACATGGTAATCATTCATAGGAAATTGAATGTTAATGCGACATTAACTTCTTTCTCATTAGGATCCATTACATATTGATATATTCTAACCTTGGACTTTAGGAAGTTATGCCTAATGCCATTAATAAAGAGACCTAGAAGGTCACATACTACGTGTATCCACAATCTCAGTTAAATTCATGTATTAAATTTAATAAGTTAGAATAAATAATATTTATTCAGGTTTGGTTAATCACCATAATTTAATCACAAGTTATTAAAAATAATAAGTGAGTTAAAATAATAATAGTATATATTTATTTTTAAGTTTGATGAATATTATAGTTATTATATTTATTGTAGAATAATATAGTGACATTTATTTATTAAATAGTCATTATTCAAGGATTTGTAAATGTTGATAAAGTAAAGTGGACCAAGATTAGTGGTCTGATTAGAAATGGTATAAATGATATTTATTTATATTCTTAACATGTTTCACATGTCAAAAAATTAATAATAATATTATTATTCTAATTATACATGTTGTCAACTAAGAATTGTTAAGTAGGTAAAGGGATTGTGTGAAATTTTCTAACCCTAAACCTACCATAATAAATATCTAATTATAACACTTTCAAAACTTACTTTTAGTGTATACAATGGATATATAGAGACTTTATCAGTACCTATATAGAGATCAAGATATATAGAGTGCTATTATCTCATACTCACTCAAGATATAGAGAAAACACCTAGAGATATTTCTCTATTGAGAGGAATTTAGCTACGATCAACCACAGACAACTCAAGTGATTGGGATCGATTGTGGCAGCACCTGACGATTCTATAGTGATTTTTAGAGATTGTGGTGCACATGTGGATCACCACTAGATGAATTATACACTTGTATCTTGTATCATAATGATGGTACAGTGAGACTTAATCAATTATATCATCAACAAAAGCTGAATTAAAAGTTGAGGTAATTCTATATTTGGTCATAAATTAATTATAAATTACAAATGGGGATCCTTCTCTTTGGTTCCAAAATTTTTATCTATTCAATTAATCTATGGTTTTCATTGAATATGAAACTTTTATCATGTGTGGAAACAATTATACATAAGTTAAGACTAAAATACAAGTTGGTTATACCATCAAAGGATGCCTTCACTATGCCCATAACCTACAAGTGGTATCAGAGTGGTCACATGTTTAATTTACAATTATTTATTATCCATTTAATGATTGAAAGTGTTTGAGTTTATTTTACATATATCAATTTGTTTTAATAACTGAAATTTTCATCTCTTCTCTTTATTCATTCTCACTAACATAACTATTAAATGGTTAAGGTTTAAAAATAAATAAAAATTCAAATAATACCATCTTGATGTGACAAAGGCCTGTCCTAAACAAAACCAAAGTATATGGTGTGTACTACATGTATATATGTTGTGTATTTTTATTTTTACATACATATATCAAAATAAATTCTGATAAATATGATGTAATTGAATCTAATATCTGGTAAAAATGGATCAGTGTGTAGATCTTGATTAACTGGAACACATCTTGAAGAACTACATGTCATGTAACTATTGTACGCGATGTGTAGTACCTGATTTATCATTACTGAGAACACAGGGTGTCCCAACATGATGTGTATCAGATACATGACATGGGGACTGAAGAGATATAGAATTCTAATGACACACACCATGTATTCTGAGTAGACTCCATGTACCTAGAACTTATCCATAACAAGAAACACACCCAGTCCCAAGTAATGTGAAATAGACCCAAGTAGAGGACAATACATGTCTTTTACTATTGTACACACTGTGTAGTCAACTATAGACAGTGTGCCCAATTATTCATGGAGTAAAATTAAATATATAATCAAACATATTCACATGTGTTCCATATGTCATTTATTTGAAAAATTACACACCATGTCATAGGATTGATAATTATATATCAAATCTATTTTCATTTTAAAAATTTGGATAAAAACACTAATTTTCCTCCAAGTACACTTTTTTACTTCATTAATTTTAAATAAAATTAATTTTGTTTAAAATTATAGATGATGGTGAGTTAAGGATGTTTTGATAGAATTAAGATAAGTTGAATTAACTGGATTTATTCATGTCACATTATCTTAATTAATGAACGAATAAAATTAATTGATAACAAGATTTCAAATATATACTCATTGTATGTTGTGTGGATGATCATGATATTTGACCATCCCTTTGTATATGATTCATTTATTTTAATTTATTTTGATTAAATTAAAATGATTGTCTATGTTTCATCTCATTCCCCTTATTATGTAATGGCTAGTATGCCCATGGTTTCTTTTCTTAAACCCCTTTATCCAATCCATTAGATCCCTTCACCTATGTGTGATTAAAATCTTGTGTAAGGAAGGAGATCCCGGTTGAGAGGAGGTGGTCCAAGTAAAGGAACTGAAGTGAAACAATCAAGTAATTACATATAAGAAAATGTGTAATGTTTTAACACAAACCAAGTTATGGTTCAAGGTGTGTTTTCCCAAAGGTTTAAGGCTTAGTTTATCATTCACCACATAAACTAACTGTTAGAGAATCTCATGATCATTCCACTCATATTTTATTTCGGTTAGTTTCATGGTTAATTTTTTATGTTTGTGAATGTTTTTTGATTATCTAACAATATAATTAACAAGAATACAAGATGAAATAAAATATATTTGTAGTATGCATAAATTTTTTATTAAACATGATTAATTATTTAAGTAAAATCCACTTAATATTAACAATGTATGTGAAAAGATAAATTGGGATTTACGCATTCTGAAAAAAATCCCTCAAAATAAAATATCAAGTCGGTATGGTCTTCCACTAAATAAGTTATAAATGAACTTACAGTCAAATTTATTGACCAACCCAAGTAAGGGTGATTTAAATTATCATGGAAATTTTAGATTGAAGTTTTGATATGACTTAACTTAGTTTACATCAAGGGATGACTTACCAAGAAATACTTGGTGTAACTGAGAGGTAAGTGTTGATGATATATTTAAAACATGAGTGTAGGATTGGAAAGTCCACTCAAAGGATCAAGAAACTGCGAGTTAATGCGTTTGACAAGTTAAGACTACCTAAAACCATTTAAATAGCCTGTCAGGACCAAGTCTAGGTTATGAGAAGGGGAATATGGATACTTTCCACTATAATATCTAAGTTATAATATATTTCTAAACTTATGGTGATGGCTATTGGGTTTCAAAAAATAGTAGTAGATTAATGTAATTTAATTAAATTTAAATTTATTAATCTATTTTTGTAATAAAAAGTACTAATTATCTCCTCTTAATTTATATAAATGGAAAATCAAAGAAATTTGACAATATCATTATGATCCATACTTGAAAAGGATAAAATTCTCACCAATGTGAATTTCCAGGATGGTATTGGAATCTACACATTATACTACACCACGAATGGAAATTATATGTGCTAGAAACCCCACTTCCCAAGTCTATTTCCAAAGAGGATAATGAGGAAGTATTATATCCCTATTTGAAGCATTTGGATGACATAATAGATGCCTAATGTGTCATGTTATCCTCTATGTCAAATGATATTATAAATCCATATGAGGATATGGATGTGTATAACATTATTTCTCAACTATGGGATCTCTATCAAGAGAAGGAGAGATCAGAGAGATATAAGATCTCAAATGCACTATTAACATGAAATATTGGAGATTTAATGTCAGCTGGGATACATGTAGTCAAGATGTTTTTCTACATCAACTTCCTAAATATCTTGAGTTTTAAGATCCCTAATGAGTTTCCCACAGATCTCATTTTTCCATCACTACCTAAAACTTCTCCAGTTTTATTGTGAATTATAATATGATAAATAGTAATAAGACACTTTTGAAAATTATTACACTTATTAACCAAGTTGATAAAGACATGGGGAGTGAAAACATGTTGTACTTATAGTGAATAAGAAGAGGAATAACAATGTAAAATAGTTGAAGAATCATTCCAAGACTAATTATTTTGATCACCATCCTTCCAAGAAGAAGAATATATAAAAAGAAAGTAAAGAACATGAGGTGGTATTCTTTTCATGTGTAAAATAGGGCCAATGAAATATTAATTTCACCCATCTAAATAAGTAATGGGAAGCTTCATGTGTGTTCATTATCGAGTGTAATCTTTCCATATCTTCAAGTTGGGTATTAGATACTGCATGTAGCTCTCACATTTGTATAAAAATAAAATAACCTAGTATATTTCAGAATATTTCCAAAGATAGGATAGATCTATGGGATACCAATAGAGAGAGGCTGGCTACTCTATCTATTTAAGACTACCATATCACATTTCCGACAAGATTGATTTTAGTTTAGAATAATTTTTATTATGTCTCTAGTGTTACCAAGAAAATTATTTCTGTTTCTTGTTAAGATATGGATGGATTTATTTTTAGCTTCAAAAATAAGGGTTTCTACTTTTATAAAGATGTTATAATTTATGATATGGAATAGTTGAATAATGGTATTTATGTATTAAATTATAAAAGCCAAATATTAGCAATTGATAATGAATCAAATAATCACAACTCATATAACACCTAGTTATGGCATCACTGTCTTGGTCACATAAATGAGAAGCATTTGACATAGCTATATCAAGATGGTCACTTAGAATCTTTTGAGAATAATCCAATTGAAAGATATCACACTTCTTTACAAGTTAAGATGACCAAAATACCATTCAATGGTCAAAGTGAAAGGGATATAGAGCGTCTAGATTTAGTACACACTGATATGTGCATACCTTTTAAAATAGAATCTAGAGGCGGATTCTCATACTTTATTACTTTTACTGACTACTTGAGTAGGTATGGTTATATATAATTAGTAATTTATAAGTCTAAATCCTTGGATAAGTTCAAAGAGTTTAAGAATAAGGTGGAGAATCAATTTGGTAGGAAGATAAAGAAACTTTGATCGGATAAAGGTGGTGAATATCTTAACCAAGACTATATCAACTTTCTATAGGAGTATGAGATTTTATCTCAACTCACTCCACATTATGAACCATAGTATAATAATGTTAGTGAACGGAGTAAACATACCTTTTTTACAAGGTAAGGTTGATGATGAGTCACATAAGTCTTCCATTATCCTTTTGGGGATATGCATTACAAATGATATCATACTTACTAAACCAAGAACCAATTAAAGTGGAAAATGGTATTCCCTTTGAGTTATGGAGTAAAAAGAAACTCATTTTGTCACATGTTTTTGCATGGGGTTGTGAGGAATTTGTTAAGGCTAGATCAAGCAACAAACTATCACCTTGATAGAAAAAGTGTATCTTTATAGGGTATCCCAAGTAAAAAAGGGGATACTATCTATAAAACCCTTCATAAAAGAAAGTAACTATCATAAGACATACCATTTTTATTGAGAGAGAGAACATCCTCAAGGAGTATAGTGGAAGAAATATCAACTTCTATGAATTTTATAGTCAAGATATATAAGAGTTGGTACAGGAACAAATTCTACAAGTCCCCATGGAAGTTGTTCCCAAAGAAAAAGTTATGTATAGGAGTGCTAGAGAGTTAAGAGAACCAGAGAGATATTTTTTTCTATTCACAAATGATGGTGACCCATTATTGGTTGATAATAATATTCTCTCTTATATAATGAGGAATTAGAGAGCTCATAAGCTACAAGATGTAAAGAAGACATGAATTTTGTGATGAATTACATGTATCAACACCACATTTAGGTTCTAATCGATCCTTAAGACGATGTTAAAACCATTTTTTGTGAATGAGTATTAAAAATAAATATGGATATGGAAGGTAAAGTAAATACCTATAAAGCACAACCAATGTAATGCATTGACCTGGAAAACCACTAAACCGATAGTCGGACCGGTCTCCACTAGCCCCAAGCACGCCTCCCCATATGCTAGAGGCTGTTGACTTGTAGCGAGGGTTTAATGGAGGTATGGTGGGGAGACTATAACCTCAATATCAAAGTATCACAATAGTATAGTAATATTAAATAACAAATAATAGCAGAAAACAATAATAATAAATCAGAAACAACAGCAGAAGAAAAATATAATAACTGAATAAAAGAAAATGGCCAATTCCAATACATATGATGATGCACGCATGTCAGGTGGTAATACACAATACAAAAAAGAGGTACAACAAATAATAAAATGTGATAAAATAAAAGAGATATCCCAAAGGAATACTCCATGGTAATCCTATGTAATAACTCATTCATGTGATCCATAGCTCCCAAGTACACGATACAACACAATCACTCAATCTAAGGACCTGCAAGCATGTTGAACTACTTGGGTACCCCAATGCAATGGTGTCCCAATCAAGGTGTGATATATAATCCCAATAGGATATCACCCATAGTTTATAGAACTTTAAATTTCTTGCAATAAATAAATGATAGTTTTCTTTAGTAAAGAAATAAAATGTAGGGAAAGCAATAGATAAAATAATGATCACCTTGGTTCAGGTTCCTAACAGACACCCGTACCATAACACATTCTTTGGCCTAAACTAGATGTTTGATAATAGGTACCTATGAAAGTTTAAATATGTATAAATAATACAATCTAGTTTAGTCAACCAAGGTAGGATACCCCAAGCTTGTTCGTTAGCTTGGAAGTCTTATTTCCAAATTATGAATCAAACATAATGAAAAGATTAACAAAGACAAACCACATGGTGCAACAATCAATCAATCATTTCATAAAATCTGAGGGTGGAGTCCCAATCCCATACAAGGTGATCTATAAGAATCCCAAGGGTCACTATAGGTTTCTTCGATATAACAAATACCTCTGAGTCTATCCAAATCAACCCATACAACGTCCCTTGTGTCACTCAAGGTATGATGAATTTCAGTCTCTACCAAGTATCTCACATAGGAGACTGGGTATCACCCAAGTCATGGTATAACCATCTTACCAATGGTTCTATCCTCAGTTTCTCCCCTAGGAAATCAGAATCAATCTTTATTATAAGTAAACTTCCTAGAGAGCCTGTACCTGGAAATCCAAAGTATCACTCCTAGTGCGATAGGTAGAAACAAACTGAATACGAAGAGTCTATCCATGGAATCCTTAAATAAGAACCCATGTTCTCTCATGGACCTTAGTAGGCAATCCTTAGTAAACAAGTCACAACACAAGACAATGAATCTATACATAATCACATGTCTTTAACAAGGCATGTTAATAACTCATGCTAACAAGCTAGCCATATGATACAATTCTATCCATTAGACATGGAATAAGGCATTAAACACATTGTAAGCTCATGGATCCAATTCATGATCACTAGGAAACATGCATTAAGAAAAAATCAATGGAATACAAGCATAAACACAAGTAATTGACATAGAATATAATTCAATCCACCAAAAATAAGGAAATAAGAATTAAACACTTAGAATTAAACAAAAATATCCAGATATAAAACATTAGTACGAGTCATATCATGTTCCTAATCCCATTTCATCAATGAAATTTCCAATCACAAGCTAACAATATTGACTAATCATACCATTCAATTCAAACCAATAAATTTTAGCTTAAGTAATAATCACATGGAATTGTATACTAAACTCAATGTTTAAGTCACATGATATGGACTAGAAGTAAGTAATGACATATCAAATAGGCATCCAACCAATTAGAGTGAATAATTAATCATAATAAATTAAATTATAAAGTGAGAGGCATAAATCTCAAGGTCCAAACTCATGAAAAACCATTTATCTCAATTAAAAATGAAATGATCAAGTCTTTTAATAAAAGAGGAACTCACACATGGTAATTTAACTAATTAAGGCATGGGAAAATAACCATCAAAGGTGGGAACACCTAAAGGGGTGGACAATGACCAATAGAATGACCCACGGATGGGTTTTTTCCATTAGGAGGGGTCATGTAGGACATGGAAAATCATTTTAATTATTATTTTTAAAATTAAGAACGAGGCATTTCCGAAAGGGTTCGGTGAGCAGCACAATGACATGTCATTAAAAAAGTGGAGAAACTATAGGAAAGAATATAAACCACATACCTTGATGAAGTAGCACTCGACTCATTTATTATTGAGGCTTGATTTGACCTAGAATGGAAGAAATCAAAGGATTTATCAAATTAACTAAAAATAAGGCAAAAGTCAACACACCAAAATAGTGCAATTGAGGGAAGAGAAACCTTGAAATAGGTTAGAGAGGATTATGGAACTTATTGAGATGTATCCAATTCTTTTGATGGTGAGGTAAATGGACTTTGTTTGAGGGATAAATATGAAAACCCTATGGAGAGGGAGGAGGAGCACCACACATGGAGGGAATAGAATCCCATTGGAAAAAAATGAGGGAGAATAGAGAGGGGTTAGATTTAGGTTCATTAAGGGTAAAAGGTCATTTCACCCCCTTACTTAGTTTCATGGTTTTTCTGCACATTTGGACAATTGTACACCAACTGTACAACTCCCACTTCTTGGAACCCTAACCTCGCATGGTTTGCCCCACATGGTTACCCTAACTGTACACCAACAATGAAATGAATAGTGAGATCATACTTCTTAAGTGGAACTAACTGTACAGTCTAGGTACATGGTTTGGGAAACCATGTTCAGCTCGTACGGGGCACTTCTTCTCACCAGCTTCAAGTTACACGGTTTGTAGTTGTGGGTCGCACAGTTTCAAAAAAACCATGCAAACCTATAAGTCCTCTTCTATTTTGAGTTCCCAAGGTTTGACACTCCCAAAACTCAATGGGGCACCCGATGAACCTCTAAGACCTTTACGCAAGTCTAAAAACAACACTTTGAAGTGTTCAAACTCTCAAAATTATATTCTGAAGCTTGGGTTTTAAAACCAGACCATCCACCAAATGGGAAAAAATTAAAAAACCCTTGAAAACTTCATCTGGTACAAAAACAAGGGAATTTAAAACCAGTGGCTAAAGGGTTTATAAAAAATCAAGGTATTGACTATGATGAAACATTTTCTCCAGTTTATATATTTAAATCAATCCAAATTTTATTTTTCATAGCAGCTTACCATGGCTATGAAATTTGGAAAATGGATATCAAAACGGTTTTCCTTAATATGAACCTTTATAAGGATGTTTATATGACACAAATAGAGGGGTTTGTGACTCTAGGAAATTTCAAAAAGGTATACAAGTTGTAGAGACCCATTTATGGATTAAAGTAAGCATCCAGATCATGGAATATCTAGTTCGATGAAGCCATAAAATAATTTGGTTTCATTAATAACGAATGTGAGCCATGTGTTTACAAGATGTTTAGTGGAAGTAGAATTTTTTTATAGTATTATATGTTTATGAAATATTATTAATTGGATATGATATACCAGCCTTATAAGAGGTTAAAGAATGATTGATAAAGTGATTCTCCTTGAAGGGCTCAAGTAACAAAACCTGTATTCTAGGGATCAGGATCATGAATGGTAGATCAAAGAAGTTTCTTGGTCTAATTCAAGGTACATATATTGACTAGATACTGAAGAGGTTCGATATGGAACAATCTAAGAGAGTATTGGTTTTAGTTTCATGTGGTATACATCGTTCTAAGAAATTTTTTCCTAAAACATAAGAGGAAAGAGAGAGAATGAGTAAGATATCATACGATTATATAATAGGGTCTATCATGTATGCCATGTTATTTATGAGGATTGACGTTGCCTCTTATTTGAGCATGGTATACAGATATTAAGTAGATCTAGGTGAAAAACACTGGACTATTGTTAAGGCTATCCTTAAGTATCTGAAGAAAACTAAGAATATGTTCATGATGTATGGAGGAGATAAAGAGCTATTCATCATGGGTTATATAGATTCTAGATTTTATACAGATCATAATGATATAAATTCATAGTCAAGATATATCTTTTGTCTTAATGTAGGAGCAATGATATGGAAGAGTTTAAAATAGTTAGTTTTTGCTAATTCTATAGCAGAGTTTGAGTATATTGTGGCTTTCAATGTAGTTAAGGAAGTAGTATAGATTCAAAAATATATCTAAGATATTGATGTGGTACTTATAAGTAATGTCCTTATCACAGTTTACTATAATAACACTACAACAGTGGATCTCTCCAAAGTGATGAGGTCACAACAAAGGACAAAACACATACTTTATAAGTTTCACTCTAGAGGTATTTTTCTCAACGAGGTGAATTTTAGTGATCAAAGTATCCATAGTGGAAAACATGGTAGACCACTTGACCAAGGTTTTGTCTCAGTAGAGGCATGAGTATCATGTGAGAGATAATGGAATGAAATTTATGTTCAATTGGATCTAGTGTAAATGGAGGTCTGTTGGAGCTGGCACCCTAGAACCAACATTCTAAGTACTTGATTACATTTTTTTAAAAAAGTTTTCTTTTCACGTCATTATTTTTCATCTTTAGAATATTTTTATGTGATAATATATTAATAATATATGTCACACTAAAATGTTATAGTAGTTCCCTACTATAATGAGATCCAAGATATGCCACAACATTACTCTTGAATACAATTGATAGCCCATAGGGAATCATTAATTTCCTACAAGGCTACACAGATTTAATAATTTATAAAACTCAGAAAACCTAACTAAAAATTTAGTATCTTGCAATTCTGAGTTTCTAACCCACAAGGATGGTCCGTATATTCTAAATTAATTAAAGAAATTGAAATTACTACTGATTGACTATTTAGATAAATAATGAAAGAATAGAAAATACCATGTTTGAAATAAATATGAGAGGCATGCCAGGTTCAATGATTTTAAAGTCTTTAAACTAGTGATTCAATTGGTTATGGGTTAATTCAGGTTTGGTGTCAGAATTGGGTCAAAATGTATCCTTGGTTGGGTACCCTACACTAATCCTATGTTTTCACCTTGGGAATCGTTCATTCCAATACCCGATGATTCTGCGGAGACCTTAAAAGATTATGGTACATGTGTGGATCACTACTAGAGGAATTTTTTTCTTGGATATTGTAGTGAAACGATAGTAAAACAAGATTTAATCAACCAGATCATCAATGAAAGTTGAATTTCAAGTTGAGGTAATTTTATATCTACTCATAAATTAATAATAAATTTGATGTGATGATCCTCCTCTTTGGTTTCTATGTTTTAGTCTAGTCAATTAATATATGGTTTTCACTGGAAATGATGCTTTGATCATGTGAGGCAGCAATTACATGTAAATTAAGACTAAAATTCAAGTTTCTCATACCATCAAAGGATGCTTCCACTATGCCTAGAACCTAAAATTGTAAAATAGGATCCAAGGAGGGATAAAACAAAACAACCAAGTAAAAATAAATAAAAATCACTATATAAGGGTAAAAAACATAGGTCGTAATCCATCATGTCAAGGTCAAATTCCATAAGGTTAAGCGAAAACCATCATTCATAATTTTAAGCCAGATGAATACACATAAAGGTAAGAAAAAAATCACATAAAGGTAAAAATGTTGGACTTGGTGCCCTATAAAAAACCTCTAAGTACATTACGATTACATGAAGGTACCAGGGTGAACAGTGGAATCCGATGGTCTAGGGATTTAAAATTTTCACCAGGGATTGATGTAACAACATCATCATCAGAGAAGAACTATGCTGGGTTAATCTTGAGTATCAAACATAATGAATTTTAAGCACACAATTAAACAATAAATACCCAGTTCGATCTGAATCTATGCCTTCATCATCCATTCTTTTCTATGGATCACTGCTCAAAGAATCCAAAGTATAATTCCTCTATATCATCCACACGTTCTTTAAAATATACCATAGTGTCAATTTTATAATTCCAGGTGCTAGCATGGAGATTCTATGATGCTTATGACATCCCGACGATCACCACATCAATGAACCTGTGATGCATAAGGGAGAGCTCGATTTGATCACTTGGATTGAGAACTTCCTTCTCTAAAAATCGAGAGAAGAGAGAAAAGATTTCAAGTGGTCATAGTGAGTAGTCATCATGTGAGAGACTCTCTCTTCCTATTTATAGTGGATCCCATCATTTCCTATATACCTATTCACCAGAATAGGTAAGATTCTTGAATACTCTATTGTGTGTGACCCTCTAAGACCTTATCTTAATAGCAGTGAATATTATTAATAGACCAAGAGAGGAATCTAGCAACCAATCATGGCCCCTGAAGAGATAAGGAATAGTCATAACAATGAAAATCATCCTATGGACATGCACTGGGTAATATAACCTCTTTGTCTTTAGACATCTAAAAAAGAAAGACACACACTTATGCCATCGTCCTTTCTTACTTTATTATTTTTTGATCTAACTGGATAGATTTACCTTCAAATACCATGGCCATGTATTTATAAAGGTACTACCGTCCTGATCAACTAGGACCAAGATATTACTTCCTCAACTTGGAAGAGACAAATCCTATCTTGATTATTAAACTAATGTCATACCACTAATGACACACCCAACACAAACTTCCTTGTTGTGGATTCATTTTCATTGTTTTCACCTTGTATCAAAGTGCACTATCAAATGGAACAGATTGATAATAATCTCAAGTCAGGATAACAATACACATGTTCATAGATAAGAACAAAAAATGAAAACTGAAACATGTGGTATTCCTATTGGAGGGTCTATCCTCACTATATCACCTACCAAATATCACCAATAATGAACTTCATGAGAAAAAGTCTCAATTATTATGACCCCCCAACACATGATAGTGAGACATCTACTATGTCTAGTCAGTATGATGTATTTTTACCATATGACATTTATTTAAGATTAATTTCATAGTATCTTGAGGTTCTTATTATAGCACAAGGTTTGATATAACATTTTTATATAAAAAATAATCTATGGACATTACCATTAAATAGTAGATGTATAAATTTCTACAATATAATGGTAAGTTTACATCATGCATATCTCACTGTATAAATGAAATGGTAATCAAAAGTACTAATAAAGTTCGGTCTAGGGAACCCACTTTACAATAATCCCACTTTCACTAGATCCAACTTGATAACTATCCTTGTCATCTCTCACATGGTTAAGATCACGTTTCTACTGAGTCATGGCGTTATTCACTGAGTGTGCCATGTATCCATTGTGTGGTAATTCTTCTATGTGTAAACTCACCTCCTTGAGTAAGACTTATCAAGATTTGTAATCCTTAATTGTATAACCATTATGTCCGCTATAAAAACTTTACATCTTGGATAGTATTAGTAAAATCATTATAAAAATGATAAAACTTTACTTACTAGGTGAAATTCCAAGAACTGGAACAAATCATTGCATATTGTACACTACTTCTTTAGCTGCCTCAAAAGCTGAATTGTACTTGGTATTTGTAGATATGGCTATCACTAGATGAATGATCTTTTCTTGCTCATTACCTAAGCTTTGTAAAACCCAGAACTTTTCTAGAGATTTCTTGGGATTGTTTATAGGGACTCTTTTTCCTTATGTTGAGTACTATTCATTTGGGTTTTAACTTGGGGTAAATTTGGGTGAAATTTAAGAATTTTGGAAGGACATGGGTAAGTGCATGGTTTTCCCAAATCGTGCGCCCCATCCCAGAAAACCGTGCAACCCTGGACAATGGGGATTTATACGATTGGAGCACGGTTTATCAAACTGTGTTCCCTAAAAGGAGAAAATGTGAACTCCTCTAGAAGAGGTGCATCGTTAGGCACATAGTTAGGAGAAACTATGCGCCGCAGACAACAAACCATGCGTATGGGATTTAATTCACCAAAAATTATATTTTTAAATTCCCTAAACCCCCAAAACTCACCCTATTCAACCCTAACTTGGACCAAATCGACTTCTATAAATTCCATAGCCTCCTAGAGGGATTTCAATCCCCCATGACCCCCATTCTTGGTGATTCTAAGCCCATTTGGCAGATCTGTACCACTTTAGGTTTGTGTTTTCTTCCTGATTGAATTCACATTCCTCTATCATTATTTTTCTAACGTTTTGATGGGTTGTTCTTACTATTTTGATTGGATCTAGATCTAAAACTGAAGGATATTTATTTTTTCGATCGTGATTTAGGGTTTAGATCTGGATCTCATTCTACATCATTATTCCGTCATAATTGGAGATTTTCATTGGCGAGCATTCTTCGTCAAACTTGAGGTAGGTGGTCTATAATTCAAATCCCATAGTCTTGATTTTAATTAGGTTTATGTGATTGTATAATTTCTATTTGATGTTTAGAAATTGAGTTCTTGATTAAATTAATTAATTTCGTGAATTTTTTAATTAAGGAAGATGTGATATTGGGGTTTTTTGAGATTATAGATTTGAGATATTTAAATGTGGAATTAATTATGTGATATTGAGAATTGAGAATTAGATAATTAATTATGGAATTAATTATGAGATATTGAGAATTTTAAATTGGATAATTAATTGTGGAATTAATTATGAGATATTAAGAATTATGAATTGAATGATTAATTGTTGAATTAATTATGAGATATTGATATTGTTGATATGGAATAATTAATTTTTGAATTAATTATGAGATAAATAGATAGATGATTTGATGTGATTAATTAATAAATTAATTATGAGATATTGAGAAGGTGAATTGATATAATTAATGGTTTAATTGATTATGGGTTATTGATTAACTAATTTTTGAGTTAATTAAAGGGAATGTTGTGCTTAATTAATTGGGGAATTAATTAAATGGAATTAGGTTTTGAATAATTATTAAATTAGTAAAGGAATTGATGTGGATAATTAATTGTTTAATTAATTATGTTTTATAAATGGTAACATGGTCATTCAATTATGAAATTACGAATGGTAACATGGTCATTTGATTATGAAATTGTGAATGGTAACATGGTGTATAAAGTGTGAATGGTATCATGAACATTAAATTATGAATTAAAGAATGGTAACATGGTCACTCAATTATATAAGGTATGAATGGTAACATGCTCATTCAACTATATTAATTAATTAATGGTGACATGGTCATTAAATTTTGTGAATTAATGAATGGTAACAATCACATTATAAGATATAATATTCTTTGGGATTAGCTTAGACTACGGTAGAGGCCGAAGTAGGTATTGAGATATGGGTGTCCATGGGAACCCAAGAGTTTATGTGGTTAAATAATGATTAATTGATAATGTGATAATTGTTTACTTATGCATTTTAATTATTTCTTTATACAACTACATTCACTATTATTTGATTGTATATTTCTTTATACGTCTTTGGTAGCGGCCTAAATAGTTGTACTCACATCCTACTCCATATTTCTGATTAGTACCTAAATAGATTTTGTGGATATAATATAGGATAAGGGAAAAGGCGCTGTGTTATATGGATGAGTTGGGTTAGAGAATGGATGAGGGAACCAAACGTGGTTTGAGACCCGCTTGGGAGTTGTCAATGTCTTTAATTTTTAGTTGTATTTTTACACTTGACACGTACATTAACATGACATATCTATTGTTCATCTTGACATTGTATTTACAGTTTTGGTTATCATGTGATATTGGAATCCTTTTGGTTATGGTTATATATTTGGTTATTGTTTATTTGTTTTCTATTGGTGTTTTACTTTGACAAAGAGGGAATAGTCTCCCCATGACGGATATTAGACCCTCACTTTTAGTCATCATCCTCTAGTGTGTGGAGAGGCATGCTTGAGGTTAGGTAGCACACCGTCTCAGGGAATCAATATGTGGAACCTGGGTCGGGACATTATAAAGTGGCATCAGATACCAGTTTTCTTTTCTTTTATTTTGTATTAATGTTTGGGAAAGGTATACATGATATTAGGAAGAGTCTGATAATGGTTATTATATCATGCATGGGAGTATCTAACCCATTTATAGGGTAAACACAAGTACTCAAGGTGGGATTGATGTTATTGGAATTTGCTATTATAGTTGATGTTATTTCACCTTGGTCGACGCACTTGTGGTGTGATGTATTATTTTGATATTTTTTTGAGATTTGACTCATGGCCTGGTATTGTATGAGATTTGAGTTTACATGCATCATTTTAGGAACTCTTGATTATTGTGGCATGCATCATCTTAAGAATCCATGAGAAAATGGGTTATAGGTAAGTTTTTGAAATTGAATTATTTTTCCTTTCTTGTGAACTTGAATAGAAAATGGTACCTAAAGTGAAATTGAGAACTATTGTAAAATGATGCAAGATGAGAATAAATGGGTGTCTAAATGGGAAACTTAAATAATGATAATACCCTTTGATAACCAAGACCTGGGTGTAAGATGGTTAAGGGTAGTGATAGAGCCTCAGTTTTGACTGCATTGCGCGGTTTTGGGAAATTAATTATTATGACATATTTTGTTTCTCGTAAATGTGTTAAAGTTGTGTTATGTGTCTTAAGATGTGTGTTTGTAATTTTAGATAAATTACTCGATGATGACACTTGTTGATAGGATGACTGGAGGTTATAGCTAGAGATACTCCACCAGTAGTGGAACCTAAGGCACCAGTAGCGTCGGGTGGGGAAGCAAGGGAGAATTTTTTAGAGAACTTTGCTTTCTTCATGCATTTTATAGAAAGAGACCCCGTTTGGGTTGTGAATAGAATGTCTGGACTTACATAGGAGTTTCAGTTACAACACCCTACGACTTTTATTGGAGAGGGTGGACCTGTGAGATTTGAATTCTGGGTTGAGTCCATCGAGAAGATACTTGACCATTAAGAGACTCCTACAGAGAGGAGGGTCAAGTTAGCTACTTATATGCTATGAAGATTAGTGGAGCGCTGGTGGGACATTCAGACACGGACTGGATAGGCTGATGGTATGTTATGGAAGGACTTTTTGGAAAGGTTCTTAGAACACTTCTATCCAAAGATGTTGAGCTAGAAGAAGGAAGACGATTTCATGAGGTTGACTCCTTGGACTATTTCCATGATGGACTATATTGGATGCTTTATAGATTTAAATGTGATATTAAGACCTAAGTTAATCTCTTTCATTTAAAGAATATTATTTAGGTTTTGGATCAAGCTATCATAGTTGAGGGGAACCTGAAGAAGGATTCTAGTGCAGGATAGATAGTTATAGATGGACGATCAAAATTTTTGACTTCTGAGAGAAAGAAGTATCGCAACAACAACGTTAGTG
Organism: Viscum album; assembly: GCA_963277665.1. Taxonomy (NCBI): domain Eukaryota; kingdom Viridiplantae; phylum Streptophyta; class Magnoliopsida; order Santalales; family Viscaceae; genus Viscum; species Viscum album. The sequence goes on from OY728136.1 coordinate 306,310,069, forward strand.
AGGGTAGTAGTAAGCATGGTGAAAAGACAGATGGATAAAATTACCAAGATATTACTTGAGTGATCTTTCACTAGTGTGGTAGGTTGGGAAAATTTTGGAGTCAGTGCCCCCAACCAGTATTAGAGTGCCGATCATGTGGCAGGATGGGACGTCTACAAAAGTTACAAAGGAACCCGTGATAGACATGCAATGATGGAGGATATAGATAGAACCTGAGTGTGTGTTGGGGATATTATGAACCATATCAGTCTAGCAGCTAGAGTTATAATAGTCATGGAGGTATAGGTAGTGGATGTGGAGCTTCTGGGAAAGAGAACCCGTATCATTAGAGTAGTACATCTTAGGTAACTTAAGCAGTGATGTAAGGAAGAGTAGCATGAAATTTTCATGTAATTTAGCCTACACTGGTGGATAGTGAGGAAGGAAAATTGACAATTAGAGGTACTATTCTTGTATCTTCTACTTTATTAAGTGCCTTATTTGATACTAGTGTCTCTTATTCCTTTATTTCTACACAAATTGTGAATAGTTTGATCCTAGTGGTGGAGTTCATGAGCGGGGTGTTGATGATAGACACACCTCTTGGATTATGGTTGAGAGACATTTTCTTCTGCAAGGGGTGTTCTCTCAAGGTTGGAGAGTACCATTTTCTATGAGATATCTATATTCTAGACATGTTAGGCCTAAACCTAATTTTTGGTATGAATTTTTTAGTAGTATACTAAACCCACATTGATTGTTACAATTGGATAGTGACTTTTACATCTCCCATGGGTAAAAAATATATTCACCGTGGAGAGTGGGATATCCAGGTAGGTCGAGTAGGGAAAATTACTTAGAAACTAGGAGAGCACACAACCTAGGCTACAATTATATTATTGGATGAAGAAGAAGTAAAGTATTATGACTTTCCACCTGCAGTGGATAGGTTTCAGGATGTCTTTCCTGAAGACTTCTCCGGGCTTCCACCTGAGAGAGATGTGGAGTTTAACATTGAGCTCATGTTGTGGGCTGAGTCAGTTTCAATTCCACCATACAGAATATAATTGACAGAGATTCAAGAACTCAAGACTTGTCTAGATAAATTGGAGGATAAGGGATTTATCCGATCGAGTGTGCCACCTTGGGGTTCACTAGTTTTGTTTTCCAAGAAGGATGATGGGAGTTTGTGCTTATGTTTTGATTACAAGAAGTTGAACCATATGACTGAAAAGAACCGTTATCCTCTTCCATGTATCAAATTTTTTTTGACTAGTTTCAAGGGGATTGAATCATCTCAAATATTTATTTGAGATCATGGTATCATTAGTTGAGAGTTTTGACTTCTGATATACTGAGGACTACTATCAGAAGTAGGTATGGCCTATATGAGTTCGTCGAAATGTCGTTTGGGTTGATGAACACACTAGTAGTGTTTATTGAATTTTTGAATAAAATATTCCATCCATACCTAGATCAGTTTTTTGTTGTATTTTTTGGATGACATCTTGGTGTACTCAAAGACTCATGATGATCATTCCCAACGCCTTAACATCATCCTGGGTACACTGAGAGAGAATCATCTATATTCCAAGCTATCTAAGTGTTTCTTTTGGATTAATCATGTGAACTTCCTGGGTCACATCATATTAGAGTAAGGTGTTCCAATAGATCCAGAGAAGGTTCAAAAAGTTGTTTCTTGGGAGCATCCTAAGAACGTGTTTGATATCTATAGCTTTTTGGGGTTTGCTGGATATTATCAAAGATTAATCCAATAATTTTTACATTTGGAAGTGACTCTTTAGGGATTTAACAAGAAGGAGATAAAATTTGATTGGTCTAAATCATGTGATAATTCTTTCTAGGAGTTGAAGAAGTGCTTGACATCAACAGTGATCTTGATACTACTTGATCCAGGTGAGGAGTATACGGTATATTATGTTGATTTTGGGATAGGTCTTGGAGCAGTGTTGAAGTAGGGAGATTGAGTTATGTCATATGGGTCTTGAAATTTGAGTCTACATGAATGGAAATACCCTATGCACAACCTCGAGTTGGATTCAATGGTTTATTCTTTGAAGTGTTGTTGAAATTACCTATTGGGAAATTTTTTTACTATGTATATAGACCACAAGAGCTTGAAGTATATATTTTCATGGAGAGATTTGAATCTTTGATAGTATAGGTTAGTTGAGTATATGCATTCATTCTATTCTGAGCTAGCATATATGCCTGGGAATGGAAACAATGTTACTGATGTTTTGAGTAGGAAAACTCAGACTTAGGCAGTTTAAGAGTCTAGTTTTGAGTGGAAGATGATGGCTTTGCTGGCTGAGATGAATGTTGTGGTTTAAGAGAATCAGGAGAAAATGAATCTCATATTGATTTCAATTGATTCTAAAATTTTGAATCAGATCAGAGATAGACATTATGAGGATCTTGAGTTTTTTTCCTTAAGGGAAATCTTGGAAGGTGGGGAGTCACCTTCCGATTGGAGCATAGATAAGGATGATATCATCTATGTCAGGAATTGGGTTGTTGTGTCTATGAGTATATGGGAGGAGTTGATGCATGTATTCATGCCTCGAAGTGGGAGGTACATAGAAGTGTGACCAAAATGTACCGTGACCTACATCGATATTTATGGTAGTCGGGCATGAAAAAGGAGATAGCAGGGTTCATGACATGATGCTACACCTATCATCATATAAAGGATAAGAAATAAAAACCTGGTGTATTTCTAGACATTTCTCATTCTATAATGGAAGTGGGACATTGTGACTATGGATTTTATGGTGGTTCTCCCAAGGATTCCTTGGAAAAATGATTCTATTTGGGTTTTTGTGGACAAACTGACAAAGGTAGCACATTTCTTGCCTATACAGGAGACTTTCTCAGTGGAGAAGATGGATGATTTTCATGTTCAGGAGATATTCCATATACACGATGTTCCATGGAGTATTGTTTCAGACCATGAATTTCGTTTTACTTCACGCTTCTGATAGGGATTACAGAAGGCGCTTGGTATGCAGGTTTTTTGAGTACATATTTTCACCCAAAGATAGATTGGTAGTCAGAGCGTACTATACAAGTGCTTGAGGATATGTTGTGTTCTTGTGTTCTAGACTTCAGTGGGTCTTGGGAGAATCATCTATAACTTTTGGATTTCTCCTATAAAAATAGTTATCAGGTAAATATTCGCATGACACCATACAAGTCTCTTTATGGTAGGCCATGAAGATCACCTCTATGCTATATGGAGGCAAGTGAGTCTGAGATGTTGGGACCAAGTCTCGTGCAAGAGATGTCAGAATAGGTACAAATTATTTGGAAGTATATGGATATAGTTAAGAGTAGGTAGAAGTCATATGTTGATAGAAGTTGATGAACCCTAGAGTTTATAGAGGGTGATCTTGTATTCCTTCAGCTGTTGCCTAGATTGGGTCACCATAGATACAGAGACAAGGCAAGTTGGTGCCCAGGTTCATTGGACCATTTGAGCTTGTAGAGAGAATCAGGGCAATGGAATAATGATTGAATCTTCCACATAGATAAAGTGCTATGCATGATGTTTTCCATGTGTCACAACTATGGTGGTATCACCCCAACTCTTCACATGTTATTTATGCGGATGATCTTGATCTAGAGATAGATGCTTCCTTTGAGGAGCATCTGATACGTGTGTTGGGTCATGGTTAGAAATTGTTATGGAGAAAGACCATGTCGATAGTTCATGTATTGTGAAAAAATGAGCATGTGTAGGAGGAAACATGGGAAAGAGAGACAGATATACAGGCTTAATGGCCCGATCTTTTTACCTCAGAATCTTATAGATGTTTGGGAGTATAGCTCAAGGATAAGCTGTTATAAGGTGGGGGCATTGTAAAACTCTAACCTTTTCTAGAGATGTATCAGGCTAGTTTATAGGTACTCTTTTTTCCTTGTGTTGATTAATTTTTAGTTGGGGTTTAACTTGGGGTGCATTTGGGTGAAATTTAGAAATTTTGGAAGGAAATTCACAAGTGCACGATTGGCGCATGGTTTTTCCAAATCATTCACCCCATTCCAACAAACCATGCAACCCTATATAGTGGGGATTTTCATGATTAGCACAAAGTTTTTCAAATCATGTGCCCTAAAAGGATAAACTGTTCAACCCTCTAGAATAGGCGCACAATTAGGTGCATAGTTAGGAGGAACAGTGCACCCCTGATAGCAAACTGTGCGTACGGGATTAAATTCGCCCAAGAATTAGATTTTTAAATTCACAAACCCCAAAACACACACTATTCAATCCTAACTCTTACCAAATAATTTTTTTTATTTCAAAGCCTCACCTAGGGATTCCAAGGCCCTCTAACCTCTATTCTTGGTTATTCAAATCCCAATTTGTAGATCTACACCACTTCAGGTATGTGGTTTCTTCCCGATTGAATTCTCATTCCTCTCTCGTTCTTCTCCCAATATATTGATGGATTGTTCTTCTTATTTTTATTAGATCTATATCTAGTATTGTATATCTAGATATAGAATTTAAATATCTTGATTTTTTCAATCGTGATTTAGGGTTTAGATTTGGATCTCATTCTATGTCATTATTCCATAAAATTGGAGATTTTCATTGGTGAGCGTTCTTCATCAAACTTAAGGTAGCTACTCTATAATTAAAATCCCATAGTATCAATTTTAATTATGTTTATGTAATTGTATAATTGTTATTTGATACTTAGAAATTGATATATTGATTGAATTAATTAATTAATTTGTTGAATTAATTAATTAAGGAAGATGTGATATTGGGGTTATTTGAGATTATAGATTTGAGATAATTAATTTTGGAATTAATTTTAAGATATTGAGAATTGTGGATTGTATAATTAATTGTGGGACTAATTATGATATATTTATAATTATGAATTGGATAATTAATTTTGGAATTAATTATGAGATATTGAGAACTGTGAATTGAATGACTAATTGTTGAATTACTTATGAGATATTGAGATAGTTGATTTGAGATAATTAGTTGTTGAATTAATTATGAGATACTGAGATAGATTATTTGAGATAATTAATTGATTAATTAATTATGAGATATTGATATAGTGAATTGAGATAATTAATTGTTGAATTAATTATGGGTTATTAATTAATTAATTGTTGAGTTAATTAAATGGAATGTTGTGCTTAATTAAATATGGAATTAATTAAAGGGAATTAGGTGTTGAATAATTGTTAAATTAGTAAAGTAATTGATGTGGATAATTAATTATTGAATTAATTATGTGTTGATGAATGGTAACATGGTCATTCAATTGTGAAATTACAAATGGTAAGATGGTCATTCAATTATGAAATTTTGAATGGTAACATGGTCATTCAATTTTATAAAGTGTGAATGGTAACATGGGAATTAAAGTATGAATTAAATAATGGTAACATGTTCATTCAATTGTATAAGTTATTAATGGTAACATGGTCATTAAAATATGTGAATTAATAAATGGTAGCATGGTCATTCAATTGTGTGAATTAATGAATGGTAACAATGGAATTCTAAGATATGATATTCTTTGGAATTAGTTCAGACTCCAGCACAGGCCGAAGCAGGTATTGAGATATGGGTGTCCATGGGAACCTAAGGGTTTATGTGGTTAAATAAAGATTAATTGATAATGTGATAAATGTTTACTTATTCATTATAATTATTACTTTATAAAACTTTGTACACTGTTAATTGATCAGATATTGTTTTTAACACTTTTTGTGGTGGAATACAGAGTTATACTCACACCCTACTTAGGATACTTGATCGGTACCTGAATAGATTTCATGGTTGTAGGACATGATAATGGAAAAGGCCTTGTGTTAGAATGATGAGTTGTGTAGGAGAATGGATGAGGGAACCGAGAATGGTTCAGGACCCACTTGGGAGTTGTAAATTTATTTACTTTATAGTTCCATTTTGAAACTTGACACGCACATTATCATGACATATCTATTATTTAACTTGACATTGTATTTCCAGTTTTGGTCAGCATGTGATATTGGCATACTTGTGGTTGTGGTTATATATTTGGTTATTGTTTATTTTTGTTCTACTAGTTTTTTACTCTAAAAAAGAGGTTATATTCTCTGCATGACTAATATTAGACCCTTGCTGCTAGTCGGCGACCTCTAACATATGAGGAGGCATGCATGAGGTCATGTAGCGCACCGACATGTTTCACCCGGGTTGGAAATTACAACTTGATTGTGATATTAGATCATATTTACCTTATAGGAAAACTATCTTTCAATTGTAACTAGTATTCCTTTCTCTCCACATACTAAGTACATATCCCTTGTACTTCCTCAAGTGAAGTTGGATAGTTCTGATTAGTTCTGTTACAGCTCTCATGGATATATAAAGGATATTTTCCTACTTTAAAGTATATGTTGGAAATATAATTTCTTGTACATATCATGACATAAATTATTGATCCATCACTAAAGAATATGGAATTCAACTTGATGTATTAATTTCCTCCTATTTCCCATACATGTCTTCTTGAAGATATTTACGTCACGTGACATTGATAACAATTCTCTCTTTAATTGTACTAGATTTTATTTCTCAATACCATGTCAGTATATGTACGATTGACTAGTTCTATGAAACTATTAGATCTAGATTAGTAGATCCTTTTACCTAGAACTTAGGTTTCTACTTTAAGTCAAAATTTGGTGTGTTTCTTTTATTCTGGTCTTAACTAACTGTTAGACCAATAGTTTTTTTCCATATGTTATCAAACATATTTCACTTGAAAAACCATAGTACTCCCACTAACCTCTGGTAGATACATGTCAAAGATTTATTCCCAATGAATACTCTAAGATCCTTTCACTTACTTTAATACAAGACTGGATTTCAGTAACTTTCACCCTTATTGGAATTCTATGATTTCATAGTCCCTTTATGGTTGCATCATATAAACACCTTCCATGATTGCTGGTCTTGACATCCAATGATCAATAAAATGATTATAGAAATTTGCTACGACAAGTAAATTCTAATGGATTTAGGCATGATGACTTAGTATTACCAATCAAGACTTATTGGCACCACACTTGTACCACCCATGTATTGTCTCACTTGAATACCCACCACATTATTGAAAATAATAATCCTTTGTTCTTTGTTATATGAAATCCATTATTGAATTTTAATTGGTATTTTTCAATTTTATAAAATCTTAATATACTTAATACTTATAGGAATTATTATTCTCAATGAATAATATGTCATCAGCCGTGGTGACTATAAAACCATCACCATGGTTTTATCCTTCCTCCGCAGTATGTGTCTCTGGAACATTCATTTTCTACAAGGTCTTGTGGAACTTGTTCCTATGTCAACTATTTTTGCGTATCTAACATTAAATAGACCTAAGTTAATCTGGATTACACTATCTCAAATAGATATGTGCACCATTATATAGAAATATAGTCAATTAATTTGACTATTACATTTCTATCTTAGGTATTTCTGTAATATCCTAAGAAAATTTTAGGATAATTAATTTATATTCTCATTATGTTTTTCCTTGATGGAAGTTTGTTTTACCCTCAACAAACTCTTTGCATCTAAACAGATGTTCTTATTAAAATGGATTTCCATTATATTATAACTCATATGATATCCATTTTTCATGATAGTTGACATATGGTTAAGGGATAATGCCGTTATTTGTGATGCATGTCTTGAAAAATTGGAAGTATCTATAATGCATGATTTTTAATATCGATTCTCTTTTTTTACTTATATCATGTCTATGATGTGTATAAGGAAATATGAACTTAGTAATTGATCCATGCTGCATTTTTTATCAATTATTACATGAAATAATCATCATTGATCCTCATTATTAGCATCACATACTTGATGTGGATAAGGTAATGTAAATTTATAAATTACTCCATGCTACATTATTATTGATCAATGAATGCTTGTTCAAGATATTTTTAATCACAAAAACCCTAAGTTTCTAATATCTTATGACCATGAATATACTATAATTCACTTTCTAATTACTTAATAAATACTTAAAGTAAACTAATGGAGTATATTTACCACTAGATTTCACTTGTAATGGTTTTTGATCTTTAGCCAAAATAATTTATAATGCTTTGTGGCATCCCTTTATTTCTAAAAATTTCTTTTTCCAAAACTAAGTATGTACATCAATGATACCTAAGGTTTTTAGCTCCATTGAGTCTTAATACCATACTGGGTATATCCTTAACTTCTACTTTTAGTTTTACTTGAAAAAGAAATGTATTTCCACAACTGGTTATATAAGTCTTACATTTTATATTCATCATGTATTTCCTATGATTCAAGTATTATATGACTATTTTTTGAGTATTAAACACCACAAAAAACATTCATTCGTGAACTGGAATAATGTATCCTTTCATCCAATGGACACTTGAGATAAATGTTTTGGTAATACTCAATAAAATTTATACTGCCCAAATGGCCCGAAGGCCTTCTTTTTATTTTATTATGGATAATCCCCCTTTTAAGGGTTGAAGGGGAACCCTTACATGACCTGTATTCCCAAGGCACAAGGCCTGACATGACCCAAAGGCCAATACACAACCAAAAGGCCCATAGGTATACTATTCCCATTACATGACCCATAGGCCCAACCCATTAGAACTGTCCCTCACGGCTTCTGCATCATTGATCGCCTAACTCCCTACATTGCATTGCTGATTGGCTAGAATTGTCCCGTACAAAGCTGCACGGTGCCTGGTCCTGATGGAGGTTGCTATACCCTCTCATTCTTCCAATCTAGTTAGCTCTACTTTTGGTGACTTCTACTCCTTGGTCTGATCCTCTTCTGGGGCCTGCTCTGTGTGAACTGGGGTACTCCATGGTCTCTATGGCCCGACGGCCCTAAGGCCCGAAGGCCTTTGATGAACCGAAGGCCCTAAGACCCGTAGGCCGAAACTGGTGGCCCAAAGGCCCAAATCAAGTGAATAGTTCTGGCTACTACAATACTGAACAGTGACTGCTACAGTACCGCTATGGTGTCTACTGTAGTAACCTGGAAATTCACCTCCACTCGATTTTGAACTTGGGAGAATACACCTTACTTATAGTAACATTTTTTTACTTGGTTAATGTATTTAAAAGCACATATGTGATTGGAATATTGTATTCAACACCCAATAAGTATTACACAAACATTACATACAGTTGATTAATATACCTGAAGAATAAGCATCTACTTACTTCTATGATTTAGTTTATTTCATTTTAAACTTCCATAGATTTATTTCATGACATGTGAAGAAAATAACCCCTATTTAATACTTCTTTCTTTGAATCACATTTCAAAGGTGACCTTGACATCTGGATTATCATTGACCTTTTCTCCTTGAATTTCAACTTTTTCACCATAAGAATTAAATATTAATCTTTCTTTAATATCTTATTTACTTGGAAAAACATACCTAAAAGGTAACGAAGTATTGTCTCCATACTGGTCATTTTGTGAACTTAAACAAAAATGGAGTAAATGGGTGAAAATGATATGACAAATGGATCTATTGAAATATCATGATCCATCTTTCAATTTACTCATATCCAATGCAATCATGACCTATTCATGTGTGCGCTTCTCTTTCTCCTCACAATCTTCTCGGAGATGAGACTACATGTAATATCACTCATATCCTAATGTTTTATCTACAAATCACATTGGACGTCGATGATATAATTATAAAAAAAACCATCATATTCCTTATACATGAGTCTTCTATAAGCATTTTTGACACCCTCACTTCATGAGGTGACTTAATAGGTATTGGGGACACCGACACCTTGAATTTCTAATATCATAGTATTTTTTGCAAGTTCCTATACTAATATTAGAAACTCATTCTAGTGTGTACATTTACTTTTTCCATTAGATATCGTAGAATTTATTGTGTTATTAATTTCAATTTTCTGTAAAAATAAAACCAATCATATTAGTACTTTTATCTTGATTACTGTTTTTTACATTATTGATTAATTAATTAAATTATTAAATGTCTCACACTATTTTATCAAACTATAACAACCCTCTGTAATAGAATATGAATACTCTATCTCTTGAGTATTCTAGTGGTAAGGATCCTTGAACCTCTCATCACAGTCTAAAAGTTATGACTACATCACTACTGAGTGAGTTCAAGGTAGATGTTTCGCTAGCCAACTGCATTTACTCACAGCTCCTTGATCTGTTGAGTGAAGTCTTAGCTTCTAAAAATCATAAATATGATTTATTCAACGCTTGCTACTAAATTTGTGGAAATCTATATTTGGACACTTCTTGGCAGCCAAATTCAATTAATTCAACTCATCACTCTTATAATAACTCCCCGGTAGTAGGAGGAACTCTCAACTTTGAATGAAAAGAACACCAAACACCCGATTTTTTTTAAAATTAAATTGATGGAAGACATTTTGTGACTTATTATTTCTTTGAGGGTGTTTTATTATTACACGATGAAATGAAATCATTTTCTATCTCATAAGTACATATTATGTGATCACACTCACAACTGATCATGCAATAAATATAAAATATTCATCACATCACATGTTTATTTTATCTGTGCATTATTGCCTATTATTTTATGTGATCGCCCATAAAACTACAAAAACATAATATAATAGACCACACATCAATAAAATAAAATGATATGATCATGATCCTATACTAATGTTTGATCCATTTAGTGAATAATGGATCAACCTAGACCATAAGGGTAACTCCTTGAGTTATGTCGCTTGTGACTCGATTTGCAGTGCTCGCCCATCCAATGCATCAAACTTTTGTTTGGTGCATCACCAAATCTCAATGCGAAGTACATCACTACTCATCCTAGTCATTATACAAAAATACTCACATGCAGACGAGGGGGTGTTAGGAATGTGTAATAAAGATAAAAAATTATCTAGGTGTGAAAACCCTTATACATATAATGATACAAAGACGACACATAGATATTAATTTATTAAACCAATTATTAAAAACACGCATTACAATAATTAGATAAATAAATAAATAAAAATCATACATTCATTGGTCGGTCTATGAATCATGATCTGTCAATACACATTAAACTTGCGTATAAAAATAATTGCATAAAAAATTAAATTTTAATTGATTATTTTTTAGAGAGATGTTATTGAATTAAAAATTCACTTATATTTTTAATTCAATTTTTTTTTCATTAAATCCCATCAATTAATTTAATTATATTTGAATATTTAAATCATTTTAAAATATTAATTATTAAATTAATTATTTGTTTAACTTATATATATATATATTTCAAAATATTACTTATATTGAAATATATATATATATATATATATCATGTGTGTGTGTGTTTTTTGAAAGGTAGTGTTCTGGTCAATGATCAAAACACCAAAATTTATTGATAAAAAAAAGAGATTAAATAAGACTGAAATATATATCATGTGTGTGTGTGTGTGTGTCTGTATACACACATTTTATTTTTAGGTCCCTGCGCACCCTAGTTGAGGCCGAACGGGTCAAGAAGAACTTGTCCCAACCAATCGTGGATCAGGATGGACCCGTCTAGACCCGTTCTGGGATGTGAAAAACCCTCCCATCCCATTTTGGGTCAGTCCTCTTGGGCAGAGGTCGTGCATGCCTGTCTGGAAACCTGTTAGGGAATACCTACCCGCGTGAGGATGGCCAATGGTCAGGAGCCCGGATCTGGCCAGAGGCAGGGGAGGGGGGAAGTATTGGTGAGATCCAGTGGGGCTCGACCACCACAACTAAAAAATAGGTTATTTGCGATAGGATCCCATCATAAATGGCTATTTACGATGGGGTCCTATTACTGAAAACTATGTCGCAAAAGATCCTTTTTGCGATGAGAAATCTCCATGTCGCCAATAAATTTTTAAACATATTATTTATTGTGACTAGTTAAGTGACCCGTTGTAATAAATTATTTATGATTAGGCTCTAACACATCACAAATAAGTTTAAAAAATAAAAAAATGAAAAAAATGAAAAGTAAAATAAATAAAAAATATCAAAATTAAAAATATCAAAATAATTAAAAAAATTGTAATAAATCAAATTATAAAAAAGTGAAATAATAAAAATATTTCACAAAATATTTTTATTTAAGTTTTAAGATAATAAATATGTACATAATGTATCGATCACTGCAGAGGGGGATGGTGAGGTGGAGGGTCATCTAGAAGAGGAGGGGGATGGAACTCCATATCTAATCCCTGAACCAATCATTTCATGTACTCATTATACTACTCTTTTCATTGTCGCATCTTTTCCTGTTGTTACTGCTGTTGTCGACAGAGCTCTTTCGACTCCCTACGCATGGCCTCTATAACCTCACTTTGAGGTCACAAATGCTCCTCATACTATGAGATTGCGATGGTTATCAAACTAAATATTTATATTTCCATTTAAATTTCATTCACCATGTTGATACCAAATAAAATAGTCACTATGAAAACCAAACTACAATATATGAACCCCAATATTATCAAACGTTTTATTTCTTTTCAGATCACACTTCCATTATTGAAACACCCCTATAATTTTTATTTAGATGCTGTTTTATCCCCCACCCTTTCAAAATACCTATATTATTAGGTTGATAAGAAATACTCTAGTTCAATTTATTTATTCTTATTGACCCATTTTCACACTTTCTCATCCCATTGTGATGTGGAATTTTGTTGAAGTTAATATCTCAAACCCTATTACATAGATTGTTTTAAGTTAAATTTAAATTGAGTAATGATATTTGCAACTAAAGTTTTTTAATCATTGGTCAATTTCTATTTTTCTTATAAATATCAAGGATATTTGACCTCAAATTATTCATGGCTGAATCATAGGGACAAGGAGTTACTGGTTTTTGTATCATTGTCATTAGAGGATATAAGTATTCCACTACAGTCTACTGAAGTATCACTAGATAAAATTTATGTCACATAAGATCATGATATAGACTAGATTATAAAAATGATAATTTAGTCAACTCCTAACCTTGTGTTGGAGCCGAATGCTTCCAACACTCCTATTTTTTCAAAGAAGTGGTATGAGAGGCCAATTGAAGAGTTATTTCTTGAGGTTTCTTGATAGGGAAATATTTTAGAAATTAGTATGATATCTTTCCTATTATGCCCTAATTCCTTTATATTCGATATTTTTTATGGTCTAAAATATTATTTTAAAGGGAATTATAAAACTATGAGTAATGATCTTAAGTTATTGGGGAAATTTTACTCTTATTATAATTATTTGGATGCCAAATGCATGGTGGGGAGTTTGGTAATACTACAAATAAGGGAAATAAAAAATATGATAGGAAATCTGGTTCGAAAAATAAAAAATAAAAAGAAAGGAATATAGATTATCATATATTAGTAAGGGATAATTGAGATTCTGGTTTGATCAAGAATTTATGGACTCCAATGGAGAATGGTGACTTGGATTTAAAAATACTTAACTATAAAACATTTATCTTATTTCCTACAGGTTTTGACAACAATATCTTTGGATTATGTTTAATTAGGGTACACCATGGGTATACTCCTATTCATGTAGGTATAGAGTATGGAAAAGTAAAAAAGGGTGTAGCTTCCTATATAAAAATCATATGCGCTAACAATAGATTGGAATAAGAGGTTATCATGGATAAAATATTTAAGAATTATATTAAACATAATTTAGTTAAGATTTTAGTATTTATACATGTTATTACTCACATTTTCACAAGTTATGATAATTAGGGTAAATTTAAACCTTTTGGTTCTTGAGTGTGTTCAGGGTAAAATGACAATTTTACTTATAATATGTTCTTGGATAATTTTTATGACCACTTCATTGGTCCCAGAATAGGGTGTTTACCTTAGGACATGAGTCTGGTGCAAATCAAAGACGTTCAAATTTTCACGGAATAATTAATATTTATTTCATTAAATATTAATTTATTTATGTGTGTTCATTCGGTTTTATGTTTTAAAATAAGTGTTGGATTGAGATTATTTCTTTGCCTTTGAGTCTATAATGAGGGGTTTTTTCTAGGCAGGGTATAACCTTGCATCGAGCGTCGATCCCGGATTTGGGTCCCCTTTTTGTTTTTTTTGTTTTTTTATTTCTTCTTTATTCTCCCCTATATTTTAGAGCATGCCCAAGGGGGTTACCCCCATTTGGTTTCTTCACCTGAGAGAGGGATAGGGGTAAAAGTGGGAGAGGTATATGAGGAGGTGCCTCCGTGGAGCTTGGGTTTTGCCGTATCATTGTGCGACATCTTCAGATTGAGGATCAGTGTGAAGATTCAATGATTTCCACTTATAGGTAGGCCTATTTTATGTTTTTTCAAAAAATCTACATAGTTTTGTTGTTTTTAAATTATAACCCTATTTTTAGGTTGTTTGGGACCCCTAGTGGGTTAATCTGGTAGTTTTGGGGAGAAAATAGGCGTCTTAGGCTGTTTTGGGATTTTTCTATTCAGGAAAATCAGTTTACACGACATTTGGTTTATAGAAAACATGTTTTTTTATTATTCCTATTTAGGGAAGATGAGGTTTTGGGACTACACAACATGTATTCAGGGTATACGCAGTGTTGTGAGATTGGGTGTGCACCCTATATGTGGGGTACTTAGTTGTATAGATTACACCACTAGTGCCCATTTGGGGCACACGCCATATAAGAGTATATGTTAAGGAGGGGTACATGGCTAGGTACATGGGTGAGTACCCATGTGGGGTTACACATCATGTACTAGCGGTACATTCTCTATACTTGACTGTTTTAAATACTGAGTGGGGCTGGGTATACGGGATGGTACCCATGTATGGGTACACACCATGTACATTGGAAAAGTATAAACTGAGTGACCTAAGGAACATGGATAGGGAGGACCTCTATATGTATACATATTGTACCTGAATTGAATGTCGTATACATTACCTACCCTAGGAAATGTTTCCTTTTCCCCCCAAAGTTAGAATTAGTCTTGTGGGTAGTCCATTATTATCGTTTCCCACATATATTGTGATGGTGATATCCTTTTGGTGTTTTAAGACTGTCTAGATGGTGTTTGGACTATGAGAGTTTAGTAGGATGTTTTTCTTAAGTTTTGGTTTCAGAATCCTCATAGGGGGTTTGGGTTGTGAGCTGTGAGGCCTGTGTGAGGGTGTGATCCTATTAGTTGGCCATGTATTGTGGACACCAGATAGTGTTATTCGAGGTTATTTTAGATGGATTCTAGTAGGTGGGTTTGATTAGTATCTATAAGGATATATTGGTTTGTCCTTGCGTATTAGGACCAGTTGTTCGAGTTTAGAGAAGTTGAAGTTTAGATTCTGTGTTTAGAGACCAGAGTTGTTGGAGTATTTGGGATGGGTTTATGTCATGGTATGGAGGTTATGGTCGGATGCCATTGATCTTCCAAGGTGAGTTTAAGGGACTCATGAGGGTTCCCTTGTGGGATTGTTTCTGATCAACTAATTAGTGGTTTCCATGGTCAACCATTGAGGATGAATTTACGGAAGTTTTTTTGATTGTGATGAGAAACCCTTGTAGAGGGTATCCTACTTTTGAGGTGGTCATGAAGACCATTGAAAATTCCCCGGTTGATGGGCTTTTGCTTTTTGATGCCCCTTTGGGTGCATTGTTGATCAAGGATCGATTGGTGGTCACTGAGAGTTTTTTAGGGTGTTACATAACTGGCCATGTCATGTGCTTTTGGATGAGATAGAGGAAACTTTCATAGGGTATTCTTCTCTTACTATGTCCTTTGAGCCAGTTTAGGTTATTTCAGTGGGTGTGCCCGAAGTGCTTGGGTGCATTCAGGGAGCCCCATAGTGGACTTCACTTTATGCTATGGCCCAAGGGACTGTAAGACCCCTAGTTTTTTTGAACCTAAAGTGGGTTGTGGAGAGCTTATGGTGGCTGTTTTGTTGGATTCTATGATCTAGGGGACCATGAGATCCCCGTTCTTATTGGAAAAAATTGGATCAACACTACTAGTCTTGTAGTTTATATATAGGGTTCGAAGTTGGATCATCCCACAATTGGTTGGCCTTTGGATGTATTTTTTGAGATAGTTTCCACTCAGGACTATGGTTTGAGGAGGAGGCCCTTGGAATTTCTTAGATTAGGCATTGAACTTGAGTTTTATCTAGTTCTATCATCTATTAGATGGCTATTTTTAGATGGAATTAGGGAGCTAATGGACAATATGCATAAGTGTAACCCCCCATCTAGTTGAGTTTCAGCCCCGGCTTGTGTGGATTTAGGGTCATGATGTACTGAGGAACTTATGGAGTGGGTTTTGTGTACCATGGATGATTTTTTCTCTCAGGGCCATGTATGATTTGGGATCCTTGTTTTTATGGTAGCCTTGGGACATTTTTTTGGGTTCATAGATGGTTCCCAATTCATTCTTTAGGTCTTCCGGGATGAAATCTTCTATAGTGGTCGACCTAGATGTTCCAGTCACCAGTTCAGATCATTCCATTAGAGTCCCAATGCCCGATAAATGTGCATTATTCATGTGGATGCCTATATTTATGCCCTGATTTTTGATTTGTGCATGTTTCATTTAGAAATCTTGGAGCTTCTATGTAGATATAGAAGGTGTTCGGATTTTCATGTGGCTAGGTGAGTCACATTCTCTAAATCCTATGGTAGGGGAAAAAGTGGGGGTAGATTTACCATAGGTGTTAGGATAGAACTTGTTCATTGGATGATTTATTATATTTGTTTTCATCCTTTTTTCATTTGTTTATTTTATTCCAGTTGTTGTTAGTTTTTATCTAGGCTGGGCATATCATGTGTTCATTCACTTGTTATGAAAGTAGGTATATAGGTTCACCATTAGGGGTGGCCTACTGAGATTTATTTATCACCCCATGTACATGAACCTCAGTGTGCACACAAACCTAATGTCTAATTTTAGGTTGGATCACATGTTTCATAATTGTGGGGCCAATGACTAGTGTTTCTTGATCACGTGGATCTACTCACGTGGAGTCTTAGGATTAGTCTGGTGTAAAACAAGCATCATGGAGATCGAGTATGCGGTTTGGCTCAGAGTTTTCCATATATAAAGTTTTATTTATGTTCAGTTAGTTTATTTGGTATATGTGGTCGGCCTAGTTGGGGACTAGTTGTTATATGTGTTGTTTCTTTGAGTCTGTACGCTACATTCCATTTGTTATAGCATGCACTATTTCAGTTTATTTATTATACATACTCTGATATTGATCCATGTGGATGATTTTAGATATTTTCTAATATTATTTCACTCTTAATAGAGGTAACAGTCTCCCCACTACACATTTTAGACCATCACCACTGGTTGGCAACCTCTGGAATTTGGGTAGGCTTGCTTGAGGTCTTGTAATGAGCCAGACCGGGTGACATGTTAGGTCATCATAGGATGGTTTGTTAAAAAATGGAAGTAGAGGTGTTTGGTTTCATTATTTGGGGATTTGGTAGATTGGTGGTGCAAGAACATGTTATAACTTATGATGGATATCAAATTGGTGTGTCTCGAACAAATTTACTGATAGGAAGTCCAAGTTTCTAGGGTATGGGATTGATGTTCTGGATTCTATTTTTACATTTGTGTAATTTCACCTAGTGTGATGAACTTGTGTTTGTGGATTTGTGGTTTATTATATGTTTTTACTCTTAGCCTATGGGAAAGAGGGAAATGTTCATGCATCAATCTAGGAACATATTAATCACATGAAACATGCCTCTTTGTGGTTCTTTATATTTTCTTCTGATAACATGTCATGTGGATCGCATGCCAAGAGGTTCATTGGTGTGGAGATATAGTCTCTTTGATGAGGGATGAATATAGACTTGTGTGGGTCAGAAATGGGCTATGAGTGCCCTATTGGTGGCTCAATGAGGGAAAGGATGCCTAAGGTATATTTGGTTTTGTCTCGAGTTTCCATGAACCGATGGTTCCCCTAAAGTCATAGGTTTGTGTTCCTTGGGAGGGAACTATGTTTTTTCATGTGTTGAGGTCATGAGGTGGGGCCTGTGTTCCTTCTATCACTAATGGATTGGGTGGGAATATTCGTTCTTCCTTGATGGTGACATTGAGGTCTCCTATCAAAAGGATGTGGTCAAGCATGAGGATGCTTGGTGTTTGAGAAGTGGAGTTCTGGGAATTCTCCTAGTCTTGTTTCTATCCTGAGAGTTCGGGTTTGGTTGGGCCCCTGACCCTGCTCATTTTGGTTATGATTTGGGTAGCATAGTGATAGCATGGTTAGGAGATTTTGGATTTGGTTCTAAACCCATTTGGAGGGTTGTTAATGGTTTTATAAAAGTTATCCTAGTTTCATTAGGACTTAGCCCATGTGAGTGTGAGTCCAATTATGAACATGAGTAGTATAGTAAATGAAACCTTATGGTGGGGAGTTCACTATGGGATGTTGGTGGTTGTGAGACTTGTTTAATTGGGTTTTTGAGTTCGATTGTTATAGGTTTTCATGTTGGTGCTCTGGTGTTAGCAGTTTTTCCACGTCTATCTATTGCGTTTGGTGATGGTTGTAGCATGGGTCACGAGGTTTTACATTTGGGAAATGGGGTGATGATAAGGATAATCCTATGGTGGGGAGCATCAGATCAGTCACTATTTAATGTCTCTTGTATTGGGAGAGAGTTGTGGATGCTGTAATACTGGCTATTGGATGATTGAGATAACATTGGTTTCACCAGTGCTTTGAGGAGATCATGGCTATGGGTTGTCCATCAAGGCTTCTTGGGGGTGAGAAGAATTTGTTTTGTGGAGTTTGTGATGAACCAAATCTTCAAAGGTTGTGAAAATCAAGGGAAATTTGAGTTATTTTGTTCCTCGGTGTGTTCAGAGGAAAAATGGTAGTTTCACCTATAAGATGATCTCAGATAATTTTTCTGAACACTCTATTGGTCCTAGAATAAGGTGTTTACACAATGAAAAAAGTATGGTGGAAATCCAAGACATTAAAATTTTCATGGAATAATTAATATTTAATTAATTAAATATTAATTTATTCACGTGTGTTTGTTCAGGTATATATTTTAAATAGACAATACTATTAATATTAGGTCATATTTTTTGAGTCTAAAATGAAGGGTTTTTCCTAGGTGGGGTATAACCTTATGTTAGGCATCAGGGCCAGGCCCTGGACCCCTTTTTTATTTTTCTTTCTTTTTTATTTTATTTTTTTCGTTCTTATTTGCTCTCCCCTGGATTTTAGCACATGATTGATTGGATACCCCCCACTGGGGTCTTTATCCAAGTGAGGGAGAGGGATATAAGAGATATAGGGAGAAGCAGAGGTTTTATCGTAGAGCTTAGGTCATGCTAGATCATCATGTAGTAGCCTCATATCATGGATTGGTGCGAAGCATCAAAAATTTTCTCCTATTGGTAGTTCCATTTTAATTTTTTTTCTGCAAATCCATGTAGTTTTTCTTTCTTAATGTTCTAACCCTATTTTGGGGTTGTTTGGTACCCTAAGTGGGATTTTTTGGGAGTTTTAGAGATAAGAAGGGTGTCTCAAGCCGTTTCAGGGGTTTTTTATTTGGGAAAACTAGTGTACACGACATGTGGTTCAGAGAACACATGCTATGTGTTCATCCTATTTGGGGAAGATAAGGTTTTGGGACTACATGCCATGAACTGGTGATACACACTGTGTAGTGGTCTTGGGCATGTGGCTGAGTGCTCGAGCATTCACCCTGTGTGGGGGGTACTTAGCCGTGTAGAGTACACAACCTGTGCCTGTGTGGGGTGAACACCATGTAAGAGTACAAAACTAGGTGGGGTACATGGAGAGGTACATGATCAGGTACACATGTGGGGTTACAAGCCATGTACCAGTGGTTCAAATCATGTACTTGGGCGTTTTACATGTTGAGTAGGGCTGGGTACACTGTTTGATACCCATGTAGGGGTACACGCCATGTAATAGGAGGCACATGATACGTACTTTGTAAAATTACATGCTGATTGGAATGAGGAACACAACTAGGGAGGACCTCTATGGGTACATTTTGTGTACCCAATGTTCATGCATTTCACTTTCCCTACCCTGGTCCTTTTTCCAATTTTCTCATCAAAGTTAGAATTGGACTTGTGAGTAGTCTATTCTGAACTTTTTTCCATATAGATCATGATAATGATCTCATTTAAGTATTTTTTTTTTATTTTCTGGATGGTGTTTTGGATTGTGAGAGTTCAATATGAGGTTTTCCTTGAGGTTTGGTTTCAGAATCTTCTTGGGGGGTTTGGGTTGTGATCTATGAGGCCTATGTGAGGGCGTGATCTTGTTAGTTGTCCATGGATTATAGATGTCGTCTAGTGTTGTTTGAGTTTCTTTTGGATGGATTCTAATAGGTTGGATCTAGTAGTATATCTGAGGAGATATTGGTTTTTCCATGTGTGTCGGGACTAGTTTATCTAGGTTAGATATGTTAAGGTTTAACTTATGTGTTTGGATACCCAATCTGTTGGGGCCTTTGGGCTAGGTTAACACCGTGGGGTGGCAGTTATGGCCAGGTGTCGTTGAGAATCTAAGGAAAGTCTGAGGGACTCGTGAGTGTGTTTTTGCGGGATAGTTTCTGATCAAGTGATCAATGGTTAATGTGGTCGACTATTGAGGATGCCTGTATAGAATGTTTTGTTTTGGATTGTGCTAAGGAACCCTTTTAAAGTGTCTCATCTTTTTCAAGTGGTGATGAGGACTATTGAGAATTCCCCTATTAGTGGGATTTTGCTTTTGGATTCAAATTTGGGTGCGTTGTTGATCGAGGATCAATTGGAGTCTGCTGAAAGATGTTTGAGATGTTTCAGCACTAGGTGTGTCCCATGACTTGGGATGAGCTAGAGAAACCCCTCATAGGGTGTCCTACTCTTGATGTGGCCTTTTTTCTAGTTGAGGTTATTTCTGTAGGAATGGCCTGAGTGCTTGGGTGAAATAGTTGAGTCCCATAGTGGACATTTCTTTATGTCATGGCCTTGAGGATTGTGTGATCCCCGAGTTTATCTTGACCCTGAGGAAGGTCGTAGAGAGCCAGTGGTGGCTATTTTGTTGGATAATGAGATATATGGGACCATTATAGCACCATGATTTTTGGATAATATTGGATTGGTGCTTCTAGTTCAGATGTTTATATGGTGGGTTTGATGTTGGATCATCCCATGTTCAGTTGGCCTTTGGCTATATTGTTTGAGGTAGTTTCTACTCTAGACTATTATTTGAGGAGGAGACCCTTGGTATGTATTGGATAGGGCACTATCCTTAAGTTTTATCTGGTTATATCCTCTATTGGTTGGCTATTGTTAGGAGGGATTAAGGAGATAATGGAATACTTGGATGAGTAAAACCCCCATCTAGTTGAGTGTTAGCCCTGAATACTGTGGCTTCAGACTTGTGAGGTGTTGAGGCACTCATAGAGTGGATTTTGTATATCGTGGATGGTTTTCACTCCTGGGGTTGTGGATGATTTATGATCACAGCTTTTATGGTACCCATGAGGCATATTTTTGGTCCATAACTAGTTCCTGATTCTTTCTATGGGATATATAATATTGACAGGTCATCTCATGGTTAGCCTATATATTCCTATACAAAGTTAAAATTATACCATTAGAGTCTTAATGCTTGGTAGATGTTCACTTTTAGTGTGGAAACCTATGGTCACACCCTGGGGTCTGGATTCATGCCAGTTTCATTCAGATGTCTTGGAGGTTTTATGTGGATTTGGTGAAAATACTGGTTTTTATGTGGATGGGTGAGCCATGTGCTATAAATCCTTTGGTAGGGGTCATAGTAAAGGTATATTTTCCTTGGGTTTCAGACTAGAACCTGTTTGTTGGATTTTTTCTTGTGTTTGTTCACCCCCTTTTTATAGTTCTTTATTTTATGCTAGCTACTATTAGTTTTCAGTTAGGTTGGACATATAATGTGTAAATAATCCTTTTATGCCAAAACGTTTATTGATTCACTATTTGGGGTGGACCACAAAGATTTATTCTCACCCCCTGCATGTTCACATCAGTGTACGTACAGACCTGATTTCTTCTTTTAGGTTGGAGTACATGTTGCATTGTGGTGGGGATGATGCCCAGTGTTGCTTCATCCAGAATATCCACTCACATGGAGTCTTAGGAGTAGCCTAGTTTAGCTCAAGCATATTGGAAATTGAGTATGTGTTTTGGCTCAGTGTTGGAAATAGATCTAGTTTTATTTATTTTCTATTTTTTTATTTTGTATATGTGGTCAGCCCAGTGGGAAACCAATTGTTATATATTTTACTTCTTCGAGTCTATATGCTGTATTCCATTTTTTATAGCATGATATCTTTCAGTTTATTTATTATGCATACTCTTATGTTAATCCTTGTGTATGAGTTTAGTTATTTGCCATTGTTTTTTCACTTTGAATAGAGGGTATAGTATATCCACTGCACCTTTTAGACCCTCACCACTAGTCATTTGCCTCTAGCATTTGGGGAGGCATGATTGAGGCCTTGTGGTGATCCATATCAGGTGATGTGTTAGTTATACCTTGGATGGTTCATTATAAAAAATATTTTAGGGATTATAGATTACATGGATATAAATAACATCATTATAGGTGTCTTAAATTTAACCCCAATTCTAGTTTATCTTGGTAACCAATTTGAAATTATATATGGTGATGATGAGAAGGTTCATTTAGATAGAGTAGGTCAGAAGAATAAAAAATAGTAGAGAATGGACTTGATTAAAAATGAATTCACATAAGCCTTGAAACTTTCCTATACATGATTTATGTCCCACAAAATTGGGGAGGGTAATGGATTTCATTAATATCAATGTAATCTTTATTCACTAATGAATGATTACAACTCGAATTAGAATTTTATTTGTCTTTTTTTTTCTATAATTTATGAATTAATCTCTTTTAAGAAGATATTTTTATTGGAAAAAGATATTGAGAGTGAAAAATTATGATAGACTAAAAATGGTGTGTGGGGGGGGGGTGGGTGGGTATGTTTTGATGAATTGAAGTAAAATATGAAACATAAATACCCAAACCGGGTCATCAATGACTCAAAGAGTATTCTCTAATCTCTAGGGGTTGGTGGATAGGTCTAAAGGTCTTGATTTATCCTTAAGGAATTATTAAAACTCTTTTATTAATAAAATAAGTAATGGAGAAATTCTTCTAATTCTTTTGTATGAACTGTCTGTAAATTAAAAATTTCTAAAAAAATATATATATATTTTTTGACATACAGAGTAACATGTATATAGGAAATATCTTCTATAATAGTAAATTTATAGAAAAACTAACTATTTTTATTGTTGGTTCTCAAATTTCATCAAAGAGAACTCAAAAAAACCCTCTAAGAGTTAGAATAATTTTAAAGGAGAAGATATACTAGGTGTCGTGCCTCCAAGAACCCTACTATGGGTGACCTACCTCCAGAAACCCTTCTATGAGAACCCTATCTCTAATAACCCTCCTATAGGTGCATTTACTTTACCTCCCATCATGTTCCTTGATACCACAGGTTCCTGACCAAAAATTCCATTCACATCAAGTTCCCTTTAGCATCAAACATGGTCCATCACACTCATGTTTTCATTTCCATATTATAGCACCCACACGTCATGATAACTACCTCACACCCATGTCTCTATGATTTTATCTTTTACCCATATATTCATTCTTATGACGAATTATCTTCTAATTCTACACATTCCCACAATACCACATGGGCAACTTGAGTTGTTGAAAATGGTTTACATGAAACCTCAGGAACCCATACCTATAATTTCCAATAAAAGACCCCTTGGTATCCTACTTTAGGACTGAACTACACAAGTTGGAAGCTTGTAACACTTGAGCTCACAAAGTAATAACTTACATGCCCAAACCTCTCAAGCTTCTCCTTGGATTATTTTTAGATCAAAACCTTGTGAAATGTATTAGAATTAGGCATATTTTTTCATTTAATGGTTATACGCTTAGAAAATTGGTACTAGGAAACTATTCCCAAGTTATTATCTATGCTAGGTAGAATGAACCCTTCAAGGAAGTTGTTTAATAAAAAGGTATAAATTGAATAGAACCCTAGTTTTCCTATTTAAAGTTGTTTCCAACTCATGAAGTAAACACTAGGGAACCCATCCTCCCAGGTATCCAACCATGGGTTGAGCCCAAATTCTAATGTTTTTCAATGATGGTGCCTATATTTTTTCATGAATGAAAGTTATGCCCAAGTTAATTTTCTATTTTCACCTAATTGGGATAAAATTAAACCATTTTCTTAGTTACCCAAAAGGCCTTATTGGAACCCCTTTTCCCAGGTCAATCCCTTGAAAATCCAATTTTTCTTAGGCCTATTCCATGACCTATTGATATACATAATTGGGTTCTCTTCCACATTCATGTGTACCTTATGATCATGTATTATATTGATAAAAAAATTCTCTCATATGGTTAAATATATCTCATAGGTTTTCCCCACTAATTGATAGGATACTTTGAATAGATTCAATCATATAATCCCTTAATAATAAGGATCCATCCACTTAATAAATCAATAGAACCTTTTCCTAGATCAAAAACTCATATCGAATACTCTAAATTAGACTCCATAGCTCTCAATCATCTAGTCATCCTCCTTGTATCCAATTAATGATCCAAGGATATAAAAGTAATGCCAATCCCACATACGTCCCATTCTTTCTTCCACTTTTCACACAAACCATGAATATAGTCATCCTTCCTTACTGTATAGATACCAATAAATCGATTTTGGATAAAAGTGGGATTTCAACCTGATTTAATCTATAATATTACCTTCACTTGATTCATCTATTGAGTTAAAATAGAAATATCTACTCAGACATTAGTCCCACACAAAACCATTTCTAGGTACCATTAACCTAGTGGTCCATTTTTAACGATGTCAAACCACTCAAAACAGGTCTTATTCGTATGAAATTAAATTATAAGACACATTGGTCTTGGATTAATTACCTTAAAACATACATCATTAGTCTTAGATGTACAACATTAAAAGGTACATCATTGGTTATCGATTTATAAACTTAAAGGGAACCAAATTATTCCTTATCATATGGATATAAAAAGGTATAATATATCTCATTACATGGCACTAAAATATGAGGGTTTTTATTCCCCTCATAGTAGGAATCCCCTTTTATGCATCCAAGCTCAATTCCACAACACCCACCACCTCCCTGGATGGTGAGACATTCTAGAGTTCCAAGATATATAGATTTAAAACATGGAATAATCAACCAATGAGGGAAAATATGTAGAACATATCATATATATGGCGTTCTAACAAATAAATGTTTCAATAAACCGCTTTTATGACAAGTGAAATTAGTATTTTTACAAGAAAGTATTTTACCAACACATCATAAATATATAAGAGACTCTTAGACAAGTACACAATATCCATAGTGAGATGATCCAACCTCCCATCCTCTCATGTAAAAAGGTGTCATTTTCACCACCCTTAGTGATCAAGAGGCCACCTGTCTTTGGAAAGTAGAAGTGGGGTTGGAAAAAATCAATCCCTCAATCATGAAAAGTGTTGTAAATGGGAAATGATAAACCTAATGTAAAAATACTTTACTCATAGACGAGATTGATTGACCATGCATTAATTCTTGTAATAATGCATCAATGAGTTTTGTTTTTTCCCTACACATAAAAATAAAATCCTAAATAAATGAATTATAAGGAGTAAGACTCCCCAGTTAGGTTGGGATCAATCTTTAAAAACTCAAGTCGCAATGAATCATCAACCGATGGCACCTCAAATGCATACTATAGTTATTGTGACTACCACAACATTGAACTAGTGACGATTCATGTAAGCCTCAAGGATATGAGTCCACTTTAGAGGCCATCATCAAAAATGTAATCTAAAAGGGGGAAAGTGACCCATTGTATCTACATCTAAACCTTTCATAATCCTTTCTCCAATTCATGAAAATGCCTACCCATATCTGGAAGAGGTTGATGAGGATGTATCCTATATTTGAATGACTATATCAGAGTTTCCTAAGTGGTATATTAATAAAAAAGGCTATTTAAACTTCCATAAAATCCCATTTCTATAGGAATATATTGAATAATAGTTTCAACCTTGACTTTATAAGATAAGTAAGTTATTTTTAGGTCCTTATAGATCCAACCAACTATTAAAATATAGGATAAAGTCTCTTAACCTATTGACACAATCACCTATAATACCTATCATCGTATCTCAATGATATTCCATAGGAAAATACATATTACAATGAGTAAGATTCTATGTATATCATTGAGGTGATATTTGTGTCTACCTTAGTTTACCACTCACTAGTGAGGGAAGGAAATCACCACTATAGATTTCCTCCCCATAGTGACATATAAAAAAAATCTAAAGTTCCTCTACATAGTGAATGTAGAATAGGTCCTCACCATTAAAACAAGGATAAAAACTATAGAGGTCCTACCCATAGTAATTTTTTAAAAATATCATCCATAGAGGTCCTCCTCAAGTTAACCTCAAATAGAAAAATATAGAGGTCCAACCAAGAGTCCTCTGCAGAGGTCCTCTCAATGAAAAATTGAGAACTATCTATATAAGCCCTCTCTATGGTGAATCAAAATTCTGTAATCATGGAGGTCCTCCCCATGGTATTATATATAAATAACCTTCCCATGATAGAATTTTAAACCAACAAAGAGAGACCCCTTTTCTAAAAAATTAATATGCAGTAACTTTGGAGGTCCTACCAAGGGTATTTGTCATGAAGGTCCTCCCCACAGTAGAAAATCTAGTCAGAATAGAGGTCCTACCCATGGATATTCTCAAGAAAGTTATATCCACTGAGGTATTTCCTCTTCTGACCAAGTATCTAAGAATAATTAAGGTCCTTTTCATGGTGATCAAGCATTAAATGACCATGGAGGTCCTACCCATGGTGATCAATAATCCTTTAAAAATAGAGGTCCTCCCCATAATGATCAATAAATACTCATGGGTAGTCCTCCTTATAGTGATAAATAATCTAAAAACCATAGATTTCCTCCCCATGGTGTCAAAGAATTCAAAAACCAAAAAGGTCCACCCCGTGGTGATCAAATATTTAGCAAACATGGAGGTACTCCCCATGGTGATAGAGTATTCAACAATCATGGCGGTCCTCTATATGGAGATCAAGAATTCATCAACCATGGAGTTCTTCCCCATGGTGATCATGTAACATGTATCCCTAAAGGACCTACCTATGTTACAATCATCCTTAAGCTACCCTCCAACCAAGAGGCACTTTCCAAACCAAATCTAGATATACCAAGAACTCAACAATCTAATAGAAGTGTTTCAACTTAGCCAATGGGTGAGATGAGGCAATGATCATCATTAATGAGACCAATAGATCATTTAATATTGAATGTAGCTAAAAAATAAAAATGTTCCCCCTTCACTAGAAAAAATGGATGGAAAGTGAACATTTGGTCAGAACGGATTAATGAAAAATCTGTCAAGAGAGTGGAAGGTCTAATATCATATAGAGAGAATTGAATAAATATAAAATATCAGCCATGTTTTGTCCCATCAATACCTACCTACATTACATTTACAAGATTATTATAGAATATTGGATAACCCATCTTAACTAAAATATTTGGATAACATTCAACCATCTTAAAGGAAAAAATCTACCTTATAAAGGGTATAATGGTGACATAAAAGTGTTGGATAAATGATGTCTCTAAGTTGATATACATACTCTTCCAAAACATTGGAACCTTAAATATAGAAAATGACATTATTGTATCCAATATAATTTATTGAAAGACTATATGATACTTCACTAAATAATCTACGATGTTTTTATTCACATATACAGTAAAGTGTGAGGTGAATATAGAGCCTTACATTTCACATCACATGTTAGATATTAAAATATTTATATAAAGAAACTTGCTTTATCTAGAAAATTATAGAATACAAGATTGTAAGGTTCTAAAGGATGAGGAAGAAGTTTAAATCGAATAAGGAAAACCCGAACTTGTAGGACCGGGGGAATTTTTATCCCCACCACTACCCTAGGCACCATTAGTTATATGAAAGGATATGATAATAACTATATCAATACAGAAACACTCCTAGCCTATAGGGATGGGTATATTTTTACATCCACCAAGGGAATCAATATTTTTGAGTCTGGGGGAATCCCTATGGAAAAAACCCTTGAATTCACACTTGATGACCATCTATGATTCAGCCATTCCACAAAATATATGTTTAGTAGATGTTAGGGGATATTTTCTCAGAATGACTATGCATGAGAACGATTTTCCCCATATCAATTATGGAATTAGGGGGAGAAATCATAGTCTCATATGGGACAAAAACCTAAAATATCTTTTATAAAATAAGGAGTAATAAAATATTTCAATTTAATATTTGAATACTATTATAGATTTGATGAGGCTCCATAAATATCAGATGTGAACAAGGACTTATTTCCCATTGTAGGATTTTCAATGGTAAATGTCATCAATGTACACATTATAAAAACCATAGAGTATGATGTCAATGATAAATAATAGAAAAATAAATAAATATATAAGTATATAATTTCATTTCAATATAAATTCAAATAGAGGGTGTATATAGTATACATCAAGGGAACACCCAATATTTGGTATCTCCCCTTGAAATTCAAATGTCATGTACTTGGTAAATTACTTACAAAGAAAAGGGAAAATGAATTTCTATATTAACTTTCCACCCAAATCTTGAGTAAGTTTGGTTTATCTATCTAGAGGGACATAATTCTCAATATTATAATGAAATAATTATATCAAAGGAGATTAATAGTGAGCTACTCCGAGGAAACATTACCGTTGAATGCATTTCTCAGGATGACGATGAATTCCCCCTTCTCTTCAATAAGAGAGAATACTTGACCCATAAAAGAAAAGTCAAGACACATTTTAAACTAGATACCACACCAATATGTCCTTCTAATTTAAATGTTGGTTAATTATCAAGAGTTTCCTCTAACAAGGAAAAAATAGCTAACTTGACATTCGAGACATTTAAGGCTAAATTAAGAAATTATCCAACTAATGGTTTAGACAATCTAAAAATATCAAAGTGTAGAAATATATTACAAAAAAAACATTATTTTTAGAGGTTGTGTTCTAGGAATTACAAGACACTCTTTCTAATCTAATGGAGGCTATGGAAGGTTTTCAAGCACCAATGAATATGGAAAGAAAATCACATCCTGAGTGGATAAATCTGACCCCTCCACCACCCAACTTTAGGAAACCCATTTTTCAATGTTCAATGACATGGGAGATTCAGAGGAAAATATTATTCACATTTCATACCAGTATGACCCAATGTTAAGAACATTAAAGCACATAATTAAACTAAAATCACATTTTTCACACAAAATCTAGAAGTTCCTACATTCGTTTTGTATAAAAACCAATCACATGTGTATATTACTAGTTAATTAGATCTTCAAAGGCAGTTCCTCTATTAGTTCATTTCAATGTCGAGAAAAACTAGTAAGTATGACCCCTTTAACTAAAATGAGTGTGAAAACATGAGAGTTGCAGACCTCACAATTAAATGGAAATTTCTCAACAATTTTCTATATATAAAACTCCTACAGAAACAACTTTTAGATATCTATGTCTAAAATTTATAGGAAGAGATTGAAAAAAATATCCATTTTATAGAAATATCATAGAGGGATCTAAGAATTCACTTAAATCGATCAACTCATGGAAGATATAATTAGGAACACCAAGAAAAATTATTAAAGTTCCATCATTGGAGATAAGGAAACTTATAAAAGTAGAAGTTGTCACGATAAATTTGAAACTTGCACCGATATAGTCTCTAGTCCCAAAGCCTACTATATTTATTGCAGTTCCTCCTTTTAGGAACAAAAAAACATCCATGTCCAAATTCAATTATAAATGATGAAAAAATATATCAAAGTCATTAGAATTATGAAAATAGGAAGAATATAGTTTATTCTTTCTAGAATGAATAATTCCTAGGGTATTTCATCACTGCTCTGAAGAAAAATCTTTTTAGGATTCTGGATACCATAAATCATGTTAAAGTATGTAACACTATATCACCCCAATCTTCCACGGTATTCTTCCTTTTAAATAATTCAATAGTTTGTGCTGCACACAACATTGAGTTTGAGCGCACCATGACCTATCAAACTAACTGTTTAAAAAGTGGTTATGAATAGTATTAACCAAATTATGAAATTTATAAATTTTATTTTTCAAAATAGACCTCATTTTTGAATTCTAAATATCAAAATTATCTTATGGTGAATTTTTGGTATTTTTCTGAAAAGTTTCAATTTTTGATGAATAGAGAAAAATAATGCATTATTGTTAAAAACTAACTTTTTCATTTAAATAATTATTTTACATTATATTTATTTTAAAGACACAATAGATACATAATAAATATATTATTCCAATTTAGTTCATAGGAATAATTTTTATAATAGAATTAGATCTAAAAATTTTATTAATCTTTTGAATGTCTCTTTTACATGCCTTCTAACCACATCTGCGGATTACCATTAAATGTAATTTTACCAGTTCTTTGAATTGAATTTCAAAAAACATATATACATGGTTGTAATCAGTATAAAAAATGTGGTCTAATAGTATCAAAATAATTTTTGGTGAATAGAAACTTTCGAATTTTATTTACCACGGTTAAAGGTAAATTGGGTAATTAAAGGTAAAAATAATATTAGCCTAAAACTTTTTCTAATTTCATTATATAAGTTTTTTAGACAATAATAAACCTTAGGTCGAAAATATGATCCTTTTTATGCCACTTGTGTTAGATTATGACATTCATTATATTATATTTAGTGAAGAGTTAAAATGTCTTATTCAAATTTTAATAACTATATCATTTTTAATATGAGGATATATAAGTGATATGGTCAACTATAAATAGTTTTTATAAAGATAAAATGATTATATACATAATGGTAATTTATTTATATTTTTAGGAAATAAATAATTAAATTAAATTGTGACCCAGTAATGATGTAGTAATTGAATTATTAAAGGAAGAATCAATTAAATGATATTAAAAATATTAAAATAAATATAATTTGACTTAATTAATGACATCCACAAATTTTATTGATAACATATATATTTTAGTGACATATTAGAAGTATTGTATTAAAGTTATCATGTTGTTTTGATATTTTTAAAAATGAAAATTTTGAATAGTATCAAAATTGACATAAATGATACTTTAAAATAAATAATATTTAATTAAATGATATAAAATTACTAAAAATATAAGGTTCATCCAAATAGCTAGGATAATGTAAAAAATTTCATAAATTATCCAATTTGGGTTCTTTTGGAATTTTATTTTCACTATATTAACCCTATATTATAAAAGGACAAATAAACATGGTAAGAGTTAAATTGATTAACTAAGGGTTAAATCCAAAATATAAGGTTAATTTTGGGACCTAATATTGTCTAAAAATAATTGGATGAGATGATTTATACCCATACTCATCTTATACTCTAAATAAATCACTTTGGAGTTATTTTAAACCGAAAATCACTTTATAATAAATTAATATTTTAAGATCTTCCAAAAGTGCCCCTCACATCTCTTATAAAAGGGTACCCTTCCTTCTCTTTTATTATCACATATAAAGTCTTTTATTTCATAAAAACCATGCCCATTTCTCCTAAAAAATTCCATAACTTTATCATAGATGCCATACTTTGGTCAGAAATCCATTCTAAGGAGTCCTTTTGTACAAACCAAAATGAGATACCCAAAAAGTGGTAATTATTTTATCACATCATTAAAAGTTATTTTCTTATTATACTTGTTATTTATATGTTTTTTCCATTAAAAATAATAAATATAGTATCATACATATACTGATATTTTATTATAATCCTGATACAACTATATTTTTTATTTTATCCATCATACGAATAACAATATCACCATGTGTGGGTACGTATGACTTACCATCTCCACGCCGTTGTGTAATTTGTTATTCAAAAAATACATTAATTGGATGAGTATAATGATGAGTATAATGGATATAAATAATTAATATAAAATTATAATGATTTGGTATAATTATTATACCATTTAACCATTAAGATAATGATACCGTTGCTCGTGCGTACGTACAACCTACTGTCTCCACGGCGTGATGAGATTCATTATCCACTTTAACCATTCAAGAATGATTATAAAATTTAAATTATGAGTAAAAATAATTATTATTAACTTAATATCATTATGGAATTTAATAAAATATATCCTATGGAAAACAAAAATTGCTTACACGGTAAAAAAGGAATGGGAAAACAAAATAGTTAACACCCGAAATAATGGTAATACTAAAATACTATTAACAAAACGATATAAGAGGATCATATATGATATCATAAATATGGATATAATCCTGGTATAATTTAATAACATTATTTAATGATTATACATGAGGTTATCTCACCCTCTACTAAATGAAAGTACAAGGTAAGGGTAAATTTCACAATCTCTTTATTATTCGATATTGTTTATACATAAGTATCTTCTAGGAAATCATTATCATCCATGTCCAGGTTTCATAAAATTTATTTAAAAATATTATCAAAAAAATTTTAAAGTAATTTTACCAATTTTTAATTTTTATAAAACATTTATAAGGGAATCTTTTTGTCTTTTTCCAAATGAGTTACTTTATGACCTTATCAATAAATTAAAGAAAGAATGTTTTTTTACTTATAAAGCATGAGCAGCTATTTTCCTCCATTATGATGCCTTAATATTTTAAATATTTCCTTAAGTTTACAAGGATATTTTAATATTTTTTTTTATTTTTTAGTGGTGTGGATTTTAAATAAATTCAAAGTAAAAAGGGGTATTTCTATGAAAGAGTTTTAATGAATTTGTTAGATTATTTTCATCTATGTCAACATCTGTTGTTGGATTTTATGCTTGATTGAGGTTTATTTTTATGATATAATATTCCATATTATATTTAAGGTTTATGACATGTTTAACTGTGGATGTTATATTTTTATACCATTTATATTTTATGGTTAAAGTATTAACATTTCGTATGCTATTTTTAATACTAATGTTTATGTTATGATTCACGCCTTTCATATGAGGAATGCATTGGAATTAGTAGAATATCCATGTGATTTTTTAAATGGACTTATTTGATTTATTATTTCCATATTATGATGAATATTTTGTTTAAAATTATTTTGTTTTAGTTTTATACCTTTCCTTAAAAGTTTATGCTTATTTATGATAGCTTCCGCTATATTATTTATCCTTACTGAGCATCTGAGCTCACCCCTTTCTTATATTTCATTTTACATAGGATTTGAATAAGTATATTATGATTTACCTATAGGGGTATTATAAGGGATATGATAGTTTCCAAAGGGGATAATATGTTTTTTTCATTTCAATATGTAATGTAAAAATTATGTTTGTATCTAGTTTTTCCAAGGCTACTAAACTGATTAGTTCTATGGGATTTGATATCTTTTGATCATGATAATGTAATAAAATAATGCACTAAATATGGGTAACTGGGGTTGGGTCATTACAATTGGTATCAAAGGAAGTTTAGTACAAACCTTGGAAACTAGATTTAGAAAAACCTTTATTAGGGAACATTACCTTAAGATAGAATTTGAGGATAAGTATAGAAGAACATCATAAAATTTTGGTAATGTAGAGATTACGTGAGTATTTCTAGAAAATACAT
Organism: Viscum album; assembly: GCA_963277665.1. Classification (NCBI taxonomy): domain Eukaryota; kingdom Viridiplantae; phylum Streptophyta; class Magnoliopsida; order Santalales; family Viscaceae; genus Viscum; species Viscum album. The sequence goes on from OY728136.1 coordinate 306,343,987, forward strand.
CTCTGTCTGGATAATACAAGTGGATGTGATTCTGGAGCAAATGTACCTAGGAGTAATAAATCTAACAAGGTGTTCTAGGCTTGACTCGGGGTAACCTGGTATATGACAACGTGCCTTACCACGCACCTGGTTTGACACTCTCAGTGATATGCTTAGGATAATTCACATTTTCTTTAAAACCCATTATGAAGTATTTATGTGTAAATATGTCCCCAAAGAACCATTTTTATGATTATGTATTAGATATCCATTAAATTTTCAATTTATGTTAATTATTTTACTAGTTTGGAATTATGAATAACGGTTCATAACCTAATCGAGTGTATGCCATTGTTCAGAAATGTCGCATAGTGGAAGGAATGAAAACCATATCAACACATGTAATCCATGTAGGTATTTCCCACCTATGAAAGATAATGATAGTGGAGTTAGTGATAAAACTGGCACTGAATGAATTATAACCATAGTAGGACAACTTACTCAGGTTATGAATAATAACCTTACTCATATGGAGTATCCTGATCCACAAAATAGAGGATCAATGTTAGTCCGATTCATGATAAAACAACCCCAAACATTCAATGGGACTATAATCCTTTTTTAGATGAGCAATGGATAAGTTCCTTATAGAAAATATTTCTTTCTTTGGGGAGTAACGAAAGGGAAAAAGTTGTTATGGAAGTTTATCATCTATCAGGAGATGCAGATCAATGGTAGTCATTAATTCAAAACACGGTGGAGGATGAAGAGGTCTAAAATATGGTATGAAGGGAATTTAAGGAACTCTTCCTAGAAAAATACTTTCCTCATGATCTATGAGCGGTTATTAATAGAAAATTTCTGAGTCTAAGGCTGGAAGAGGATGAGAATGCTTCAAAGTATGAAGCTAACTTCACATGATTAGTAAGACATGTTGTAGACTACAAATGTAATCCAAGAAGTAAGTTTTATCGATTCCTTGATGGGTTAAAACCATTCCTCTGATGGGAAATGGTATCACAATGTTTCTCATAGTAAGAAGATATAGTATCATGTGCTATCAATAAAGAAAAGTAATTATCTAAGTCTTATGAATATAAAAGAAAGCAGGAGGAGAAGAGAGCTGTAGAATATTCTAGAAAAGGAAATATGGGGAAGAAGGGAAAAGATGACATTCCACCCTATAGTATTTGTGAGAATAAACACCCTACTTTCTTAAAGGGTATGGAAGTTTCTTACAAGTTTATAGAAAGAGGCCACCAAGCTCGTGATTGAAAGGGGAAGAAATAAGATATCAATGTTCAAAGCTACAATTTTAAAGAGATGGGACATTATTAAAATAATATTCCTAAGCGTCAAGAAAACTTTCCCCAGAAAATTCCAAGGGAGAAAGGCCAAGATTTTGAGATCATAATTTCTGAGGTTGAAGTTCCTAATGATGTTGTGCCAGGTACTTTAATCATTTCCTAAAATTTAGCGAAATCTTAATTTGATTCTGGATCCTCTCATTCCTTTATATCTTCCCAGTTTTCTTTAAAAATTTGATATTTCCAATTCAAATTAACAAGGGAGTTGTCAATAAGAACCCCTAAGGGAAGTCTCATTGCAACAAATATGTGTTATATAGTTCCCATTATGGCATATAAACGTGCTATATCTACTGAATTTATCATCATAACTTTGATTGAATTTGATATAATCCTCGGTATGGATTGGCTATCAAAATATGACGAAAAAATTTATTTAAAGAAAAAGAAATTTGTGATTTATGAGGAAGATATAGAATCAATTATATTTAGAGCATAAACTTCATCACATGATTCTTATTAAAATACACCCCCAGTAGCTTTACTGAATGAGAGTCTTGGTGAGGAAGAGGAAATAAAATCGAGGTATGAAGAAAGAAATATTCAAATTGAGGATGTAACTATTATATGAGAATATATTGATGTATTTCTAGAGGATTTACATGGACATTCTCCAGAGCGATAAATTGAGTTTACTACAGATTTAATCCCTGATGCAAGGTCAATATCAAAAAATATCTATAGAATGGACAATGTGTAATTAGTAGAGCTAAAGAAACAACTATAGGAGTTGAGCAATAAGGGATTTATTCACCCTAGTGTTTCTTCATGGGGTGCCACGATTCTTTTTGTTAAGAAGAAATATAGATCAATGGGGCTATGAATTAACTATAGAGAAATCAATGCTATTAAAATAAAGAACATGTATCCTCTGCCCCACATTGATGATTTATTTGATCAAATTCAGGAAGCTTAATATTTTTCAAAATTGGACTTCATTCTACATATCATCAATTGTGTGTAAAAAAGAAGATATTTCAAAGACAACATTCCGAATGAGGTATGGTCATTATGAATTTATAGTAATTCCATTTGGATTAACTAATGCACCCTATGTTTTCATGGATCTAACTAACATAGTTTTCAAGGAATATCTTGATGATTTTCACATAGTATTTATTGATGATATCCTGGTATAATCCAAAAGCTATAAAGACTACATGAACCACTTACATATTATTCTAAATACTCTTAGAATAAATGAACAATATGGGAAGTTTAGAAAGTGTGAACTCTAGATTAAGTAATTTTTTTTCTTGGCCATATTATCTCCAAGGATGAAATCTATATTGATCCTTCAAGGAAAAAGGTAACCAAAAAATGGACATCACTAATGAGTATAATGAAGGTATGAAATTTTATTGGTTTATCAGGTTACTGTCGGTGTTTCATACAGAATTTTTCCCAATTAGAAAACCTATTAACCAAGATCACACATAAAGGGGTAAAATTCATTTGAAAAAAAGAGTGTGAAGAATGTTTTGAAGAATTTAATTGAAGATTAGTCAATAATCCTATAATAACTCTACCATCTGGGAATAATGGGTTTGGGATTTATAGTGATGCATCAAGGAAAGGAATTGGTTGTGTCCTTATGTAGAATGATAGGGTTATTGATTATACATTAAGGAAATTAAAAATTCATGAAAAAAACTATCCAACTCATAATCTTGAGTTAGCAATAGTAATATTTTCTCTGAAGACGCAGAGACACTATTTCTATGGTGAAAGATGTGAGATATATACTGATCATAAGAGTTTGAAATATATTTTCTCATAGAAAGAACTCAAAATGAAACAAAGGAGATGGATTAAGACACTCAAGGAATATGATTTCACAATACACTTCCACCTAGAGAAGGAAAATAAGGTGGAAAATTCTTTGATTATAAAGGAACATGGAGTTATAAACAAAATGAGAGGTGAAAAAGATCCTATGTTCATGGATCTAGTAAAGATGGACATGTGAATTATCATGGAAGGTAAAACATCCCTAATTTTTCAAATGGTTTCCAAACCTTCTTTACTAGAAAGGATAAAAAGTTCTCAGTCTGATGATGAGGAGTTTCAAAAGAAAATTAAAGTTGTGAATGATGGGATATTGATTGAATTTGTATTTGAAGATAGTATTTTGAAATTTGGGAAGAGACATTGTGTTCTGGCTATACCTGATCTAAAAAGGGAATTATTGGATGATGGTCATAGATCCAATTTCTCTAAACACCCTAGTGGAACTAAGATGTACATAGATTTGAAGGAACATTTTTTGTGGGATAACATGAAGAGGGATATTTCTGATTATGTGTCAATATATTTGGTTTATCAATAGGTAAAGGTTGGAATAAACATCCTAGAGGAGTCATGCAACCTCTTCCTACACCTATGTGAAAATGGGATGATATTATGATGGAATTTATCATAGGGATACCAAATAGTCCTAGAATAAATGAAGTGATATGGGTTATTGTTGATCATCTTACCAAATCAACACATTTTTTTGCTATAAGAGAATATTTAACACTAGAATGTCTAACAAGATTTTACATTAATGAAGTTGTAAGACTTCATGATATACCCCTATTGATATTTCTGACTGTGATCCTCATTTTACATCAAGATTCTAGAAAAGTCTTCCGAAGGACTTAGATACCGAGCTTCGTTTGAGAACTTCCTACCACCCTCAAACTGATGAAAAACCAGAATGGACAATTAAATATTTAGAAGACATGTTGAGATCTTACTTATTGGACTTTCAGGGTATGTGGTATCTGTATTTACCTCTAGTATAATTTTCCTATAAAAATATCTTCTGTTCAAGTATACATATGGCACCATATGAAGCGTTATATATAAATAGATGTCATACACCTACTTGTTGGGATGATGCTAGTGAAAGAAAACTCGTTGTCCCAAAACTTGTTGAGGAAATGATAGAAAATGTAAAAACTATTCAGAACCATATCAAAACAGATAAAAGTAGGAAAAAGATCTATGATGATAATAGAAGGAAGGATTTGGAATTTCAAGTGAGAGATCTTGTATTTTTGAAGGTATCTCCAAGGAAGGGTGTTATACGATTTATTAAAAAGGGTAAATTAAGTCCTAGTTACATCAGACCTTTTGAGATTCTAGAATGAATTAGAGTTGTAACTTACCATTTGGTAATGCTTCCAAGTCCCTCCAAAGTTCATGATGTGTTCCACATATCAATGTTAAGGGAATACATGACAGACATAATGCATGTACTCACATATGAAGAAATAGAACCAAATCTTGATCTGTCTTGTTGTGAAGATCCTATCAAGATTCTTGATATAAGTGAACAAGTTTTGAGAAATCGGACGACTCTTCTAGTAAAGGTTCTTTGGAGAAACTATAAAATAGAAGAGGCGACGTGTGAACCTAAAGAACTTATGATGAACCACCTGAATCTTTTTATGAAGTGATATTATAGAAATTTTGAGGATGAAATTATTTGAAGGAGGGAAGAATGTAACACCCCAATCTTCTACAATACACTAAATTTAAATTATTCAATAGTTTGTGTTGCACGCAACATCGAGTTTGAGCACACCACGACCTATCAAACTAGCTTTTTAAAAAGAGTTTATGAATAGTATTAACCAAATTATGAAATTTATAATTTTTATTTTTCAAAATAGACTTCATTTTTGAGTTCAGAATATCAAAATTAGCTTATGGTTAACTTTTGGTATTTTTATGAAAAGTTTCAATTTTTGATGAATAGTGAAAAATAACGCATTATTATTAAAAAACCGACTTTTTAATTTAAATAATTATTTTACTTTAAATTTATTTTAATGTCACAATAGATACATAATAAATATATTAGTCTAATTTAGGTCATAGGAATAATTTTTATAATAGAATTAGATATAAAAATTTTACTAAACTTTTGAACATCTTTTTTACTTACCTTCTAACCACATCTGTGGGTTAGCATTAAACGTAATTTTACCACTTATGTGAATTGAGTTTCTATAAATGGAAATATATGGTTGTAATCAGTATGAAAAATGAGGTCTAATAGGATCAAAATAAATTTTGGTGAATAGTAACTTTTGAAATTTATTTACCACGGTTAAAGGTAAATAGGGTAATTAATGGTGAAAATAATATTATAATAATATAATATTAACCTAACACGTGTATTGATTTAATTAGATAAATTTTTTTCAACCAAAATCAACCTTATATCTAAAATATAATCTTTTTAAGCCACTTTTGTTAGATTAAGACATTTATTATATTTTATTTAAAGAAGAGTTAAAAATGTCATATTCAAATTTTAATAACTATATCATTTTCAATATGAGGATATATAAGTGATATGGTAGACTATAAATAGTATTTATAAATATAAAATGATAATCAACATAATTTTAATTCATTTATAATTGTAAAAAATAAATAATTAAATTAAATAGTGACACAATAATGATGTAGTAATTGAATTATTAAAGGAAGATTCAATTAAATAATATTAAAAATAGTAAAATAAATATAATTTTTCTTAATTAATTAAATAAACAAATTTTATAGATAACATATACATGTTAGTGACATACTAGAAGTATTGGTTCAAATTTATCATGTTGGTTTTAAATTTTTAAAAATGAAACTTTTGAATAGTATCAAAATTGACATAAATGATACTTTAAAATAAATAATATTTAATTAAATGTTATAAAATTTATAAAAATATCATGTTCAGTCAAATAACTAGTATAATGTTAAAAATTTGACAAATGATCCAATTGGGGTTCTTTTGTCATTTTATTGTAACTATATTAACCCTATATTATAAATGGACAAGTAAACACGGTAAGAGTTAAACTGTTTAACTAAGGGTTAAATCCAAAAGATAAGGTTAATTTTGTGACCTAAACTTGTAAAAAAATAATTGTATGAGATTATTTATACCCATACTCATCTTATACTCTAAATAAATCACTTTTGAGATATTTGAAACCGAAAATTGATTTATAATAAATTAATATTTTAAGATCTTCCAAAAGTGCCCCTCACATCTCTAATAAAAGGGAACCCTTCCTTATATTTGATTCACACATCTAAATCCATTTATATAAAAAAACCAACCCATTTATCCTCCCAAATACCCTCAATTAATCCTATAGGCTATACTTTTCACATAAAGCCATTCTATGAACTCATTTTTTACAAACCAAAAGGCGATACCTGAAAAAGAGGTAATTGTTTTATCACCACTTTAAAAGTTCTTTTCTTCTTCTACTTCCTATTTCAAAATTGTTTTCATATAAAAATAATAAATATGTTATCATCCATATACTGATATGTTATTATAAACATGGGATAACCATATTCCTCATTTTATCCATCATACGACTAAAAATATCACCATGCGTGCGTATATACGACTTACCATCTCCACACTGTGATGTAATTTGTTATTAAATAATAAATTAATTGTATGGGTATAATGATGAGTATAATGGATATAAATAATGAATATAACATGATAATTATTCTGTATAATTAATATTCCATCCAATTCCATACCATTTAACCATCAAGGAAATGATATCGTCGCTCGTGCATATGTACGACCTACCATCTTTGTGGTGCGACGAGATTCATTCTCCACATTAACCATAAATAATGATTATAAAAATTATATGAAATAATTATTATTAACTTAATATTATTCTGGATATGAATAAAATAAATCCTGTGCATAAAAAATATAATTTATAGTACAAAAAAGGAATGGGAAAACGAAGCAGTTAACACCCAAAATAATGGTAATACTTAAATTCTATTAAAAAATGATATAAGAGGATAATATATGATATCGTAAATATGGATATGGTCTTGGTATAATTTAATAACATGATTTAACCATTTTATAAGAGGTTAACTCACCCTTGCCTAAATTAAAGTTCAAGGTAAGGGTTAATTTCACAATCTCTTTATTATCCAATATTGTTTATACGTAAGTATCTTCTGGGACATCTTTATCATAAATGTACATGTTTCTTAAAATGTTTTTCAAAATATTATCGAATTTTTTTAAAGTCATTTTTACCCGTGTTTTAATTTTTATAAAAACTTTTGAAATGAATCTTTTTGTCATTTTCCAAATGAGGTACTTTATGACCTTTTCAAAAAATTAAGGAAAGAATGTTTTTTTACTTATACGGCTCACGTGGCTATTTTACAACATTACGACTCCTTAAAATTTTGAATCTTTCATTAAAATTTTACAAGGTTGTTTTCATAAGAAATTTTTTCTTTTATAATTCCGCGGCTTTTAAATAATTTCTAAGTAAAAAAGGGATATTTCTCTCAAAGAGTTTTATTAAATTTATTAGATTATTTTCATCTATGTCAACATCCTTTGCTAGATTTTATGCTTTATTGAGGTTGAATTTTTATGATACAATCTTCCATATTGTATTTAAGGTTTATGATATTTTAAACTATGGATGTTCAATTTTTATACCATTCATGGTTTATGGTTAAAGTATTAACATTTTTCATGCTAGATTTAATATGAATTTTTATGTTCTGTTTCACCCTTTTCATATGAGGAATGAATTGGACTTAGTAACTGATGGGAGGGGCCCTCTATCGCCCCTTGATGCATCATTAGGTCTCATGATACAAACTAGTGTCTTGGAACAAGGCCTTAATGGTATTGTTATGTATGGTCTTGGTACGTGGCCTTGACGGTATGGTTATGATGTCCGAAATTATGCATTACCTCATTATGATATTAGTTATTGATATTACATGTGGTTATTAGACTATTATAATATCAATGAAAATGTTTAAATGATATTATTTGATTTATTATTACCATATTATGATGAATATTATGTTTAAAAGGCTTGTGTTTCAGTTTTATACCTTGCCTTAGAAGTTTGTTCTTATTTATGATTGCTTCTGATATATTTTTTATTCTTACTAAGAATCTAAGATCACCCTTTGTTATGTTTCATTTTTCCCCAAGATACAATAAAGTATATTAATATTGACGTGTAGGGATAGTCTAAGGTATATGAGAGTTTTAAATGGGGTAATATGTTTTTTTTCATTTCAATATGTAATGTAAAACTTATGTTTGTATATAGCTTTTCCAATGATACAAAACTGATTGGTCCTTCAGGATTTGATTTCTTATGATCATGCCAATGTAATAAAATAATGCACCAACTCTGGGTAACTTGGTCCAGGGAATTAGAAACACCACGACCTTGGGCCGCTCATTAATGCCTAGGATGGAGGCATCATATGACCTTAGGTGTGCCTCCCCATGTGTTAGAGGCTTCCAACGAATGATGAGGGATTAATCCATACAATGGGGACACTATTCCCTTGAATAAGAGTCATAAAACATAAAGAAAATAACCAAAATCATCCAAAACATAATCAATGTATGCATAATCAAATAAATAAAAAAATCCTATAATAATGGAATTCATAACATAGACCCACAATCAAAAAATATACAATAATTGATCAAACACTTGGTCAATAACATGTACAATAAAAAAAGAAACAAAATACCCATGGGACCAACTTCCATCCTCATAACATACCTCATATTTGTCTCTAAATACCCATAGACCTACCCCAACCCAATCCACTTCATGTCCTATGATAAAATTGAAAGAAAACATATGATATACACACTCATCAATATGAATTAGAAATCTATGAGAAATACATCTCAGTAGGGTCTCACAAAATTCCCATAGTATAAAAAATTATATACATGTATGTATGAGGAAAATAAGCATTCTACACAAGCTCCTTAGATGTTTTTCTCTAAATAGGACACCAAAAATCCTTGCACATCAGGTCATTATGTGATAACTAGGCCACCACAAACCCTAATAATACCTACTTTGGCACTAATATAGAATCCAATCACTACCTCATTCCATCATCCATATTACCTATCCCATACCTGAGAAATCATGGTAGAGAACTGTCTAAAACCTTACCACTACTCCCTTAGAGAAGATCCCCATAGCAAGAATCATGACTAATCCCTCACTTTGGGAGGCCACATGTCCGATGTTCAAACTCTAAATTCTAACTCAAGTTAGGGTACATCTATCTAGTCTTGAGTCACATCCAAAACCTATCTCAACCATGGTGGTTCCATCAACCAATATTGTGCCACAACACGTCTTGGATCCCATATCAACCATAATAGTCTAGTAATATGATCTCACACCATCATAACCATTATAGAGACTCCCTCTCACTCATGGAAGTCCAAACAATTTATCTCACTCATTGAAAGGCCCAACCGATCCCAAAACACACTATATCACTCATAGTTGACCAAAACTTCACATATATATCAAGGACTCTACCTCACCACAATATTCACACCCATGCAATCTCACTCATAGTGGGGAAAGGCCTCTAGATCTATCACCCACACCATAATCCATCACATATAGAAAGTAAATGTAATAAACACATGAATGCATCCCATCACATAGATCACCAACTCATATCATATATTCTTAGCCCCCATCTATCCTCTTACGCTAGGTCACATCTCTTCTCACCCGTAAAGGACTCCACTAGGGTCCTCCATACTCATCACACTCTTTACTGATCAATATAAACCCATATTCACCACCAAGAGGTGACTCCACAACCCGTAGGCTCATCCTGACCTGAGGCTCAAGAGGAAGGTTATAATCCTCATCCAGAGCCGCATCCTAACCTGGTACCAATACCCCGAGTAATATCATTATTTTTCTATGAGGTAAGAATATTTTATTTTTTAGTTTAAACTCTTATTTTTTATCTATATGGAAATACCTAAAGAGTATATAATGGTTTTGGGATGTTTGGTCTTGTTTGGAGCTGAATTTTAGAGTTTTTGGAGAAAAAAACAGAGGTTCATAGTTTGTCTCACCATGCAGATCAACTATGAAAACCTAAAGTAATAGAGCATGATTTGTTTAACCATGTGAGGGAGGTTGCATGGAAATGTGAAACCTAAAAAAAATTATAGAAGATAATCATTTAGTTTTTTTAGGGTTTGTTTAAATATAAACCTAAACCATGTGAAAGGGGTTATTTTGGATAGTAGCTACACATAGTGTGTGTACAGTTTTTCTAACCATGTGCCTAGACCATGTGAGGCTTGGGTGCATGGGTAATGACGGACACATGGCTTGAACACTCTTGGGAAATCTGTGTAGCCAAACCATACACCACTTAAAAATCAGTTATTTTACCACTTTCTACTATTTACTTTAACCCTCATCCTATTATCCACTCCCATTTCATGCATAGAATCCCATGTGACATCCCTCTCCTCCTCTACTCTAGGATTTGACATACCTCCTTCATCCTTCTGTCGATTTAACCTTCGTTCATTGCATTGGACCACCATAAGTAAGACTATCATTCCTCTTACTTATTTTATCTATTTATTTTACCACCATTAGTGTTATTTCTATATAAGATGATATGACCTGTTTTTAGAGTTTTTAACTTGTTTCTTCATTTTTTATCAGTCCACCTTGAATCAGAGTCCAATAATGGATGGGGAGTCTAGTAACCTTAAGCGGTAGGCAGTATAGTACCTTTACCTAAAATTATAGTTGTTTATATTATGTGCCATTGTGCCGTGTACCATAGTTTTCATGTGTTTACCCTTTAATGTTAAATTAATTAAATAAACTGATAACACATTGAGTTATTGAGTCAGTGTACCCTAGATTTCATTGTGGGAGGTTTCCTACCGTGACCCAAACCACCCTTTAGGGTGTGTGGATTATATTTCTTGACTATTATAGTCTTTTTGTAGGGTCAAATTCCCCATTGGGTGATTTTATTAAATTAAATGACCATTTTTATGTTATTATGTGGGAAATAATTGAGTTTTGATTCATAATTCCTTGGACTGGTTCACCATGAATGTTTAATTAGATGAATTATAAATGGAATTATATTACATCATGGGTGATACTTAGATTATTATATGGAATAACTTGGATGAGAACACTGGGTAGATGGATTTATAGTATTCCATGGATGATACATTGATTTCTACATGGAATGATTTGGGCTAGCTCAATAGTAAAATGCAATTATACCACACCCATGAGAGATACTTTGGTTACCAATTCAAAATAACTTGAATGGGATTATATGGTAATGGGTTTATGGTATGCCTTGAGTAATTCCAATAATCCCTATGTATAATTCCTTGGAAAGGCATAATATTCCAATTGATTTAATAATGTTTCTGCCAAGTCAAAGAACATGCTTGTTTTCAGTCAATGCTTTAGGTACATAAATGCCTTGGTTTACCTTGGACTACTAGGTCCTAAATTCCACATGACTTATTGATCCCTTATAAAATTATCATTATGCAAGGATAACTTGGTAGGTGAATTGGGTCCCAATCCTATATTATAAACGACAATTTCTCAAAGACATTTCAACCTAGTCCTAAGTAGGTAGTATCGGATGGGTGTCCCATAGGGAACCCGAACCGACATGTGTATCATATAATTTATTTATTATTTTTATTATTATTACATGTACACTGATTTATTATTTTTTCATAGACTAGATAGTATTATACACCATTTTTGTTGTCCTAATAAGTTTACTCACACCCTGTTTGGGACACTGTTTGGTACATGTATAGACTTCATGGATACTGGCAGGGACAAAGGAAATTAGCCTGAAATGTATGCTTGATTTTTTTAATAGTATGGAGTATGGTAATAAAGGACTAAACTAGTTATCATGATGATATTAGAGAAAAAATACAGTATTTCATAAAAATTTTTATAACATGTATTAGTTGTATACCTTCTCTAATTTTTTGTACAGTATTACGACATCATAATTTTTTATATAAATATTCTTGGTTATTTATCTTGATCTAGATTCCATACTTTCACTTTTATATAATTATACTGCTTCCATTGTTTCATATATTATTTACCACTATGCTTCACTCTATAAAAGGGGTATAGTATCCCAATCATATGACCATAGACCCTCATTGCTAGTCGGTAGACTCTGGCATATTGGGAGGTGCACTTGAGGCTATGTGGCCACCGAGTTGGGTCACTTATGAGTGGATAGGGCTCATGACATCACAAAGTGTTATCCTAAGGGGAATTTATTTTCCTTTTGCATTGTTGTTTTGGGATGGTAAATAGGAGATTATGATGTGTTGGGATTTGGTAATGTGTTGTTCTTGGGTATAAATAAACCATGTATGTGAAAAAGATAAGTTGAGAGATATGGGACTTATTGTTTTAGTTTTATGCTATTATAGTTGAACTAATTACACCATTGGGTGACACACATGTTTTCTGATGCTTTTTAGTATTTGTGGATTTTCTTTTTACCCTTGGACTAGTGTGTAAATGAAGTATTGTATCATGTATCATTATAGGCACCTAATTATTTATATGACATGTATATGTCATGCCATGTTTACTTATTTTATGAATTTATTACCACATTTAATATGTGAATTGATTGATATACTTGAAAATTGTGCTAATGTTTATTAAAGGTAGAGATAAAATAATTGGTTTCTTAAAGTGTCTACACCAACAAAAAGAGTCTTTTCACTCATTTCTTGATGAAGGCACCTTAACTGACTAATTATGACATGTTTAATCCATGGAATGTTAGTTACATGAGATGAAACATTAGCTGGTTGTAATTAAATGGATTATAATTTAAATTTATAAGGTTTGAGCCTTTATGGATGGGGAATGGTGATCCATATAATAAAACCATCATATATAGGCTTGCTAAATTTTGAGACTAAATATTAAATTATGGTTGTAGTTACATTAAGTTCTAATTGTAATTTATAAATCACAACTCTATATAACATGGTAATAGTTACTCGTATAACTAGACCATGGTATAAAAATAAAAGTTGATAAAATTATCTCACAAATGAATTGGTTTTCATTATATGGGGATGAAAATTGTAATTTAAAGGGGGGTTTTCCTATATAAATTTCAATTGAATATCCAAATAATATAATCCCTGTGAATGAAATAGGAGTTTTACCAATACCCTATACATAGTAGTGGGTAGTTGGGTTTTTCTTATGTAGTGAAACCTTATACCTATATTTTTATCTTGGGTTAATCTCCTCAGTTCTATTATCATGTTTTGAGGTGTCTGATTGGAATTGTAGACATATGCTTCTAAAACATCCTCAGGTCGATCGTGGGGAAGGTGGAAATAACTACACTCCGGAGGTGGTGAGACCTAATCCACCTGTGTTTCCTCCAGTGATTCCACCTATGAAACCTAATTTTATAACTATAATAGGCAATTATGCTTATCTTAGAGAGGTTTTTCTACAATTAGTGTAGTAGATGTAGTGAGTTCCATGGCCCGCAACATCAAATATGACTAGGAAATTCCAACAGAAATATATACACACTTTCTCAGTGTATGGTGGCCCCTAGGCCACTGATTCATGGATGGAATCCATTTATAATGACCCTATATTTTTACACATATTATTACATGATTTTAAGCATAATTATCCATCAAATAAAAAACAAGGATTGTAAAGTATAGTGTCTTTGGAAGATTAGGTACATAAAATTAAAAATATGGAATGAGAATAAAATATATCTTTATTAATATTACAAAATTATATCCTAACTAATTTTTATCTCCTACATCTATATAAGATAACATGGGGAATACATATTCAAAATGGATGAGCTAAAAATCCCAGTAAGGGAACAAAAATGGGAATAAATCATAGCACATTAGTTAGAAAGGCACAACATGATAACATAAAAAGCATGGATCATGAGAAAAAATATAGAAGCATAACATATGGAACATGGAACCATATGATCATGGAAATATTGGAATATGGAAACAACATATAACATGACGTAAATACGAGAAAAGACTAACTTCCAAGACTATATCACATGGTGGAAAGAGTCTCATAATGTATTAGGTTTACTCCCTAATCCCATACATGATGTCTCAGGAGACTAAAAATTACCCAATGAATTGGATCACTATCTGGGCACACCCATTATAAAATGTTCATGAATATGTGTTCTACATAAATAATCAAATATAAGTAATAAACATAAGGGTCTCCCATGGAAAGAAATGGGCATCTTAGTCATGTCATAAGGCATAACCAAAGGGTGTATCAAAATGATATCCATGAAAGAAAGGATTAAAAAATTCATGGAAAATAATAATGTAAAAATAATAATATATCATGAATAATTATTTCCAATAGATGTGAATACATGAAAAAGAGTGTTTAGGATGTTTTCTAAATTAGCCACTTTCAGGCGGTTTACAGGAAAAGATTAAAGATTATTTAAAGAGGATAAAGGAATATTTGTTTTTATAAAAAAAATGAACTAAAATAGTTTTTCATTATAAAAATTATTATTCTATAAAAATATTGGTGGATTAAAATAAATTATGGATCTTACTCTAAAATGGGCAAGAAATTGAGAATTTCCTTTAATCGAGCATGCTTATCGGGAGGAATTGAGAAGAGAACATTTAAAAATATGTATTTCCACATAAAAGATAGTTGAATTGAGATATTTAAACATTTTTGGAACATATACATATAATTTTGGATAATTATACAAGAATAAAAATTAATTACATTGGGGTTAAAGAGAGATAAATCACAACTTGAAGGAAAAAAACTGAGGTTTAGAGAGATCCCTTACCTTTTGTGTGAATGCGTTATGTACACGCACTTAATTCCATAAATAATAAAATTATATTCATTAATTAATTAATTTATAACCACTTATATATTTATTTTATTTATTATAATTTTATTAATTCCATTTATGGCCATTTTTATGAGTTATAGCGTTCAATTTTTTCATTCTGTGGGTGTTTGTTTTCAAGTTTTCATGGTCGGCCCACTTGTATATAATTATGAAAGTTCTTTTAAAATGGGAATAATTATTCATAAGTGAAATTATATGGTATTAATGAACTTATAAAAGTTATTTTGTTCCCATATATCATTTTTTTCTTGTACGGTGATGATTAATTTGATAAAACCTCAATTAATAATGTTTAGTTTATTTTGGCAGTTTTTACGATCACCATGAACTAGTTTTGTTTTATTTAATATTATATCTATAAATTAGTTCCATAAGATGAAAAAAGTTATAATATACATATTAAAATCTATTTTAACCATAATAATGGTTTTATGACCATCCTTGATGGCAGTAATAGAAAACGAAAACTCGTTGTCCACGAAGTTGGTGAACCGAGATATCACAGATGATGTTTTCATTTTTATAATAAAAGGAGAATAAAAGAGATTTTATGATGGATATTACATTAAAAAAATAAAAAATATAGTGTATATATGATACTATAGTTATCATGACACTTTTTATAGGGTAGGTGAGGAGAGGATAAGAAAAGAAAAGAAATTAAAAAAGAAGGATTGAGGATTTTACCTCTTGAATGTTGTCTCCTTGAGAACCTCCTTAAGGAACTTGGGTTTGGTCTTTTGTTGAAAAAATTGGGTATTGGATGTGGGGAAGAGTATTGGTAAGTTAAATGGGTAGAATATTGACAATATCCAAGGATTAGAAGGTGTGAGGATAAGGGGCTGTGAGGGGTGGTATTTATTGGGGGAGGAGAGGGGCATTTTATTATATTCATTAGTTTATTATTTTGGATCAATACTATAAATAGTGTTTATTCATATGACTATATATAGTAAATGATTTAGGTTAGTTAAAACCAATGGTTTCTTACATCAACCACACATCATCCATTACTCAAAAATTCATGTATTTGTTAAATACTCTAAATTACCATATTCCACCATTCACAAAAATTCAACTATTTTAGAAAAATCCAAAAAATTCACCACAACCATTTTTTGATGAGTATACTTGAAAAATGGAATCCATTTTATGAAAATTATTTCATAAACATAATAAATTTAATTTTTAAATAAAATCACTATTTATTCAAAAAATACTTATTTTAATATTATAATTGATTTTATGACCCTTTGAAAAATTAATCAAGGTCGCATAAAACTATCTTATAATTATTATACAACATAATATTAATTTATGAATATATTTTATGAAAATAAATTTTATTTTAAATCATTATATTAGTTATAAAATTATAAATAATCATTTACGTTTTACCAAAATATAAACACTTAATTTAGCATTTTTAAAACATTTATTTACTTATACTACGATATAATTATATCATATTTTAATTTATAAGATAAATAAATTTTATTTATACTTTAATTGGTGACTTTACTATTCTAAAAACTATATTATTATTCCTAATAGTCAGATTACTATTCCAATGGTTAGGTTACTATTCCAATGGTATTAGTTCCTTAGTTTCTATAAATAACTCTTATTTTATTAATTATTTTATTTTATATCAAGTTCATATATTTTTATATTAAAAATTAATATTATATCATTATCATTATGTTTTATTTCTACAGATTTGTTCATGAGTGTGGTCATTCTAGTGGATCGAGCATATCCAAATTTTCTCATTCTTATTTTATTATTTTATATTTATTTTTCCGTTGAAATATTTGGAATTATTATTGGTTTATTAGGTGACTAAGACATCTTTATTCATTTATAATAATAATATATTTTTTGGGTTCACTATGTGATGTGTGTGTTTTATGACATAAGAAGGGAAATTCCATTAATAAAATTCTGGGACATTACACCATTCTTTCTATATTTGAGAATTAGGAGATACCACTGGAAATGAGGGTTAAGGTCATTAATTAATTGATTGGATCCTCCAATTATTGGTAAAATTTTCTAAATTAGGAAGATCAAAATCATAGTATGGTATAGAGGGATTTCCAGACTACCTTTTATGATTTCTTTTTCCCAGAAACACTGAGAGCTAAATGATCTAGGGAATTTGTGCATCTTGACTAGGGTACTCTATCTATTATGGATATCTTAACTCATTTCCTAGGGATAAAATATTTCATTCCCACTCTTTCTAGTGATGAATTGACCAAATCAAGGTGATTTGAGGATGGGATTAGGTAGGCCATCCAATCTTATGTGAACATTTTCTGTTTGACTACTATTTTTGAAATAGTGAACTATGCCCTCATCTCTAAGCATAACCTAAGAGAAGTTGAGGGTGTGGGGTATGGTGATTTAGTGCCTAAATAGGGAAACAGTTTGTACAATGGTTTAAAATGTCACCTTTAGATTTTTCATGGGGGAAACAATAGTTAGAATGTGTGAATAGGTAGTAATGTTTTATACCATCAATGTGGTAGGCCAGAACACACAAAACCATTTTTATCAAAGAACCATTGGAAAGATGATCTTGGAGAAAGATGGTCTATCTACAATGGTTTTTCAAGATCTATCCTCCAATGGATAGTCAGAGAGGGTATTCATTGACTCCAAGTTCTGGAGTGGGATCAGTAGCTCTATATCAGGTAGGGAGCTACAGTACTATGAGCTATTCAGGATAAGGAGGCAGATGAGGTCATGGAAATTATACTTTTGATGGGACGTGATAGTAGAGTAGACCTGATCAGGGTAGTTGGGTTTTAATTTAGGTCCATAGGTTAGACTAGATATATGTAGTATAACCTATACTTGAGGAGTAGAGTTTAGGTCCATCTACAGTTCAAGGTAAGATTTTAGCATCCAAAACTTTAGTATTTGTATTATTTAACATCGATACCTCTCATTAATTTATATGTAATATTTTAGTAAGTATCCTAGGTCTTGGTCTCAAAATTGAGTAATTTTATGGATTTAAGAATCTTGATACTCCATTGGGAGTATACTCATAATTTGTTTACTAGTGAAAGGAGTGTCCCCTCAATATAGGTGGCTATCATTTTATAGAACCTTTTTATCCTTGAGAAGATGATCTTTGACATAATTCATTTGATGGATTGGTTATTGCCTTATCACACCCATATTCATTATTATCTCCATATGATGTCTTTTATATCCCACGAGGGAGTTATCCATATTCCTAAAGTTGAATGGGATGTCTAGGTGATTCAAGCTAGAATTGAGAATCACGGGCTAAGTGGGGTGTTAAAATAGATTGATATTATTTTTATAAATGACCAGGGATCATTTTAGATAGATTTACTTGTAGTAATGGATCATTTTAGGAATTTATTCCCTAACTAATTCTATATAATAACATTTTATAGAGAGTTATATTTCACCATTTAACCTTTTCTTGGAATGGAATTGATATCCATCCATCTTTATAGGTTGAACCCTACTATGTTTTAGGAACTTAAGAGATAGTTAGAGGACCTGTAATGAAAAGGGTTTATATGATACATTACTTCACATCGGGGTTCAATCGTTCTTTTCACTAAGAAGGAAGATGAGACCCTTAGGCTTTGTGTTGATTATCGGTAGTTGGATCAGCTTACCGTAAAGAACCGGTACCCACTACCTCGAATAGATGATCTCTTAGACTAGCTCCGAGGAGATAGAGTTTTCTCAAAAATTAATTTTAGTTTGGATATCATTAGGTAAGGTTTATAACCTCAGATATACCATATAAAACTTTTCAAAGTAGGTATAGCCTTTAAAAATATTTGGTAATTTTGTTCAGTCTCCAAAATGCGTGGACAATATTTATGAAATTAATGAATTGGGTTTTACACCTTTTCTTGGACTTATTTGTGGAAGTTTTCATGGATGATATCTTAGTGTATTCTCAAACTCGACACATTCATTCCAAACACTATGAAACTGTATTGAGTACACTAAGATATCATATTTACTATGTAAAGTTAAAAATTACACTTCTGGATTGACAAAGTTAACTTCATGAGTAAAATCATATCAGAATCAATGGTATCTATGGATCTAGATAAGGTTATATCCATTATTTCATGAGAGAATCCCAAGAATATCTTTGATATATGGAGTTTCTTGAAGCAATATGGATACTCTAGGCATTTTATTTAGGATTTCTCATACCCTGTAACACCTATTATGGTCTTGAACAAGAAATGTTTCAATTTAATATGGCCCGAAGCATGTGAAAAATTATTTCAGGAGTTAAAAGTAAGGTTAACCTTAGTGTCGATCCTAAATCTTCTAGATTTGGGTAGAATCTATATATTTTATTGTGATTCATCAAGAATTAGGTTGGGATCCATTTTGATGCAATGTGAGAATGTTGTGGCATATGAGCCTCATAATTTGAGATATTATGAGCATAATTACCTAATTCATGACTACAAGATAGTAGTTTTGGTTCATGCCTTGTGTTGCTGGAGACACTATTTGTTGGGGAAACAATTTTTTTATACACTATTATCCCAAATATTTTAAATACCTTAAGGGGGGATGAATTAGGGTATTATGGATTCAATCAAATTCACATTTTTATCCCATTTCATCATTAAAAAAACACCATTCTCTCTCTCTCTCCATCATGTTGTACAAAATAAATAGAAATTAAATCATGCACATGACACAATAATTTTAATTAGTTCACCCTAATTAAGATATATCCAAGGAGTTTAGAAATGAAATCCACCAATGAAACAAATTTACTAAATATAAATACCATTACATGGTTTAGAGTGGAATCACTATCCCTCCAAGCTTACAACCATTCACAATTTGAAAGCTCACCACTCTCTCTTTGCTGAAGCCAACTCACTGCTCCTCCAGTAAAATATTCTAACAATAAATTATGATTTGATCTAAAATTATATGTGTCTTTATGATATTATTTCATAAAAGATACGGCAACCATATTTTTTCTATAATTTTCATCTGAGGGTTTATAATCCCTTCACGATACCCCTTCACAAGATCCCTCTATGAGACCCCTTCATGAGACCCCACTATGAGATCTGTCAATGTGAATTCTCCATGAGACTCTTACATGAGAGCTCTACATTATATTACTCCAGAATAATCATCTCCAACACCTCTCCATGAGATCTATCCATGAGACCCCTTCATGATACCTTCTTCTATTCATGAAAATAATGTGGCTATGGCATGATACCTTTTTCGGGTTACACAGATCGTATGATTCCAACAAGTCTTACTTTTCTTAGTGTATAAATCCATTCAAAAATATAGCTTCATGATAATCCTACAAAATATCTCTCCACAAGACCCCTTTACAATAATTCATTATAATTACACAGATCACGTGATTATGGTGCAAGTCTTTGTTCTACTCATGGGAAATACTTTTACTTTGGAAAAAAAATTAATAAAAAATATTTTCTGATTAAGAATGGGTTAAGAGGTATTTATAGGCATAGATTCACCACCTTAACTCCACAAATAGAGGGTAGATATCTATCCCACTACTTCAGAATTTGTCCTTTCACTCTTTGTGCGATCAGTTCTAGAATTCCTAATTAACCTCTATAACATGTCGCAAGTGCTTCATGTGATCACCTAACACATGTATCAAGCACTTCCCATGAACACATTCTATATGTATCATGTTCTTTGTGTGATCTACATAATTTACTTTAGTTTATTATCATAATTACATCATGATATCCAAAGACAATCAAGCATGCTTTATGTGACCCCATCGTGAGATCTAAATAAAATCATGCAATCAGTGACATTGTATTCCAACACTTCACATGATATCATAGTGTATTCCAATGATAATCATTTAGTCACATTATTTTGAATGACTATGAGATATCTCTATCCTTTCTATCCTCTCATACTTCATGTGATTCATGTGATTTCTTTGTGAGATCCCTTGAAAATCATGTGATGTCTTCAATTTATTCATATGATCTCTTCATAAGATCCATTGATAATTATGAAATGTCTTCAAGTGATTTCATGATCTATTTATGAGATACCTTGACAATCATGCACTATCTTCAAGTGAATCACTTGATCTTATCACAAAATTCTCTGAAAATCATGTGGTGCTTCACATGAATCCTTTACACAATATTTTGGTACTTCATTTGAATGTGTGATCCTTTCATGTGATTGTTCAGACATATGCGATCACATGATCCCTTCATATGATCAATTTGAACATTCGTGATCACATGATCCCTTCATGTGATTAGTTTATAAATTCTTTCTCTATGTGATCCTTTAGGATATCTATTCTCTCTGTGATCCTTTAGGACATTTGTGAAAACTATTCACACTTCGTCAAAAACATTAAACCTTTTCAATAACAAAATCAACCCAAAATCACCATAAAGAGGTATTTTTTTCAAAAATAGCCCCCTTTGGGTTTTCTAAAAACGCTTAAAAACTTTAGGAACCATATTTTTGAAAATTCATGCACATGAGAAACCATTTTACATCCACAAAAACAGATAGTGATCAAGGAATTCCTTAATATGCACTATAAGCTCACATGAGTCAATATCAACATGAGAAACATGAGTATCATGTAATGTTGATCAATGAATCACTTTGTTCCTAAACCTACCACCATAAATATTATTGACACCAAAAGATAAAACAAGATCAAACCTCGAGATCACTTCTTAACTGCTTGTATCATGAACCCAAAAGGCCACTCATTTCCATGATTATTCTTCGTTGATTAACCATATTTATCATCACCAAATTTTAAAATCCGACTACTTCATTTATCCCCCTATCAGCTTCTCCCACTGGGTTGATCAATAAATTTTATCCCCATTTTTCAATGAACCCAAATGTCATTTCTCTATGGTCTCCAACATGATAAATAATATATATAAACTCATGGGGGAAAATACACCATACCCCAGGGAGAGGGGGTCCAGTATCCACACTTGGTCAAGTGTGTAGAGTCGACTGAACTCGAATAGATAGTTGATGATGTTCAAACATTTCTTTGGGTAAGGAATTCACTATACTCCAATTTCACAAGCCCATGATCCACCTTCTCCTTGATAAAATGATACTTGATTTTATTGTTACTTTCCCATGAGTGATGGATAATATGTTTTCTATGATTTATAAAACTTGAATTATCATAATAAATTTTTATTGGAGTCTTTACTTCAACCCCCATATCTTTAAGATAATTCTTAATCCACAATAAATTTGTGAATGATTGAGTAACCCAAATATATTAAACTTCCATGGTACTCAAAGAAATTAAATATATCTTATTATTCATTAAAGAACAACACAATCCTACAAGATAGAATGTGCCACCTAATATTTATTTTCTATCATCTAATGAACTGGACCAATTTGTATATGTATAACCTAAAAAATCTTGATAAGATTTTTCATTGTATAGTAAACTTAAATCCCCCATTCCCTTGATATAATGAATTATTATCTTTACTATAAGTAAGTGTATTTCCTTAGGATTACTTTGATACTGCACTTCTTTGAATTTTTTAAAAACAATATTGGGTTATGTTACTAATAAGTTCAATATACTTCCAATGATAATCCTATATTATATGACATTAACCGCTTTGAATTCTTCATCTCCTAATAGTTTAATATAGGTTTCCACCAGAGTTTTCATCTCCTTGGAATTACCTATTCCAAATATTCTCAGAATATCTTTTGCATATTTTTATTGAATGATAAACATTCCATGTTTATTTTGTGTCACATATAAACCAAGGAAAATGTTAGTTTACTAATCATTGACATTTTGAAATTTCTTTTCTTGAATTTAGTGAACTGTTTTCACTACACTTCATCTGAACCACCAAATATTTTTACATAGACATACACCAACATCATAATCCTTTGATTAATCTAATTTTTGACATAAATATTATAATAAACTCCAATAATATTGAAATCAATATTCTTTAAATACTAATCATGTCATGAATACTATGCTCTTGGTGCCTGCTTAACCTCATAAAATTCCTTCTTTAACCGAGAAACTTTGTCTGCATATTCATTTATGAGAAAACCATTTTGATATTAAATATATACTTCTTCTTCAAGAAACCTATTTAGAAATCCTAACTTAACCTCCATCTGGAAAACTTTTAGTTTCCATTTCACTAACATGGATAAGAATAATTAAATTATCTCTAACCTTGCAACAAGTTTGAATGTTTCATCAACATAGATACCCTATATCTAGAAGTATCCATTTCACACCAATATTGTATTATTTAAAATTACTATTCCATCTTCATTTAACATGTTATAGAAAACCCATTTGGTCCTAATGAAATTCCTATCTATTAGTCTCAAAACAATCTCCCAAATCTGATTATTTTTTATTGTGTCAAGTTCTTCATTCATTGCCTAAACCCAATTATCATCCCTTGTATATTATTCAAAACACTTTGGCTCAATTAGTGACAAGAAAGATTCTTGATGTAGAGTCTTCATAATCCTTTCATGCACTAGTGTTGTCTGATCATTGATCATGTTCTTCCTATAAATTTAGGCTTGTTTATTTGGTTTCTATGTAGATACATTTATATGTTCATCCTTCTCATAATCTAAATCAACTTATGAACTTATCTTAGGTACTTTCACTCCCTATGAGATACTCACCTCTTAATCACTATCCTCCTTATACTATTCATGGATTTGATAAAGATTCTACGCATTTTCTTCCACAACAACATCATTTATCTCTATAAATTTTTTAGTCACTTATTGAAGAGGTTATATGATTTTATTTGTCTTGAGTAACCAATAAATATCCCTTAATCTCCATGGGATTCAAAATTCATGTATTTCTACTTATTGAGAATGAAACACTTACATCTAAAGACTTGAAAGTACTTCAATGTAAAATTATTTCAATAACATACCTCTTATTAAGTTATTTATTTCTTTAGACAAAATAATTTTCTATTATAAATGTCGAATAATGTCAAAATTTATTTTCCTCAAAACTTTTTTAGAAGGTATTTCTCAATAAGCATTGTTTTAGCCATGTCACTGATAATAAAATTTATTCTCAACCACTAAATTTTTTGCAGTTTCCTTATTACTTAAACATGGTGGCTCATCCCATATTTCTTAATATAACCCTTCACTTGTGTATTTTTTAACTCTGTTCAATTATCAATTAAAAACTATCAAATTTTTTAGACCTAGTATATTTTCAACTTCCCTCTAATAATGTGTTATGAAACCAAACACCTCATATTTGTGGGTGATAATTGAAACCGATGACATTATACTAAAATCAGAAATGAAAAGGATATAATATATCTTCCCATCAACAGATCTTAGTGAAATAGGTCCACACAGATAAATATGTATCAGTTCAAGCACTCTTTTTGGCCTTTGATCTTTTTCCTTGTATTTCTTCAAGTAATCCTCCCTTGTTAGCAAGCATCACACATATCAGTACAATCATGTGATTACTTAGGGAGATCTTGAGAAATATAAAATTTTAATAAATCTTCCAAGGATGATTGGATCAGATTACCAACATGTTTATTCCACAACCTATTTTCTTTTTCCTCAAATAAAAAGAACATATATTCTTATCCACTTACTAGGTAGAGATTCCCCTTTGTGTTCCTTCCTTGAAAAAAACTACAACATATGTTCACTTGATGATACATAATTTCTTATTAAATATTATAGTGCGTACTGATTCATATAGTTGATTAAAACTTATTAATGTGTGATTGATACCTTTAACAACAAATACATCTACACGTCTCAGGTATTTCCCCCAAACTTGGCTTTTCCAAAGACAATAATCTTCAAAACTTCATCATTAAAAAATCTTATGAAACCTTCCTTGTCATACTTTATTCCTATCACCAAATCCTTATTTCATATAATATCATAGGTATATACACTATCAATGATCCATATTCCAGTGTGATATGATGCTTTGAAGGAAATCTCTTTAGGTACTAACTTATCAACTCATTTTGTTATGATCCTTGTCTTTGAATTAATACTTGGTACAGACTAATATTATTGATCTTCCTTATAGTATGATGTTCCAACCTCATCTTGAAAAGTTAAAAATTTATTTTGTGTTCTTATATCATTTAATGATCCCTTGAGATGCTACATCCAACCATTTTGGGTCTACTTCTGAACATTCCTCCTCATTATTAATGAGAAATATGTATCCATGTGTCCGAATCCTCCACAGAAAAAAATACTAACCATAAAAAGAATTCCTATAATACTAAAATCCATTTGTCTTCCTTTATTTCTCTTATTCCCATAGATACCTATTGAATATTGAATAAGTTTTTTGAGAATTATCCATATTCCCACAATAGTAACACCTTATACAAGGTGTGTTCCTCTGAATCATTGATGCACCAATGATTATTCCTTGGGATATCTAAATATTTTGATTCTAACTCATATCTAAATTAATATTCAAATTTGGAGTGTGTTCTTATGGTCCAACATCAACCGTCACTACATTACGTTTGTGATCAATCCCTATACTAGTTATGTCATTCTGAAGTTCCATTTTCTTCTTCAAAAATTCCTTTGACTATTTTCCTAGTCCTTTTAATTCAAAAAGCACTTTTTCTATCACATGTGTGACTTTATTTATTGATATAATATCATAATTCAAGAGTTTTCTTGGTCTTTTACCTTTATTTATAGGATGAATACTTCCTCCTCAAGTTCTTTGATACATTTTACTTGATATTTTACTATGTTAGTTAGACTATCAATAATATTGATCTATTCTTCAATCTTGATCAAGAAATCAACAACCTTATTTGATTTTTTTTGGATTTTCATACCTGATATTTTCAATTTCTGCCTTCATCTTAGACTTATCTTCTTCTTATTTCTTATTATAGAGTTTATAATCATGAACGAACCCGTTGGATTTTTTGGATCACCAAATATTTATCTCTTTAAGAGCAACATTTAATTCAACCTATAAGTCAACTCCTCTTTCAAATTTTCTTTCTTTATTATTGCTATATTTCCTTAACTGGGAATTACCCACAACCGCCACCATTGAATTTTCAACATGATCCTTGTATTCTTCTAACACTTCTACATAATATTATTCTTTTTTTAATAATTTTCACTTATTATTTTTCATGCATTTCAAATTGACTAAATACTTTTTCCTAAGAATTTTATCATCATCCTCATCACCATCTTGAAACTTCTTAAGGAACTTAATTGTAATATGTACAACCATTCCACAATAAAATCATGAAATAAGAAGTTTACCTTTAAAATTTACTTTCCCCATTTATATATTCAAGGAAAGGAATGACATAACCCCATCCACTTCATCTTCTCCCTAGCCATCTTCTATGGTGAAATTTTTTATGGACTTAAATTCCACCACTTTAGTCTTCCCTTTTTCCACAACATCATTATCATAATTCATCATATCGTATTTAAAAAAGTAATATTTAAACTATCCAATGTCAACTCCTTTGTATTTTTATCATCCAGTACAAATAATTTTGGATTGAACTGAGATGGAAGTTTTTTAAAAATGAACTTAATGATATTTAAATCATCGATAATTTTTCCAAGACCACACATGTTATCCAAAAAAACATTCACCCAATTAAAGAATGTATATATATACTCATTGGATAAATCCCCAACCTAAGGCATTGATTCCTCTATCATACCTATTTAACATATTTTCCCACATGGCATGTGATGACTTACATGAAATCACCTTCATATAGATTATTTTGGATAAATCCCCAACCTAAGGCATTGATTCCTCTATCATCAACATTTAATACTCTTTGAACTAATTATGATAATTCTCCACTATCCATGCTAGCATACATACCATGAATTTCCACTATAAACACATCCATACCTAATGATCACAAGTAGTGTTACATTTGATTCTTCTATAATTGAAAATTTTTTCTATCAAAGATCAAAATCCCTTTATGATTAACAACTTCCATTGATTATACTGAGAGAGAAAATTTGAGTTTGACCCTTTTCTCTGATACCTATTGATAGAACAACTATGTTAAATACCCTATGAGGGGGTAAATCAGGGTGTGATAGATTAAAACAACTTCCCCTTTGGATCTTGTTTCATTGTAAAAAAACACTCTTCTCTCCGTCTTTCCTATAACATAGAATAAATGTAAATTAAAGCATGTACAAGACAATTTTTTTCTTGGTTCACCCTCATTAGGATATGTAAAATGAGAATACAAAGTCAATGATTTGATGTACCAAATACAATAAAGAAAAATTATATTGCAAGGTTCAAATTAGACTCACTATCCCTCATATTTTTCAACTATTTACAATTTGAAAGCTTACCACTCTCTTATCTAAAGTGAACTGAATTATCCTCTAGTAGAATCTTATGAAAATCAGTTTTGATTTGATTCACACTTTTGTGTTTATTTTTCTATTTTTTGTTAAAGAAATGACAACCACCATTGCATGAGACTTTTCCTACAGGACTGCATGATCCCTACACATGATCCCTTTATGAGATCTGTCCTCAAGACCCCTCCATGAGGCCCCTAAAAAATATCCCTCCATGAAAATCCTTCATGATACTCCCTCTTGAGACCTATCGATGATACCCATATGTGATACTACTCCACAATATCTCTCCTTGATACCCCTTTGATAGACATTTTATTTATCCGAATCATGTGACTATAGAATGAGACCTTGTTCAGGTTACGTGAGTTGTATGATTCCAACAATTATAACAATTACCAGTGTATACATCCATTTTCAAGATACCTTCATGTTACTCCTCCATGAGACCTCTTCATGAGACCCATTTGTAATGTCCCAGACTGACTGACCATGAGAACGGTAGCAGGACCGGTGGGTCACATGGCCTCAAGAACGCCTCCCTATATACTAGAGAATGCCGACTAGTATCAAGGGTCTAAGGAGGTGATAGTAGGGAGAGTATACCCTCATGATTAGAGTAGAACAATGGTTTATCAAAAAACTAAATAGTATACAAAAAAAAGTAGTAATAAATATAAGATATAGTAGAAGAAGAAGAATATAAACAGAATATAACAGATGGACAATACCAATGTTAATAATGCATGAGATTCCTGATGATGATACATAAATAAGATAATATACCTACAAAAAATATCATGATACAAGGTAGTACAAGTATAAAGAAAAGAAATAAAATCCCCACGGACAATATCCATGAGCGTCCTAAGCTCCAGCGCAATCCTATGCTTATAACTCCTATGTACAAGAAAGTCAGTACAAGAAATCAACCATGGTCCTGCGAGCATGAGATTTACTCAGTTACCCCAGTGTAATAGTGGTCTGATCATGGTGTGAGATATATATCCCAATAGGTTACCACCCACAATTTCTATGATTTAATTTAGTCCATGAATATAAATTAAGGCAGTGTGTAGGTATATGTAGAATAACAATAACCATTATTGAATAAATAAATAACAAACTACTCAGTTTCCTAAGGGACACCTGATGACTCTACCTGCTTTGGCTCATAGCTAGAATGAGAGTCTAAATTGTAACCATATGTATATAGTAATATTATATACATAGTATAGTTATATATTTCATCCAATTATATGAACCAAGTACATGAGAACATGAGTGTCCGTATACCTGGAAGACTAGTTGATGGATGGATCAGGGCATAACTCAGACATCCATAACCATTCTAAATGAGACTATAAGCTTTAACAATAGGTTACATTACCTAAATATCATAATGAGTGGGAGATTTCATCCTCATCACTCGAGATGGTGAGTGAACCATCATGTCAACACTCGAATATAAGTGATTGTACTTTCATTTCAACACTCACAAGGGACATGATGCACCATGATCACCATCCACTAGTATCACTGGTGCAAGAATTCATGCTCAAAACCCAATGTAAGGGAGAGTTATACTTTGATGCTCAACATTAACCTTATCATCATTCCAAAAACCATGTATAAAGAATAATCATGTAAAAATAATAATAATTGGAGTCAGGAGGAATTACCTCTCATGCCCTACACTTACTTATTCCATAATAAAAAAGGGAGTTTAATTTATTAAAATTTGAATTAAACATGTACTTAATAATGAAATTAATGGTGTGTCCTTTCCACCCTATACATTTTATTTTAATTAAACCATTTAATCCATTCAAGGCATGAAAACCATCCTGATGCATGACATTAAACATAAATAATAAATAAAATTTTAAACATTTAAATTAATCAGGGAGGGAAATCCATCATGTCAAGCCATTCCATTTATATCAAGCAACTCATTTAAATATAAAAACATCATGAATAAACTATTCAATTAATTACATGCCAATGAATCTATAAAAACATGGTAATTCATTTAACAAGGATAAAATGGTACTTAGAAGGTACCATGGTCTAACTGGGAAATTAACTACTTGGTAAATCCAATTTATTAAGTAAGATAAGACCTTAGGAGGATCTCTATCTATAAGTTATTTAGATAGTAGCGGTCAAGTCATGCACTTAGAATGATCATTGGTCTAAATAGAAATTTAAATAAAAGGAGGGTAACTCAATTTTATAACTTCAATAAGGGTCAAGTTCCAAACATTCCATAAACTAAACAATGGAATCAAATCCAAGAAGAAAGACTAAATAAAAATTCCCAATCATACTATAGACTACCAATCATCACTTTTATAGTTTCGAAGACAACACACCGCATCCAAGTGGTTTTATTATAAAAACATGACATTGTTTATTAAATAATTCATTTAGCATAAATAAGCCTCAAACTCATGAGTCATAATTAAATTTACACCAAATAAGAATTTTAGAAAATCTACCCAACTTGGAAATTCAATTATAGAGGTTAAAATGGAATTTATAAGGATCCATTATTATTTAGGCAAATGCATACAAAAGATAAATTCCATTTATAGTCTAAGCTGAATGCTTAGAAGTCATTGAAGACTTTTAATCATTTAATTATAAAGGGGAAAATATAAGTTGGCACACCTGATGGGTGTTCATGATCAAGGTTGAAAACTTATAATTACATAAAAACACTCAATAGAATTAATACAAGGTGCATATATTAATTTATATTTAAGAAATCATTTTTAAGGCAATGCACGCCAAAGGCCAGCGTGTGGCACAAAAAAATTATTTATAAAATAATGAAAAATTAAGGAAAAAGAAATAGACCACCTACCTTATACTGAGGAAAATACACACATCCAATATCAAGTCTTTAATTTCTTTGGTTTGAAATAAATTGATGAAATATAAATTTTTATTGAAAATAGGGCAAACGAGCTTGCAACTTGATAACATCGTTGAGAGAATATTAAACAAATAAAGGTTCAAAAGGAAATGAGAGCTTACCGATGTGGATCCATAGAGACTAATTATTCTTTAATTTAATAATAGATGGAGGAGTTATCTTCATTACTAGATTAGGCTTGAAGAATGAACCAAGGCACTATGAAGGGATGATCATGAAGCTACTAGAGGAGAAAGGAAAGAAGAAACGAGTTTTAAAACTCATTAAGGGGAAAACTATCATTTTACCCCTAAAAACCAAGTTGTACGGTTTGGACATATGGATTGGACAAACTGTGCACCAATTATGTGGATCCCACTACCTAAGAACCCCACTTTTCATGGTTGTGCTACATGGTTTACCTAACCATGCACAAACCATGCAATGAATAGTGTGATCATACTATCTAAAAAGACACTAACCATGCGAGATAGGTGTATAGTTTGGGGAAAACATGTGCAACCCATGCACTTCACATATTCACCCCTCCATAAGGTGTGTAGTTTCCTGATGGGGGATTCATGGTCTCAAACAAACTATACACCCTATACAGAGCACCCAAACCTTTTATTTCTGGGGTCAGATGCTCTCGAAACTCAACAAGACACCTGAGGGACCCCTCAGGCCATTACCCAAGTCTAAAAACAACACATTGAAATGTTACAACTCTTGGAATTTTATTTCTAAACTAGGTTTAAAGAAAAACATGTATATTAAATGCCAAAATTCAAATTCCCTTGGGATTTCACCTTGGCTCAAAAGCACGGGTTGTTATAACCTCCCCACCTTAGAAATTCTCATCCCCAAGAAGCCTTCAGGAAAAATGAAAACATCAGCCGACCTACAAGGTTCATGAAGTCTTGTTCAAATGGTTGTGTTTCATATCAAAATTCCCAATACACCTGCAAGAACTTCTTAAGAACATGACACTTAATCCATCAAAACTTGAACCAATATTCGTTTTCTAACTATAAAACCTAAATGGTTCTTACTTGAGCCCATTTATTTAGAGACATGACCATGCCGTCATCTCTTTTAAACTTTTGTCTGATGGTGCTCCCCACTAATGGTCTTTACATTATAAATGGGCCAATTCCGAGCCACGACACCTCCATTATCAGAATTTTCTTACAATGCATGCCTTTAATAGTTCCAGTGATGCTCCTATCATGTTTACTTTAATAGGAAGAACCCAATTAAGTATGAGTCCACTACAGAGACCTCACTGAAAAGAAACAGTCAAATCTTGATCGACCTACTGAAACTGGTCATGAAAGCTTTCTCATAATACACTACTAACTCTTACACCACACTCACCTTGACCCAATGACATGCTTAAACCAGTTCCATTCAATCTGAAACATTTAACAAGAGGTATAATAATTCAAGCCACTCCGACCGAATATTCTTAAAGATACCCAGCTTAGATGGAAAGTTCATTACAAACTAAAAAATAATTCCTTCTTCCAAAGAATCTTGTGTCTATAATGAACATTCTCATCAAATACCATACTCGAATTCCGATGATGTTTTCCCCATATAATAATCACCTGACCATTTTAAACTGTCATGCCAATACATAAATGATGGTTTAACCCAAATCCAGTCCACATGAATGATTCCCATTTTTAAACATCACCTGAGAGCCCAACAACAAGTCAAAGATAACCTCAGATCCATTTAAAACATAGTACAAGGAAGTAACCCAAGGTAGTCCATACACCAAGTTTATGAGTGAGATGTTGGTACAAACCCAAAGTGTCCACATGAGATCATCGACTGAGCCTAGAGTGGCATCTTCCTGGTGACCAAGTCAAAGGAAATGACTTGTGTCCAAGAGTCTTTCTAAGGTGTCCCTACACGGGAATCCAAGTACCACTTAGTACTAATCATTCCACGATAAGAACCATTCCTCTGACATGTAACTAATATGGAAAACACCTCTCTAACCTAATGGATTTTAAAACTTTTGTGTTGTATAATACTGAATCTCTCTTAGTGCATCAAGTATTATGTCAAGATAGGGAGAATTATCACCATGAAGAAGAATACACTTAGAGGGTTTGAATGGTTTCCATTCAACCTCAACCAAATACTATAAATAAGAACATTCAAACCACTACTAGTCAACTTCTTGGAAGAAGCTTGGCTTCACCTATTGATGAACCATCACTAACTGATCACCAAGCCTTTACCACTCGAGGCATTCCAAGATCAATCATGCTTAACCACCAAAGTCCTCTGTGACCAATGGTGTTTCTCAAGGGATTATTACACATGAAACCACTTTCATATTCATGCTTCTGAGCAAGCACCGACATGATTTAAAACTTTCAAGACTTAAGGGAATTCAATAAAGGCCGACCATTTACAATGGTCCTCCTGGATTGTGTTTCTTATACTTGTAAGGTCACATATTCAACAACATTGATGTGACTCTCCCCATGTTAAGAGTTTCCATGTATTCAAAATAATATAGACTAACTTATCACAAATATACCAGATCATATTCACCTTAAACACAGATGTAAAACACTTGGCATGAAAACCAAAACCAGACTGACCAGCATGTCAAAATACCCAAGTCTCAAAAAATTCATCCTGAGCGTTAAGAAAAAATCAATTCCTTTAATTCCTAGGTCACTCTACTATAGATATGAACTGATACCGTACTCAAAAACTCAAGGATAAAATATTCCACTGAACTTAATCGGTTCATTACATCATTTAGTAACTCATT
Organism: Viscum album; assembly: GCA_963277665.1. NCBI lineage: Eukaryota > Viridiplantae > Streptophyta > Magnoliopsida > Santalales > Viscaceae > Viscum > Viscum album. The sequence goes on from OY728136.1 coordinate 306,377,351, forward strand.
AGGTACCATGTATAGGAACACATACTACCCATAGATTACAAAATCAAGATGGAACACCTTTGATACTATCTATAGGCTATCCAACATATGAATCCAAGTATTAGGAGTCTGAATAAGAAACTTAATCTAGTTTCATATTTCCCTATATGATTGTAAAGTAGACTTACAACCTCCTAAATCGCACAAGTAAATAGAATAGGTTCACGAGGCCTATCGAGCGGCTGACCATGTCCTAGGCATGTATAAACTACTGAAACTGAGCATTAATGAATGATCTCTCCCATACAAAGGTCAAGGATACCATGACCACCCATATGAACAAGTTTGTAATTTAGAAACTAAGAGTCCTACTAGGGAAAATGACACCTTAACAACACCAAATGTCATAAATATCATAGCATTAGTAAGGAATTTAAGCTTTAAGGGTGATACCTACCTTGGGATAGCTCCTCACGAAAGAATAAGCATTGAAACTATCACTAGGTCATGAAAAATAGATTTCACTTGGCCCTAAAACTATCATTTAAGCCATTGCTATAAAGGAAAAAAGGCCCATGGAAAACACTCATGTTTCCATTCCAAGGAAACTCAAAGTGTTGTTTAAACTACCCTTACACAAGGGTTTAAACGAAGGAAACTGCTTTAGGTTCCATTTTAAATTCATTAAATTGATTTATATTTAATATTTAAACATTTAAAATATTTAAAATAGAACCTCAAGTACTAATTATAAAATAAAAGCACTTGGTACCTGATTTAGCTAAAGATCCAAGGAATATCAGGAAAGTCTTATCAAAGTTTCTTTTAAACATTTATAATTTATTGAAATTCTATCTTTGTTAATAAATTTATCATATAAATTCATTTTTAACAAATAAAGAGACCTATAAGGCCCCCATTAAGCCAAACTGGGTTCCTCAAAATGTAATAGAATAGCAGTTTCATAATTATTAAAGTTTTCAAAACACTCAAAATAGGTTATCACATAAGAAACATGCCTTAAATGGCCTAGTTGGGTCTATTTGTGCATTTAAGAATCTAATCACATGATCTCCATGCCCGTGTGATAGTGTCTCAAGCCTTTACAAAGTAAAACAACTCATTTCATATCAAAATTAAACAACTTTTACATTATAACCATTTCAAGATACATCATGGTTTTAATATAATATTTAGATTATACCGGTTTCCATATCAGATTTATATAGTTCCCATACAATTTATAGATCATGGAATAACTCCCATTTAATCAAAACCAATTCAATTTAACATTTAAAATTTACTAACCTTAAATTTTTAACAGTGTTCATTTGGTAAATTTACAAGTTCAAGAGGGTTTAATTACATGAGTTACCTTTTCCCAATTATAAGGCACTCCTACACCTTATAATTGAAAACTGGATCCTATTTTAATTGAAACCATTTATATATCATTAATAAAACTAGAATTTACTCAGAAGAAGTAGTAAGCATAAAAAGAATACTAATAAGCACATAATCACAATACATAGTTACCTAATAATTTTATATAAATAGGAACCATGGAATATTAATAGTCATGATAAAGAAAAAAAGAATGGAATAACACTCAAGACACAAAATCCAATTAATAGGTAACCTATAAATGCAGCTACATGGACTGAAATATGCATGGAATGTGAATATCCATGTGACTGGAATAATGAATGCAATGATATTTCCTTTCCATACTAGAAAAATGGTAATAACTATAATTTCATAAATTAATAATCATAATAAAGTACACCATTCACTTAAGGTGAAATCTAAATCAACTGTAATAGAAAACAAAATAAATAATAGTCCCATCCTTTGCCACTTAGATTTTTTCCACATGGGTGGGGTTATCAGTATCAAACACGACTATTTACCAACCATGAACACATTCCTAGTATCATATCTACCAGCCCAACATAGTAAGAAAAAGGAAAAAAGAAGATCTGATACCACCTTGTAAAGTCACGGCCCGACAGACCACTAGAATGGTAGCTGGACCGGTGGGTTACATGGCCTCATGTGCACCTCCGCATACACCAAAGGCTTTTGACTAGAAGTGAGGGTCTAAGGAGGTGATATTGATAAAAATATACCCTCATGATTAGAGTATCATGGTGATTTATCATAAAACTAAATAGTAGAAAATAGTGGAAGCAATAATAAATGTAATACATAGTAGCAGAAGAATAATATAAATTGAATATAACAGATGGAAAATGATAATGTTAACAATGAATTTATGTCCTGCTGATGATACATAACTAAGATAATAAACATACAACAAACAACATGATACAAGGTAGTATAAGAATAAATAAAAGAATGAGAATCCTATGGAAGATATCTATGAGCATCCTGAGCACCAGCTTAGTCCTATGATCCTAACTCCCAGGTAAATAAATTCAACACAAGCAATCAACTATGGTCCTAAGAATATGAGATATACTCGGGTACCCTAGTACAATGGAAGCCTGAGTAGGGGTTGAGATATAAATCCCAGTATGTTACCAACCATGGTGTCTACAAATGAATCCAGTTCGTGAATATAAAGTAAGGAAGTTTGTAGGTATAAGCAGAATAACAATAAGCAGTATTGAATAAATAAATAACAGCCCACTCAGGTTCCTAAGGGACACCTGACGGCTCTACCTACATCAGTTAATAGCTAGAATGAGAGTCTGAAACACAACTATATGTATATAGTAATGATATATACATAGTATAGTTATATATCATATCCACCTTTACAAACTAAGTGCATATGGATGTAAGTGGTCATATACCGAGAATACTAGCTTTTGGCTAGACTGGGGCGTAACTCAAACATTCATAAATAGTCTAAATAATATTATAAGATCTAACAACAAGGTACATTCCCTAAATATCATAATGAGTGGGATATGTCATGCTCGTTACTCGAGATGGTGAGTGTGATGTCATGTTAACACTCAAATAGAAGTGAGTGCACTGTCATGTCAACACTCAAAAGAGATGCGATGTGCCAAGCTCACCATCCACTAATATCACTGGTGCGAGGCATTATGCTCAACGCCCAATGTAAGGGAGTGTGATACCGCCATGCTAAAAAACACCCTTACCATCATTCCACAACCCATGTATAAGGAATAATCAGGTAATAATAATAATAATAGGATCCATGATGTGTTTCCTCTCATTCTCTACATTTACTAAGCCCATAATACGCAAGGGAGTTTCATTTATTACAATTAAAATTAAACACATACTTAATCATGAAATGAATGGAATGTCCTTTACACCTTATACTTTTCATTTTAATTAAACCATTTAATTTATTCAAGGCATGAAAACCATCCTGAACCATGCCATTCAACATAAATAAGGCATCAAATTTTAAACATTTAAATCAATCAAGGAAGGAAATCCATCATGTCAAGACATTCCATTTATATCAAAAAACTCATTTAGAGAAACAAACATCATGAATGAACTATTCAATTAATGACATGCAAGTGAATCTATCAAAATAAGGAATTTCATTTAATATGGCTAAAAGGGTTCTTATAAGGTACCATGGTCTAATTGGGAAATTACCCATAACATTAATTGGCCCAACTGCCAACTCTCAATTAATAGTGGAAACCATATCTAATTAAATCTAATGAATTTGAAAGATCACAATTTTTTAAATCTGTGAGGAAATAATTCTACATCCCATCAATAGAGTTCATGGAACACACGAACTTCTGTACTTGCATCACCACCTACATAATTTCATTCACCATCTGAAATATGCCCCTTCTATATATTTTACTCTATTCTCCAGATCATGACTGAACCATAGAGTACATATATCAGATGATTAAACACAAAATTACTATAATCAAACTCCACTATGCTCTATATGCTGAACTCATCAATCCAGCTACTTTCACTGGAATCACATTCTAGTGATCTAACTATTTAGCATCCTTCCATAGACCTAACATCAAAATCACCCATGAAATTCCTATTTGACTCACAATATTACTTCTTTTGATTAACTTACTTACATTCACTTGAATCTAGATAATTCATGGTGCTGGTGTACTATATCCATCTACGTTTAACCAAGTGTAACTTCTAGTGAATGAAATTTTGGAGCTTCCAACACTTAGCCTAGGATACAGTTTTCACACAAACCCCAAAAAAATAAACATGATGGTAATGATACCTTGGTCAACAACAACCCCCATGTAGAAGAAGATGATCTTGTTTTCTATATCATTGGAAAAGGTAGAATCAAAACTTTTGAACCCTCCTAACCTCCCCTTACTAAGAGGTTGATGATTTATTAGAAAGGAAAAGGGAAAGGTTATGACCTCAATCTCATTTCCCCCACCACTTGAAAATATAGAGTTTATTTTGATAAAATAATATCTCACCAAATTACATTGAGAGATTAAAGATCTATAGTAGGTATATATCAAAGTATGGAAACACATGGGATTATAGATGGTGGTGTGATGGTCAAGGACCTATAATTAATAGCTGGTTTAGAATAACATGAAAGAGACACTCAGTCTGATTGGGTAGAACTAGACCTACAAAAAGTCCCTAGAAACATATATTAATTTGGTTAAACATCTCCATTATAGAGAATTAATATTTCCCTCCCTTAAACAACCACCAAACAATATCCTTTTAAGGTCACCCTAGACACACCCCCAAAAAAGGTGCAACACTTCTAATTGAGGCTTAAGAGGGCACCTCTGATTAATTATATGGGATTGAAATAAATCATCCATTAGTATAATCAAAGAAGAATCCTTATATTGACAGGGTATATGTAACCAATACTCTTCCAAATTTTAGTAATCCAATATTTTCATCATTTAATGAGATCGAGGACCCATAACAGTATCTTAGCGATTTCACTTCTCAGTGTGGTCTGAGTTGGTAACCCCTGACCTACAAGAGGTGATAAAACTTTGATGATTTATATAAGGCATATAGGTTCACACTTTTTTATGGTATAGAAACCTGGAAACAATATCTATTTAAATTTAAGAAGTTACCCTCTATATTTTCATGCATCATTTCAATTTAACATTGAGAAATATTAGAATCTGTTACCTCATAAGTTAAAAATAGCAAGAGAATGAAATATTTTCTGATTTTATTTCTCGATTTAAGGTCCTAGAATATTCCTTGGACATATATCTTCCATAAAGGAAACTATTGAAGATATATATATATATATATATATATATAATTTTCTATATTTTTTTTCAACTGTATTAATCCAAAAAATATACCTTGATGAATTTTGGGAGTTCACCACTATGGAATAAAAACCATAGGACACATTGTGTTGATCTAAGGAGAAATATCATCAAGTTTTATCTATTAAAAACAGGAAACCCAAAAATTCAGAAACAAATACCCTTTATTTTAAGTATTTGGTATTTCCAAGCCTACCTCTTGGGCTAGTTAGGTTTTAGAAAACACCACCACCCATGCCTCAACAACAATTCCAACTCATAGGTTAAAATAAAAATCCAGAGGATGAACATGGAGAACAAAGTAATCAGGAATTTTAGGGTATAAAAAACACGGTATATTTCTTCTGGACCATAAAATTTATTAGTTACATCATCTTTTCCCTCTAGAATAATAAGATAACCCTACTAGGGGCAAAAAAAACCAATTTGGTAGGACTTTATGATTATCCCAATTATTGTTCCTATCATCATATATTGGGACATACCATCCAAGAATACTTTTAATTCAAAGATATTCTCTAGAGGATGGTTTATAAGTGGTTTTTTAGTGATCAATAATGATAATAAACACATGAATTTCAATAGGTACCTAACAAAGGCACACAAAATATTGACGACTGAATAACCCAAAAGTACATACACCACACACACACACCATAATTATAGAAAGTTTAAATAAACCATCCTTAACAACAATATACTCTAAAAAATTGGATTTGGGATCCTTCACAATGAATCCCTCCAAAATCAGATGCAATAGACTTTTATGGAACAAGGTCCTAAAAGAGGATCCCCCATGGATCCCTAAAACTATTGAAACTCTTATGGACTTGAAGCCACCATTTTTAGTATGTTGAGAACTTACCCACCCAATGTAACCCTTATCATATGAATAATATTATTTTTATTCCATAAATTTTATATGAATAATACAATCATATGATGGAAGAGAGGATTCATATTAGAAAAATAACTCCAATTATGATCATGGAAGGAGTCTCCGAGTAAAAAAGAAAACCTAAGTCATGACCAGAAGTGAATGAGTTAACTTGAAACATGATATATATTCTAATAAAATAAGAAGTATTGAAAATTAGAGATCTCATCAGGATCATCGACCAGATTGAGGTTCATATGATGTTTTCCCTACTCTGATCTAGTTGGTGGATTATTTAATTAGAGTTCCACCCCGTGTTTGATCTCAGAGTACCATAAGATAAAGCTCCTCCAATAATATTTCTATAAATTTTTATCCACATAACACTCTAGTGGTATCACCAATTCATTAATTTCTATCCTTTATACCTTTTAATTTAGATAATGATAATGACAGAAAACCTTTAACTTCAATACATAAGTAAGATATGTTAAAACATCTTTGTATCATGTTAGTATAGCTATTAATCCCAGGCACTCTTATTTTTGTCCAAGGAAATAAGAGACGCCCTCAAGGTGGTGCTGATATATCTACAAGAATTTGAGATAAATGTATCCACCACCAAGGCATACTATATTGAACATGAGCTCTCTGAATTTCATACCATGATCTATTTTACTTATTAAGACTATGAGCTAGAGATCTAAGGGAAAATCCACTTCTATGTGTATCCAATGACCATAATTATAAGTGTATCAACAAATTTTTGGAAGATAACGATTCCAAGGTTAAGCTTATTTCTTCCCAAATCCTTCATGAGATTGAATTTAGGGAGACTAATTAGAGCGACCCTAACATTTTACACATAACATTACAAGATTAAAATCATAATTGAACATAAAATTACAGGCCAAGGATTATAAATTCTAGTGTCTTGTAATACTAGGTACATAATTAAACATCATAGAAATTACTTTTATTTAATCTCCATAATGAGATCCTAACTTCCAATGTGCTCATACATCTGCATAGGATAACATAAAGATAACATGAAAAAAGTGATGAGATAAAATCCCAGTAAGGGAATAATCATAAGAATAAAGCTTTATCACATTGGTTAGGAATCATGAAATAATGATATAAAATGGGATATAACATAATTGAACATATGGAAATATAACATGTATAACATGGGATCATATAAACATAGAATCATAGAAATGTGGCAGCAACACAAAACATGAATTTAGCACGTGTCAAGGCTCATTGCACTTAGATGAGAACAAGTCAAGATTAACCACCAAGACCATTGCACATGGTAGCATAGGTCACAGATAACCGCCAAGACTGTTGCACATTGTAGAATGAGTCAAGGCTAACCGCCAAGACCGTTGCACAAAACATATCATGATACTAAACTTTACCCAATATATTGGAGTGGTATCTGGGAACACCCATATTAACATGTTCATGAATATTCTTGCCACAAATAGAATCATAAATAATCAATCATACAAAATCATAAGTGTACACATGGAAAGAAATGGGTATCATATTTGTGTTATAAAGCATAATGAATGGGTGTATCATAGAAGTGTCCATGAAAGAAAGGAAACACATACATGGAAATTCATAAGGTATAATAATCATATAACATGGTAATTTATTTTAAATATATGTGACAATATGTAATAAGATTATTTATTAAATTTTAGCATTAAAAAATTTTAGCACGGTTTTAAGGAAAATACTAAAGAGAATTTAAAATAGAAAAGGGAATAATATTTTATATAAAACCAGAAGTGAACCAAGAATTTTTTCATAACAAAAATATAGGTTTTATAATAATAATGGTGGGTTAAAGTAGATTATATAGTGCTCTTTAAATTGAGTAAGAATTCAGGAAGTTTTCTTAAAAGGGTTTTCTTATCAAGAAGTATTGAGGAGGGAAATACTTAAAACATGTATATACCTGAAAGAGAATGAGGAATGGAACTTGATACATGATTTTTTTATCATGTAAAAAATTAATAATATTAACATAAAAAGAACATATAACTTCATTTGGGTAAAGAGAAAGATAGAGCAACCTGAAGGAATATTGGAGGTTCTGGTAGAATCCATTACTTTTAGTCTAATGGTGTTCTTTGCTTGATGTCAATGACCTGAATAATAAAATTAGGTAGATTAATTAATAATTATGGAAACTATTTTAAATTTATTTTATTTATTATAACCTTTTTGAGTTCATTTATGACCTTTTTGATTGGTTATGAGGTTCAATTTCATTGTTTGGGTCTGTTGGTTTCATGATCGGTTTACTTATATACATGAATGGATAATCATGTAAAATGAGGAAGGTTATCAAGAATTGGAGTTATATTTTTTTATTTAAGATCCAGAATATTACATGGTTGTAAATTTCATTTGGTTACTTAGAGTGAAGAAGAATCATAATATTTAACATTAGTGATAACCTTTTGGGTTAATTGGCATTTTTTATCACAACGAACACATTTTGTCTTATAAATCAAAACCATGTTTACAAAAAGATTCTAGAACCATATATGATACATAATACATATATTATAGTTTTTTTTCGACCATAATAATGGTTTCATGACCATAATTGAAGATGTTAATGGAAATTGAAAACACATCGTCCTTGAATGTGGTAAATTAACATATCTTGGATGGTGTTTTTACTACTAGTATAATAGAATGGTAAATGAGAGACAATAATAAATTATTACATTATCAAAACAACATTAAATTATATATAAGGTAATGTAGTTTTCATAACAATTGTATTAGGAGAGGTAAGGATAGAAAAGAAAACAAAGGAACCTGAAAGGAAAGTAAAAGAATTGAAAAGAGGAATTTACCTCTTGAATTAATCTTCCTTGAGAGCCTCTTAATGGGAGAGTATTTGGTCTTTTGAGGAGACCAAGGGATTTTGGACGTAGGGGATGATCTTGGGGAGATATTTTAGTAGAATTTAGTCAAGGCACAAGGCTTTAGAGGAGCGAAGAGAAGAAGGGAGTGTGGGTGGTTTTTATAGTGGAGGGGTGAAGGGTTTTCTTAATATTTTAATCTATAGGTTATTATTTCTCCATAAGACAAGAAATAGTGATGATTCTAGGACCAAAAATAATAATTAGTGCATGTGAGTTTTCACCAAGTTATATTACATTAGTTATTATTCTAGTAATAGTGTATTTATCCTTTAATGTATATATATGGTAAATTACCATATTTCACTATTCATAAAAATTCAAGTATTTTAGAAAAATCCAAAAATTCACCCTAACTATTTTTCAATGTGTAGAATCCAAAAATTAAATCCAATTTTCAATAATAATTTTCTAAATATTATTAATTTATTTTTTTATTATAATCTTAATTTACTTGAAAAATATAGATTTTAAAATTATAACAGGTTTTATAATACTTTCAAAAATTACATAAGGTCTTATAAAATAATATTAAAACCTGAAGACATAAAAATTTTAATTTATGAACACATTTTAGGGAAATAAATTTTCTTTTAAATTAATTAATTAATTAAAATCAATTATTTATGACTTACAAAAATAACAATACTTTTACTATGGTTATATTGTCACTTATAATATGTATAAATTTTATTTATATATTTACAGGTGTGGTTACTATTATTTTGGATGATTTAATATTCGTAAGGGACATATTAATATTCATAAGGGTAGTCTATTATTCACAAAAAATTATGTTTTTTCCATCATACCCCAAAAATCAACCTGAACGTAACTGTGTATGTTAGATTTTCAAAATTCAAATCAAAGAGGTGGAAAAATAATGTTTAATGGTCACATAATATTTAGTATCATGATTTGTCATTGTGTTTCCTAATGTGATTATAATATAATGTACAATTATAATAAGATAATTTCCATTGATTAAACTTTGGGTCATTATACTAATTTAAACCCCTCAGGATTGACCATTCATAGATACAATAAAATAAAAAATAACCCATTGAGAAAGATAAATTTTAAGACACATTTTAGTAACATTAATAAAAAAAATTTGTGTATAGTCAGTGGCCAAGACACTGAGTTCAATGTATTTCTTGATTGGACTTGGTTTCACTTATATACAGTTGTGCCTTCCTCTGACTAATAGTGCTTGAAATATAATATCAATGGAAAGGATTGCGAGGTTAATGGAGATGATTCAACTTTTTATTTTTTGTAAGACTCAATATATTGATTATAGTTACTTTAAAATATATAAAAAATAAGTTCTATTTGAATGTATTTCACAAGAAATTATACTCAATGGTTTAGGCGCTGTTCTAGCCAACCCCTATATTGGTTTCAAGGAAATATTCCTACTCAAAATCAATCAAATCAAGGTGAAAAGTCTCTATGGTGATATAAGGACACACTACCAAAATAATAAATGAATATTTGATGTCTCTACTTCCATCCACATGGTCTCCATGGATATAGAAGATTCTTCACAATATTCCAATAATAATTCCCCTGAATACAATACACATAATGAAGAATGTATAGGTATGATGCCTTCAAATGAATCTCAAAAGGTAGATCAATCTTCTACCTAAAATGGTCATGAAAAATATGATCTTAGTAATTATCCTATCACCTTTGAGGAAGGTGTTTTAATGACCACTAACAAAATAATATTGGTGAGCTAGGGAACCAAAGAAGGTCCACAACTCATGTTGATCAGTGTAGTACTCTCCTAATGAGAAGGTTTTGTACATCAAGTTTTTCATGAAAAACATGGATATTTTTAAATATAATGATAGAAAAATTCTATGATTGAACCCCCAAGTGGGTTATCACTACCTTAGTCTCTTATTTTGACATCATGGTCATAAACAATCTATAAGGGGAATACACTCATCTCATAGTGACATAGTAGAGGTTGATGCGGACAAGCTGATTGAGTCTTACTTCATCCAAGAGGTTAAATATCATAAATTACTGTCTAATATTGTCCCTTAAATGATAAACAATAGATATATTATATTCTATATCAACTTCAATGACCTCAACCATTATTTTCCAAAGGATTAATTTCTAGTCCCAATCATATAATTGTTGATCGATGTAATACTATTTTTTAAATATATATAATTCAAGTACATATATTCTAAGTAAAACTAATTGGATGGACCCTGAAGATAAGGAATCCTAAAGTCCCATGAATATCATGGGCTGATCATCAATCAAATATAAACCCATTTAAAATATAGTATATTGAGACTCAATTTGTCTCTTGTAGGAAATATTTTCAATGTTCACTTTTTGTTGTGTGTGTGGGTTCATTTTGTATTTAAAAAAAATAACGTGTCCTTGAATTATTATGTAAGAGTGTTTAAAATGAATAATAAAATTAGTGGTCACCCCTTGAAGATTTCTTTACCTTAATTTTCTGAATCATTACTCCATAGATTAAACTCTATTTACCTCTCACTAATTGATCAAAACCTCAACCAATTTCCCTCACTTGGTGAATTCATCTTACATAGATAAGTTTGATGATCACAACACTCACCACTCTTTCTTATCAGAGTGACCAAATATATATAATTACTTTCCAACCCAACTTAACTTCCCTCCACCTTATATAATATGATGTAGTACTTGGGGGACTATATATGAGAACTAAGATGAAGGTAAGGAAGAATAATAATATCATTGTAAATAATAGAAACCTCCTACCATATATAATAGTATAACATTTATTATAAGATCAAAAAATAGAAATTATTATTTAATAAAATAATTATTATAGCATAGGTGCGGGGGGGGGGATTCTCCTTGGATTGACCACTATATATCCAGTGCATCATCACTAGAGAAAATCAAAAGCAGTAAATAAGGAAAAAATCTTCATCAAACATAATCCTACTTCAACAGTGAGTTTTGTCCCATTTTATAGGTCCAAATGGATGTTTTCAAATTTCACTAGGAAGGAAATTCCTCATGCAAGTCTGAGATGCTTCATCTCCTCCGTGTGGATGGCATGAAATTTATTCTTTGTACTCCATTGAATATTGTGTTCATTGAATCCCAACTAATTTCCTCCTTTTCATTTGATAATGAACTTACAATGAGTTTCACTATATTTTTGAACGATTTGTCCAAATAATGAGAAGTTAATATAAATTTAATTTCCTTATGCCACATATAAGCTCCACATGTACTATAAATGACCCCATGATTAATTTTCTTTGAGAATTTTCCACTACAATTGATATTTTGATTATTTATATTTGTTAATTCTAAAATGTTATTTATCTTTAGAAATGGGAGAAAAAATATTTTATATACCAAGATATTATAAAATCTTGCAAACTCTTAAATATTATATAATAGTTTGGATCCTCAGAAAAGATATTATATATGCTACCCCTTCAGATTTTGTAAACTCCAAAATATTACGCATCTCCCCGCTGCTTTTAGAAAATGTTACATGTATTCTTACTCATATTTTTACAAAGGTAAGAATGTTACATATTAGTTTGGATCTTATAAAAATATATTACATATCATTTAACTCTATAAAATTTATATTACACATCATTTTTTATATTCATAAAATACATTTACGCATACTTCTTTTTCATATTTTGAAAACTCCAAAATGTTACATGTCATCTGATTTGGAAAAAATATCCTACATATAATCTCAAATGGCAATTTTATAATTCTATAAAGTATTTAATGTTATCTATCCCTTGTTAAATATAGAAAATTTAATGTACTGAGTATAAATTATTCAAATTCACAAAGTATAAAAAATTATGTAAATCTATCATTAGTAAAAAATTATCATATGCGGACTAATTATCTAAAATTTCACCAATTAAAAAATGATAAATTTATTGAGTAGATTAAGAACATATTATACATGTAATGAATTATTTAATTTTTAAAAAGTCCAAGATATTATATATCATCTTCTAATGTTTAAAAGTACTATGTATCAAACTATATCCAAGAATATCTCAAGCCTTTTACAACTTTCATTAGTTAAAAACTTTCAAAAGTTCCACATCTACTACTTTTATCTTTCAAATCTTCCAATTTCCCTCATCTTCCTGATATTCAAATTAAAAATTTCAAAAAATTAATGAAAAAATGGGAATTCACAAACATAGTATAGTATTTATTCATATTGAGTTTAAAAATGATAAAATAAATGAAAAATAATATTTTTTATGCCTATTCACAATAAAATACAAAACCAACAGAGATTGAAGCTATTTATTAATTATTTAGAAATTACAGAACTTCAAAGTGAAAATTATATAAAATAATAATTTTTTTTAAAAATCCTGGCTTGATCCCTCCCCTACACTTAATCAATAATTTTTCATCATGTTCAAAAGGGGCTCTCTTCATATCAAGTTAATGTCCTATTTATATTACTGTTAAAAAAATAAAATATAGTGGAATAAATATTTTAGCAAGTGGAAGTTTTATAAATCCACCCCCATTAAGATCCCTATTACAAAGATCATTTTCACACTTCCTTGATACTTATTATATGAAATTAATATATATAATCTTCCCCTTATTCATCCAAGCTTATAATTCCCAAACCTTTCTATAACCTTCATTAATTTTCTTTTATTAGATTTTTCCTATCCATGTTTGTGTAAATTAATTATTAAATGAGGGTAGATAAACCCAAAACTAAACCATTCCATGATATTAGGCATACCCTAGAACCAATTTAAAATTTACTACATAAAATCAATTCTTGGGTAGATGGATCTTAGGATGATCTAAATCTTATTTAATGGAAAACACACACAGATAAGTCCTTTATTAACTTAAGTAATCTTATAGATCATTTACCATATTTATTTTTTACTCCAGTTTATATGAGTTATCTAAATCCAATTTAGAGGGGCTCCATGAAGTGTTAAAAATTCATAGTGTAGAGGTTTCCTAAATTCAAGTTCAAAATTCCATATTCCTCAGGCTTTAATTTTGATTCCACTTAAGTATTATCTATTAATAATATTTTTCCTCATTATTTATACAAGAGTTTCTACAGTTTCAATTTTACTTGTTTATTCATTCTAGTGAAGGGGAATTGGACCCTTAAAAATTAGAATTATATTTTTATTCTAAATTCCACAAACAAAAAAAATACAATAAAAACTATTTGTAGCCTAATTTAATTTTTACCCTCACCTACACATTATTTAGACATTAACCTTGATTAATTTCATCATTAAATGATCAATGAATAATATATATAATATATGAGTGTCTTTAATATGTATTTAATAAAGATACAACCTGTTTTTACTAATTCGTATACAATAGGGAGGGCTGTGGAATCCTCTTTGAGTTCCCTAAAAAAATATTCATAAAATATTTTTATCTTGTACTCATTCACATTGAAGAGTTTCTATGATTCCATTCCTTTGATCTAAACTACAATAGATTAAAATGTGTTATTCATTATAAGTGGTATGGCACACTTGATGCAATTATTACCTTGAATGAGTCTCATTCTGGAGGATAACCACAACACTTTATCACTAATTTGGAAGTATTTTAATTGAATTGATCTATCATGGATAGATGTGGGATTTTTTCTTGTATAATAATAAGTTCTCATAAGCTTATCTTCTCAGATCATCAAGATTAACAAATTAGAACTTTCCCCATTTCCTATCTTTACTCAATTTTAGGTTCACTTTTTCGAAAACCCAGTGGGATTTGTGTTTTACCTTAATAAGAAGGTGTCAAAATTTTCCACAAGATATTTCTTAAGGACACATACCTAGGAGGTTTTGAAGGTAGTTTTGTATGCCCAAAGTTCATTTTCTAGATTCATCTACAATCCTTTCATTTGGGTGCTATTTTTTCTGTAAGGATCCTATTCACATCCTTTTTAGATTTCTAATATTTTACAATTTTTTATAGGTGGTAGGAAACAAACGTTTTTTTTAAATCCATAATTTTTCATGAGTGATTCTATGATTTAGTTGCAGAATCGAGTTCCCTGATCACTATTATTTATCAAGGAATTATAAACATAAAAAGTAATAATCTTAGAAAATAAATAACAACTATTTAATTATTAGTTATATTAGATTAGTATTTAATTAATTTAAAAATATTATCTACTACTAACAGAATATTAGTAAATAAAAAGAAAATAGGAAATTCCCCCATGAAGTCTATACCATATACATTAAATATTTTAGAAAAAATTAAATTATATTAGGTTCATTTCCTTTTGTTTGGAAATCCCTTCATTAAATTGGAAGTTTTTACATGATTTTAAAAAATATGGGAATCTTTAAAAACTATAGCCCATAAAAAACCATCATCTAATAATTTTCTAGTAATGAATTGAGGTCAAAAGTGTTCTCTATATGCATGTTTATGACATAATTTAAGCATAGAAGTTACCTCTTTATCTGGTATACACCACCTAATCACTTAATTACTATATATTTTCCACAAATATAGATCTTCCCTAAAAAAGTAAATTGAATTATCTTTTAGCTTAAGGAATTTATTATTAAGAAATAAGGAAGGAACCTTTGAGGAGAATAATTAGTTTACCTTTTCCGTTTTCCATGGTTCCTTATTACTGACTTGATACAGAAACTAACTAGGGAATGAATCATTCTAGTCTATTTATACCAGTGTTTTTACCTTAGTAGTGTGGGGAAATCAAATCATATTTCTTAAAACTAGGTTCTCACAACCCATATTATTATTGATTTCCATGCTGAATTCTTATAGAAAGATCATCCACCTTACCAACATTGGTTTTTCATCAGGTATATTTATTAAGTACCTAATATTTTCATGGTTTGAGTAAACTGTTCTTTTACTTCCTAGTAGATGTGAATGAAATTTTATAAGTGAAACAACTATAGGTAAAAATTATTTCTCAATTTTTTGATAGATAATTTAACCTATATCTAGGGTTTATGAACTGTAAAATATCACATGTGAGTTCACATTTATCTTTTGGTATAGAACCACTCCTACTGTTTGGTTAAATAATCACACATTAAATAAAAGGGTTCCTCCCATGATTTTTTCTAGATTATAAGGGTTATACATAGGATCTCCTTATGTAAGTCAAAATATTTCCTATGTGATTCACCAAACACCAAATCTGTATTTTTTTATTCAGGTTATTTATAGATAAAGAAGCTTCACTAAAATCTCTAACAAAACTTTTATAATATCAAGCATATCTTATAAATGACCTAACATGTTTTAATGTTGGTGGGGGAGGGGGGTATGGAACTATAAAGATGATATCAACCTTGAAATTATCCACTTTTATTCTTTCCTTAGAAATAATATGGAATCAGATATTTCTTCTCTCCACCATAAAGTATCATTTCTTAAAGTTTAAAACCAATTTCTTTTTAATTTTTTTTAAAACATGTTCAAGGTTTCTAAGAAAGCATTCGAAAGATGTTCCATACATTGTAATTTCCATATGAAATACCCCATGAATATACGAATCAGATAAAAAAGATACTTAACATTCCATTTTAGAATGCACCTAGGGTATTTCATAAACCAAAATTCATTCTTCATAATGAAAATATACCAAAGGGGAATGTAAATGTGATTTTTTCTAGATCTGTTGGTGCTATAGGGACCTAAATGTAGCTAGATAATCCATCAAGGGAAAAATAGTGGCCCTTCATAGAAAATATCTCTAGAATCTAATTTATAATGGGAATGGTAAGTGTCCCGTATATGTCACATAGTTATGTTTTATATAATCAATACAAACCCTTCAACTATTTTGAATCCCAGTGAGCACAAATTCCTTATTTTTATTCAATATAATAGATATTCTAGTATTTTTGGATAAAACATGGATATGAATCTCCCAATAGGATTTTGATATTGGATACATGATACCCGGTTCTAAAATTATTTTATTTTACATTTTTACTCCTTTCCTAAGAATTGATTTTAGCTATTTTTGAGTTCACCACATTGGGGTTTTAGTATATTTTAGAGAAATTTACTGTACACACACCGTGGGACCAATCCTAGGGATATTTTCTAAAGTTTATCCTATATTCATAACAATTTATTTCATAATGGATAATAATTTATGTTATTAATTAGGTTCCAAATTATTTAAGTTTATCATAGGTACGTTTTCATCTTCTATAAGGTAGGTGTATTTTATATTACATGGTAGTAGTTTTAACTCCAACATGGGTGGTTGTTCTAGTGAAGGTGTTAACTAAGTCTCACCCAAACTTGTAACCTACATGAGAAAAGTAGAGAAGTTAGTGATATATTTAAGAAGATCATAAAAAAAATATTCATCCAATTATTCTTCAAAATATTCACTATAAAGACTTAGTTCTAGATTTAATTCATTTTCGAAACCAAAATCGTCGAGTAAGTTTAGTGAATTTAGAGATATTTATAACTTTATTTCATTCAATATTTGAATTTATTTATATGATTAGAATGGGAGTTAATGATGAGAAAGAGTGAAAACATAGTTTTATCCATGAGTGAATTTTATTGAATCCAGAATACTAAAATCAACACCATCTTATCTAAAATCCATAAAGAGAGTTCCTTTTAGAACATTTATTAAAGTTTTTGTAGTTTTCAAAAATATCCTACCAAAGGTCATAGAGTAATGACCATAACCACTTTCTTCATCCATGTCAAGGATTTAAAAAATCATTCGGGAATAATTGACCTTTTAACCTTCACATCATATCCTCAAAAACTCATAGAGGGTAGGTTATAGCTTCATTGGCATGTTTTACTACAATTATGGATTCCTTGAGCTCTATAACCTATAATGAAGAAAAAAATTATTGTTTTGTGACATTTATTAATGCTTCTAAATCATATATGGAATTTTTAAATATAATATTTATTATTGTTAAAGGGATAATATTGTACCAAGATCCTAATAAATCATAGGAAATTATAGATTGATTAATGTTGTTACATTCCTATCTAGACTTAACTTTTCATCTCTTTGAAAATTTATCTTCCTAGTTCAAATTTTCATGAGGAATTTTGAATACATGGGTATATAATTGATTGCATATAGTATAGGGATTTTGATTTCCACATTTTTGAAGTTTTCAATCATTTATTTCTATAGAAATAATTCATTGTTTTCTTTAGTGGAGTCATCCTTGAATGGAAGGGTGTCATATTTTAAAGAAGATCCTCCAAATTGGTCTCACCTTTGTCCTTCTTCAATGGTTTTATCTCTATAAGTTCCTTCACATAAAATTATATAGTTTCTATTTTCTCTTCCTTGGAATGTTCATTTCCTAATTCAATTATAGGGATGACTCCTCACTTGTTTTCACTTTTCAACCACTTCTTAAGGAAATAGAACACATGTTACTCTTTGGGATATGAATTGATTTGGAATAAATTTTCTATAAAACTTGATTTATCAAAGTGATAAAAGTTGTGAGGATATATCTATATTGGATTTTAAACTCCTTAATTTTAAATCCATGTGGATTATGGATTTACATGATGTTCCAGAAAATATCTTAACAAATCATTTATATAAGGCTCTTGAGTTTGTACTTTTTGTTTGTATCTCATAGAAGTTTGATAAAATTCCTTTTAAAGGGAAGTGACTAGTACGATTATTGAGTATTATTCTATAATGGTTACCTCTAAGGTTGATAACTTCTAGCTCTATATTTTAAATTCATTATTATTTGAATACTTGTTTAGTTGACGGGTTTTCCTACTACTTGTGGTACATGGAATTATAGGCCTTTGTTTCTTGTACTTGAGGGTTGTCACATATGAAATTATCCATAGAGTGGAATATTTGGTACACTAATGGGTGTATATATAGTGAAGATTCAATGAATATATTCAAGGATAAATATCTTACAAGTGATGTTATCTCTTTAATTCCAGTTTCAATTAAAGGAGAGATAAAAATATTTACCTTAAGAATAATTTTTGAAGTGGATTTTTTACTGAATTATTGATATTAATGTGAGATCCTCACTATTTACACTATATATTTAATTAGAGATTTTCCCCTTAAATTAGAATTTATTATAATGTAGTCACTATCCAAAATTCATTGATGGAATAACTGTGACACCCAAACCTTTTTCATGTGTTATAATAATATTATATGGTTTTATTTCGTTTAATTTTCATAATATCCAAACAATGTTTTAAAAATAAAAAAATGGCATGTTTTTTTCAATAAAACATTGAAATGATTACATTAAAACAAGACAAAAGATTCTTACTACCCTAGGATACCTACTAAAAGACCTATCAAAATCACAGGGAGACCACCAAATACAAAAAAAGCCCAAGAAAATAGTGGGGGTCCTTAGGATCTATCACAATGAAGATCATTATAGCCAGAACCATAAAAACCATGCTAAGAATCATAGGAATGATGAGCACCATATTTTCCAAATTGTATTGAAGTTAAAATACCCTAAACATGTATTTATAAGTGTATTTGTGATCGTTGTACATATGAGCATTATTTCCCTTTTTAGGGCTATTGGAGTTTAAAATTAAGTGATCGTTAGTATCTTATTAAATTAAAATAATTTAAGTGAAAAATTTAAGATATATTGTGTAATTTTTCATAAAACCTATATAATTTCCTTAAGCACTTTAATTGTTTTGATATGTTTTACAGATTTTAAGTTTTATCTTTAACATCATGTTTTTAAATTTAAAATCATATTTTATGAAACTTAGTATGATTTCAAAACATAGGAAAGTATTTCAAATAATTATTAAATGTTTCAAATGTTTCAAATATCCTTGAGTTGTAATGGTATTTTAAAGATGTTTTTAATTAAAGGTTTAGTTAATATAAGTAATTGTTTTTATAAATTAATTTTCTATATAGTTATTATAAATATTCCCTTTTAAACATAACGAATAATGATTTTACTAAGTATTTTAATTATAAAAGTATCTTGAATGTTCTAAGTATTTGATTACTTTAAAGATGTATCTTTGAACACATTTAATTGAACTTATATTTTGGAAACATTTTGTTTTAAAAACCTAAAATGAATTTGAAATCATGACTTTTGGATTTTAGTGAAAATATAAAGTACATATGTTTACTTTAATTAATTCAAAGATAAGTATTCATTTTTTTTGAATTTGAAAACATGTTTATGAATAATTTTATTAATTATAATTTATACTCTTGGTTATGTGAGGACAAAATATAATTTATATGTTGATTTGTGTACTTTGATGTTCCAAAGTTTAAAATAAAGTTGGGATCATGTTTCATAAAATTAAAGATATTATTTATTTAATGAAATTAATTATTTATAAATTTCATTTCTTTTTATATGGTTATATGGTTTATTTGAAAGTTGGGTTTATAAAAAAAATATACCCTAGGGCCATCCCTCTGGCTGGGCTGAAAAAGGAATCTCATGCTACTATGGGAGTAGGTGGCCGAGCCTAGGCCCTTCAGCCTCATCACAGGCCAGCCACGAGTGTGTGTCTGCATGTTCCTCAAGCACGCATGGAGGAACCAAGTAGCGTGCCACTGTGCAGGGTGACACGACAGCAGGGGTGGGCATAGAGCACGCCCACAGAGACCCAGTACGGGGCGGTACCGGGGAGGGGGGAGGGGGATTTCTGAGTTATTACTGGGAGCTCTAGGGTTATAAAGGAGTCGCGAAAACCATCCTGTTTTGATGTGGGATATAATTTTTTAAGCGAAACATGATCCAATCCATCCGATCATGCCGCGCGGGATCTAGACCATCTGATTGGTCTACCCTTCAAACTCCACCAATATAGTATCAATACCATGTTTTCTCTAGACCATCTGATCGCGGACTCAACTGATATCCACCATTCAATCCCTTTTAAATCATGCGTCATGCCTCAAACATACGATAATATCTAAGATTTAATCTCAACCCTCCATCATTTTTTTAAAATCGAAGATTCACCCAAGCTGTCCGATCAGATCCCATCTGATCTGGACCATCCATTTCTTTTCTGTTCTTCTTATCCGCATTCCTTCTTCTTCCTCATGCCAACCAGTGGTTCACGCACTATTTTCTTGCTTTATTCTTCTTATTTTTTCTTCTCCCTTGAGATTCCCCACTTATCTTTGGACCGACCCTCGACTTCTATCATAAGTTCCTCTTCGATCTCCTTTCTTTTTTTTTCTTTGGCTTGAGTTTTAGTTTCCACGAGCTTTATATATATATATATATATATATTAAAATCACAGATTGATTTTGGGTTTATTTCAAGAAAGATGTTGGACTTGTTTTGTTTCAGTAAATTTCGTCATTATTTGTTTATAATTTGTGTATAAACAATTGTATATAATATATATATATATATAGAGCCTATATAAACCCTATTTGTATCCTTAATTTCACTCAAATTCTTCTCCTCAACGTGCGAACAACCCCTACCTGACCTAATTTCTCTCTTGAAGCTAGGTAAGGGATCTTTTTTCTATGTTTTCATTTTTGTAAAACTCTTATACCTTTTTATTTATGGATCTATATATATATATATACAATTTTATACTACTTTTAAATCTGAACTCACGTTAGGTTTTCTAAATGTGTTTTTGAAGTATATAACACATGCAAGGGATTTTATGATTCAATTTCTATATGAAAACCATTTTTATCTATTTTTATGTTTCACGGTTATATGTATATGTATATAATTTCATTCTAACCAATTTTAGAATTTCAAACAAAAATTATATGTATACTTATATATATGATTTCATGATATAACAAACCATTTCAGGTTTATGATCTTTGAATGGTGATCATTTGTTTTTGAGTGATGTTTCTTAGAACATGAAATACATGTAGGGGTTTATTTCTTCATATTTTTAATATGAAAAACCCTTATTTACAATTCATTTATATATGGTTATGTATAAAAGTATATATATATATATATATATGTTTGATTATGAAACAATTCTAAATTGGGTTTTCACAAAACCTATCCTTATTGATTAAATTTTGTTTATAAAGAATACAACAGTTGAAATAATTTATTAAACCTTGTTTAGGGTTGTGTAAACCCCAAGTATACTCCTTCCGCATCTAGGGTTTTATAGTTTCAAAACCCACATATACACATATATGTATTTCAATTTTGTTTTCTCAAGTTTAAAAAAAATGCTAGCTATGTTAGTAAATTGTACAGATGATTTCATGATTAAAGAACAAAATATTTATGTATATGCATAAGCACATGTGATATTTACCATTTCTTTTATACATAAATACTCCACATGAAATAATGATCATATTCCAATTTATCACAAGAAATTATTATGATTATTTAAGATTTTGTTTTAATCTTTTATGATATAATAATTAACATTGAATGGATTAAATGAGTATCTCAAAGTCAAAACATTTAAACATGGATTGAAAAGGTTCACATTATTAAGTGTTTAATGAAAGAGTTGTTTTTTATGTGAAAACCCATTATTTTATGTGTATTAGTTCTTACTATATGTGCTATATTATGTCATTTTAGTTCAAGCACGTCACTATTAAATCTAAAACCAACAAGTCTAGTCCTTTTACATTTATGGAACAATCCATTTCAGTTATGAACATGCATGTAAAAAGGGTTATGGAATAAGAATGTAAGTATTTAGTGTAGTATGGGACAGTATGAATATAAGACCATACTAGAAATATGAGAAATGTATTGGACTTATTTGATAAGATGGGTGCGTCCAGATAGTGGTCAAATGCATTGAGTAAAGTTGAGTCTCATGAGATGTTATGTGAGACGATCTTGGTGGTTAGCCTTGGATTGTGCTGCTATGGGAAACAAGATTGGCGGTTAGCCTTGACCCATACTACTATGGGAAACAAGTTTGGCGGTTAGCCTTGAATTGTACTAAGTCATGTCTTATGGTCATGGCGCAAGGCCTTGACAATGTCTGGCATTATAAATTTCCTCATTCTGTATTGGTAAATGATCAACCAAGGGATTATTTGACTAATAGAATATCCCTTTGCTAAGAATCTTCTATTATAATGGTGATGAATTCATAAGGCATAATTATGTATGAAAATGGAAAGTTATACAAGGAAGGGGTATCTAAAGTTAAGGTTACATAAATTTCTAGTGATAATAAATCCTGAAATGTTTAATTATGTAATTCTATTTAAAATTTGGAATATCACTTTTTGAGTTGTTTTGATTAATTTATGAAACATGCATCATTCATGTTTTCCTGTACATGTATGCGCACTCTGATTTATGTTTTACCTGCAATTTTTAAGTAAACACATATGAATCTTGTGTAAAAGGTCTTTCTGAAAAATAATTCAAGTAACCTTTGAAAATACTGATGAAGTGCCTCAAGGAATAATGTTTTCCTCTTAAGAAAACGTTTTATGATTATTTCAAAGGTTGTTGTATTAAAAATGGAATTTCATCAATTGTTTTAAAACCCCTTGCTGGACATACTTATGCTCACTCTACGTTTTCAATTTTTTTATAGGGTTAGTAGATTATTCAAAGCATTGAGTACTCTTATGTCATGGAATAATAATGAATCTTAACATTGTTATTTTTTTAAATAATTTTATGAGCAACATCTAGTTTTCCAAAACCTAAACCGAATCGATCCTCTATATTGGAACAAGATGTGTAATTTTTTTATGCATGTGTCTATGAAAAAAATTGCACACCATGTTTCAGGCACCGACTACGGGCTTCTGGGGTTGGGGTAGTGACAATAACACCAACATGTGTTGTTCCTTAAAGGGTTGATGTGCATAGAATTCAATAATATTTTTTAAAACTCTTTCAAATCTCATAAAATCTCTCTCTTCTAGCTTTTATATTTCCATATATTTCTATTCTCAACTGGGAACTTCTTGAAATAGGGAAAAAATTAAAAAGGAAGGCCCTTTAGGGATTATCTTAGGTTGTGAACTCTCTATCCTACAAGTTATAAATCCTTTCTTTGGACGAAAATTCTAGGGATAATGGGAATCACTTCTAATTGATCTGAGAATCAGAGACTCCGCTCATCTTGAAGTTATTGCACACCAATCTATTTTTTTTTGAATTTTTTGTTTGGGTCTTCTCCTTCACAACCATGTAACTTCGGTTGTAGTGAAATTAATCAATTATTAAGAATAAAATCTAATTGGTTATTAATTTGTGGAAACATATTATTTTTATGATTGAAATTAGATGCATAAATTTCTCTAAGTATTCTACTAAAATAATCCATGTTTTTACCATGTTTTAACTTAAAAAATAAACTCTAGATGAAGTAGAATAGAATGGGAAATTTATCAATGGAATGCTAAAAAATTCCTTATAAACTTGTTCCATGATCCTATGATTTTTGAATCTATCCAACAAAGTTATTTTAACCTCTAGATCAAAGAAAAATATGTGATTAGAACTAAAATTGGTCATGAATTAAAAAAATATTAAATGAAATAAAATAGACACAATATGAAAACAATAAAACCATATTACTTATCTAAAAGTGGTTCTAGGTTAAAGTTTCATGACTGTCATGGTTTGAGCATTAAAAAATATAAAACCATGTAAAACATATAATAGTGTTACATAAATTCTCTCTAAAGAGTAAATATTTTTAATACGATCATTATTTTATATATGCAGGTTTAGTTTTTACTAGAAATAATAAATAATTGTTTGAGTTTGAATGTTTGTGGAAGAGTTTATGAAATAAATATTAAAATTTGTGGTCTCCACTTTGATATCCCCTTATCTTACTTTACTAAATCATGATTCACTAAATTAAACTCTCCCAATTTCTCACCAATTATATGAAACCTCAACTAATTTCTATCATTTGTATATTATAGCTTAAAAAATAAGTTCAATGGTCATTGAACTCTATAATATTTTTTATCCAAGAAACAATAGACCTTTGATTAATCTTGAACCCAACCCAACTTCCCTTAACCATATAAAAAATGAATTAGGTCTGTTTCTCTCTAGAATTGGGGATGACCTCGTCGATTTAAGGTTCAAACATTCCAAGCAGTTTCTAACGGGTTTGTTCGTAGAAACGGAAACATCCAATGATTCCATATCCATTTGAACCTACTTTCCAAAGGTAGGCGCTCATTAGTTGTGGAATGATGAGTCTTAGGAATTTTCATTGGTTGAGAGGATGGGAGGTCAGACTCATCACACCTTTTTTTGGGGAATTATTGTCTACTACGGGACTCTCTTTATAGATTTACGTTATGTTCATAAATCCTTATTAAATTACCAAGTATAAAATGAGCTTTCCTTTAGATCTGACAATCAATGATTGATATGTAGGAAATTTAGAGAATCTTTTATATCTATTCGATGTTCTTCATCGATAGAGAATCATCTGTATTTGTTAAATATTCTTAGTCAATGGTATCCTTTGATACATAAAAGTCTCTTGGTCATTATGATGACCATGCTGGTTTTAAAGCCACTCAGTGGGGCACTTGAAGTTTATTGTCATTCAGAAGGACATTGATTATTTCAGAGTTGGGATCGTACCTGCGGATAGGCTACCTACGTATCCTTTATTTTTGGAAAAGGAATCAGAACCCACGTATTTCGAGTAAGGAATTATGATGTTTATGCATGATTGATAGCTCAAAGAAAGATTTCATGATTATTTTTACACTCTAAGATCATGTGAGTCATGCTCGGTGCGAGAAACAAGAGGTATTGGTGAAACCAGACAATTGTGCCACGAAAGATGCAATGATGTGGGGCTTATGTGTGTATGACTGCCCAAATAGATGAGGATTAAGATTTACTTCAGGAATGAAATCTAGGAACAGGGTCCATAAAGGTATATAAGCTTCATGGAGATTTGAATACTCTAATCTTGGGGATTACTCCTAAGGAAGATGCCCATGTTAGGAGGGGACTTATTATTGGGTTTTACTCCTGAGAAGGAAGCCCAGATCAAAAGGAAATTAAGACTGGTTAAGAGAAATTAAGGCTGGGGCTTACTCCTGAGAAGAAGGCCCAGGTTAAGGGACTTGAAATATTAAGGGACTTGGGGCTTACTCCTAAAGAGGATTCCCATATTTAAGACTGGGGATTACTCCTGAAAAGGAATCCCAGGTTAAGAGAATTATGGTTAGGGCTTACTCCTAAGGAGGATGCCCATATTTGGGAATTTTAATATTGGGGCTTACTCTTAAGGAGGATGCACAGATTAATGAAAATTATGACTGGGGATTACTTCTGGAAAGGTGGCCCAGGTTAATGAGGACTTGGGGATTACTCTTAAGGAGGATGCCCAGATTTGATAATTATGAGTAGGGCTTATTCCTGAAAAGGAGGCCCAAGTTAAGGGGTTCTCTCATCTTAAAAGATGAGGTTGAATGAATGAAATCACAATCTTTAGTGACATAAAGATGTGTAAATCACTAGGTTTTGAGAGATGTTCCACGGAATTCCTTTTAGATAAGGAAGTAAAATCATGAAATCATGCCATTAATGGCTTTGATGAGTGTCTTGAAGACTGAATATTGAATAGGAGAGGTGGAATGGCATAAGAAGGGTGAAATGAGCAGGAAAGGCACCCAAAATGATAGGTGTGCGCAGGTCCAAGTAGGTGCGCAGGTACTATGTGGGCTCGCAAGTCCTGGTCGCGTAGGTATACCTACGCGGCACATGGGTACTTGCACGATTGTCATTCCTTAGGGTAATACTTGGGCGAGACTTGGCTCAAAACCTTGGTATTATCCCTAGAGGATTTCCAGAAGAGGGAGGCACAAGTTCTGGTGAAGAAGTAGGGCGGCGCGCAAGTGTGTCCATTTCCCTTAAGGGTAAAACACTTAGGCGCTCAAGTGTTAGTGAATTCTAACACTTAGAACTTACTCCTCTTGTTTAGACCTCCCATTCTAGGTAAAGAATTACCTTAGAAGTGTTAGAAAGATCTGAAGAAGAGACTTGGGCGTTCAGAGCTCTGTATGTGAATTCTGGAAAAATTCCTCCTCAAATGGGGGGCCAACTGGGGGTATTTATAGGTTGGAGAAGACCCCAGGCGGTTATCACTTAGGGCGCGCAAGTCACTTGCACGACCATTATGCGTCGTGCAAGTATACTTGCACGATAGTGAGGGAACTTGCGCGACGTAGGTGCATTTGAAGCCTTGTTCAGGCCTTTGTCGATTTTTGATGTTTTCTTCAAAGGATGAATCACTTTATGCTAAGTCATTTTCCTTTACATTCCATAGAATCTGTGATGAAAGGAGCGTAAAAAAAAGTACCCCCTCAGAGTTGGATCCAAAAGAAATGAGGATTTGACTCTGAGGAAATCGAGAATCAAAAGGAAAGAGGCGTGCATGTATTGAGGGCGCAGAGGGCGGCGTGCAAGTGTTGAGCGCACAGGCATCGGCGTGCAAGGGTGCGGTCTAGCCTATAAATATGCGGCCCCATTTCCTTACAAAGCATCCAGATTTCAAACTTTCGAGGTCTCGCTGCGCAAGTTGCCTTCGTCACGCAAGTTGCCCTGTTTTCCAATGTTTCTTTGCTGTCACGCTACTGTATAGGTATTTTTACTTGTGCGGTGATACTTGCACGCAAAATACTTTCGCAACACATCACACTTGCGCGCCAAGTTTAGACATGAGTGCCTTAATGCCTTTGCCATTTTTTTTAAATTCCTCCACAAATTTTATGAAAAATTAACTTACTTTATGAGTTAATTACTCAAATTTTGTGCAGATTCAATGGCTCCCAAGAGAATTGGAATGGATGATAAATTGGTTATCAAGTGGATAGATGACATAATGAATATTGTTGGCCATGATTACTATGATATTTGTGACATCACTCTTCCATATTTGGCTACGTACTTGAAGAAATATCATCTTAACTTCCCACAGATCATCTACCTACCCCTGTATGGTCATGGTCATCTGCAATGAGTCAATGTTTTAGATGCAAAGAACTATATTCTTGAGATGCAGTTGCACTGCTACTCCTCTATTTCGGTTATGCTGTGCATTAAGATCAACAACATTGCCATGAAGTTTCAAATTTTTCCTGCATGCCATATCCTTGCAGATATGAAAATGAAAAACCCATGGGTTGAAATGTTTTCCACTACCATTTGGTAGAGAGAATAAAAATATGGTATTAGAACAATATCTGAAAAGATTACTCTCTCCAAATGGCTCTTTACTTCCAATGATCCATTCTAAAATCCATGTATCCATCTTCCAAGTCTCTTGGACAGAAACTGAGTCACTGTTTGATCAACAAAAATTTTTCTCAAACCGCACTCAAGAACATTCTTTTACAATTGTTCCAAGAAGAGCTGGTAACACTGCATCTCTTATGGTATCCAGTTGAATGAATGAATTCCAGGTGGTTGCTGATGAAGCTCGGGATTCCGTAAATCAAATTAAGAGTTATGTTGAAAGTCTTTTGTAATTCCTAAAAAAGAGAAGAGACTCCAGTCTGTGTATGTCCTTCTAACTCTTTTGCATCAAATAAAAACACTTTCACCTTCAATCATTTGTACCTACATTCTCTTTTGCTACCTACTTTAAATTTTACCTAAGCTAATGGGCCTAGTAAGCATAGTTTTATTTTTACTAGGATTAATATAAATAATCCTACAAACTTTGAATCTTTTAATTTCTCAATATTACCTAAATCATACAAAATGTATGTTTTGTGAGCTGGAACTTGACTTTTATTCAGAGTTCCCTTGTCTTTTGTGGGTAGTTTATAGTCATGCACGTCGGACATAAAGAGGATAATGTTTATGGTCAAAATAGCTTTGACCGAAATGGATTAAAATTGACTCAATTCCTTGACAATTTATCTAAAAACATATTACCATACTCAAGTATGAGGGAAAATATGTAAACTATGACTTAATAATATTTGAATCTGAGGAATGATATGAAAAAGAGCTAAAAGGCATTAGAAGAAGTAGTTTCCAAGAATGAAGTTACCATTATTTAACAAACCCGTTAGGGGGTTGAATTATGCAGGGCCACCTAAGGGCATTGACTGAATAGTTAAATAAATAGAATCTTTTGGATGACAGGTCCCTTATGTAGACTTCTTATGCAAGTCCACCTAAGGGCATGTGCTGCATAGTCAGGCAAAAGAACTCTAAGAAATTTTACTTTCCTAGTGCTAAAAATCCAGTGAAAGTTTATGGAGATTCAAATTTTCCAAAGTATAGAGTTTTATGTATGGAAAGAGGTACTTGAATATGAAGAAGATATTTTCAAACAAGATTATCGAAGAACTAGATGGATATCACTCCTACAAAGGTCTGACCCAAACTTAGAGAAGGAGAATATAAACCATAGACTTGAATACTTTCAGATCATGAAAAAGGATATGGGACAAGTATGTTAAGGTTTTCTATTTTTGCGGATCCCTGCATATTTTCATTAAGACAAATAAGGAAAAAAGAGGATTTCTTCCCATGAATGAAGTTACCAGTATTTAACAAACCCGTTAGGGGGTTGAATTATGCAGGTCCACCTAAGGGCATTGACTTCATAGTTAAATAATAGCATCTTTTGGATGACAGGTCCATTATATAGAGTGTTTATGCAAGTCCACCTAAGGGCACGTGCTGCATAGTCAGGCAAAAGAACTCTCAGAAATTTGACATTTTTGTGACTAGAAGTCAAGAAAAGGGTTATGAAGATCTGAAAATATTTAAGGTTAGGATTATGATACATAAATATGGGTATTGTCCAATGTATTCAGATATACACAGATCAATACTAACCATAATCATGTTGTGGTTGGGTCCTGAATGGAAATGTTGGACTTCACTACGTATCCCATAAAGATGGGAATCAAGCCATACGTAGTTCTTGAACTACAGTTTAACGTCGTGCATGACAAAAGGATTGGAGATCTTAGTTTAGGGTCATAGAGATCGGACCATTATAAGAAATACACAGTGTGTGTTTTCATGGGGACTTTTCATCCAGGGGACTGAAAGAGGAATTTGGGGTTAGGACCAAAAGACTTGGGGTGGGATTCAAGGGACACTCGAACGTTCCTACGTATCCCATAAGGATGGGAATCAAGCCCACGTAGTTCTAGAAATACCCTCTGTACAGATTTGGTTTGTACATGTGAAGGGTGAAAGGGGACTTTAGTGCAATGATGGTTTAACCCAAGATAAAAGGTTCAGGTATTTCCACGTATTGTACATAGTCTTTTGAAATGAAACATGATTGAAAATCAATGTAAATAACGATTCCCTCTCAGGTGAGGGTATCAAAGAATATTATAGTTTATTGTCATACTGAACAAAAGTTTTGTATAGTTTAACATCGTATAGCAAGGACGAAAGTGAACCAATGTAAAGATATTGATTCTAGAGGCGGTTTCACGAATCAACATCGTATGAGATGGAGGTGAACCGATGTGAAGAAATTGGTTTTGGGATTGAACCTTGGGAGGTTTCCTACGTACCCATCCTAGAAGGCAAGGATCAAAGCCCACATAGTTCAATTACAGAATGAATTAGTGATTGAGTTGTTCTTGGGGACAACGACCTAAAAATAGTATTGGGACTTACACATGGTTATTAGCCCAGAGAGAGTGTTATGGTTGAAGTTTGATCTAAGCTCACATGAGTCATACTCGGTGTGAGAAACAAGAGGTAGCAACAACCCAAACGATGCACAGTTTAATGTCATGTAGGACATATAAAGGGACTATGCAGTTTAAAGTCTTGCAGTTAGGACTATTGGTGATGCATAGTTTAGTGTCATGTAGTAGGGACAAAGTACAGTGTAATATCATGTAAGAAGTATTAAAGGACTTTCTGTACAGTTTAGCGTTATATAGTTAGGACTATGGGGACAATACAGTTTAATGTCATGTTGGAAAAAAAGGGAACTGTGCAGTTTAATGTCATGAAGTGAGGACAAAAGAGTACACCATTTAATGTCATGTTGGACATATTAGGGACTTTTTCACAGTTTAACGTCATGTTGGATGAAAAAGGGACGATACAGTTTATTTTCATGTTAGACGTAAGTGCCAACAGTTTAAGATCGTATGCATAGACTATTGGTTATGCAGTTTAACGTCTTGCTGGATGTATGAGACTTCTATATAGTTTAACGTCATATAGCAAGGACGATGAAGGGGGACACAGTTTAACGTCATGTTGGACGAAAGTGCAAATAGTTTAAAGTCATATGCATTGACCTTGGAAGGTTCAGTTTAACGTCATGCTGGACATAAGAGACTTCTGTATAGTTTAGCGTCATGTAGTTAGGACGTCATAGTTTAACGTCGTGTGGGAAAAAAGTAATACAAATAGTTTAAAGTCATATGTATGGACCGTTGCTGTATAGTTTAACCTCATATATCAAGGATGATGAAGGGGATACGGTTTAATGTCATGTTTTCTGGACATGATGAATAGTTTTAATGTCATGCAGGACGGTGGTGCAGTTTAAGGTCATACCGGACCAAGGTGCAGTTTAAGGTCATACTGGACCATTGATGTTATATTTTGTGTTTATACAAAATACTTCTTAAAAATCTGGCATTGGTTGGAGTACTTATGAGTTCTCCATCCATCGAGATTAATGAATAAGCTCCATTGAAGTATACCCCATGTATTGAGTAAGTTCCTTCCCATTTTGGCTCAATCTTGGGAGGTTTCTTTCCTGGTATCATTGGAGTTCTGAGAACTAATACCAATTCTCCATGAGTGAATGAACGAAGACAAACTTTTTTGTTGAAAGCTCGTGCTATTCGATTCTGATAGACTTCCAAGTGGTGAAAAGTGCACAATCTTTTCTCATGTAACCGTTCTAATTTATTCAATCGCTTTTGAGATTTCTCATCTGTAGATGACTAATCAAAAATGGATACTCTGAGAGAGGGAAGTTGAACTTCAATGGGAAAGATGAATTCTGTTCCATATACCAGTGAATATGGAGTTGACCACGTTGTAGTGCGGGTGGTAGTCCGATAATCCCATAAAGCATGAAAGAGTTTATCAGGCCATGATTTCTTATCTTTATCCACCATCTTTTGCAGTATATTTTTAAGAGTCTTATTGAAGGCTTCTATCTGGCCATTGGCCGCTACATGATACCGAGATGAATGATTGGATTTGATGTTGTATTCTTGATACAACTTATTCACCTCGGATGAATAGAAGTTGGTGCCATTGTCTGTCAATATGGTATGAGGGACACCAAATCTGGTAATGATGTTAGAATTGATGAAGCTGACAATGCATTTAGAACTGACTTCCTTGAGAGGCACTGCCTCTTCCCATTTGGAAAAGAAATCAGTAGCAGTAAGAATATACTTAAACTGCTTGGCCGTAGCTGAAGGGTAAGGTCCTACCACATCCATTCCCCATGTGGAAAATGGACATGAGTATTTAGCTGTATGAAGAAACTCTAGAGGTTGATGAATGAAGTTGGTATGTACTTGGCATGAATGACACTTCTTTGTGAAATCAAAAAAATCTAGTATCATTGAAGGCCAAAAGTATCCAAGCCTTCGAATCTGATCAGACAGTCTATGTCCAGACTGGTGGGCACCACAAACTTCTGCATGTACTTCTTTGATGACAGCCATTGTCTCTTCACCATAAATTCATCTGAAGAGAACTCCATCAAAACCACGTTTGTAGAGAATTTTCTCTAGGTGATCTGGGCTATCATAAAGAGTAAAATTGACCACACGTCACCAGATTTGTTCTTTCTCGACTCTATCAGGTGGAAGTGTTCCATTTTGAAGGTATTCCCTGATAGGTGACATCCATCCTATAGTATGACCATACAGTTCAGGAATGGGACTAATTTCATTGATCTCCTCTGTTCTGGTTCGAACATAAGGTGAAATTTCATGACGATGGGCAATACTGATGGTTGTCTCGTCCTGATTTGGATCTGCTAGAGCTGTGGCTATATTATCCAGTGCATCAACTTGAGCATTTTGTGATCTTGGGACATAAAAAAACATCGGTTCCGAAGGGAATTCTTCCATTAACGCTATGACATAATCATAAAAAGGGATTAGTTCTTCTTTTCTAATGGCATAATCCCCATTGACTTGTTTGATTACCAGGTCTAAATCACCTTTCACCTTTAAGTGATTCACTTGTTCTTGAAGAGCCAACTCCAAGACTGCAATGAGAGCTTGATATTCTGCTTCATTATTGGTACCACCTTCCCACAATAAGAAGGAATAAGGTAAAACTTCGTTTTCTGGAGAAATGAGCACAATTCCTAATCCAACTTTTTTGAACTTAGGATTTTCCATTTTCCTCCCCATTGGACTTCTGGAAGCACCATCAAAGTACATTTCCCATGTTTGAGGACTATCCTGAATATAGAATACTTCTTGATCAGGGAGTTCAATATCTGAAGACGTGTCTTCTAGTAAAGGGTGTTCATCCAGGAAATCAGTCAGAGATTGGCCCTTTATTGCCTTATGAGACACATACTGAATGTTGAATTGCTTCAAAATAACTGCCCACCTTGCCAGACGTCCTGTAAGCATTAGACGACTAAGGATGAATTTGAGCGGGTTATTGCGAGATACCAATTGGACCTCGTGATGTTGCAGGTAGTGTCTCAACTTCTGAACTGCAAAGATTAATTCCAGGCAACACTTCTCAATACTTGAATACCGGGTTTCTACTTCAAGAATAGTCCGACTGAGGTAGTAGATGATGTTTTCATTCCCAACATCATTCTTTTGAGCAAGAAAGGCACCCAATGATCGCTCTAAAGCTGTCACGTAGAGGATAAGTGGTCTTCCTTCAACAGGTGGAATGAGTACCGGTAGACTCAAGAGGTATTTCTTGAGAATATCAAATGCTTCTTGATATTCTTCAGTCCACTGGTAAGTGACTCCCTTCTTTATCAATTTAGTGAAGGGTAAACATTTTCCTGCCAAATTAGCGATGAAACGCCGAATATAGGCTAAATTCCCCTGAATACCTCTCAATTCTTTCAAATTTTGAGGAGGTGACATACCAAGGATTGACTTGGTCTTCTCAGGATCGACTCCAATACCATGATGGCATACAACAAAGCTAATAAATTTTCCTGAGGTTACCCCAAAAGCACATTTTAAGGGGTTCATCTTCAAATTATGTTGTCGAAGCTTGCGGAATATGAATTCCAAATCAGCCAAGTGATTAGAACATTGTTTTGATTTGACCACCAAATCATCCACATAACATTTAACAAACTTCCCTAAAAAGGGTTTGAAGATACGATGCATGGCATGCTGATATGTTGCACCAGCATTCTTTAAGCCAAAGGGAATTACCCAGTAGAAAAACACACCCTGAGGGGATCTGAAGGCTGTGGATTCCTCGTCTTCTGTGGCCATTCGAATTTTATTATATCCAGAATATCCATCCATGAAGGAAAGTGCTTCATAGCCAGCTGTTGCATCAAT
Organism: Viscum album; assembly: GCA_963277665.1. Lineage (NCBI taxonomy): Eukaryota > Viridiplantae > Streptophyta > Magnoliopsida > Santalales > Viscaceae > Viscum > Viscum album. The sequence continues at coordinate 306,411,975 of OY728136.1, forward strand.
TAAAAGTTCTGTAATCGGAACTGGGAAATCATCCTTAGGACAATGCCGATTAAGATCTCTGAAATCGATGAAAACTCTAATTTGTCCGTTCTTCTTCTTTATAGGGACAATATTAGCCAACCAATTGGGATATTGAACTTATCTAATGAAGTTATCTTTGATAAGCTTATCCACTTCAGCTTCAATTTTGGAAGCATAAGTTAGGTGTGTTCTTCTAGCGGCTTGCTTAAATCCTCGATGTTCTTCTGGTAAACCCAAATAATGAGTAGCAACATCAGGATCAAGCCCGAGAATATCTGTATAGTTACAAGCAAGTATATCTCTATTTTTCTTTAGAATGGAAATATACATCTCTTTCTCTTCAAGAGTCATGGCCGCACTGATTAAAGTGGGGCGTGGATCTTTTTTTTTACCCAGATTTATTTCTCTGAGTTCATCCACGGTGGTAGAGATACCATCTTCAATTGCTAGAGGAGCATCTATGAGATCTTCCTTTTCTTCTTCAACATGTTTTATTCCTTCTGTTTCTACTTACATAATAGATGATGAAGCAAAATTTTCATAATCAGAAGAGATGTTAAAATTTGAACATCTTGAAGAAGAAACTTCCATTTCTGACCCGATTAATGATGAAGGGTCTTCCTTGGGAAATAAAGAGGAGACAATGGATTGAGAATAAACATCATTCTTCACCTCTGACGTCGCTATCACTTATTCTGGCCCATTTGGTGAAGTATAAACTTGTTGTATTTTAGCATATGAAATGAAGACATCTTCATTTGAGCTTTCATCACTGCTTGGTGGGTTACCAATTTCTCCCATGTTGTCTGTCTCGATTGTCGTAATTAACATTATGGATATTTCCATAAGAGTATTTGGATTTGGGTCTATCCTGTTAGTTTTACTGATAGGAAACACATCATATGTACTCACATGCGCAAATGGATTTACTGGAATCTTTTCCAAACCATTAGAGCATTAACTTTGGTAATATCCTTTGCTGTGGATTTCTCCCTTCCCTTCATGTGATAAAATTCCGCCTCAATGTATTGAGACTCACATGTCTTGAATGATGCTTTATCACCATACAATGTCCCAACTTGAACATCGAAACAATACTTGAGACATTGATGGTATGATGAAGGGATAACCGCATGTTGATGTAGCCAGGGTCAGATTGTTGAAGGCTGAGTCTTGATCAAAAACCATGAAATATGAATTGGACACAAGATCTCCAAACTGAGTTCTGAGTGTAACTTCGCCCAACGGTTCTTGTTCATTTTTATCATATCCTTGTAACATCATGGTAGAAGGAGATAAATCAGATTCCATGAGGCCCAATCGACGAAGTGTACGAATGGGCATGAGGTTGAATCCTAAACCATTATCAATGAAAGCTCTTCAGACGTCTACACCAATGACCTTGCCAGATAAGTACAAAGGTATAATATGTCCATGTACGACATCATCTTCATCTTCATCAGTAAAATATATTACTGCATGGCATTATACAGAATTATTTTCTATGTGATAGACTTCGGCTGCATCAATTTCAGTTTCAAACTCCTAAGGACTTGACAAAGCCTCGATGAGTGCCTCCCGAAGATCTTTTGATGGATTTAAAGCATCCAGAATTGATAACATGGCTAGTAATTGGGCCATGTGTTTCAGTACATCATAATTTTGATCCATAGGTCTGCGTTTCCCAACAGGAACATGTGGTTTAGTAGGTTCCTTGGAAGCAGATTCGTTGGAAGTTGATGCATCTTGTATCAGGATAGGAGTTGGTAATATTCCTGGTTTTGGAAGATTAGACCGATTAGATCCATTTACTTTTTGAGAGGATGAATGTGGAACCCCCAACTGATCCTCCAAAATAACTATTTCAGGACTGAATTTTATATTGTTGGAAGAACTTGCTTTTTCTCACTGAGCTCGCTGAAGGTCTTTGCCACGAGTTTCTGTTGCATACACAGTTCTAGTAGGGGTAGAATTGGAATAATGGATTCTGGGATATCCACGTCTTCCTTTGTATCCCATTCCCCTGGAACTTCCTCTGATTACTCTATTTGATATAGGGAATTCAAGCTCATCAAAATCGAAACTACAACTGGCATATGGATCTATTAATTGAATCATATTAACAGAATCGAAAATCAACTCTTCATCCGATGAAAACTCTGCCTGATTAGCCTGTTTAGGCTGTGCCATTTGGTGGGATAGTGCTTGTGGGTTTGAATTAGATGGCATGAAATCTTCCAGAGTCAAAGACAGCTTAGGCTTTGACACATACTCATCTTCTTCTGATTGTTCCTCTTTCTTGGAACTGTGCCATTTCTTTGAGGATTTTCCCTCTGATGAAGAGGTTTTTTCTGTGGTATTCATGGCAGAAGTTACAATTGGTTTCTTCAATTGTGTTCCCAAAATATCATGAGTTTGGTTGATCGTATTTACGACCATCCAATCATTATATTTCTGCGCATTTTTACTTTTGACCTCTTGCCACTCGCCTTCCTCCTCTAGAACTGTAGCAGTAACACATGCTACCTGAGCTGGAGAGCCTTTCAGTTTGACTTTTCCTAAGTCGACCATCTTTTACAGGAGGTCTTTGAAGACAAAAACTCCTGGATGGGATGCCCTAACATTTGATGAAACGGGAAATAGTTGGGACAATATTCATCTCCTTACTTTTTTGGCCACTTGGGCATTGGAAACTGAACCAAATTATTTTCCAGAGCTGAAATGAAATAACCAGGAACTTGTTAATTTTGGAAAGAGTAAACTTTTCTTTTCAAATCCTCAAATTGTTTTCATCTTTGATCTATTTGATTATCTTGACGAAACAACCTCTATTGTTGGCGCTTAGGAGGTGTATCCCTTCGAGAAGATGAAGGTTTTGAGGTAGAAGCAGGTACATGTGCTTGTTTAAGCATAACTATAGCAGTCTCTTCTTTACCCATTATCCTTCCTGGAGGTGATAGAATTACACAAGATTTAGCCTTAGTCTGTATAAGATAATCTTCAATCTGTTGAGCTATTGAAGTAAGGTCTCAAAACCCTCTTGTGTATTTCACAAATATCAGCGGTGTGTGTAATTCGTCACACAGATTTTCTACACAGATTGGCAACCGTTCCTCTTGAGGGAGTGCTATGCTTAGGGAATATGTTAATCCCTTCCAGCTAGCTATGAAATCTTAGACTCTTTCATTCTTCCTTTGCTTACAATTTGTAATATCGAAAACTGTTGTCTTTGGAAAAGTTGAGCTGAATTGGAGAAGGAATCTTTGGCGAAGATCCTCCCATCCGGTAATTGACCGGGATTGCAAGCTTGTATACCAGACAAAAGCTGGTCCTTGCAAGGTTCGCACGAAGCATCTGAGTTTCACTGCTTCTTGCTGCTCCGGAGTTCCCATCATAGGATCGCAACAAGACACGTAATGCGTCAAATTTTGTTCAGGGTCTCCCGATCCATTGAAAATAGGCAATATAGGGTTCCCAAAACTTGATGGGGGAGAGAATGAATCTACCCATTCAGGGTAAGCTCTCTTTTCTAGTTGAACCTGTGCACGCTTCCCTTCCATAGTCACTAACTGAGATTTTAATGACTCAATGGTAGTTATTAACTTTTGAGAAACATCTGGTTGAACTTGGACCTCGGCAGGTGCAATGACTGGAGCTTGGACAGGTATGGCAGCTGGTACTGCAACTGATGGCAGCACTGCCAATTGTTGTTGCACTTGACCCCTAGGATTAGACCTGTGAGGGTGTACTGATAGAGGAGGATATTCTTGATCTATCTCAGTAGCTGTAACAAACTCCCTTGGCTAACTGACTCCAGCACGTTTAGGAGGAAGAATACCCTGAAGTAGTTCTGCATTCATCCTCCTCAATTCCTTCATTTCATCCTCCTGTTGCGCAAATCTTTTCTCTAGTGAGAGCGATTGGCCTTCTCCAGAGGAAGGATATGTAACCTGATTCTTTCCCTTCCCCTTGTTTGATCCCTTTCGGAGAGGGGGAAGTGAGTTATTTGAAGGATTACCTAGGTCCTGAGTAATCCTTTGATTTCGTGTACGCACACCTTCTTCATTTGTGTCTGTGCATATATCTTCTTGAGCAGGAACCTCTTTATCTGAATACCCTGAGTGAGCCTCATCTGGTGGATCAACAACAATGGCATTGATGACATTGATTGATGCATAACACATCACATCCCTTCTATCAGCATTTTTGTGATATTGTCTTCTGCCATGCCCCTGACGAGACATTTCCTTTTGTTGGTTTGATCCCTTAAGAACTTCTTGGTGAACCATAATTTGGAGAGAATCTCCTAATAATTTGGCTCTTCGTTCCTCTTGGGGCTTCTTCTCTAATCGAGAAAAGACCAACTTTATCTAAGGAGGGGATTGATGATATGAAAAAGTCCCAAGTCCGGTGAACTGGGGCTGTTCCTGCTGTCTTTGCTCAACTCCTCGAATCCTATTTGTTGATTCTGAGGGTTGGTTTAAAAGAGTCCCCAGTCTGGAAAGTTGGGGTGGCTCTTGACATGCTATGTCTAAGACTTTCTTAAAAGATCTCCTGATCTTGTGGACCTTAGTCCTAAAATTAGATGGATGCACCAATCGACATCCACTTTTATCACCCGGCACGAAAGACCATTGGATGATTTCTGACACTTCTATCACTTGATGATGTGCTTGCTCCATACGAGAGGCCCGTTCAATATTCTCGTTTGCTTGATGTAGGAGTAATTCAACAACTTGTTCTCTGTATTCTTGATTTTGAGAATAACTAGTTGAGGCCTGTTCTTGGGCAAGATTTTGATTACAAACAAAACCCATTGATTGTGGCCGACCACGGGCAATAACATTGCATGAGACCATTTTCGGCGGGATTTGATGACTGGAGAGCACATTGAAATGTAGTTCTCCATGAACACCCCATCCTCTGACATGAATACTAGATGGGGCATTGGAAATTAACTAGCGCAATATTCTTAGTGCGCCAAGGCATGAACGCTGAAGGGCTCTCTGCAGCTTTTCAGCCTTCAGATATCAAGAGACTGATAGAGATGCCAAATCAATTTGGCGTTGTAACCCTTCTATCATCTTAACATGATTTTCATATTAATCATAAGATAATACTTTATTTTTCAACTGAAAAAGAGTTTTTCATATATTGAGATGAATATCATGAATTCCATCTTCTTTCAACATCTCTGGAATGTCATACTGAGAGTCAGCCAGAGGCCAAAACATGACTGGCACTTCACCTTTTGCCAGTTGTTTTCTCATGTTCAGCATTTCCTCTTTATCATTCAATGAAGATTCTTCTACCTGATTTGACCAGAGCTGGTTCTTCCTTGTTGCTTCATCAGATTCAACAAGATTGGTAGAGAAATTACTGATCAAACTAGAAGATGCATGACTTAGGGGTGGTTTGGAGAATGACCTACACCCTGTGCTATCTTTCGATTGAGAAAGTATTTCACATGCTAGCGATGAAGCATCAGACATGACTGGTTTCACATTTTCAGGTGCCTCAAGATAAGAGGGATTTCTCGACACTACATTTTCCACTAGAACATTTTACAGTCAATGTGAATCACTACTGCGGAGAGGAATTTCACAGAAAAATTCATCATCATGGGGAGGACCACCATGGTGGGTTACAACAAAAGATGATATCTCTTGCTCCTTGGTATTTTGACCACACAGAGGGTTCCTGTGTCTTGCATCTGAAGATGAAATTTCGAGATCGACCAAATTGTCATGAAGCAAGCCTTCATGAGGAAGTCTCTATTGAAGACCTTCGGAATTAATGTTCCCACTATTGGGAAATGAGGGAGTAGAATCTTTAATTCCAACAGATAACTATATGAGGGCATCAAGAACTATAGCATCGAGCAAGGCCTTGTTACAAATTGGATCTTGATCTCTTGATTGTGATGGGCGGGTCTTCTTCCTAGACGCCTTCTTACTCGCCTTGGAAACCACCTGTTGACGAAAGTGGCTGCTCTGAGCAGGTGTATGTGCCTGATCAGGAGAAATGTCTAGGTTAGGCTGATGATCTCTACTCAAATCAGGTGTATGTGCCTGACTTGGTTGTCTGTATGATATGGGGGAGTATTCCCCACAACCCTCTTGGACTGGAACAGATGTGTGTATCTGTTCCTGAGTAAACTGTTGATGTGTCACTCCACTGCTAGGGACATATTTGTGTGTCTTTCCCTGAGATGTTGATGAAGCTGTTATAATATCCTGGAAAGCATCCAGAATATGAGCAGGGATTTGCTTCTGCTCTTTCACCATTGATAGAATATGCTTGGTGACTTTAGCTTCCAGAACGGGGATATACGTCCATTTTGTGCCTGGAGTAGGTGTATGTACCTGCTCCTGTCCTCCTTTTCCTGTCAGTGAATCTTGATAGTACTCAAGTGTAGGGGCAGAGATTTGAGTCTGCCTCCTGTTTGTCGCTGGAGCTTTCTGACTGACTTCTCCGAATGCTACCAAGCGAGACTATTGGTAGGATTGATTAATACTAGCAGGTGTATGTGCCTGCTGATTGCACTTCACCAAACGTGGTTGACGATCTCTATCATATGTAGTCAGACGAGCATGCTGACTAGCTGATGACGTATAAACAGGTGTATGTTCCTGCCTATAATACTCCTCCGGAATTGCCTGGCGGGATTGGCGTGATGCTGCCAGACGAGTCTGCTGGACAGTGGAATTAAAATGGGCAGGTGTGTGTGCCTGATCATTGCTTGCCACCAAGTTAGGTTGGTGGACTTCTCCAGAGATGACAGAGATGAGAACCTGCTCACTGTTAACTGGATTTTGCCTCTGGCGATTCTTCTTGCCTGCTCGGGTTCGAGGAACCTGAGCCGAACGCCTGGAGTCGACACCATCACCATGTTGAGGGTGCACTGGCGCACTAGTCTGGCAGCGATGGTTAATGGGAATCCTCGAGAAGGTCTCCGGTCTCCTTGAATTAAGGCCCTAAGGGGCCTGCTCATTCACCTCCCCATAATATGGGAGTGAATGGTGATTGCGTTCCGGGGATAATGACCCGAAATGGTTGGAGACATTGGTTAGCACCACCTGCTTCTTGATCACTGGTCGTCGTTGTCCAGACGACCGGTGTGATTTGTTCACTTGAAGGGCTTGTCAGGAAGCCTCCAGAGTTGGAATGGTACCGTTTTGATGGTACTCCTTAACCAGCGCGTTTGATACCCAGCGTTGAAGATGCTGAGAGGTGATTTCATCCTTATAGCGGACGACGATCCAGTAAGAGTAGCAGCAGTGTCATTCACAGTAGCGATATTCATAGGTGTGAACTTGAGAGCAACCATTTCTTCAAATTAAGAAAATCTTGGAAAAGAGTGCCTATTTGATATAACAGACGTAATCAAGATAAATCCATCCACTACATCTTTTGGATGATCACATATGTCAATGATTGTTTTGTTGGCCCTCTCATTGAGTTTTAAATAGGGGCCTAACAAATAAGAAAAGAATCATTTTAACTTGGTTAAGGATTCACTTCGGGTTCACCATTTTTTGTTTCCCTCTGGAATTGGGGATGACCTCGTTGATTTAAGGGTCAAACATTCCAAGCGATTTATAAGGGGTTTGTCCGTAGAACCGGAAACATCCAATGATTCCATATCCATTTGAACCTACTTTCCAAAGGTAGGTGCTCATTAGTTGTGGACTGATGAGGCTTAGGAATTTTCATTGGTTGAGAGGATGAGATGTCGGACTCATCACACCTTTTTGAGGGGAATTATTGTCTACTCCGGGACTCTCTTTATAGATTTAAGTTATGTTCATGAATCCTTATTACATTACCAAGTATAAAATGAGCTTTCCTTTAGATCTGACAATAAATGATTGATATGTAGAAAATTTAGAGAATCTTTTATATGTATTCGAGGTTCTTCATCGATAGAGAATAATCTGTATTTGTTAGAGATTCTTATTCAATGGTATCCTTTGATACATAAAAGTGTCTTGGTCATTATGATGACCATACTAATTTTAAAGCCACTTAGTGGGGCACTTGAAGTTTATTTTCATTCAGAAGGACATTGATTATTTTAGAGTTGGGATTGTACACACAGATGGGCTACCTACGTATCCTTTGTTTTTGGAAAAGGAATCAGAACCCACGTAGTTCGAGTAAGGGAGTATGATGTTTATGCAATATTGATAGCTCAAAGAAAGATGTCATGATTAGTTTTACACTCTAAGATCATGTGAGTCATACTCGGTGTGAGAAACAAGAGTTATTGGTGAAACCAGACAATTGTGTCACAAAAGATGCAATGATGTGGGGATTATGTGTGTATGAATTCCCAAATAGATAAGGATTAAGATTTAATTCAGGAAAGAAATTCAGGAACAGGGTCCATAAAGGTATATGTGCTTCATGGAGATTTGAATACTCTAATCTTGGGGCTTACTCCTAAGGAAGATGCCCAAGTTAGGAGGGGACTTATGATTGGGTTTTACTCTTGAGAAGGAAGCCCAAATAAAAAGGAAATTAAGACTGGTTAAGAGAAATTAAGGCTGGGGCTTACTCCTGAGAAGAAGGCCCGAGTTAAGGGACTTGAAAAATTAAGGGACATAGGGCTTACTCCTGAAGAGGATGCCCATATTTGAGACTGGGGATTACTCCTGAAAAAGAAGCCCAGGTTAAGAGAATTATGGTTGGGGCTTACTCTTAAGGAGGATTCCAATATTTGGGAATTTTAATATTGGGGCTTACTCTTAAGGAGGATGCCCAAATTAATGAAAATTATGACTGGGGCATACTACTGAAAAGAGGCCTAGGTTAATGAGGACTTGGGGCTTACTCCTAAGGAGGATGCCCAGATTTGAGAATTATGACTGGGGATTATTCCTGAAAAGGAGGCCCAAGTTAAGGGGTTCTCTCATCTTAAAGGATGAGGTTGAATGAATGAAATCTCAATCTTTAGTGACATAAAGATGTGTAAATCACTAGGTTTTGAGAGATGTTCCATGGAATTCCTTTCATATAAGGAAGTAAAATCAATAAATCATGTCATTAATGGATTTGAAGAGTGTCTTGAAGACTGAATCTTGAATAAGAGAGGTGTAATGACATAAGAAGGGTGAAATGAGAAGGAAAGGCGCCCAAAAGGATAGGGGTGCGCAAGTCCCGGCAGGTGCGCAGGTACTGCGTGGGCGCGCAAGTCCTGCTCGTGCAGGTATACCTGCGCGACACATGGGTACTTGCGCGATTGTCAGTCCTTAGGGTTATACTTGGGTGATACTTGGCTCAAACCCTTGGTATTATCCTTAGAGGCTTTCCAGAAGAGGGCGCGCAAGTTCTGGTGAAGAAGTAGGGCAGCGTGCATGTGTGTCCATTTCCCTTAAGGGTAAAACACTTAGGCACGCAAGTGTTAGTGTATTCTAACACTTATACCTTAGTCATCTTGTTTATTCCTTCCATTTTAGGTAAAGAATTACCTTAGAAGTGTTCGGAAGACCTGAAGAAGAGACTTGGCCATTCAGAGATCTGTATGTGAATTCTGGAAAAATTCCTCCTCAAATGGGGGGCCCACCAGGGGTATTTATAGGCTAGAGAATACCCCGAGCAGTTATCACTTAGGGCGCACAAGTCACTTGCGTGACCATTATGCGTCGCGCAAGTATACTTTCACGACAGTGAGGGAACTTGCGCGGTGCAGGTTCATTTGAAGCCTTGTTCATGCCTTTGTCGATTTTTGATGTTTTCTTCAAAGGATGAATCACTTTGTGCTAAGTCATTTTACTTTCCATTCCTTAGACTCTATGACGAAAGGAGCGTCAACAAGGTCAAGGATCCCGTGTGTGTGAATCAAGATGAAGGGAAGGAAGAATAATAATATCATAGTAAAAACTGGAAACATTCTATTATCTATAAAAATAACCCACTTATAGTAAGATAAAAATTAAGAGAAATAATTATTAAATACAATAATTCATATATAATATGGATAAGTAAATTCTGATTGGATCAAACACTATGGGTATAGAGTATAAATACTGGAGAAATATAAAAGTAATAATGAAATAAAAAATATCTAGCCAACAGAATCCTACTTTGATAGTTAGTTTCAACCCATTTTATATGGATAAGATGAATATTGTAGAATTTAATTTCAATATAAAGTCTTCATATGAGTTTATAATTCGTAATCTCCCCCATGTATATGGAATAAAAATTTTTCTTCATGCTCAACTGAATTCTATGCTCCTTAAATCCCAGCAGAGTTTGTCATCTTACACAGATTGTGTGATTTCCAAGAGTTTTCAGCCACTTTTTTCCTAATTTGGTTGAATAATGGAAAGGTAATATTCATTTAATTTCATTAGGACTTATATGATCTTCACACATAATATATATATTATCCCATTTTCATGATTCTTTTATAATTCTTCCACTCTAGTTGAGATTTTTATTCTTTAAATTTTATAAGTCTAAAAAGTTACAAATGTTAAACATTGGGAGAAAAAATATCTTAAATACTCAGAACTTACAAATTTAAAAAACTTAAAAATATTACCTAGTAGCTCGGATCCTTATAAATTATATTTCATATGATAATTCTCTTGATTTTTAAAACCAAAAAATGTTATGCTTCTCCTTACTTCTTTTAGAAAATTTCATGAATCTTCTTCCTTAGAATTTTACAAAGGGGAGAATGTTATGTATTTTTATGGATCTTATAAAAATATATTATGTACCATATGATTCATGAAAGTTATAAAACATATTATATTTTAAATTTATAGAAAATATTATACATTCATATCCTTTATATTTTTCAGTCTCTATAATGTTATGTATGATCTTTTTTGGAAAAAATATCATACATATTAGCTCTAGTATTTATTTACTAATTTTCTCAAGTACACAAATGTTATTTATCCCTTGTTTATAAGAGAAAATTTTACATAAAAAGAAAATATTACTCAAATTAACTAATTATATAATATTACATATTTCTTTTACTAGGAAAAAAATATCTTACACTGACTATTTCTCTAAAACTTCACTAAGTATAAAATGCTACGTATCTTTAGTGTATTCAAAAAATGTTATGAAAGTAATGAATTATAAAATTTTGAAAAAATCTAGGATATTATATATCCTATTATTTATATTAAAAAATTAGAGACCAAATTATCTCTATAGATATATCATTCATCTTCTAGATTTCCTTAGTCTAAAACTTATGAAAGTACCACATTTTCTGACTTCATCTTCCATGTCTTCTAGTTTCCCTCATTTTCTAGATATTCAACTTCTAGATTTTTAGAAATTACCTAAAAATCCCCAAAAATCATAAAATCAATGTCTTATTCATTCATATTAATTTCAAAAATGATAAAATCAATGAAAAATCATGGTTGTTAATCTTATTTTCAATAAATTCCAAAACCAATAGAGATTGAAGATTAATCCTAATTATTTAGATTTGAAGGACTTTATAAGTAAAATTATATAAAATACTAAAATAAAATTTCAAAAATTATGTCATGATCACTCTCTGACACATAATCAAGAAATTTTCCTTAAGTTCACAATGATCTCACGTATCCTCATGTTAATGTCCTGAATCCATGATTTTTAACAAAATAGAATTTTTTGGAATTAAGATTTTAATATGTGGAACATTAATAAATACCTCTCTCCTATGATCCCTATTTCAAATATACTTTTAAAAAGTTCTATATAATTCCTATATGAAATTAAAATATATCATCTACCGATTCTTTGTCATAGTTTAGAATTCCCAAAACCTTTCCTCTTGCATCGTCAATTAACACTTATAGAGTTTTCCCAGACCCGTTTATATAAAGAACATATTAGCTGATTTTAGATAAACTCAAAACTAAACCATCCCAAAATAGAAGGAATCCCACATGACTAATTATAATAGTTAGGGCATAAAATCAATGCTTAGGTTGCTGACTGTCAGGTTTCTATAACCCTTATTTAATGAAAAAACAACATGCACATGTGCTATGTTAACTTAATAAGTATTTTAAATTAGTTCACATTTTCTTGTTTTACACTAATTTACATGATATATAAAAATAAAATTTAGGGAGTCTCTATGAGGTGTTTTTCATTCATTGTGGACAGGTTTCCAAAAATAAAGTTAAAAATTCTATATTCCTCATGTTATAATTTTATTTCCATGTAATTATTTTATATTCACAATCCTTTCCCTAGTTCTTAAAAAAAAGATTTTTTATAGTTCATGTGTGACTTGGTTATTCATTTCAAGGAAGAGTATGTTAAACTTTAAAAACTCTGAATTAAATTTTTATTCCAAATATCACAAAAAAACAGATAAGTTGGTAAAAAATATTTACAACCTAAGTTAATATGTCCCCTCCCCCAAAAGTATCTTAGACACTACCATTATTGAATTTAAGAATGAAATGATCAATGAATAACACATATAATATTCTAGTGTTTATAATATATAGTTAATAAAGATACAACCTAGTGGTACTCATTCATATGTAGTATGGAAGTGTTTGTACTCTTCCATGGGTTCCTTTGAAAAATATTGACGAAATTTCTTCTGCAGCTACCCATTCAATTTGAAGGGTTGTTTTTATTTTGTTCCTATATTTTCAACTACACCTAATAGATATGTATTAGTATCTATAAATGGTACAATACACATATAACAAAGATTACCAGCATTTAGTTTCATTCATGAGGACAACAACAACACTTTATCATCAATTTTAAAGTATTTTATCTAAATGAATCCATTGTGGATATATCTAGTCTTTTTTCTTATACAATATGAAGTTATCATAAGATTGTCTTCTATACTCCAGAAGCTCCACTAATGAGAACATTCTATACTTCCTAGATTTACTCAATTCCAAGTACAATTTTTTAACAAACCAATAAAATTTATGCTACAACTCAAGAGGTAGGTGAAAACATTTACCACAAACTATTATATAAGGAGACATAACATTGGGGGTTTTGAAGGTTGTTTTAAATACCTAAAGTGCATCTTATATATTCTTTATCTATTACTTTTTTTGGATTTTACTTTATTCTCAAGTATCCTCTCTAATTCCATACTAGATACTTCAACCTACCCATTTTTTCAGTGGGTTTTAGGCAGTAGAGTTTTTTTTTGATACACTCTATACTTTTCATGAGTGATTCCATGCTACAGTTTTAAAAGTGTTTACCCTAATCAGTGATGACTTCCTAAGGTATTCCAAACCTGAAAAAAATGAACGATCCTAGAAAATACATAACAACTCATGAATCATTAGTAGTAGTATAATTAAATTCAATCTATTTGTAAAGATAATCTAATTCCAATAGAATATAGATAAATCCAAAGGAAACTAAAAATGGCCCCATGAATTCTATACCTCATATGTAACACCCCAAGATTTCATAGTGTGTTATTTCTTTAAAATAATACAATAACTTGCACTACACGCAACACCGAGTTCAAGCACACCATGACTTACCAAACAAGCCGTTCAAAAGAGGTTATGAATAGTATTAACTAAATTTTAAACTTTATATAATCCTTATAATTTTAAAATCCATATTATGAGTTTCTTAGACATAATGTAAGAACAAATTCATTTTCAGTATTGCACTTTTACCAACTTTTAATAGTGAACCCAGTTTAAATACAATATTTTAAACTTTTTGAGTAAAGGGGGACATCAAAAAAATTTAAAATGAAATATCCCAAGCTTCCACGGTATGCTTTCCTTTGAATAATACAGTAGTGTGTGTTGTGCGCAACTTCGAGTTCTAACACACACCACAACTAATGAAACTAGCCGTTATGAATAGTAATACCTACTTTTTGAAATTATATATATTTTATATTTCAAAATGGACTTCATTTTTGGATTCGGAATATCGAAATTAGCCTAAGGTGAAATTTTGGTACATTTCGGATAACTTTCATATTTTGATGAATAGTGAAAATTACTAAATTTTAATTAAAAACAACTTTTTTAATCAAAATAATTAATAGTGATAAATTATGAATTTGAGTGGTTTTAAAGTATATTTAGAATATATTTTTACAATTTAATATAATTTTGGTCATTGGACATAATTTTACAATTAAGCCGAACATAAACAAGTGTCAATCTTTTGATAGTTATTATCTCTTAAAAACACGCTTTTTGTTTTGATAGCGGGAATTAATTTTAAATTAATTTCTGCCACTTCTATGTTTTGAATTTAGAAAAATGGATTCCATATTTGGAATCAGGATTTTCAAATTGTGTAAATAGTTAACTTTTATTTTTAGACATTTTGAATAATTACTGCGGTAAATATTTTATTTACCATGGTTAAGGGTAAATCCGGTAAATAAGGGTTAAAAATTAATATTATAATAATAATAGATTACCCTAAAACGTGTCCTAGCCTTATTGGTTGATACATGTTCGACCATAGGCATCTTTGGGTCGATTTGGGGACCCCATGGTGCCACTTGTAGGTGATAGGGACACTTTATTTTAATTAAGTTAAAATGAATACAAAAATGACACAAGCATATATCTTTTAGAAAAACAATTTTTACATAGGGTTATATATGTTGGATTTTAGATTATAAATATTAATTAGAAAGATAAAAAGATTTCCTACATAGTGATAGTTCATTTATAATTTTTGGACATTAAATAATTTAATTTATTTATGACACAGTGATGATGAATTAATTACTATAATAGTGAAAAATTAAAATAATTGATATTATAAATACCCAAATAAATATAATATGAAACTTTTAATGAATTAAACTAATTTTATAGGATAATATGATATATTAGGATTGATTTAATTGAATTTTTTAGAAGTAATCAATCTTTTATGAGTTTCACAAAAATCAACTATTGAATAGTGTCAAAATTGACATAAAAGAGTTCTTAAAACAAATATTATATTATTAATTGATATTAAATTCCTAAAAATCTAAGTTTCGGCAAATAGACTTATATCATGATAGGTTCATCATTAATGGACCACTTGGGGGTCGCTTGGATGCATATAGTAAGTTTATTAACCATATTATATAAAAATACAAAGAGACATTGTAAAAGTGAAACTAATTAACTTAGAGTTAATACTTAAAGATAAGGTTAATATAAGTACCCAAACCTGTCTAAATTCTATTGGTTGAGTTGTTTTCGACCCATAACCACCTTAAAATTTAAATAATCAACTTTTGAGCCATTAGAAACCGAATAAGAATTTATTATAAACTAATATTTCTAGCTTTTCCAAAGGTGCCCCTCACCCCTCTTATAAAAGGGCACTCCTCCTTCTCTTTTCTTCACACCTTAAAAGCCTTTTGGTTCGGCCAAACTCTGCCCAAATACTCTCCCAACTTCCCGCACTAAAACCTATAGGCCTTAGTTTGATCAGAAAGCCAACCTAAGGAGCCCTTTTGATCAAATCAAATGGAAGAAACCGAAGAAGAGGTAATGATTTCACCACCCTTTCCAAGTTCCTTCTTCTTCCACTTCTTCTTACTTTGTTGTTACCATTCTAAAATAATAACTCCAGTATCATATATATACTGTGATGTTATTATAAATATGGTACAACCATATTCAGTATTCTATCCACCCTTTGAATAACATGTCACCATACGTGCGTACGTACGACTTACCGTCTCCACGTCGTGGTGTAATTGTTATTCAATATATTATTATTTGGATGGGTATAATAATGATGTGTAACTCATGTAAATAATAAATATAACATGTTAATGATTCTGTATATATGATATAACATCCATTTATATATTATTTTAATATCAAAAGAATGATATTGTCGCTCGTGCGTACGTACGGACTACCGTCTCCACGAACGCGATGAGATTCATTATCCATCATATCCATTCAAGTATAATTATCATTTGCTGATTTAAAAATGATGTTTAAGGACTTGATAAAATTCTGGATATGAATAATATACAACCTATCCATTACAAACATGGCTTATGTAATAAAACATATAAAAGAAAACGAGTAAGTTAACACCTGAAACAACGATAATACTAAGACATTATGAAAAAAGAAAAGTTAAAAGATCATATATGATATCATATTAATATATATGATTCTTGTATAATTTAATAACAATTATTTCACTATTATACAGGATTTTAACCTACCCCAACCAAGTAAAAGTACAAGGTAAGGGGTTTTCATCTCACTCCTTATTCCTGTGAGATTCATGCCATATTGCCACCATTACCTTTTGTGTGGTGTATGTACTACCCATAATTATATTCTTTGTGTAATAAACTCTAATTTATGTGTATTTACATATTCATTGTATGATACCTCTTTCATGGGTTGTATGTTTCATAAGTTACCAAATTGGTAAGGGTTATTTCACAATCTCTTCATTATCCGAGGCTGTTTATACGTAATAATCTACTGGGATCTCTTTATCATCCACATCCATGTTTCTTAAAAATGTATTTCAAAACATTTTTGACTATTTACAAGAATATGGGTTAAAGTCATTTATACCCTTTTTTGACTTTTTATAAGAGGTTTATAAAGGAATCTTTCCGTCGTTTTCCAAACAAGGTGCTTTTTATCCTTTTCGACAAAATTAAGGTAAGAATGTTTTTTTTAAACTTATACAGCGGGTGCGGCTATTTTCCGCCGTTATAAAATCGCCGAAGCTTCCCTTACAAGCTTATAAGAATATTTTCAAATTGAATGTATTATTTTATAATTATGTTACTTTTAAAATGATTTAAAAAAAAGAGATATTTCTCTAAAATAGTTTTGATTTCATCTATGTCAACATCCTTTGATAGATTTTAAGCTTATTTGAAGTTGATTTATTATGATACAAAACATCCCTATTTTATTGAAGGTTTTGTGATATTTTTGACTATGGATAAGTTATTCTTATGTAACTCATGGTTTTTTAAAGTATTGACATTTTATAAGTTATTTTTAATCCAAATGTTTATGTTATATTTCAATCTTTCATTCAGATGAATGTGTTAGAAAAGTATGTTCTGGGTTGGGGACCGGTAAAAGTAAGCCCTCTGGTTTGGTCTCCGGTTATTAGAGGAACTTTAGTTTGGTCTCCGGTTATTAGAGGAACTCCAGGTTGGTGTCCGGTTATTAGAGGCACTCCGGGTTGGTGTCCGGTTATTAGAGGCACTTCGGGTTGGGTTCCGGTTACAGTTAGCCCCAAGGTCTTGGGACGAGGCCTTGACAAAGAAATTAAAGTTTAGCATTATGCATTCCATCATTATGAAAGTGGTTATTGATTTTTCATGTGATTATTCGATTAGTAGAATATCCATGTGAATAAGTAAATGGCATTATTTCATTTTACTTTTTCCATACTATGTTGAAATTCAAGTTTAAAAGGCTTTTGTTTTAGTAATGCATTGCCTTAAATGTTTATGCTTATTTTGAATGTTCCGCTATATTGTTATCCTTACTGGGCATTTGAGCTCACCCCTTTTCTATGTTTTATTTTCCCCAGGATGTGAAGAAGTAAGTTATGAATGACCTGCAGGGATATTATGAGGGGATAATAGTGTGGACTGTGGAGACATTATGTTGTTGTAGTAGTTTTTCATTTTACTATGTAATGTAAAACTTATGAATATATCTAGCGTTTCCAAGGCTACTAAACCAATCGGTCTTTCGAGATTTGATCTTTCTTGTGATCATGCCAATGTTATTTAATAATGCACTGACTCTGGGTAACTAGGGTCGGGGCGTTACAGTTGGTATCAGAGGAAGTTTAGTATAAACCTTGGAAGCTAGATTTAGATAAACTCTGATGAGAGCACATAGATTTAAGATGGACTTTGAGGATTAGTATAGAAGAACTTCCTAGAATTTTGGTATTGTAGAGATTTTGTGAGTTTTCTGAGCAATACATCCCTGTCTGGATACGAGAAGGTAGAGGCGGCTCTAGCACAGATGTACCTAGGGGTAAAAACCGAAAACACCGCTTTGAGCTAGACTCGAACGGGAACTGGTGCACGACAATTAGCCTTGCTGCACTCTTGGTTACGACACTCCCGGGGGATATTCTTAGGATAATTCTCATTTTCTTTACAAACCATTATTAAGGGATTATATGGATTTACTTCCTCAAAGGAGAAATTTATATGATTATGGATTATATCCATAAAATATTTAATTTATGTTATGTGTCTTACAAGTTTGGGATTAGGTATTGTTATTCATAAACTAATCTAGTATATGCCATTGTTTAGAAATGGCGCCCAGTAGAAGGAATGAGAACTCCAGCAATGCACATGATCCAAAGAGAAAGAAGGATCATATCTTTCATGGCCTTAAGCCATAATTTATAAGAGAAATAATCTCCCATTTATTATCATCATACGAAGAAATAATATCATGTGTTGATAAGATAAGTAAAGATTTTACTGAGTCCTATGGCTTTGAAGGGAAGCAAGAGAAGAAAAGGATGGAATAGAGAAATATGGATAAAGGGAAGAGGGAAAAGAAGAATTTTCCCATATGTGATAACTGTGGGAAGAAACACCCTGGAACTTGTCTGAAAGGAATGAGAGTTTGTTATAAGTATGGTGGAAAAGGGCACAAAGTACATGACTGCAAGGGTAAGAAAATGGTTTCAAATATACAATGCTTCATTTGCAAGGAGTTTGGACACTATGCAAAGCTATGTCCCAGTCATCAGAATATGCCGCAAATGATGTTATTGGATAATAATCAAGTTATGATACTACCACAGATGAAGAGGAATGATTAGAGTTCTTATGTTGATTATGTCAATTGAGTGTTGTATCAACAATGTACTTGTTATAATAATTATGGAGTATATAAGGATTGTACTGTAGTACTATTTCATTAAGGACTTGAGATTGTGTGGAACAAAGAAAAGTGACTCAATAGCAGGTTAAATTTTTGGAAAATATATGGTTGAGAGAATGATAAACCATAATATGGTTCTGATACCGAGGTAGTGATTTTAGAATAATACATGATTGATTTGGATAAATTATATTAGATATTCTTGACTACCTTGAAACTAATTAATGATTTGTATATTCCATCATTGTTGGGGTTTAAAACATTTTTGGATTGATGAAGTATATCCAGCATTCTATATGGAATAAGGGAGCATGAATGTAATCAATATGGATAATGGTAATTCAGGATGTTTCAGTGTTTTAAAAGAATACATGATGAAGGTATTCATATGCTATTACGTGGTAAAAATGATCTACATTATGTTTAACTTCCTTATAAATGTTGGACTGTGAGTTTGGTCAGAAGTATTTTGGATAAATTTTAGTTTGAGATTAATTTTGGATTGCCATAAAAGGACAACCCGGAGGTCGGGTGGCAACCCGTCGCGTCCGGCAAGGCCACGAGACTTGAACCCGCAACCGAAGGGCGACAAGGGTGTATCACCTACCACTGGACCAAGATATGTCCTGGATTAAATAATGTAGTTTTTTTTAAAAGATCTGGTAGATGAATTATAAATTCGTTTATTTTGGAACCCTGTACGAATAGTATAAATAGAATTTTTTTACGAGTGAAAGATGAGTTTGTGGTAGAAATTTATTAATGGACAAAACTCTAATTATAAAGTAAGTATATCTCCTTATGATCTTATCCAATCTCATAAATAAATTCTTCAACATTAAGAAAAGGAACTTAGAACAAAAATGTTGTCCTAGATGGTACCTTAAATTATCACTAATTTATGGCTTTGGGATTGTTGGCCTTTTCATAGCCATGTTCTCTACCACTCTCCATCAGATAATTGATAGTTAGATTTCTCTTCCGTATCCATATTTTCCTACATGGAACCCTAGTATGTGTTATTTTTGGTAATCTTCATACTTTCCACTCTTTATTTTAAATAGAGGCCTCATTAATTCATTTTTCGATGTGGGATTTCAACTAAGATATTTTGAAACGTCAAAAATGTGTTATCCTAATCCCCTATGTTTTGTTGAACCGATGGTATTTCAAATCATCATAGATTGATGAGTTTAAGGACCTAAATTTTATACTTGTTTGTGATTGATGACCTCAATCACTACCTATAAATATTTACGTTTTTCCTCCAATTATATGTCTCAAATTGCCACCAATGTTCTCCTAATCGAGATCATAATTTGGTGGTGACCCTTTCATTTCTCTTTTCCTCATATTAAGACTAAATTTTAGTAACCCAATTTTCGATGTGGGTTTTCCCACAAAGATATTTTTTATTTTCAACCTTTTATTTTCGAAGAACAATTTCAAATTGCAAGGATGCAATTTATTGAAGGAGGGGAGAATGTAACACCCCAAGATTTCATAGTGTGTTATTTCTTTAAAATAATACAATAACTTGCAATACACGCAACCCTGAGTTCAAGCACACCATGACTTACCAAACAAGCCGTTCAAAAGAGGTTATGAATAGTATTAACTAAATTTTAAACTTTATATAATCTTTATAATTTTAGAATCCATATTATGAGTTTCTTAGACATAATGTAAGAACAAATTCATTTTCAGTATTTCACTTTTACCAACTTTTAATAGTGAACCCAGTTTAAATACAATATTTTAAACTTTTTGAGTAAAGGGGGACATCAAAAAAATTTAAAATGAAACATCCCAAGATTCCACTGTACGCTTTCCTTTGAATAATACAGTAGTGTGTGTTGTACGCAACTTCGAGTTCTAACACACACCACAACCAATCAAACTAGCCGTTATGAATAGTAATACCTACTTTTTGAAATTATATATATTTTATATTTTAAAATGGACTTCATTTTTGGATTCGGAATATCGAAATTAGCCTAAGGTGAAATTTTGGTACATTTTGGATAACTTTCATATTTTGATGAATAGTGAAAATTACTAAATTTTAATTAAAAACAACTTTTTTAATAAAAATAATTAATAGTGATAAATTATGAATTTGAGTGGTTTTAAAGTATATTTAGAATATATTTTTACCATTTAATATAATTTTGGTCATTGGACATAATTTTACAATTAAACCGAACATAAACAAGTGTCAATCTTTTGATAGTTATTATCTCTTAAACACACGCTTTTTGTTTTGACAGCGGGGATTAATTTTAAATTAATTTCTGCCACTTCTGTGTTTTGAATTTAGAAAAATGGATTCCATATTTGGAATCAGGATTTTCAAATTTTGTAAATAGGTAACTTTTATTTTTAGACATTTTGAATAATTACTGCGGTAAATATTTTATTTACCATGGTTAAGGGTAAATCCGGTAAATAAGGGTTAAAAATTAATATTATAATAATAATAAATTACCCTAAAACATGTCCTAGCCTTATTGGTTGATACATGTTCGACCATATGCATCTTTGGGTCGATTTGGGGACCCCATGGTGCCACTTGTAGGTGATAGGGACACTTTATTTTAATTAAGTTAAAATGAATACAAAAATGACACAAGCATATATCTTTTAGAAAAACAATTTTTACATAGGGTTATATATGTTCGATTTTAGATTATAAATATTCATTAGAAAGATAAAAAGATTTCCTACATAGTGATAGTTCATTTATAATTTTTATACATTAAATAATCTAATTTATTTATGACACAATGATGATGAATTAATTACTATAATAGTGAAAAATTAAAATAATTGATATTATAAATACCCAAATAAATATAATATGAAACTTTTAATGAATTAAACTAATTTTCTAGGATAATATGATATATTAGTATTTATTTAATTGACTTTTTTCGAAGTAATCAATCTGTTATGAGTTTCACAAAAATCAACTATTGAATAGTGTCAAAATTGACATAAAAGAGTTCTTAAAACAAATATTATATTATTAATTGATATTAAATTCCTAAAAATCTATGTTTCGGCCAAGAGACTTATATCATGATAGGTTCATCATTAATGGACCACTTGGGGGTCTCTTGGATGTATATAGTAAGTTTATTAACCATATTATATAAAAATACAAAGAGACATTGTAAAAGTGAAACTAATTAACTTAGAGTTAATACTTAAAGATAAGGTTAATATATGTACCCAAACCTGTCTAAATTCTATTGGTTGAGTTGTTTTCGACCCATAACCATCTTAACATTTAAATAATCAACTTTGGAGCCATTAGAAACCGAATAAGAATTTATTATAAACTAATATTTCTAGCTTTTCCAAAGGTGCCCCTCACCCCTCTTATAAAAGGGCACTCCTCCTCTTTTCTTCACACCATAAAAGCCTTTTGGTTCGGCCAAACTCTGCCCAAATACTCTCCCAACTTCCCTCACTACAACCTATAGGCCTTAGTTTGATCAGAAAGCCAACCTAATTATCCCTTTTGATCAAATCAAATGGAAGAAACCGAAGAAGAGGTAATGATTTCACCACCCTTTTCCAAGTTCCTTCTTCTTCCACTTCTTCTTACTTTGTTGTTACCATTATAAAATAATAACTCCAGTATCATATATATACTGTGATGTTATTATAAATACGGTACAACCATATTCAGTATTCTATCCACCCTTTGAATAACATGTCACCATACGTGCGTACGTACGGCTTACCGTCTCCACGTCATGGTGTAATTGTTATTCAATATATTATTATTTGGATGGGTATAATAATGATGTGTAACTCATGTAAATAATAAATATAACATGTTAATGATTCTTTATATATTATATACCATCCATTTATATATTATTTTAATATCAAAAGAATGATATTGTCGCTCGTGCGTACGTACGAACTACCGTCTCCACGAACGCGATGAGATTCATTCTCCATCATATCCATTCAAGTATAATTATCATTTTCTGATTTAAAAATGATGTTTAAGGACTTGATATCATTCTGGATATGAATAATATACAACCTATCCATTACAAACATGGCTTATGTAATAAAACATATAAAAGAAAACGAGTAAGTTAACACCTGAAACAACGATAATACTAAGACATTATGAACAAAGCAAAGTTAAAAGATCATATATGATATCATATTAATATATATGATTCTTATATAATTTAATAACAATTATTTCACAATTATAAAGGAGGTTAACCTACCCCAACCAAGTAAAAGTACAAGGTAAGGGGTTTTCATCTCACTCCTTATTCCCATGAGATTCATGCCATATTGCCACCATTACCTTTTGTGTGGTGTATGTACTACCCATAATTATATTCTTTGTGTAATACAATCTAATTTATGTGTATTTACATATTCATTGTATGATACCTCTTTCATGGGTTGTATGTTTCATAAGTTACCAAATTGGTAAGGGTTATTTCACAATCTCTTCATTATCCGAGGCTGTTTATACGTAATAATCTACTGGGATCTCTTTATCATCCACATCCATGTTTCTTAAAAATGTATTTCAAAACATTTTTGACTATTTACAAGAATATGGTTTAAAGTCATTTATACCCTTGTTTGACTTTTTATAAGAGGTTTATAAAGGAATCTTTCCGTCGTTTTCCAAAAAAGGTGCTTTTTAACCTTTTCGACAAAATTAAGGTAAAAATGTTTTTTTTTAAACTTATACGGCGGGTGCGGCTATTTTACGCCGTTATAAAATCGTCGAAGCTTCCCTTACAAGCTTATAAGAATATTTTCAAATTGAATGTATTATTTTATAATTATATTACTTTTAAAATGATTTAAAAAAAAGAGATATTTCTCTAAAATAGTTTTGATTTCATCTATGTCAACATCCTTTGATGGATTTTAAGCTTATTTGAAGTTGATTTATTATGATACAAAACATCCCTATTTTATTGAAGGTTTTGTGATATTTTTGACTATGGATAAGTTATTATTATGTCACTCATGGTTTTTGTTTAAAGTATTGACATTTTATAAGTTATTTTTAATCCAAATGTTTATGTTATATTTCAATCTTTCATTCAGATGAATGTGTTAGACAAGTATGTTCCGGGTTGGGGACCGGTAAAAGTAAGCCCTCCGGTTATTAGAGGAACTCCGGTTTGGTCTCCGGTTATTAGAGGAACTCCGGGTTGGTGTCCGGTTATTAGAGGCACTCCGGGTTGGTGTCCGGTTATTAGAGGCACTCCGGGTTGGGTTCCGGTTACAGTTAGCCCCAAGGTCTTGGGACGAGGCCTTGACAAAGAAATTAAAGTTTATCATTATGCATTCCATCATTATGAAAGTGGTTATTTATTTTGCATGTGATTATTTGATTAGTAGAATATCCATGTGAATAAGTAAATGGAATTATTTCATTTTACTTTTTCCATACTATGTTGAAGTTCAAGTTTAAAAGGCTTTTGTTTTAGTAATGCATTGCCTTATATGTTTATGCTTATTTTGAATGTTCCGCTATATTGTTATCCTTACTGGGCATTTGAGCTCACCCCTTTTCTATGTTTTATTTTCCCCAGGATGTGAAGAAGTAAGTTATGAATGACCTGCAGGGATATTATGAGGGGATAATAGTGTGGAATGTGGAGACATTATGTTGTTGTTGTAGTTTTTCATTTTATGATGTAATGTAAAAATTATGAATATATCTAGCGTTTCCAAGGATACTAAACCAATCGGTCTTTTGAGATTTGATCTTTCTTATGATCATGCCAATGTTATGTAATAATGCACCGACTCTGGGTAACTAGGGTCGGGGCGTTACATCATACATCATATATTTCCAAAAAAAATTAAATGTTTTTTGGGGAATTTAATATATTTTGGAAATCTCACTAGTAGAATAGTAGTTTTTACATGTTTAAGATGTAAACATTGGTAGGAAATAACATGAATTTTACTCTTAGTTATACAAGCTCCAAAACCACAACAATGTACAAAATTTATATCTTGTAAATTTTCATTACAATTTTAGTTATCTTGAGCTCTCCCACCAGTAGTGAAGAAAAAATTGAGTGAGTAATAACATTTATTTATACTTTTAAATAAAATAAAACATTATTATACATAAAAATTCATATAATAAAATGTAATATAAGAACACAAATATTCTATTTTTTTAGGAAATTTTTGAGTGATTAAAGAAGATACATTCCTACCTAGACTTAACTTTTTAATCTCCATATGGTTTTCTATTATTATAACACATTTACTTGATGAATTTTTGATACCTAGGAATATGATTGATTACATATAGTAGAGGGATGTTAATTTATAACTTCATGAATGTGTTTAAAATTTATTTACATAGATCCTCTTTAGTGGTTTTCTTTAGTGGATTTATCCTTGAATGGAAGCAAGGTAGGGTCTGATGTAGATCCTCTATCATGTCCTTGAACTTATCCTTCTTCACTATTTTTTCTCTAAATGTGTCTTAAACTATTATTCCATATGTTTTTGTTCCTCTTCCTTGGGTTATTCATTTCCAAATTCAGTTTCTAGGGATGGATTCTCACTACATTTCACTTATCTTCCACTTCTTAAAGAAATATAACTCAAATTACTTTTTAGGTTAATAACTGACCGGGTAAGAAATTTATCTATTACTTGAATTACCAAAGTGTTCAAAGTAGTGATAATATATCAATATTGGAATTTAAAATACTTAATTTTAGATACATGGGTTGTTAAGGTGTTTTTTTATTTCCTTGATTCTCTATAAACTATATTAATAGACCATTTATAAAAGGATATTGAGTTTGTACTTGGGTTTGGTAGATTATAGATAGTTGTGAAATATTCCTTTGAAAGGGTAGGGGATGGTATGAGTTTTTAAAATTTTATTGGAATGATGGACTAAGAGTTTTCTAACTTTTAGATCCATATTTTACTGTTTATTTTTATTTGAATCATAGGTTGGTTATTGGTTGTTTCTATTTCCTTTGGTATATGGCATCACAAATCTCAGTTTTTTATAATTGACGGTATCCTTATATGAAATGCACCACTGAATGACATAGTGAATAGAATCTTGCGGTTTATATGGTAATTTGTCACTAACTTTGTTCAATCCTAACCATCTCACAAGATAGGTTATCTCTTCAATTCTAGTTTTAATTAAATTAGAGTTTAAACTCTTTACGACATGAACACCTCTTGTAGTGTCTTTTGTACTAAATTTTTGAATGTATTGTGAGATCCTCTCTATCAACTCTCTATAATTATATAGTAATTTTTCTATTCAGGATCATTCAAAAGAAGTGTCAAGTAACATGGATCCATTGTGAAGAATTACTTGATAGAGGATCAAAAACAAGTGTTATTCCTTAAAGTGTTTATATAAAGACCCCACTCAGTATCACATAGTCGATGGTTACATTATTAAATTGGTATATGATTCAAGGAATCACATCCTGAAGGACATAATAGTTTAGTAGTATTGGTAAACTAGATACATACTTGAAACACACATTACATTTTATAAAATAAAATAATTTTTTTTTGAGAATCCCATTATTCCCATAAGTGTATCATTGAATATCAATCAAAAAAGAATTCCTCTTATCCTGGGGAAAATAAAACATATGAAATAGGTGATATTAGATACTCAGAAAGGGTGAGAATATAGTGTAATATATGATTAAATAAAGAATAATCAATATAGAAAGGTAAAAAACTGAAACACATGACATTTAATCCATAACATGAGCATAATATGGAAGGAATAAATGATGATCAAATAATTCCACATAAATAATCACATGATGATGAAGGTTACAGATGGATATTATAACTAGTTGAATAATCAAATGGAATATCAATAACTAAATTCATAAATTTGGAATGCATAATGATAGACATCTAAATCATATTGTCTAGGCTTCTTTCTTAGACATCTAATATCATCAAGTCCTTTTTCCAAGACATCTATATAAATGGGTAGGGCCTCGTCCAAATCAAATTTAGTTTGTCTCATGAGACCTATATATAAATTAAGGGGAAATAATGGGACCCTTCTATTACTTACTAAGTCTAATTAACTCCTCATATGGATAATTAATACAACTGAATCAACATGCCTTAACAAAATCAATAACTGTCTATACTGGAAGAACTAGTCATATGAAATATCAATACTTTCCCCAGTCAAAAAAATATTAAACTATCCAAATAAATATGATGAATTGTATCATTAGATTACATCATAAACACAATATTTAATGATGGATTTTGATATATATTACAATACTTTGAAGATATAATTGGAATATTTCTTTAGGAAAATATGCTTTTAATTTAAAAATAATTTTCAAAATCTAGAAAATGTGCATGTAATGAAGAAATCATTTAATTTGTAAATAACCTTGTAAACCTAAAAAGGATTATTCAAATAATTGAGGTTTCATGACATAAGGAAATTACATTCATGACATATAAGTTAAAACAACATTCCTTTCACACTTTCATAAGAAAAATAAAAAGTACCTAGTTTGGAAAATAACAAGAAGATTTATTATAATTTTCTTTAAAAAAGGGGTAAAAATGAATTTTAAAAATAATTATAGAATATTAAAATAATTTTTAAGACATTTTTAGAAAATATGAACCTAGAAGAGAAATTTTCCTCATATTATACTGAAAAATAAACAATCCTGAATAATGACGAGATTGTGAAATAAACCCTTACCACTTGGGTTTCATTTGAATTGTAAGCACCATGAAAGAAATAAATTCACATTAAAATTTAAATACCATGAATAAAAATATATTCATGGTATAATATATAAAATAGGAAGTATTTAAACAACACAAAGTAAATAAGTAGTGAATATGGCATATGTCTCACATAAGTAAAAGTGAGATTAAAAACCATTACCTCAGGTTTGATTTCCTTTGTATATGTTTGAACCTCCTGTATAATAATTAAAAATTAATTATAAATACATTATAAAACCATAATCATATATATCATATCATATATGATTTCATTATAATTTTTATCACCCATTTATTATCAATTCATTGTTAAAATAACTGTTTTGGGTGCTAACTGCTTCGTTTTTCATGTATGTATTGATTCGGTATTTTCAGTCCTTATAATTTTATCATTGTTACATAATATCCATAATATTATTTTATGGATAAAATATAAAATATATTATATATATTTATACCCATATATAATTATAGAGATAGGAAAATGAATTACACTACTCAAGGAGACAGTGGGCCATACGTACACATGAATGCTATTTTCATTTTTTGATGAATGAAATAAAATAATGGTAAAGAAAAATTGAAATTTAAAGAATAAAAATTATAAAATATATTTCATATATATTAATTTTTTCATATTTATAACTACCCAAGTAAAGTGGTGATGAAAAACAAATTACACCCCTACGTGGAGATGATAGCAGTATATACAAATTAGTGATATTTTTACTTTTATTAGGATGGAAATGAGATAAAATATGTTTGTAAAAAATCATAATAAAATATAAGTATACTGTAGATACTGGATTTATTATTTTAGGATGATTATAAAACATGAATGGGAATTATAATAAGAAATAAAATTGAAAGAGTCGGTAAAGACAATTACCTCTTCTTCAGTGGACTCCACTTAGATCTCATCTTAAGGGCTCTACGGTTGGTCTTTTGAGAAGAAAGAACTGATAGAATGTGTATAAGTAAGTATAGGACATAATTTTATAGGTTATTTTCAATATATAAGTCTACAGGATGTGTAAAAAAGTGAGATAGGAGGTTCCCTTTTATAATTGAGGTGAGGGACACTTTATGAAATTCTCAAAATATTAAAATATATTAAGACTATTCTAGCGACAAATGCTTTCAAATATCCTGTAAATTCATAGGGTATTACATTTTAGATTATATATTATCCCATTTTTTCCTTATATAATATTTTTATTTTAAAAAAAAATTAATAAAATATTATATTCATAAAGTATCATTATTATCAATTTTGACATTATTCATTACTTTGACTTTAATAATACCAATAAAACAAGAAAAATTAGAAAATAATATTTTAATACATACCTAATATTTCATATTAATATAATTTTTTTATCACATTAATTAGTTCAAATTATATTATGTTTAATATTTTCAATGTCATTTATTTTATTTTTCCATTAATTGAATAATTACCATATCAGTGTTGTGTAAGACTTTATGGTAATTATTTCTTCACTAACTTTTTTTTAAATAAATTATCATGGTGTAGATAAATCTTTTATATTTAAAAATTATATTTATAGTAAAAAATATTCTCTTGGTAACACAATATTAAAAATTTTACACTTATTAAAAGTAAGAGTGTGATATGTTTGACTTTTCATTAAATAAAATACTATAAAGGTCATAATATATTCCAAGTGGACACAAAGTTTATAAATTATACACTTAGATTATTATTGTCTAGATATAGTCATAAAATAATATTTAGTTAAGTGTTTGTATCATTTTATATTTCTTATCATTTTATTTTTAAGCTAAATTACCTGATTTATCCTTTACTGCGGTAATAAAACTAGTAAACTTACTATTCATATTGAGTGAAAATAAAAGGAAACTATTTACTATATTTTTAAAAAATTATTAAAATTATAGTATACATTTTTTAAAATTCAAAACACTGAATTAGAATAATTTATTTTAAAATTAAACAAAAAAATGCAACTAAAAATAGTATTTCAGAAAAAAAAATCCCTTTTAAGTATAAGAATGTTTTTATTGAAAATTCAACCATGAAATTGATTCCAATTAATTTAATTGGATTTATAATAATATTATATAACTAATTTTACTATGAAACCATTTTAAAATAAAATGTAACTTTTCAAATGGTTGAACAAAAAATATAGTTTTCAATAAAAATCGGTATTTTTCACTATTCATTGGAAAAATAAATCATTTCAGAAAAATATAAAAAATTCACCCGAAGATAATTTTGATATGATGATTTCATAAATGAGTTTAATTTTATAAAATAATTTTTTAAAATTTTCAAAAATTAATTATATTATTTTCTCATAAAATGTAATAAAAACATTTTTAAAGAAAATGTATAAAATGACTTTACTAAAATTTAACCATTTAGTTCCTAAGAATTAATAAATAATTTTTTATTAATAAATACCTTTATATATATTTCATGATATGGTTAATCTTACTCACACCCACCAATTTAACAACTAGGTTATAATAGTCATATTTAAATAATATTCCATGGTTTGTTGAAGCTCAGTGTTGTGTGTTGTATATGCTATAGAACATAGTTTTCTTTTAAAATATCAGGTTTTTTTGCATCAAAATATATCAAAGAGATTAAATTTATTTCAAAAGAAACATATTGTAAAATATTGGTGTTTTACATTCTCCCATACTTTAATAAATTGCGTCCTCAAAATGTGTATAACGACCCATACTTTACAAAAATTGTTATTACTTCAGAATTAAAGGATACTTATTACAACATATAACAAAACCATGATAGGACCGTATAGGTATAGTGTCTTTAGAAACAAGGAAACATAAACAACTGGTTCATCAAGCATCTATATTTTATCTTGTTTATTTCATCATATCTAGAGTCCCTTTTGGCATATCCTACTTAATACCCTTCTTCCTGACCTGGGGAAAACAAAACATACAAAAGGGTGAGCTCAAATGCTCAGTAAGGGTAAACAAAAGAAATATCAATCATATCATATTCATAAGAACATAACATTTTGAAAATCTTAACCTACAAAAGAGATCATAATATCATAACATGGGATAAATCATATTAGTGAAATGTAATACCAATAATCATAACATAAAACATGAAACTTTGTGGAATACACACATAATAATAGAGAATCATTTCATATTATCCAAAACTCATTGCCAGGACTATCATAGCGGACAAAGTCTATTACTGAACCGAGTTCACTCCTCGTTCTAGTCCTATATCACTGAACCGGATTAACTAGCCGTTCCAACCATGTCTATCTCATGAGATATAAATCTTTACCCAATTCATTGGAGGGATATATAGGTCCCACCCATCTCATAATTAAACCATTCTTATGTGTGCCACAAAATCATAAATCATACATCCTAGCATAACCCATGTAATAAAAGTGGGATTCCTAAACATCATCCCATCATAATCCATATACGATAAAGAAATTTATAAAAATAATTCTGTCATAAGATAATCAAATCAATGTAATAATAGGTATAGAAACATAACCCTATATTATCTTAGATGGAAAATAATTTTGATAAAACACTTGAACTCCATTACTGAGGAAAATATCCTTTCTTCATTAAAAACGTTTTTTCTTTCTCAACATGTGATACGATTTTAAACTAAAATGAGTTAATTGAAAATAAACTTGAATACTTGTAAAGGAAGCTTCATGGAAATAATTTTCTATGAAAGCATAAAAATTCGTTCATGTCGTATAAGTTAAAAAAACATTCTTCTCGTACTTTGGCCGGAAAAGTCAAAAAGTATCTCATACTGAAAACGAAAAAATATTCTTTTCATATATTTTACTAAAAACTCACCAATAGGTAAAATTTGATTTAAAAAATTGTAGGGGGGTATAAATAACATGACATATTAAGGAAACTTGGATGTGGATGATAAATATTCCCTAGTAAATACCGAAGTATAAACAATCTTGGATAAAAATTGAGATTGCGAGATTTTCCCTTACCATAAGTCCAATATGCTTCGTACGTATCCGAACCTCCTGTATAATGATTTTAATAATGTTATTTACTTATTACATAATCATATTCATTGTTATGATATCATATATTGTCATATTCTTATTTTATTATTAGTAATATTTCATTGCTACTTGTTATTCGGGTGTTCATTTCTTTATGTTCTTATGCGTGTTTTGTCAAATAAATTCTTATTCATCTTTTGGTTATAGATAAATCATTTACATAATGGTATTAGTGTAATATATATCATATTTATTCATTCAATTCATTTATATAATCATTATTTAGTTAAGATCATATAGAACGAGTTGCATCACATCGTGGAGACGGTAGGCCGTATGTATGCACGAGCGATGATATCATTATTATGATATTAAAATCGTATATAATTAGATGTTATATCATATATAAAGAATCATAATAATGTTATATTTATTATTTATATCATTTATACTCCTTATTATACTCATCCAAATGATGAAATGTTTGAATAACAAACTACACCACGACGTGGAGACGGTAAGCCGTACATACGCATGTGTGGTGAATTTTTCATTCATAGGATGGATAAAACAACTAATATGGTTGTAATTTTTTTTAATAAAATTAATTATATAGAAGATACTGGACTTATTATTTTATAATGGAAACAACAAAGAAGGTGGAAGTGGAAGAAGAAAGGAACTTGAAATAGGTGGTGAGATATTTACCTCTTCTTCAGGTTCTTCCTTTTGATTTGATCAAAAGGGCTCCTTAGGTTGGATTTTTGACTAAAGGAAGGCCTCTAAGATGAAGGTAGGACAGTTTAGAGGGTATTTGGGAAGGTTTTGGATGAGCCAAATGGCTTTGTAGGTGTGAATTAGAGAGAAGGGGGAGTGCCCTTTTTATAAGAGAGGTGAGGGGCACCTTAGGAAAAACTTAAAATATTATTTTATAATAAATTTATATTCGGTTTATAATGTCTCCAAATTGATTTATTTCGATCCTAAGGTGGGAATTGGTCTAAATACACTCAACCAATAGGTTTTATACAGGTTTGGATCACTATATTAACCTTATCATTCATATTTAACTCTTAGTTAAATAGTTTAACATTTACCACGTTTCTTTGTATTTTTATATTATATGGTTAATAAACTTACTATATACATCCAAGATAACCCAAGTGGTTAATTAATGATATACATATCATTATATAAGTCTTTTTTCTGAACATTAGATTTTTAGGAATAGAATATAAATTAATAATATAATATTTCTTTTAAAAACTCTTTTATGTCAATTTTGACACTATTTGGTATTTTGTTTTTTCTAAATTCATAAAAGCATTATTACTTCGAAAAAAATTATCTAACCAACCCTAATATGATATATTAACCTATAAATTATTTTAATTCATAAAAAGTCTCAAATTACATTTATTTGGGTATTTATAATATCAATTATGTAAATATTTCATTAACAAGGTAATTACTGCATCATCATTGTGTCATACATAAATTAACTTATTTAATGTCTAAAAAATATAAATAAAATACCATTATGTAGGAAATAATTTTATCTTTCTAATGAATATTTATAGTCGAATTTATGTTATGTATAACCCTATATTAACTATGTTTTAGTTATTAAACTTTGATTTTAACTCTTTTAACTCTTCTTTAAATAAAATAATAATAAGTGTCCTAATCTAATCCAAGTGGACCACAGAGGTTCATATTTTATTCCTAAGGTTTTTTTGGTCGAATTATACTTATCCAATAGAATTATTACATGTGTTATAGTAATAATAAAATCATTTTTACCCTTAATTACCCTATTTACTTTTAACCGTGGTAAATAAAAGTAAAAAGTTACTATTCACCAAACATTATTTTTATCTTATTGAACCAAATTTTACTCCTTTATATTAACCATGTCTCTCAGATTTTTGAAATTCAACTCACAGAAGTGGTAAAATTAAGTTTTATGTAAATTTGCAAATTCTCCTAGGAGGTGGGTAAAAGACGGTAAAAAGTTCATTAAACTTTTTATATATCTAAAATTATTATAAAATGACTCCAATGAATTAAATTGAAGTTATATAGGTATTATGTATCTATTTTGATGTAAAATAAATTTAAATAAAATAAATAATTATTTAAATAAAAATTCGGTTTTAATCTATAACTCAGTGTTTTTCAATATTCATCAAAAATTGAAAGTTTTTAGAAAAATACCAAAAATTCACCCTAAGCTAATTTCGATATTCAAAATCCAAAAATGAAGTCCATTTTGAAAGATAAAATTTATATAATTTCAAAAAGTGGGTATTAATATTCATAATGGCTAGTTTATATAATATTTTAATAACATATCGTTGTTTAGTGAAACTCGGTATTGCCTACAACGCAAGATATCGAGGAAGGTTGATCTTGCGTGTGACGCAAGCCAAGACAATGTCGTGTGTAGTGAAAAATTCCTTTCGTGTTTTGTATAACATAATACATAAAAACAAAATATTTCTCATAAAATATCAGGGTGTTACATTCTACCCCCCTTAAAAAGAATTTCGCCCTCGAAATTCATCACTTCATAACAAACAGACGAGGATACCTCTCCATCATCATATCCTCAAGTTCCCATGTACCTTCTTCTAATTGGTGTTTCCTCCATAAAACTTTAACCAAGTGAGTGGTCTTGTTTCATAGAACTTTTTCACTACGATCCATAATCTCTATTGGATGTTCTTCATAAGAAAGATCTTTCTCCAGCAGTTTAACTTCTGAGCTTAGTACAGGTGAAGGATCGGGTATGTAATTTCTCAGGAGAGATATATAGAACACATCATAAACTTGAGAGATATTCGGTGGAAGCGCCAATCGGTAAGCTACCTTCCCAACACAATCCAGTATTTCAAAAGGACCAATATACCTAGGGCTTAGCTTTCCCTTCTTTCCAAATCTCATTACTCTCTTCCAAGGAGATATTCGTAAGAACACTTTATCACCCACTTAAAACTCTAGGTCTTTTCTTCAGTTGTCAGAATAACTTTTTTGTCGACTCTGAGCTGCTCTTATGTGTTTTTGAATAAATCTTACCTTTTCTTCCATCTCATCAACAAGATCAGGTCCTAATAGATTTGTTTCCCCAACTTCATCCCAGCAAGTTGGAGTTCTGCATTTCTTTCCATAGAGATCTTCATAAGTAGCCATCTGAATACTGGAGTGAAAGATATTATTATAAGAAAATTCCACCAAAGGTAGGTGTTGATCCCAACCACCTTTGAAATCCATAGAGAAAGCTCTCAAAATGTCTTCTAGAGTTTGAATTTTCCTCTCAGACTGACTGTCTGTCTGAGGGTGATAAACAACGCTGAAAATCAACTCGGTATCTAGAGTATGATGAAGACTTCGCCAAAAATTTGAGGTAAACCTCAGATCCCGATCAGATATAATGGAAAGTGGTACTCCATGCAATCTTACCACTTCCTTCACATATATCTTGACAAGCTGATCAAGAGATAAATCTTCTCTAATAGCAATGAAGTGTGCCGACTTCATAAGATGATAAACTATAACCCAAATAGAATTATTGCCTTTGGATGTTTTAGGAAGTCTAGTGAAAAATTCCATAGTGATTTTTTCCCATTTCCATTCTGGTATGAGTAATGGTTGTACCATCCCCTTAGACTTCTATCTCTCAGCTTTAACTTGCTGACAAACCAAGCATCGAGAGACATTTTCAGCAACAACTCTTTTTAGGCCATCCCAACAGAAGTACTCCTTCAAGTCCATATACATCTTCGTCCTTCTAGGGTGAATAGATAATTAATAACTATGAGCTTAATCCAATATTTCCTTCTCTAATTCTGGTATGAGAGGAACATGATCCCAATTCCTGAACCTTATTATTTCATCATAATCAATGTGGAATTCAGGAACATTTCCCACCTTCTTTTGTAACTCTACATATTCTTTCTGTGCCTCTTGAATCTTCACATGTATATATGGTTGAACATTCATTTGAGAAAGATAATATTTTTCCCCTTCCATTATAATTCCAAGATCCATACTTTGTAAATCCATAAATATTGGATCTTTTGGGATCCTCTTCATGGATAAGCTAGCATGTCCTTGTCGACTTATTGCGTCTTCCACCTTGTTTTCTTTCCTAGGGTGGTAATGAATTGAGCATTCGTAATCCTTAATCAACTCCAACCATCTTCTTTGGCGCATATTCAGATCCTTTTGTGTGAAAATATACTTTAAACTTTTATGATCAGTATAAATATCACACCTTTCACCATAAATATAATGCCTCCAAATCTTTAATGAAAATATTACCATAACTAATTCCGAATCATGAGTTGGGTAATTTTGCTCATGTATTTTCAACTGTCGTGAGGCATAATCTATCACCATATCGTTTTTCATGAGAACACACCCCAATCCCTTCTTGGATGCATCACTATAGATCACAAACCTTTCTCCACTACAAGGCAGTGTGAGCACAGGTGCACTAGATAACCTTCTTTTTAACTCCTTGAAATTCTCTTCACACTCCTCTGTCCAAACGAACTTAACTCCTTTTCGAGTCAACCAGGTGAGTGGATTAGATAATCAAGAAAAATCTTTCACAAAATGTCAATAATATCCAGCCAGACCAAGAAAACTTCAGATCTTAGTTACTGTTGTTGGTCTTGACCATCTTTCTATAACCTCTGTTTTTGCTGGATCTATAGATATCCCCTCTTTTGAGATTATGTGACCCAAAAAATGAAACTTTTTGAAGCCAAAATTCACACTTGGAAAATTTGGCATAAAGCTTATCCTTTTTAGGGTCTTTATACAATTCTCAAGTGATCTTCATGTTCTTCCTAGATCTTTGAATAGACAAGAATATCATCTATAAAGACTACCACAAACTGATCAAGATAGTCTCTAAAGACCCATTCATTAGATCCATGAAGATAGCAGGGGCATTAGTAAGACCAAATGTCATCACTATAAATTCATAGTGTCCATACCTTGTACGGAAATCCATATTTGGTATATCCTCCCTTTTTACCCTTAATTGATGATACCCTGAACAAAGATTAATCTTGGAAAAGTATTGATCTCTATGTAGTTGGTCAAATAAGTCATCAATGCGTGGGAGATGATATTTGTTCTTAATAGTGATCTTGTTAAGTTCTTGATAATCAATGCAGAGTCTCATTGATTCATCTTTCTTCTTAACAAATAGAACAGGTGCTCTCCAAGGTGATGCACTAGGGCGTATGAATCCCTTATCAATATTCTCTTGGAGTTGCTTCTTCAATTCCTATAACTCAATTGGGGCCATTCTATAAGGTGTATTTGAAATGGGCATAGCACCCGGTATGAGTTCAATTGAAAACTCAACTTCACGATTTGGTGGAAGACCTGAAAATTCCTCTGTAAATACATCATCAAACTCTCTTAAAATGGGCATATTCTTAATCATGAGTTTCTCTCAAACCATTTGAGATAAATAACCTTCATTTAATGGAATAAAGACCCATAAGATGGAAGAAATTTCCATTGGAAGGTCATATTCATCCTTACATCGATAGATGATCATAGATTGATCAGAAATATGAAATGTGACTTCCCTTATTTGGAAATTGATATGAGCTCCATATAAGGAAAGCCAATCTATGCCAATAATCACATCAAATTCCACTATAGGAAGGATCAAAAGATTTTTAGGAAGCACTTTCCCACAAACATCAATTGGAGAAGAATTATAAACTTTTGATGCAACCGTTGTGCCATTACGAGTTGTCACAACTAACTCAACAGCTAATTTTTGAGGTAGTACGGCGATGCCCTTAGAAAATTCTTCATAAATAAAAGAGTTGGTGGATCCAGAATCAAATAAAACATTTTATACTTTAGAGTGGATGGTAAGTGTACCTTTCACCACTTTGTTATCGTACTCCACATCGCCGATAGAAATTGAAAGTGACTTTCCTTTGTCTTTGGCATTAAGAGTTTGTTGACGTCAGTCATCATCAACATCCCTTGGAATAGGGAATTGATTAGCATAATTCCCCATTTCCTTGCACTTGTAACATTTAAGTGTAGGAGGTGCATTATGTGTTGCCTTATCTTTGTTCACATCACTATACATCTTTTTCCAATCACTGCAGCATTCAAATGCCTTATGACCTTATTTTCCACATTTGAAACATTTACTCGTCCCTTTAAGACAATTCCCTCCATGTTTCTTTCCACACTTTGAGCATAAGGGAAAAATCATTTTCTTTTCAATGTGGTCTTTAGATTTTCCTTTGAATTCTATTTTCCTCTTCTTATCAAACCCATATGACTAATGGGTTACTCCAATATCTATCTCAACCTTAAGACCACATTGAACAATTTCCTCATATATATTGAAGTCCTTTATGTCTAACGCCCTTATAAGACTTGGTTTTAAGCAACTAAAGAATCGATCGATCTTACTCTCAGGTTGGATAATAATTCTGGAAGCATACCTTGCAAGTCTTTTAAAATTAGCTTCGTAGGTACCAACAAATTCATCAACCTTTTTATTTAGTTCAAGAAACTACTTCTCCATATTTTTTCGAAGAATACGAGGGAAGTACTTATTGAAAAATATGTTCTTGAACTCATCCCATTATATGGACTCAATTTTGTATCTTTGCCTCATATTCTTGATAAGATTCCACCATTGATCAGCTTCACCTTCCAAATGATATACTACTAAGATGACTTTATCATGTTCAGAGCATTGTAGAACTGAAAATATATTTTCAGTGGTACTGATCCATTGTTCATCCACTAATGGATCAATAGACCCGCTGAATGAGGGTGGACACTGCCTCATGAAGGATTCAACAGAATATTGATCCTTCCTTTTCTTGTTTGGAAGTCCTGCATGATTCATAGCTTGAGAAAGTTGTGTGATCATAGCTACAAGATTTTTTATTCAAGCTCCCGTAAAATTTGGTTTCTCATGGGGACAATCATTGCATTTTCCATCACATTTATCCTTAACACGGTTCCTTCGGGTTCTATCCATTGACTAAAACCAATAAGCATAGTGTGAGAAACACTAATCATAACAGGGAAACCACATAATCAAGAATAAAATTTCACACTTTAGGTCTTATCATTGGTTATTCATGGCCATTTATAAAACACTAATATTGTGTTCTATGCTTAGACATATCCTTAGGGTTCTTAATAAGGATTTCACATCCTAGTTTCCAAAGGTTGACTATACGTTTCCTCTGATAAAAACTATAACAACCCATACTTTACATAAATTCTTATTACTTCATAATTGAAGAATACTTATTAAAACATACAACAAAACCATGATAGGACCGTATAGGTATAGTGTCTTTAGAAACTGGGAAACATAAACAACTGGTTCATAAAGCATCTACATTTTCTCCTATTTATTTCATCATATCTAGAGACCCTTTTGGCATATCCTACTTAATACCCTTCTTCCTGACCTGGGGAAAATAAAACATACAAAAGGGTGAGATCAAATGCTCATTAAGGGCAAACAAATGAAATATCAATCATATCATATTCATAAGAACAGAACATTTTGAAAATCTAACCTGCAAAAGAGATCATAATATCATAACATGGGATAAATCATAGTAGTTAAATGTAATCCCAATAATCATAACATAAAACATGAAACTTTATGGAATACACAGATAATCATAGAAAATCATTTCATATTAGTCAAGAATCATTTCCAAGACTATCATAGCGAAAAATTTCCATTACTGAACCGAGTTCACTCCTCGTTCCGGTCCTGTATCACTAAACCGGATTAACTTTCCGTTATAGCCATTCCTATCTCATGGGATATAAATATTTAACCAATACATTGGAGGGAGATATAGGTCCCACCCATCTCATAATGAAACCATTATTATGTGTTCCACAAAATCATAAATCATACATCATAGCATAACCCATGTAATAAAAGTGGGATTCTTAAACATCATGCCATCACAATCAATATATGATAAAGGAATTCATAAAAATAATTCAATCATAACATAATCAAATCAATGTAATAATAGGGATAGAAACATAACCCTATATTATCTTAGATGGAAAATAATTTTGATAAAACACTTGAACTCCATTCTAGAGGAAAATATCCTTTCTTTATTAAAAACATTTTTTATTTCTCAATATTTCATAATATTTTAAACTAAAATGAGTTAATTGAAAATAAACTTGAAAATTTGTAAAGTAATATTCATGGAAATAATTTTATATGAAAGCATAAAAATCCATTCATGCCGTATAAGTTAAAAAAACACTCTTCTCGTACTTTGGCTGGAAAAGTCAAAAAGTATTTCATACTGAAAACGAAAAAAGATTCCTTTCATATATTTTACTAAAAACTCACCAGTAGGTAAAATTGGATTTAAAAAATTTTAGGGGGATATAAATAATATTACATATTAAGTAAACAAGGATGTGGATGATAAACATTCCCTAGTAAATACGGAAGTATAAACAATCTCGGATAAAAATTGAGATTGTGTGATTTTCCCTTACCTTAAGTCCAATATGCTTCGTACTTATCCAAACCTCCTATATAATGATTTAAATAATTTCATTGACTTATTACATAATCATATTAATTATTATGATATCATATATGGTCATATTCTTATCTTCTTATTAGTAATATTTCATTGCTACTTGTTATTCGGGTGTTCATTGCTTTTTGTTCTTATGCATGTTTTGTCGAATAAATTCTTATTCATATTTTTAGGTTATAGATACTTCATTTAAATAATGGTATTAGTTTAATATATATCATATTTATTCATTCAATTCATTTATATAATCATTATTCAATAAAGATCATGTAGA
The DNA here is from genome assembly GCA_963277665.1 of Viscum album. Taxonomy (NCBI): domain Eukaryota; kingdom Viridiplantae; phylum Streptophyta; class Magnoliopsida; order Santalales; family Viscaceae; genus Viscum; species Viscum album. The sequence continues at coordinate 306,452,578 of OY728136.1, forward strand.
ACGATTTGCATCACATTGTGGAGACGGTAGGCCGTATGTACGCACGAGCGATGATATCATTATTTTGATATTAAAATCGTATATAATTGGATGTTATATCATATATAAAGAATCATAATAATGTTATATTTATTATTTATATCATTTATACTCATTATTATACCTATACAAATGATTAAATGTTTGAATAACAAACTACACCACGACGTGGAGACGGTAAGCCGTAGGTACGCACGTGTGGTGACTTTTTCAGTCATAGGATGGATAAAATAACTAATATGGTTGTAGAATTTTTATAATAACATCACAATATATAGAATATAATGGAGTTATTATTTTATAATGGAAACAACAAAGAAGGAGGAAGTGGAAGAAGAAAGGAACTTGAAATAGGTGGTGATATATTTACCTCTTCTTCGGGTTCTTTCTTTTTTTTGATAAAAATGGGTCCTTAGGTTGGCTTTATGACTAAAGGAAGGCCTCTAGGATGATGGGAGGACAATTTAGAGGGTATTTGGGAAGGGTTTGTCTGAGACAAATGGCTTTGTAGTTGTGAATTAGAGAGAAGGGGGAGTGCCATTTTTATAAGAGAGGTGAGGGGCACCTTAGGAAAAACTTAAAATATTATTTTATAATAAATTAATATTCGGTTTATAATGGATCCAAATTGATTTATTTAGATTATAAGGTGGTAATGGGTCGAAATCCACTCAACCAATAGGTTTTATACAGGTTTGGGTCACTATATTAACCTTATCATTTATATTTATTTCTTAGTTAAATAGTTTAACATTTACCATGTCTCTTTGTATTTTTATATTATATGGTTAATAAACTTACTATATACATCCAAGAAAACCCAAGTGGTTAATTAATGATAAAAATATCATTATATAAGTCTTTTGGCCGAACTTTAGATATTTAGGAATAGAATATCAATTAATAATATAACATTTGTTTTAAAAACCCTTTTATGTCAATTTTGACACTATTAGGTATTTTGTTTTTGATAAATTCATAAAAGCATTATTACTTGGAAAAAAATTATCTAACCAACCCTAATATGATATAATAACCTATAAAATTAGTTTAATTCATAAAAAGTCTCAAATTACATTTATTTGGGTATTTATAATATCAATTATGTTAATATTTCATTAATAAGGTAATTACTGCATCATCATTGTGTCATAAATGAATTAAATTATTTAATGTCTAAAAACTATATATAAAATACAATTATGTAGGAAATATTTTTATCTTTATAATTAATATTTATAGTTGAATTTATCTTATGTATAACCCTATATTAAAAATGTTTTAGTTATTAAACTTTGATTTAACTCTTTTAACTCTTCTTTAAATAAAATAATAATAAGTGTCCTAATCTAATAAAAGTGGACCAAAGAGGTTCATATTTTATTCCTAATTTTTTTTTGTCGAATTATACTTATACAATAGAATTAGGACATGTGTTAGGCTAATAATAATATCATTTTTACCCTTAATTACCCTATTTACTTTTAACCGTGGTAAATAAAAGTAAAAACTTACTATTCACCAAAAATTATTTTTATCTTATCGAACCACATTTTACTCCTTTATATTAACCGTGTCTCTCGGATTTTCGAGATTGAACTCACAGAAGTGGTAAAATTATTTTTTATGTAAATTTGCAAATTCTCCTAGGAGGTGGGTAAAAGACGGTAAAAAGTTCAATAAAATTTTTATATATAAACAATTATTATAAAATGACTCCAATGAATTACATTGAACTTATATAGGTATTATTTATCTATTTTTACCTAAAATAAATTTAAATAAAATAAATAATTATTTAAATAAAAATTCGGTTTTAAACTATAACTCAGTGTTTTCACTATTCATCAAAAATTGAATGTTTTCAAAAAAATACCAAAAGTTCACCCTAAGCTAATTTCGATATTCCAAATCAAAAAATGAAGTCGATTTTGAAAGTTAAAATTTATAAAATTTTAAAAAGTGGGTATTACTATTCATAATGGCTAGTTTATATAATATTTTAATAACATAACGTTGTTTAGTGAAACTCGGTATTTCGTACAACGCAAGCTATCGAGGAAGGTTGCTCTTGCGTGTGACACAAGCCAAGATAGTGTTGTGTGTAGTGAAAGATTCCTTTCATGTTGCGTATAACATAATACATAAAAACGAAATATTTCTCATAAAATCTCATGGTGTTACAATGTGAAATTGTGATTGGTAATCAAGTATTTTACATTTGAAAATACCTCTGTGGAAAACCCACATCGTAATTTTTTTTATAAAAATACTTTTAAAAGAGGGAAGGGGAAGTATGAATGTTACCAAAACACAGGTTTCCAAATAAGAGAGCATTATATGGAAGTGAAGATATGGATATAGAAGAAATGTAATTTCCCAAGTTCATTGATCACGAGAAAGTTAATGATCTTGAGAAAGTTAACAATCACAAAACCCTAAACCACATATGTGGAAAAGGCCATAAATTCCTCAACATTTAAAGTTATAGGAAAACATTTGTTGTCTTAATATCCTTTTCCTAGAGTTGAGGCATTCCATTACTATCTATACTTGGAACACAAGGAAATATACTTACTTAACAAGTCGAATTTCATTCTTTAATCAATTTACACCACAATATCACCTTCTTCTCTAAATGATGAATAATATGAATATTTCATGCCTTAAGCACTATGGTCAACTTCTAACGGATCACATAATCCACAAAATTCTAACAAGCTACCCCTCCCGTATTTAGATATTAACCAAAAAAAATTGGTTAGCATACGTTATGCAATATGGATAAATACATTACTTTATAAAACATCAATAATAATTACTAAGTATTATCTTAATCCAATACATAATTAGTTAATCATATAGATTATCCATAACCAAATTCAACACCCATAAATTTATAAATAAAGTCACTATGATTCCAAAATCAACTTAAAATCTATCCCCAAAAGTATCTCTTAATGTCACATACCTAATACATGCCCCCCTTGCTCATATATTCTTTAAAGACATGGTAATAAACTAAATTACCATAAAGGCATAATGAAAACATGCATTCTACTGAAAATTAACATCATCCTTTTTCTTCAAATAAAACCACAGTATAATGAATATGTTCCTTAAATCCAAACTTGTAGTAAAATCCAACAACAATAATGTAAACCATCAAATCAATAATCTATCTTATGGTCACTAATACTATCTCATAGACATATCTTTATCATTATTATCTCAACATCGAGAATATATTAAGGGTTATTTTCCCCCAATCATGTGTTTTTCAATAAGATTAACTTTCTATTGAATCACTTTTCCTGGTCATCGATACTATTCAACATATGTTCTCAAATCCATAAAGAAATGGAATTATAGTATAATCTTTATACATTTCATGATTTTTATAATGATAATTTCATTAATAAAATAATTTCAAAACATATTTCTTTAATCCAAATACATAAAAATAGTATTCATTCCACTTTAGCTATATCAATAACATAAGATTGACCTTGATCCTTTATCTTTTTCAAAGGCATATTCCCTTGACTCTTTGGGAATTCATTTTCATTCCACCCCATCTTCTTATATTGGAAGCATTACACATTGGAAAATTATTTCTTTCACTTGAAATCAAGAGCATGGTGGAAATTTTCCCCACACTTGTAACAAACTCCTTTTCTTTTTAATAATATACTAAGGTGTTTCCATCCACAAGTATCACATGTTGGAAAATCTTCCTTTAATTTCATACCTTTATCCATATTTTTTTTCTACCATCATATTCTTATCTTAATTCCATTTGAAGTCATAAGACTTAAGGAATTATTTCTATATCTTGATAGTACATGATACTAAATCCTTATATGATGAGAATGTTTATGATACCTGTTCTATTCAAAGGATTGTCTTGATCCCATCAAATAAATGTTCAATATTACTCTTTGTATTATGTATATAGTCTATTGTATTCCTTATTAACCCTGTAATTTTTGATTCATACATAGAAACATTTTTCTCTTCTTTTTATATTAGACTCTAGAACTATATTTCCATATCTTCTTATTACTCATGAGTAAAATATTTTTCCAATAAGGGTTCCTTTAAATAATTTTATTACATGATACCTTTTTTTGAATCATGATTGGTGTTTTTAATCAATGAAAACCATTGATCTGTATCCCCTAAGAGATGATAATATTCCATGAAAACCTTCTCCCTCTTATTACTTCCCAAAGTGAGAAATATCCTCTCTATGGAACTTACCCATTGATCATATACAAATGAATTTGTAGTCTAATTAAATGATTAATATTGTCAAGGAATGAAGTGATCTATCATTTTTACACCGCATTAGGGATCAGTAGGCTTCTCTATATGGAAAACATTTGTGCCTATAACCAGAGACATCTATCCCAATATTGTTATAATTTGTTCAGCTCCAACTGTAACTCCTTCTACAGCTTTATTATCTTTCCCAGGAGGTAAATCCCTATATGTATTACATGTATTGATATAGTTTCCATTACCTCAACTAGAACCATTTATAAAATAAGTATACACTAGATTATATCATAACATTATGAAACACATTTTATAATATCAAAACTAGTGAAACACTTAACATGAGTTGAAAATTTAGGTATAACTAATCTCAAAATAATAAGCTTGTTTTCTTTGGGAATATTTTAAAATTATATCCTAGGGTTTCTTTATCCAATATATGTTTTCCTAAATTTTGTTCATATGGTTTCTACTAGACTTCATTTGATACCAACTATAAATAACCCAACTCTAGTAGCCCAGTGTTTATGGTTAATTTATTACATTGGCATAAGATATAAGGAATTACATTCCAAAAGACTGAATAGTTTAATAGTCTTGGTAAAATATATACATAATTGAAATTTACATTACATTTTAAACCATAAAATACATAAATAATTTTATTTGATAATTCTATTATTCTTATTAGTGTATCCCTATATATTAATCAAAAAACACTTCCTCTTATCATAGGGAAAATAAAACATAATAAAGGGGTGATATTAGATGCTCTGTAAGGGTAAGGATATCGTGGAAGATATTAATAAATAAGGAATAATAAATATGGTAAGTTAAATCACTAAAAAACATTCCATTTAATCAATAACTTGAACATAATATGGAAGGAATAAATGATGATAAAACAATTCCACATAAATAATCACATGAGCATGAAACATAACTAGGTAAATTATAACTAATTGAAAAAATATATGGAATATCAATAACTGAATTCATAATGATGTAATGAAAAATGTAAGGCATCTTAAAAATACCATTGAGGCTTCATTCCAAGACATCTAATATCATCAAGGCCTTATGCCAAGACGTCTATATAAATGGGTAACGCCTTGGACAAAACCAATTCTAGTTTGTCTAATGAGACATATCGATGCATCAAGAGGCTACAAAGGCCCCATAACAACACTTAATAAGTACAATGAATTCCTGATATGGACAAATAATGCAAGTAAATCAATATTCCTTAACAAAATCAATAACTAACTGTATCATAAGAACTAGTCATACTGAATATCAATACTTTCCTCAGTCAAATTGATCAAAACCCATCCAAATAAATATGAAGGATGGTATAATTAGAGTATATATTAAACATAATATTAAACAAATTATATTGACATAGATGAAAATAATTTAAAAATATTATTGGAATATTTCTTGATGAAAAAACCCTTTTTATTTTGAAAATATTTTTTAAAATATAAAAACCGCACATGTAATAAAGATATAATTTTCTTTGAAAAGAAACATGTAAATTTATGAATTAATATTCAAATAATTTTGGAATAATGATAATGGAGAATCACGTTCATGCCATATAAGATTAAAAAAATTCCTTTCAGACTTTTGTAAGAAAAATTAAAAAGTATCTTCTTTGGAAAATGAAAGAAGGATCCTTTTTAAAGCAGTTTTTAATAAGTCAAAAGGGGGTAAAAATGGCTTTAAAAAAATCATTGGATAATAGTAAAAACAATTTTTAAAAAATTATTTAGAAAATATGTACATGGAAGAGAAATATTCCTCAATTGATACTTAAAAATAAACAATTCTGAATAATGATGAGATTGTGAAATAAACTCTCACCACTTGTGTTTCTTTTGAATCGTAAGACCCATGAAAAAAATAAATTCAAATTAAACATTAAATACTATGAAAATAATTATATTAATGATATAATATATAAAATAGATAGTATTTACACTACAAAAAGTAAATAAGTGGTGAATATAGAAGTGTCTCAGGGAAGTAAAACTGATATGAGGAACCCTTACCATAGGTTTGATTTCATTTGTACATGTTTGAAAATACTCTGTAATAAATATATATTTATTATACATATATAATATAAACAAAATCATATATATATATCATACTATATATTATAATTATAAAATTTTATCACCCTTTAATTATCAATTCATTGTTAAAATCACCGTTTTGGGTGGTAACTGCTTCATTTTTCATGAATGTTTAGATTCAGTAGTTCTAGTAATTGTAATTTTATCATAGTTAAATCATATAAAAAATAATATTTATGGTTTAAATATCATATATATTAAATATATAATCATTTATATCCATCCATAATGATATAGATAGAAAAATTAATTAAACCGTTCATGGAGACGGTCGGTCGTATGTACACATGAATGGTGTTTTCATTTTTTGATGAGAGGAAAGAAATAATAGTAAATTACAATTAACATTTAAATAATAATTATTAATTTATATATATCATATATATTCATTTTCTCATGTTTATAACTATCCAAGTAAAGTGGTGATGGAAAATTAATTACACCACTATGCGAAGACGATAAGTCATACGTACTCACGAGCGATGTTTCCTCTTTTATTAGGATGGAAAAGAGATGAAATATGATTATAAAATCATAATAATAATGAATAATTATATTAATTACACTGTATTTATTATTTTATGATGGGTAAAACACATTAACAAGAATTAGAAGAAGAAATAAAATTTAAAGTGTCGACTCCTCTTCTTCGGTGGACTCGCTTTATATCTCATCTTATGGGACATAGGGCTATTATTTTGATAATACCAGAACCTATAGAATGTTTATAAGAAATTTTAGGATATAATTTGGAAGTTTTTTTTTGAGATATAAGTCTCTAAGTGGTGTAAATAATTAAGAGAGTAGGTTGCCTTTTATAATTGAGGTGAGGTACACTTTAGGAATCTCTCAAAAGATTAAAATATATTAAGACTATTCTAGTCCCAAATTATTACAAATGGACTATAAATAAAAATGGGATGATATTTTAAAAAATTTATTATACCATTTTTTATTATCTAATATTTTTATTATTTTTATATAATTTAATAAAAAATAATATTCATAAAATATCATTATTGGAAATTTTGACACTATTCATTACTTTGACATTTATAATACCAATAAAATAAGATAACTTCAAACATAATACCTTAAAAAATTAAAAATATTTTATATTAGTCTATAAAATTCTTGGATATCATTAATTAATTAAAATTATATTGATTTTAATATTTTCAATATTATTTTTTTGATTTTTCCATTAATTGAATAATTACTGCATCATCATTGTGTAAGTATTTAAGATAATTATTTATTTACTAAAATTTTCTAAATAAATTACCATTATGTAGATAAATATTTTATATTTAAAATACTATTTCTTATTTAACCTATCCTATCGATAACAACTTATTAAAAATGTCACACTTATTAAAAACAAGAGTGCGATAAGTTTGACATTTCGTTAAATAAAATAATATAAAAGTAATAATTTTATCCAAGTATTTTCCAAAGGTCATAAATTTGAGCCTTGGATGATTATGGTGGATATATAATCATAAAATAATAGTTAGGTATGTTTTTGTGTCATTTTATGGTTCTTATCATTTTATTTTTAACCTAAATTACTTGATTTACACATTATCGTGGTAATAAAATTATAAAGTTTACTATTTATATTGAAAAAAATAAAAGTGTAATATTTAATAAATTTCTAACTAATAATTTAAAATATGAAATCCATTTTTCACAATTCAAAACCTATAATTTTAAAATTTAAATTTAAAATTAAACCCTAAATATTCCAATAAAAACAATTTTTCGGAAAAAATGACGTTTTAAGTACAGAAATATATTTATTCAGAATTAAAAAATGAAATTAATTCAAATGAACTTAATTTGATTATTAATAAGATAATATAACTAGTTTTACTTTGAAACTATTTTAATATAAAATGTAACTTTTCTAATATTTGAAACAAAAATATAGTTTTCAATAAAAATCGGTACTTTTAACTATTTACTAAAAAAATATATCTTTTCAAAAAAATAGAGAAAATTAACCCTAAGATAATTTTGATATGATTATTGAAAAATTGAATTTAATTTTTAAAAATTTATTTTCTAAAATTTTCAAAAATTAATTATGTTATTTTCTCATAAAAATAAATAAAAATTATTTTTGAAGAGAATATATAAAATAACCTTACTATAATTTGATTGTTAATTTTTTAATAATTAAGAAATAAATTTGAATTTATTAATACCTTTATATATAAATTTAATAATAAGGTTAATACTATTCCCTCCATTCAATTTAATGTCTAGGTTATAACGTTCACATTTAAATAATATTTCGTAATTCGTTGAAACTCGGTGTTACATGTTGTATATGCTATCGAACATAGTGTTCTTTTAAAATATTAGAGTTGTGTGCCCCACAAGATATAAAAGAGGTTAAATTTATTTAAAAATATTTACCATAAAATCTTGGGGTGTTACAGTTGATATGATAATGATAAATTCATCTTCTGGAACCTTTCCTAAAACTCATACAAAGTATTTCCACTAGCTTGTATAATACTATATATTTACTTTCTTAGCTGGGTAATTCTTAAATTAGGTGTTTTCTAGAGTAATTATCTTTATATTTATACATAATTTTTCACTTCTCTAGCCTATAAGTTATACATTCATTATTTAGGTAGACATTCTATATAGAATGTGGGATTATATGACTCATCTCAACTTAAAGGTGTTTAAAAATACTCCAAACTTATTTAGATTCTTGTTTGTGTCTTTAAATACCAAGAAATAAAACTTAGAGAGTAGTAAAATTAAGCTACAATTATGCTCAAAATCTAATTTATTATTTTTCTATAATTTTTTTTGTTATGATTCAAATTAGGTGCATAAAGTTCTCTAAGTGTTCTACTCAACTGAGATAAATTTCTTTATATGTTTTTACTTCATAAGGAAAATATAGAAGAAATGGAAAGGTATGAGTAATTTCTAAATATAATAGTAAGAAACTCCCTATCCACTTGTTCAATGATCCAAAAATTTTGTATTATATCCAACATAGTTCTTTTAACCTCTAGTTCAGATCCAAAGAGGTGATCTGAACTACACCTAGTCATGAATTCAAAAATATATTAAATAAAACTAAAATAATGAAAGAAGAAAACAATAAAAATATATTTTCTCCCTAGAAATGGTTCTAGGTTAATACACCATGGCTATCATGGGTAATAAAAATATAATCCATTGAGAAATATTTCATAGTGTGACTCAATTTTTCTCTAGAGAGGAAATATTTTCAATGTTCTTTTTGTGTTTCTTGTGTGGGGTTGGGTTGTATTTAAAAACATAAAATAATTATTTATATTTAAATGATAGTATAAGATTTATTAGAATAAATATTTAAATAAGTGGTCACCTCTCATATATTCCCTCACCATACTTTTCTAAATCATGATTCACCCAAATAAATTCACCTTATCTCTCCCTAATTTACTGAAACCTCAATCAATTTCCCTTACATGGATAATTCAGGATAAAAGGGAAGTGTAATTATCATTTCAATTTCTACTCTTTCCTAGATGATAAAATATAGATCTTTAATTACTCATGAACTTAACCTAACTACCTTGAACAACATGGAAAATTAAGTGGGTATATGGGATTTTTGTCTAAAAATAAAGATGAAATAATGGAATAAGAATAATATCATAGTAAATAATGAAAATATTCTATTTTATATAGTAATAATCCACTTCTAGTAAAAAAAACATAAGAGAAATTATTATTAAATATAATAATTAATATAATATAGGTGTTGAGTAAATATCTTTGGGTAGACCACTATGGGTATAGTTCACCATCACTGGTTAAATATAAAAGTAGAGAAGAAAAAAAATATCCAATAGAATCCTCCCTATATAGCGAGTTCTGGTCTATTTTATAAGGACAAGATGAATATTGTGAAATTTATACAGTTGGGAAGGTCCTTTTATGAGTTTGGGATGATCTATCTCCCTTTAGTGTATTCCATAAAATTTATTCAATATGATAATTTGAATATTGTGCTCCCAGAATATAAACATATTTTCTCTTCTTCCTTGGATTGTGAACTTCCCCTAATTTCTCATCCTCTTTTCCCGATTTTTCCAAAAACCAGGATGGTAATATACACTTAATTTACTTATTCCTAAAATGATTTCTATGTGTGCTGAGATGATCCCATGGTTATTATTATTCAATAATTCTGCCGATCTAGCCTATATTTTTATTCTTCTGATTATCCCAGTCTAAAATATTATTAATTTCAACACTAGGAGAAAGAAAATCTTACATACTCAGATCCTATAAATTCCAAAAAATCTAAAATGTTATGTTTCAACCAATCTCCTTAGAAAATCTATTATGTATACAACTAATTCATATTTAGAAAACTAAAAAAATTTATGAATATCTCCATTGCTTCTAGAAAATGTGTCATATTTTATCCTCAAATTTTTAAAAGGTGTAGAATGTTATGTATTGGTTAGTCTCTTCTAGAAATATATTATGTATCATATTATTTGGGAATGTTATCTTATGTATCATATTTTATCTTCAGAAAACACATTTCACATGTCACTTCTTTAAATTTTTTCAAAATATAATATGTTACATATTATATTATTTGAGAAAAATATCCTACATATTTTATCTAGTATAAATTTTCATTTTTTTCAAGATAAAAATGTTATATTCCCCTTTTTCAATAGATAAAATGTTATATACCCAGAAATACTTCTTAAAATTCACCAAGAATATAATATTACATATTACATTTGTGGGGGAAGAGTTACTTTACACAAATTGCTTCTCTAAAACTTCACCAAGTAGAAAATTCTATCTTATTTCAGTGAATTAAAAAAATGTTATGAATATGATTAATCATCCAATTGTGATAAAATATAGTATATTACATATTATATTATCTTAATTTATAATATTATATATCACTAGTATGTTTTTCCTTTACCAAATTGATAAATATAGGAACAATTTATCTATGAGATAATGAATTTTAGAGCACATTGAACTACCTAATACAATATCATTCTCTCCCTTTAATTTTTATGCCTTCTATAGAATTAAAAACTCTCATATTTTATGTTCTATCTATAGAGTGGTCTATTTACACCCTTACTTCCAAAAATAATAATTATAGAAAAGAAAATAGCTTGAAATACCTCAACTAAACCGTGTTGAATGTTGAAATTATGTATAACATAGTTGATAAGGATTGTCTCACCCTAATCATTTTAGAATAAAATAAATTAAATTACCTAGATAATGACAACTTCCACTTTGTATCCAACATATATCCTCTCAAGTATATAATTAACCACACTATTCTAACTAAGAAATTGGATAGATGGTCCATTTTATTACAAAAATTCAATATCTAATTCACCCCTTAGAAAGAAATAAAATTAAATGCATTTTATAACTTTCTAGTAACCCATATAACTCTAAAGGAAGCATATTTAGATAAAAAATCATGATAAAATGGTTTTATTTTTCAATAATTTTACCCAAACATAGGATATATATTTATACAATTAATTTGAGACCCTAAACAATAAAAATATTTAAGACTATAAGTAAATAGGTCTGGTTTTGGGATTTTACTTATATATCCAAATAATATACTCCTTTTATACACATTCCTTCTCTTAGAGAGTTTTAGAAAAAAATTAATATACTAATCCTTGATCACAAGTCAATTATTAGCTTAGAAAATAATGTTTTCCCATTTTGAAATTAAATAAAATATATCATTGGTCAATAAATAAGTTAATGGAGAATATGCCATAAAAAAGGATAAACTAATCCCTCTACTTTATTAAACATGAAAGGTAATGAAATAATTCCCCATAAAGGGGTAATTTCTTATATCCCTCTATAACTCAATGCCACTAAAGATATGATATATAATTTAGTGACCACCCTTGGAATTCCATATAAGGATGAAATAATCATCATGTTTCACATTGGAGAGTAGTCACCCCCTTTATCAATGAGAAGATAATATGAGTGGTTGAAATTTATCCTACTATATCAATAGCACATGACTCTACCAAAAGACTTAGATGAAAAAAGAAAAAATCTCTAGATAATTACTTATTTTATCCTCTTTGATGGCCCAAATTCTCTAAGAATGTTTTATGAGAATATATTTATTGGGGTTATTTTTAGGAGTATTGAAGTGGAACACTCTTGAAGTTAGGTTTGACGTTCATTCATACACATGCGACACAAACCAAATGGAAACCAAGCTCTCCCATAAAATCATGATAGTTGGTTAATTTTTTCCTTCAATTATTCAAGGCAGTGTGTACTTTATCAATAAATTAAATTCATGTCAAATTCATACTAATTTCACTCACCAACCACTGGAGCTTTGATATTTTTCAAATCACTCATAGAAATTTTCTAATTAGGGAATGGATGTCATGTGCCCATATTTCCTAGTGACAGTTTGGAAGTTCAATTTCATCTTTACTACCATCAATTTACTCTTCAAGTGTGATGATGTGGTACCCTTGAAGGAGTTTAAGATATATTACAAAATTTCTTTTATCAAATACAATATTATTAGAAGATTTTTAGTCCCCCATATCATCCTCACATATAATGGAAATAAATTATATACAAATGAATTGTAAAAGCTTTATAAAAAGTATGAAATCTATTTTAACCATTCTTTCCACTATAATGACATTGATTATAGGTAAACACAGGCCTTTAATGAGACACTATTAAAAAATTTATATAATATGGTGAAAAAGGAAAATAAGACATGGCGATATAGTCTTATCATTACATTATGGGCTTAACACACCTCTATGTATACCCCTACCTAGGTGAACCAATTTTCTATAGTGTATTTGAAATAATCATGTTTACCATCAAAATACTACACCCCTCACTTTGAACAACTATTTAAAATGAGTAAAAAAATGATGAGAAATAAAAAATACACTTGGATGAATTGGAGATCATTGATGATAAGTAGTTACAAGTAGTACACAAACATGAGGCTTACCGGAGTTAGTTGTACTAGGAATTCAATAAAAAGGTTTACCTTCAATCATTAATTCAAGGGAATCTAGTTCTATATCTAAGGAAAACAATGATACTAGGGTAGAATCCAACAAAATTATAATTTAATTGAGAAGGTACTTACATCGTTCACAAGGTATTCCCCAATAATTCCTATTCCTTAATCATAATGGATAGAGAAAATATCATGCCCCCCCAACAAATTGTTCTTAAATAAGTACTTTGGGTTGGTCCATGTTGGTACGACTAAGTCCTTTTCATAAGATATTAAATTGTATGAATAAAGATCTATCCCATATGATAGATAAAATGATTGGAATGGTTTATTATATGTGTACATATTTCATTACATGATATCTTATTTCATATAATATCTACTAGTGAATGGTTTCATTATCCATAAGCCTTTATTATGATTAGAATAATTTGTATTTATCCAATAACAAAAATTTTCTTGATTCCCATTCTTATAGGATTCATAGTGATGCTCGAGCCTCCAATCCTGATTCTAGCAACAGATCTCATACTCTTTTATCCTTTAGGCCATCCTGGTATTGTATCATTCTCAATTCATGTTGGGTTCTCCCATAACGAACATACACTAGGATATAAATATTTTACACTCTCCCTTGATCATGAGATGAATCTTCATATATTCCCATTATTAAGAACAACTCATGGATTGAATCCCCCAATTATAAAATTTTTTCCTTTTACCTTGATAATATGACCAACACTATTTCATGTATGGTCTTATTCTATTTACACATCTCAAGGCATCCATATTATCTGACTTTATCTTACACATGATCTATACTTCAACAAATATTTTCTATAAAATTACAAATTTATTGATTCCAATTATCACAAGATATATAGTAATGAATAGATGTATTACTCTAAAACAAACCTCATGATTCCACTTCACCCAATCCCTTGTTTAGCCATGGAGTTGAGGTTTTCATTTATTCACATCATTATTGATCCACATTTCTCTTAATAGGTTCATCAATTATTTTATCCTAGTTTCCCCTCTATAAGTTCTCAATAAATCCAATATTCATAACTTTCTTAAACTATATGCGGCTTGATTCCCATAATTATAGGATATGTAGTGATGGTTGTATTTCTTATTTTGGGTCTAGTTATGATTCCTCAAATTCCCCATTCCATTCCAGTGATGCGATTTCACTTATGCACATTGTGTCTTCTCTAACCACCCTATTCTAGGATGAAACCCCTTCATTTTCCCTAATGTAAGAGTCAAAATTAATTCATAGATCTTAGAATAAATATTTTTTACTTAATTCATGTTATCATAGGATACATAGTGATTCCCAAATCCTTTATCTTGAAGCCCAGATTAAAATCCTTCCTTGATACTCCCCATGCATTGGTATGAGAACAATAAAGTTAAAAAATATTCACAATTTACCCTATAAGGTTACTCATACTAGAAATGGGTGTTACTGATTAATATGATGTTCCCTTTTCCGTTTTTTTAATAGGACACCTTAATCAATATTGTGGTCAAATATATATGACCTTAAACTCCAGCCATATTTTGGTAGAATCTATACAAACTCAAAAATTAGATATATTTTAGTCAATGCTATATGACCTTAAGATTCAATTTTATTATGGTATAAACATTAAGACCTTAAACTAAGAGTCACTGCTATTACTAAAATTTAATAACATAAACTAGGATATAATGAGATACAAATATTGTTAGGTTAAAAACCCACAAAGGGTGGACTAATTAAAAGTTGATATCAGGCCCATTGAGATGAATCAAGTGGCTCAAGAAAAATTTTAGGCATTAAGGAAGAGATTAAAATTTAATGGGATTGGAATTCACTATAGTAAAACTCAAGACATGCTCTTCATGCCTAAGAGTTGAAGAAAAAGATATATCATTTAGGTGTTTTCACCCTTTTTTATCTTGATGGACTAAAAAGAATATAACTGGTTCTATTTTGGGGTACCTATACACATCTTGAACAATCCACCATTCCCATGAAACCCACTTCATGGATTCAAACATTTAAAGAGTTTATAACTCTATATATTTGAAAGGATAATATTATATTATGATTATGGTACATAAGATGCATTCATGGACTACCTATACTAATCCAAGTTCACATGTCCTATAATAAATCATCCTTAGAAGAATGATGTTGGATTATAGTGAGGGAATATGTACCTCATATATGGATCTCCTAAACCATTCCATGTGAATGAATTTGGGAGGAAATTAAGCACTATTATTTTAACTAAAAAATAACCATTAACTATACTAACAACACATAAACCCTATATACTCCCATCTATATCCATCTTAGTGAACATGTTTGAAGGATAATTGAATCACCAAACCCTATCACTCACTCAATCATGTTGGATTATGATATATAAAACCCATATCTCTATGGTCAAGAGAGTTTCAGTTTCTCTAGAAACTTCTTCTATTATATAATTCATGATCCACTAAAGGTGATACCCATTCATTCAATTATAACTTATTATTTCACTAAAAAACAACTAATTCCCTTTACATCCATGAAATAACAAGTCTCCCATGTACTCACTCATAGATAAATTAGTGAATGTATATTTTGGTGTGATAATAAATAATTTATTTAATGTTTTTAAATAAAAATCATCATTAATGATAAAATCATAAGATAATAGGTACCCATAATAGAAAACTATTCTAGAATAAAAAAGGTGAAAAATATTGAGAAATAATATTGCAAAAGATCATAGGATCCCTTTAGCTAAACTCATGATGTCATCAAGTGATATCTAGAAGGTTTAAACCTAATGATGGAGGGCCTCCATTTTAACATCATAAAATTAATTTTATTCACATTCCACTTATAAGGATAGCTTTTCATGGTCCCATTGGATTAAATCTATTCCAACTATGATATTAGAACATTCATCCTTGATTGAAGGTAATTGGATCTCAATTCATACCATCATAGAATTTTGCCCATCATCCTAAGAATGAATTTTTACCTTGGTCACCTTACATTGATTAAACATTCATTCATCCTATAATAAAATTTTATCATTCCTAGTTTTATCACTAACCTTAAAGAGATTGGGTGATTTAGATTCCAGTTTCTACTAACCACTTGTATATTTATCATGGTGGAATAAAGAACATGGTATTCAACATCATTCACACCTAGAACCTCTAAGTGTAAGTAAAGATAATCATATTTTTTAAAAATATCATTTAATAAGGTTTATGAGAGTTTGGTGTGAGAAAAACACTAAAACCACATCCTCACCGCCTTTTTCTTAACATCAACATCAAGATCTGAACTTGAGTACCTTTCCATCATAGGTCCACCGTCAAGAATTATATTCTTCATACTTAAAATAAATATTATTTGAATTTTAATATTAATCCTATATCAAATTTTTAATAAAATATTTATATTATTCTTATTTAGAATCATATTTGACATAGAGAAACCTATTCCAATTTGTGAGATGAGAGGAGGGAAATCCTCAATAGCTGACCCTCAATTATTGCAAGACTAACTTGGTAGGAGGATCTATATTTGATGAACCATCCAACTTGGGAACACCTATACTAGTACTGGTAGTATGGTTAGTATCTTTGATTTACCCCTATGGTTCTACATGCCCCTCAATATAGAGAAGAACAGCTGGATGTGAAGTCTCCCTGCGGTTCCTGGAGGGTTTATCCAAGAAATCCAGAGTCGACAATATCTATTCTAAAATAAATTATGGACTGGGGCCTCAAGAAGTGAACTATTTGTGAAATCATTAGGATAGATTCTATTAAATTTTATTTCCATAACATTATGTCCTAATAGAGGTATAATCCTATAATAATATCATTAGGGGAATCCTTAGGTGGCAGGTTAATCTGGGTAATCGTATCTTCACCCAACCACTAATTATTATTCACTATAAAACATGATATAAGGAAATGGATAGATTCATTTTATACTGATGAATTATCATGAAAAATAGTATAGAATTTATGGTTCATAGATTATAGACTCATCAAATCAGGTTTCTAATAATCTATCTCAAAAATAAATGATATATCCATTTTTTATATGAGTATCTTCAACATTGTCTATAAGAATCTTAGAGAGTGATACATAAGGAGTGAATGTAAAAATATAATATTTACTCAATTTATCCTGAACTTAATTAGTGTATAAATTGACCGGTGAAACATTTTTAATGTTAAATATTCTTGGGTGAGATGTGGAAGGATGGACTATCATGGAATTCTAAAACTCATAATAACCAAAATATCCTACCATCCAACTATTTTAATTATAGAACAAACCACTAATCTAATATAGGGAATATTATTATTGATAATACCCTATAATATGAAATTTTTGGGTGAGATCTAATAAAAAAAGGTTTATAGGTTACCCTTATTCTAATTGAACAATAATCATTACGGTAGATACTCAGATACCCAAATAGTAATCTCCTATAGGAAATATCTATACATTCACAAATACACAAAACAACCCAACCAGTTGGATGTTCATAGGAACCCTTAGTTTGTTTCATAACCCCATGTAGTGTATCATCACTAATCTAAAGTTTCCAATAGGAACCCACAATGTTGTGATTTTTTGGGGGGGATAAAATCTTTAACTACCTCACCTCTAGTTTTTATATTTTTAAGAATACGAAAATGAACATACATTCAATGAAGGGAATGATTGGGTAAACTTAGAGATACTTCCCTATTGGTATCTAAACTCTATTAATAGACCCCTATATAGAATAGTGATTTTTTCTATATCTATCCAGACATTATGTTTTGATATAAATTCATCATACATTTTCCTAATAATAGGTACATCATTGATTTGGTGTATATCACATAATATGATCCCTATTTCTCCATATAAAAGGTGAAAATGTTTATATTTGGACCCCATCAGCTGATTAGTTTATAAGGAATATCATTATTCTTATTAAATTTTAAACCTTGACCACCTGGTATATGTTAACCACCCATAATTTTTCAATAAACTCAATGAAACTCTAGTGGACCCAAAAATACGAAACCCATTCGTCAGATAAGTTAACAATAGAGTTAAGATACCATTGTCAATTTTATCCCCCACTATGTTTATTTAGTTAAGTATCAAGAATAATTGAGTACTATTAGGTTATAGGTTGATGATGATGACCACAATCATCCAAATTCAGTGAGGAATGGTTTGTAATGTAGGCCCTCCTTTGATGGGAATATGTGACAAGTTAGATGTTAAGAAATATATTCACATGAACCTTTTCAATAGAGGTTAAAAATAACACTGAATAAAGTTTATGATTCAAGGTAGTAATCAAAATTTCTTCACACTAAAATAGAATAAGGAAAACCACTCTAATAATGGATAATGTAGAAGATCCATCCTAAATTTCTATGTGAGAGACTCATTTTGGGACAAGAATGATATCATTGGTGAACCTTAAAATTAATAGAAATGAATTCTATCATTTGAATTTCATCTATTTAACTTAAGGTGCGAGTTTTATCAAATTACATATTCCCTAAAAATTGAAGGATTCATAGATTTAAAAATTTTAAAATATTCAGAAAAATTGGACAACACATAGAAGTCATGAATATTAATAATGATCATACATGACATTTTTTTTCCACTCATCTCTGGGGGTAATAAAGGTGAAATTATTTAAAAATTATAACTTATGGGATTCATGAATCACATATACCTATAGACCAATAAATAAGAATAAAAATTGATATAAAAGTATAAAATAGGTGGACCACCAACTATTTATAGGTATGTAAAGGGATTCTGTGAGGTATATCCATAAACCATAGATGTTTAACTCCTAATAATCACTCGTTCTTCTCAAAATATGATTTATTTCATTTTGAATAGATTAAATTCTGAGTGGAAAAATTTCTTGACAACTAAAAAGGGACCCTTAATCAGTAAGGATCTTAAGAAGAATCTTGTAGAATATCTAAGAAAACAAGGAAAATTTAACAAATGAAAAAGACTTCTTATATTGGAACATCATTGTAAACTTGTGGCCACCCAAAAATCTTCATGAAACTACTACATAAATACTCTAAATGATAAAAATTATTCCACATCTCTATGATAATGAATAATTTATAATGTGCAACGATTTCCCCCATGAAATTCTTCTTCTCCCGTTGGGTCTAAAGGTGTGGTCAATTCTATAAACCTCTCATAATGTGAATCCTTTGAGTAAAAGGGTATAATATAATTCATCGGTCAAAATATTTTCATGACTATTGTGGAAAATAGTTTCTAGGTAGTGATACTAATCCAACATAATACTTATTCATCTCATTGTCTATTGAGGGCCCTATAGACCAATATGAATTTAATGGCGAAACACACAAACTTTAACCATTGGAAAGAACATACCCTTTCTATTTTCCTAGAAACCGATATGGTGTAAGCCTAACTTTTCTCCTATGGTTATGCACATTAACTATGTTCAATCATATTTCCCCCTACATAGTTACCAAAAGGTAGGGGATGACACATATATGGGATGACATTTTAGATTAATTCACTACATACCCTCCCTAAGTCTGTTAGAGTACTTAAGACTTCATGGGACTCCAAATTGGTGTAAGACCCTAGAAATTTAATAACCACCCATCAACACAGATACCTTTGGATGAAAAACCAAATGGGATTCTAATTCATAAGTCCCACCCCATGAAATTACTATAAACATTTCTCTTTAAAGTATAAAAAGATGAACTTTTATAAATGAAATTACAACTTTTTGAATAAATAAATAAATCATTAAGTAATGAAATTATAGGAAACACATGCACTACTTTGGATATTTTGAACAATTATATGGTCTTTCAAATTTAAAATATCATTATGCATCATAACAATTGTTAATATTTCCATTGTATAGTGATAATTAAGATTAGTATATTAAGGGTTATGACAAAGTCTAATTGATATAGATGAAATAAGCAATGTCCTCAACCAGTAGGATAATACCTTATGAATATAATTTATCAAAGTTTCAAGGGAAATAATATCACTAATATTTTCTTTTGTTCAAGCCCAAGGTGAGATTCAATAAAAAAAGTACAAACAAAATCTTTTATGGGAGAAGTTCAAGCTCATTGAGATCACAACCCAAACCATGTATGCCGGACCACCCTAAGAAAATATCACCCTCAAACAACTTATCCTTATAGAATTAACTGGCGTAATAAAGAGATATACATCTATACCATAATATTACAAATTTATATATTTCATTTTAATAAAAAATGATTATATTTATGCATTTTTAATATTACTTTTTAAAGGATTAAATAACGAGTATAATAAAATTTATATTCTGATATGATGAAACAAAAATTGTATTTTTGAGAAATGTATAGTTTTAATAAAGAAACTATATTTTAATTAATTCCTAAATTTTAAAAAAATATATTTTAATAAAATATTATTATTAAATAACATTTATTAAAATTGATAATATAATTTTATAAAGTCAAAAATAATTTTTATATGGTTCAGAAAACAGTTATTGTAAAAAAACCAATATTTTTCAACACATGTGAATTTTTGATTTAAAAGTGTAAATTATCATACTTAGAAAAATATTTGGATAAAATAAATATTATTTTTTAAATCAGAATTCCTAAATTGTCCAACGGTTATTTCTTCATAATCTTTTTGAGACAATCAAATTTTTGAGTCAAAATTAAATACGGTATAAATATACAATGTTTTTTGATACATGATAATGCCCCAAAAGTGATATAATATTTTCCATAAAATATATACATGAAAAAATATACATTAGAACTTTGAAATAATATGTTTTTTAGGTTATTTGATTAATTTTACAAACCCTTAATTAATCTTCTAAAATCTATATTATATTTAAATGTTTTAAAATCAATTCATTATACACACGACTCACATCCACATCACCAAATATATTATTTTAATTATATTGGTTCCTTAACATATAAAATGATTAAAAAACTCCAATTTGGTAGAAAAGATGGGAAAAAAACCACATTATTTTTTTATTACATTATCATATAGAGTCAAAAACATGACTTTGAAAATTAATAAGGAACTCTCCTACCTTTTGGTATATAAATCCACAAAACCTTCATTTTTCTTCACTCAAAACCCTTATAATACGACATTACTATACTCTTACCTCTCTAGAGACCTCCAATGGTTCCCCCAATCTCTCAATAAGCTCCTCCCATGATTTTGGAAACACAATATCAAGATAAGGGATGTTATCCTTCTCCACTTTATTCAAGAAACTCCTTTATATTATACCATTTTCCATGAATGATCATATTGGGATATGATTTAAAACATACCTATTATGTAAATTTAGATTTAAAAGTAGTTATAGACCCATTTACCTCTCATTAACCCTTCCCATGAATCTTTATTTACCCCCATTATGTTGTCATAATCATCCTATGATTTTTTCATGCCAAACATTTTTTCTGTGAATAACCATCCTTATTTCCACTTTATAGTATTCACCTAGATGTAACTATCCTTAATTTATTGTGGGATTCAACATATATAACCCAAAATCCCATATATTGGGATTAAAATTGATGAAAGAAATCTTATGTTGTATGATTCATGTGGCACACTTATGCATGTACATGATATGAAAATGACAGGTGCACCCCAATAGAGCTCCAATGCATTGGGTAATGTTTTTTTCACATAAACTCATGTATGGAATTAGGGAGAAAATATAATATATTATGGGACTCTTTCCAATATTTTATTATGTCTTGGAAATTATCCTTGACCTATGTTTATGATTTCATGTTTAATTTTTTCACCACATTACCATGTTTCCTTTATGCTATCATGTTATATAATCCCTTATTATTCATTATTATGA
Source organism: Viscum album (assembly GCA_963277665.1). Taxonomy (NCBI): domain Eukaryota; kingdom Viridiplantae; phylum Streptophyta; class Magnoliopsida; order Santalales; family Viscaceae; genus Viscum; species Viscum album. The sequence goes on from OY728136.1 coordinate 306,475,065, forward strand.
TTCTCACCCTTATTATGTTACCTTGATATTACTCTTTGATCACATATAATAATTTACCTTATGTTATTATTTTTTTATTCCATTACTGGTATTTATATATCACCCCTTTCTTATGTATGTCCCCAGGTTATCCCGTAAAGTTTTAAAAGAGAAGTATAATTTTAAGAGCATGTTACATAAATTTTCAATAATGTTGTTTTATCCATGTATCAAGTTGATGTTCTATGTGTAACATTATTTAATAAATCATGAATTAATGTTTATTAAAATATGGATTGTAATAGTTGGTATTAGAGAAAATTCTAGTTTTTTTTGGGATTAAGATTACAAAACACTAGTAAAAATCCCTTGGTATAAGTATAAACATTGGAAAAATCCTTAAATTTTGGTAGAGTATATATTAAGTGATTTACAAAAAAATACATCCCTATCTAGAAACTAAAAGTAGATGTGGATCTGGAAAAGATTTACATAGGGGTAATAACTCTGAAAAGGTAGCATTGAGTTGGACCCAATCATTCCCTAGTACATGAAAATGGGTCTTTCTAAACACATAGTTTGACAATCCTAGGGGATATTCTTTAGTAAATTCACAAGATCCTTATAAACCATTATTAAGGGAATAAAAATTTCCATAATATTTTATGTTAGGAAATAGATCCGGAATAACTTATATTGAAACCTATAAATTCACAAGTTAAAGAATATATATCATTTATGAGTTATCAATTTAATATTTTTGGTTTCATAGTTATTTTTTAAAACATTAAAAATAATCATCCCTAATTTTTCATTTTTTCTATTCAAATGGTTAGAAATAGGACAAAGTGAGTCAGAAAACAATGTGATGAACAATGTAACGGTTCCCCAAATGAGATTCCTAATATAATGGGACATAAGGCAAAACATCTTGTGATTATTCCAAACCAATTATCACAAACCACGATTAACAAATGGTACATAGTTGAATTTATAAACATAACAAAGAAGTGAAAAATGAAATATCAAGGAAGTTCATCTAAAAAAGGCGATAAAGGAAAGAATAATCAATTTCCTATGTGTCAAAAATGTGGAAGGAGCTACCAATGGAAATGTCACAAAGGAAATAAAATATGTTATATGTGTGAAAAATAGGTCTTAAAGTAGCTAATGTCCTTGAAAAATGAAGATATTTTTTATTATAATAGATGTAAATAAAGTTCAATATAAGGTACCATTAGTAGTTTTATGTCGTAAATGTGGATAAGTTGGGAATTATCCAAGCCAATTCCGTATTCCAAGGGATAAAAACATGATGAGAACATACAATCTCCATTATAAAGGTAATAAGGAATGTAATTTACTAAGACAGATCATGATGATTAAAGTAAACATAACTTATACTATATATTTGTGTTTGTCTTTTTTTATTTCAATTTATTCCACATTAGTATATCTTGTAAGTTTACTAAGAAGATTGAGTCACCGCCCCAAATTATTTTATATTATTAGGGAAAAACTATATTTATTATTGTATCACAATTTTAAATTTGTGGGAATGTTCTTGAAAATATTATCATTATCTCTTTAGTGGAATTTGCTGATTTTCTAGGTATATATTACATTTCGTTGTATAGATCCAACATAAATTTTTGGGAGAAGGAATTGACTCTCAATATTAAAAATCAACCCATGATTCTATACATGTGTAAGGATGAGGATGAATCTCCTTTGGTATAATCATCTCAATCAAGGATATTATTGCCGTATGATCATGCATAACTAGCTCAAATGACTGTAACTAAGGAATAGATCATCCTTGATAACATTCCTATTGTAAGGGAATATGTTGATGTGTTTCTTGAAGAATTTATTGATCTCCCTCGTAAATGAGTGGTTTAGTTCTCAATCAAAATATTCAGGACCATGAAAAATTCATAGGGAATTTTATCACAATCCAAGAGATATCTATGGATAATTCAAAAAATGATCCAACTAAAGGATGAAAAAGTCCAACATTTGTTATGGAAATTCAAATTTTACTTCGATTTGGGGGGTACTATGATCGATTTGTGTGAAAATTTTCATGATTATCATTCCAAATAACCAAGCTTACTAAGAAGGGATTCACATTTTTTTTGAATGATGAAAGTGAGGAAATCTTTAAAGATCTGAAGAAGTGGAAAATTACTATAGTTGGGCTCACATTACCCACTAGTGTGGAAGAATTTGTGATCTTCAGTTATGAATCCAAAAAGGTATTGGTATTTTTACTCATGAAAGATGAAAAAGTGATAGCCTATATCTTCCTCTAATCAAATATCCTTGAGAAGAACTACCCAAATCATGATCTAGAATTGGATATAGTGACCTTCACATTAAATATATGGTGACATTACCTCTACAGAAAAAATTATAACATATATATGTATCATAAAATCCTCAAGTATATATTTACACAAAAGTAGAATAATATATTCCAATGAAGATGGTTAAAGATAATCAAGGATTCTGATTGTTTAATTCATAACCATCCTAGGAAGGTAAAAGGTGGTTGATGATCTGAGTAGAAATGATCCCACAAATTTATCCATGATGATGATTGTAATGGATCTAATATTTATGTAAATGAAAAGTATGGATATAGGAATAATAAAATAATCTTTATCCTAACTTTATCAAATAACTATTCAACCATCCTTTATTTAAATGATCAATGAAACCTAGAAATATGATGAGGTGCTACAAAATATGGTATCAAATATTTAGGAGTTCAACTTTTCTAAAGATATATTTATAAGGTTTGTAACATGGATATGTGTCCTATCAAAAACATAACTGAAGAGGGAAATTCTGGATGATTCACATAGATAATCCTTCTCTATACATTGAGGAAGAACTATGATGTATTTATATTTGAAGAAAAACATCTTTGGGGTTAACATGAAGAGATATTTGTTTCTCAATGCTTGGTATGCCAATAAGTCATGGAAGAACGATCAATGTATAAGGGTATGATGAAATAATTTCCCATACTAGTATGGAAATGAGAAAACATAACCATGGATTTCATCATATGACTCCCAAGACATCTAAAAGTAATAATTCCATATGGGTGGTAGTTGATCATCTTACATAGTTAATTCTTTTCATTTATATCATGGATGATTTCTCTCTTGACCAACTCACCAAGATATACATAAGGTAAGTCATAAGAAATAATGCAATTCCTTTATTTATTATATCTTTCTGAGATATGAGGTTTAACTCATGGTTTTGGATAATCCTTTAGCAAGTGTTGAATATAGAACTGAGCTTCAATACCTGGGATCACCCTTAGATGAATTTTCAGTCTGAAGGAACCATTCAAACTATGGAGGATATGCTGAGATCATGTTAAATTAAATTCTATGGATGTTAGGACTAACAACTTACCCAATTAGAGTTATAATATAACTAAATTTTCTATTTTAGCATTCAAATGGAACCTTATGAGGCTCTATATGGAAAGAGGTGTCAGACACCGACATGCTGGGATGTACTTGGAGAGTGGAAGCTGATGGAACCTGATCTTATCCAAGATATGATAAAGAAGGTTAAAACCATTCAACATCTTATGAAATTCATGTAAATCCGACATAAAATATTTGTAGATAATAATATATGATAGCAATATTTTAAGGTCAAAAATAAATTATTCCTTTATATATCACCATGGAAGAAATTCATGAGTTTTGAGAATAATAAAAATCTTATTTCAAGATATATCAGCCCATTTGAGACCCTTGATCACATCAAAGTGGTGGCCTATCAACAAGCACTACCACCATTGTAAAATTATCTTTAATATGAGGTTTAGTTGGTGAAAATATTAGATTGTATAGACAAAGTTCTACAAAACAAGACAACCCACTTGGTCAATGTGATATGGTAGAACCACAAGCTTGAGGAAGAGAAATGGGAACCAAAAGATGTGATGAAACATAAGTTCCCTCATCTATTTTAGTGTATGAGATAAAAATTTTGAAGTTAAAATTTCTGAAGTGTGAAATAGTGTTATGACTCGAACTTTTAAAAATTCAACTTCCGAATTTTGAATAAATAAATTCATTATTAACTAATGAAGTTTAGTAAAAACATGCACTAATTTATATATTTTTAGCAGTTATATGATCCATAAAATTTAAAATATTATTATTTATCATAAACATTTCTAATATATCTATTGTATAGTGACTATTAATATTTGTATATTAATGGCTATGATAAATTCAAATTAATACTTATGAAAGAAGTGATGACCTAGACTAATAGGATCATAGCCTGTGAAGCCAATTTATTTGGACTTCCATGAGAGATATCATCATTGGAGTTTACTCTTGATCAAGAATAATATGATATTAAATAACTCAATAACAAATGAAACCATTTATCGGATAAGTTCAAGCTCATCGAGATCATGACCCAAACCATGTACGGAAAACCACCCTATGAAAATAGCAACATTGCACACCTAACTATTAGGGAATTCAGTGGTGTAATAAAGGATGATGTATCTAGACCATAATACTATAAAGTTTCATATTTTATTTTAATAAAATAACAATTTTTTTAATATATTTTTAATATTACATTTTAGTGTATTAAATAATGAATTTAATAAACATTAGATTATGATATGATGAAACAAAAATTATATTTTTTGGGAAATGTATCGTTTCAATCATGAAAATATACTTTAATAAATTCATGATATTTTAAATAAATGATATTTTAATAAAATAATATTATTAAATAATATTTATTAATAATGATAATATAATTTTATGAAGTCAAGAATAATTTTTTTAAGGGTCAGAAAACTATTATTGTAAAAAAACTAGTATTTTAAAATAAATATGATTTTTTATTTTAACGTGTAAATTCCAAAACATAGATAATCATTTGGAAGAAATAAATATTATTTTTTAAATCATCACATCAAAATTATCCAATGGTGGTTTTTTTCAAAAATTTTGTAGACAATCGAATTTTTGGGTGAAAATTAAACACAATATAAATATATGGTGTGTATTATGACATAATAATGACCCAAAAGTGATATAATGTTTTCCATAAAATGTATCCATGAAAAAAAATATATTTATATTTTAAAATAATTTTTTCTAGGTTATTTTATCAATTTTATAAACCCTTAATGAATCCTACGAAACCTATATTATATTTTAAGGTTTTAAAATCATTTTTTTATAAACAAGACTCGCTTCCACATAACCAAGGGAATTTTTTTAATGATATCAATTCTTAAACATGTAGAATAATTAAAAAAACTCCAGTTTGGTAGAAAAAATGGGAAAAACCATGGTATGGTTTGTGGTTTGGATTAATTTATCATATAGATTCCAAAACCTATGTTTTGAAATTAATAAAGAACTCTCCACCCTTATGATATATAAAATCACCCAACCTGCCATTTATCTTCACTAAAAAACATTAACAAATAAAATTACTCTTAAATTACCTCTCTATATCCCTCTCAAGGTTTCCCAATCTCTCTTGAATCTCCTCTTAAAATTTTGGGAACACCCTCTCAGTGTAAGTGTTCCTCTAGTTTTCCTCTTTATTCAATAACCTCCTTTATATTATAAACTTTTTTCCAATTGTTATTAGTGGGATACGATTCCACAAATAACTATAACCAAACTTATGATTTAAAATTGATTATATACCCCTTTAACTCTCATTAATATCTCACATGAACCTTTACATATACCCGTTATGCTGCTGGAATTATCCTGTGATTTTTCCGTGCTAAACATTTTTTTGTGAATACCCATCCTAATTTCCACTAAATAGTATTCAACTAAATGAAAAAATACATAATTTTTTGGGGAATTAAATGTATATAACCCAAACTACTTTATCATTGGTTTAAAATTGATGAAATATATCTTTATATTTATTATTAATGTGGAACACTTATGTCTGTACATGATATGAAAATGATGGGTGCGCCTAGATAGAACACCAATGAATTGGCTAATGTTTTATTCTGATGAGTCATCATGTATGGGATTAGGGAGTAAACCTAATTCATTATGGTAATTTTTAAAAAAATTCATGGAATCTTGGAATTTATCCTTAACCTATGTTTATGATTTCATTTTAATGTTTCCGCTAAATTCCATTATTAACATTATACTATAATGTTAGATCATGCCTTATTATTAAAGATTATGATTATCACCCCTATTATGTTACCTTGATATTCCTCTGGGATCAAATTTACTACTTTAACTTGTGTAATTATTTTTTTATTCTATTTATGGGATTTATAATTCACCCCTTTATCATATATGTCCCTAGGTTATCCCATAAAGTTTTAAAAAAGAAATGGAATTTTAGGAGCATGTTACAGAAATTTTTAATCATATTATTTCCATATTTCAAGTTGATGTTCTATGTAACTAATTTCCCTCAGACACTTGTATTACTAGTATTTTGGTAATTAATTATGTGTGCCTTTATTTAATAAATCATGAATTAAAGTGTATTAAAATATAAGGTGTCATATATATCCTATTCTACGTGAATTAAAACTACTTTTAACTTTTCCTAGTCACTTGACTTTAAAATATAAATCATTGTGGTCGTAGATTCCTTAAATTAAATGGAACTTCATTGGTTAAGGATGCACAAACTTAAAAATACACTACTATGGTTCTTTTTACACAACCTTAAAATGTATGACATGGATCCTTAAATGGAACTAAACTACATGAGTTTTGATTCCCTTCCCAAGGATATAGAGGCATCTCTTCTCGCAAATGAAATTAAAAATATAACACAACATATAACAACTTCACTAAAACCCTTAATCCTTCTTGTAAATTATGAAATTCCAAGATACCCTTAAGTCATCCCAAGAGACCTTAAACCTTGGTGCAAACTTTTATGCCTTCATGGATGGAATGAAAATTTATTGTACTCTTTTATACCCCTGGGATACCATAAACCCCAACATAATCCTTTAAACCTTCCTGGTTAGCTCAAAATCCAACTTAACCTTAATTCCCATTGTGAGAACTTATACCCTATCATAAAATTTTAATCCTTAGTAGATGGTATGAAACTTTAGTGTACCCTTATGTCATCCCAGGAGACATAAATCCACAATGTTAACTTTTACGTCTTCCTATATAACATTGAAATCCAGTTTACCCTCAAATCCTCTTGATAGACCTTAAAACCCAAGATAAACCTTTAAGAAATCTTATAAAGTAAATAAATATAATGTTCCCTTAAGTCCTCATGGGATACCTTAATCCCCAATGTAAACTTTTAAGCCTTCCTAGATGATTCAAAACTCTAGTGTAACCTCAATTCTTACTAAGAGATATTAAACCCTATCGTGAACTTATAATCCTTCCAACATATCTAAAAAATCTAACGTACCCTTAATTTTCCTTAGGAGACCTTAAATCCTAGTATATACATTTTAGTATTCCTAAATGTCATGAAACTCTATCATACCCTTAATTTTCCAATTAGAACTTAATACTTAGTGTAAACCATTAATACTTTCTAGATGGTATTAAACTCTAGCATACCCTTAAGTCCTACTAGGAGTCCTTAAATCCCAATTTACCCTCAAGTATTCTTAGATGGCATAAAACTATAAAAAAACCTTAAATTCACTTAGGATACCTCAAAATTTAGCATAAACCATTACTATTTCCTAAATGATGTGAAACTCTAGTACCCTTTACTCCACCTAAGAGACCTTAAATCTCAGTATACCCTCAAGGATTATTGGATGACATGAAACTATATCATAACATTAATTCACCCTAAGATACCTTAAAATATAGCATGAACTTAATCCTTCTTATATGAAAATAAAATACAGTATGAACCATTAAGACATCTCACATTTACTTAATTATAGCACAATACATTAGATGCCTCTCTAGATATAATTAAATACCATATAACATTCCTATATAACTTTAAAATATATATTAACCCCCACCTACCTTGTGTAATATGAATTGGATATCTCACTATGAGATTATTTACATTACATAAGTTTCCATCCAAGTTCACAAGAGATCAATCAATCCATTTATAATAGGTATTTACCCCACCACAGTAGAATGTGATGTAAATTAAACAAATATTGTTACTTTGAATGATTTCATGAATTTATGATTAAATCTATAATAGAGGACTATACTAGACACCAATTAAGGAGATAATTTTTCATCCAATCTTATTAGTTTTGGTGTATAAATTTTATGTTTTTCTAATTCATTCTAATAATAACCCACCTTTAGAAATTGGGTCTATAATATAATGGAAACAAAAATTACTAGAATATTATCAAAAAATTAAATCTAAGGACATGAATTTGTAGATTTGGTAGTAGGGAACCTAATAATGAGCATGTCATAATGCTATTAATTTTTCAATATAATGTAATTATATCTGTAGGAATACAAAATAGTGTAACCCATTGGCCATCTCCTAATGAAGATCAATTCTAACTGAGTGAATTTATATTTATTTTACTTATTTTTTGTATTTCTAGTATTCAAATAATTGTGAAAAAATGTGAAGAATAGATTTTTGATTTTGGAATGTAAAGAAATAAAAGAAAAAATTTAGAAGACATGGGTGAGAGGTGGTTGAACCGAGAAGTCTAATGGTCACTCTCCTATAGTCCACATTAAAATATTTCTATCTTAAACTGACTCATTAACCAGATTAAAAATCAATGCTCTAACCAACACTCCAAGTTTAATGAAATCAATTCATGTAGGTTAAACAATCATGCATGCCAATATGCACTCATGCCTCCTCTTGAAACCAAGACCTCATACAATTCTCTCATCTCACACACCTCACTCTAGTATATATGTTATTTTATCAAAAAGGGAAACCAATTGTTTACATATGAATGGAATTTTAGATTTGAGAGAATTGGTTAGAGAGTTACAATCTCCTTCTCTCCATTCACACACTCATTGTCATGGTAAGTCTCAGATATTAAGTGAAAAAACTGTTGAGTTAACTCTATAACTCACCACTACTCTAACTACAATAATGTAAAGAATAGTTAAAAAAGAAAAAAGATAAAATTAAAAAAATAACTAAACAAACGAAAAAAATGGGTTGGGATTTGGGAAAACCAAAAATCACCATTACTATACCTATGTTTTTATCATACACGGTTAGGCGGTGGATGTGAGGTTTTTCCGAACCATAATGTTAAAAAAAGAAAAATATTGATGAAAATTTTCTTTGAAAAAAAGTTATAAAATAGAGAAAATTTCTAGATGGAGCACAAATAATTCATTATGCTTAATTTGATAAAGATATTTACTTTGAGTTTTGGTAAGTTGGGACTTGTTATAATTTGGAGGGGACAATTTCATCACACTTTTAATTTTGATATCATGATTTATGCTTTAGGAGATAAACCTTATCCTTGAGCCTTAAAATTTAAAACAAAAGTTCTTACCAACCATAGTACATAGATACATTTGAACCATAAATGAAATCCCTCATTATTTTATGTGATTTTTAACTTTATAAGTAGAGAAAGTAGTTCATTTACATTCCTATGGATAAGGATCATGTTCTCATGATATGAGTAAAAATCCACATATTTTTTATCATGAAGGATAAGTGAAATGTTTTAGAAGAGTGGTAAATCATGATTTGGAATGTTAATAATAAATAATCGAGGAACTTGAATTAATGAGAAGATAAGTTTCCTAATTTTCAAATGGGAAAAGTAAAATGCTTGATTTGATTGTTTCTCTGAAAATTGAGAAATCAAATTGATATTTTATATGAATTTTTAAATTTTGATTTAAAATTGATAATAATTTGATTTTAATACTTTGAAATTTGAAGAGTGATAGAATTGGTGACCTATTTGATTTATTTTTGATATGTAATTCTTGAGGAAAAGTATGGTTTAAGTGTGGGGGTATTTGGTATACTCTTTTTATGTGCATATTTTTATTCAAATTTAAATGGTTTTAAGTGTTTTATAAATGAATTAAGCCATGGTTTTCAATTTTTTAATAAATAATGGGTAATTTGAAATATGGAATGAAAGTGAAATTAAATGGGAGTTTTAATGGTTTATTGTATTATAAAATATTGTTTGTTTTTTTATACTTTTTCTAAGACAACTTTTTTGACCTGTGTTTTTTACAATTTCTTAGGTTTTTTCCAAAAAAAATTGGGGTCCATCCAATCTAGACCTCAACCACACCCTAAAGCCCCATAGAAAGGCCACTAGGGGCTAATTGGCGAAGGATTCCATTGGAGAGAAACCTCAGGTTGGATGAATAGACGTGGGTGATGAATCCCCATGTAGGAGTGGGTCACGAGTGGTGAACCCCTTGGTGAGTAATGGTAGGTCGAGACCTATGTGGGTCATGTGTGTTGTGGCCTTGACTGTTTTCATGTGGAATGCGGGATCCCATCCCCATAGAGTGATTTTTTGGATGGTGCTCCCGCATCAGGTATTTTAAACACCCACCTGAAGTCCATGCATTTCAATATGGGATCGAAGCTCTATTGTGCTCCGCTACTCCGCCTCCACTCTCAGCCTCACACCACTGCTGCTCCACCATCTGACGTCTCTCCCACACATTTTTACCCACTAGACCACCACTACAACAACTAGAAATCCCTTGGTAGTTTATCCTAAGCTTGATCTTGGTTCCTTCTCCAGATTCCATACCTTTTTACCACCACAGATCACCTCAGAAGACTCAGATGACCACCCCGTGGAGCTGCTGCTACCTATTTCTTCTTCCTTATTCTCATTTTTTTATTTTATTTATTTTATATCTTATTTTAAATGTAATTATAAATTATTATTCTTTTAATAAAATTAATTCATTCATTTTTCTTGTTCTTTTATGTTCCACACATCGACTAAATATTCTTATATTACCCTTCTTATTTTTATTTTTATTATTTTTATTTTTATTATTATTATTATTATTTTAAAATTATTATTATTATTTTATTATATTTATTTATTTTCTTATTTTTATTATTCTTATTATATTTTATTTTATTTCTCTCTCTATCTCTCTCATCCCAATTGTTTTTATTTCATTCTCTTCTTTTCCTCATCCACCATTATTTTTTCCATTTTTATTCTCGTTATTATTTTTATTTTATTTTAATTCTTATTATATTCTCTCCCATTACTCCAAGTGATATCATAATCTTGATAATGGGAGGCTGACCCGAGGCTTGTCCTAGGGGAGGTCAAGGTGTTCTTGAATTTTTATTGAAGTTTATTTTATGTTCATTGTAGACTTGAGTAGCATGAATGAGTGAGATAAATGTCCCTAGTATGGTGACTATCCCCCAATGACATGTAACTAAATCTATTTATATTGTTTTTTAATCTCTTTTTCCCTCTATTTATTGGATAACTCTTCAAACGATGGAGTTAAGAAAGTCAATGGATGAAACGACATCGATAGAGTTGGGTCTTAGACGAAAGAACACCCTCAACCAAGGTGTGTGATCAAAAATGATTATAGGATGAGGTGGAATTGATATTTATTAGGAATTAATGGATTCAAAAATTTTAAATAAAAAAGAATAGTAATTCACCATGATACTTCATGTTTGTATTATCAAACTAAAATCAAACAAATAAAGAAGAATAACGATTGAACCCAAAACTGAACCCAAAACCAAGTTCTTTCTTCCATAACTCATTATGTTTAGCATTGTATGTTAGTATAAGTTTATAATTTCAATATTTTATATTATTTAGAAAATTAATAATAAAACCAAAAATATTTTTCATTATTTTCATAAAATAATAAAAACAACAAAAACAGTTATTTTAGGTGAATTAAATTAAGTAGGTGAAAAAATTTGAGAATCCCCTCAAGTTATATGACCCTGGTCAGCCAATGTGATGCACTAGAAAAATAATTTTCTTTTCCCATGACCTAAGAAATGTGTGCATTCAAAACCAGTTCTGTTTCTAGGGATATAATCAGATATTTGCTTACTTTTTTATATTTTCATATTTTAGATAGTTTTTAATTACTTTAACAAAAATAAAAAATCACATAAAAATTATTTTTACATGATGAATTCAAATTAATATTATTTTGTATGGAATAACAATTACTCATAGGTGTAAGAACCCATAATTAAAAAAAAATGTCCATAGAAGAAAGTGTTGCCTTATTTTCTAGATAGATCCTGGGAACCATAAGACAAATAATAATAGAGGATCAATTCAAGGACCTTATCTAGGAGATAAGAGAGAGCCTCAGACAACTAGTGGTTGAAGGATTGTCCAGAGAGTTAACTGAATTCAAGGAGTACATCCTAGAATTTTAGTAAGAAGTGGAGAAGTCATAAGAAGATCCATTCTTTATTTCTCATAATACTTTTCAAGAGGTTCCCCTAGATAAATTTTTGGAGCAATTTTATAATAATAAACTCAAATACAATGTTCAAGATTTGAAAGAGATAGTGAAAGATTTGTAGGGTATAAAAAATTGGATAACTGAGCACTTCAATGTATCCCTCGAGAAGACAGAACCTAAACCAGAAGATGAGCCTCTTATCCATTCTAATTTTTATGAGGAAATCCATAAATATGAGGAAAATATTGAGAATTATCCACAACCCAGCCATTTGAAGAAACATGTCCAAGAGGACCAAGATGAAGAATACTTTCTTGTTGAGATTTATATGGTATTTCAATAAGATTTGGATGAATTTTGGAATGAATGTGAGGAACTAATTTATCTCCCCATACCTTAAAAATAATAATATCCAACACCATTGAAGGAATACACCACCCAAGTTGTGGAATTTTAAGTGAATAAGGAGGATCCAAACTACCTGACTCCATCCATTGAGATCCAAATTCAAGATACACTTACCACCAAGGTTTTGATTGAGCCAAAAACAACTCAGGTAAATGATCTTTATTTAAACTATTTATTTTATGATTTTAATCAATATTATTTTAGTATCACTATTTATTGTTTTGAATTTTTAGATTTGTTCAATTATTTACATTACTTAGAAGAAGATAAAGAAACTATACATGCACCTATTGAGGAATACATGGAGGTCCCTAATTTCGAGGAATATAAATCTCAGTATCCCCATCAAGAAATTTAAGTAACTAATCCTAAGGAAATAAAGACAAAGGATTATCTCATTGAGAACGATAAATTACTTATTAAAAATTCAAATTCAAATTTTATTCAAGTAAAAATACCTATTTACTTCCCATTTTAACATTCAATTCATAAATCCCCTATTAAGACAATACTAGAAGATAGAGATAAGTTTTCACACATAGAAACCAAAGAAGAGGATGATTCATCCTTCATATTAACCCCTCCATGAAAGCTATACCTAATTGTGAAGGTGTGGGATCTGATATACTCTATACATGGGTCATTACATACTGATAAAAAAGAATAAAAAGATGGGAAAAGCTATATGTGCTGGTTCAAATCAAAGAAGCTTCATCCACCAACATATTTTGGATTATAGCTGGTACTACCTTCTGGAGGTAGTAAAAATTAAAGGCCCACTAGGGGGATCATACCAATATTTATCTTTACTTTATTTCTAAGATTTAAATTTTAGTTTTAAGAAGTAGTCTATCTTACAAACCACTCCCTGTTATCTTTTTGTTCTTAAATTGCATGATCCTTGTCCTTAACTGAGTAATTTTATTTTATAGGTTCACGATGGAAGAATGAATTCTCAAGTAATGGAGAATGAAGACTAGGTTTCATGGGTATGGGAGTTAACTTTTATGGTTATCTTTTAAACTCCATATAATTTTTATCCTAAACATGTTTCAATATTTAAAAGTTTAAATTTTATACCCACACTTGAATTTATGCTCTACTTAACTTATCTAGGAGACATCAGTTTCTTAGTAATCCTATGATGCCATGTTTTTTTATTTCAATGTTAATTATATTTAATGGGTAAAGTGGAGAATTGGATTATTAAATTAAAGCATCAATATTAAAATGATGAATAATGGTTTAAGGGAATTGATTGATTCATGTAAATGAAATTTTATAATCATTTTTCATGCCTTAAATTTCTGAAATTTATGTGAATTAGTTTTTTATTATTAAACATGACTTAAGTGATTTTCTAATAATATGTGTCAATTCTCGAGATTATTTCTAGACCAAGTACTTCCTATTTATTCTTGATCATATTTCGCGAGTGATCTTGGGAAATGCCACCTACTAGAACTTTTATTTGAACTTATCAAAGCTATAATTGTACACAAACACATTTAAAATGAATGATACATATTTTGAAAATCCCTTATCATTAAAATAACACGTTCACATAAATCCTTATTTAGCCCTTATAAACCATGAATGACCTTATTAGATATGAGACAAATTTGATGCCATTTTTATCCATTCATACCCTCCGCTTATTATTTGCATGATATTTTTAGGTTTAAGTGTGGGGGTTAAGGGAGTTATAAAGAATGGGATGAAATAAATTATAAAGAAAAAGTGTGGGGGTGATGTTGATAGTATTTAAAAGGGATTTTTATTCATACATTGTACTCTATTGTTTTTTCCCTCTTTAAAAAAAGATAAAATGAAAAGTATAAAAAAATGAAAAAAATGGGTTGTGATTTGGGAAAACCAAAAATCACTATTACTATACCTATTTTTTTTTATCATATATGGTTTGCTTTTGGATTTGAGGTTTATTCTAAGAATAAATTTTGAAAATTAAAAAAATTATGAAAATTTTATTTGAAAAATAAAAAAAAATTATAAAAGTAGAGAGAAATTCAATAGGGTGCACAAATCATTCATTATGATTAATTTTATCATTATATTTTATTCTATTTTTGGGAAGTTGGGAGTTGTGATAATTTGAAGGGGAGAATTTCATAACACTTTTAATTTTGATATCATGCTTTATGCTTTAAGAGATAAACCTCCTACTTGAGCCTTAAATTTTAAAACAATAGTTCCTACCAACCTTAAGACTCAGATACATTTGATATTTCAATAAAATTCGTCATAATTTTATTTTAGTTTTTTTTAAAAAGTGGATAAATTATTTTATTTACAATCTTATGGATAAAGAACATGTTCTTTTGATATGAGAAAAAATTTAATTAAATTTTATCATGAGTGATGATTGAAAAGTTTTCTAATAGTGGTAAATAATGATGTGTAATGTTTAATAATAATGAATTTAGGATCTTGAATTAATTGTAAGAGAGGTTTCACCATTTTCAAATAGGAATAAGTAAAGTGCTTGATTTGATTTTTTCTTTGAAAATTGATAAATTAAATTGATATTTTATGTGAATTTTGAATGTCTGATTTAAAAATTATAATAATTTTATTTTAATACTTTTAAATTTGAATATTGGTAGCATTGGGGACCTCTCTAATTCCTTTTTGTGATTTTATTCTTGAGGACAAACATGGTTTAAGTGTGGGGGTATTTGACAGACTCATTTTATGTTCATATTTTTAATCAAATTTCAATGGTTGTAAGTATCTATCATTGAATTAATCAAAAGTTTTCAATGTTTTAATAAATAATTAGTAATTTTAAATCTATAATGAAAGTGAATTTAAATGGGGTTTTTAATGGTTTATTGTACTGTAAAATATTTTTCTATTTTGTTTGATACTTTTGTTAAGATGATTTTTTTGACTTGTGTGTTTTAAAATTTATTAGGTGTTTAACAAAAATTTGGGGTCCGTACAAGAAAACTCTCATCCACACCCTGTATACATATATCCATCCCACTAAAGAACAACCGGACAATAGGATGGCCAGATGAACATGGGTGATGAAGCCTCGTGGAGGAGTGGGCCATAGCCAGTAAACCCCGAGACAAGTAGCAGTAGGCTGAGTCCAACATAGGATGCATGTGTCATGGACCAGAGTGTGTGGTTGTGGAATGTGGGATCCCATACCCATAGTACTCCTTTTGTATGCTTCTCCTGCATCATGGCTTATAATGCTCACTCGAAGTCCAGGAGTTCCGATGTGGGATCAAAGCTCTACCATGCTCCACCACTCCACCTCTGCTCTCCACTTTGTGACACTGCGACTCGTCACCTAAAATTGTTCCCACAATTTTATACCCACTAGATTTATACTACAATAGGCACAAACCTCCATGTCCATTCCACCCGAGCTCGAGCTTGGTGCCTTCTCCCAATTCCACGCCTTCCTGCCACCACAGATCACCTCAGAAGAATCCGACGACCACCTGAAGCCATTCGAGGCTTCATACAACCACTTTGAAGGCCATATAAAGGGAGTATCTCCCATTTTCAATCCCCATAAACCAATTTCATCACCCTCCATGAATACACCACTTCCAGTTCCATGTCCACACTTCCAGACCACCATGCATCCCCGAAGAATCCATTTCCCCGTGTGTAATTCTTCCACATTGAAAGTTTACTCTCCCAATATCCCCCAAGAGATTTCAAACTCATCACCCTGAGTATCAAGGGAGGTTTTTAATCGATTTAATATCCCCACTTAATTGAAGGAGGTTGATGGAATCTATCTCATTTCTTATAAAAGGAGGTGATGCCCCCTTCCAAAAGGGAGATCGACCACTGAGTGAGGGAACTCAGCCCATTGATCTGCTGCTGCTTATTTATTTATCCCTATTTTAATTTTTTTATTTTATTTATGTTAATATTTATTTTAATTGTAATTTTAAATTATTTTTCTTTTAATAAAATTAATTCATGAATTTTTTGTTTTCTTTTTAGTTCCACCCATCCATCCAACCTTCTTCTCTTTTCTTTCTTATTCTTATTTTAATTCTTCTTGTTTTAATTATCATCATCATCATCATTATTGTTGTTTTATAATTCTTATTTTCATTTTTTATCTTTATTTCTTTTCTTATTTTTATTATCCTTCTTCAATTTTATTTTATTTCTATCACTCTCTCTCATCCTAATTATTTTTATTTTATTATCTTATTTTTATCATCTACCATTCTTCTTTTTATCTTTATTATTATTCTTATTTTTATTTTATTTTCTTTATTATTATCTTCTATCCCATTCCACCAAGTGATCTATTACTCTTGATAATGTGAGGCTGACCCAAGGCTTAGCACAAGGGAGGTCAAGGTGTTCTTGATTTTTTTATTAAAGTGTATTTTATGTTCATGGTAGATTTTAGTAGCATGCATGGGTGGAACGAATGTACCCGGTGTGGTGACTATCCCCCAATTACATGTAAATCAATATATTTCAATTATTTTGTTTAAAATCTTTTCCCTCTCTTCATTGGCTAACTCTTTACGAGATGGATTTGTGCGAGTCAATGGATGAAACAAAATCAATAGAGCTCGATCCTAGAAGATGGAAAACCCATGACCATGGTGTGTCGTCAAACTTTATTATAAGAGGAGGTGGAATTAATATTTCGTAGGGATTAAAATATTCCACAATTTCTAAATAAAAATAATATTAATTCATCATGATATTTCATTTTTTTATTATCAAACTAAAATAAAACAAACAAAGGAGAATGATGATTTAACCTAAAACCGAACTCAAAACCATGTTATTTATTACTTAATTCATTATGTTTAGAATTTAATATTAGTATAAGTTTAGAATTTCCTTATTTCATTTAATTTAGAAAAGTAATAAAAAAATCAAAGAGATTTGTAATTTTTTTCATAAATTAATTAAAAAAAAGAAGTAGTTTATGCGAATTAGATTAAGTGAACAAATTTGAGAATCTCTTCAAGTGAGATGACCCTGTTCAGCCATTGTGATGAAATAGTAAAACATTTTTTCTTCTTTGATTCCCTATCGAACACATGTTATCAATTAGAAAACAATTACACTCTACATTTTTAATATCCATGAAATGAGTGAAGAAAAAATCTATTCTAACAGAAAGTGACTAACTAACATACTCTTGATGAATATATGGACATTCAATATAGTGGTCTTCATAATTTCTTATTGTATTCATAAAACTCCCACTTCTTAACTTTGAATTGGATTACTCCTCAAACTACTTAGACTCACTTTGAACATGATCACTCTTGATAGGTGTATTTTTGAGAGAATTGGGTTTTTATCCCTTTGTACCAATTACTTAAAAGAGTTTCTTGGGACTTTAGTGGGTTTAATACATAATCACCTTAGATTAAGAGCACCGATGAGATCAGTGAGATGCTAGAAAGCTTTGTGGCTTAAGGTTTTTATAGTAATTGGAGGATAGGTATCATATTGTATCTGTGGTAAGGTGAAACATTACTGAGAAATTTTCACAAGACAATATAGATTCTGTTGTGGACAAGACTTTATAATCAATTAGTAATGATTAGATTAATGTATTTTAAGTAGAATCTTCTTATCCTTTGTATGTGGGTAATATACTATTGATTTAATTGAATAGTGAATGTCCATGACACTTTGGTGTTACGGGATTGGGCATTATTATTGATTTGGTTCATCTAGAAATGAGATTAGTGCAACCTAAGAATAGTGACATGTGATTATTTTTGATAAATGAAAAGATCAATTCTAGGGAAATAGTATAAATGAAGTCTAACAATGAGGGATAAAACTAATGATTGTTAGAGTGTGTGAACTTCATTTTGATAAATTTTGATAAACATTTAGGGTGTTTTTTAATGATCCTAGAATTAGTTGTGAATGCTATTTATTATTAGTGATTAGGTATTATAGGGTTGGTGATTTCCATTGATTATATTTGGTAATATATCGGGTGTTATCTAAGGATATTTTGTAATTTTTATTGGGTAGGATGATGATAAGGATACTCTTATGGTGGGGAGTATCTTATGGATCACTTTGTGTATTATCATCACATTAGTAAGGTTATGATGTGGTGAAACCAATGAGTGGGTCTTTGAGATACCTTTTATATTCTAGTGTGTTATAATACCAAATTCATCTATATCCTTGTTAAATATTGTATTTCAACTTTTGATGTAGTTTTATGATAGTTTCAATGATTATGATAGCTAACTTAGGAAGAATTTGATGTTAATTCAAGAGGGACTTGGATAATTGGTGTGTCAATGATCATGGAGAGATTATAATGATGAATTATTAAGTTCTAGGATCCAACCAATGTTTGAAATTGAATGTTAGGTTTAAATTTTAGTGTGGTCGTTCGGATGATTTCTTAATACCTCATAGATTTAAGGTGTCATGATTCAGTTGAGGTGATGAAATTTTAATGTGAGAGGACAAATGTATTCATAATAAGTCATCCATAAGAGGAATGATTTCTATTTTATTAGGTAATTGGTAATGGTAATGTAGAAATTTAATTATAAGTGTCATTTATGCAATGGCTATGTAATTTAGGGATCATACCATGATTTTATAAACAAAAATTAATGTATCAAAATTTAATGTATTGGTAGTTGAGATGAATCTGATTCAGTAGTAAAATTGAAATGATGATTGGAATTTGGTTTTAATTGATGAATGATATGTTTTGAAGAATTCATGGGTGATTATCTATGATGAGAAGCTATAAGATTTGGAGTTTATAATGACATGTTTAATTGCACTTGTATGTTTTTTTGGATAATTTAAATTCTATGGATCTGAGAGAAGGAATAGTAATAATTTGATGTTTATAATATAGTTTACTGAACCTCAAGTATTAATTTTGGGTTTTATTCTATCCAAGATTGAGAGTTTTAGGTGTTATAAGAGGCCCAAGTGTCTAGATTTTAGAGGCTTGGTTGGATGTTTTTAGGTGGTAGACCATGAAACAACAAGGGGAATTGTAGTGTGGAATTATGGGGGACCAATCGCTACACCATGGAGGGGGTTGACCATGCTATGGTCCTAATTTATTGAGGGTGGTAGTTTTTAGTTATAAGAGTTATATCAATCCTTGTTAGGATTTACTATAGTGTGGATCCCAATGAGTAAAAAACTATAACTTCTATAATCTATGAATTGGTCACACCATAGTGAGGGAAGATACACAATAAAGGGAAGAAAATGATTTGGTTTCACTATGAAGACTTGGTTCATGATGTAATGGGTGGACTCAGGTTTATGGGTGTTTTTTTATGTATATAAATTGTTCCATAACCCATAATTAAATTCTGAAAAGATTTCTCAAGGTTGATACATTGTCCCTTGAGTGTTAGGTCCACACCTAAACCTAACCCATGCTTTTGGTAATGTAATGCGACACCTATGGTCACACTACAATGTACCCAATGTGTAGTTTTTTTATTAGGGGAAGTGAAATATTTTCTAGGTAACCCCATTTTATTTTCTATAAAAGTTTCTATATGATGGAATTGAGAAAGTAATTCCAATTAATTTTTTCATAAAATCCATAAAACAATTATAATTTGGACAACATAAGTCATGTTTGAGTAGAAAATTATCTTCAAGTCTAAAGATAAGGAAAATTGGATCTATATGTACCACATGATTTCTCTCACAATGAGGGATAGAGATTCCTCAAAAATGTTTTCAAATCTCAGAGATTGGTTTTGAGAACCTACTATTGGTAGTAGGCCATGTATTTCATCTTTTTCTTACCAAAATGTTATTTATGACAAAAAAACCCATTTTAAGGGACTTCTAGAAACGTTTTGGCCTCCAAAAATACATTATATGGGAACTTTTAGCTAGAGGTTTAATTTTATTTATAGGATTCAATTTGACTAATAATAGAGACAAAATAGACTTATAGATCAAAATTCTACCCATTTTAATATGGCATCCATTTTGGAATGAAGACACTATGAGTGATCACATTGTATACAATCACGTAGGAGCTTCATGGTATGTACTAAATATATGTACTTGGTAACCTTGTAAAATCACCGTATGAATGGTTACTTCACTAAGGCACCTCATGGTCATGCATGAGAGAGTACATGGTAAGATGAGGGTATGAAAAAATAAATCAAAACCTAGTGTGTGTTCACTAATGATCCATGAAATCATATATAACTTTCATATTGTTGTTTTCTACTAAAGTCACCATGAAGTTTCTCATGGACCAATGCATGAAGATGATTATGTTTGTGTAATTATGATAGGATCCTTTGTTGAAATGGGATCAAATTCATTTCCTCCTTTGCGGAATCTTATTTATAAGATATCTATGGATCCTTTATTAGTGACACTTATGTGATCACCTGGATAGCTAAGTAGGATTCTTACTAGGTGATGATACAATGATTTCCTATGTGATTGTTGGATTATGCTTGGTGTTTCCACTAACTTCAGGTAAAAAAATATCATTTCCTATAAATAAATAGATTTTTTTTGAGAATATAAATAGAGGAAGAGGATAAAGGATATACAAAAAAGGTAAAGAATAGTTTATTCGATCCCTTATGAGTGATTTAAAGGTAATATCTATACCTGATAAAGTTTTAAGGAAATAAACCTTATAGAGATAACTAATAGAGTGCTACCACATGAGCCCCACTAAGTGAACTGCATCACATAGAAAATTCATCACATCATCATTGTCCCTACCTCCCTTCATCCATGATGGTGTGAAAGTATTAACCACACAAATTGTCCCATGTGAATGCACTATGAATATGGGACTAGGTTAAACTAACTAGAAGGAAGAGACTCAGAAAAATACACTATATGAATGGGACTAGGTAAAATTAATGAGGTAAATGAGACTTGGTGAAATGAACTAGGATTATGGTACTAGAAAAAGAAAAATTTGTGGATACACCAAGGAGAAATGTACTATGTGTCTAGATGATCATTATATGGTGCACTACTTATAGACCTCCTGCATATAGTGAAGACTAAGAGATCATCCCCATCTCTTCCAACTATCTTTGAAATGGGGTGGAAGACCTCCCTGGTGTCATAATATTCATCCAAGTTGTAAATCTATATGGTATAAACCCAAAATATCTTTATGTATTCCTTTTGAAAAGATTAAAACCATGAAAAAACTAACCTAAATAATTATCCAAAGCTATGGGACACCTCCTGATAAGTGCAAGTCCCAAAAAAATCCCATTTAATTTTTTACATGGGTATCCTCTGGGTATAAGACCTAACTTTAGGCTCAATGATGGATTTTGTTATATCATCATCTAATTACCCATGATTCCTACAAGGTAGAACCAATGAAAAATCCCCAGTAAATACTCTATTTTTTCACTTTTTATAGCATAGATGTCCCTATAGTATGAAGTTAAACTACATAGAGAACATCCTAGTTTCATGATATAAAACTTCATAACAATGTCCTTACCATGTGAAGTTAAACTACATGGTACGGTTCTTCCACACAACATTAAACTATGAAACTCAAACTATATAGTCTATGATTAATGTTAAAAATGATATGTAGTATGCCTCTCAGTGGTCCAAAAACCCTATCAATATCATATTTTATACCCAACCTTATGGGTAAAAAATCCTAATTATACCACTTATATCCCCCTTCATTGGACCATATTCCCCACATTCTTATACATCACATTAATTAGGTCCATATTCCCTAAGAAATATCCTCAATTGTCTATATTCTTTATGAAACTATATCCCACCCAAAATCCATATTTCTTCCAGGTATCACCATATTTACCTTATTAGGACATGTTCTTAAGAAAACCATACTCTGCTCAATGGTCCATATTCCAACAAGATGAACCAAACCCACACTATATAAGGTTGTATAACCTATGAATTAAACATACACTAATTATTCTATATTCTATTTTAGGTTAACTAGAAATGGAAATTCATGTGTAAGTAGAACAATGAGAATTTCAAGGAACCATTTTCCTAATAATACATTTTGTATGAATTTAAATTTCTTATAATTATTCCTTGTCACATAACATTAAAAGGTACGACGTGTCCAATTAAGTTTTATCAAACTATGTGGGTTTTAATTCCTTTTATAGAGATACATAGGAATCCATTATTATGTGACTAATCCCAACACCATCAATACATACCACTTCTCTTGATGTAGATAAACTCTAGAGTACCAATTTGTGTAGATTTAAACCATGGTAACTTACAAAAATAGCACTAATTAGTAAATAATAAAGACAAATAAGCTTAAATACATAAAGATGTTCAAATTTATGAGTTTCCTATGATATGTAATAAAAAATGACATAAATGCATGATTTTGACCAAATATCTGACACAGGGGTAACCATTACCACATTAGGGATTAGGAAGGATTTCTGAATTTATTTTAAATCTATAAGAGTTTCCCTGACTAGGAAAGAATCCCTTAAAAAGGTCTGATGAGACCAAACTCTTACCCACTTAACCAACATTCATTCCAAAGTGTCACTGGTTAGAAACCCAAGTGACCATATGCCTTTTGAAAGTATCCCCATAATGATGATTAATATCAAACTGTCATAGATGGAAAATCACATAGGATAATTTTTATGGAAACTTAATATAATGGAGGCCATTTGGACATGCCTTTCCAATTGGTTTCCCCCCTTTGAGTACCCATTTCTTCCTTTGATTTTTAGTCAATTAGTAGTTGTTTTTACATATCAGAGCAAGGAAATACCTCCTTATCATCCTCTTGTCTTCCACTTATTATAACTACTCTAATTTTGGATGGATATATTTATGGATTTGAGAATGATTCCACTAGATCGTAGTGGAATTGTATAAAAAATGATGGGGTTTCTAATTTAAATGGTCAAAGGATGTTGAGGGAGGATTAATGCGACCTATTTCTTACTGTTTATCTAGATGTAAGTGTCCTATTGATTTTATTTTTATATTTTACTAAATTTGGGTGAATTTATGAGTTTATTGAAATATGTTGGTAGATATTTTCACCATAATGTGGTAAAGGATAGTATAGGAGTTTTCTATCATATTTTGCATGAGGTTTTAGCTAGATAAAGAAATTAAATGAGTTTTTAATGATTATACATCCTTAGGTTAAGTTGAATTGTTAATTATAAATCTTTATAATTAATTGGTTTTGTTTTTTTGGTGAGATATATGGTCTTGGGATCTTGATGATGCTTAGTGTGGGATTGGAAGAGGCATACAGATGAATTTTTAAAGGAAGATAACCCCATTAAATATCTAGGTGGTCCCTATTATAATTAATTATATTATCATTAATGTATGATTTTTCATTATTGTATAGGGTTTTAGGTTTAGGTAATATAGATCGGAATAAAGGGTTACATATGTGAAGAGTTTGTGGTTTTGAGCCTCCTAGACATGGAGCGATTGCTTCATGGTGTATTGTGTGATATATAAATACCTAATGACTACATCTATAAGGGGTTAAGGATTATGGCTGCGAATATTTGGAAACATGGATATAATATTCTAAGATTTTAAAAAGAAATTCTATAGCATATAATATACATAACAATAAGCTTAAATAAACAACATAATATCATTATGTTACTATTATAACCAAGCCATTAAATAGGTGGTAGTGAATATTATAAAAAAAATATGATATATAAAATAGTGATACTAATTTCTAATGTATTAATTAATTCTATGTAAGTAATCACTCAAATTTTTAGTAGTCATTTTATTCTTCAAAAATGTATTTTCTTCAAAAAAAGGGTTTTATTTCTTTTTATGGGTGAATATTATAAGTTATGTTTAGAAGTTTTAGATTTTTTTTAAAAATGGATTTTATTTTTAATTCATATTGTCAAAAATATAATAGGATTAATTTTTTAGAATTTTATGAAAATATTGATTTTATAATAAATAGTGAAAATACTGATTTTTATTGAAAATTGTATTTTATTTTAAAGTATTTCAAAGGGAAAACTATGTTTTGGATTATTTTTAAATTTTAATTGGTTATTTTTTATTTAAAATAATTAATTTATGGGGTTTTAAATGAATTTTATACATGAATTTAGTATAATAATATTTTATATTTAAAAAGATAATTTTTCCAAAAAACTATTTTTTGTTGTGTTTTGTAGGATTAATTTTAAATTAAATGATTCCAATTTTATGTTATGAATTTTGTAAAATTTATTCCATATTTATAATCAATAGGTTGAAATTTATTAAATATCTCAATTTTTTGACAATATTAATAGTAAACTTAATAATTTTTGTTACCATTATAAAGGGTAAATCGGGTAATTAAAGGTTACAAATAAAATGATAAGAACTATAAAATGAGCCAAAAAATTAAATAAATCTTATCATATGAGTATAAATAGAACCTAATCATCTAAGGGTAAAATTTATGACCTTTTGGAGACACTTGGAAGAGATTGTGAATTTTATAGTATTTTATTTAATGAAATGTTAAACATTATACACTCTTGTTTTTAATAAGTATAATACTTTAATATGGTGTTATACAGAGGATATGTTTAACTGTAAATAGTATTTTTAAATATAAAAGATATATCTTCATCATGGTAATCTATTTGTAATTTTTATTGAAGATAAAATTATCATAAAATCACGCTCAATGATGATGCAGTAATTACTCAATTAATGAAAAATTAGATAAATGATATTGAAAATATTAAAATAAATGTAATCTTAAATAAATAACATGATAAAATAATTTTTTAAATTACCATTACTTGTTAGGTATATAATTGTTTTAATTCTATATGTTTTCTTGATATTATTAAAGTCAAAGAAATGAATAGTTCTAAAAAGTAACATTATCAATATTTAATAGAAAATAATATTTTATTAAATGATATAAAATTCCTAAAAATCATAAATTCATCCAAGATATTATTATCAAGTTTATAATATAAATCATGATCCATTTATAGATATTTTTATTTTATAGTAACTATATTGACCCTCAAAGAGTAAAAATTAATGTTGTCATGGTAAAAGTTAAACGGTATAAATTTGTGTTAATACCAAAAGATAAGGGTAGAAATATAGTAAAAACTGGTCTAATTTATTTTTTTTGAGGTCATTATTCTCATCCTAATATTATAATTTAAATAACTCACTTTTATCCATTATTAATTTAAGATTAATTTATCTCAATCTAATATTTTGAGAAATTCAATAGTGTCCATCCCCTCTCTTATAAAAGGGAAGCTCTTATTCTCAATAATTCATGCTTAAAAACCCATTTTTTTAGAAATTACCTACCAAAATACCTTCCTATAATCCCTAATATCATTATAGAGGTCTTTTTTGGAATAATACTAATCATATAGGTCTTAATGTGTTAAGAAAAAGAGGGTTTCCCAACAAGATGTATCGTTTTTAATCGAGTTTTTCTATTTTATTTATTCTTAAACATCCTTAAAATATTCTTGAAAATTATAAAATAATAACATAATTATTTTCCTTATACTTATATGTTATTATATTTGTGGAATAATCTATATCCATCTCCTCTTCTATCAAATGGGAAGTGAAATCGCCATTCGTGTGTACGACGGACTACCACCTTGCGAACCGATGTAATTCATTTTTTATCACCATCTATCAAGAACAATTTTAATGATGGAATTTTTATTTATATATTAAATTCATTAAATATTTAAAAATATAATATATAATTTATTTTCTTACGATTCCATGCACTGAAGAATAATAATTTCATTCGTGAGTACATGTGGACTTCCACATCCGTGAAGCAATGTGATTTGTTTTTCATCACCACATTACATGGAAGATATATATAAGTATATTTAAATAATTAATATGATATGTATTATATGATAACAATTCTTTAAAGATAAAATAATACTTACCTTCCTTCCATAATGATAGTTGAAAAATAGTAACATTACTCATATGTACGTACAACCTACCATCTCCATGATTGTAATATAGTTCATTTTTCATAACCATATGTAATACTGGAATTCAAAAGTATAATTTATATATAAAAATGACAATTATGGAATGAATATTATTCTTTATATAGTGGATTAATGACCACTTTGACAATAGTCAACCCACCATATTTATTTTGGACTTATGTACCAAATATCACTAAAACATCCAATGTGAAAATAAATTATCAATTAATTGTTAAAACATGTTAATAAGTGAGATAAAATGAATAATAAACCTGAATATGGTTCTTAAGAAAGTAAATAATCAACCTATGTTTATTATTTAGGAAGATAAATAATGTACATGATGATTGAGACTCAAGGTAAGGGATTCTCATCTCACTTTTACTTCTATGATAAATATGTCGTATTCACCACATATTTATTTTATATTATGTATATAATTCCAATTTGATATATTATATCATTAATATCTTTTTTTCATGGTATTTAATGTATTTTTTGAATTTATTTATTCTATGGGGATTGGTATTCAAATTAGACCCAAGTGGTAAGAGTTTATTTCACAACCTCATCATTATTATGGATTGTTTATGTTTATGTTTCTATTGGGGAATACTTCTCTTCCAGGCACATGTTTTATAAAAATATTTTCAAAAAAGATTTTAAATATTCTCCTAAAATTTTATTTTTATACCCAGGTTTGACTTTTTACTAAACTGTTTCAAAGGAATCTTGTTTTCATTTTTTGAACAAGGTACTTTTCAACCTTTATAACAAAAATATAAAAGGAATATTTTTAACTTATAAAAAATTAGTGGATTTTCCTACCATCAGGACACATATATTATTCGAGGATTCCTTTATATTTTTACAAGTTTATTTTTAAATAAAATTATTTCCATTAGAAGTGCGTATTTAAAAAAAGTTATTTCAAAATGGAAAGGATATTTTTCTAAAAATTTATTCCAAGTGATATTTCAAAATCATTTTCCATCTAAGATGACATAAATTTATGTTAATTAATATTTACTGATGATATGAATTAAGGATACAATCATTATTCTTTTTTTGATAGCTTATGTTAATGGTAAAAGATGAAATTTTTATGAAACCCATTTCTTTACCATGGGTTATGTTATGATGAAATTTTTATAAAACCCATTTCTATTCATGTGTTCTGATTTGATTAATGTTTTATAATCCCATATAACACATATTTATGGTTTTCATTATGTTATCATGGTTATTTTATAACCATATAAGGTGGTTATGTTATAACAAATGATGTGTTGGACATATATCTCCCTCTAATGAATTGGGTAAATATTGACATCTCATGAGATAAATAGGACTAGAATGGGGAGTGAACCCTGTTCAGTAAGGGAATTGTTTCATTATGATAGTCTTGTAAGTGAATCATGACTACTACAATGGTTTAGGGAGTGAACCCATTCCACTATGATAGTCTTGGAAAAGAGACATGACTACTAAGGAAATAATGATCTATGCTTATGTGTATTCCACAATTCCATGAATTATGCTAATGATATGATCTCATGGATCATGTTCTTTAATTCTTTCATGATTCATGTATTACAAACTTCCAATATTTATTCAATAACTCAAGATTATGATCTATGATATGCATGGTATAATTTCAAAATGTTATGTTCATGTTATGATGCCCTTATGCTCATTTCATGCTAATGCAATCATTGATATCTCCCTTATTTACCCTTACCAAACATCTGAGACCACCCTTTATAAATTTTTATTTTCCCTAAGTTATAAATAATGGTTTTAAATAGGGTATGTATAATAATGGTTTTATATATGGAGATATTTTGGTAGATGATATATATTTTTATGAACAATTTTTTTTATTTTTACAATATATTTATGAGTTTTTCCTAACTCTCAAAAACTATAAACCTAAAAGGTACTTCAATTTGAAAGTGATCCAATATTTCATTTTTTAAGTTTTTTATGATTTAAATTGCATCACATTTATTGGCATCAAATAAAAAAATTTAATGATTATGTTTTTAGCACCAAATTCTGATGCATGATTTTTGGCCTTTTAAAGTTAATATTAGAGGCCGATTTAGATAACTACGGAGATTAGGTTGATTCTTGATAATTTTTCTTAAGATTTATAGATACCAACATGAGTTTGTAATTTTGTGGTTGATATTAATTTAAAATTCTAAGACACCATGTTTGAAGTTTTATATTGTGAATGAATAGGATTATTAAGAGTATATTGAGAGAAATTTATGGTAATACAATTCTTTGGTTTAGTATAGGTTATATTGAAAATTTTACTTATGGACGAATTAATTTAATTTTGGTTGATATATTTTTAAAGGTATTGGTATCCTTTATGGTTTATTAGCTCTATATTTTTGTGTTAATTATGTGTTATAACATTTTTCAGGTTGTTCGTCATATTTTTTAGATGTTATAAGGATTATATTAAAATGGTTTAAAAAAAAGGTAACACATAGGTTAGGTGACAATCCATCGCATTCATCAAGACCATGAGGCATGAACCCACAACCGAAGGGTGATAATGGTGCATCACCTACCAATGGCCTACGAGATGTCAGGGTTATTATAATTTTTTTAGTTAAATGATTTTCTAGATGAATAATATTATTATTTTTGGAACATATGTTTTTTTAAATAGAAAACAATGGGGATTTATATATATTTATTGGTTAATTGATTAATCTTATTTTGGATGAATTTCACTATTTTGGGAAACTTATATGATATTATGACATATTATTTGAGGAATAAAGGATGAATTATATTTTTGAAGACAATATGATTTTATTTTGGATTTATGGCGTTTCAGGTTATTTATGGAAATGATTAGCATATCTTTAGGATTATGTGATTTGGGAAATTTCATTTTTCATATGAGACTTTAAGAGTATAAGATATGAAATACTGAGCTTCAAAGAACAACAATATATTATTATTCGACCTTTATAACCTAGCCAATAAATAAGAAAGAATGAATATTATAATTTTTTTTTGAAACATATAAGGTTCATACTCATTTATAATCTATTAATTGACCCCTTATAAGTATGCACTCAAAGTTTTAGTAGTCATTTTATTCATAAAAAAATGTTTTCTTCAAAAACGGGTTTTCTTTCTTTTTATGAGTGAATATTATAAATTATTTTTAGAAGTTTTAGAAAATTTATTTGGAAAAATGAATTTAATTTTTTAATTCATCATGTAAAAATTATGTAAGGATAATTTTTTGAGAATTTTATTAACATATTTATTTTTCAATGAATAATGAAAAATACTGATTTTTATTAAAAACCGTATTCTATTTTAAAGTATTTACAAGGTAAAATTGTTATTTTTTATTATTTTAAATTTTAATTGGTGTATTTTAATTTATAATAATTCAATTATGGGTTTTTAAATGAATTTTATACTTTAATTTATTGTATTAACATTTTATATTTAAAAAGATCATTTTTCTGAAAAACTATTTTTTGTTACGTTTTGCGTGATTAATTTTAAATTAAATTCTACCAATTCTATGTCATGAATTTTTAAAAAAGTATTATATGTTTGGAATTATTAAGTTAAAATTTATTAAATATAAAAACTTTATTTTTAGACAATGTGAATCGTAAACTTAGTAATTTTTGTTACCACAATAAAGGGTAAATCGGGTAATTAATGTTTAAAAATAAAATAATAAGAACTATTAAATGACAAGAAAAAATTATCTGAATTTTATTTTATGTGTATATATTGACCATATTAATAAAATGGTCTAATATATGACCTTTTTGGGTCACTTGTATGAGATTATGAACTTTATAGTATTTTATTTAAAGAAATGTCACACTTGTCACACTCTTATTTTTAATAAGTGTAATATTTTTAATATGGTGGATATTTTTAAATATAAATAAAATTATTAAATATAAAAAATTTATATTCATCATGTTATTTTTTTTTATTTTTTTATGAATAAATATTTGTCATAAATGGTTGCACAACGCTGATTCGGTAATTATTTAATTAATAAAAAAATCAAATAAATGATATTAAAAATATAAAGATAAAGAAAATTAGACAAATAATGTGATAAAATAACTTTACAGATGAACATGAAATTTTAGTGATATAATAAAATATTTGGTTCTAATTTTAGATGTTTTATTGACATTATTAATGTCAATGTAATGAATAGTTCTAAAAACATTATCGATATTTGTCATGACCCACATTCACCAAAAGGAGAGAAGGGATAGCAGATTGCCAGAACATTCCTTGTTTAAGTTGAAGGAGAGATAATGACCCCCAAGACCCACCTTTGATAGGTCCCAGAGTGGCGATCAGAACCAAGGGTATAGAATCACACACAAGATGGAAGGAATTACCCTTTTTATTTTTATAGGATCAGGAGATAAGATAGAAATCTCAACAACAACAAAGTTGAAAGTAAAGGTAAATCCAAAAGTAAACCATTCCCATATGCATGTTCAAAAGTAAAAGATACAAGCCACAAGAACTCCAAAGGTAAAGTACCATGAAAAAGAAAAAACGACAACAGCAACTGCCCCAAGGTCTGAGCTAGTACGGTCCCGCACGATCCCTGAAGTCCTCCTGGAAACCTGAAAGCAGATTTATATACGTAGGGTGATCATATAAGTATTCTCAATAGGGGAAACCAAAGGCCCTCGTGCACAAGTGGAGAGGCATTCTAATTCCCTGTGAGAAAAGAGATAACCAAAACATCTATCAAGGTAAACTATCCACCCAAGCCTCACCAAGGCACACTCCCCAAACAACGCTAGTCAAGTAATGTATAGTAATAGCACATCAATATTTGGGCACCCCGCGCCAATTTCCCACTGGTTATTGAAGACATCCTACGCATCGTACCAATCCCGCCATTCTCACCGTAGTCCCACTGCCACACCCCGCCCGCACACACCTGGGCCACAACCACACATTCTGCCCACAAACACCTGGGCCACAACCACCATCCCACCTGCAATCACCTAGGCCAAAACCACCATGCGTAACCATGCCCGCAAACACCTGGGCCAGAACAACTACTGCCACGCCCGAAGACTCTTGGGAAACAACCTGCCCGCACACACCTGGGCAAACCACCACAACTACCCTGCCCGAAGAATCTTGGGCTATAATGGACCTCAGGCCATCATAGCCTGCCTAAAGAGTCTTGGGATTTTTGAGAAAGGGAGAAAAAAAGGAGCTAATAACCAGCCACTCATAGGAGTGTTGGAAAAAACACCCTCCCCATTAAATGGGGTGTTCGGCACTAAGTACTCAACTTGGGTGGGCGCGAATAAGAAACATAAGAAATACAATATATGTATAGGTAATAGGCACTCATCATAACCTAGGGGCTCTAAAACCTAAGCACAAACACCCTCATTACTATTCATTCATAAAGAAAAGCACAACATTCGCAGCCAAGTCACAACTCATCCCCAAAACCAATTCCCCATTTAAACCATTCTTGTTTTCATGTTCAAGTGATCCCATTTGGGTGAATATTACACTATTGGGCAACTAACAGGCACAAACACAAGCCAGAGAAGAGAAAAAACCCAACAAAAATTTAAGCATTCACACCCGGTTCTCTTGTAAAGTCACAACAACAAAGGGATCAGTGAGATCCCTTGAAGTAGTGGAACCAAAGCAAGCCCCAAGATACAACCCACAGAGATTCAAATTCACAACCAACAACTGTGCCACAACAGAGGATCCCATCCCCATTCAAATCTTCCCATAAGAACCAATTAGAACAACACACCTACTACCAAAACAGAGTTGGAAACTTCCAGGTTCAAGCACATCATTCATTAGGTTCTTCTTTCTGTTCGTTAACCGGGGTGATCACACAGGGATTCTTGTTTTACTGAACATCCATTGAAACCAA
This sequence comes from Viscum album, assembly GCA_963277665.1. NCBI lineage: Eukaryota > Viridiplantae > Streptophyta > Magnoliopsida > Santalales > Viscaceae > Viscum > Viscum album. The sequence goes on from OY728136.1 coordinate 306,507,851, forward strand.
CTGAGTTTAGGTGACTAACCAATTTCCATGTTATAGTTATTTAGTCATCACAAAAGACAAGGGTTCATTAGGACGCAAGGAAAGACCACCAACGACCATGATTTTTAGTGAGCACAAGCCCATATAGTTCACAAAACATATCAACATAAAAGAGTACATCAGAACATCGATCACACCCCCTTCATTCTTCAAAGGTCCATTCATTATCTTCATTAAGTTTGGTTTCATCAATCCCCACATAAACAATAGCATACCCACCCCGCATGATACATAGTAAGGAGAGACGAAGGAAAAACCCTACTTGGTTGATCAAGGATCGAAGTTTTCCGACGTGCCAAGAACGTCGGGGACTCCAAGGGTGAGCAGAAAGGTTCCGGCACAGGCGCACCTATTTTATCGGGAAGGAAGACTCCGAACACATTGGGAAGAACAGGAGGTCAGCCAAAAGGAAGAAGTAGAAGAATAAATTCTCATGCGATATATAGATAAGATCCTGTTGTTACAGGATACGGGGATTTGAATGGTTTTAAAGTTAGATCGTGGTTCCCCACGCGGTTGGGTGGTTACACATGACGAGATTAATTATTATTTAATGATTCACATTGTAAAAGGTGCTAGAAACTGTGATTTTAAAGGATTTTATATAAACGGAGGGGCACGATACGCGGATACACAGCTGGGTCTGTTGAGGGTCGCCCCTCCCTTAGGAATTTAAACATTGATTAAGGGCTTAAAAAATGGCCTTGAACCACTTCCAAAAGGTTAAAAAGGTCTAAAAGTGGTGTTACGAGAGGAGTTTTAGAGGAAAAACCCGACAAGGCCGGGTGACACCGATTGTGCCAAACACCGATCGGTGAGGCACCGATCGGTGGAACACCGATCATGGCACACCGGTCGGTGGGGCATTGATCGTGTCACACCAATCGGGTGAACACCGATCGGCCGCTGATCGGTCGCACACCGATCGGTCGCCCACTGATCAGTCGCACACAGAGCGGTCGCACACCGATCGGTCGCACCCCGATCGGTCGCACCCCGATTGGTCGCACGCGGATCGGTCGCATGCCGATCGGTCACACCCACCGAGACACCACCCTTCGGATCCAGATTTTGGCAAATGGATGGACCATGAGGTTCTGGTCCATCACATTAGATACCTCTCAAACTATTCTCACCCTCAAGAAACAAAACCAAACCAGAATAAGATGGGGGGGGGGGGTCCGAACAACTGCCTCGAAAGATACCTCTTAGGAGTGAACCTCATCGACATCTAGAAACACCTCTCCCTCAAGTAACCAGGAGACACCCAAGGGTCAACTGTCTAGTCATATGGATTAAGGAGTTCCTTCCTCCTTGTCAAGATACTATCTGCTTTGGGCGGCACTGACTCGCCCGCACGGGTTTAACCGCATCCACCTTAATGCATCTTGGTTAGGGATTGGGTCCTCCCTTACCCATAGTCATGAAATTTCTCAACAATCCCCAGGTAGGGAAACAAAACATCTAATAAACCAACAAGGTCAGCATTACATCACAATAAGTACAGAATGAAACAAAACAAAACTCAAAATGGATCCGAGTATTTGGGTGTGCATCTGCGTCTCCCATTCCCAGGTACTTTCCTCGAGCCCGCCATGCCTCCACAACACACAAACCAAAGGGATGGTTCGTCCCCAGAGCACCTTCTCCTCATGATCCTCGATCCTCACTAGTCTATCCACAATGTTAAAGTCATCCTCGATATCCAGCTTTCCCCAGTCGAGGACGTGTGAATCATCGTGGAGATACTGTCAGAGTTGTGACACATGGAAGACGTCATGTATCATCAGTAGCGGTGATGGTAATGCTAGTTGATAAGACACTTCTTCGAACCGCCACAACACTTTTAAGGGTCTGATAAATCTGGGAGAAAGCTTACTCCCCCTACCGAACCTCCGTTGTCCATGCCGAGGGGATACCTTCAAGAATATGTGGTCCCCGACCCCGAACTCCAAGGGTCTCCTACTATTATCGGCATATGACTTATGTCAGTCATGTGTCTCCTTCATTCTCTCCCGTATAAGTTGAACCTTTTCTGTTGTGCTCTGCACCACTTTCGGGCTAAGAACACTTGTTTCCCCAACCTCAGTCCAACACACGGGTGAGCGACACAACCTTCCGTACAGAGCTTTGAATGGAGCCATGCCAATGGTAGAGTGATAGCTATTATTGTAGGAAAACTCTACTAGAGGAAAGTGTCGCACCCATGATCCCCCAAAATCCAGTATACATGCCTGCATCATATCCTCCAAGGTCTGTATGGTGTGCTCTGTCTGTCAATCTGTCTAGGGATGGAAAAGCAGTGCTAAGACGTATCTAGGTGCCAAAAGCATGCTACAATCCCCTCCAGACTCATGAGGTAAACCTTGCATCCCTATCTGAGACTATGGACCTCGAAACTCCATGAAACTGCACCACCTCATCCACATACCTCCGTGCTAAGGAATCCACTACACCCGACTCCCTGATCGCCAGAAAGTGGGCTGATTTTTTCAACCGGTCCGCCACTACCCAGATGGTATCACAGCCTCCTTGAACCTTGGGTAGTCCTATGATAAAATCCATTGAGATTTCATCCCACTTCCACTCGGGTACATCCAAAGGCTACCGAAAACCGCCTGGAACACGGTGTTCAACCTTCACCTACTGACACACTAGGCATCTGGCCACGAACTCTGCCACTGTCTGCTTCACCCTGGGCCACCAAAACTGACCTCTCAAGCCCCGGTACATCTTGGAAACTCTTGGGTGCACCACTAGGGGTGAGTTGTAGAACTCACTAAGAAATCTCTCGCGCATCGCCTTTGGAACAAACAGATTTCCTTGGAAAAGCACCTGATTTTGACCATCCTCCATCCACCCTTCCGGAGGATCACCCTGGTTAACCTGGTCACACATCACTTTGCTTTTTGAGTCTCCCCATTGGGACTTTTCTACCTACCACAACAGAGAAAACTGTACTGTCATCTGATACAGACAATCTCTACCACCTTCCATCCCCGCCTCCAGGTGCAGGGCAACCAACCCCTCCATCGCCTTCCAAGTCTCTGCCGACTCTCGAACCGCATCCCTCTACGACTTCCTGCTCAAGGCATCGGCCACCACATTTCCCTTTCCTAGGGTGTAGGAAATATCTAAGTCGTATTCCTAAAGGAACTCCACCCACCTACTCTGTCATGAGTTCAGGTCCCACTGGGAGAAGATATACTTCAAGCTTTTGTGATCGGTGAAGACCACGAAGCGCTCCTCAATGAGGTAATGCCACCCCAAATTTAGTGCGAACACGACCGCCGCAAGCTTCAGATCATGGGTGGAATAGTTACGCTCATGGGGAAGTAACTGCCTAGACCCATAGGATATCACCCCTTACTGCTGCATCAACACACATCAGAGGCCTTGCCCAGAAGCATCACATAACACCTCATACGCCGCCACTTCTTCAGGTAACCTTAGTAATGGGGCACTTACCAACTTCTCTTTCAGATAACTGAAGGTCGCCTCGCACTTCCCATTCCACACGAAAGCCTGGTCCTTCTTGGTCAAGGTTGTCAAAGGTGCCGCAACTCAGGAGAAGTTGGGCACGAACCTCCGATAGTAACCTACCATACCTAGGAAACTACGAACTTCTGTCACGCTCTTGGGTGCTTCCCAAGAAACAACTGCCTCGACCATCGATGGGTCCACTGCTATCCCTTGCTCAGACACTACATGCCCAAGGAAAAGCACTTCTCGCGTCTAGAACTTTCACTTGGACAATTTCCCATAGAGCTGGTGTTGTCATAAGACCTCTAAAACCATTCTCAGATACTCTGCGTGATCCTCCTTTGATCTTGAGTAGATCATGATTTCGTCAATAAACACGACTACAAACCGATCCAGGTATTCCCAGAAGACAGAGTTCATGAGTCCTATGAACACAGCTGGAGCGTTTGTAACACCAAACGACATGACTACAAACTCAAAGTGCCCATATCTGCACATGAAGGAAGTCTTTGAGATATCTCCCTCCTTTACCCTCACTTGGTGATATCCAGACTACAAATAGATCTTCAAGAACCAACTTGCTCCCCTCAGCTGGTCAAAGAGATTGTCTATCCTCCGGAGAGGGTAGCGATTCTTGACCATCACCTGATTCAGTCTCCTGTAGTCTATGCACAGCCTTAGACTACCATCCGCCTTCTTTTCAAACAATACAGGGGCACCCCATGGTGATGAACTTAGCTGAACAAATCCCTTCTTCATCAGATCATCAATCTGGACCCGCAAGTCCCACAACTCAAAAGGTTCCATCCGGTAGGGAGCCATTGAAATCGGACGGACACCGGGTTGCAAGTCTATCCCAAACTCAACATCACGTTGAGGGGTCAGAGTCGCCACCTCCTCAGGGAAGACTTCCATAAAGTCACTAACGATCCCTGGGACTTCCACCATCTTTGCATCCACTGACTCCACTGATGGTTCAGCCAACAGGGATAGGAGGGGATCCTCTTGTCTGTTGTTTTTCTGACAACCCCGCTCTCTGATGAAAGTTACATGTTTACTGCCCAAATATAAAAAAACGACCCTTCCCCAGAAGCAGTCAATGACGGAACATATAGAGAACAATCATTCAATGCCTAGGATGACATCGTATGGTTTTATCTGCAATAGTAGAAGATCCCTAATAGACTGATGCGGCCCTATCATCAGTATACACCCTCAGCAAACATAAATCAAGTCGGTCTGACCTCCGACCGGCATGCTCAGCATCAAGGGTGCTGAAAGTCTCTCGACATCTAAACCTAGGGCATGGGCTAGACTGGGTGTTACAAAGGAGTGCGAAGATCTTGTATCGAACAAGGCATATGCAAGAGTACTGAACAAGATGATCGTACCTAGAACGACCTCTGGCCCTATTGGAACTGCTGCCTCCATGGAGTACAACTGCCCACACCCATCTCCTCTACCACTCTGCTGTCGGCTGCCTCCCTGACCACTCCCTGGTCAAGGCCCTTGAGGCGAACCCTGGGGTCGGCCTCCTCCCGCCATGTCTGGTCTCGGTGGGGCAGGAGCCTGATGTACCTGCTGCTGCTGCTGAAAGGGCCTAGCTGGAAACTGTTGTGGCTGAGGTGGGTGCTGAACCTGCCCACCCCCACTGTACTATACTCTGTCCGGGCACTGATTCCAAAAGTTTCCATGGCTCCCACAGACTAAGTACCTCTTTCCTGGGCCCGAAAGAAAAGGGTGAGGACCGGGGGATCAAAACTGGAACTGCTGAGGCATGCTTCCTACTGGTCGAAACCTAGAGGGTCCTGATACTGGAGGCCTACTGCTGAAGGCCTCCCCTTCGATGAGCTCGTGATACACCTCCCAGTGTGTGCATCCTCTTTACTACTTAAGCTTTATTTTGGACCTCCAAGTAGGTCGGTAAGGTGAAGGGAGTAACAACATACTTAAGAGAGGGTCGAAGTGCCTCTTCCAAACATCTCACCTGAGACTCCTCATCTGGAAAGAGGTTGGGGGAAAAGCGAAGGAGATCCTTGAAATTTATCCCCAGATCTCTTACTGGCATACTCCCTTGTTGGAGGGAGAGTAGCTCCTGCCTCTTTTCAGCCTTCATCGTGGAAGAGAGGAATTCCGCCCGGAACTCCTTCTCAAAGTCATTCCATGTCACCTCAGCCTCCCTATTCTTTCCAAGATAAAGCGTCCACCAATGACGGACTGCTCCCCACATCTGGCTGACAGCCAGGGGAACCCAGTACTCCATCAGGGCCTGAATTAAGCTGAAAGCTATCACTAGCTCCTTGAGCCAGCTCTCTGTCTCCACATCTGAGACGCTACCCTTGTACTTCCCAAGGGTCTGCCGCTAAAAGGCACAAAGAATCCTCTGCCACTGATCATCCTCCTCTCGGTCATCCCTCTTTTGATCATCCAAAGCAACCTCTAGGGCCTCAATCGTCCGCACTAATCATGTTCGTCTCCCCAGTGCCATATCTGCAAGGTAAACAAGGAACGCCTAAGCCTGAGTAGGGTAGAATTTTGTTCTTAAATTTTCTTAGGATTCTTATTCATTTTAAACCCCCAAAATTCCATTGAAACTCAAGAACACAAGTCATTATGATGCATGTACCTTCCCTAGGGTCTCTACCCTACAAACACTGCAGCCATACTTGGTCGTTCGGTAGGTCCATAGTCCTTGCATCGGATCACAGGGGGCCCTAAAATCCCGTTTCCTAGCTGGTCTTCCCTGGCCTATTTCATGCACCAAGATCACCCAACACTGTTTCCCTACCATCACATTCAATCCTCACTGTTCCTAACTATAACATCCCACATTTTTATCACATAAACTTTCATTACATTTTAAAAAACTGAGGATCTTTAAGGTTTAGTGTCTTGGAAACCAGGAACATAAAACACAAAAACATAAAACATTCTTCTTAAACACTTGAAAGGATTATCCTTATGTTCATCCTAGGTTCATTACTCCATATCATAACTTGGGGACATACATCAAAAGAAAGGGTGAGCAGAAGGCCCAGTAAGGGAAACAAGGGGAAACATTTAACATGTGAACTTGAGATACATCTACAATGTCATGAAAAAGAACTTTAAGTCATGAGCAAGAAATCATGAGGAATATCATAATAAAAATAAAGTATTTCATAACTTGAATATGTGGCTACAAAATTTAATATTGAAAATCATTTCCATTTCACCAAGGTCCATCCCCAAGGTGCCATTAAAAATTACCAAGGTTATTCACCAAGGCGTCGTTAAAAATGGTCATCTCTAGAGATTTAGTCTTTACCCAATGCATTGCAGCGCTATCAGGGTGCACCCTTAAATTTTTCTTTATTATCATGTGAGCCACATATATAATCTTCAAACATTTTATAAAAAATCCATATAGCATAAAATAAAAGGGTTTTCTTTCATAATCATAACGTTTTAAAAACTGCTTTAAAGACATGATCTTTATGTCACTCTAAACCCACGAAAAAGAAAAGCGGGTTTCGTGTATGTAAATCCAAGAATTAAAATATAAAATTTTGATATATATGTGAATACCCCTGTATAAAAATATCTTTGAGTATTCAATTAATAAATTAAAAGAATTTGAGAAAAAGAGAGAGACATTTTGAGACGAAAATTCTGCAGCATAACGGCTATGTTACACGATTTTAGAAAACATTGAAAAGCGTGGGGACATGGCTCACCCACTCATAAACGATTCATAACACAATATAGGTACAGAATATAATGGATATAAGAACATGGTAATGAAATTTGAAATACATACCATATTAATTGAAAAACATGGAAGGAAGAAAAAAATAATATTTCTCTTATGAAAATTTGGCAGCCTAACGACGTCACTTAAAACTTCAAAAAGAAATGAATTGATGAGGCCAAATAGGGTATCTCATCATATGAACATAAAATATCAGTATGATATATAGAGTGATCAAACACAACATAATAAAAAGGAACATGAAAGACTTGACATGAAAATAGATCTTGAAAACGAGAAGGGTGAAAGAATCCCATAAAAATTCGGCAGCCTAACGGTTCCACTTAAAACTTCAAAATACTGAATTGAAGAGATAAAATAGAGTCTCTCATCATATGAAAATAAAATATCAGTATGATAGATATAGAGATCATACCCCAACATAATAAAAAGGAACATGAAATACTTGATATGAAAATAGATCTTGAAAACGAGAAGGGTGAAAGAATCCCTTAAAAATTCGGCAGCCTAACGATGCCACTTAAAACTTCAAAATAATGAATTGAAGAGATCAAATAGGGTCTCTAATCATATGAAAATAAAATATCAGTATGATAAATATAGAGATCATACCCCAAAATAATAAAAAGGAACATGAAAGACTTGACATGAAAATAGATCTTGAAAACGAGAAGGGTGAAATAATCCCTTAAAAATTCAGCAGCTTAACGGCGCCACTTAAAACATCAAAATACAGAATTGAAGAGATGAAATAGGGTCTCTCATAATATGAACATAAAATATCATTATGATAAATATAGAGATCATACCCCAACAGAATAAAAAAGAACTTGAAAGACTTGACATGAAAGTAGAACTTTGAAAAATGAGAAGGGTGAAAGAATCCTTTACAAAAATTTGGCAGCCTAACGGCGCCACTTAAACATTCATAAAACAAAATGATGAGAGTAAAAGAGTATCTCTCATCAAATGAACATGAAAAGGGAAGTAGGATGAATATAAAATAACATCCCCAACATAAGAACATGGAGCTTAAAATAAATGACATAAACGAGAGTACTTGAAAAGAAAAAGAGAGGTAGGATCCCTTACCTTAAAACGTAACTCTTAAAACTCAAAGGTTGGGACCTTGAGGGCTTGTGGGCACCTTGGGTGGACTCCTTGGGAGGTAATGAGACCAGATATTTTTTTGGGGAGAGTTGGGAGTCAAATGGATGAGAGGATGACTTGGTATTTATAGGGAAAGTGAGGGGAAAAGGCATTAATGGCCAAGGGACACCTCATTGGTGGTTTTTGAAAAACCATGGGCTTGCCCACAGTATTTGCCCATGGTATTGGCCACTTGGGACACCTCATACCTTATATTACTATTCATAAGTCGACCATATTGATTACATACTTAATTCATCATTTAATGATGTCATTAATCACCCGTAACTTAAAAACTGTATTTTCACTATTCATCAAAAATTCAACTTTCTCAGAAAAATCCCAAAATTTCACCTTAACCAAATATCGATGCTCTGATTTCAAAATTGAACTCCATTTTATAAAAATAACTTTCTAAATATTTTTAATTAAATTTTTAAATAAATACACTATTTACCGAAAATTCATTTTTTTCAGAAAAATCCCCAAAAAGTACCTTAACATAATATCGATGCTCTGAGTTCAAAAATGAAATCCATTTTATAAAATTAATTTTCTAAATATTTTTAATTTAATTCTTAATTAAAAAACACTATTCAGCCAACAAAACTAATACTTGACTAATAATTTATGAAACCATTATTTAACAATTATTGAATCACATTACTTAATCAAGGTGCCTAGATTATATTAATACTTTCTTTAAGTGATATTACTAATCCATTTGGTCACATTACTAATCCTAAGCATAAAATCACTATTCATAATTTACTATTCATCAAAAATTATGTTGATCTTATTAGACTCTAAATTTCGTACTGATCATAATTGTAGAAGACCATTTTTTGAAAATCATTACATATTATTAATTATTTAAGGTTTACATAAACATTTTTTAAAATATCCTTTCTCTAAGATTCACAAAAAATATGCATTCTATATTTATCAGGACATTTGAAAATTCATGAACTTCATCATAAGAAGAAATCAAAATTTTTATTTAAAACAAAGGATTACACAAAGAAGTTACGGTCTCCTTACATAGCCCATTATCACACCAGCATAGGACCTAAGTGTAAGGTGTGCTAAGGTGAGAGAATCTGAGGGAGGTTTGGCCAAAATCGAACGAGTAGTAATTTCTATCAGTTTGAACTTCTTGAAAAGGTGATTCTGTTCTATCTTCACACGATGAAGTTGGGCTTGGGTTTGGTCCAGATCAAAGCCCAGTGGTGCTACCTCCTTCCCAAGTTCTGTTAGATGGGATTCGATAGGTCCAAGACTACTGGGTGAGGCCATCGAATCTTCTTTCTATATTAACTAACCATAATCACTTGTATTTAGAGACAAATATCGAAATGTTTAGTTTCCAGCGGTCATATTGACCAATGGTCATATAATAGTCAAAACCCAAGAGTCTCATTTTAATTATACTCATGTTATCAAATGAAACAGTTTTTTTGAGTATAAAAAAAATAAAATAACACACAAAATTAGGAAACAAGATTTATTCAAAATTTCGGGTCGTTACAATCTTCCCCCCTTAAGAAATTGCGTCCTCGCAATTTTTAAAATTGGGTTTTTAAATTTCATTGAAATTCCCACATCAGAAAAGGAGTCAGTAAAACTATTACTTTAAAATAAATAAAGGGAAGTACCAAGGTCACCTGAGTTAACCCACACTAGGATTCCATGTGGGAAAACATGGACATGGAGGAGAAAACAAAGGGTCAAGTTCTGAGGGAGAGTGATAGAAAATATGATTAGGAGAAAGTTAACCCGGAGAAAATCACAAACTTATAATGTGTGTAAATGGTCTTTGATTACCTAGTAGGAAACGTAAACCAACAACGTTTTTGTTTTACATTCCTTTTCATAATTTTGAGTAATTCACGTACTACATAGAACAAAAACATAAGTAAATATACCTACCTTCAAGTAGAGTTTCATCCTTTAATAAGTTGCTACCAAAACTAATCTTTTTTCCAAACGATGAGCATTCAAAAACACTTGGTCTCATCAAAAAACAAGAATAATCTTCTTGAGAGTCACGTAATCCACAAAATATTAACTATAAATTTCATGTATATTTAAACATTATCCCGAAAATAGAAAGGGTAAGATAAAACAACTCTTCAAAAAGAAAGAATCCCATAGGAAGGGAAACTGCTTTTAAATCTTCAAAGTTCCATGGTACTACCCAAAGTTCATCATATACCATTCCATAAATAACTATCCTTAAAATTCCTCAAAATAAACCAAACTAATATTGAAACCCAAATATAAGAACGATCTCATAACATTGTCTTCCAAGATAGACTTTATCGTTCATCTCCAAACAACATCAACCACTCTTATCATCTTATAACAAAAGTAACTAACCTAATCACATTTTCCCCAAGATAGGTTAATCATTTCTATATGTAACCTAAATTACTATAAGTCCACCTTAAATTCATTGATTCTATAAGTAAACCTTTACTCCTCAAAGAAAATACCGTAGTAATCTATTTACCTTGATCAAATAGGGTTCCCAAAATAGTGAACGTCTTCCAAAATAATAATAATCTTTTAATCCCCTAATCACCTTTTTTAAGAAGAACAACTTCACTACATCAATATGTGGTACATAACAATAGATGTTTTCCTTAATGATCTAAAATCATCTTAGGTAGTGACTCGATGATCTTAGAAAACATAAAAGATATGCTCATAGAGCACAAACTAAAATACAACATGACATAGAAAATTATTGCGAAGAAGTTAGATGTACTTCAGTCATCATGATCTATCTTAGCATAGGACTTGCATTGTTTCCTTGTCCTCTAAGATTGTTGATGCTCATCACGATTTTCATCCATTCCAAGAGATAATTGGCTTGGATAATGTCTAACTTCTCCACATTTACAATATCGAAATGTATAAGGTACATTAGATCAAACCTTATCTCCATTCATCACATTACCCATTTTTTTAAATCAATTGGATACTTTATGCCCTATCTTACCACACTTAAAACATCTCCCGTTTTCTTTGTGACATTCTCCTTGGTGCCTCTTCCCACACTTTTTTCAAAAAAGAAATTGGGTCTTCTTTCCATTATCAACTTTATCAAATGAACATCCTTGAGACTTTGTCTTCTTCTTCCTTGATGAATTTGGGCATTCAACTAGGTACCAATTATTAATTGTGATTTTTGATAGCTGGTTTGGAATAACCACAATATGTTCAAATTGATCTTTTGTCATCTCTGTCACATTAATAAGGAAATCATCACATTTCCTATCACGTTGGTTGTTGGGACATGCTCTTCCATTTCCCACCATTAACTAAGAAAAGAACGTATAATTAGGGGGATTAAATACATAGCCAATAATCATGAAAATCAAACTTAAAGCATAGAAGGATGAACTTGTAGAAGAAAATTATACCCTAACTTGTGATCCCCTAGGTCCCAATCTAGGTTATCCATGATCATATATTTTTATGTGAATCTTTATTTTATTTTATCATTGTTCCTTTAATAATGGTTCATACTAAGCTTATGAATTTACCAAAAAATATCCCTCGGGAGTGTCGTAATCAAGAGTGCAGCAAGCCCCATTGTCTTGTACCAGTTCCCGTTCGAGTCTAGCTCAAAGCAGTGTTTTCGGGTTTTACCCCTATGTACATCTGTGCCAGAGGCACCTCTACCTACTCGTATCCAGACAAGGATGTATTTGCTTGGCAACCCCTTACTCAATACTCACCAAAATACCAGGAAGATTTCATATATTTAAACTTTTCTATAGGGTTATTCCTAAAGTTTTCATATCCTAATTTCAAAAAATAACTAAACCATCTTTTTATACCAACTATAACATCCTGCCTTTTTATCACATAAACTTTCATTACATTTTACAAAACCGAGGATCTTTAAGGTTTAATGTCTTGGAAAACAGGAACTTAAAACATGAAAACATAAAACATTCTTCTTAAAAACTTGAAAGGACTCTCCTTATGTTCATCCTAGGTTCATTACTGCATCTCATAACCTGGGGACATACATCAAAAGAAAGGGTGAGAAGAAGGCCCAGTAAAGGAAACAAGGGGAAACATTTAACATGTGAACTTGAGATACATCAACAATGTCATGAAAATGAACTTTAAGGCCTGAGAAATAAATCATGAGGTATATCATAATAAAAATAGCATATTTCATAACTTGAATATGTGGATACAACATTTAATATTGAAAATCATTTCCGTTTCACCAACGTCCATCCCCAAGGTGTCATTAAAAATTACCAAGGTTATTCACCAAGGCGTCGTTAAAAATGGTCATCTCTAGAGATTAATTCTTTACCCAATGCATTGGAGCGCTATCAGGGCGCACCCTTAAATTTGTCTTTATTATCATGTGATACACATATATCATCATCAAACATTTCATAAAAAACCCATATAGCATAAAATAAATGGGTTTCCTTTCATAATCATAACATTTTAAAAACTTCTTTAAAGACATGATGTTTATGTCACTCTAAACCCACGAAAAAGGAAAGCGGGTTTCATGTATGTAAATCCTAGAATTAAAATAGATAATTTTGATATATATTTAAATACCCTTGTATAAAAATAACTTTGAGTATTCACTTAATAAATTAAAAGAATTTTAGAAAAAGAGGGAGGCATTTTGAGACGAAAATTCTGTAGCATAACGGCTATGTTACTGGGTTTTACAAAACATTGAAAAGAGAGGGGACATGAGTCACCCACTCATAAATGATTCATAACACATTAGAGGTACAGAATATAATGGATATAAGAACATGATAATTAAATTTTAAAGACATACCATATGAATTGAAAAACATGGAAGGAAGACAAAAATATGATTTCTCTTGTGAAAATTTTGCATCCTAATGACGTCACCTAAAAATTCAAAAAGAAATGAATTGATGAGGTCAAATAGGGTCTCTAATAATATGAACATAAAAGATCATTATGATAGATATAGAGATCATAACCCAACATAATAAAGAGGAACATGAAAGACTTGACATGAAAATAGATCTTGAAAACGAGAAGGGTGAAAGAATCCCTTAAAAATTCGGCAGCCTAACGACGCCACTTAAAACTTCAAAATACTGAATTGAAGAGATAAAATAGGGTCTCTAATCATATTAAAATAAAATATCAGTATGATAGATATAGAGATCATACCCCAACATAATAAAAAGGAACATGAAAGATCTAACATGAAAATAGATCTTGATAACGAGAAAGGTGAAAGAATCCCTTAAACATTTGGCAGCCTAACAACGCCACATAAAACTTAAAAATACTGAATTGAAGAGATCAAATAGGGTCTCTCATAATATTAAAATAAAATATCAGTATGATATATATAGATATCATACCCCAACATAATAAAAAGGAACATGAAAGACTTGAGATGAAAATAGATCTTGAATATGAGAAGGGTGAAAGAATCCCTTAAACATTCGGCAGCCTAACAACGCCACTTAAAACATCAAAATACTGAATTGAAGAGATCAAATAGGGTCTCTCATCATATGAAAATAAAAGATAAGTATGATAGATATATATATCATACCACAACATAATAAAAAGGAACTTTAAAGACTTGACATAAAAGTAGAACTTTGAAAAATGAGAAGGGTGAAAGAATCCTTTACAAAAATTCGGCAGCATAACGGCGCCACTTAAACATTCATAAAAATGATGAGAGTAAGAGAGTGTCTCTAATCATATTAACATGAAAAGGGAAGTAGGATGAATATAAAATAACATCCCCAACATAAGAACATGGAGCTTAAAAGAAATGACATAAATGAGAGTACTTGAAAAGAAAGAGAGTGGTAGGATCCCTTACCTTAAAATGTAACTCTTAAAACTCAAAGGTTGGGACCTTGAGATCTTGGGGGAACCTTGGGGGGACTCCTTGGGAGGTAATGAGACCAGATCTTTGTTGGGGGAGAGTTGGGAGTCAAATGGATGAGAGGATGTCTTGGTATTTATAGGGAAAGTGAGAGGACAAGGCATTAATGGCCAAGGGACACCTCATTGGTGGTTTTGGAAAAACCATGGGCTTGCCCATGGTATTGGAAACTTGGGACACCTCATACTATATCCTACTATTCATAAGTCGAAAATATTGATTACATACATAATACATCATTTAATGATGTCATTAAACACCTGTAACTTAAAAACTGTATTTTCACTATTCATCGAAAATTCAACTTTCTCAAAAAAATCCCAAAATTTCACCTTAACCAAATATCGATGATCTAATTTCAAAAATGAAATACATTTTATAAAAATAATTTTCTAAATATTTTTAATTTAATTTTTAAATAAATACACTATTCACCGAAAATTCATTTTTTTCAGAAAAATCCCCAAAAAGTACCTTAACATAATATCGATGCTCTGAGTTCAAAAATGAAATCCATTTTATAAAAATAATTTTCTAAATATTTTTAATTTAATTTTTAATTAAAAAAACACTATTCACCTGAAAAAACTAATACTTGACTAATAATTTATGAAACCGTTGTTTAACAATTTTATTGAATCACATTACTTAATCAAGGTGCCTAGATTATATTAACACTTTCTTTAAGTGAGATTTCTAATCCATTTGGTCACATTAATAATCCTAAGCATAAAATCACTATTCATAATTTAATATTCATCAAAAATTAAGTTGATCTTATTAGACTCTAAATTTCCAACTGAACATAATTGTAAAAGACCATTTTTTTGAAAATAATTAAACATTTTTAATTATTTAAGGTTTACATAATTTTTTTTTAAAATATCTTTCCTCTAAGATTCACCAAAAATATGCATACTATATTTATCCGGACATTTGAAAATTCATGAACTTCATCATAACAAGAAATCAAAAAATTTATTTAAAACAAAGGATTACACAAGGCAGTTACGGTCTCCTTACATAGCCCCTTATCACACCAGCATAGGACCTATGTGTAAGGTGTACTAAGGTGAGAAAATCTGAAGGAGGTTCGGCCAACATCGCACGAGTAGTAATTTCTATCAGTTTGAACTTCTCGCAAAGGCGATTCCGTTCTATCTTCACACGATGAAGTTTGGCTTGGGTTTGGTCCAGAGCAAAGCCCAGTGGTGCTACCTCCTTCCCAAGTTCTGTTAGATGGGCTTCAATCGGTCCAAGACTACCGGGTGAGGCCATCAAATCTTCTTTCTATATTAATTAACCAAGATCACTTGTATTTAGAGACAAATATCGAAATGTTAAGTTTCCAGCGGTCATATTGACCAATGGTCATATAACAGTCAAAACCCAACAGTCTCATCTCAATTATACTCATGTTATCAAATGAAAGAGTTTTGTTGAGTATGAAAAAATAAAATAACACAAAAAATTAGGAAACAAGATTTATTCAAAATTTCGGGTCGTTACAATCTTCCCTCGTTAAGAAATTGCGTCCTCGCAATTTTTAAAATTGGGTTTTGAAATTTCATTTAAAGTCCCACATCAAAAAAGGAGTCAGTAAAACTATTACTTTAATAGAAATAAAGGGAAGTACAAAGGTCACCCGAGTTAACCCACACTAGGATTCCATGTAGGAAAACATGGACATGGAGGAGAAAACAAAGGGTGAAGTTCTGAGGGAGAGTGATAGAAAACATGATTAGGAGAAAGTTAACCACGAGAAAATCTCAAACTTATGATATGTGTAAATGGACTTTGATTACCTAGTAGGAAACGTAAACCAACAACATTTTTGTTTTACATTCCTTTTCATAATTTTGAGGAATTCATTTACTACATAGAACAAAAACATAAGGAAATATACCTACCTTCAAGTAGAGTTTCATCCTTTAATAAGTTTCTACCAAAACTAATCTTTTCTCCTAATGATGAGCATTCAAAAACACTTGGTCTCATCAAAACACAAGAATCATCTTCTTGAGAGTCACGTAATCCACAAAAGATTAACTATCAATTTCTTCTATATTTAAACATTATCCCGAAAAAAGAAAGGGTAAGATAAAACAACTCTTCACAAAGAAAGAATCCCATAGGAAGGGAAACTACTTTTAAATATTCAAAGTTCCATGGTACTACCCAAAGTTCATCATAAACCATTCCATAAATAACTATCCTTAAAATTACTCAAAATAAACCAAACTAAGATTGAAACCCAAATATAAGAACGATCTCATAACATAGTCTTCCAAGATATACTTTATCGTTCATCTCCAAACAACATCAACCACTCTTATCATCTTATAACAAAAGTAACTAACCTAATCACATTTTCCCCAATATAGGTTAATCATTTCCATATGTAACCTAAATTACTATAAGTCCACCTTAAATTCATCAATTCTATAAGTCAACCTTTACTTCTCAAAGAAAATACCGTAGTAATCTATTTACCTTGATCAAATAGGGTTCCCAAAATAGTGAACGTCTTCCAAAATAATAATAATCTTTTAATCCCCTAATCACCTTTTTTTTAAGAAGAACAGCTTCACTACATCAACATGTGGTACATAACAATAGATGTTTTCCTTAATGATATAAAATCATCTTAGGTAGTGACTCAATGACCTTACAAAACATAAAATATATACTCATAGAGCACGAACTAAAATACAACATGACATAGACAATTATTTCGAAGGAGTTACATGCACTTTAGTCATCATGATCCATCTTAGCATAGGACATGCATTGTTCCCTTGTCCTCGAAGATTGTTGATTCTCATCATGATTTTCATCCATTCCAAGAGATCATTGTTTTGGATAATGTCTAACTTCTCCACATTTACGACATCGAAATGTATAAGGTACATTAGATCGAACCTTATCTCCATTCATCACATTATCCGTTTTTTTAAAGAAATTGGCTACTTTATGCCCTATCTTCCCACACTTAAAACATCTCCCAGTTCTTTTGTGACATTCTCCTTGGTGCCTCTTCCCACACTTTTTGCAAAAAAGAAATTGGGTCTTCTTTCCCTTATCAACTTTATCAGATGAACATCCTTGAGACTTTTTCTTCTTCTTCCTTGATGAATTTGGGCATTCAACTAGGTACCAATTATTAATTGTGATTTTTGATAGCTGGTTTGGCATAACCACAATATGTTCAACTTGATCTTTCGTCATCTCTGTCACATTAATAGGGAAATCGTCACATTTCCTATCACATTGGTTGTTGGGACATGCTCTTCCATTTCCCGCCATTAACTAAGAAAAGAACATATAATTAGGGGGCTTAAATACATAGCCAATAATCATGAAAAGGAAACTTAAAGCATAGAAGGATGAACTTGTAGAAGAATAGTATACCCTAACTTGTGATCCCCTAGGTCCTAATCTTGGTTATCCATGATCATATATTATTATGTGAATCTTTATTTTATTTTTTCATTGTTACTTTAATAATGGTTCATTCTAAGCTTTTTAATTCACCAAAGCATATCCCCCGGGAGTGTTGTAACCAAGAGGGCAGCAAGGCCCATTGTCGTGTACCAGTTCTCATTCGAGTCTAGCTCAAACCGGTGTTTTTGGGTTTTACCCCTATGTACATCTATGCCAGAGCCACCTCTACCTGCTCATATCCAGACAAGGATGTATTTGCTTGGCAACCCCTTACTCAATATCACCAAAATACCAGGAAGATTTCCTATATTTAAACTTTTCTATAGGGTTCTTCCTAAAGTTTTCATATCCTAAATTCCACAAATAACTAAACCATCCTTTTATACAAACTATAACATCCCGCCTTTTTATCACAGAAACATTCATTACATTTTACAAAACCAAGGATCTTTAAGGTTTAGTGTCTTGGAAACCAGGAACTTAAAACACGAAAACATAAAACATTCTTCTTAAACACTTGAAAGGATTATACTTATGTTCATCCTAGGTTCATTACTGCATCTCATAACCTGGGGACATACATCAAAAGAAAGTGTGAGTAGAAGGCCCAGTAAGGGAAACAAGGGGAAACATTTAACATGTGAACTTGAGATACATCCACAATGTCATGAAAAAGAACTTTAAGGTATGAGAAAGAAATCATGAGGCATATCATAATAAAAATAATGTATTTCATAACTTAAAGATGTGGCTACAACATTTAATATTGACAATAATTTCTGTTTCACCAAGGTCCATCCCTAAGGTGTCATTAAAAATTACCAAGGTTATTCACCAAGGCATCGTTAAAAATGGTCATCTCTAGAGATTAAGTCTTTACCCAATGCATTGGAGCGCTATCAGGGCGCACCTTTAAATTTGTCTTTATTATCATGTGATCCACATATATCATCATCAAAAATTTCATAAACAACCCATATAGCATAAAATAAATGGGTTTCCTTTCATAATCATAACGTTTTAAAAACTACTTTAAAGACATGATTTTTATTTCACTCTAAACCCATGAAAAAGGAAAGAGGGTTTTGTGTATGTAAATCCCAGAATTAAAATAGAACATTTTGATTTATATGTAAATAACCCTGTATAAAAAGAGCTTTGATTATTCACTTAATAAATTAAAATAATTTGAGAAAAAGAGAGAGACATTTTGAGACGAAAATTCTGCCGCATAACGGCTATGTTACAGGGTTTTAGAAAACATTGAAAAGAGAGGGCAGATGAGTCACCCACTCATAAATGATTCATAACACAGTAAAGGTACATAATATAATGGATATAAGGAAATGGTAATGAAATTTGAAAGACATACCATATGAATTGAAAAAACATGGAAGGTAGACAAAAATAAGATTTCTCTTATGAAAATTTGGCAGCCTAATGACATCACTTAAAACTTCAAAAAGAAATGAATTGATGAGTTAAAATAGGGTCTATCATCATATGAACATAAAATATCAGTATGATAGATATAGAGATCATACTCCAACATAATAAAATGGAACATGAAAGACTTGACATGAAAATAGATCTTGAAAATGAGAAGGGTGAAAGAATCCCTTAAAAATTCGGCAGCCTAACGACGCCACTTAAAACTTCAAAATACTCAATTGAAGAGATAAAATATGGTCTATCATCATATAAAAATAAAAGATCAGTATGATAGATATAGAGATCATACCCCAACATAATAAAAAGGAACATGAAAGACTTGACATGAAAATATATCTTGAAAATGAGAAGGGTGAAAGAATCCCTTAAAAATTCGGCAGCCTAACGGTGCCACTTAAAACTTCAAAATACTAAATTGATGAGATAAAATAGGGTCTCACATCATATGAAAATAAAAGATAAGTATTATAGATATATATATCATACCCCAACATAATAGAAAGAAACATGAAGGACTTGACATGAAAAATAGACCTTGAAAACGAGAAGGGTGAAAGAATCCCTTAAAAATTATGCAGCCTAACGGCGCCACTTAAAACTTAAAAATACTGAATTGAAGAGATCAAATAGGGTCTCTCATCATATGACCATAAAATATCAGTATGATAGATATAGATATCATACCCCAACATTATAAAAAGTAACTTGAAAGACTTGACATGAAAGTAGAACTTTGAAAAATGAGAACGGTGAAAGAATCCTTTACAAATATTTGGCAGCCTAATGGCGCCACTTAAACATTCATAAAACAAAATGATGGGAGTAAGAGAGTATATCTCATCATATGAACATGAAAATTTTAGTAGGATGAATATAAAAGAACACCCCAAACATAAGAACATGGAGCTTAAAAGAAATGACATAAACGAGAGTACTTGAAAAGAAAGAGAGAGGTAGGATCCATTACCATAAAACGTAACTCTTAAAACTCAAAGGTTGGGACCTTGAGGGCTTGGGTGAAACTTGGGGAAACTCCTTGGGAGGTAATGAGACAATAGATTCGTTGGGGGAGAGTTGGGAGTCAAATGGATGAGAGGATGTCTTGGTATTTATAGGGAAAGTGAGGGGACAAGGCATTAATGGCCAAGGGACACCTCATTGGTGGTTTTGGCAAAACCATGGGCTTTCCCATGGTATTTTCCCATGGTATTGGCCACTTGGGACACCTCATACCTTTTACTACTATTCATAAGTCGACCATATTGATTACATACTTAATACATAATTTAATGATGTCATTAAACACACGTAACTTAAAAACTTTATTTTCACTATTCATCGAAAATTCAACTTTCTCAGAAAAATCCCAAAATTTCACCTTAACCAAATATCGATGCTCTGATATCAAAAATGAACTCAATTTTATAAAAATAAATTTCTAAATATTTTCAATTTAATTTTTAAATAAATACACTATTCACTGAAAATTCATTTTTTTCAGAAAAATCCCCAAAAAGAACCTTAACATAATATCGATGCTCCGAGTTCAAAAATGAAATCCATTTTATAAAAATACTTTTCTAAATATTTTTAATTTAATTTTTAATTTAAAAACACTATTCACCCGAAAAAACTAATACTTGACTAATAATTTATGAAACCGTTATTTAACAATTTTATTGAATCACATTACTTAATCAAGGTGCCTAGATTATATTAATACTTTATTTAAGTGAGATTAATAATCCATTTGGTCACATTACTAATCCTAAGCATAAAATCACTATTCATAATTTAATATTCATCAAAAATTAAGTTGATCTTATTAGACTCTAAATTTCATACTGAACATAATTGTAGAAGACCATTTTTTAAAATCACTACACATTTTTAATTATTTAAGGTTTACATAAACATTTTTTAAAATATCCTTTCTCTAATATTCACCAAAAATATGCATACTATATTTATCCGGACATTTGAAAATTCATGAACTTCATCATAAGAAGAAATCAAAATTTTTATTTAAAACAAAGGATTACACAAGGCAGTTACGGTCTCCTTACATAGCCCCTTATCACACCAGCATAGGACCTAAGTGTAATGTGTGCTAAGGTGAGAGAATCCGAGGGAGGTTCGGCCAAAATCTCACGAGTAGTAATTTCTATCAGTTTGAACTTCTCGCAAAGGCGATTCTGTTCTATCTTCACACAATGAAGTTAGGCTTGGGTTTGGTCCAGAGCAAAGCCTAGTGGTGCTACCTCCTTCCCAAGTTCTGTTAGATGGGCTTCGATCGGTCCAAGACTACTGGGTGAGGCCATAGAATCTTCTTTATATATTAATTAACCAAGATCACTTGTATTTAGAGACAAATATCGAAATGTTTAGTTTCCAACGGTCATATTGACCAATGGTCATATAACAGTCAAAACCCAACAGCCTCATTTTAATAATACTCATGTTATCAAATGAAACAATTTTTTTGAGTATAAAAAAATAAAATAACACGCAAAATTAGGAAACAAGATTTATTCAAAATTTCAGGTCGTTACACTAACCCCAGACTCCATCCTATCTCTCAACCTTCCTATGATACCATTATGTCATGACCCGCCTTTACCAAAAGGAGAGAAGGGACAACAGATTGCCAGACCCTTCCTTCCTTAAGTTAAAGGAGAGATAATGACCCCCGAGACCCGCCTTCGATAGGTCCCAGAGTGGCGACCAACACCAAGGGTATAGAATCGCACACAAGATGGAAGGAATTACACTTTTTATTTTTATAGGTTCGGGAGATAAGATAGAAATCTCAACAACACCAAAGCTGAAAGTAAAGGTAAATCCGAAAGTAAACCATTCCCATATGCATGTTCAAAAGTAAAAGATACAAGCCACAAGAACTCCAATGGTAAAGTACCAAGAAAAAGGAAAAATGACAACAGCAACTGCCCTAAGGTCCGAGCTAGTACGGTCCCGCACGATCCCTGAAGTCCTCCTGGAAACTTGAAATCAGTTTTATATACATAGGGTGAGAATATAAGTATACTCGGCAGGGGAAACCAAATTCCCTCATGCACAAGTGGAGATGCATTCTAATGCCCTGTGAGAAAAGAGATAACAAAAACATCTAGCAAGGTAAACTGTCCACCCAAGCCTCACCAAGGCACACTCCCCAAACAACGCAAGTCAAGTAATGTATAGTAATAGAACATCGATATTTGGGTACCTCGTTCCACTTTCCCACTGGTTATTTAAGACATCCCATGCATCGTACTAATCCCGCCATTCTCACCGTAGTCCCATTGCCACACCCCAACCGCAAGCACTTCGTCCACAACCACACATCCCGCCCGCAAACACCTGGGCCACAACCACCATCCCGCCCTCAATCACATGGGCCACAACCACCATGCATAACCACACCCGCAAACACCTAGGCCAGAACAACTACTGCCACGCCCGAAGACACCTGGGCCTCATCCCGAAGACTCTTGGGAAACAACATGCCCGCACACACCTGAGCCAACCACCACAAATACCCTGCCCAAATAATCTTGGGCTATAATGGACCTCGGGCCATCACAAACTGCCCGAAGAGTCTTGGGCTATTCGGGAAAGGGAGCATAAAAGGAGCTAATAACCAGCCACTCATAGGAGTGTTGGGGAAAACACCCTCCCCATGAAATGGGGTGTTCGGCACTAAGTGCTCAAATTGGGTGGGGCACGAATAAGAAACATAAGAAATACAATATATGTATAGGTAACAGGCACTCATCCCAACCTAGGGGATCCAAAACCTAAGCACAAACACCCTCGTTACTATTTATTCATAAAGAAAAGCACCCCATTCATGGCCAAGTCACAACTCATCCCCAAAACCAATTCCCCACTTAATCCATTCTTGTTTTCTTGTTCAAGTGATACCAATTGGGTGAATACTACACTACTCGGCAACTAACAGGCACAACCACAAGCTAGAGAAGAGAAACAACCAAATAACAATTTAAGAATTCACACCCAGTTCTCTTGTAAAGTCACAACAACAAAGGGATCAGTGAGATCCCTCGAAGTACAGGAATCAAAGTAAGCCCCGAGATACAGCCCTCATAGCTTCAAATTCACAACCAACAACCGTGCCACAACAGAGGATCCCATCCACATTCACATCTTCCCATAAGCACCAAGCAGAAAAATACGCCTACTACCAAAATAGAGTGGGAAACTTCCAGGTTCAAGCACATCATTCATTAGATTCTTCTTTCTGTTCGTTAACCGGGGTGATCACATAGGGATTATTGTTTTACTAAACATCAATTTAAACCAACTAAGCATAGGTGACTAACCAATTTCCATGTTATAGTTATTTAGTCATCACAAAAGATAAGGGTTCATTAGGACGCAAGGAAAGACCACCAACAACCATGATTTTTAGTGAGCACAAGCCCATAAAGTTCACAACACATATCAACATAAAAGAGTACAACAGAACATCGATCACACCCCCTTCATTCTTCAAAGGTCCGTTCATTATATTCATTAATTTTTGTTTCATCAATTCCCACAGAAACAATAGCATACCCACCCCGCATGATACACAGTAAGGAGAGACGAAGGAAAAACCCTACTTGGTTGATCAAAGATCAAAGTTTTCCCATGCGCCAAGAACGTCGGGGACTCCAAGGGTGAGAAGAAAGCTTCCAGAATAGGTGCACCTATTGTCTCAGGAAGTAAGACTCCGAACGCACTGGGAAGAAAAGGAGTCCTGCCAAAAGGAAGAATAAGAAAAAGAAATTCCCGTGTGATATATAGATAATATCACATTGTTACGAGATACGGGGATTTGAACGGATTTAAAGTCGGATCATGGTTCCCCACGTGGTTGGGTGGTTACACATGACATGATTAATTATTACTTAATGATTCCCATCAGAAAAGGTGGCAACAACTGTGATTTTAAAAGATTTTATATAAATGGAGGGGCACGATACGCGAACACACAACTGGGTCTGTTGAGGGTCGCCCCTCCCTTAGCAATTTAAACATTGATTCAGGGCTTAAAAAATGGCCTTGAACCACTTCCAAACGGTTAAAATGGTCTAAAAGTGGTGTTAAGAGAGGAGCTGTAGAGGAAAAACCCGACAAGGCCGGGTGACACCGATCGTGCCACACACCGATCGGTCGCACCGATTGGTGACACACCGATCGTGTCACATCGGTTGGTCGCACGCCGATCGGTGGCATGCCGATAGGTTGCACGCCGATCGGTCGCACCCACTGAGACACCACCCTTAGGATCTATATTTTGGCAAAGGGATGGACCATGAGGGTCATGGCCATCACAATATTTATTAGTAAATAATATTCTTTTAAATGATACAAAAATACTAAAAATATGAAATTCATAAATTTTATTAGGATAAGGTTTAAAATATAAACCATGGTATATTTATGGAGCCTTTTCATTTTACAATAACTATATTGACCCTCAAATAGTAAAAATCCATATTGTCATAGTAACAGTTAAAGGGGTTTAATAAGAGTTATAACCAAATAATAAGGGTTGAAATATAGTCAAAAATTGTGAAAATTTTATTGTATGAGATTATTTTAAAAAGTAATAATATTATATTCAAAATAAATCACATTGGATTCATTTTTAGTTGAAAATTAATTTATCTTAATTTAATATTTTGAGATATTCCAAGAGTGTCCCTCCACTCTGTTATAAAAGGGAACCAATTATTCTCATTAATTCACACATACAAACCCATTTTTTCAGTCAATACATACCAAAATAACTTCTTATAATATCTTTTCTCATTCTATAGGACTTTTGTATCATAATACCAATCCTATAGTTCTTAAGGTGTTAATAAAAGAGGTTTTCCAAATAAGATCTATCATTTTTAATCAAGCATTTCTATTTTATTTGTGTGTACAGTGAGCTACTACCTCGTGAACTGATGTAATTCATTTTCCATCAATATATCTCATGAGTAGTTATAATTATGGAATTAATATATATATTATATTAATAAAATATTTAAAAATATAATTTATCATTTTCATTCTTACCATTGTATGCATTGAAAAATGATAAAGTCGTTCATTCGTACGTGTAGACTATAACCTCCATGAAGCGATGTGATTAAATTTTCATCACCACATCAAATGGATGATAGGTATAATTATATTTAAATAATTAAAATTATATATATTATAATATTATAATTTTTAAATGTTAAAATAATACTTACCTTCTTTCCATAATGATCATTGAAAAATGGAAACGTTACTCATGCTTATGTACAGCCCACCGTCTCTATGATTGTAACGTAGTTAATTTTTCACAACCTTATATAATGGATGAATTTAAAAGAATAATTTATATATAAAAATGATAATTATTTAATGAAAATTATTTTGGATATATTGGATTAATGACCACATTAACCATAGTCAACCTATCAAAGTAATTTTTGACTTATATACCAAATATCACTAAAACATCCGAAGTGGACATAATTGAGTAAGTAATTATTATAACATGGTAATAAGTGAGGTAAAAGGGATAATAAAATTGAAATTTTTTCTTAAAAAATTAACTAATTAAACTATGTTTATTATTTAGTAATATAAGGAACATACATGTCAATTCAGACTCAAGGTAAGGGTTTCTCATCACACTTTTACTTCTATGAGACATATGCCATATTCATCACTTATTTATTTTGTGTGGTGATATATTTTTGTTAATGGTATTTAAAGTTTCAATTAAATTTATTCCTTTTATGGGGATTATGATTAAAAATAAACCCAAGTGTTAATGGTTTATTTCGAAATCTCATCATTATTCAAGACTGTTAATGTTTATGTTTCTACTGGGGATTATTTCTCTTCCATATCCATGTATTATAGCTTTTTTCAATTTTTTTAATCTTCTTCTAATATTGTTTAAAATAATTTTCCCCATGTTTTACTTTTTATAAAAGGGTTTGAGAGGAATCTTCTTGCTATTTTCTCAACAAGGTACATTTCAACCTTTTTGAAAAAATATATGCAATGAATGTTTTTTAACTTATATGGAATGAGTATATTTTCACACCACCATGATTCCTCAATTATTTGAAGCTTCATTTATATGTTTACAAGTTTATTTTCAATGAATTTTTTCCTTTTATAAGTTCATGGATTTTTTACAAAAAATATTAATTTCAAAATAGAATGGTTATTTTCCTCAACAATTATTCCAAAAAATCATTCGAATTAATTTTCTATATAATATGACACCCCTTAATGTTACTTATGATTTACTAGGTATATGAACTAATGACACCATCCTTATTATTTTTTTGGACAGTTTATGTTTATGGTGAAAAGTTGAAATGTTTATGAAACCCATTTGTTTTCTATGGGTTATGTTATGATGAAATGTTTATAAAACCCATTTATTTAATGGGTTATAATATAATGAATGTTTTATAATCCTGTGGCACAAATATGTATGTTTATCATTATGTGATGGGTGTTACATTATAACCAAGTACGATGATTACATTATAACCAATGATGGTTGAGACCTATACCTTCCTCTAATGAATTGGGTAAATATTGATATATCATGAGATAAATGGGACTTGAATGGGGAGTGAACACATTTTAGTAAGATAACTTTTCCACTATTATTTTCTTTAGAGTGAACCTTGAGTACTATGATGGTTTGGAAGGTGAACTCATTCCACTATTATAGTCTTGGTAAAGAGTCTTGACTACTAAAGAAATTATTTTCTATACTTATGTGTTTTCCATAATTCCATGAATTATGTCAATGATATGATCTCATGGATCATGTTATTTGATTCTTTCATGACTTGTGTCTTATGAACTGACAAGATTTATTCCATGTCTCAAGATTATGTTCTATGATATTAAGGATATAATCTTCAAATGTATTTTTCTTATTCTTATTCCCTTATGGTCATTTTATGCTTATGTAATCATTGGTATCTCCCCTGTTTACCCTTACTGAGCATTTTATCTCACCCTTTTCATATATTTCCTTTCCATAGGTTATGAAGAAATGTTTTGATTAGGGTATGTCTAAGAAGGGTTCTTGATGTGGAGAAATTTTGGGAGATGATATAGTTTTTTATTAACCAATTGTTTATTTTTCTAATATATGTATGAGTTTTTCCTAATTATCTAAAACTCTACACCTAAAAGATCCTTTATTATGAATGTTATCAAATATTTCCTTTGTTTTTGTAATATTTTTATGGTTTAAATTGGGTCATGCTTGTTGGTATCAAAGATAGAAATGTAATGATTATGTTTTTGACACCAGATCTAGGGGCCTGGGTTTTGGCCTCTTATAATGGATTAATCATCTGACTTAGGAGGGTTATAAATGTTCTAGAATTAGACTATTTGAAGATAACAAGGAATTAATGGTGGGTTAGTCCCTTGAGTGATGGGGAATGAAGGTATATGTCTTGTGAATGGTTGGGATCACCCTCTGGTGGGTGAATTGGAGTCCTGGATCTTATGGTGGGCATGTTATGCCCTCGAGGTCTGGGTGAGGTGTTGTGAAAAGGGTTTTTTCAAAGATGATGCATTGTGGGTTCTTATTGGGATGAAATTTATGGGGACCTAGTATGGGGAAATAGAAACATTTTTTATGCTTTGGAAATGTGTTGCAAAGGGTCCATGAGTGTGGATGGATGATTATAGTTACTAACTAGCATGGTAGAGATGGTGATGCAAGAATTGAAATGGTAATGGTACTATCCTAGATAGGATTGGATCATGTGAGGCCAATAAGATATGGGAATACTAATGGTATGTTATGTGTGGGTTGGTAATAGACTGTAATGACCAAGATGGGGAAAGGAACCAAGCAGTTTCCTTCCTTAAGAGTGATGGAAAAATAATTGGTTTGTCTCATCATGGATTGTATGATATGATATAGTGTGTATGGGTAGTTTATAAATATTTCAAAATGATGATTTCTAACATGGTTAATGGAAATATGTCATAGTGACTAACATCAAGGCTATGAATTAGGAAAAAATGAAAGTTTGTGTAAGATTTTAACTGAGAGAAGGGACATGGGGTTGTATTTTAATATTTATTTGGTCTGCCTTGGTTATGTTGATGCAAGAATAGATCAATGTTATAGTGAATAACACAGTGACATTGAGTGACTCAGTTGTGGTAGGAGACTTGGTATGAGACCCCACCTTGAGTGATGGTGGTGCTATGAAAATCAATATGAGATACCACCCTGAGTGATAAGGTTTTGGTATTAGACTTGGATATAATATCTCGAAATGAGTGATTGGGTATTGACATAAGATCTCACCCTAAGTGATAGGGTATTGGGATGAAATTTTTTATGGACCCTACCTTGAGTGATAAGGTATTAAGTGATTGTGTAGGAAGTTGGCAACATTACACCCACTTTATTGCCACTTTCTATGTGGTCTAGAATGGTTTAGTGGGGTTTAGTGATTATTCCTTACAATATGGGGTTGAAGTGTGTATGATTAGATATCTTGGGGTCCTTATTAGAACATGATGACCTGATATATATACTTATATTCAATTTTATTCAATTTTTTTTATTTTCCTTAGGCATAAAAATATATATTATGGCATATATTATGGATATTTTGGTGTTTCATTACTAAGTTTTATGCTCACACCATACACAAGAATCATGGTGTGCATGAAAACCACATATATGCTATACATGATTGAGCATAGGTTGTACATATGATTAGGTTAGTGAACCTTACCTAGGGATTAGAGGTGGATTAAGGTGAGGATCAAGGTTATAGTAAAGAATACTTATGTAATTTATTTTCTAGTATTTGTATAAATGATCTGAAAAACTAAAAACCTATTGGAATTTATGTGATGTATTACATTCATATCAATTGTTATAACATGAGTGTATATTATTTTATTATGGGTGAATATTTTTTCACAATTTTTATTATGTGTACTATGATTGTTTTTTGGATAATGTTTTGTTTATTTCTCTATGATTGATGGTAATGATATTGATAGTATAGCCTCCCTAAAATTTGATTAAAAACTCTCATTTCAAGTTAATATCCTCTAGTGTATGAGGTGTTTCAGGATCACACATAGGTAGTAACCACTGATGGGTGGGGTTAGGTACATGGATCGATAGTTATCAATTTTCTCAAATCACTCACTATAATTATTATTCAAAACTATTCCTCAATAATCACAATAGTGAAAAAATAGAATATAGATATCAAGTTTATTAAAGAGATTAACCTCTAAAAAGGATAACCACGTCACCATTTGGTGATGGATTCCCCCGCAAAACTCTTCTCTTATTATCAAAAAGTCACTACGGGTAATGGAATTACCTTAAACCTATTAAAGTGGTTGGTTTCAACTTGTTATAATTTAGAAATAGATGAATAGAATGATTCCCTTTAAACAATTATCCCTGATGCAATCTCAAGCTTCTACATAGGGTAATGATATGTTCATCTTCTTCCTCTTCAAATTTCATGAATATAAAAGTTTCTGAAAATTTTTCACATATTTTTAGCTTCTAAAATATCAATATTAATTAATACTTTATATTATTTATTATATACTTATTTCATCGCAAGTCGAAAGTTTTTCCAAAAAAAATTCACTTTCCATATTATTTGATATTTAATTAAAATTAAAATTACTTATCAATAATAGATCTTTAAGACTCAATATTCATTCTATTAATTATCCTAATGACTTTTAATTTAATTTTATATGATATTTAGAAGTATCATGAACTTTTAATTTTTTAACTTCTATAAAAATTGTAACCACTTTTAGTCTTTCTCAACATGTCCTGGAATAATGTAGTACCAAGATGTATCACTTCCTTTAGAAACATGGACAAATCTCATACCCCAGACCCATCATAAACTTATTATTCAATCTCAAAAAACATACATCACAATTCTATTTTATTATGATATTTAGTTTTTGAATAATGGAGAAAAAAAATTCTGAATTTTCATTACTAAAAATATTTTAGTCTTGAAATATTTATTTTCCCAAATTTCACAAAGTGTATAAACCTTATAAATTTATATGTGTTATTAGTGTGAAGTAATTCCTTGGTTAATTTACATTCTATCTATTATTTTTTAATGTAAAATGAAACATAAAACCCTCATGGACCATATTTTAATCTTCTATATTTTTATTCATCTTACATTTCATAAGGTTAAATGAATATCATAAACTTTTTGGGAACCTTATAATTATCCATAGTGAACCTTATAAAATTTTGATTCGACCGTATAAAGCTCATGGAAATTCCATTTTCTCAGAATTCCTCCCTAGTATCATCCTTAAAAATTTGTAAATTAATCTTATGAGGTATAGATTTAACCTTATGATATTACCTTTTATATTGAAATGAACTCTATAAAGTTTCATGATGAACAATATGAAGATAAAAAATAAACTTTATGAAATTTTTTGTTGCTATTTTTTTCATGTGAGTTAACCTTAAATATATTCAATGAATCTTAAAATATAAAAAAATGTACCTTATAAAGTTCCGACCATTTTAATTTTCTCATCCTTATACCCATCCTTAAAAAATCTATTATAATTCAGAATCTTTTTAAATTCACAAGAACTTTTAACTTCCATAATTTATTTTACTCAAATTAAACTCATTTTTGATTCTTTTGAAACTCATAAAAATCATACTCAACACAACATAAAAACCTCATGAGCATGTACTAGTAATGAATACAACATCATCCTCAAGTGTGTTTAACAATCTATCTCTATGGATTTGTTGTTAATACCAGTTTCAATACCAATACTGCACATTTTTGTGTCTTATTACATCTGAATTCTGATCCCCCAATTTTTTTGAAAACCTAAAATGTGGATATTTATTTCCTAGAACTTATTAAAAATAAAGAAAAATATAACTTTAATAAGCCATTAAAACTTATTTAATGCAATTATCTAGGATCTAATCAACTCTAAGTCTATTTGAGATTGCTTGGTGTATAAAATAAGAGTAATTGGCTAAGACATCAAATATTCCCATGGGAAATCCAACAAGAAATACCAAAGAAATTATTTAATCAAGAGATGATAATAAATGATTTTTTATTAAAATGATTTCATTCAATCTCTCCAAAAACAAATTAAAATAGACCATTAACTCAAAGTTTAGGAATCTACCCCAATATATTACTTCACCTCTTTGTATAAATATTTTAAACAAAATGAAACAGTGGAGGAAACATAATAAATAACTTAACTTAGTGTTGGTTAGTGGGATACACTCGAATTTTCATCCTCAACTTATCAAAATAATAATTTGTATGTTTCTTAGTGAAGATATTATTAATTGGTTCCTTAGATAAAAAAAATTCTATTTTCAATATTCATTCAACCAAAACTCCTTAAAAAATGGTACATTAGATATATGTGTTCATATCTATATTCTTGCACTAGATTTTTTGATAAATTAATGGAACTCTATTTATCAAAACTAATGACTCAAGTGTGTTGAAATTTAACATTTAAATCCTCAAGTTGTGTCTTCATATAGATCATCTGAGTCATTACTTTTGATGCCACCATATATTTTTTTTATATAGATCTCTATTCACTAATGTTTTCTTCATTGACTTCCATGACAAAAATCTCTCACTAATAAAAAATTCCCCACCTGGTGAATACTTCTTATCATCAACTCCACATATCCAATCTGTATCTATACACATTTTTAAATCCAAATGACTTTTATTTTTGTATATCATCTCATAATTGAATGTGTTTGATATGTATCGCATAAATCTATTTTCTATTAGTAGATGTTATTATTTATTATTTAATTGATACTTTGAATAATGTGTAATTCATATACAATTTCTGTTCTTGATTCAGTCAAGTATATGATAGTTCTAATCAATCTTTGAAATTACATTTTATTCACAGTTTTCTCTTAATTTTTTCTAATTTTTTTGTTTATCAAAATTGTTTTAGACACCCATATATAATCATACATGTAAATGATTTTAAATAGATCCATATCCTAATTTTCTTATCAGATGGATATATGACAAATATTTAGGCAATCTATAAACCTAGAAATAATTTCATTTCACCAAGTAATGACATATAAAATATATTTTACATCCACTTAGAAAAATATTCTCCCAACTTTTATTCATTACTAGAAAAAATAATATAATCAACATAAACTATCATAATGAGTGATATGGTGTTGGTTTTCCTCAAATAAAAATTAAAATATACCTACATTTTTTTTGAATTCCATGATCCTCATTTATTCATCCAAATTTAGATACTAACTTATTAGAGATTGTTTTAATCTATACTAATCATTTTTTTAGTTTTACACCTTTATGCAGTCTAATTTCAACATAATGAGCTTAGGCTGATCCATGTATACTTCTTCATCTAGATCACCATTCAGAAAATATAATTTTACATCTATTTGAAAACTTTTGAATCATCACTATCCTATAATGGTGAGAAAAACTATAATAGTTTATAATATATAAACTAGTATATAGTTTCATCAAAGTAAATGCATTCAATATATGAATATCATTTACATAAAACCTTTCCTTGAACATTGTAAATTATCCATTATCACTCGTCTTTCTTTGAAAAACCAATTTCCCCAATGAAAAATTTCTACTTTGGTCTTTGTATAGGCTCTCATGCATCATTTTTCTTAATTTGATCCATCTCTTCATTCATAACTTGGATCCAATCTTTATACTAAAGAGATTTATTAACTATTTGGGGTTAAATACTCAAAAGAAAAATAGTGTAACTACTTCCCATGATTCATATTCTAGTTTCACCCCTTGATTGTCACGAACCAGCCTGGGTCGACCCTGAACTGGTCACCTAATCCAATCCATGGAAATTCTAGAGAGGTGTTCCCGATCCTCCTAGGTTGGCGACAAGTTCCAAGGGAATCAATAGAGAAAATGAGAATAGTTTCTCCCAATAAGATAAATAAAACCAGCTAAATAAATAACCAGGAAAACCAAATTAAATATGGCTTTCAAACATTACATAATTTACATTAGAAATGAAGGTACAAAAAAACTAAACAGAAAACTACACCAAAAAAACAAACTGAACATGACACCCAAGACATCTCTATGTACCCCAAGGGTCACTCTCTGTTCTATAACCAACTATCGCCCAAGGCGATCAAACTGAAGCTAGAACCTATGGCATATACTAAAAATAAGAAAAGACTATAGGAATCAGTATTAAAAATCAGTAGGTAGGCCTAAGTAATTCTATTCCAAAATTCACATACTTTAAAAAAAGAAACATTGATTAGTAGTTTTGAACTAAAATGTATAAATATTGGGTTTTCTACACTTTCATTTCGAGAAAACAAGTCACAATCATGATTCATTGCCCTCACATTTTAAAACAAGGATCATTCATGTAAGGAAGGTTAGGTTCTTAAGGGAGAAGGAAAAAAGGAAGCCAATAATATTTGTGAGGATCTATAACCAAATTTAAGAGAAATAATAAAGAAAAACCCATGCTCAGATATCAATTTTTAGGATAACTCGCAGGTTAATAACCAATAGGGGAATAAATTAATGGTTTTCAATTTTTTCAAACCCAATCACTCTTGTGCTTATTCAACATTGTTCCCTCAATACTCACCACAATTTAGAAAATAAAATACATGAAAAATATAAGTTAATGAGTTTCACCTTTTGAAAGGATGAATACATCCCCAACATGTTGTGGTTTTTATACCACACACACATAGCTCTTCACTTATAATAAAGAAATTTGTACAGGGTAAATATATATTGGTATTTTTCCCCTTCCTCTTGTACAGATATAGAAATTTTTTAAACTGATGAACACAATGAAAAATTCTTAAATATTGATATTAATGCCTTATTTATTTTCTCATGTTTATAATCATTGAATCTAATTTTGAATGTATTTCCACAAAATTTTTACTTTCCCCCACTTTAAGTTTTTAATTATAATTCAAATTACTCATCAATAAAAGATATTAAAGTCTCATTCTTATTTATTTTAATTATATAAATGACTTAGAATTTTATTTTTCATGATATTTATATGTATCTTGATATTTTATATTTAAATCTTTCACAAAAAATGTAGAACTTTTAATCTTTATCCATGTTCTCATAGAATCATGGAATACCATGGTGTGACACTTATTCTCACTCTATGGAAAAATATCAACCTCTAGACCCATTATCAACTCGTTCTTCAATCTAAAACAATATTAATAATAACACTATTTTATTTGGATATTAATTTTCATGAAGAAGAGTTCAAACATTTTTCCTATTTTTTCATTCTTTATAATATTTAATTTTGAAAATCTCTATTATCACAATTTTTTGCAAAGTTTATGAACCTTATGAATTCCCTCATGTTCTCAGTGTGAGTAAATTTATTTTTAAATTTCTAGGATAGATTCCATTTCATAAGGTTAAATTAAACGTATATGCCTTAGGTACTACATTTTCCTTTTCAATATTTTTATAAGATTCCATTTCATAAGATTAAATAAACCATATAAACATTGAGGAAACCTTATGAAGTCCCATGGTGAAGCTTATGAAATTATGAATCAACCATATAAATCTTATTCATTTGTAATTTTCTTACAATTACTCCTCTGCATCAACCTTAAAATGTTGTGCATTAAACTTATAAGGTCTAAATTCAACCTTATGATGTTCTATTTTCATTTGAAATAAACCTTATGAGTATTTACTATGAAACTTTTGAAGATTCAAAATAAACCTTATAAAATTTTTCTTTTAAATTTTTCGCATCCGATATAACCTTATAAGATTGAGTTAACCAAAAAAAGTTCATAAATGGACCTCAAAAAGTTAAATCCTTTTTCATTTTCTCGAACTTCTACTCATATATATCCTTACAAAGTATAGTATAGTTCATAAATTTTTAAAATTAACCAAAATTGGTAACTGTTAGAGTTAATTAAAATCAATGAATAATGATTTTAGATTCATCTCAAACACACACACACACACACATATATATATATTCTTTTACAAAGAATAACAACCTCATCAACATGAATTGAAAACAAATACATCATCATCAGCAATTGTGCTAAACATAGAGGTGCTCCTGAGTTCATTTGGATACTCCACTTGAGAACTATTTAGAAAACCCAAGTTAGGGAATTACATCACCTAATAACATTTTACCTTTAATTCATTAAGAAAGTGTTATAAAATTAATAAAATTGATACATATATTGGAGGAAAAATATTTATCCCTAGAAAATGTCAAGATTAGCTCACTAGGTCCATTTATCTTTGAAAAATTAGATCATTTCTCTATTACTCACATATAATGGTTTGTAAAATTTTTATGAAGTGCATAATGATTAATTTTTGGGATACTTTAACCCTTTGTGAGTGTAATAAATGAAGTTCCATTTAAGTTTAATTGATTTTTTTCAATAATAGTGATTGAATTGATGTGGATTTGGTATCAATATGTCTGTAAGGAATTGATAAGGAGGATAATTATGAGAATATCATCAACCATTAATGTGAAGATTGTGGAACTGATTAGTAGTTCAAAATACATGTGTCATTGGTTAATTGACACAGTGTTTACATAAATGTTTAGAAGAATAGTAATCCATGAAGAATAGTGATTATTTTTCATGAGGAATATTTTAGTATCTTAGATTTGGACTTTATATAACATATCACTAATTATTTTTTAATGGTTTGTATATTTGAAAAAATAGCCTACCAACTAGTAATCCATGGGATCCATGTGCAGCCACTACTTAGGTGGTAACTACAATCGAACATAGAATAAGTTGGATAACATAATAGTAGAAGGTGCATATATCATGCCCAATAGATGTACATGCGAGCATAGCCGAGCCACCGTACGGGGCGACATAATGGAAGAGGGTGTTGGTATGGGGTGATGCCAATAGGTAGTGGGAGCAGACCCCATACTCGCAAATGCCCACTCCAAGTAATGATTTGTTATAAAATTAAGGACAATTACTAATGAAGAATTGATGTGGGATTTGTTCAATGTGGCATTGTTCACCCTCCATTAAAAAATATTTATAGAAATACAACTTTTTGATCTATTTCATCTGTGTCATTTGATCAGTGCCACAAGTTATCTTCTACCTTTGTATGGGAGTATTGTGCCTCTGGATTTTTTCATACAGCATCTTCCAAAGACCGATCCATGCTTATGAGTATAATTTCATCATCCTGATAATTCAAATATTATCAAATCATCATGAAACATTGTTTTCATGATATAATGAAGATCAAACCGAGGATTAATAATGGGAAGAAAATATGATATTTACAGTGATGGTGATTATCGTAGTCACGAAGCTATGGTGGTGTTCTTGAAGTAAGGTGGTGTGCATGAGATAGGTTAGTAGATTATTTTTCTATAAATACCCATGAGGAACTCATTTTTAGTAATGAGCTTAATGAGATTTTTTTGAGAGACCCATGAGAAAAATTGAGATTCGAAAGTGCTCTATATTCATTATGTGAGTTTCATGCATTCATGTTGAGTTTTCTGAGACCTAAAAGATTTCATGAAGATGATATGACATATATTTACCACTTTAGATTATCCCACTATATTGCATAATGAAATTTGAGAAGGGTTCAACAAGATGTGATGAGTTTTGTGATGAACTATGAACCACGTATACTATTACATGAAGAATAGATAACACAAGACAGTGTGTCACCTACAATATGTATCACAAAGAATAAGAGTAGAAGTTCCATATGTGTAATGATTACAAAGTAAGTGTATATAGTATATTCATACTATTTACGTGAAGGGTTTGATTTAGGAGGCCACATACTTATGTGAAGAAAACTGGACAGTATGTGCATAGATGTGAGTAAGATCATACACACATGATTATATAACCACTTGAATAAGCTTGAGGTAGTAAAATAAGAAGATAGTGCATGTGTGTAAAGAGACAATGAAGTGGAAAGTTCATGCTTCCATGCATACCTACACACCTTGAAGTGGAGAATTAGTCTGAATCTGAAAATGATATTTCTATAAGAGGATCATATCTTATGCGAATCAAGATTAATTGAGGTCTTCAGTGGGACTCTGATATAGAAGAAGTATCAAATTTGATTCTAGAGTAATTCGGTGGGATGATAATAACACTATGGGATGTATTATAAATATTATACTATGGGAAACAAGATTTTCTAGTATAGGTGAAAACCTGTAATCTCTAGTGGGACTCTAGAGTGAAACAATGTGGGACTCAGTGTTTTTGGGAATAGTAATTTCCCTAATTGTAACCACATTCATATTGTGAAGAGTCTGTAACCAGGGGGTATAACCGATTGTAGTAAGAACTAGTTATTTCTATCAAACCTTGTAAAAATACATATGTATTGTGCTTGTTTATATTTTTTATTGTAGGTAGAGTTTGATAATTAAAGAGTATGGATCATGAAATTAATCCATCATCGAGGTGGGCTTAAAATGAATGAATTTTTAAAAATTTGTGTACTACTAATTCACCCCCCCCCCTCTCAGTGGTACTTAACTGATCCTTAGACACTTTAACTTATATTAGAGAAAATGTCCCCTTGGAATATCCAATAAATTTCTGACAAATGGAGAATTAGAATTTAGTGAACAACTAAGTAATACTTACTTTTTATGGTAAGAACTACCATAGCTATAGGAATAGGATGATTTCTTTCCTTTTATCTCTTGTCCTAGAAGTGAGATATGTATCAACAGTGGGATTCTAACCTATTTATGATGATGTTTCTATGATTCAATATGGAAAGTGAAATCTAAAATTTTATTGAAAGGTTCAAAATTAAATTTTAATGGATTTATCAGAAAAATTATACACTAAAGTGATTGTTCTTCAAACTACCAAGGATATCTGGGAAAATCTAAGAAGAAGTTATGAAGGAAATATTAAATTCATGAAAGCTAATCTGCAAATATGGAGAATAAAGTTAGATTATATTAAAATGATAGTTAAAGAAAGCATTGACTACTATTTAATTAG
Organism: Viscum album; assembly: GCA_963277665.1. Classification (NCBI taxonomy): domain Eukaryota; kingdom Viridiplantae; phylum Streptophyta; class Magnoliopsida; order Santalales; family Viscaceae; genus Viscum; species Viscum album. The sequence goes on from OY728136.1 coordinate 306,546,266, forward strand.
ATTAAATGAGATAGTAAGTAATATCTATGGATTTTATGAGAAGATGGAAGATTCCACAATTGTGAAAAATCATATAAGAAATTTCCATGACAGATTTGATGCCAAGGTTTCAGCCTTAGAAGATAGGGAATACATTACATTGGATGAGTTACATAATACTCTTATAAGTTATGAAATGATAAAGGATACTTCTTTCAAAAAGAAGATAAAATAAGATATGGACTTTGAGGATATAAGGAACGGCACGTTCAAAGAAGTGGAAGTTGAGGAATCAATTGATTCTGATGATGGTGATGTTAATGAATGCCTCATTGAATTTTTTCTCTCATTAAAAGAGGTTTCAAAAAAAGTAAAATAGAAAGGAAAATTAAAGAAACTAATCACATGATTAAAATGTAAAGGTATTGGAAACTTTTCCATAATTTTCACAATGAAAATGGATGAATTATAATTTTATGATGAAAGTGAGAAAGATCATAAATAGAAAAAGGATAAGAAGAAGAAGAAGTATTCCAGTGACAAAAGGAGGAATTTAATGATCATGAATACACTATAAAATTCATCATCAAGTTGTACTTTAAATGATGAACTCAATTTATATTATCTTTTTGATAAAGTATTAAATTATTCAAGTAGTGATGATGATGGTGATTTTAGAATAGATCTAGAATGGAGGCTGAAATAAGGGTTGGAACTGCTGTTGAGAAAAATAATCTACTCAATAAATAAAATAAGAAGCTGGAAAAAGGAAATAAAAAATTATCTAATGAAAAAAATAACATAATTGAAGTAAAATAGGTTTTGTTGATGAAAATAATAATATAGATTAGAGGTAACTGTGCTAGAGAAGATGATGAATGATCATGAAGAGAAACTAACTTATAATGTGGAAGAGATGTCTGAGATACAATCAATGTATCTGGAAGTCTAACATTAATTTAATAAGAGAATATAAGACTTTAATGATTCTTTTGAGATAAAAGTTGTCTCATATTAAGTTGGTACATTTGTTCCTACACAGTTTCAAAATATATATGATATTACTAATAGTGAAGGTGAATCTATGAGGACCAAAAAGTCAAGAGAGGTGTATTTCACCACATCGAGTGATGAAAGGAAGATAAAAGGAAGGTTGTTTATCCCTAAGAAAAATCAATCATGGATTAAAAAAAGAGAAAATCATGAACTTTATGAACATGTTTATCAACAAAATAGAAAATCATAGTTCAAAGGATTTCGTTAGTGTTGTGGAAAATATGTGTATAAAGACTACTCATTCTCTAGGAATTATGTATGAATGGAGGGAGAGATATAATTAATAGATGAGAATAGACAACCAAATAAATCTATCAAAGGTTCCAATAAAAAATAGGTATAGATGTTTATAAGAAGTGTGTGGTAGTTGTGAATTATAAGGCTATAGAGCTTTGTTAAAGATGACTAAATTTCTAAGAGAGGTTCCCTATGATCTGATTAAGAAGAAAAAGAAGAAAGAAAAAGAGAGGAAATCACACACATCAAATAATCAGTATGAGACACCTAATGAGGATGAACATATAAAGAAGTAATTTTTGATTATATGGCCAGATCAACTGGAAATAGCTAAACAAATGAAGAAAAATCAATTTGATTCTAGAGTTTAGGGTAAGAATATTATTTCAAAAAAAGATATTGAAAATTATAAGAATTAATTTACTTGTGATGTTCTGTAGAATCAAAATAATTAAGGGTAATAAGTTGGATGTGACATGAAGAACTCTACGAAATCAGAACAAAAGAAAGTTTCATTACTTAAAAAGGTGGAGAAAACAGTTCCACGTGAGTAAAAAATTTATAATAAGGTTAACTCTTCAGAATATAATATCAAATGGAATAAGGGAAAGACAAGGTTGAGAGGAAACTCTCTGCCAAATTACTATTTTGAAAATTAAACAGGTTCCACCTTATTACCTTATATAAATTATTTTTTACTAACATGAAGGGAATTGAAAGAGATGGATGAATCCCTTGAGGGGGAGCATAAATGATGTGAATATATTAAGTATTTACAAGAATTGTGAATCTAATAGTCAATATTAAATTATTAATCTGAATATTATTGAAAAAAAGTTATCAAAATAAAGTTGATATTGTGATAAAATGAAGAATCTATATATTTTATTTACTTGAAATTTATGATGTGTTTGTTCAGATGAGTGCATGATAAATATATTTTTATGAATTGATTGTCTATAAATCTCTATGGTATGAAGTTAGTGTTGTATGATAATTTTAGCACATGTATAATTTTTAATGGAAAATTTGATTAACTTGGTTATACACTCTTTTTTTTCTACACTAGGGTTTCCCATGTAATCTTAGAGTTATTTAGATAAAGGATATTTGGAAAATAAAATATGTAGCATCATATTAAAGGGAGAAGAAGATGTTTGATGAGAAATAATTCCATTTAAATGATCTTTTTATTCATTATCAATAAGGGGGATAAATTAAAATAGAAATTTTGAGATTGATGTTGTTTGGTGGTATTAACAACAAATTCAAAGGGGTATATTGAAGTTTCATTTGAGTAGAATTACATTTTTTGTCAATAAGGATGATTAAATTGATGCGGAGTTAGTGTCAATATATTAATAATGAATTGATGATGAGGATAATTATGAATATATTTTCAACCTTTAATGTGATGATTGTGGAACATATCATTAATTCAAAATACAAGGGTCATTGGTTAATTGACACAATATTTACATCAATGTTTGGAATAAGATGAATCCATGAAAAATAGTGAGTATTTTTCATCAGGAATATTTGAGTATCTTGGATTTGGAAATTATATGACATATGGATAAGTGTTTTTAAATGGTTCATATATTTAAAAAAATTATCCTTCCAACCAGCAAGCCATGGGATCCATTTTCAAATACTACTTCAGTGGGAACTAGGATTGACCATAGAAAAATATGGATATAATATTAGAAGAAAGTGTGGATATAATTCCTAATAGTGGTGTATGGGATCATTGGTGATCCATCGTGTGGGGTGACACAATGGTGGAGGTGATGGAATGCGGTAGTGCAAGTGAATAGTGGGAACAGACCCACACTCTCAACTCACCACTCCATGCCACGAGTTGTTATAAATGGAATAGTGAAACTAAATAAATAATTGATATGGGATTTTCTCAATGTGGTACTATTTATCTTTCATTAAAAAATATATAATGAACTACAGTTTTCCAATCTATTTCATCAATGTTGTTCCACTACCACAAAACTGGGTTTTCGCAGTGCCACCCTTTATCAGTGCTAAAAAGGCACTGATAAAGGGGACCCCTTTATCAGAGCTTTTTTCGTAGTGCTGATAAAGGGGGGATTTATCAGTTCTTTTTCCTAGTGCTTATAAAGAATATATTTCTAAAAAATCATAAAAAATAAAATATTGTTATATAAGTATATTTATATTGATATAAATATAATATATATATTTTAAATATGTTTTAGATAAGTATAAATAGACTTTTACATTTAATATATAATAAATTTAGTGAAAATGGATTTAAAATATTTTTAAAAATATTATTAATTAATAAATTTCTAATTATCATCAATTAATAATAATTTAATAACAATTGGAATACACAAATAATCAAAAAAATTAATAAAAGATCTAAAATAAGTTGAAAATGTAACTAAAACTTCAAACGACCATAAGTTTTGATCCGGGTGTCTGTTTGAGCTCTAAAGCATATCAAATCGAATATTGCAGTGAGCTATACATGCAAGTGACTAACAGGAACCTTTTTCACATTTTTCAAAGCCTAAAAAGGCCCATAAGTCCTCCAAAACTGAGTTTTTAGTCGAGATACTCTGATTTTTTAACATTCAAATAGGTATAAATTATGATATAGATGTCCTCTAGGCCTGTACCACATATCATATCGAATATTGTTTCATTTTCTTTGATTTGAATAGTTGTAGAGTTGAAACAGACTTTTGTATTAGAAGTTATGGTCGTTTTAACATTCTATGGATTTTCAAATATACATATATATGTATTTATTCGTAAATATACATATGTGTGTGTGTGTGTCTATGTGTGTGTGTTGTATATATGTATGTATTTATTTATTTATAAACATACATAAAAAAACATATTTTATAAATGTATTTAAAACTAATCTTATAAATATATATTAATATACAAATAAATATGTGGATAAAAAAATATAACTAAAAATATATATGTAAATAAATATAAATATAAATATAAATTAATATACAAATAAATATATATATATATACTAACATATGAATAAATATATATGTATTAATATAACTAAATATATTTATATTAATATAAATCTATATTAATATACGAATAAATATAACTATATATATATATAAATAAATATAAATAAATATAAATATATGAATATATATATATGAATAAATATATATGTATTAATATAACTTGATATATTTATATTAATATGAATCTATATTAATATATGGATAAATATAACAGTATATTTATATAAATAAATAGATATATCATTAAATAGAGACAAAAATGAAATGGCTTAGTGGTAAAGGTGCAGATGCGCAAGGGGGGAGGTCGTATGTTCGAGTTTGGGTTGAAGCAAGGAGGTGTGTGTGGGCATGTGGGGGATGTGCGGGCAAGGGTACCACGTAGGAGAGTGGGAGGGGGTCCACCTAGCACCGATAGGGGGGTCAAGCACTGTTAAAATCTACCCCCTGCATTATATATTCGTTTTTATTTTTTTAAAATTTCTTTTTGACTTTTATCATCGTTTTTTAGGGCTGATAAAAGGGGTCTTTTATTAGTGCTTATTTTAGCACTCATAAAAGGGTCCTTTATCAGCACTTTTCTAAGCGCTGATAAAAGGGACCCCCCATTATCTTCACCTCGATTAAAAGTGCTTTTTTAGCATTGTTAATGAACTTTTCAAGCACTGATAAAGGCCATATTTGTTGTAGTGTTCAATCAGTGCCCTGAGTTTTTTTATAACTTCATCTAGGAGTACTGTGCTTTTGGAGTTTTTCATGTAGTGTAATCCAAGGATCCAATCATTCTTTTGAGTATCATTTCATCATCCCGATGATTTAAATAAAATTAATCATTGTGAAACTTCATTCCCATGATATAATGAAGATAGAACAGAGGATTAATAGTGGGAATAAAATATGATATTTATAGTGATGGTGATTCTCATAGTCGCAAAGCTGAGGTAGTTCGCTTTAAGTGAGGCGATGTATGTGAGACAGTTCAGTGGAGTATTTTTCTATAAATATCCCCAAGTATCTCATCTAGATAAATGATCTTAACAATAATTTTTCAAGTGATCTGTGAGTAAAATAGAGATTTGAAAGCTCAATGTATTCATGAAGTGAGTTCCATAAACTCGTGTGGAGTCTTTAGAGACCTTCATGATTGCATGAAAATGATGTGATATCTGCAAACCAATGTATATTATCACAATATGTTTTGTGATGATATTTTTTAATGGTTCCATGAGATGTGATGAGTTTTTTGGTAAACTATGAACTGTGTATATTGTTACATGAAAAAGAGATGCAACAAGATAGTGTGTCACCTACACTATGTCTCATGAAGAATAAGAGGATCAGTTCCATTTTCTCAAGGATTACACAATGGGTGTATATATTATATGCATACTATTTTCATGAAGTGTTCAAGTTAGGATTCCATGTACTTATGTGAATGTATCTGAACATTATGTGTATGGATTCAAGTAATCTCATTCACTCGTGATTACATAACCAATTGAAGAATATTGAGGTATTGAACTAAGAAGATAATGTGCATGTGTGTGAATAAAAACAAATAAGATGATAGTGAACACTTCCATGCATATCTACACACTGTGAGACACATGAAACATGATTTTTGGATGACATTCATTGTATTTTATAGATATATAATGTTTGAAAAGTGAAAATGCAAAATACATTACATGATTAGTGTGAAGTGTGATTTAAGACCAAATCCGTGAATTAATACAATAGGCATACCTGAGTAGTAAGTGAATTTAGTAAGTTCAAATTAGTTGATGATCAGTGGACAGTGAGCATGATCAGGCAGTTGTTTATAAATTTTCAATGTTCTTAAAGATTGTAAATAATTAGATTAGGTGATCCAATTTGTTTTTGGAGAAAGGATACATATTGAGGTAGTGCAAAAGCAGTCTAATGATGAAAGAGATATTTCTATAATAGGATCATATCTAGTTTGACTCAATATTAGTGGAAGTCTTCAATGGGAATCTGAAGCAGAAGAAGTCCCTTGTTGGATTTTGGAGAAGTCTGGTGGGATGGTGGTAACACTGTGGGATATAGTATAAAAATCCTTCTTTGGGAGTCATGAGTTTCTAGTATAATTGGTAACTTTTAATCTTTATTTGTAATCAAGATTGGAACACTTTGGGACTCATTGTTCATGGGAATGAGACTTTACCTAATTTTAACCACCTACATATAGTGAAGACTCTATAACTGGGGGGTATAACCGGTTGCAACAAGGTTTAGGTATTTGTACCAAACCTTGAAAAAATTCCTATGTATTATTATTGTTTTTATTGTTTCTTATAGGTAGAGGTAGAGAATTAAATATAAGGGACAAATACATTAATTAGTAATATAGGTTGTATTAAAAATAAATAATTTGTAAAAATAAGTGTATGATTGATCCACCCACTCCTCTCAATGGTATCAAACTGATCCTTGGACACTTAAATAAATTAATTAAAACCCACTTTATAATTTCAATTATATTGATTCATTCACTCTCATATATGTGAATGTATTATGGCCTATGATAATATAACATAAACTATGCATCTATCTTTTCTATTTTTATCCAGTAGAAAAAATTCATAAGGAAATAAAATATCTTCCATTTTTTATCTAATAGGTTAACCTCAAACTATAATGATGTATATTTATCTATTTATCCAACTAAATTATACCCCTACCAGAGAACATACATTTGAATACAATGTATTAATTTAATATTTTAATCATTAAATCAAGTGTTTTGAAACTTTTCTTTATCAAATTCTATTTCCACACAATGTTCATATGGATTGACTATAGTAATATTACTTTTTATGAGTATTTGAAAGCTATCAAATTTCAGTATTAGAAATGAAAATAACCCAAGAAATTTGGAAATTGTCTACTAGAAAAGAACCCTATTATTAATTAGGAAAATAAAGGTGGAAATCTATAAGAAAAATCCATCCTATGAAAAACAATCCAGTGCTAAATTAAAATCATTATGAAATTTACAAAAAAAGTTTGTTGGAAGAATAATCTAAATCAACCACCGCTTGATAGGAAGCATCAATTTATTATTGAAGTTCAGTTTTCATTCTATATTTTGCTTCAAATATTGTATATAGTTACTCAATACTCATGTCTAGTTTTTGATAATTATTTTGAACAGTTTTAATTATGACTACTATTCTTTCCTATTATGATATCATGGATCCTATTATAGGCTTTTATTTCTATATTTTTTCTATCTGAGTAGTTTTCCAACCATGAAGCCATTATTATTTAGCTTCCCCTTGATTTAAGCCTTTTTTATCCCACTCCACAAATTGTTCATGATGATTTATGGAATTGAATACAGGAATATCCTTTTCCCATTAGATTATTTATTTCTAAAAACCTTTATTTTTTGGGTAATGGCATATAATACATATTATTCAATGATTCCTACTCCAATACCTACAATGATATGATATAAGTGATATTTTATGTCACCTACTTTTGTTAATGGAGTCGAAGTAATTAAATAATGATCGTATTTCCATGCCCTTTCATATATTACATGTTTCATAAAAAAATAAAACTCTAGAATCTACTATATATTCCAATATGGTAACATATACTGGGATACGTGCACTAATCAATATGGTTTTTGGGTCTATTTATAAGGATGAAATTTGAATCTAATTTTAATATTCTATATTAAGAGAGGATTTCTTCAAGGGAGATTTATCAACATTAATTCAATGTATTTCCATGATGATATGGATTATTGGACATGTTATTCCACTTATATCACCAAGTTTAAATGAGAAAACATGAATTATATAATCTAATAAATAAATGATAATATTATATCTGATATCTGATATAATTTTATTAGAATATTGAACATTCTTAGTAGTCAGGTCATTCTAACCATTAGTTGAAGAATCTATCTCGATGAATTAACATTTACATTTTAATTCTTCATTCATATAAACATCATATTTCTACTTGTATTTGAAAGGTAGTCCACTTTCTTAGGTAATGACCCCTATCAGTACTATGCCTTTATAACACTCGATCCATAGTTGAGCATAGTCTCAGAACAGAAATATTGGTGGATAACTGGTAGAAAATTGATTTGGATTCCAATATAAACATGCATCAATATCTTCCTAATTTTTTATAGTACTACAAGGTGTTTCTTGTCACGTACACATCAATAATGTTATTTATGGACTCTCTATACACATATAATCTATTATTCTAATCGATATAGTGTGTATAAATCACAAATTGAAGACCCATCAACCCAATCCATAAGAACTCTATCACAGAGACAAATTGCCTAGAGTATTTCATCCTATATTACAGTTGAATTGTTTATCACCATTCCATAGGGAGACTTATATTGAACCAATACAAACTAAAAATAACATCTTACTACATTGTCCAAGTCTTGGTTGTCCATGAATATCAACTATACACCCAAGACATCTAACAACATGGGCCTAAAATAAAACTAATGACATGAATTAAATGCCCAATAAACATATTCACCTAGATTGAATGCAATCCAACCATGAATTTTTTTTATGGGAATGTAGGTCCTATTGGAAGAGGTCTCACCAAACTAGACTTGATTAAGCATTTGGTATAGTTTCCCTAAGGCCAGTACAATGAGATTAATTCACATCCCTTGTAAATTTTATATTTTAATATATTTTATATGGTAACTAAATATTTCACTTCCATTAATTTATCATTTTAAGGGCTATTTTAACATTTTTTGGTTTTAGTAATATTTTTTACTTTTTGGTGAAACTATATTAATTATTAATTTTAAGGTATTTTTAATCACTTTCATAGTTTTTTCATAAAATATATTCCCTAAAAAAATTTAAAATTATTCTTTCTAGGATTAAAGGGTTATTGAGATTCATTTTAGTCATCTTGATCAACTACTGAATGCAACTATAGGATTCCCAAATAAAGAACACAATTTGGGCCTTAAAATCTATGCATAACTATGATGACTTTTGAAGATGAGATACGATCTCCCAGTACTCTAATAAAAAATGGATCAATTTTTTTGTGGATATAAAAAAATTTCTTGGGAATAACTTCATTAAATATTATTTCTCCTGATTTATCCTTTTTCAACCCCATAAATCCATGTATAACTAGATAATGGAAATTTAAAGAGTCTTCCAAGCTAGACAATATTACTTCAGTAATACCACAATAAATTTTTCTACACATGGCTAATGAAGCTGGACTTTTATAGGATGAAATATAATATGTTTTAAAACAACATAATAGAATAAATTATTTTATATTCATCCATTTATTAGGACAAAAACTCATTAGAATTTTAAGAACAATATTTGGAAAAAAAATCACCCACCCCTCATGCTTATAAATTTTTACTTCGACATACTTTCAAAAAGTTATCAATTTTCATTAACTAATGAGGTTGTTTTTATATTTTAATAGACTTATAAATTTTTATTATATATTATTTTTCTCTTACTCTCTTTCATTTTATTGTATTTAACATTTCCTCCCATATGGTCTTCTTATTTCCATGGTTATGGAGAACTAATTTAGTATTTACATCTAGGTAAGTTCTGCGTGCCTTCAAAGTTTTAAATATTTTATTTTATCATCTTGATTGAACTTTAATAATTTATTTAATTATTAGAATTTATTTTTTGGTGATATTTATTCCTAATTATTTCATTTACATTTCTTTCTTTTTGAATGTTATATTCTTTTCTCATTCCCATTGTTTAACCCACCGGTTGGTGGATTGAATAGTGAATAGATGTCATTACATTCCAATGAGTTAATGGGTTGTTACTGTTATAATGGGGTATTGAGTTTTCTAAATATAGAAAATTTATATTTAATTATTGTGATTATATTAATTTTATTTAGAGTTTTCAATTATTAAAATTAAGATAAATTCTTTTAATGACAATGAAGAAGCTTGTGTGTAATTTACCCCAGAAGTTATATCTTTCTTCTAAAATTTTGTCCCAATATATTCTCAATTTTATAATTCAAACTCATATATATATATATATATATATATATATATTTGTATCACATTAATTTCAACTCCCTTTTCGACCATTAGTATAGTTTAGTATATTTTAGTATTATAATAAAATTGTGACAATATAAAAATAATTTGTGTGAGTGGCCTCCTTGAGAGATTGGCCATGGGTGTGCACTATACTGCATACATAGAAAAATTAGAATTTATTTGTTTTTTATTTTCAAAAAATCCCTATATCACTCCTAAATTCTAAGTATGAAACCATGATTATAGTTGTGGCCATCATCATGGTGTAAGCATCTTATAGGTTGGTAATAACCACTCATTCAACAACATCACAAAAAATAATTCTATTCAAAGACCCAAATGTAACACATATTTAACCTAATAACCCCATGTAGTATATTAGATATCATAAAAATGGAAAATTAAGTATTTTGGGTCCTATAAACATCCTAGGTTGGACAGGTCCCCAACTTCTTCCCCTTTGGTTTTTACTTGAGAGATGGTAAAAATATTTTAATTGAGGTGATGAAAGGAATATTAAGAATTGTATGAACCTTATCCATTATATTTCTATCAAATAGTTATAATAAATTCCTAGATAAATATGTTGTTCACTAAACATAATCATAAATTATATGAGTGGGTGAAACTCACCATACAATTCATTGAGTTTGGGAAGACATTCTATCTTATGGATATCCCAAAGTCTGATAATGACTTCCCTTGGTTTCAAATGAAAAAATTTGGTCTCTAAAAATTACCAAATGATTAATTTTTGGATGTTTTTAGGGTGATAATAGTCCAAAAAATTAGGTCTATATAGTCTCATACAACCCAACAACCCTCAAATGTTATTTATAATCAGTATGAATTTGATTTAGCTAGTAAAGCAGTGTTAATTACTTCGAGAAATTACCAATAGTGTAGAGATCTCATTAAAGAATCCAACCCTTTCCTTTAACTTTATATTGATAATAACTAGATATATGAATACACCAATAAAACTTATTCAATCATTTTATGTTAGATATTCATTATCCTTATGTAATTCATTAAGATGTATAATTTTTCATCATCACTTTTGTAGACAATTTACTCATCAAAATAGATTTTTTTTCAAGTATCAATTCATGATGATGTAAACCTTGAAAATGTAATATTTTTAAACCATAACTAGAATATATTTAAAAATTATAAGACTAAATACTTGTATATTAATCCTATATGGAAATTGGTAGTTGAGCCGAGTTGGTCCCAAAAATCCTAAGAGACATGGTGATGTCATGAGAAAGGACATCATGCGTAAAGCTTGTTGTTATCAACCATCACTTTAATATAAGTTATTCCATTTTACTGAGAGATAATGTTTGAAGATACATTATTTTTTTATGATTTTTTGAAAAATAATTTAGTTAAATAATCATGAAATAGAAGTTAAGTAAAAGTAATTTTGGAAATAAGTCACTAAATAAGGCATTAAAATTAGCAGGAAAAATTTCACAATGTATAAAATTTTTACCAATTCATTTTTTCTATGTTCTTTTACCAATATTCCATGGTTACCGGTGTGGTATTCCCATGTGATAATACTATACGTGTTCCTAATATAGTAGGTTGATGACTAATTGGTTCTATAATACCAAGTATCATCGATAGAAAGGTGCAAGATATGATCCATAAGGAAAATGAGAGAGATTCAATATATTGATATTGTATGAAAGAGTACTACACCCTAATAATAGTGGTACCCTCACATTTATATATGGAGGGGATCAACCATCATATCACATATTAGAATAAATTCTAGAAATGTTTTATGTTCCAAGAATCACCATCAATTCCCACACCATTATCTTCACCAACACAGGCTCCCACCTTCTTCAATTAGGGTGCCTTCCCTTATTTGATTTCATGCCAAGGTCGCGTATTCCTTAGAATTTTATCCTCTTATTCTCAATTGGATCCATTTTATTGGGGGTTAATTGTCAGGACTCAAAGTTATTAAATATGACTCTATAAAATAATCTTTTGGATTTCCGGAATTTCGAAGGTGATGAGATGTTATGCTCGACTTTGATATTCCTTTCACTAGGAACCCTATTATAAGATCCTTATCTTATGTTATTTTCTTCCCATGACCTCACATTAGTCACCCTACTACCTAAGGTTACCGAACTCTCACTAACTCACATAAAGCTACTTATATCCTCACACCAAACCTCTTGCATCCACACTATGGTTCCAATGTCTTGATTTAAATTCCTCATTAAAGAAATCTCCCACTCACATCCTGACACCCATGCCTCATGCTGACAGCCTCACACCCATGTTTTGGTACTCAAATCATGATTATATAACCAAACACCCACTCCTAGTTCCCAATAGATGATGCATTCACCCATAACACCACCTGGGAAACCTCAGTGGTTATAAATGATTACCATATGATTATGGATGCTTAAGACTCTAGGTAACTATAAAACACCCCTTGGTCTCCTACTTGAATACTGAACTATAGAAGTTAGAAGATTGTAATACCTAAGTAATCAAATGAATAATTTACATAACTAGGTGTCCTAAGAATTCCCTAAGGTTATTTTTAGATCAAAACATAGATATGAGTAATAGAATTAAGGGTATTTGTGTCATTTAATGGTTTTAAACTTAGAACCTTTATAAAAGACCACTTTTTCCAAGACATTATATATCTTTGGGTGAAGAAACCATTCAGGGATTTTTTAAAGAAAGAAGTGTGAAATTGAATGGAAACTATGTATTTCCAATTGAATTCATTCCCAAATACCAAATAAAATAGTACAGTTCCTAAAAGACCATTCTAGAACCCTTTTACCTAGGTGAAACCCTTTAAAATACAATTTCACTTAGGCCAACTCTACGACCACCTTCTATTCATAGATGGGTCATTTTTTTGATTCATATAACCCTTTCAATCATATATTATTTTGGTAAATAAAACCTATAATCATATGAGATATATTATATATGTTTTCCTCATTAACTGATATGATATTAATAATAAAATCATCCTTATATCACCTTGATAATAAGGATATGTCCCATTGGAAGACTATTGTAACAATTTCTAGGAAAAAAACACTAATCATAGTTTCTTTTAACAAGCCTCCATTTCTACCAAGAATCATGTTAGCATCCTTGTATCAAATTAATGATCCAGGGTTAAAAAAGGGATGTCTATCCGATGCAAGCCCCGACCATTCTTCTACTATTTCACATCACCTATGAATCCATTTATCATTTTATCTAGTCTAGTTACCAATATATAATAAATTAATACAAATTATTCAGAATTCAATGTAACACCCTATCTTACCTTCACCTAATTAATGTTTAGGTAAAACTAGAAAGTGATTCATAGGAATAAGTCCCACACCAAACCATTTTGAGGTACCTTTAACCTAGTGGTATATTTTTTATTACTTTAAACTACTCAGAATACATCATAGTCATTTACCCTTAAACTAAAAGATGTAATAATCCAAGACACATGAACTTAAAAGTCATATTTTTGGTCTTTGATGGATGAACTTAAAGGGAAAATAATTATTATAGGATGTATGACCTTAAAAGGAACAAAATTTTTCTTTGTCAAACAAAAATTAAAAGTCATGATGTTCCTTGTTACAAAACAACAAATTTTGATGGTTTCGAATAATTTCATAGGGATATATAGGAATCCCTTTTTATAGACCTAATCCCAACTCCATAACACCTACCAGTTCCCTAGATGGTGATAAATTCAAGAGTTGATATTTTATGGATTTAAACCATAGTATAATCAATATATGAGTCAAATGAGGGAGAATCTATCATATATACAGTTCTCTCACAAATGCATGTTTTAAAAAATTTCCTTCATGATAATGGTATCCAATATTATTACTTGGAAGGATTTCAGAACATGTCATAAATCTATAAGAGTGTCCCTCACTTGTAAACAAGATCCCATGTGATATGGTTTGATCCCTCATCTAACAAAAGGATCAATCAACACCACCCTAGTCATTGAGAGGTCACCCAAATTTAGGAATAGGTAGTGATATTGGATTTAATTGGACCCATGAATATGAAAAGAATATTAAACAATTATACAACTATAAATAACAAGATATAATAAAGAAATATAAAATTTAGGCTGTAGACCAAAATAAGTCCCAATAGACCCTACGAAAACAATAATGAAGTGAATATAGAGATAATCCAAACATTATCTAATCCAAATCTAGTATCCTATACTCCAATACATCATATAGTCCCAAAAGTACTAAGTAACACAAAAATATAAAAAAATTATAAAATATCCCAAACAAATATTAATATATCTATAAGGAATTGAAATAAAAATAAGTAAAGTTTCATGTCCACCAAAGCGCACATGTTGGGTGTGAGAATAATAAATCAGTAGGAGACCACCTAGAGATCCCATCCCATATAATTAATAAACAATAATATGCATGTAACATGTATACACATACAAACATTAAATTTTAATAGAAAATAATCAAATAATAGTAGAAACTCATAATATAGTAAGTCAAAAATCATTGTTAATAATAAAAAATAACTCTCTATACTATGAGGTTCTATACAGGTGAAAATATACATTGATTCTAGATTAAAATTTGAGGAAATGGATATAACCAAGTCATTTTATAATACCTATCAAATGGAAAAGGTAATAATGACTACCATGTTAGGTAAATCACACACCACGTCATTTTAGAAAAGAGAAAATGGGTATACTAAGTCAGGTAAATCTTACTGACTGTCCCATTTATTTGAAAACTTTTCCATTAATATATTTCACACCATCTTATACAACATTTAAACTTATATACTCATTTAAATATGATCAATATATCAAATCACCAATCACTCTCATGTATACATTACTTAATATTGCATCTAATTTCTCAATACAATAAAAAAATTAGACATGCTCATATGTAAAACATTAACCATCATACTTGAATAATATAAATAAATTTGATCACTAAAGGTGACATAAATGGTAATTTAATACATTGATATGATATAACATGTAAAAACAATGAATCATAATAGTATCGACATAAATGAGTCATAATGAATAGAATGATTAATATTTAAAGCATAGAAGAAAAAATCCAACCAAGGAACTAAACATAACATATTGATAAATATGGATATGTTACTAATAATAAATAAGTCACTAAGTATGAAAAAACCGATAATTAAGAATTTATTAGTAGAAATCCAAACAAGTCACTAAGAATGGAAAAAATGATAATCAATGTTTTATTAGTATAAAGTCAAACAATTCTCTAAATCATGGAAATATATCAATCATGACTTTAATAATCTCAATCCAAACAAGTAATTAAACATGTTATTAATAAAAACTACAAAAAAGGTAGGAAACAAAATAAATTGTAAGGATAGATAGATATAAAAGAAAGGGGAGAATTTGGAGAACCCTAAACCTAGGAATCTGGAATCTTGCGCCCGAATTGAAGCTGCTACAAACCCAATAATCTTGGATCTATTTCTAAATCAGTTTGATCAGTTTGGTCATAATGATATTTTTCACTTCTACAAGGTAAAACCATAAATGGTGAAGCATCTCCCATTTTAATCACCTATTCGACGAAGGAATTTCATAGATGAGGTCACGTTAGCTGCCAACCTTTACTTTACAAAATTGGGAATCACTTAATCAAGAAGGGTAATCAGAAAGGGGAACACTAAAAACATCTCTTCCAATCAGGATTCAGTGGAAGAAAGTATGAATTTGAGAAAAATTCTCCATCATAACATGAATTATGAATCTAAAAGGTGAGAAGATTTTTAAATTCAATGATTTGACTTGAATTATTTTAGATATATAGGGTTTTGATGACTAGAAGATAACCGCTAAGGGGTGTAGAAACTATCATGTTGAATTACCCTTAGATGAATTCAAGAGGATTTCATGGAGATTTGGATCAGTTTCTCTAAAACCTGTATTCCTAAGAATACAAGATTTTGATCATAACTTTGATCCTTGAAATGTTAGGAACACCCAAACATAGTTTTGTATTTGAATTTTCAATCTTGGTTGGATATATTGGCAGCTCATAATCCTTTGGGATATATAATCCTCAGTTGGAAATACTATTAGGATATATAGGAAAATAGAGAACCTAAGGTTTGGGAACTATTCTAGGATTTTGGTATATATTGATATGTCTACCACTTTGGTAGAGGAGGTTTACCATATAACTAGAGATGATAGTATCGACCTTGAGATACAATATGAGAGGAAGCCCAAATTGTAACACAACGACCCCATAATCCCAGAGCCAGTGAATTAAATTATTAAATTTTCATGATTAAAAGGAATAAAATACCAAAGGATCAAAAATTTTAGTAGTTTCAAAAAACCATATTACATACATGATACCCATGTTACATTGGGAAAAATAAAATAAAGCATAAAAATTAATATCTCAACATCATTGAAACTCATTCCAAGAATTTATATTCATATCCTGGTGTTAGTAAATAAAGTAAGGGTGAGCTCAAATTATCAGTAAGGGTTAAGTATAGTAGAATAAATAATGAATCCACAATCATAATCATTATATCAAGGTAAATAACTAAACACACATTCTACATAAATATCTGGATAAGGAATAATCAATATAGCAAGTTAAATGACTATTTAATCAATGAAATTAGAATGAAATAAATCCATAGATAATGTAAAATAAGATATATCATGGATAATAATAACTGAATACTAAAATATGTAAATGATTATTTATCGGATGTAATGTTTCCTAGACACATGATATCTTTACTGTCAAGATCTATCCTCAATATAGTTTAAAACATATTGGATAAAAACCCATTTTATTTGGCCAATGATTCATCTTATGAGACTAATGATGCATTGAGGGGATTGAATCAACTATTACCTAAACCATGTAGAGTATTTCCAAATATTTCCTCATATATAAAATAATTGATTTAATTCATAAGAAATATGTCATATCAAATATCTATATTGAGTTAATGTTACCAATTTATCAATAATTAACCAGTTAATCAAATTACTTTCAAATTATAAATTTCATGTGAAAATTTTATATGGTTTAGGAAATAATCAAATTTATGATAAATTATATGTATATTTTTGAGAAATGTAATTTCCAATGAAAAATGATTATAATAAACGGATTGTTTCAAGAGGAAGTTAATAATCACAAAAGAAAGTGAGATTGAACAATAATTTAAATTTAAACTTAAAATACTATGAAGGATAAAGTATTCATGATATTACATGTCAATAGGGAAGTATATACACCACATAAAATTGAATTGGTGTATAATAACAAATAAGTCTCAATGGAATGTAAATTGAGGCGAAATCCCTTAACATACACTCCCTTTTGGTTGAACGAAATTTAAATGTTTTTATAATGGTATTAAGAATGTTATTAACTTCAAAAAGAACCATATTCATGTTTATAATATCATATATGATCATATTATAATATCTTATTACCTGTTTTTTAATAATCATTCATTATTCCCACAATTTCCTGTGTTAATTTCCTAGTTTTTTTAGTATGTTTTGATTTTTTATTTTTGTTCCTATTACATAGATAATGATTTAATAATATAAAGAATTTAAAAAATCATGTAAATATCATATATATTCATTATATATGTATTTTTAGTAACCCATAAAATTTTGATATAATAAATTAAATACATCGTTCATGGAGACGATGGGTCGTACGTACGGATGAACGTTATTTCCATTTTATTGTCGTATTAAAAGAAATAAAAGTAAATGATATATGTATATCATATAATTTAGGTACAATTTTAATTTCATATGTATAACATATTTTTATTAAAATATACCTTAATACATTCCATGTAAAGTGTGAATAAATCACATCACTTTGTGGAGGCGATAGTCCATACATCTACAAACGATGTTATCGTATTCCCATAAAATGGAAGGTGTGAAGGTATGTGTTATATAAAATTTAAGGAAGCATAAATGAATCATAAACATCATATAAAAAACTATTAATCCATCATTATTACCAAAATTAAAAGGTGATAATGGAAGAACAAACGACATTGGTTCATGAGGCAGTAGTCTGCGGTACACACGAACGATGATTGTGTGTCCTATTTGATGGAAGTGTGGTGGGTGTAGGTCATACCATTAATATAAAAAAATATA
This sequence comes from Viscum album, assembly GCA_963277665.1. Classification (NCBI taxonomy): domain Eukaryota; kingdom Viridiplantae; phylum Streptophyta; class Magnoliopsida; order Santalales; family Viscaceae; genus Viscum; species Viscum album. The sequence continues at coordinate 306,564,900 of OY728136.1, forward strand.
AGTATGTTTAAGATACTTAGTTACTTTATAATCATGTAATAAGAATAATTTAAGCAGTGGATAAATAAATAAAACAAAAGTTATCATTGAAGAACATTATGTATTTTTAGGTAACTTATTTTGGTTTTTACTAAAGGAATTCATTGATTTTATTTGTTCCAAATGTGAGGCTTATAAGATGAGGTTAGGGATTTTGGGAGTATAATTGGTCAAGTTTTTTAGGATTCAAAATGGATTTATAGGTGTAAATAAGTGATGAGAGGGGTGCGTCATGACCCGACCCAAGATGGGGCCCGAGCCGCAACTACCCCAAGCCTGCCTCTATAGGCCACAGGTTGGAGAAAAGCGCTGAAGGCGTAACTAAACTCGAGGAGTCCATTTCCTAAAACTTTTACACACACACAAACCACTCAATGAAAAATCACAGAGGAAAAATATAAAAATATCCAAACTTCTATAAAATAAAATGAACATATATAAACCTCTAGAAAGATAAATGTATGGTAGTGTATACTGAAAAGTAAAGGGGAAAACACACACCCAAACTAGAAACCTATTCCAACCTAAAATAAACTGAAAAAGAGTAATGGCCGAGAGAGCCCCTCTTCTGTATCCCAACTCTGACCACCGTATGTGGTATACACAGATCGTATCCCTAAGCTCCTCTAAAATCACAATTGACCTATCCATCGTCTGAAAAAGACATGAAACGTGTTGGGTGAAGCCCATGCAGGGTTGAGTATATACATACCCAAAAGAACAACCCAAAAAAATTGAAGGGGGAAACAAGAGATACACTGAATATAAGTAGTAGAAAGAAAAATATACAATAATAGGGAATGAAAAGAGTATAACTCAATCTATTAAGAGAGTGAAAGTAGACTCATCCAAACATAAGGAGCTCAAAACTATGAGGATATGAACTCCCTGTCGAGTCTTCGCTACCTATAGAAGGAGAGTAGACTCTTCCAACCACGAGTAGCTAGACACGGAAATCATGTGGCATACCATGCGTGTCTTTGCCTCTCCTAGAAATAGAGTATCCAAAAACCCAAGAAGTGGGCACTAGAAGTAGAATATATATGTGCTCAGTCTAGAAGCCCAAACTAAGTAGTAAATGGATCTCCATCTCACAGCTCAACCTAATAAAGTGAGTAGCTAATAGTTCAAAGTAAAACTCGATCTGCAAAGCCCAAAACCACATGTGTCTACCGAGGAGTAACAAGTCGAAGGGGCTCAAATCACCACACTTCAATACTATTCCCATTGGGTGGTACTGACTTGCCCACATGGTTTTAGGTCGCATTAAAAGAACACATCTTGGTGGGGAAAGTTCCCCTCTTTCTCATGAGTCCTTAGGTAAATCAAACCATGTCGCGCCACTGTGCCACACAGTCAAGGTTCTTATTTGAACCATCAGGGACTACGCTACTCCACCCAGCAAGAGGGTTGACCCAATGTATTCTTAGGGACTATGTTATGGGTCATCCTAGAATCTCCTAGGGGACTACTCTCTAGTCCATCCTTGTATCTCCTTGAGAACTACTCCCTAGGTCATCCTGGTATCTCCTCGAGGACTATGCTACCTATCCCAGTAGGAGGGTCTGAACAAAACTGTACTAGTTATCCTTACTGGATGGTACCTTTCAGGAAGCACTAAGGAACACTGGCTATCCCTATTGGATGTTACCTCTTATAAATCATGTCATTGCAGTCATTGGGTGTCACCCCGGATAGGCGTCGCACCCAGAACATCTCGCATCGTATCTCAGAAGCCACTACAGAGGGAACCATCACATTCTATGCGGAAAAACACCTAGGATAGGCTACTCATATGCCAAAGTTTGAGTCCAAACGGAGGTGCGAGAGATAGAAGATTCGTAAAGTAGTACGCGGTGCATGTGTGGCCCCGCTTCCTCGCCTGGCCGGGTACCTATCCATACTTTGGTACTAAACTAAAAATCAAATACCCCTAGGCGTGCTCATGTACTCACAGAGTGCATGATATATCTAGCCAAAAAGATGACGAGTTCACATTGTTCGTTGATAAACTGAAGGGTGAAAACATACTTTTACCAATACGCCTAGTCAAATGGCACCATATTACCAAATGGGCCACACCAATGTGATCCTTGGAGAAAAACACACAAGATCGATAATTCATTCACCCTGAAAATACATCCGATGGAAAAGTTTTATATAATCTCATTACATTTGAATGGCGTCACGTGGGGCCCATTCCTTTGTCATGAAATAAATTATATGGATCACACCATTGAGATACTCACAAAAAACACATGAGATGGACTACTCATTTGTCCAAAATGGATACCCGGTGAAAAAGTTTCATTTCACCACAACACGTGCGAACCGGGCATTGTGGGGCCTACACCTCAATATCGATTTAAACACCTGAAATTGGTCTTGAAAATTCCACCTCAATGTCATCATCACAATTCCATTGTCATCTCACCAATCCGATGTACTATGGGAGAGTTACGACAAATTCAAGATTCTGTAACAATAATAATAATAATGGGTGTTTTGTGGACACGAGCCATGAATCAGAATTTAATATTCAATATTGTACTTGAATCAACCATCTTAATCCTAGGCTCTCTCTGTCATTGATGGTTCATTAAAATGAGGTCGCACGGAGGAGTTATGGCTAAAAAATGATTTTTCCATCAAAAATAATAATGACATTATTATATTATTTTTAACTTTATTTAACCCTTTATTTTTTTCTTAAAGAAAAAACCCATGCTCAACATCCTTCAATGTTTTACATTTTCACCACATAATCCCCCATGATTGACTCTTATTTTATTATTATTTATAATTTAATCATTTTATTTTTAAATATTCACGAAGTGAGAGGCACGCCTGAGCCCCCATCCCCATATTCTCACGCTAGCCACCCATAAGTTCCTTATTCCCCACTTTAGGATATTTGTTTTATTTTTGTTTAGATTCTATAATAATTAATAATAATAAGTAAAAACAACGCATATTCAACCTGAAAAGTGTTGCAACCCTCCTTATCTTCTCCTCTATCTCGATCATGCGCCGTTAAGCCGGTCCCTCACTCCACCTGAACCCGTGACCATCGTGGGTTCCTGAATCATGCACTGTCAGCATCGCCTACTGCCTATGATGTGCAGGACCAGATCATACACACTACCACAACTTTGGAGAGTCTTTTTGAATTCATTTCATCCCAAAACTATGAAATGATCTCAGATCTATGATCATTAGGTACCGATCTACGCAGATCTAGTCTCCGCTCGTGATTCCGTCGTTGTTTTGTTGATCCTCCTTGAATCTGGGTACTTGATCGAGCTCTGGTCACCTGGATATCATTGAACCATGAATCAAAGGTATTCCACAGTGGAGACATGAATAAATAAGGGATAATACCACTAAAACCAATGTTTTAAACATCGCCACCCAATCCTTATTGGACGACAATCAAGATTAGAGCACTAGGGTTAGAACAGGGGATAAACAATATGAACTTCGATACTTGGGCTCATGAAATGTTTGAATTAAAAGGCACAGGTGAATAAAACAAGATTCAACATTATCAATATTTTAATCCAAGTTATAAAATGATAAATATGAGTCCTACTTGGATTCGATCACGTGCTATTGATGAAGGATGTGTTTGTCGATGAAGAAAGAGGATTTGTTGTGCTTTGATCCATCTAGATCCATGGGTTCATTGTCGTTCGTTCTTCATTCATCAATGAGAAGGATGGGAGAGGAGTCGTTGGTGATCCCAACGTTATGAAGAAACCTTGGGAAAATCTCCATAGCGATATACTTACAAATATTTAATTAGGTTAAAAAAAATTAGTCATTCATCCATGATGACTCCTAAGTTGAACTCCGGATTCCAAAAAATGTTATACCCCACCTAGGGTAAAGCCTATGTTCTGAACTCGACGGTGGTCTCATATTTATCATCCAAGTCCCCATTCATGAGTTATTTGGGTTTGAGCTATTAAATGAATAAATTAATAATTTAATTCACCCATTTAACACTCCTCCAATGAGCGAGCGGTCCAAACATATCTCACCGACTCATTTTATATTTCAAATAGGGTAAACACTGTGTTCCAGACCTAACCATGACCTCAGATTACTGATCCAATCAACCATTGAAGAGATATCCCATTTTCTTTAATTAACTGCACTTGCGTACTATAAAATATATTCAATATTTTTATACAATTAATTCCGGCCACATCGGTCCTCATAATTACACTCTATCTTAGATCCTTGCTTTGGAATAATATTTAGAAATATTCCAAAGTCTTACAGTGTAAAACTAGGGTCTCTACAAGGCGAGTTCTTTTTTAAAAGAGAGGTGACTTGCAAACTTGTCAATACCAACAAGGTAAACACTATTGGGATGTCTTAATTACATAAATTTCCTCCAATAATGAACCAAATTATATCTAATGGAGTATATAATCTAAATATTTCCATATTATAGGTTTTAGAAATTTTTCTAGGTCATTTGGCCCATAAGTTTAAGGTTCAACCCCTTGTTAAGCTAATTTTTCTCTTAATCACTATAATAAATTTTAATTGCTTTCACTAATGGTTTTGGTAAAAAAATTATTTATAACTTATTATAAATTATAAATTATGATGAGTCCAAATATGGAATCCAATTTTCCAAATTCTAATCATAGAAGTGGTAGAAATTAATTTAAAAATAACCTCATAGACAGAACAAGAAAGTGTGGTTTTAAAGTGAAAATGTTCAAAAGTTTGCTAAGTTTTTATATCTAATTTTAATGTGGAATTAATTAAAATGAATTAAATTGGATTAAATAATTTATAATTTATATAATTTTACATTAAAACTAATTTAAAATATAATTTAACCTTATAAATTAGTTATATGAAAAGATAGTTTTCAATTAAAAATTTATATTTTTCACTATTCATAAAAAGTAAAACTTCTCAAAAAAATACAAAAAAATCACCCTAAAATAATTTTGAAATTATGATTTAAAAAATGAATTTTATTTTTTCATATAAACATTTTAAAAGTTTCAAAATTTAGTTTTAAAAAAGGTGCACCATAAAAAGTGGTAAAACTGCATTTAAAAAAATATAGCTTTTATGCCTAAAAAATGGATTTAATCTTATCTTATGTCAATCAAGTCTATTGGATGAATGTAAAAAATATTTTATTGAAGATAAAATTTTTATATTTCATTTAAACCATTCAATAATATTAATTTATTTAATTTATTAAGATCAAATTCCTTTTGTGCAGAAAAATAGTTTATTATAAAAAAAATACATTATGTTCAATTAGTTTATTTATACATTTCTAATTAATTGGTAACCAAATAATTATTTAAGAAAATGTAAAAAATAATTTCCAAATTTAGTTAATTATTTTCATATATTTCATTAAAAATTCTAATTGATAACTATCATAATAATATTAATAGAATATTGTAGTTTGGTAAAACTTCGTCTTGCGTATAACACATGCTATTGAAGAAACTCAGTATTATGTGTAACAGAGGACAACTCAATGTTGTGTGTATTGTAATCTAATCTCAGTGTTTTTTGTAGAGTATTATTAACATAGTGATGTATATAAATCAATCTAGTAAAAAAATTAAATTTATTCTAAAATGAAAATATTGTAAAGTCTTGGGGTGCTATATTCTCCCCACCTTAAATAAATTTCATCCTTGTAATTCAAAATTGATCTCTATAATAGAGGGTTTGATATTTGAGATTACTATTGTAGAAAATCCCACATCATAAATTTGGTTAATAACACATATTATTAATAAGAGGGATAGGGAAATGAGAAGGTCACAAAAAAACTAAGCTTTTGAATTGGAGAATATTAGTGAAAACATGAACACGGAAGAGAAATATAACTATCAAGGTCTAATAGAGAGTGATAAAGAACATTGATCACAATAAAGTGGGTGATCCAGAGAAGGTTAAGGACCATAAGGACACAACCCACATAGGAATAAAAAAATTTATTGATATCATGAAAAATTATGATAGTGGGACAAAATTTTTGTTTCATGTCCTTTTTCCCTAGAGTTGAGGAAATATTTCACTCTCCAAGAATATTATGAAATATAAGTTTCTATTTCATACACACAGTATTATCCTTTGGTTGTACCTTGAACAAATTTTACTTTATTTCCAAGCACATGTTGCATCATATGATGAAGTAATACAATAAGCTCTAAAACATAATCCAAAGTTCAACTTAAGCCATTTCATAAATGGTAAAATTTTCTTAATGATTATAATCCAACCATTTAGAAGGAAGGAAACAGAATTTCCAAAATTAACTTTTCATTAATCTTTTAAGAATATGAATATATTCTTAATTGTCTCATTCCAAACATGTGAATACCTTCATGATGTATTTTTTGAAATATGGTAATAACATGAATTACCATAAAACCTTATTGAAAACATGCATTCTTCCTTATTACTTATATGGAACTTAGATTATTGGATATATTCCTTATATACTAAAATTATGTAAAATTCATCAATAGGTACATAAAATAATTTTTCAACAAATAATTAATCAGTTCCAAGGTAGTCAGTAATATACAATTTACTTTATCAATGTCAATCATCTATTTATCTAAAAATCATTATCTCAACATCAATAAAATATTAAGGATTTTATTTCCCTAAACCATATGTTTTCCAAGAAGTTCAACTTGTCACTAAATTAATTTTCTACATTCTTTTAATAGACTTTTTATCCTCCCCTTTGCATTCTTTTTCATGGTGACCCTTATCTCCACACTTATAACAAAATATTATTCCCTTCAAAAATTTACTAGGGTGATTCCTTCCACAGTTATCACATGTTAGAAAATCCTTCTTTTCCTTCTTCCCCTTTTCCATTATTTTCTCTTATGTTATCTTCTTCTCTTGATTCCATTTAAATCCATAAGACTTGTAGAATTATTTATCTATATTGATAGCAAGTAAAAATATTTCATCATATGAAGAAAAGGTTTGATTCACCAACACCCTTTGGAGACTTTGCTAAACCCTTTAAATAAGTGTTCAATATTTCACTCTTTGTTGCATATGTAATTTCTTGCATACCTAGCTAAACTTGCAAAGGTAGCTTCATACTCTATAAAATTTCTTCTTCCTTTTGCTTTAAGATAAGAAACATCCTCTTCATTTAAATTTTTTGCTCACAAGGGAAATATTTGTTGAAGAATATCTCCTTAAAATATTTCTATTCCTTCAATTATATTTCCTCTTCCTCTCTATTATTTTAGATTAAAGACCACCATTGACCAACATCTCTATTGAGAAAATACACTAAAAGTTTAACCTTTTAATTTTTATCATATCACAATCCAATAAATATCTTCTCCAATTACTTAATCCATTGCTTAGCTACCACTGGATCAGTAGTCCCACTAAATGACGGTGGCCTCTGTTGCATAAAGCGGTCCAATATCGAATAATTTCACTATGTAACGGGTTTCTCTATTTGAGAAATGTTATTTTTCATAACTTGATTAATCTGTCGTTATATATCCACAAATTTCAGAGTTATAATACCAGATATACCAGATTCCTTAGTAGGAAAACCACTAAATTGTCCATGAGTATTAATACCTTACATCCTTCTAGGTGACATCTCTAAATAGTGGCATATTGTGAATTGGATCCAAACACTATGAAAAATAATGTATAATCCCAAAACTAGTGAGATACCTAAAATATATTTATTTTTTTCATATATAATCTTGTAATCAAAAACATGGTTTCTTTGGCATGATCTTCTATAATAATCCTCTAATTCTATCATAGGATTATGTTCTCAAATCTACATTTTCTGAAATCTAGTTCCCAAGGTTTCTACTAAAATTCCTCTAATACCAACTATAATTCCCCGAACCCAAAAGCTCAAATATCATCCCTTACTTCATTAAATTGGCATGATTACATGGAATAAAATCATGAAGGAGAGAAAAGTTTAGTAGTTTTGGAAAACTAGATCTCATAAATTATAACTATGTTATATTGGGAAAATAAAATAAAGCATAAAAATTAAATTCTCAACATACTTTAAACACATTTAAAGAATCCATATTTAGATCCTAGGGAAAGGAAATAAAATAATGGTGAGCTCAAATAATCAGTAAGGTTTAAGTGCAATAGAAGAAATAATGAATAAATATGGAAAGGTAAATAATTGATCACACTTTCCCCATAAATATCTGGATAAGGCATAATCAATATAGAAAGGTAACTAAATGAAAAAAATTCCAATAAACCAATGAACTGAGAATGAAATGAATCTATATATAATTTCAAATAAATAATATCATGGATAATAATAACTGAATACTTAATGATGGAAATACTTAATTATCAGACATCAAGTTTCCCATGCACATGATACCTTTACTGTCAAGATCTATCCTCAAGAAAGTTTAAAATATACTGGGTAAAACCCCATCTAATTTTTCCAAATGATTCAACTCATGGGACTATTTATGCATCAAGGGGCTTTCATTAACCAATACCTAACCTGTGTAGTTCATGTCCAAAAAATTAATCATGTATGAAATAACCAATTTAATTCATAAACAATAAGCCTTATCAAATATCCATATTGACTAAAGGATATAGATTTATCAATAATTCCCCAGTTAATAAAATAACTTTAAAATTATGCATCATTTTTAATAATTTTATGCTGTTTAGGAAATAATAATATGCATGATAAATGATATGGATAATTCTATGAAATATAATTTCCAATGAAAAATGATTATAATAAACTGATTATTTCTGGAGAAAGTTAAAAATCACAAAAGAAAGTGATATTAAACAATAATTAAAATTAAAATTAAAAATTAAATTAGGCACAAAGTATTCATTATATTACATGTAATTAGGGATGTGTATACACCAAATAAAAGTTAATTGTTGTATAATAACAAATAAGACTCAATGGAATGTAAATTGAGACAAAATACCCTACCTTACACTCCCTTTTGATTGAAAACTCTATAAAAACATGTATAATGGTTTTAATAATGTTATTAACTTATAAAAGAACCATATTCATATTTATAATATCATATATTATCTTCTTATAATATCTTATTACCTGTTTTTAATAATGCTCCATTATTTTCACTGTTGGAGGTGTTAATTTCCTTATTTATCGAGAATGTTTTGAATTGTTTTTTTGTTCTTATTATATAGATCATTATTTATTTATATAAATAAGTAAATAATGATTTAAATATCATATATATTCACTATATATTTATTTATAGTAACCCATAAAATTTGGAGATAAGAAATGAAATACACTGTTCATGGAAACGGTAGGCCGCACGTACGCATCAACATTGTTTTCATTTTATTTTCATATTAAAAGAAATAAAAGTAAATTATATATTTATATATTAAAATTTTAGTATAATTTTTATTTCATATATATCACATATTTTTAATAAAATCATCCTTAATATATTTCATTTAAAGTGTGTATGAATCATATCGCTTTGAGGGGACGGTAGTCCACACGTCCACTAACGATGTTATCATATTCCCACAAAATGGAAATCATCAAGGTATGTGTTATATAAAAGTTAAATAAGAATAAATACATCATAAATATAATATATTTCATATCAAAACTATGAATACATCATTATTACCAATATTTAAATGTTATAATGTAAGAACAAATGAAATCGGATCGTGAGGCAGCAATTTTTTGTAAACATGAATAATGATTGCATATCCTATTTGATGAAAGTGTGTGTGGTTTTAGGTAGTACCATTAAAAAAAATCTTATAATATTTATTATACTAATTTTATTATATAATAATGCCATAAAAATAATTTCAGGGGTGGAGAAAGAAATAAAACAGAAGTGCTCATTGAATAATGTTACAACTTTTCAGGTAACTCGTTTTGGTTTTCACCAAAGGAATTCCATGGTTTTATTTTTTCCCAAATTTAGGATTCTAGAATGAGGTAAGATATTTTGTTATTTTATTTTAGTAGATTTTTTATGACACAGATGGCTTTATAGTTGTGAATAAGTGATGAGGGTGCCCTTTTATAAGGGAGGTGAGCGGAAAACAAGTAAATACCAAAAAGGTAATCACTATTTTAAAGTCTCCCTTTCATATTGTGAAAAAATTAATGAAATTAATTATATAAAATTGATTATATTGTCCAAATATTTCCATAAAATAGGTTTTGGAAATGTGTCTAGGTCATTTTGACCCTTATGTTTAAAGTTTAGTCCTGTTTTAGGCTAGTTTTTCTCTTAATCATTGTAATTAATTTTAATTTCTTTCACTAATATTTTTGAAAAAATTATTTTGAACTCATTAGACACTATAAATTATTATGATTCAAAATATGGAATCTTTTTTTTTCCAAATTATAATCACATAAGTGTTATAAATTTATTTAAAATTAATCCCTTAGACAAAACGAGAAAGCATGTTTTTAAAGTGAAAATGTTCAAAAGTTTGTTAAGTTTTTATATCCAATTTAACTGTGAAATTGATTAAAATAACCTAAATTAGATTAATTTATGTATTATTTAAATGATTTTAATTTATAAATAGTTTAAAATATAATTTAACCTTATAAATTATTTAGACGAAAAGTCAGTTTTCAATTAAAATTCAGTAATGTTCACTATTCATCAAAGAATGAAACTTCTCAAGAAAATTCCAAAACATCCACCCAAAGAAAATTTTGAAATATTGATTTAAAAAAATTATGGTTATTTTTTGATATAAAATTTATAAAATTTCCAAAATTTAGTTTTAAAATAGGTGCACCATTAAACTGCTTCAAAGCCATCTTTAGAAAAATATATTTTTTTGGCATAAAAAATGGATTTATTATTATATTATACCTATAAAATCTATTGGATAAATGTCAAAAATATTTTATTTAATATATAATATATTTATTTTATTAATATCATTTAATAATAGTAATGAACTCAATTTATTAATAGAAATTTATTTTTTTCATAAAAATAGTTTTTAAAAAAACATTTCAATTCTATTCGATTGGATTCTATATTCATTTATAATTAATTGGACACCAAATAATTATATAAAAATGAAAAAAAACATTTTCAAAATTTATTTAATCATTTTCAATATGAAAATACAATGGTTAATTGATAACTATCATAATAATATTAATAGTATACTATAGTTTGGTAAGAATCAGTCTTTCTTGTAACAGAAGCTATCTAAGGAACTCAGTATTGTCTATAACAAAATCCAACCTAGTTTTGTATGTATCTCAAGATAATATTAATGTTGTTAGTTTCTTAAGAATAACTTATTCTTGTGGATAAAAAATTATATCCACAAAATTAAATTTATTCTAAAAGGAAAATATTGTAAAGTCTTAGGGTGTTACAACAATTATGCTTAAATTGTATCTGTTTTTGGACATATTTATTATGAGTGTAATAGGGAGAAATATTGAAGTTATTTTAAATTAAGGGGAATTGATGATTACACCTGTAGGAATGGAAATGGTAAGGTCATGATGACTTCATGTCCCCCTGATAAAACAGATCTTGGGGTATCCTCCCATGGAACTGGAGCCAAGGGTCTTGATAATGGGGCTAGGATTGGGGAGATAATCCTTATGGATAAAACATGTAGACCATTCATACTTGTAAAATAGAACCCCACTAAATATATTACGACCCCTAATTTTTCTTCCAATGAGTTGGACAAAGAGATTGTTTCTTTTATTGGGATTTTTGAGGTAGAGGAGGCTACAAAAGATTTTCAAGATAACACCCCCTCTTTAAATGAAATATTTTTGGAGTCATAGAAGTATAATAGGAAGGGATAACTCAGGATGATATAGGATTTTGTATCTAGGTTTTAATTGGTCCCTAAGGAGGTTACCCACTACATTTACATAGCTTCTAGCTCCTAATATCTTGAGGTGACCGCTGATGAGGTAACCCAGGAGTGCATACTGTATGCTATTAGAAAGGTGGGTCCAAGAATATCCTAGGAGGATATATCAAAGTCTGAACTAGACCGTGATGAGGTTCCCCACTGTATTGTCATGGATATTATCTCTTCATCACTTGAGATAACACTTGATGAGGGAATACATAAGTTCTTTCATGATGACCATTATCCATATGAACATATTTTCAAGGTTGTGGTCACTTAGTATGAAGTTTGTGACACCCCTTGTAACCTAAAAATTCCTTTTATATAGGTATATTATTCTAAATAAGTAAGAAGGATGACCCCTAAGTATAACCCCACTAAAATCATGGAGTCCACGCAATAATTCATCCCCTTGAATGGTGTTTTTTTGACTGATGACTTTAAGGATACCCGACCTACTGACCACAACAATGATGTGATTATGCCACCCTATTATAGTGATAAGAAATTGGGGATTTCAACCTCTGGGGGAAGACATAAAAAATGGAAATTCAAAATAAAGAAGTAAAAAATAGGACACTCCTTAGTAGGGAGGGACTCTAACAAGAGTCAAATATCTATAAAATGAATATCCTATATTGGAACTATCAAGGGATTGCGAATTTCCCTACGATTATAGCCCTTAGACACATTATTTTGACCTAAACCCCCCCAATTGGATTTCTAATCCAAATAAATTGTTTGGTAAGTAAAATCACTTTTATTTGGTATCCCTTGGATACAACTTTGTCACCCAAAACTCTCATAATAGTGGCATAGACTACATATGGGTCTTCAAACATGAAAATGTCCTGGTCATTTCTTGTATCAATGGACTAAAATTTATCTCAGTGTATTTTATCCTATAAGGTTCTACCATCGCCATTTATTTTATATAGGCCTTCATCTCCTACATCAATAGAAGAGATCTATGGAGGGAACTGGGTATACTATCTAGAAACATGAATCACAAATGTATTATTCTTGGGTATTTTAACATAGTCTGGAAGCTTGATTAAAAAATTGGATATAGTTTCAAAAGTATGGCCTCCTATGAGTTCTCAATGTTAATTTATCAATTCCATATATTTGAGTCCATAATTGATGTAGGTGACATCACATGGAGTATATATACTACTAATGTTAGGAAGGCTTGAAATTTTGATAGATTCCTTTTCCAGTTTGACGATGTAAGTGATTCCACTGGTGTGTTTGGATTCTCTCTTCTCAGGCTTCATTTAGATCATAATACCATCATTATTAAGGTATTTTTGTAGCTGTCAGGATACCACCTCCCTTTTAGAGTCAATAATGGTTGTCTAGTCACCCCATGATGAAGGTAAAATGTATATAAGACCTTGAAAATAGGTTCCCAGGGGAGAAACATTTAATTCCTTGAAAAAAACGAAATATGAGAAATAAAAGATTCTAAAAATATTATTTTATGATTTCAGAGAGCTAATTTGAACCAAGAAACTCCCTCAAGGAAAGAATTTAAATACCTCCTAAAGCTAAATGAGATCTTGAAAATAAAAGATAGACTGAATAGAAATCATTTAAATGTTATATTGTTATATTATAGTTATAATAAAACCAAAAAAATTACCTAAATTCACAAAATAAAAAACGAATCATGGGAGGATTTAAGTCTCTCAGTATCAATGGGTCTCTTCTCACACATGAAATTGAAATCTCTAATATATAGGATGAATATTTCCAAAATATTCACTTTGATGATGGGATTGATTGTACCCATAAAAATATTGAAAACATCACTCCTTGAATTGATGAAAATCAAAATAAAAGTCTCTAATTGGCCCTTTTGAAGAGGAAATTATAACGACACTCTTCTCACTAAACATTGACGGTGCAGAAGGTCCGGATGGGTTCACTAGTAAATTTTTTCATGTTGTACTAGAAATTCATTCATAATGAGGTGAAAATTTCTATGAGGTAATTATTAAACCAAGATTTTATAACATATCGTTTAAAATACAACATTATATCCTTTATTCCTAAAATCTGAGTGTCCTTGGTATCAGGGAATTCACACCAGTTGCAATTGGGGAAACCGTTCCTAAAATTATCAACAAGATATTAGTGTCTAGATTAGGGAGCCTGGTTAGGGAAATTTTTACCCCAAAATAGTTTGTTTTTTTTCCTTGGAAGGATCATACAACACTATTTTCACAGCATCATAAATTTTTAATCTGAAGAAGAGTAAAGAAATGGATATTATCTTCTCTCTCTAAATTGATATCTATAAAGCTTTTAAGACCCTTAAATAGAGCTTCATCATTTTTTCCTAAAAAATATGGTATCTATATTATGTTCATTAAGTTTATTAACCCCATTATCAATAATGAAAGTCTCTCTATACTTATTAATTGATCCTCTAGAAGATTTTTTCAATGTTCTAGGGGCATTAGGAAAATTGACCCACTTTTAGGCCTTCTATTTTCCATGGTTTAGGATTATTTGAGAAGATGAATTAATAAAATGGTTAATATTAATCTCTACAAATATATGAATTCTAGTCGAGATATGTTCACACCCTCTCACATTATCTATGCGGATGATATCCTCCTTCTTGTTAAGGCTTAAAAATCATTATCTTATATCAAATCAATCTTTGACATCTATGAATAAATAGACGGGAAATCCTTCATTTTTTTGGAAGTGGAGTCTAACTGACAAGAAAAATATATAATTTCTAGGAAACTTGGTGTGATAAGTGGAGGCCTTCCCATTACTTACCTTGGTGTCCCCAGTATTTGGGGTAATTTCAGAAGCTACTACCTTGAGGACACTTGATATGACTTTATTAATCACCTAGTTAGGTGGGAAGTAAAATCTATATCCCAATCTGGAATAGTTTGATTGGTCAATATAATGATTACCTCTAATTTTTTTACACCTTATCTCTTTACATGTGGCCTTTATTTCTTATTAATAATCTTCAATGTATGATCATGAATTTAATATAGAGTGGATCTATTCATGAAAGGATTCTCATCAATGTGGTGTGAAAATATTTCATCAAACCCATGGACATGGGAGGCTGTAGCATAAAGGATATGAGGATCTTTAATGATTCCCTTATCACCAAATTAACCTGGAAACTTTTGACTTTTAATTATACTTCTCCTAATTTTCCTCCTATAAGGTTCAATATAATGTTAATAATTGGTTACTCATACAACCTTTCATCTTCCATTCAGCCTTCCATCAGGAATTATTTTAATGGTGTTATGGACAATACAAAATGAATTGTCTATAAATAGTATAATCTTAATTACTGGACCATTTCTTGGAGTAAAAAAACCTCTTAAGGAATGTATGGATGTCCCTCTCAATAGGAAACACCTATCCATATCCGAATTCATTTCTAGAAGACCCAACCATGATGTAATTATTCCCTCTCATATTTCTAATCAGTTTCAAATGTATGTATTCATGGGAAAGACACTCTAATGTGGTCTCCAAATAAGATTAAACAATTCAATTATATGGACTTCTAAAATTTAAATTATGAAAGAAGATTCAACACTCCTATATGGTTACTCATGTTCAATGTGCCTTTCAATCACCACACAAGAGATTTCATACTCTAGAAAATATAGAAAAGATGATTTCCTATTAACGATCAAATGCCGAGGGTTGATATTCATATGGATTCAGCTTTTTATATATCTATACAGGCTGTTAAATCTATCCAATATATTTTTATTAACTGATCAATCTTCTCAAATATTTGGGGATACATCCAGGGGATGCTCGATATTAAAATTGTAGTGGATATTGTACAAAGTGATCATTTTTAAAGCCTGATTCTTGTGGTTGCTGGTTTTATTATTACGCACAATTGGACTACTAGGAATGCGATGGTCTTTAACAATCAAACCCCATCCCTTCATGTGGCTATCATAGCCATTCATAGGGACATATTCACTACCTTTCATGTTTCAATAGGTTCCATGAACAAATTCTTTTCTGACATCAAAATTATAAGGATTCTTTGTGTAAATAGAAGGGAAATAAGACCATTAGTCTTGAAATATATCTGTTGGATACCCTAATCAATCATTGGATAAAGGAATACATTTATGGTGTATATTCTAGCATGCCAGGTACCTTGGGGTGTGGCGGTGTATTTTTTACTCATCATGGATTTATTAACGGCTACTTCTCACACTATATTGGCAATTCAATTTCATATGAAGTTAAACTATGGGAATTTCTTTATTCTATCAATAATTATACACATCATAATTGTAATTTTATATGGATTGACTCTGATTTCTAGTTTTTTATTTATGAACTTAGGGCCTAATCCAGGAATGTGACAAAGAGGTTTCTACCTCATTAGATTGATTTCATTGGTGTCACCAAGCACCTAAACTTACTGGTTTCACATGTATACAGAGAATCAAATTATATTGTAGATTCTTTATTAAAGAGGGAAATCATGGATATGAGTTCAATGTGGTCCTTACAGATTCCTAAATGTTGTTCATAATTGATTGATGAAGATATGTGGGGTGTGATTCATTCCCATATTTATAAAACCCTTTATAACACCAGATCGTTTATTCTTAAATTTTTATTAAAATTTTAGGACATGATTTTTCTAGATCTAGAGCCTTTTTGGTAAATGATATATAAGACTCAACTTAAAACCAAGTAAGACATAGTAATAAAGAAAACAAACATTATTTATGAAAAATTTTCTTCTACCTTAAAAAAATAATTAATTAAGAAATTTTATTAAAGAAAATAGACTATTCAATGTAAAATTTACCCTTTTCATCCATATATAAATAAAAACAATTAACACATTAGGATTTTATTATATTTTATGAGAAAAACTTGGTTTATGGGAGAAAATTTTTCTTTATTAGAACATAATAAATAATAAAATTACCCATGATTTAATTATATCAGATAGCAACCTATAAATTTAAAGTTTTTATATAAAACTAATTCCATAAATGATCCTTTAGGAAAAAAATAATTAGAAATTATAATTTTCTAAGTTTAGTTTCAAAACCAAACAAGTTGAAGTACTAAACCATTATTTTTTACTTAATCTACCCACAAATTACCTCATCACTGATGCAATATGTTAACCAAAGTTGAGTATTATTTTTTTGACTTTTAATTCATCCAGGTAATTGTGAAAAATATTGATATACTTAGTGAAACAAAATAAATGAATCAAATGAGCATGTTTCACTAAGGAATAGTGAAACCATTTATTTTTTATTAAAAAAATGATTTCTGTTAAAGATAACATAACATGAGTATAGGTCTATAATTCCTTGACATAATACCACTAACCAAAACACTAATAAAAGTGTTATAAATACCTTACATATACCTCCCCATATTCCATAGGATCATGAATACCAGTGAGGGTCTAAGGTGTTACCATGAAAAGACTACAACCTCATATCAGAGTAAAAAAAATAGTAGTAATACATAAGAAACATCCATTATAATAACTAGAGTACTTAGAACAATAAAAATAACCATTCTATATTAATGATATGCAATCACATAAGTATAAAACCCAATTGACTGCCCATTGGGTTGATCACATATACAAAATAAAATAAATGATATTAAAAAACATTAAGGTGCTACTATTTTCCTCAAGACTCATCACACCATGTTCTATGAATCCCGATCATGTTGTGTTGCCCCAATCATGAAGCATTGGGCATATTCCCTACCCAAACCTATGATCATGAGGTATCTTAGTGTAAAAAAGTGTGAGGGATGTCTAAGAAGGGCTTGAGTAAAACACAGTAGGTGAATAAAAATAAGATCCTTAATATAACCAATATATATAGTGCATCTATATGGGATATTCTTAATAAAATAAAAAAAATGAAGAAATGTAAAAAAAATCACTATCAATCTTTAGGTTCTAAGGTGACACCCAAAATTGATTATACATACTTCAGATAATGTCATAATTTCTTTGAGAATTCCATATTATCATCAGGAATCAAGGGACACACTTTCTCCCCACCTTGGATACATACATAATTTCAATAGGAAACTTAGGTGTGTAATTGATCCTCACCTAGAAACATATATTATGTCATTTGGAAACATGGGGGCATACCTACTCCCAACTAGGAAACATTTATCACACCATTAGTAAACTCATGGGTGTTTTATACCTCTAGAATATTCTATCATATCATCGGGAAACTCAAGGGTATACCCACACATCACTGAGAAGATTATATTATATCATCAGGTAACACATGGGTATACCCAAACCATACCTGGAAAAATATTTATTCCATTAGAAAACATAAGGATGTACCTAAACTATAATAGGGATATAATATCATATATCGTCAAGAAACTTAATAGAGTTCCTTTACCCTACTGGGAAGCTCATATATTATATTATCAGGTAACTCTGGGGCATATTTAAACCCCTTCTAGAAATGTATTCTTACCATTGGGAAACTCATAGGTGCATCTACACCTTTCCTAAAATATCATATACCATATCATATAAACCTAGGTCATACTCACTCTAAGGAACCTCCTACACATACCATGGGTTAACCACTCTCCCAAACCTAGCATATATTCCCTAGTATAGCCTCTCATGCACAAAATCTAAACCCATCACTCGATTACTATACCATAATTTTAAGAACATATCATCCTCCAACTAGTCTCAAAGTTTATTTTCCTTAAGAACATCTTGGTTTCACAAATGAATCATTCCAAATCCATTAACATCCTCATCTTCCCCTCATATGAATTCACTTGGTTCCTTCAGACCGAAAAAAAGTATTTATTTACTAGAACCAAGACATATCCAATACCTATGGTGTTATATTGGCTCATAGGACCCTTTTTAACCCTATCCTCAATAGGACGGTCAAAAAAATCATAAAAAATCATATCACATCCCATTACATCTTACTAGGGACCATCACTATCTATCTCATTCTAAAGACATTGGTAATCCTATGCCAAGTCACCACATCATATTCAAGAACCTCACATGGGTCTCATACCATGTATCCCTTAAGGAAAATCTTAAGTATTTCATCCAATGGAACCATCCTTATAAAACCTCTACCAGTCCTACATGACTCATACTACTCTTGGAACTCTCCAGGAGTCCAATCCACCTAAAAAAGGGTGTTCCCATCATGCATGAGGCATACGACTATCTCACAATCACCACTACGCCCAAGCCTCTCATTCGTACCAGAAAAGCCTTAGTAAATTGAAGTAAGATATTTTTTTCACACCTGAATCATAAGGACTTATCATATACCTCTCGTAAATTTAAATAGCACACTATCCTCCTTGTCAACATTATCACTGGATGACTTTTTTTCCATAAAATTCACTAGAGCACCTAATATGGATCTAGTGATCAAAGGTAATCTATCTCTCAGTCCACTATGTTTATTTATTACATTTAATTTACACACCTCAGGGGTATACATGCCTCATGGAACACATTTATAATTTGTCCCTTGACCATCAATAATAGAGGGACCAAGCTCATTTCCGAGTTTCCACTATGGATCTTGAAACTTTTGCCCTATCCATAAGGGTTTATATATAGTTTATTTAATTCATAGTCAATCTTCCATACATAGAGATAATTTATATCACATATTGAATAAAAAATTCATTTACCATAGGTAAATATAGAGGTACCACCTACCTCATACAAAGTTTTACCCTTTATAAAATCTTGTCTATCCTCGTCAGAGCTCATCCAAGCTTATGTCATCTACTCAGTGCCTATCTTATGACACAATATCAACATAATTAATTATAATAATTTATAATAATTTATTTTATTTTATTCAATAAATACTAATTTTTGAAAAACTCAATAGGCCACCTCATCACACTAAAACCATGAAAAACCCCATCTGGAAGGTCCATGGTGTATCCCAAACACCATCATGGGAAAAACCCACTACCATCTAGCACCCAGTTACTTGCCAATTTTATTCAATTCGGCCAAAATAACCTATGAAAATTCATATAACAATATACCTCAAATTAAATGGTGAGAAAAATCCGGTGATTATACTCCTGGGATGTAGTATATCAATGCTGATAAAAAGTCTCATCATCCAGATGACTTCCATCGTGATCTTGTGGGAATCATCACCAAATCCTTGGCCCAAATAACACCAAATTATAAGCCAAAAAAGGGGAAAATAGAATAGGAAATATAATAGTAAAATTACAAAAATTAGTGTGAAAATAACTAATAAATCACCACTATCATTGGGGGATTGAAGGGAGGAAGCTAGAGGGGGAGGAATAGGCCAAATGGTTTCCCACACACGAATCTTTAATTTAGGAACAAAGGAGGATCAATCCTAAAATTATTGGTCCATTAAAATTAAAACATATATCTAAAGATCAGTCAATTATTTCATATCATTTTTTGTGGCACAATCACCCGCAATAAAGGGACTAACACCCTTTCCTTTCCTTATCACGAGACAACCCTTACGGTTCATAGCATGACTGTTCCAATCACCAAGCTCAACTGTTTTCGAACCATCATCACGAAATGAATTTGTAAGATATGGTGTAATGAGACCTTTCTAGAATTAGATCATAATTCTCATGTTTCTCATAATATAACTCCATGTTATACACACTAAAGTGCCTCACTATAGGTCATCATGGCATGGCCAAGGGAAGTTCATAGAACGATCAACTACCTTTTTCCAAAATCCACAAGGGGGTCACCTGACCCTGCTTTTATTTTCAAATGAGCCCCCAAAACACATATATGCCCTCAATCCATTTCAAAAAACATATTTATGAGATGTACCAACTATTGAAATTCCAATCCAAATCATGGATCTCAAAATATTCCTTTTTCCAGGATCAAAATTCAAATTCCCTATGAATTTCCAAACACATAACAATATGGATCATTAAAAACTCCCCCATGGAACTTATCATCCCTAATAATACTAAATGTTCCTTCAAAAATAAATCATAACATATCTAACTCTCTAATTTACCGCTAGATCGCCATGTTTTATCCTAAATAGAAAATGAGCTTCCACTATGCAATGAAAAACACCAGAGAACACAACTCCCAAAAATATGAGCTACCTACTCATCACTATATCTAACTTTGAGATGGTTCCCAAATAAATTCATGTATCCTAAGGAACTAAGGTGTTATAAATTGATTCATACTCAAGACTTTGGTTCTCCCCTCCATAAGAATATCATCAATAATTCTAATTCAAAGATATGATGATCCCCATTATAGAAATCACCTACCAAGTACATATTTCTAGTGGTCCACCAACACAATAAGTGTAGTTTTGATATCACCACATCTAATGTCATTAAAAACATCAGTTAAAACTCCTTTGACCGACCTTTAAAAAAATATTGGCCTCACTCGTTGATGTGATATCACATCACCAATCACAACACCTAATTCTTGAAGGCATCCCAAGATCATCCAACCACAGAAATTTCTATTTGATCCAAAAACTCAGTTTAATTATCTGGTTATATCACTAAATACTCAAATCTATTATCATAATCCACCCATTAGAATTGATGCACCTATAATCTTAATCACTCATAGATCTTACCCAATCCATACTGAGTCTGAGGGCAACATACAAACTACATATAACATTTAATATGAATCCCAAATCTTTTTTTATAAAGAAAAAAAATTATATTAGATATTACGACACAATAGCATCCATGTTCCACTTATATTATCCACTAACTAGTATTACTAAAGTCATGAACCTACCAACATGAGGGATATACCTCAGTGACCAATATGATGCCCCCACTACAGGAATATTCATATCATCTATCCACTAAACCAAAATGATGATCTCTATAGTCCATGTTCTATTTATTACCATGCATAATGACTGTACATGACTACCTTGATCATACTTGAGTGCCATCACAAAATAAAAATCACTACTCATGACTAACTCTCCAAGAATATCATCCACAATATCTACTAAATTTCATATCCAATAAGGGTTTCATCCTTAAATAACCAATGGTGTGATCTCCACCATCTAAATAAACATACATTGATCCTCAATAAAAACACATAATAACTTGAATATTACACATGAAACATACCTCTTGATCCATGCTCACCCCTCCCTCACAACCCATGTCAAGGTACAAGTTTAGATTAATTGTTCCCCCACACCCCAATCCATTTCAAATATCACCCCTCACCGCAAAGGCACATATCTCATTCTCATCCAACTCCCTAGACTATCATTCCCATAGTAATCTGGTTGAATTCATCAGTATTCAACATATATGTTACCTATAACATCATAAATTACTAGTTATTTATACATTTTATATTATTTTGGTGTCATTTAAAATTGTGTAGAGTTTTTGGGTTGAAATTTTAATTTTTATGGGAATATTTTCATGTAAAAAGGATTCAACTAGGATGTCGAATTGTTAGTGTAAATTATATGGATGAACCTTAAAAAGAGTGGGTATAAACCTCACATAAGGGTGTCTTTCAATTCATGTTTATTGTGAATTGTTTGGTATGTATGGGTAGCGCACAATTTTAGTTAACAATGTGTTAGAACTTTACATAAGGATTAACTATGTGGCCTACCATAATTTATGGTTTTTCGAATGAAAAAGTTGTGTAAGATTATAAAAACCATAAAGAAACAATATGAAGCATAATTAATCTTAACAGATATGGTTTTTACAATTGGAATAAATTTAACTAAACCGTTTGGCCAAACCATGTGAGTTTCCCAGATTCTCTTTTTAGGTTTTCCTATTTTCTCCCTAAGTTTATTTTTAAGAGTTTTTCTTCCCATTTATGAAATTCCTCAATCCAAAATGAAAGGGTCTCATCAAGTATGTCTCTCCCTCCATCCCTTATCTACTTTTAAGATCTATTACACTGGTTTCTAGCAGATTATATATGGTATGACCCTATGTTTTTCCTCTCCTCCCTACTTCTTCCCTCTATATATCTTTTATATCGATTTAATTTCCTTTCATAAACCTATAGGGTTTCTAATATTATATTAAGGTTATAAGGTAGTTATAATGTAGTTTTGTTGTTATTTAAAGTTTTTAGGAATCATTCTCTTTATCATATGGGATTTTACCACCAAAAGTGATTAATTTTATGTCATTCCAACTCAATTTTTTATTTCTAGAGTTAAGTTTTTTATCTTATTTTATTCATAATTACATTGCATTATTTATGGTTTATAAATAATTCTTAGTTAAATTTAGAATTATATATGATATTTCCACCTGGTTTGGAATTTTTTTCAAGTTAAATTCTCACTTAGCACAATGTTTTCTTACTTTTCCATGATTTTTCAAAATACCAAGTGAGGTTGGAAAGTGTAAAGAGGTTTTGTCTCAATGGTTTTTATAAATTAATGGATCTAGACTCTTTTAGGTTGCATCATGAATTATGAATGTGTTTTTTAAGCTTTAAGAGGTTTTATAAAACAGTGGTTGATTCTTTAAATTGTTTTGAAGTGTGGTTTAAATAATTTGGTTTATTAATTGTTTTATAAACAGTTTTTTATTTTTTTAATGAATTTGAATCCTTAGTGGTTTCTAAGAAGGTATGTTTTTCACTTTAAATAGTTTTTAAATATGATAGGTGTGTGTGAGACCCTTTTATACCATTTTGTTTTATTTTACATTTATGGGTGGTGTTTGAGGTATATGAAGACTGTATGATTGATCACATGGGATGCTTATTGTAAGGTATTTATAGGAGAAGATGATATTATTTTTTTACTACTTATATTTATTTTTTATTTACTCACCCTCACTTTGTCTTGGTCATGGGAACTTAGGAATCTCAATGGTAAGTCTATACTTATACGGAACTAGTTGTTAAAACACTACTAGTGTCCCCTATTTTTTGAAATAGTACTAAATAGGGTGTTACCCTGATGGGTTCATGGTGTTTTCTAGTCAGGTGGATTGTGTTAGGATGCAATGTAATCTAACTGGTTGGACCATTTTTGGTAATTTCTAGGACAGTCTCACATTATGAACTAGGGTAGATCTCATGACACCTATACCTTGATTTTTTGTTTCACATATGGTATTGCTTTTACTTACCTTTTTATTCCTTATTAAGTTGAACATGGATCCATTTTCTATCTACTTTAATTTCTTTTTTTGGTTTATTGATGACATGGTTCCTTTTAATTTAATTTTTTTCCTATACAATGAATGTATGTGTAGAATTCCTAAAGGATTTTGGAAATGGTTTTTAAAATTGTATTATTTTTCATGGTGTGTGTGTGATGTGTTTTAATTAATGTTTCCAAAGTTATAGTTTTCATTTAAATGAAAATTGGATTAAATTGTCTTAAAATGGAATCTGCCTCATCTTGGTTTTTCTCAAAGAAATAGAATGTTTTTGTGAAATGATACATGCAAGCTACTTGGATTATTAATTTTAATCTAAATAAAATCTATTTTATTATTTTATTTCAAACTATTATAAATGAATTTCCTTTATAAAGTAATTTTACAAACTCTTTGGTGAAGTTCTACAGGGCATTGTTTTCTCACATGATGTATACACCATTCGGTGTATTCAACCTTTCAGGATTTTTTAGCATTGGATTCACCTTTTGTCTTCCTTTCTAGATCATGTTTGGGTGGTTTGGGTTTTAGTATTTGGATGTGGTGGGTGACCTAGGGTCACATGGAAGCTACTGGTAGTGGTTTGAATTTGGTTTTTAATTTTGTCTATATCTATATCGGTCTCTCCTGTGGATGTTTTATTGGTATATGTATTGATATTTGGTTATTTCTATTCAGTTGATTATGTGAATTTGATGTGATTTTTATTTATTTCTACTTTTATAATATGATTGGATATTTATTTTTTATTTGGTTATTTGGTGAAACCATTCCAAATAGTGTTCCTTGATTTTCAATCACTAGTTTCCAGTCCATGGGGATTATAAATTACCTTCAGGCCTATGGTGAGCTAGGTTAGGTCCCAGTTTTGGAAGATTCTAGGGATGGTTAATTAAAAATGGTATCTGATCCAAGTTTATTTAGAGGTATTGTAGGTTCTTTAATATCCCATTATGTTATTTAGGTAATGTTAAACATACTAGATATTAATATTACCATGGGAACTCATGAGGTAGATCTCAAATGGGTGATTGATCACCACCCTTCAAAATGAAACTTGATTTACCATGGGATGTTAGGATTTTAGTCTTGATTTTTTGTTACCTTTTGGGTTCTTATTGATGATATTTGGATCCATATTGATATAATTAATGATTTTATGGGTCAAATTGGACTTGGAGGGTGAAAATTATAAAGTAATCAAGTTTTAATGGTTACCACACATGGTTTGGAAAAATCATATGTGCAGAGCCCATTTGGTTGGTTCTAAAACCATTAATGTAGTTGTTTCATAGTTAATGCTTGGTTTTCCATCCCATCCATCCAAAACATTCATATGATTTTTTCACCACCATATTATTATATTTGGTTCTTTTTCTCTCCATATTGACTTTAATTGCATTTACCATTAATGTGAGTACAATTAAAGGGATTTTTGTGGTAGAATTTATGTTATGGGATTTGGTTTTAATTTATGTTTGTGTATTATTGCATGTGTTATATATAAAGGTTGTTTTTTTAAAAAAATTGTGATGGTAAAAGAAACTATTTATTTATTTTATTGGATGATTTCAAAATGTTATAGAGTTGTTTTTTTCAATGTGATTTTCTTCAAAAGGTTAACTCTAGAAAAATTTTAAAATGGGGATTTTGGTTTGTATTTTATAATATGAGTTTATTTTTTTTTTAAATGAGTATTTAAGATTTTTAAGGAATTAATTTTAAGGAAAATTAGATTTTTAGTTATGAGAATTTATAAAATGAAAGATGGGTTTTGTATTAAAATTGGTGTTTTGAGGTTTTTGGAAAAGGAAAGTCTTAATGAAGATTTTATTTTGTTTGTAATAAATTAGAAAGTAGAAGTGTGTAAATTTTTTTAAATGAAAAGATTTTTTTAAATAAAGTTTTAAGGGATTTTAATAAAGGGAATATGATATGAATATATAGTATTTTAAAAATTTTTAATTGGATTTAATTTAGAAATTTGATTTTTTTGTGAAAATATTTAATTTTTTTGAAGTGTGAGTTGGTTTCAGTATGTTTGATGCTACTTAGAGTGTTCCTGTAAGATCCCATGTTTGTATGGTTAGAAAATTTTATAAGGAATTTGAATTTTCCATTGGATTAGGGCTTGATTTTTGAACCGATTGTATTTTTGAACTCCTAAAACAAGTGTTTTGAACATGGAATTAATGTCAAAAGGTGGTCGGGAGTAGTAGGGGAGCACTAGAAGAAGGATGGGTGGTCAGGGCTATAGTCTATCTCCACCAGGCCTACTAGTCTAGAGGGTCCATCAGTTAGTTGGTGGATCTATAACCTTTAGTATATGGTATCTAAAAATTGGAGGAACCACCACATGGAGGCACCAACTAGCTAGTGGGGTTTTTATGGTGCAGGATTACAATTATACATCATCATATTTTTAGCAGTGGAAACCCATATTTCTTCCTTACTCTTTCTCGCATGAACCATGGGTGGATACCCATTATTGTTCCTTCACCCCCCTTAAAATTGGGTTGTTTTGTGGTTATTTCATATGATCTAAGGTTAGTATCCCGCTACATTCCATAAATTTCTTTTCCTCCTCCTATCATTTGTGATTTTAGTTTTCTTCAGATTAAGGTATATGGATGATTCCACTGGTGCATGGTATAATCATCCTGATATTAATGGGATTTCATCAATCCAAGTTTGAGGACATCCTAAAAACATTTCCTCTCATCATCACATGTCGTTTTGATGATAATTGTCATTGTGTTTAATTTTAAGCACTTTTTAACAAAAATTTAAATTAAATTAATCATTATATCATTGCCTCATGAGAGTTATTATAATAAAATGATATTTGGAGTCTTATACATACCTTCTTTAAGGAGTTGGTTATGGTTTTAGGGTGATGGGATGACTCAGTGTGTTGAATGAAAATTATGACCATTTCAAATTAAGTTGTTTAAAATAATGATAAAATTTTTAATGAATTTAATTGGATTTCTTACGGATGAATGATGTGAATTAGGACCATATAGATATGTGATTTGATTAAAAGATAATGGAAGATCTTGGAAAGCCTAGGTGGAGCTATCGAGCAATGAATTAAAAAAGGGGAAATGCCTCATATGAGGTGTGTAGTAATTGGTACTCACCCTATGGGTTATGAAAATTATTTATGGTGCATGTGATATATGTAATTTCCACTAATTTAATTAGACTATTTTAGTTAAATAAATTTCTATTTTCAAAATTTTACCAATCACCTAAATTAAGATGAATTTCTTGTACTGAGAAAGGTTACAAGACCATTAGGGACCTGCTGCACTAGTTGATACCTCAGCTACGGATGTCCAATATCCTACCATGAAAACTTTCCATGAGACACATGAATCTAGTAAGTGTGCTAAATATATGTACTTAAATGGATAAATGAGGTGGACCTAGATTAGGAACCTTTGACTGCATTCTTTAGAGGTGTTAATGACTTGGGGATGTCAGACCTGAGGGTTGGGCATGTATGAACATACACTTTATAATATACATTATGCATGAAGATATGAACATGGTGTGAGTTACCTTCTCCCCCTTAATTATGTGGTGAGTCTAGGTAGAAAGACCTTGGGTAGGGTGTTGAAGGGTTGGGGTGTGGTCAGACATATAGTGACCTGAGATTTGAGATGGGCACTATTCTATCTCTTAAATGAAGCATGTGGGGATTGACTATGTGTGGCATGTAAGGCCATGTTGGGGTTAATATTTTCTAAGGGAAGAATTGGAATTAAGGACACCATGTAGGGTACCTTTTCTATGACATGACCAGAGATAGCCAAGTAGGGTTCCTATGTAATATAATGACCTAAAGAACCCTATGTAGGGTGTCTGTGCTATGATATTACTTGAGGAACTACAATAGGTAATCAAAAATATGATGACTAGGTAATGGGTTGTGATGATCATTCATGTCACCTTAGAACCCAGATCTATGTTTGGGAATAGTCAATAGTGGCTAGTTGGGTCATGATCTTGGGAGTTCGGCCATGATTGCATGACGGGTTAGGAAAAGAGTCACTCATGTCTATGTTTTGTACTTATATATATATATATATATATATATATATATATTGATACTTTATATTTTATACACCCTCTGGGTGGTTTTGATATAAAATGGAAAACACCCATGGGGAGGTGGTTATGTTTTTTTCAAATAAAACACCCTTAAGCGGGGGCCTTTGATGAATTATAAAGAAAACACCCATAATGGTTGGTTTGTGATACTAAAAAAACTCCCATTATAATAAGGTTTATGATACTTATAGTGGGGATTCTATGGATTTAGAGATAACATTACATTGTTTTTGAGGTAGTGGATAGGTCCTTCTAAAATCTAGAGTATGCGGATTGTGGGGTCTTTTGCAAGCATGGTGAAGTATCCTTTGCTGCTGGGTAACACCTTTAAGGAACCATTGCATATTGGGATGGATCATTCTCCAAGATGTAACACTAGGATATAACATTCCCCAAGTAGTTATACTATATACTTAGGTGATTTTATCCCCCATGTTATTTTCTATATGCCATGGTGGAAGACCACCTGAGTCATTATTATTGTTGGCATGATCATCAAGATGTGGTTAGAGAAACTCTAACACAGGTTAAAGTATGTATGGTTGATCGGGGTTTCAAACCCGAAGATCAATGATGGGATTTTTTTTCATTTAATTTAAATAGTTATTATTTTATCCAGATGATGTCACATTTACATATAAAAAAATTATAGGTATATATGAGACCACATTGGTGGTTACCTATTTATTTTTTCACTCAAACCCTACTTGGGCCTCCATTTCACTTGGGTACCTGATCGTCCCTCACTTGTTGTAGGTCAACATTAGGCTAGATCTAGGTATTTCTGGATCAAGAAGGAGAAGATCATATGGGATTCAGATACTAGGATGTGGTGAAGCTCAAGGATTGTTGTGGATCCTCTTATATTTTTTCATTTTTTTGTTCTTCATCAATTTCTTTATTTTTATTTTTATATGGTATCATCCTAGTGAGTGACCTATCTTGTATATTGGAGTGAACTTTCGAGTGTATGTATTGAATTTCATTTTTTTATTATTGGATATGTTTTATGCTTCTATTTGATCTAATGATTGGTGTGGTTTATTTTTGGTGATTTTTTGTATGATTGTACACTCTGATATAGGGGGTATAGTCTCCTCAAGTCACCACCTTTGACCCCTGCTATTATCCAGAAACCTTTTTCATATTAGGAGGCATGCTTGAGGTCATGTGACACCACTATCCTAGTTACTATTCATAGTGATCCTGGAAAAGATGTTACAAAGTGGTATTAGGGCTATTTTAATTTTTTATTACTATTTGGGGAGTTGGTAGATCTAAGATATAAGAATATGTCAAAGATTGTGATGGAACTCGAATTGGTGCATCACAAACACCTTTTCCGATGGACGTCTGGGTTACCATAGGTATGTTATTTATGTTCTTGATTTTTGGTGTTATAGTTGACCGATTCAACCTTGTGGGATGCACATGATGTTTGGGTTTATGATATTTGATTTATTATGGATTTAACTATTGTATATAAAGGTTAGTGGAATCTCATGAACCATGAATAGGCATGTTGGGTTCAAATTATATTTATTGGCATGTTAGTGTGATTATTATATTGAATGATAGAGCTTCAGCGGTTTAAAGTGTCAAAAATATCTTATAAGTTGTTTTACTATATAAGTTCTTTTTGGAATTCACATAATCTGGAACAAAAAATATAAAAATATTTTTTATATGATGGAAATTCATGAGGATTTTGAGCGTGATGATTCTTGGTGATTATGATTATATGATCAATCAATTCAAGGGATGTGTGATACCCTTATAGTCCAATACATGCATGTGATTCCTTAGTAATGAACCCCTTATCATGGTTTCTATTCATTTTTTGGTCATTTAAAGTGTCATTAAAACATATATAGTGTTTTACCATATATCTTGGAATGATATTATACAAAACTAAATAACCTAAATATGGTTTTCTTGATTGTGATCATGGTAGGGCAGTTCCATTACATATGTATATATATGCCAAGATGAGATTGTAATTATCAAGGGAATAGTTTTTTATGTATATTCTCAGTGAGAATCTATTCCCTTGTAGGATGATGAGTTGGCATATGATTTTTGAAATGTTTATGAGGATATTTTAGTTGGTTTTTGGAATGTAAGTTACCATTTTAGATGGGAACATAGAGGTGTTTCCTATGAGTTCTACCCTATCTATGATATAACCTTTGTGTTAGGTGGGATAGCCTAGTGTTTTGTAGATATTTTTCAAGAAATTGGTGGATGATGTGAAATGTGAGAGGGTAACCTAAGTGCGGTATTAGTTTGGGTTTTTTATTTCCTTAGAGACAAGAATCAATCGTAGGTAATTTAGGTATGATATTAGTGTATGTGAGGCGTCATTCAGTATATGGAAGAGGCCTAGTGATTCCTTAAAGGATTTTGAATCTGAAAAAACATGGAGTTTTATTACTTGGTATCAAGGTTGTAGATTGAGGATAAGACTGGTAGAGTTTCTAGCCTGGTTGAGTTTGGATATGATTCAATAAACTAGGCTATAGAATGGATGGATGCTTGCAGTTTTGGAATGATGTCAGTTGGTGGGAACCATGTGATAGAACTTGGAACAATTGATGATCCTGATTTTGAAGAGGATCACCAAGGCTTATTCTTATCCATGAATACCACCTCATTATATTCCATTATCACCAAATTTATGCCACTCCTCAAATCCAATCTGATCCACATTACTAACCCTTGAACCATCCATTCATGATATCACCATTTATCACTAAGGCCATGCATATTTCTTTCATTTTTTTCTTTAGGCCACCATACCTATAATTGTTCCATCAATCCCATTAGTCCTTATCTCACACATATCCACTTACCTTTCATAATTCAATATCACCTTGTGTGATATGGGGTAACATGTGGGTGGTGGAGGCTGACTGTTCTTGAGATAGGTCAGTTGAATGTGGTCTGACTTTCACTCTGGTGAATAATTAGATGTTTCGAGTTTGATTCCATCTCAATAAAGTCATTTATACATGGGTGGTATGTTCAAGAATTGACTAGGTCTTTTTGAGGAAAAGTACGTATATATGGGATTCTTGAATGAATGATGGGTACACATCCATTTTGATTTGGAATCGGAAAAAAATTTGAACCCACATCTAACCTATGTTTTGTGGTTAATTTAGTATGGTGAGTTAGAAACAACACTAAGTGCGTTGTAAGAATATTATAATATCATTTTTATAGTAAATTTTGATGGTGGTAGTCATCATGGCTTGAAAATTTTCCTTTGTGCAAATACTATAGTGAGTTGTGCCCTGAGATTTATTATGATTTGAATGATTAAATAGTAACTTATTGGTGTATACATGTATTGTTAAAAACCATCATGAATTTTTTATCATGTTTAAAAGTGTTGGATTGGGTTAGGTGGATTAAGCACCCTAAGTTTCAGATCTTCTCTATGGAAGCTCTTTGGCCATTCAAGGAGGGAATACAACCTTATGGCATTGAAGTGATGAATGATGTAGGTTGGGTGATATGGTGGGATTTCCATCAAGAGTTATCAAGGATGATAAGTATTATGGTGGGGAGGGTATAATATCTTGAATATGTATGATTCAAAAAAATTTGTAGAAATTTTAGTTTTTGGTTGCTTGGAGGGTTGACTTTTTTACTGGGGTTTAGAATTAAATTATAAGATATTTAAAATGATAGAAAAGTATTTTTAGACATAAAATTGAGGTTTGGTGGTAGATGGGATAAGTGATGGAGAACTGGAGGAAGGTCGGGTGGTTGGGGCAGTAGTATGAAACCACTATCCAATGGCCCTGTGCTGGCTAGCTAGTGGTGTTTGGTAGTGGTAGGATTCAATGCCTAGAGGCGCTTGGAAGTTATAAAAGTTTTTTAGGGGAAGAATTAAAATTCATATCCCTCATGTTTTCTGTTGGCATCCCCACTTTCTTCCTTCCTCTTTATCATGCAGACCAGGGGTTAATTTCTCTTGTTCCTCATTCACTCCTTCAAATTGGGGTGTTTTGTAGTGGTTTCCAATGAACTAAGGTTAGTTTCCTCCTATGTTGTGATTCATTATTTTCATCCTACTGTCATTTATTATTTCAATTGTCTCCAAATTAGGTATCTTTGAATATTCCACTAGATAATGGTTGAATCATCTCAATATGATGTATATTTCATGGATCTTAGTTTGAGGACATCCCTAGACAACACCTTCTCATCGTTGTGTTTTATTTTTATGAGCTATGTCACCAAAGTGAATATTATATGATTTTTCCAAAATTTTAAATTTAATTAAGTATTGAATCATTTTTATGAGACATGGATTATCCTAGAATGATGTTCAGAGTCTTTTGTAGACCTTCTATAGGTGGTCAGTTATAGTTTTAGTGCAATGGGCCAGATTAGTGAGTTGAATGAAAATTATTACTATTTTATATTATGTGGTTTAAATTAATTATAAAGGATTATATTATTTTAATTGGGTTGTTTAGTGATTATTTATGGGACTTATGGACTTATTTCTAAGGGTGGTGACCAGATGAGCTTGGAGGGGCTTGGAAATCCTAGAGAGAGCTATCAGGTGATGAGAGGATAATATTCGTATGAGGTAGGTGGCCCTTAGTACTCACCTTATGGTTAATGGATTTTTTCTATGGTTCATGTGATTTGTATCCTCTCCACCAAGGTTATTTTCCAATTTTAATTAAATAAATCTTAATTTTAAAAATGTGACAGACTACTTAATTTAAAACTAATCCATTGCACTAAGCAAGGTTCCAAAGTCATTGTTGTCCTAGTGCACTAACTGATACCTTGGAAACTGATGTCTAAGACCATACCATGAAAACATTCCTTGATAAACTTGGACCCCACAATAGGTGTGACATGTATGGATTTAAATGGATGAATGTGGTGTCCTTAATGTAGGTCCCTTTAACCACCTCCTTTAGAGGTGTTGATGACTTGGGGATGTCTAACCTGGGGGTTTTCCATGATTGAACCTAGAGTTTCTGAGTTCCCTTAATAAATATGAGATAACCTTGGGGTGAGTGACCTTATCCCCCTCTATGATGTGGTTTAACTATGTGGGTAGATATTTGGTAGGGTGGTGAAGGTTTGGGGTGTGGTTCAGACTAGAGTGACCCGAGATGTGAGATAGGAACTATGTTATATCTTAAATGAATCCAATGAAGTTTGACCATATGTGTTATGTAAGTCCATGTTGGTGGTTAATATTTTCTGAGTGAAAAATTGAGATTAAGGATCCCATGTAGGTTACCTTTTCTATGATGTGACTAGAGAGAACCAAGTATGATATCGGTTGTATGTGATGACTTATAGAAACCCCTGTAGGGTGTATTTTAAATGTTATGACTTGGGTAATTCCAGTTGGTTCCTAATTATATGATGACATTGGAATTGTTTATGATGATCCCATGTGTCCCCTTATAACCCAGATTAATGTTTGTTCCCATTTAGTTATAGTGAGTTAGGTCGGGCTCCTGGGAGTCTGATCATGGTTGCATGAAAAGTTACGTATATGATCACCTATATCTAAGTTCTATACATATACATATATATTGATACTTGATATGGTATAAAACCTTGGGGATGTTTTGATATGAAATGTAAAATTTCCATGGGGATGTGTTTGTATTTTTTAGGAATAAAACACCCTTAAGGGGTGCTCTATGATGAATTATAAATAAAAAACCCATAATAGGTGGTCTGTGATACTAAAGAGAACTACCCTAGTAGTGAGTTCTATGATACTACTGGTAGGGATACCATGAATTTGGATCAAGGGTTATATTTTTTTAGGAAGAGGATATGTCCTACCACATGGTAGTTTTCGAGGCTGGGGGTCTTTAGATGGTGTGGTTGACTCTCTTGCACTACCAGTGATCAGTTATCAGGAACCATTTCCAATTGGTATCAATAATTACCTAGTTTTTGATAATAGGATAGTGAATTCCACTAGGTTATTATAATGTATACTCGAGTAAGTTTAGACCTCAGGTAATTATCTATATATAGGGTTAAAACCCCCCAAGTCATTATTATGGTTGTCATGATCATTGCGATGTGCTTAGAGGAATGACAGTATTGGTTGGAACATGAATGGTCAATCAGGGTCACAAACCTAAAGATAAATGGTGGGATTGTTTATTTATTTGTTTTTTAGTATCTATTCTTTTATCTAGATCATGTCACATGCACATATCCCTGTATTTTCGATATGTATAGAACCATGTTGGTGTTTACGTACTGAGTTTTTTACTCACACCCCACTTGGGAAACCATTTCACTTAGGTACCCAAGTACCCCTTATAACAACCCACACTTTACATAAATTGTTATTACTTCATAATTGAATCATACCTATTACAACATATAAAAAACCATGACAGGACTGTATAGGTATAGTGTCTTTAGAAACTGGGAAACACAAACAACTGGTTCATAAAGCATCTACATTGTCTCCCATTTATTTCATCGTATCTAGAGTCCCTTTTGGAATATACTACTTAATACCCTTCTTCCTGACCTGGGAAAACGAAAACATACAAAAGGGTGATCTCAAATGCTCAGTAAGGGTAAAAAAAGGAAATATCAATCATATCATATTCATAAGAACATAACATTTTTAAAATCTTAACCTGCAAAAGAGATCATAATATCATAACATGGGATAAATAAAAGTAGTGAAATTTAATCCCAATAATCATAACATAAAACATGAAACTTTGTGGCATACACACATAATCATAGAACAACATTTCATATTAGTCAAGACTCATTTCCAAGACTATCATAGCAGATAAAGTCCATTACTGAACCGAGTTCACTCCTTGTTCTAGTCCTATATCACTGAACCGGAAAAAGTTTCCATTCCATCCATGGAAATATCATGAGATATAAATCATTACCCAATTAATTGGAGGGATATATAGTTCACACACATCTCATAATTAAATCATTATTATGTGTGCCACAAAATCATAAATCATACATCATTTCATAACCCATGTAATAAAATTTTGATTCTTAAACATCATGCCATCATAATCCATATACGATAAAGGAATTCGTAAAACTAATTCCATCATAACATAATCAAATAAATTTAATAATAGGGATATAAACATAACCCTATATTATCTTATATGGAAAATAATTTTGATAAAACACTTGAACTCCATTCCTGAGTAAAATATCCTTTCTTCATTAAAAACATTTTTTCTTGCTCAATATGTCATGAGATTTTAAACTAAAAGGAGTTAATTGAAAATAAACTTGAAAACTTGTAAAGGAAGCTTCATGGAACTAATTTTCTTTGAAATCATAAAAATACTTTCATGCCATATAAGTTAAAAAAACATTCTTCTCGTACTTTGTCCGGAAAAGTCAAAAAGTATCTCGTACTGAAAATGACAAAATATTCCTTTCATATTTTTTACTAAAAACTCACCAATAGGTAAAATTGGATTTAAAAAATTGTAGGGGGATAGAAATAATATTACATATTAAGGAAACATGGATTTTGATGATAAATATGCCCCAGTAAATACCGAAGTATAAACAGTCTCGGATAAAAATTGAGATTGTGAGATTTTCCCTTACCTTAAGTCTGATATGCTTCGTATGTATCCAAACCTCTTTTATAATGATTCAAATAATGTCACTTAATTATTACAGAATCGTATTCATTGTTATTATCTCATATATGGTCATATTCTTATCTTCTTATTAGTTATATTTTATTGCTACTTGTTATTCGGGTGTTCATTGCTTTATGTTCTTATGCATGTTTGGTCGAATAAATTCTTATTACTCTTTTTAGGTTATAGATAACTCATTTAAATAATGGTATTAGTGTAATATATATCATATTTATCCATTCAATTCATTTATATAATCATTATTAAATAAATATCATGTAGAACGAGTCGCATCACATCGTGGAGATGGTAGGCCGTACGTACGCACGAGCGATGATATAATTCTTTTGATATTAAAATAGTATATAATTGGAGGGTATATCATATATAAAGAATAATAATAATGTTATATTTATTATTTATATCATTTATACTGATTATTATACCCATCCAAATGATGAAATGTTTGAATAACAAACTACACCATGACCTGGAGAGGGTAAGCTGTACGTACGCACGTGTGGTGACTTTTTCATTCATAGGATGGATAAAATAACTAATACGGTTGTAAATTTTTTATAATAAAATCACATTATATAGAAGATACTGGATTTTTATTTTAGAATGGAAACAACAAAGAAGGAGGAAGTGGAAGAAGAAAGGAACTTGAAATAGGTGGTGATATATTTACCTCTTCTTCGGGTTCTTCCTTTTGATTTGATCAAAAGGGCTCCATAGGTTGGATTTCTGACTAAAGGAAGGCCTTTGGGATGAAGGGATGACAATTTAGAGGGTATTTGGTCAGGGGTTGGCCAATCCAAATGAATTTGGAGGTTTTAATTAGAGAGAAGGGGGAGTTCACTTTTTAAAAGAGAGGTGAGGGGAACCTTAGGAAAAACTTAAAATATTATTTTATAATAAATTTATATTTAGTTTATAATGGATCCAAATTTATTTATTTGTATTATAAGGTGGTAATGCATCTAAATTCTCTCAAACAATAGGTTTTAGACAGGTTTGGGTCACTATATTAACCATATCATTTATATTTAACTCTTAGTTAAATAGTTTAACATTTACCATGTCTCTTTGTATTTTTATATTATATGGTTAATAAACTTACTATATACATAAAAGAGAATCCAAGTTGTTCATTAATGATAAAAATATCATTATATAAGTATTTTGGCCGAACATAAGATTTTTAGTAATACAATATCAATTAATAATATAATATTTGTTTTAAAAACTCTTTTATGTCAATTTTGACACTATTTGGTATTTTGTTTTTTCTAAATTCATAAAAGAATTATTACTTCTAAAAAACTTACATAACCAACACTAATATGATATATTAACCTAGAAAATTATTGGGATTCATAAAAAGTCTCAAATTACATTTATTTGGGTATTTATAATATCAATTATGTTAATATTTCATTAATAAGGTAATTACTACATCATCATTGTGTCATAAATAAATTAAATTATTTAATGTCCAAAAAATATAAATAAAATACCATTATGTTGGAAATATTTTTATCTTTATAATGAATATTTATAGTCGAATTTATCTTAAGTATAACCCTTTATTAAAAATGTTTTATTTATTAAACTTTGATTTTAACTCTTTTAACTCTTCTTTAAATAAAATAACAATAAGTGTCCTAATATAATCCAAGTGGACCAAATAGGTTCATATTTTATTCATAAGGTTGTTTTTTGGTCTGATTATACTTATCCAATAGAATTAGGACATGTTTTAGGGTAATAATAATATCATTTTCCCCTTAATTACTCTATTTACTTTTAATCGTGGTAAATAAAAGTAAAACGTTACTATTCACCAAAAATTATTTTTATCTTATTGAACCACATTTTACTCCTTGATATTAACTGTTTCTCTCATATTTTTTAAATTCAACTCATAGAAGCGGTAAAATTATGTTTTATTTAAATTTGCAAATTCTCCTAGGAGGTGGGTAAAAGACGGTAAAAATTTCAATAAAATTTTTATATATCTAAAATTATTATAAAATGACTCCAATGAATAAATTGAAATTATATAGGTATTATGTATATATTTTGACCTAAAATAAATTTAAATAAAATAAATTTTTATTTAAATAAAAATTCAGTTTTAAACTTTAACTCTGTGTTTTTCACTATTCATCAAAAATTGAAAGTTTTCAGAAAAATACCAAAAATTCACCATAAGCTAATTTCGATATTCCAAATCCAAAAATGAAGTCCATTTTGAAAGTTAAAATCTATAAAATTTAAAAAAGTGGGTATTACTATTCATAACAGCTAGTTTATATAATATTTTAATAACATATCGTTGTTTAGTGAAACTCGGTATTGCGTACAACACAAGTTGTCGAGGAAGGTTGCTCTTGGGTGTGATGCAAGACAAGACATTGTTGTGTGTAGTGAAAGATTCATTTGGTGTTGCGTATAACATAATACATAAAAACAAAATATTTCTCATAAAATTTCAGGGTGTTACATTCTACCCCCCTTAAAAAGAATTTCACCCTCGAAATTCATCACTTCGTAACAAACAAATGAGGATACCTCTCATTCATCATGTCCTCAAGTTCCCATGTAGCTTCTTCTAATTGGTGGTTCCTCCATAAAACTTTAACCAAGCGAGTGGTCTTGTTTCGTAGAACTTTTTCGCTACGATCCAGAATCTCTATTGGTTGTTCTTCATAAGAAAGATCTTGCTCCAGCGGTACAACTTCTGAGCTTAGTACATTTGAAGGATCGGGTATGTACTTTCTTAGGAGAGATACATGGAACGCATCATGAACTTGAGAGAGATTTGGTGGACGCTCCAATCGGTAAGATACCTTCCCAACATGATCCAGTATTTCAAAAGGACCAATATACCTATGGCTCAGCTTGCCCTTCTTTCCAAATCTCATTACTCTCTTCCAAAGAGATATTCATAAGAACACTTTATCACCCACTTCAAACTATAGGTCTTTTCTTCAGTTGTCGGCATAACTTTTTTGTCAACTATGAGCTGCTCTTATGTGTTGTTGAATAGATATTACCTTCTCTACCATCTCATCAACAAGATAAGGTCCTAATAGCTTTCTTTCCCCAACTTCATCCTAGCAAGTTGGAGTTCTGCATTTCTTTCCATAGAGAGCTTTATAAGGATCCATCTGAATACTGGAGTGAAAGCTATTATTATAAGAAAATTCCACAAAAGGTAGGTGTTGATCCCAACCACCTTTGAAATCCATAGAGCAATCTCTCAACATGTCTTCTAGAGTTTGAATTGTCCTCTAAGACTGACCGTCTGTCTAAGGATGATAAGTAGTGCTGAAACTCAACTCTGTATCTAGAGTGTGTTGAAGACTTCACCAAAACTTCAAGGTAAACCTGAGATCCCAATCAGATATAATGTAAAGTGGTACTCCATTCAATTTTACCACTTCCTTCACATATATCCTGGAAATCTGATCAAGAGAGAAATATTCTCTAATATCAATGAAGTATGCCGACTTCGTAAGACGGTCAAATATAACCCAGATAGCATTATTGCCTTTGGATGTTTTAAGAAGTATAGTGACAAAGTCCATAGTGATTTTTTCCCATTTCCATTCTGGTATGGGTAATGGTTCTAACATCCCCTTAGACTTCTGTCTCTCAGCATTAACTTGCTAACAAACCAAGCCTCGAGAGACATATTCAGCAACATCTCTTTTCATACCATCCCACTAGAAGTACTCCTTCAGGTCCCTATACATCTTCATGATTCCAGGGTGAATAGAGAATGAAGAACTATGAGCTTCATCTAATATTTACTTCTTTAATTCTGGGATGATAGGAACACAAACCCGATTCTTGAACCTTATTATTTCATCACAATCA
Source organism: Viscum album (assembly GCA_963277665.1). NCBI lineage: Eukaryota > Viridiplantae > Streptophyta > Magnoliopsida > Santalales > Viscaceae > Viscum > Viscum album. The sequence goes on from OY728136.1 coordinate 306,604,769, forward strand.
ATGTGGAATTCAGGAACATTTCTCACCTTATTTTGTAACTCTACATCTTCTTTTTTTGACTCTTTAATCTTCACATGTATAGATGGTTGAACATTAATTTAAGAAAGATAAGATTTTTCCCCTTCCATTATAATTCCAAGATCTATCCTTTGTAAATCCATAAATACTGGATCTTTTGTGATCCTCATCATGGATAATCTATCATGGTCTTGTTGACTTAATGCATCTACCACCTTGTTTGCTTTCCTAGGGTGGTAATGAATTGAGCAATCGTAATCTTTAATCAGCTCCAACCATCTTCTTTTGCGCATATTCAGCTCCTTTTGTTTGAAAATATACATTAAACATTTATAATCAGTATAAATATCACGCCTTTCACCGTAAAGAAAATGCCTCCAAAACTTTAATGCAAAGATTACCACATCTAATTCCAAATCATGAGTTGGGTAATTTTTCTCATGGATTTTCAACTGTTGTGAGGCATAAGCTATCACCATATCATTTTTCATGAGAACACACCCCAACCCTTCTTGGATGCATCACTATAGATCACAAACCTTTCTCCACTAAAAGGCAGTGTGAGCATAGGTACACTGGATAACCTTCTTTTTAACTCATTGAAATTTTCTTCATGCTCCTTCATCCAAACAAACTTAAATCTTTTTCGAGTCAACCTGGTGAGTGGATTAGATAATCGTGAAAAATATTTCACAGAACGTCGATAATATCCATCAAAACCAAGAAAACTTCGGATCTCAGTTACTGTTGTTGGTCTTGACCATCTTTTGATAACCTCTATTTTTGCTGGATCCATAGATATCACCTCTTTTGAGATTATGTGACCCAAAAATGAAAATATTTGAAGCCAAAATTCACACTTGGTAAATTTTTCATAAATATTATCCTTTCTTAAGGTCTTTAATACAATTATCAAGTGATCTTCATGTTCTTCCTTGCTCTTTTAATAGACAAGAATATCATCTTTAAAGACTACCACAAACTGATCAAGATAGTCTCTAAAGACTCTATTCATTAGATCCATGAAGATAGCAGGGGAATTAGTAAGACCAAATGGCATCACTATAAATTCATAGTGTCCATAACATGTACGGAAAGCTGTCTTTGGAATATCCTCCATTTTGACACTTAATTGATGATACCCTGAATGAATATCAATCTTGGAAAAGTATTGAGCTCCGCGTAGTTTGTCAAATAAGTCATCAATGCGTGTGAGAGGATATTTGTTCTTGATAGTGATCTTGTTAAGTTTTCGATAATCAATGCAGAGTCTTATTGATCCATCTTTATTCTCAACAAACAGAACAGGTGCTCCCCAAGCTGATGCACTAGGGTGTATGAATCCCTTATCAAGATTCTCTTGGAGTTGCTTCTTCAATTCTTGCAACTCAATTGGGGCCATTCTATAAGGTTTCTTTGAAATGGGCATAGCACCCGGTATGAGTTTTATTAAAAACTCAACTTCATGATTTGGTGGAAGACCTGGAAATTCATCTGGAAAGATATCATCAAACTCCCAAACAATGGGCATATTCTTAATCATGAGTTTCTCTCAAACCATTTGAGATAAATAACCTTAATTTATAGGAATCAAGACCCATAAGATGGAAGAAATTTCCACTGGAAGGTTATATTCATCCTTACATCGATAGATGATCATAGATTGATCGGGAATATGAAATGTGACTTCCCTTCATTGGAAATTGATATGAGCTCCATATAAGAAAATCCAATCCATGCCAAGAATCATATCGAATTCCACTATATGAAGGATCACAAGATTTGCAGGAAGCACTTTCCCACAAATGTCAATTGGAGAAGAATTATAAACTTTTGATGCAATCGTTGTGCCATTTGGAGTTGTCACAGCTAACTCAATATCTAATTGTTGATGTAGTACGACGATGCCCTTAGAAAATTCTTCAGAAATCATTGAGTGGGTGGATCCAGAATCAAATAAAACATTTTCTACTTTAGAGTGGATGGTAAGTGTACCTTTCACCACTTCGTTATCGTACTCCACATCACCGATAGAAATTTCATGTGACTTTACTTTGTCTTTGGCCTTAAGAGTTTGTTGATGTCAATCATCATCAACAACCCTTGGATTAGGGAATTTATTAGAATAATGCCTCATTTCCTTGCACTTGTAACATTGAAGTGTAGGAGGTGCATTCTGTGTAGCATTTTCTTTGTTCGCATCACTAGACATCTTTTTCCCATCACTGCGGCATTCAAATGCACGATGACCTTCTTTTCCACATTTGAAACATTTACTTGTCCCTTTAAGACAATTACCTCCATGTTTCTTTCCACACTTTGAGCATAAGGGAGAACTCATATTCTTTTCAGTGTGGTCTTTAGATTTCCCTTTGAATTCCATTTTCCTCTTCTTATGAAACCCATAAGACTGATGGGTTACTCTAATCTCCATCTAAACCTTGAGATCACATCGAACAATTTCATCATAGCTATTAAAGCCCCTTATGGCTAACACCCTTCAACGACTTGGTTTTAAGCTACTAAAGAATCGATAGATCTTACTCTCAAATTGTATAATAATTCCAGAAGCAAACCTTGAAAGTCTTGTAAAATTAGCTACATAGGTACCAGCAGATGCATCATCCTTTTGCTTCAGTTCAAGAAAATCCTTCTCTATATTTGTTCTAATAATATGAGGGAAGTACTTATTGAAAAATGTGTTCTTTAAATCATCCCATTCCATGGACTCAATCTCGTCTCTTTTACTTGTATTCTTGATAAGATTCCACCATTTATCAGTTTCACCTTCCAAATGATATACTTCTAAGATGACTTTATCATGTTCATAACATTGTATAACTGAAAATATCTTTTCAGTGGTATTGATCCATTGTTCAGCCACTAATGGATCAGTAGACCCACTAAATGAGGGTGGATGCTGCCTCAAGAAGGATTCAACAAAATATTGCTCCTTCCTTTTCTCTTTTGGAAGTACTTCATGATTCATAGCTTGAGAAAGTTGTGTGGGCATGGATACAATATTTTTCATTCCATCTCTCATAACGTTTTGTTTCTCAGGGGGACAACAATTAAATTTCCCATCGCATTCAGCATTAACACGGTTCCTTCGGGTTCCAACCATTAACTAAAACCAATAATCATATCGTGAGAAACACTAATCATAACTGGAAAACCACATAATCAAGAATAAAATTTCACACATTAGGTCTTATCATAGGTTATTCAGGGACATTTCTAAAACACTAATACTATGTTCTATGCTTAGACATGTCCTTAGGGTTCTTACTAAGGCTTTCACATCCTAGTTTCCAAAGGTTGACTATAGATTTCCTCTGATACCAACTATAACGACCCATACTTTACATAAATTGTTATTACTTCAGAATTGAAGAATACTAATTACAACATATAACAAAACCATGATAGGACCGTATAGGTATAGTGTCTTTAAAAACTGGGAAACATAAACAAATGGTTCATAAATCATCTACATTGTCTCTCGTTTATTTAATCATATCTAGAGTCCCTTTTGTAATATACTACTTAATACCCTTCTTCCTGACCTGGGGAAAAGAAAACATACAAAAGGGTGATCTCAAATGCTCAGTACGGGTAAACAAAGGAAATATCAATCATATCATTTTCATAAGAACATAACATTTTGAAAATCTTAACCTGCAAAAGAAATCATAATATCATAACCTAGGATAAATCATAGTAGTGAAATGTAATTCCAATAATCATAACATAAAACATGAAACTTGTTGGCATACACAAATAGTCATAGAAAATCATTTCATATTAGTCAAGACTCATTTCCAAGACTATCATAGCGGACAAAGTCCATTACTGAACCGAGTTCACTCCTCATTCCAGTCCTGTATCACTGAACCAGATTAACTTGTCGTTCCATCCATGTCTATCTCATGAGATATAAATCTTTACCTAATTCATTGAAGGAAGATATAGGTCTCACCCATCTTATAATGAAACCATTATTATGTGTGCCACAAAATCATAAATCATACATCATAGCATAACCCATGTAATAAAAATGGGATTCTTAAACATCATGCCATCATAATCCATATACGATAAAGAACTTCATAAAAATAATTCCATCATAACATAATCAAATCAATGTAATAATAGGGATAGAAACATAACCCTATATTATCATAGATGGAAAATAATTTTGATAAAACACTTGAACTCCATTCCTGAGGAAAATATCATTTCTTCATTAAAACGTTTTTTCTTTATCAATATGTCAGAAAATTTTAAAATAAAAGGAGTTAATTGATAATAAACTTGAAAACTTGTAAAGGAAGCATCATGGAAATAATTTTATATGAAAGCATAAAAATCCGTTCATGCCGTATAAGTTAAAAAACATTCTTCTCGTACTTTGGCCAGAAAAGTCAAAAAGTATCTCGTACTGAAAACGATAAAAGATTCCTTTCATATCTTTTACTAAAAACTCACCAATAGGTAAAATTGGATTTAAAAAAAATTAGGGGGATATAAATAATATTAAATATTAATGAAACATCGATGTGGGTGATAAATATGCCCCAGTAAATGCCGAAGTATAAACAATCTCGGATAAAAATTAATATTGCGAGATTTTCCCTTACCTTATGCCCGATATGCTTCGTACTTATCCGAAACTCCTGTATAATTATTTAAATAATGTCATAGACTTATTATAGAATCATATTAATTTTTATGATATCATATATGGTCATATTCTTATCTTATTATGAGTAATATTTCATTGCTACTTTTTATTTGGGTGTTCATTGCTTTATGTTCTTATGCGTGTTTTGTCAAATAAATTCTTATTCCTATTTTTAGGTTATAGATACCTAATTTAAAGAATGGTATTAGTGTAATATATATCATATTTATTCATTAAATTCATTTATATAATCATTATTCAATGAATATCATGTAGAATGAGTCACATCACATTGTGGAGACGGTAGGCCGTATGTACGCACGAGCGATGATATCATTCTTTTGATATTAAAATCGTATATAATTGGATGGTATATCATATATAAAGAATAATAATAATGTTATATTTATTATTTATATCATTTATACTCATTATTATACCCATCCAAATAATGAAATGTTTGAATAACAAACTACACCACGACGTGGAGACGGTAAGCCGTACGTATGCACGTGTGGTGACATTTTCATTCATAGGATGGATAAAATAACTAATATCGTTGTACCATTTTTATAATAACATAAAATTATATAGAAGATACTGGAGTTATTATTTTATAATGGAAACAACAATGAAGGAGGAAGTGGAATAAGAAAGGAACTTGAAATAGGTGGTGAGATATTTACCTCTTATTCAGGTTATTCCTTTTGATTTGATCAAATGGGCTCCTTATATTGGATTTATGACTAAAGTAAGGCCTCTAGGATGAATGAGGTATAGTTTAGAGGTTATTTGGGTAGGGTTTGGTAAATCCAAATGGCTTTGTAGGTGTTAATTAGAGATAATGGGAAGTTCCCTTTTTATAAGAGAGGTGAGGGGCACCTTAGGAAAAACATAAAATATTATTTTATAATAAATTTATATTCAGTTTATAATGGCTACAAATTGATTTATTTATATGATAAGGTGGTAATTGGTCGAAATAAACTCAACCAATAGGTTTTAGACAGGTTTCGGTCACTATATTACCCTTATCATTTATATTTAACTCTTAGTTAAATAGTTTAACCTTTACCATGTCTCTTTGTATTTTTATATTATATGGTTAATAAACATACTATATACATCCAAGAGAACCAAATTGGTTCATTAATGATACACATATCATTATATAAGTCTTTTGGCCGAACATTAGATTTTTAGGAATAGAATATCAATTAATAATATAATATTTGTTTTAAAAACTCATTTACGTCAAATTTGACACTATTTGGTATTTTGTTTTTTCTAAATTAATAAAAGAATAATTACTTCGAAACAAATTATCTAACCAACCCTAATATAATATATTAACCAATAAAATTAGTGTAATTTATAAAAAGTCTCAAATTACATTTATTTGGGTATTTATAATATCAATTATGTTAATATTTCATTAATAAGGTAATTACTCCATCATCATCGTGTCATAAATAAATTAAATTATTTAATGTCTAAAAACTATAAATAAAATAAAATTATGTATGAAATATTTTTATCTTTATAATTAATATTTATAGTCGAATTTATCTTTTGTATAACCCTATATTAAAAATGTTTTAATTATTAAACTTTGATTTTAACTCTTTTAACTCTTCTTTAAATAAAATAATAATAAGTTTCCTAATCTAATCCAAGTGTACCAAACAAGTTTATATTTTATTCCTAAGGTTGTTTATGGTCAAATTATACTTATCAAATAGAATTAGGACATGTGTTATGGTAATAATAATATCATTTTTACCCTTAATTACCCTATTTACTTTTAACCGTGGTAAATAAAAGTAAAAAGTTATTGTTCGCCAAAAATTATTTTTATATTATTGAACCACATTTTACTCCTTGATATTAACCGTGTCTCTCGGATTTTTTAAATTCAACCCAAATAATTGATAAAATTAAGTTTTATGTAAATTTGCAAATTCTCCTAGGAGTTTGGTAAAAGACGGTAAAAAGTTCAATAAAATCTTTATATATCTAAAATTATTATAAAATGACTCCAATGAATTACATTAAACTTATATAGGTATTATGTATCTATTTTGACCTAAAATAAATTTAAATAAAATAAATAATTTTTTAAATAAAAATTTGATTTTGAACTATAACTCAGTGTTTTTCACTATTCATCAAAAATTGAATTTTTTTAGAAAAATACCAAAAATTCACCCTAAGCTAATTTTGATATTCCAAATCCAAAAATGAAGTCCATTTTGAAAGATAAAATTTATAATATTTCAAAAAGTGGGTATTACTATTCATAATGGCTAGTTTATATAATATTTTAATAACAAATCGTTGTTTAGTGAAACTCGGTATTGCGTACAATGTAAGCTATTAAGGAAGGTTGCTCTTGCGTGTGACGCAATCCAAGATAGTGTTGTGTGTAGTGAAATATTCCTTTGGTTTTTCATATAACATAATACATAAAAACAAAATATTTCTCATAAAATCTCAGGGTGTTACACCCCTCACTTATTATAGGTCTAGGTTGAGCTAAGGCCTGATATTTCTCAATCGAGTAGGAGAAAATCTGATAGGATTCAAATATCAGGATGATGTGAGGGTTGAGGATTTTAGTGGATCCCCATGTACTTGTTTTTTATAGTTTTTATTTATTTCTTTTTTAATTTATAAATGTGATTAGTTGAGTGGGTGATCTATATTGTATGTTGTCATGAACATTCAAGTATGCATATAGAATTTCATTTATTATTATTAGATAATTTTACTATTTTTTTTATCTATGATTATTAGTGTGATTGATTTTTGGTGATTTTTTTTATAATTGTTCACTTTGATACAAGGTGTATAGTCTCTCCATAGTAAATCGTTAGACCCTAGTTATTAGTTGCAAGCCTCTAGCGTGTGAGGATACATGAATTAGTTCTTATGGTGCCACATGTCTAGTTACTATTCATAGTTAGCCAGTCAGTAAAATTATAATATATCCTAGAGATTATTAGAGGAAGAAAGTAAAATAAACCTATTGGCTCAATCTTCTGGATGGGTTTTATTATCATTTAGAAGTGGTCCCCTAGCTTACCAATTCCATCCATACTTGAGATCAAGTAATAGAGTTGACCTCTTCTCTATATTTAGAAACCAACCATGTGTTTAAGAGTGATGTCTTGCTGCTTTTGAATTCAATTGAGGTTTTCAAGGTTAGTGAGTTGTATAGGTTGATAGTTTATATATTTGAATGGTAGTTTTTCTTAGTTCATTCCTTTTGTTTGGGTATTCGATAGGGTTTCACCAGTGTTTCCCCTTGGTCCACCTCCTAATATTTTGGTGGGTTAGTGTGTTAATAAAGGAGATCTTAGGAGTGGTTTTTTTGGTTTGGGTGATCTTAATCATCTAAGTCCTTATTCTTGGTATATTTTGAGATCATAGTAGCCTTTTATATTTTATTGTAAGGTAATGGAGTTATATGAATATTCAATTATTGATGGTGAAGATCTTTTTTTTTGAGAATTTGTCACTTGTGGCTTTATTTTCTCAAAAATTCTTGATATGCCTTTTGTGGATTGAGGTGAGTTTGATTGTGTGCATGCCTTTTTGAATTGGGTTGCTTATTTGGGGGGGTGTTCTTATGGTTTATTCTTGTCAAGGTAGGGTGCATTTTTGGTTTTAGGAAATTTTTGTGGCAAGTGATTGTGGTTGAGATTTTTGGATTCTAGTTTCTTGGTAGAGTGAGCATAGAAATACCTATGGGTCCATGCTTGGGTAACTAAGACTGGTGTTTCTCTATGTGATCACTGAGGGGTTATAAAACTTTTATGGGTTTTTTTTTATATGGCTCCTATGTGATTATGGTCATAGTTTAATCATGTGTATAATAGTGACCCGTGTCTAGAACCCTTTTTGGTTTTGATATAGTTTTACTATGGGTTAAGTCTCCCTTTGATATTTTGAGTTTTGGTTATTTAGTGGATGTTGATATTTGTGTTGGTTTGAGTATTTTTAAGTTCTTAGTGGAACTAAGGATCTTATTGTTGTTCATTATAAAGTTGTGTTCCATTTTGGTTTTCTCCATTTTAGATAAATCATAAAAAAGTGGGTAGATCTATACCAGGTCTTCATTTTCATTAGGAATCATCTTAGTGGCTAGGGTAGTGCATTATGTCAACTGGTTTTCTTTATTCTAAATTATTTCAAGTCTTTTCCATAGAATTTTCTTTTAATGGAGAATTTATGGGGGAAGAAAGTGGCATGGTGGGGAGATTTTAACACCATATGTCATTGGGGGTTTATATATTTTATATTTTTTTAATCCTTTAAAGATTTGGAGAGTTTTGGGTTGAATTTTTAATTTTCATTGAATTTTTTGTCAGGTTTCATGGTTTCTATTGGCATGATACATATTTAGTGTAAACCATTTATATTACCCTTAAATGGGTGGGTATGACTCTTATTAAAGGGTTTTTATTAGTTTATTTTTAACTTCAATGTATTGGCATGCACAAGCAGCGCTCAATTTAGGTGATCCATGTGGTAGAACATTATGAAAGTTGTAATTGTGTGTATTACCATTATGTGTGGGTTGTGGGACACTAAAGTTGTGAATGATTTGATAAATCCATGTGGAAAACATAAGAAGCATGCTACATCTTAATAAAAAAAATTCATGGTTGATGAACAGTTTACCAAACCATGTGAGTTTCCTATATTTATTTTTTGGGTTTTCTATTTTCCCCTTAACTTAATTTTAAGGGGTTTTATTTACCATTTATCCTATTCCTTGATCAAACAATCTTGGTTAACTATTGTGGGGTCTCTCCCTCTCTCTCTTCTCTAATTTGGAGCTCTATTCAACCATTTTCTAGTGTATTTCACTATATAAGCCACTATGTTCTTCATATCTCCCTCTTTAATCCTTCTTTATCACTTTTATCTCATTTTAACTTCCTCCAAAATCCCTAGAGTGATTTTATGTTGATATTAGGGATCCATAGTATTTATAATGGGGGGATTTTATTATTTAAAGGATGTAAGAGTTGTTTTATTACTCATTTGGGGAATTAACCATCGAAGTAAATATGTCTCAAATCATTCTAATTTGATTAATGATTTCCTGAGGTAGGTGTTTTGGTTCTCTCATTTTATTTGTAAATCCATGAAATTCTTGATGGTTAAAAAATTATTGTTAGTTAAATTTAAAATTATATATGATACTTAAAAAGGGTTTGAAAAATCAATTTAAGTTCAATTCTCACATGAAATAATGATTTTCTAGGCTTTCAAATATTATTTGAAATGAAAAGTGAGGGTGGAAAGTTTTAAAAGTGTTTGTTTAAATGGATGTGATAAATTAATGGATTTCACCATGTTTTTGTCATGTGATGAATTATACAGTGATGTTTTAAAATTTAATAGGTTTTATAAAAGAGGGGTTGATTATTTAAAATATTTTCAAGTGTAGTTTAAGTAAAGTGGTTTAATAATTTTTTTTATAAATGGATTTTGAATCATTGTAAAAGGAATTGTAATACCAATTAGTTTTCATTAAGGACCATTTTTAAAGTTCAACAGTTTTTAATATGCGTGAGTGTGTGTGAGACCCTCTTTATACCCATTTGTTTTGTTTCCCTGTTATGGGTGGTTTTTAATTTATATAGAGACTGGGAGATTGATCTTAGGGGATATTTCTTATTATGGAGTTAGAGGTGAGGGTGAGATTATTTATTTACTACATTCATTGATTTCTATTTTACCCACCCTCACCTTTTCTTATTTATGGAAAGTCGGGTAGCTAAGTGGGAAGTCTAGAATTATGTCATACTAGTTAATCAAATACTACTAGTATCCCCTCTAGTGTGAAATAGGACTATATAGGGTTTGACCCCAATGAGGTTTCAATGCAGGCTAGTCGAGTGGCTTGTGTTTGGACACAATATAGGCTGATATGTTTGTTCATGTTTAGTAATATCTAAGATAGTCTCACAATAGGACCTAGGGTATAGCCCATGACAACTATACCTTGATTGTTGGTTTCATATATGATATACCATTGAATTCCCTTTTTATTCACTATTTATTGGTGCCTTCCACCTTTTTCTATCTACTTTCATTTCTTATTTTGTTTTAATGATGACATGGTTCCATTCAATTGACTTTTTTTCTTATGCATTGTGTGTGTGACATGCTAATGGATTTTTAAAGTAGTTTTTAAAAAGTTATTATTTTTCATGGTGTGTGTGTAATTTTTTAATAATATTTTCAATGTTATTGCTTTCATTTTAAATAAAGTTGGTTTAAAGTGTCTTAGAAATGAATTTTTTTGAGGTTGTGTTTTCTCAAATAAATTTATTATTTATGTGAAATGGGACTAGAATGTTACTTAGATTGTTAAACATGGTCTATTGAAAACCTATTTTTCTTATTTTATTTAAAAATAGCATAAATGAATTACCTTTAAAAATTAATTACACAAACTCTTTAGTGAAATACTATTGATAATTTTTTTCTCACACCCTACATAAACCATTATGTGTATGAATCACTTCATGATTTCCATATATAAATGGATTCACCTTATCTTTTCCTTACTATCTTGAATTTGGGTGGTTTGAATTTCAATAGTGGGATATGGTAGGGGACCTATAGTCACATTGAGACTATTGGTATAGGTTGTGATTTGGTTTTTATTTTGGGTTTTATATATATCAGTCTCTCTTATGGATGTTTTATTTGACTTTTTATTTATATTTAATTAAGTATATAGATTGTATGTGATATTTATTTTTCTCTATTTCTATACTCTGATTGGATGTTTATTTTCATTGATTATTGGAGAAAACTATTCCAAATAGTGTTCCTAGAATCCCAATCACTACTCACATTCAGATCACTAACACCCTTTGGACTTGTGGTATGCTCGATTGGGTGTTGGTTTAGGTAGTGATTTAGGAAGGTTCATTACATGACCCTTTATCGATTCACAACCAAATAAGCATCATGTATTATTAGTTCAATGTTGTCCCACTCATCAAATATATTCTCAAAATCCATTCTTTCCCCCACTCCCCTTTTTACATGGAATATTGAGCCTATAAGAAGCATCTCATTGGCTTTTTATCGCTATCTATATTGACCTCATCTAAAACCAAAATGGGTATTCTCTAGTGCCACCTGATCAAACAACCCAACTCATGATTTCATGATTCTTCTATCATCAAACCTAGACTCACATACTTGAATGAATGACCAAGCCCCAATTTATTTCAATATAAACTCACTGGAATCTCATTTATGCTTCCCTTCCATAAAACTAAAGTTAATATCACTCATGATATGAAAACCATGAAATCAACCACCACCCAGGAACTACTCCAAACAAGATGCATCTACAATTACCCTATATATCCTATATATAACTATATAATAATACTATCAACAATACATAAGATGTCTCCATACCTATATCCCATATCTGATAGCATTTCCCATGCATAAATATTAAACACAAAGAATCTACCAATGATTTACATCTCCAAGGGATATCATAAATTAGGAATAACCCTTATCATGGGTTACCCTCAACCCACCAATAACTCGATCCACCACTAGGTTATCCCACCTAGCCTATAAATCATGTATCACATAGGATACAACTCACAAGATAGCTATAAATATCTGAATTTTCATAATGGTATGGACAGTTTTTTTTGGTTTAAATTATTTGTTTCATCCTAGTGATGGTTACCAATTCACTAGGGAAGGTCTTGGAATCATTTTGGGATTTCTTCGATCCAGAAGTGATAGAAATTAGAGAAACATATTGGACCACATGGTTAGAACACGATTAGTGCTAACCGTTCAACTCAACCCTACAAGGAACTTAGTTCAAAATAGGAGGTTGTATGATTTTCCCAAACCATGCGAGTCAGGCCACACACTTGTAAAAATGATATAAAATTTTTAACTGAGTATTTTCACATGGCATGTTCATGGTTAGGAAAACCATACACCTTTCCCATGTGAGGTGGGGGGAGGGGTTATTTAATAGTGTTGGGCAAACAATTGGACCATAGTTTGGCCAACCATACAACCAAATTGTGTAACCTATTAAATGAATAAGAATTTACCATTTTTTCCATGAAATATTTCTAACCCTCCTACCCATTTTATTCCTCTTTTAGTGGACGTAAAAAACCCTTTCCCCTCTTTTTAGCACTCCCTTCTCCATTCTTAGGGATTTTGATAAATCCCTTATATAATCTTCTTTTTCGTCGCCATTTGAAGCATTGGATCCCCAATGGTAAGTTCTTTAGTACTATTTCTTCCATTCTTCATTTATCTTCCCATCTCCTGCACTATTTTGATGCAAGATCGTATGCCCTATTTTCTGGGCATTGTCTTATTCTTATGATTTCTCCTATTCTAGTTCAATTCAATGGCCGACATTGGATGAGGAGAGTGATACAGACCTAAGTAAGGTGGTGTAGTAATTTTTCCTAAAATTATAGGAGTTTTTTTTATAGAATTTTCTAATTTTACACATTCCCAAAAACTCTGTGAGTTTCCTTAAAAACATTTCCTCATTATAATTAAATGAATAATTTTATAATATACCCTAAAGCATTATTAAATTAATTTGAGTATGTCTACATCATTTATTTCCACTCCTTTGGTGGTGCTAAATTAAATGACCTCTTTATTGTAAATGTGTAAATGACCAACTACTTTCAAAGTGGTTTGGATTGACCTATGGTTGGATTTTTGTTACCTTATAAGATAAAAGGTTTAATTTCATTAAATATAAGTGGGTGTAAAGGCCACACCATGTGTTATATTTTTATAAATGAATTATATGAAATGTGAAACCCATGGTTAGTTTGTGTTAAATGATGATAAATGTATTACAAGTAATGATATATGATGATTATTATTATTAGACCATGGATATTGTTCATTGGACAATGGTTAAGGGATATGTTGAGTACGAAGTTTCGCACTCCATTACATTGGGTGATGGGAATGGAATTTCACAATGTTTAATATTATTTGGGTGATGGAAATGACATTACATGTTCCTTTTCATCAATTATTGGGAATAAAATATCACCCCACCTTCTCGAGTAATGAGCATGATTTATCATATTCATATGAGATTCAAGGCATGTACCCTTGATAGATCTTTTAGCTCATTAGACTAGTTATGGATTCCTGAGTTACGTCTGGGTCCAACTAGCACCTAGTATCAATGTATAAGCTTATATATTTACTTAAATATATAGTGTATATACATGTATACATATTATATATGATTAATTATTTATATTAAATTGATAAAACATATTACGTTTTATTATGAAGTAGGTAATGTTTGTTGGGTGTCCTATAGGGACTTGGATCGATTGGTGTTTATTTTCCATCATAATTATTTTTCATTATACTTTCACACTGTTATGTCATACACACTGGATGGATTATTATATACACCATTTTCTGTGGTCTACTAAGTTTATCTCACACCCTAATTGGGCCAAAATTGGTACTTGAGTAGACTTCATGACCACAGGTACGAATAAGGGAAATTTCCCTACCAAGGATTATTTATATGTTTTGCTTATAGCATGGAGAATAGGAGAAAAGGACTGAGCATAAGTTTGTGATGCTGGTGGAGATGTATTTTTGTATGGAATTTTGAATATTCTTGTACCCTGTATCCCTTTATCCCCATTTTTTATATCATCATTCCATGATATCATTTTATATATGACTCAGGTAATGGATTTTGGTTATTATCACCACCATCTGGATGTTTCCTTTTTTCCATTGTACTTTTGGTTATCTCTTATGCTACCTCTATTTACTATTTATGTTATATCTAATGTGATACTATGATATGAGGTTATACACTCCCCAATGTTCCACCTTGGACCCTCACTTCTATTTAGTATCCTATAGCTTATGAGGAGGAGGGATTAAGGCTATGTGACCCATTGAATCAAGGAAAAGTTTTAATGGCTCTCAGGCTGGGACGTTACAAAGTGGTATTAGAGGGTTTTATTTTTTCCTTTTATCTTATTTTTCGGGTATTAAACAAGAGACTAAGAAAGTATTAGAATTTTGAAATGATCATGTTCCTAGGAGTAGTTAACCCACATATAGGGTAAAATCCATATTACCTAAGATGGTACATTTCTTTCCTAATTTGTTCTTGTTATAGTTGCACTGATTTCACCACTGGGTGATGCACATGTTTTGTGATGTTATTATTAATAACATTTTTTTATTTTTATGTATTTTTTCCTTAGCATGGAATGTGAATAAGGTATCATCTTAGACATCATCATGGGAAATTTAGGACTTATATTACATGCATAATTCTACACCACATTTACTTTTTTTATGATTTGTTTGATATATAGTGAGTTTATGGATTATTATATATGGAAATGTGCTAAAATGTTCTGTAGGGATAACATAATTGGATTAATTAAAGTGTATGAATAAATATAAATGGAATTTTCTTACATATATTACTGATGAAACCTTAATTAGTCCATTCATTCCATGTATGGGCTATGAACCTATGGTTTCATGGGCTAAAACATTAGTTGATTGGATTACTTAAATGTTAATGGTAATTTATGAAGCATGTAATTCTATAAATTCAGAATGTTAATTCATGTAATCAAATCATTTTATATGGCCTATTAGACCCTAATACCATATGTGAATGTCAAGTCATAGTTACATGATGTGCCAATTGCAATTTACAAATAGTGTGACTTTTATAAATTATGAATGGTGACACATTTGGTTGGATTTTGTTGTGTATATATTAAAAGAGTACAAACCAAAATTAAATTAAAACTTTAAATAAAAATGGTTACTATTAAATGGGGATTCAAATTGGTAAGTGAAGGGTGTTTTCCTCTATACATTTTAATTTACACTCCATATACTGGAACCTTTATTTTCTAATATGAGACCTAGACCCAAACCCATCCTCAATAGTGGGTAATTTGGGGTGTCTCTTATGATTATTATTGCCTATTATGGTTTTCCCTTACCACATATACCTGGATTTTATAGTACGCAGAGAGTTGTTTCCTTTTCCATAGGAAGGATATGTTCATAGCCTTCTATGTATTTGTGATCCATTTAATTTTTGAATTCTCTTCTGATGTGTGAATTTGGAATTATATAATCATGAAACCATGATGGACTTGAGTCGTACGTTGGGAAGGTTGTGAAGAACATACTCCGAAGGATATGGTCCCTGAACCACTAGTATTACCTCTAGTTTCTCCATAAGAGGCACCACCTACTATTCCTAATTCGGGCATTGGAACATAGTTTTGAGAGGGTTTTCTTCATATGATGCACTCTATGCAAGGAGTTTCTTGACCTGCCCAACTATGGTAGATTTGAGTAGGTAATTTAATTAGAGGCATCCTCCCACCTTTTGGGTGCATAGAGGACCTTAGGCTACAAAATCATGGATAGATTCCATGTTATCCATATTCAAGAATCTGGAGATGCCTTGGGAGAGGAGGGTCAAGATCACAGCTTATATATTGTGTGGTTCTTCCAATTGTTAGTGGGATTTCATTACCTAGATAGACAATCATATAGAAATGATCAAGAGTAAATTCCATAAGGTCTTCCATTATCACTTATTTATACATACATTTAGGGATGACCAAGATAGAGAGTTCATGAACTTTCAGCATGGCGTGATGTCGATGATGGATTATTCTTTCCATTTTACTGAGTTGCAGTGATTATCACTGAAACTGGAGGGTGATGAGATTCTCATTATGAGGAGATTTTAATATGGGAAAGTATATGCCATCTGATCATAGGATAATTTTTTCTAATTGACCACTATTTTTGATATAGTCAACCAGACCCTCATTACTGAGCAAAATTTTAGGGAAGTTGATGGTGTGATCCAGGGAGGTTCAGAACCCATACTGGGTAGTGGTTCTTCAAGAAAAAGGAAGCAACATTTTGAGGCTGATAGCAGGGGTAGTGGTAGTCAGGTACATCGTACTGATAGTTTCATTATCTATCACCAATGTGGGAAACCAGGACATACAGTACCCCATTGTATGCAATATGAATTGAATACAGAGGCTATAGAAGGATGACTCATATTCAGTGTTTCAAAAATACTATTCTACCAGTTATTAGAAAGAGATGATCTAAAACGACCCTATGTTCTAGAGAGAGGCTAGAAGTACCTCACCAAGAAACTAGTTAGAAGAGCACCAGCTGCTCAGACCGAGGAGGAAGTCAAGGAAGAGAAAAATCAGACTCAGGAATCACATCACTAGCAAAGTGATCCTACTCAGGGAATCCAAGTTGTGTCTTAGGGATTAATTATGGGATAATTACATGTATTACACATTATTAATGAGGATCAAATCATTTCACATTTTATTTTTTAAAGTACTATCCTAGAATCCTCTACTATAGTATCTTATTCGTTTGAAATTGGTGCATCATACACTTTTATATCAATATAAATTATGGAGATTCTAAGACTTAAGATGGAGTATTTATATGGCATGGAGACACTCGATATGCCATTGGGTATTTGATCATAGACTATTCTCCAATGTAAGTAATGTACCCTTATAATAGGCTGATATTTTTTCATGTGGAATTTTTTCTTCCTTGACATGAAAGGGTTTGATGTAATTATTGGGATGGACCATTTAGTTCCCTATCGAGATCATATCAATTTTATCACTGTTGGGTGACATTTACATAACAATAGGGTGGTAAACATGTTCTAAAGGGAGAATGGGATTCCCATGCATATTAAGATGGACCTCAGCATCGTGGGATGGGTAGAGCAATTACCCAGATCACTAGTCTCTTATTGTATTATTGGGGAGTACGACCTATTATTTTTCATCCTGTGGTGAATTGTTTCTAGGATTTCTTCCATGAAATCATTTTTGGGACACCTATAGTGAAATTGGTATAATTTACCATTGAGATAGTGTTTGTAGTAGCACTGTTTTTGATTACTCTTTACAATGGGGCACCTTCGGAGCTTTTAGAGATCAAGAATTAGTTATAAGACTTGGATGCTAAAGCTTTTATCTAACCTAGTGCTTCTCCATGGGGTTCACCGATCAATTTTTCCAAGAAGGAAGATGGTAATGTTAGACTTTTCATAGATTAAAAATTCTTGAAACAACTCCCAGTGAAGAATCAATATCTATTACCTCGAATAGATGAACACTTTGATTAGATTCGAGGAGATGTGGTGTTTTCAAAGATTTATTTGAGGCTGATATTTAATCAGGTGCATGTCAAGACATCATCTATACCTTTTACAACCTTTGAAAGTAGGGATATTATTTATGAGTACCTGGTAATATCGCTCAGTCTCACAAACCTGATGACTGTTTTCACGATGCTAATGAATTTGGTATTCCACCCATATCTGGATTCATTTGCGGTAATCTTTGTGAATGATATCTTGGTGTATTATAGTTCTCAACATGACCATGCCAAACATATTGAGATATTACTAAATTTACTGAGAGGAACCATATTTTTTGGAAAACTCACCAAATTTTACTTTTGGATTGAAAACTTCCACTTCATAGGTCATATCATCTTAGAGTCTGGAGTATTTGTAGACCTATAGAGGTTTATAGATGTAGTTTCCTATAATTATCCCCATAAAATCATTGATATATAAAGTTTCTTAGAGATAGATGTGTATTAAAAACACTCCATCTAGGATTTAACACACCTACCAGTGCCTCTTATGGGATTAACTAAAAAGGATATGAAATTCATATGGTTAGAATCTTGATAAAGGGCCTTTTAGGAGTTTAAGGGTTGTTTGACTTCACAACTAATATCCCCAGTAGATTTTAATTAAAATAAAGGGTTTTGGTCATTGATGAATTGAAATACTATAAAAATATCTTTAAAATATATCTTATGGAAAATATCCTTTTCACTTTGAAAATATATATTTTTTTAAATAAAATTTCACAAAATATTTTGGAAATAATTTTATTTTAAAAAAACTTTTTAACTTATAAAATAAGATTTAAATCATTGAGTGGTCATGATGGTAGGAAATTTTTTACATGTCGTACATGTTAAAACAAATATTCCTTTGTCATTTTTGGTAAAAACTAAAAAGACCTTGTTTGGAAAAAGACATGACGATTCCTCTAAAAAAATTTAAAGCAAAAAATAGATAAAATGTATTTGATAAATAATTTTAAAAATGTTAAAAAAACTTGAGAATATTTTTTTAAAAAATGGATTTAGAATAAAAATGATTGTTGACTGAAGAGGGAAATGAAATCATCTTTTATTAAAAAAAATTATCATTCATTTTAAATACCAAAGAGTAGAAAAATGACATCATTTCTTGAAAAACTAAAGAATAAATAAATAATAAGAAAATTAATGGGGTTTATTATAAAATTATGAAAACATTCCTTCAATGGAAATTTAATTATAAACAATCCTTTTTAAAATTAGATTGAGAAATAAACCCTTACAATGATCATAACATTGATATGAGAATTAACCAATGAGTCGATTATGTGTAACAAATGTGAATCCAATTAAAAAAATTAGATATATAAAATAATATTTTCAAAATTAAATATACACATAATCATAGATTATCAATGATAATAAATAAGTAATACAACCCAATGAAAAGAAATTGGGTTATGAAATTTTTTACCACTTAGTAATTTTCAAGTCAAATCCACTTGGTTGAAATAATCGAAATTTAAACTTAAGATACCATGAATTATTAATAAATAATGATATTAAATTTAAAATTGGTAGAATATGCACCATATAAAATAAATGAGGTGTATAATATTATAATTTACCTCAATAAAGGGAAATTTAGATGAAGTCCCATACCTCACACTTCCTTTTGATTGAACATACTTTAACCAAATGAATAATGGTTTTAAAAATGTTATTATTTTATACCAAAAACATATTCGTATTTATAATATAATATATTATAACATGTTTGTTAATGGTCATTCATTATTTTCATTGTTTTGGGTGTTAACTGCCTGGTTTTCTCATGTATGTTTTAACGTGAAAATTCTGGATCTTGAGAATATTATGTTGTAAAATCATCTCTAAAATAATATTAATGTAATAAAAATATTGTTTTTCATTATATAAATTTTTATAATCATTAATTAAATTTGAACATGGAGAATGGATCACATAACTTTTTGGAGATGGTAGGTCATACATATGCGCACAAGTGACATTATCATTTTCTTAATGGGTGAAAGGGTAAGAAAGTGTGCGATATATTAATTTTATAAAATAAATATAATTTCATATATATCACATAAATTCACTAAATTTATCCATATTACCTTCCATGTGAAGCGTAAGAGAAAAACGAATCACATCACTTCATGAGGTGGTAGTTTGTGCTATACACGAGTGACATTATCGTATTTTAAATGGCATGGAAAGTAAAAAAATACATGTGATATTATAATTTAGAAAGTATTATAATATTAGAAATATCATATAAATGTGTTAAATCCATCATTATATCCATACTTGAAAGCTGGTTATGGAAAACTAATTAAATCAGTCCTTGAGGCGGTAGTTCACCATACACACGATCGATATTTTTGTTTCCCATTTGATAGAAGAAGAGATAGATATAGGTCATGAACTTAACATAATTAAATATATGTATATGTAATCTAATAATGATATTATATGACCATATTTTAATGAGATATTAATGGGGTGGAAGAGGGAAAAAAATAAAAAGGCTCATTTAAGAATGTTACCTCTTCTTCAGACAACTTCTTTAGGATTGCACCAGAATCCTTATTAGGATGGATTTAAGATCAAAAAAGGGATATAAGATGTTTTGAGGAGTTTAATGAAGTTTTTTAGGAATTTTTTTCATTAAAAACATTTCTTTGGAAGTTTGAAGAGGGGAGTAGAGCGGGTTCCCTTTTATAAGTAGAAGAGAGGACACACATGGAATTTTCTCAAAGATTCAATTACACACACATTTTTATCATGGAAAAAGAAAAAATGGTTAAATTGATACCCTTAGTGGTTAAATGGTAGAAATATGAATATAAAATGGGTGTTTTACAAGTTTATAGGTTATTTTAACCCATAAATGTTTGGTTTGACCCCTAATAAATCAGTTTTTACCTTAACCATGGTAAATATTTTTTACTCATTTTACTATTCATAATGGTAAAAAAATTAGTTTAAAATATTATAAAATATAAATTATGTTTATTAAAAATATGAAATAAAATTTTCCAAATTCAATTCATAGAAGTATCAGGATATAATTTAATATTATACCAACAGAAATGACGAAAAAGTGGGTTTCTAAATAGAAAATTCTCATAATTATAGAAGGTTTTAATATCAAAATTCAATATAAAATTTTTTAAAAATATATAAATTAGTAAAATTATAATATAATTTAACTAATTTTTCTTTAAAACGAATTTAAAATAAAACTTTTCCTTATAAAATATATAAATTAAAAGGTTTTTTCAATAAAAATCAATATTTTCTCTATTCACTGAAAAATGAAACTTTTCTAAAAATTCCCAAAATTTCACTATAAGATAATTTTGATATTATTATTTCAAAAATTAAATTAATTTTGTAAATTTTTTCTATAATTGGTAGAAATTATTTTTAAATTATGTGTGCAAAGCAGGACTAAACCATTTTTAGAAAAATACAGTTTTTCAGAAAAAATTCCTTTTTCTTTTAAATGAGATTTATTTTATTTCTAATCAACAGATAACCATAATTTTCTTAACTTAGTTATTATTATTAAAATCCTATATTTTATTATCATGGTTATAATGGTATATTATATTATGGTTTATTTAGGTTCGTGGTTTCTTATTCCGCAAGATATCAAAGGGGTTAAATTTAAAGAAATATATTTCAAGGGTTGTTCAAGCTCGGTGTTGCACATCACATATGATATCAAAAAAATGTTATTCTTTAATAATATTTTGGTGTTATAACCATCATCTTTTTCATATATTTATTAATTTTTTCCTAAATTTTAATCATTTGTTCCATAACCAACTTCATCACTACAACTTTAGTCTCTATTCTAGACATACAACAATGATCCTAAATTTGTGATGAATCTCAATGAAAGAAGAAATTTATAAGATCATTGGTGAAAAAAGAGGTTAATGGTTGAACTATATTGAAAATTTAGGATATAAAATAGAATCTATAGAAAAATAAGAATAAATAATCAAGAAGAAGGAAAACAAAAGACACTATGTGGGAATACCTTGGAGATAAGGATGAATCCTCCAATACAGATACCACTAAAGAAGAAATATTATACAAAACTAATGTTAACTCCCCATACTATGGTAACATAAATTTTTTTATCGTTATAATTAATGTTCCTACTAATTAATTTTTCCTTCCTGGCCTTTAAATTATTATTTTCATACACCTGTATTCATATGGGAATGGACTCTTCTTCCTTATCTACCTAAATTATAATGAAACATTGATAAAATAAAAAAAATACTTAGATACCAATGAGCTTATACCCAACTGGTACAAGCTCCAGCTTGGAATTCAAAAGACCCAGGATCAAATCTGGGTAGGGATGAATTTTCTGGGGGTACTGTAGTAGTACTATAGCAGCGGAGGCACTGTAGCAGAACTGTAGCGGCAACGGTACTATAGAAGCATGAGTACTATAGCAGTACTATTTACTGAGGGGTCCTTTGGGCCAGAAAATGGGCTTTCAAGCCTTGTATTCACGCCAATTGGCCTTGGGCCTTTGAGCTATGTTTTGGGTCTCCCTCTACCGAGACTAAAAATAGGTCATTACTTTAATAATAAATTGAGGCTTCGGTCCCAACCTATTAAAATAAATACTTAGATATAATATTACCAAGTATATCAAATAATTTTAAAAGTAATATCTATGGGATTATATTTGTAAGTGCCTATAGCATATAAAAATAATTTGGAAGGGTATGATTAATACTTCTACTATTCATAGTATTAGGCCGCTTTTCTATTTGAGAATGTTCTTGGATTGAAAATGAATCTTTCACTTCTACCATAATAAACATATTAATAATATGGGGATACTTCTTTTGACATTTTTGTTTGTTTCCTTTGATCAACAACACATCACTACTATATGTGTCGGGATATCTTTTTCTTTTTTGTATCTTGTATTGGAAAAATATCTTAATTGAATAGTCGAATTAATAAAAAACCATCTTTGCTAAATAGGGTAAAAAGTGAGTCCCAAGAAATTTCCCATGATCATGAAATTATTCATCACTAAACCCACCCATCTCAAACATATTATAAATTATTTGAGTGAAAAGAGTATTGAATTCTAAGTTTGTAAGAGAAGAAAAAAATATATATAAAAAGTGAAAAATGATGATTGTTTATTCATCTAATCAATACAAACATTTCCATGTTAGAGTTAAAATTGAATGAAAATTAATATGATAATAATAATTTAGAAAACATATAATTGGTTCGTCCTAATATATTATTCACTTTGGTTTGAAATCCATGAAAATTAATTTAAGAGTGAAAAAGGGAGAGAAGCATAGTAACAAAGAAGAAGATGGAATAAAAAAAATATTATTAAAAAAATCATAGAATGAACAATTCATACAGTGTTTAAACCTTCTCTTTTTATAAAAAAAATCCCTAGAAAATGAAATAATATTTTTAGAAACAATATATGTTTGTACCAACTTGCATGGGAGATATCCCTTTCCTGTTTGATTGATATCCCTGGGAAGCACAATATTCATCTCTCTATATATGGCCCACTTCAATTAATACCTATTAAATAGCTTGAAAAAATCTTGGCAGGGATGAAATATTCCATCGATCGAGCTTACAGGATATCTCGTACACGTTCAGGAAGATTCAGAAGCTGGAATTTGATGCATTGCAACTCCAGGAATCCTCTTTACCATTAAAAATATATGAATCGGTGGCACTATGGCATGACATGAGAGTGAACCTATTTGGAAACTGAGGGTAAAAATAATATATAATATCACTTATTCAATGATAAAAAATAATCAATAAAAGGCTCCATTTATAGGTTCTTTTATCTCTCATAAAGCCCTCCTTTTACCAACACTTTTTTTAGTGTTGATGAAGAGTATCCTTTATCAACAGTTTTTTGAGAAATGATAATGGGTTTCCATTTTCAACAGTTTTATTAATGATGATAAAATAAAAAAATTAAATATTACTAAAATATATATATATAAATATAAAAGTATATTTCTATTGATATATATATATATATATATATATTATATTTGTTTAAATATTATTTATACAATACTAAATAATTATTTAATCTTAATATAAAATATTATTAGAGAAAAATAGTTTGTAAAATAATTTAAAATTAATATTAATTATTAATTTATTAATTGGTATTGATTAATTGGAATTTAAAAAAATCATGATGAAATATATTAATTAACTAATTAAAATCTTACGAAATGTTGAAAAAAGGGAGTAAAATTTAAATGATTATAATTTTTTATCTCGGTGTCTATTTAGGATCCAAAAGGTATAAAATCAATTTTTTTAAGAGATATACACCATATAGACCTAGTGCAACCCAGTCACTATATTTCTCTCTTTGTGAAAAAAGCCTTGGAAGTCCTATAAAATTGAGATTTTAATTGGGATGCCTACTTTTTGAACATTCAATTGAATTACAGCTTCATTTAAGGGCATATTCATATCTTTTATCATTGAATATTGAATTTATTCTCTAGAATTACATTCATATGATTGATATGGCGTTGATATTTTAATGGTTAACATTTTTTTTATTTTTAAATTTTAAATATTTATTTATATACATATTTTCATATATTGACATATAAAAATGTATTTATCTAAATAATTAATTAAAAAATTTACATGTAAAATATATTTTTAAATATATAAACCATATGGAAATATAAATTTAATATAAATTTATTAAAAAGAAAAATTTATCCATTTATTTTTTCTATAAAAACTTATGAATATATATATACCCATACAAATGTATGTATAATGTTTATACATGTGTGTGTGTGTGTTAATAAAAAAATATGTATGTTTATATATATTATATTATATATAAATTAATATTAATATATAAAATATCTAAATAAATATATATATATATATATAATATATACATGCACGGACGTGTGTGTGTGTGTAAGAACACACACACACCCAAATGCAAACATGCACAAACATTTATTTTATAAATGCATTTAAAAATAATTATATAAATATATAGATATATATATTTAGAGAGATAGAGAAATAAGTATATAAATGGTAAAATATAGAAAAAAAAGATAGATAAGTGGTAAGGGAACTTTCTTTTCTCATGATGGTCATATGTTCAAATCTAGAAATGCATGGATGGGAAATGAGGTGGTATCACTGACAGAGTGGGGAATTAGTGATGAAAGGGGGCATCGTATGTGAGCATGAGTGTGGGATAGGGGTAAGCAGTAAAAAAGGTGGGGTGAAAGAGCTAACGGAGAGTTGGAGTAACTAAATAATTTGAAAAATATTTGTTTATACTTTTATCAGTGATTTTTCAGTACTAATAAATGAACTCTTTATTAGTGATAAATAAGTACAAATAAGAGACTCTTTTATCAGCATTATAAAAATCAATGATAAAGGGTAAGTTTATTTTTTTCTTAAAAATTGATGATAAATAATCTCTTTATCAATGAATTTTTTATCACAAATAAAGATAGTTTTTATTACTGCTTTTATAGATCCAAATATTTCTATTTTAATAGTTGATAAGGGGCTATGGTTTAGGTTTCAAAGCTAGGATAGACTAGATAAGTCTTACATGAGATATAGTAATTCAAGATTTTTCTTGGATGAGTGGTTTGTAAGGATCTGTATTTTCTTCTAGATCATGGTGTATAGAAGAATTGGAACATGAATGATAAAGAATTTCTTCAAATACCTGGGGAAATATAGAGCTTGATTCATACAGAAATTCAGGAATCCTCTTGGATTATATAGTGTTATAAAGTTTAGATGTTGATCACTATAAGGATGGGTATTCAACATGATGATCTGGCTATTGAAAGTGTGATTAAGACCTCAATATATATCAATGTTTTGGAAATAGACACTAAATAAAGGCATATAAACATCTTATAATTCCAAATCCCATACCAGAATCTAAAGGAATACCTAATAACACTTCTAATGTCATTGATTTCTATAAGTAAGTCTATCCCACTCTGAAATCAAGAAACCTCAACCACCCTACACCAAAAACCTATACCATGAATAGTAGAAGAAAATTATTATTTTCTTTTATTGGAAATAAGGAATGAAATGCTTAAATATGATCTCCTCGAGAAAAATCTAAAATCAAGACTCTCTATGCAAGGTGAAAAAACAAAACATTCTTTCTCTCTCTCAAAATAATATGAAAACCACGTGGAATGAAAAGTGAGAACTATAAAATCCAAAAGGGATAATCAATTTAGAAGGTGAGGAATTAGTTTTTTAGGTGAATATGTGGGATCAACAACATGTGGACAACCTATATACATTTCACCATTCGAATAATTAACCACATAACATCATAGATAAGCACATAGAAACACCCAATTGGTCGTAAAAATGAGAAAAAAATTATCCTGAATATGTGAGAAAGAAGAAATAGATGTGAGAAGGCACATCACGGGTGATCAGGGATCTTTAGATCTGGCATAATCAACATCCCCAAACTCCCCTAGAATATACATATGGGATCAAGCTAGAATAAGGAAAACAAGAAAATAAATTATATTGAAAAAGTAAAACAAACATAGAATATTGCATGAATAAAATTAACTATATAAAGATCTATATAAGTTTTGATAAATTAGAAATAATGAATTCGATTGAATCAAGGAAAATAAAGAATTTAATTTGAAATTAAATTCAAGACAGCCCTTGAAAATTTAAAAATCTCCACCTTCATAATAAAATTTCTGGATTAAAAATGGTTTTTCTCACCTATATAAAGGATTTGGGATTAGATTAATCAATTATAAATAATTTCTAAGCTTCAATAATAATATATCCTTTTTTAAACTATCAACTAAGTAATTGAAAGTGTGTATATTATTGACACGCACTTCCCAATTTTAATGATTTATCTTAAAAAGTGAATCCTTATATATATTTTTTTTATTTCCCATGAAAAATGTGATTTTTGGATAAAGTAAATATATATTAACTGTCACAAAATACTTCAACAATACTATATGATGAATACAGATCATTTATTAGGACCATTAACTAGATTTACTCTTTAATTGAATCAGTTAAAGCTATATATTTATTATCATTAGTGGACATAGCTATGATATATTCCATGTTACTTTTCCAAGATACAGGGCCAACATAAGATAATAATCAAAATCAGTAATCAAATTCCAAGTATTAATGTTTGTAGCATAATCAGAATCCAAAAATCAAAAAATAACTTCATTATAACTATTTTTATTTCGAAAACAAATATATAGATTTGAAGAAATAGAAACATACCTTAACATCCATTTAAATGAATCCCAATTGGTATTCTTGTGATTTACCATAAACATTATCATGGTATAAAAACCAAAAGAAATATTTATCCTAGAATATATCATTGCATACATAAGGCTCCCAAGTATGTTAGAAAATATTTTGGTGTTTGTGAAGGGTAATTCTGAATCATTACTAGGGGATTGGGATAGTGAAAACATGAAGTTTTATCCCAATGTTAAATTGATAGGTTTTTATTGATCAAGAAAATTCCTATTTAAGACCTTTTTTCATTTTTTGATTTAGATTGATACAACACCCTTGTTCTTTTATTCTGATAAAATTTATCTTCTAGAGTTTTCTTAGAAATCCCTAAACCTTTCACATCAAAATAAAATCACAATTTAACTTTTACATGATTAATAAACCTCATATATTTTCATATTATCATCATACCATAAATAAAAAATCAATTAAATAAAATCATGCTTAAAAAATTAATGTAAACAAAAGTATCATATTTAATTCTATCAAAAATATTTTAAAGCATAATTGACTAAAAGTACATAAATCATTTCCTTGAAGATTGATTATGACCATATAAATACTTTGAAAAAAATAAACTTTTTTAGTTAAAATTTCCTTTTGAAAATCCACTATGAGGTTTCATGTAATTGTTTTCAAACAAATTCCCCTATTAAAAAGTAGTTTTTACACATAATTACTCAATATTAAAATCATTTATTGGAGAAAAAACAAGTAATAATATAATTGATGAATTTTTCACTACTGGGTAAATTTTTTATTTTATAGTTAACCCCCATACATTGAAGGGTCCATTTTACTATAGGAATCTATTTATATTTCATCTTGACTTCTCTAGTTTATCCTTATTTTTATTAAAAATCCATTTAAAATATATAATTATATCCCTTTTAGAATTATTAACAACTATTAAAGTTCATTTTTTAAAGAGGTATTTCACTTCATCTTTCAAGGTAGCTAGTCGCTACCTTGATTCGTTAGATTTCATGGCATTGTTATAGGTTTTTAACTCATCACTATTAATATCAACAGAAATATTAAATATAAAGGAAATCACAACATCATGAATAGAATATAAAAGATGACTTATAGTCCTCATAGCTCTATTGCATGTGAACTAATATTCTAAAGATCGCCCACTCCCTCATAATCAGAATTAGATTCAAAATTAGAATCGGGTTTAATGTGATCCAACTAAGGAGTAGTGGTTGATATGGTCTCAGTATAAGACTACTCTTTGGTCTCTAAATAAACCTCAATGCCTATAAGTTCAGGCATACCAACATTGATAAGATCAGAATGTTTATTCTATGAAAAAAATAGATTCAGGAAATAAAATGTCCCAACTAATGATATATTTCTAAAATCTTGGATTATATACCCAATGGTTGTACCAATTAACATCCTATAGATGAACCATAAAGATACATTTGATTACTCTGGGTAATAACTAATCTGTTCTTCAATGTGAATAAGTAGTAAAACCAAAAACTCTAAGATGTCCTAGACTAGGGGGTAAACTGGTTCACATCTCATCTAAATTTCTGAAAATAAAACCCTGGTTGCATAATTATTAATTAGGTAAAAAACTGTTAAATGTTTTTTGTTTTGAATAACTGAGAAATATCAGGGTGTGATAGAATGCTTATCAACCTCTCCAAAATCGTATTATTCATTCTAGTAATGAATGATCACTATTACTCTTAGAATTATTCTTTTCAGGACAATTATAAATAATATACCCAGGTTGCTTACATTGGAAGCAATTAATATTCTTACCCCATATACCCTAATTTCCTACTAGATTTTATCCTCCCACTTATTTTACCTCTCTTCTCAAGTGATCCCCTCAAATTGACCACCTCAAATTCTTATTTGATAGAACTCTTATTTGGATTTATTTGGATAATAATATAGATTTAACTTCTTTTAATTCCATAGTACCTATAATATACATCATCGATTTTTTTATTGGATTATAATAGTCAAATAAAGATATCAACAAAATGATATCAAAATATTTATCTTCTATATTAACATCTATATTATATAAATGTAACATAATTTTAATAAATTCATTAATGTGATATTTCACTATAGTTCTAGGGTTCATAAAAAAAGTATACAACCAAATTTTATTATGTATCTTCACTACTAAGGTTTTTGGTAATATAAATCAATTCTATATTAGACAAGATTTGGGAATTAGTAGACTCATAAGCTACTTAATGAAGACCCTTATCACCTAAAAAAGAGTATAATACTACAATCCTTCCTAAACATATTAGTAATGTATTCTAATTTAGTGGTACCAGACTGTACATTGGTGGAAATGGTGGAAATTTTATTTTTATATCTTTAGAGTGCATCAAGGAGTTCATTCTGGTCTAAAAATATACTCATTTTTATCCTCCAAAAATTGAAATTGTTTATCATTTTTAAGCATCGTTGATCCCATTTTTATAGATTAGGTGGTACAAAAACCAATTGTTTGGGGATGTGTTTTTTTTGTAATCCCTATAAAATAACCGAGATCCACTAATCCAGTTATATGAATTATGAAGTTAATTACATAAAGTTTATTATTAACAAAAAAACCATAATCGATGAGGTAAATTTAATATGACCATATTGAAAGAATTAAAATGGGGAATAAAATGGATACCATTATATAACATGATTCAGTATACTATAGACCTGCATGAATGGAGAGAACATCACCCTTAGATATTTATTACTAAAGAAACAAAAAGTAGATTACAAGACTCAAAATTAGTAAAGAGGACCATAGAAACTATCTGAGAAATAAGACGATCAGACCAAGTGGTAGTGATGAAACCCATCACTAGGAATCCCTCATCTTCCTGGATGGAATCATTCTATACACATATTAAATTTAAGGATAAAACAAAATTTTAGAAACAAAAACAAAAATAAAGATAGGTAAAAAGATTACTATGATAGATCCCAAATTGAAATATGGAGGAATATCTAATGGTGCTTATGATATCACTGATTCCTCTATGGAAGGATACTTTGAACTGAAATTAGGTGACCTCCACTACTCTCATCTAAAACCCTATCACATCTAGTAAAATTAGCTCTCAAGATTCTCCTAATAAAAAACCTAACAATTATTCTAATCTAAACACAATATGAAACCCTCATAGAATGAAAAGTGGGAATTGCAAAATACTGGGAGGATAATAAATTTATTAGTTGAGGAATCAATGAATCAAGTGAGGATGTGGGATCAAAAACACATTAATAATGAAAATTAATTGTACCATTTGAATAATTAACCACATAATAGTACATAGTGTCAAGCTAAAAAATATAATTGGTTACACTAGTAAGATAAAAATCATCCCGTATACATGAGATGAAAGAAAGAAAAGAGAGAAGTAATGACACATATGATCATTGATAGTTGGGTCCGGAATAATCAATGACCATGAAATACCACTAAATAAAAATTTGGGATTGATATATAACAAGTAAAATGTGAAAAAATGGTTTATTAGAAAAGTAAATTAATCACAAAATATTTCATTCATAAAATGACCCATGTATAGATCCATGAAAGTATTGATATTTTGAATCAAGATCATAAGATTAAATTGATGAAAATAAAGAATTTAATTTCAAACTAAAATTCAATATTGCACATGAAACTTCACATATTTAAACATAATAGGAAATATTTATCATGAATACAATATAAAAACTAATTAATAATTTAATTTGTTTCACCAAATCATTAATTTTTTTATAAAATTAATGGTATATATAGTAAAAAAATTTCTTTCACCAATAAAAATGGGTACATTGACTAGATAATGTTCAATTTTTCATTATAATTATAAAGTCAATAAAATCATTTATATGGTTGTTTTATATGAGTGTTGAATTA
Organism: Viscum album; assembly: GCA_963277665.1. Classification (NCBI taxonomy): domain Eukaryota; kingdom Viridiplantae; phylum Streptophyta; class Magnoliopsida; order Santalales; family Viscaceae; genus Viscum; species Viscum album. The sequence goes on from OY728136.1 coordinate 306,636,049, forward strand.
GTTAGTACTATATATAATTTTTTAGGATCTAATAAGTATAATATTTATTTGATTTAATTTTAATGTATTTATAGTTAACTTTTTTTTATAATGATAATATTGAAACCATAAAATTTGTTTAGAATGAAACCTAAATTCTAATAGAATTAATATTTCACCAAAACATTATCATCTCTTTTTTTGATTGGGTTTTGTTTCATCCATAAAAGTGTTTAAAGGACATGGATGGATATTCTAAAATTTTCATTCAATGGTAATGAATTTTTACAATGATAATCGTAACATTATAAAACAATTTATTTCTAAGAATTATCAAAATATGGTTACTATATACATAGTTAGTATATGTCACATAGTGATTAATACAGATCATGAATGGTTATAAAATAAAAAGGTTTAGACCCTTAATGATGACAATTCTCTAAATATAGATAAAATATATACACTAAATTGTATATGATGTAATCTACATCACATGTGACAATATTCATTATTAATGGCATGAAATATAAGATATTACTTTACATAGGAATTTTATGGGTGTATATTAATTTATCTTGTATATTTCCATTTAATTATATTAGTATAATAAATGAAGTTTTATAAGAAAAGGATAATATTTTTTATTTTAATAGTTTATATATTAATCAATTAATGTTTATTTAATGAATAGTGAGATTACATTATATAAGCTTGAATGTATAAAATTTATTCATTCAATAATTTTTGAATTATTCAATCATTTAAGCCATATAATTTTTTAAGGAGGGTTATAGAATGTCTTGCAAAACAATTTTAAAATTTCCATGAGTAATAGAACTTTCAGTCAAACCCCATGTATTCTCACTCCTTTTTATATATATAGATACCTTCATATCATGGATAATGTGGGAGGTCCTGTGAATATAATTCATGATTTATATACCTAGTAGATTTAATGTAGAGGCAGGTGAATGATGGTTGTTTCTTATAAATCCTTTTCAATTTCATGGAAAACCATTTTCTTAAATTTATAAAAAAATGGTATGCATGTTTATGTTTTCATCATTATTATTAATTTATATTAAACTCTCTCTCATAGAATCTAGGTTTTAGATTTTAGTTTTTTCTTTTAATTTAGACATGTTATATATCCCTAAATCCCTTATGTAGAACCATATCCAATCCAATGATGTTTTGAAGAAATAAATATTTTTTATAAAAATGGGTGAAAAAATATGGAGAACATGTTATGAGGGATAATGATAATGGGATATCATTGGACATGATATGAATTTGTCCAATGAGGCTAAATTTGGATTTTTAATTAGTATTACTCAAATAGATATATGGTATGTTCCCAACCATGGTATGTTTATTTAAAAGTATAAAATAAAAGCATCATATCACTGAGAATGATATACTAAAATCACTAAGTATGATATAGTGAAAATTATCAGTTTTGGAAGATTGTTAAGGGTGATATAGAGATATTTGAACCCATAAAATAAAATATGGTCAAGGACATGTAATTTAATGACATGGAAATGGTGTTTACTAATATTTTATGAATAAATATAGGAAATAACTATTTTTTATTTTAGGAGAAGATATAGGATATCATTGTTACAATTTGACTGATGATATAAATTTTCACTATATCAAAAATAATGATATAATTTATATAATTGGTTGTAATATGGAGTTAAAAAATAATTTGAGAAGTGAATAATAATTTGTCTTTTTGTATTTTTTTTAAATTAATCCAATATATAATATTTATATTTCCTTTTTAAATTTTTTTAAAATACCACTTTAATTTTTTATTATTCATAATTTAATTATTATAAATTTTTAAAATATTTAATATATATTAATTATTCATATTAATGTATTTTCTCTAAAAATATACATAGATTCATACTATTCCAAAATATTTTAAGATATATTATCCTTTTCCAACATGATAATTTTACCATAAACTCATTATAATAATATATTATATTTAAAAAGTATATATTGTTACATTATAAAATATAATGTGTTCATATAAAATGATAAATGTGATATGAAGAGTTCATATTTCATATGAATTACATATTAAAATAAATATAATGAGTTTACATTTACTATATAAATATAAATGTGAAATATTTATATTGATGTCACAAATGATAAGAGTTCGTATATTTGTTTCATATATGAAAATTCCATGTAATTTATACTTTGAATTATAAAATTTCATTATTTTATTCTATATTTTAATATTCTTTTTATACATGTGATTATTTTATTCTTAATTTAAATTTTTTAAATTTATTCATAAAAATGTTAAGTCATACATTTAAGGGGTTTCATGGTAGGAATTTCATAATATTTAAATTAGTTCAATCAAGGTTAGTTATATATTTTTATAGATTTAACATAGATGATTATTCTAATTATTCTTACATAATAAAATTTTAAATATTTTTTAAAACATTAAATTACTCTTGAATATTGATATATGGAAAATAATATTTTGATTTAGTCTTCTTATTATTCTTGAGGGTTATGATGTGTCTAGATAGTGGGGGTTGATTACCTACCACACCAAACTTTCTCATGAGTATGATTTGGGGTTTCTATTATTTTTATCCATTACAGTAATTGAGTTTCATATACTATTTTTATTTGATTAATAATTGTTTTTTAATATTATAAATAATTTTTATTATGTATGTAACACATAAATAATTAGTTGTATAAGAATTATATATTAACCTGATTGGAACATTTTAAATTTTCTAAAAATCATATTATATACAAATTAAATAATTATAATCATAAATATATATAAATAACACATAATATGCTATATAAAATATATGTATATATAAATTAGATGGTATGTTATTTAAAATTCACTCAAAATATAGAGGTGTTAGATTCCTTCCATGGTATGTAATCTGCAAGACCTAGGTTATACAAATGGTTGGGTCACTCCAAATTCTTATGTCCATTGATTATATGGTGTAAGGCATGAAGTATATACATTAGATAGGTTATTATATTATAATTTTAGATTTGGATTACACTTGGTCGGGTGGAAAAAAATTAGTAGTTTTATAGAGGAATGAAGTTTGAAAAAACCATAAGATGAATTTAGAAAAGCTTTTATCCACTCATCTATCCATTATGTATGATATATTTTACAAGATTTTATACATAAATAACAATTCAATGATAAATAAATCAAAGGTAACTCTATGATTAGTGAAATATGAATCTAGTCTGACTAACATATTTGATGCCACTACTAGAAATGATAGTTATATCAATGATTTAGAATAGTGGATATAACTTCCATAATATTGGGTAAATGTTTTAGTCGCACAGCACCAAATGGTGTAAAGTAACTCTATTAACATAGGACTATACCCATGGTTCTAATGATTGAATGGTATAAACGGGTATAACCACAATTCCCAATCCTTGGATATTGGGGTTTATTACTATAGTTTAGTTATATCATGGATATAAATCCACTAAAAAACCTGAACCTACGACACCTCCTTCATAACCATCATGTGAAAACAACAACTAGACAATTTCAACAAAACCAAATAAATTTCAGAATTAAATATCCTAAACATCAATAATAATACATTTTTATAACAACAAAAATAATAATTTAAATTCAATTTTATTTCATCATAACATTCATTTGATAATTTATATACATAATAAAAGTTAATTAAATAAATAAAAAATAAACAAAATTATTGTCAAATGGTTTTAAAAAAACAAGTCATAAGTATAGCGGATCATTATCATGATCCAAACCCTAATCATCCTACACCCCAATACAAATATCACTTGAAGTATCATCATCATGAACATCGTCATGAGTATTTTCATCTCCAGGAACATCAGCACCATGATCACCAATACTTGGAACATCATTATTATTATCACCAAGATAGAAATGTTATTTCCATCACTTGAAGAATCAATATATTATTATATCACCAAAATACATGTATCAATAATCACTACACTATTTGGTGGAAGAGATAAACACATAACCCTTTTATATTTAAAAAACTGCTTATGGGCGTTCTAATTTCTTTGATTCCTCATGTACAACCAATTTCATTTCTTATTTTTTCTTTATAATGGCTAAATGTAACTATTATTCTAAATTATTAATGTTTTTTTAATTACTTAAGGAAAACCAATGATTTGAGAATAGAATAGTATTTTGGGTAGATAATGGGCCCCCTTGGTTATGTTTACCCAACACCAATTGATATATAAATGATGTATTTTTTTTATAAAAATATATCAAAATTCCAAAATATAATAAATATTCTTACAATATTATATTGAATCTAGATAGTAATTATAATTCCATCTTTAATTTTTTCAATTTTGTAAAACAAATTTTCTTGAGCTATATAACCATCCATATTCAATACCAACATCTATAAATAATTATAATAATGTTTGGTTTACATAATCATAATAATAAATATTATGGAATTCAAACATTACACTAATACAAAGTTATTATTTTTAATAAACCATTTAAATTTTCAAAATAGCATCAACACAAATATACATATAACAATATCTTCATTCAATGTTGAAAAAAATATTCCTATTATATTATTAACACATATATTATTATTACCATGACATCCCTAACTTTTTTATTTCTTCTTTAAAAGGTGAAATTAACTATTTCACTAAAATAACAAAAAACTTCAAACAATGATGTCATAATCATTCAACTAAATTATTATATTTTATTATCTTATAATACAACAATCATAATCATTTAAAAAAAGTTTTTAATTGAGATTATTATAATTAATATATCTATTTATATGAAATGGTGAAGATAATTAGTGTAACTTTCAAATTATAAGTTATAATTTGTAATAAATTTCATTAATTATTATTATAAAACTCTTACTGCAATAAGATCAATTTCATTGTCTGAGTTTCATAATGCATTATAAAAATTTATTAAAAGAATAACTCAATCATACTTTTAAGAAACCTGTTTCCAGTTTCTTTTAAAAAATAAATTCCAAAAAAATTAATCAAACCTATGTTTAATTATTCAATACCATTTTTTCATGGTTGAGCATAGAATTATGTCCCATTGTATGAAAAAATTTCATGGTACTCTTTTTTTTATTGCGATGAATCATTTGAATAATTAAGTAAAGTATATAAAAGTTATAAAAAACTAGAAATTCAAAACCATAAATTTATATCAATCATAAATAATATTTATAGTATTGTAATAACAAAAATAACAAAAATAATATTTTTAATATTTAATCAGAAACATAAAATTTAAATAATACCACAGAACTCGTTTAACCAGAAATCATCTCTCAGTACAGTGTAACTAGAAAATAATTCATGGTAGGTATACCATCTAGATATGTACCTAATTTAGTTCTTTATACCATATATAATTCATTATTATTTGATATATATAGTTATCCTAGTTTTATTAACCATCCTCCCCTTGCATCTTTACTAATAAGAAAATTATAGATAAGTTAGAAATTTTTTTTAATAAATTTTTTTTTATAATTGTGTGAATTTTTATATAAAAATTTATCCTTTCCCAAATTGAAGCCTTTAATTATCCTTCATTTTATAATTTATGTTTCAATAAGTGATTGGTTGAATGGTAATAATATCATAATATTTTCAAGGGATCTAATACAGTTTCTATATTCCCTTACAATATTTCCAAACATTTTTCTATTTTCTTATTATCATCTATAACTTTTGAGTGTATGTTCTAAGCCTCTCACATTATAGTATATAAACGTCCTTAATTAGAAGATCTAATAATGAAATATAAATTTTTAATATAAAATAAAGGAAAATAATTAGAAATTTTAAATTATTGTAAAAAAAACAAATATATAGATAAATTTGAAGCAGGGTGATCATTATTCTCTGAAAGACCAATAAACTCTAAAGGATCAATATTCTATGAAGTATCGGTAGTCTAGGAATGATCAATAAGAAGATTATGATCAATGGGATTGGGAGTAGAAGTGGACGATGCATAAGTGGAAAATGTATGAGAGATGGAGAACTAGTAAATGGTTACTATATAGATGTTGGTTGAAACTGATCATAGGGGTAGGTATTATTTATCAAAAAGTTAAAATTTGTTAACAATATTGATAGTATAAATTACCCTAGTTCTTAAAGTGGAAAAATTACTCCTAGAAGTATACTATAAGTGGTATGACCTAAAGTTTGTTTGTTAAATATTAGTTACAACATCAGTTGTCTAATAATCTTGGGTGCCTCAAGAAAATATATAGCATGATAAAGTGTGTAGAAAGGGATATGAGGTGAAGCATATAAGTGTAATTAGGTATAGAGTATGATAAAATAACCAATATTTCTCTCCCATTTTTGGAACATTTAAAATAAAACTATCATTAGTATGATCGTAGAAGCATTTTCTCCTCTATTCTTTTCCATGAATGAATTTTAAAAATGGTAAATACTTTTTTTATATATTTTTGAAATAACTTAAAAAATGAAATACTATACTAATATTATTGATAATAGGATCCAATCCCAATTATTGAATTTATTTTTCATTTTATGATATACATTTTATTTTTTGTTCCTCATATTGTGACATATTTTAAAAAAAATGTAATTTAAATATTATTATAATTTCAATAGTTAAAAATGAAAATAATTAAATAATTGAAGAAAAATGTAATATAAATTTTTAAAATTAAGAAAATGAGAGTAATGAAATAATTAAAAAAACTAAATATATCATCACTACTATGCATTTTCCACCAAAATTTTTGATTCAAAATAAAATATAAAAGTGAAGTATTTGTATTATCATATATAATATTTTGATAAAAACCAATGAGGGAAATCACAATTTTTTTTCACGTGCACCATCATTTAAAATATGTATTGGGAGACTTTAATAATGAAATAAATTATTATTTTAAAAGACCCTTTCTCCCATAGATACCATTATATATGGCTCATCAATTGGTAGGAATTCAAGTTAAAAAACTAAATCTAAAATTATCATTATTTATTCTTTATCACATCATTATATCAAAACACATATATTTTATCATAGAAAATTTACCATGAGATTAATAATATAGTATGATTTTTCTCTATACTATAATATAATATAATACATTCTTATATAATGTTTGGGTTTCTAATGATATTTAATAGCCTTTTTTATTTTATGTAACATAACATTATCATGTTTTTTTATATTATCATTGCATTATTGGTTATAATCAATTTATAATCTTTGTTAAATAGTTATTTACATTCGCACAACATATTATTCAAACCAAATAACAATGTTATTAACTCATTGTTACCCTTATATTAATTGATAATAAATTTATAATGGATATAGGAATCAATTTATCGAAATGTTTATAATAATGAAGAGTCTTTTTTGAAATTTTTGTTTATCATATCCTCTACTAATCCATTTTTATATGTTACTTGAATAACCACATAGAACCTTAAAAGTCTATAATAATTAGAGAAATGGGGTTTCCTTATGAATTAATCATCACATAAGTAGAATAAGGAGAATCCCAATTATTTATTAAATTCATAAAAAGATAATAAATTATTTTTTCATATTTCCCTTGACATTTAAGAGAACTAAATGTGAAATTTCCAAATATTTTTTTATTATTCATTTTTTCTTTATAAGTAACACAATAAATTAGTTGTATAATAAGGTAAATATTTAGAAAATATGTTTCCCCGATATTATTGGATTCATTAGAAACATTTATTATACTTCTATAATTGACATAGCCTTATTATACATAAAATTTATAACAAATCACATTTTTATAGGTTTTGAAATTTAGATTAAATTTTAATCCTAACCTCCATGGAAGGGGTGTTTTAAGATCATTTTTTTGTATCAAAATTCCAAGAGTTGAAACATCCCAATGGGGTATTTTTTTGATGTGGTTTTGGGTGTTTCAGGTGTTTTAGTAGGTTACTTAAAATTTTTAATAAGGTGAGACTGATATGTGAACTTAAAATTACATGTAGTTTATACCATGTATCTAGTAGAGGGTCAACATGTACTTAGTTTCCATGGTAATACCCTTGTTCATAATGGATCCCCACTGTCCACCTGATAGGGGTGAAATGGGTGGTTTATGGAGGACCAATTACTCAATTCATTTTGATCAGTTAATATCTAGTGTTGGATTGAGTTTTTTTAAAGAAATAAAATGGGTTCCTTTTCAGAACCCTTATTTGGCCTCCTTCGATGGTTTTTTCTCTTGGCCGATTGAACTAGGTGGAAGGATTAACATATACCCCTCTCTTTCCTTACCTTTTATTTCTTGAATCTAATTTTATTTGAGCTTGTTATTTTCCACTTAATCAATGTATTTATTCCAATTTTTTCATCTTTTTACCTTCCCTCTAAGAATCACTAATTATTCAATAGTGTAGGCTAGGGTTTTGATGACCATTCCACCAGTTCATGGTTGAATCATAATGATATTATGGGGATCACTTGTGCATTGTATAAAAGAGGTATTGGAAAAATATATCCAAGATTTCTTTCATCATTTTTCTAGAGGCATGTCATCTATTGAAAGTTTATTTATTATTTTAAAAATTATAATAGAATTGGTGACTAATTAAGTATCGTATGATATGGGTTTTGTTTTTAGGTGTACTGTGATTATTACCAGGAATTTTGGTGTGTCGTTTCTTGAGGTTTAAACTATGGGGGGTTTCTCAGCAATAATTTAATGATTATTCCTAATTGGATTAAATTAAATAATTAATTATAAATGTTTACAATCAATTTTTATGATATATAGTGACGGATAGTGTTCGAGATCAATTCAATGTGAAATCTTGGTTCAAGAATGTGTGACCATCAATTATGGATGGTAACTATGATATAATGGTAGGTGGATCCCTTAATATTAAACCATGTTTATGTGTTCATATTTATTTCATGTGTGTGAATTAGTTTTGTATTTTAGAAATTAAGGAATGATTAGGGTGGGCTCAGGTTTGGGTAATAGGCTTAAGTTAATCCTTTTCATTTTAGAATAGGATATCCATGCATATGCTATATTTTTTATAGGTTCTTAATGGTTACACATTCATGGTTTTAAAACATCTAGAATTAATTAAAATCCCCTAGAGTGGTCTTTAAACCTTATATGAATTGTGTTTGGCATGGGGTGAGCTCTAGTGTGCTAGTTTGAGTGTCCTCCTAGTGTTTATCCCATAAGAAATAGGATGATATGTGTTGGGCCTTGGGGATTATCTATGAAAGGCTATGTAAATGTCCTTTAATATTTGGAATTCTTTTATTGAGATGGGTGAAATATTTGAAGCATGTTTAGTAGTTGAGGTGAGCAATTAGGATTGGGTCACATGTGTTTTCAGATTACGAAAGAGGGGAAACACTCTCTTTCAATGTTCTTAGTAGCATTTGGTGAATGTAAAAAGCAAGATAATAATATCTATGGAATGTGGATCTCAAGGGAACAAGTTGATAATTTTAGGAATATATGTAATTCTTGGATAATGTTCAATGGGGTTTGCCTATGGGTAGACTAATCTAGTTTTGGTATGTTAACATGTGACTTTTAACTAGAAAGTATTGGGGATAAGGACTGAGTATACAGAGACATATCTCAAGGTATTATGGGGAATTATCCATGTTTTTTGGATAAAGTAGTGGTAGTTAGTGTTTACATGAGAACCAATAAGTTAGTACATATCCAATGTTATAGTCTTAGTGCTTTAATACAACCATGTGTGACATATCATTGAGATTTTGAGTTGGGTATAGCCAAGTGTAATGGGAGATTATAAGTGGTTTTTATCTATTGGTTGGGTGAATATATAGGGATAATGATGTTGGCCAAGGTGGAATTTTTGAGTTTTATGTTTGAGCCTCTAGAAACGATCTAGATAGGGGTTTGAGTGAATTTAATTGAAGGATAGGACATAGGCCATACCTTCCATGTATTATTATTTACTCTTTGTCCATATTGTGCAGTAGTGTTGAGCCTCACCCTGAGTGAGAGGGTGTATGTCTGTGATGGTATCTAAGATGTGACATAAAACTTCTGATTGGACATCAACTAGAGCGATAGGGTGTATATCTGTGATGATATCTTAGATGTGACATAAAACTTCTAGTTGGACATCAACCGGAGTGAGAGAGTGTTTATATGTGATGTGGTATATTATGTGTTATGATATCATACCCTGATTGAATGATTAGTGGTCCAGGTGTGATATGAGGCCCCACATTGGGTATGAGGTAGGAAATTTGTGATATGGTATTAGACATGGTATATGACATTAACATGAGTGGGAGGGTAGTGCTTAAAGTATGATATGTGACCTCAACCTGATTAAGAATGTCTAATAATTTTATGTGGTACATGATGTGGCATGAGACCACACCCTAAGTTATAGGGTGGTGTCATGTGACTAGATATGAGATCAGGACCAAGTATGAGATCTAACCTTTAGTGAGAGGTTAGTGGTCAAGACTCAGTTGCTAGAACCCATCCGAGGTGATAGAGTATGGGATTGGGGTTATGTTTTGAGATGAATTCTCTTCTAGAAATAGTTTAATTAGGTAAAGTTAGGTATTTTAGTTCCCTCATTACGACACTATGACCTACAATTATTAATTATATGTTATTTCTATCGGATATATGTTCCCATACATGTATATATAGTCTATGAAAATATATATGTATGTGGGGAACTTTGGGAGACCCTGTTGAGTTTTATGATCACACTGTGCTTAGGAACCCCTTTGAAAATTCATACATTATGTAACAAACAAGTATTTTATTATTTTTTTCTAAATAAATATAATCTCTTTCATAGCTTGCATTATACACAACACCAATTTTTAAGGAACCATGATATACTATTAATATTGTTATTTAAGCATGATCGTTATAACCTAGATGTTAAAAATGGTGGTATGAATAGGAATTAAAACCTTTTTAAAATTATGTATAATGGTTTAATATAATGAAAACAAACTGATAAAAATGTACATAATTTTTTTTTGTAAAGCCATTATATGTTTTGAAGATACTATTTTCTCAAAAAATGTTTTTATTTCTTTTTGTGAACAAATAATAAAATTAATTTTTGAAACATTTAGAAAATTTATTTGAAAAAAAACATTTTTGAAATATACATGTGAAAATTATCTTTTAGTGATTTTTTTAAATTTTTATGAAATGGTTAATTTTTCTATTAATAGTAAAAAATTATTAATTTAATTTAATCATGTAATTTTCATTTAATGTATTTATAAAGTAAAATATTGTATTTAAATTGTTTAAAATTATAATTAGCTCAATAAAATTATTATTTATCAATTTTTGGTCCCTAGAAATAATTTTATTTTGAATATTTATGTAAAAAATTTGTAATTTTGAGATATTTTTCATTGGAAAATCATTTTTTCCTTGCATCTACACGTTTAATTCTAAATTAAATTCAACAACTTCTGTGAATTGAATTTTCTAAAATGGATTCCATATTTGAAATTAAAATGATTAATATTAGTTAATGAGAATGATTTAATTTCTAATTAAATATATATATATATATTACCTAAAAAATATTATAGAAAGTTAATATATTATTTACATTTCTTTTGTTTCATCTATCGAGAAAATGGAAACAATGTTCATGTGTAAGTATGGCCAAACATCTCCATGAATGATGTAATTTGTTAACTATATCTAAATTTATTAGATTACTATAAATACATATATAATAAGTATATATGATATTTATATCATGTTTAAAATTATAAATATTATTTAACCATGATAAAAGTAAAAAGATCAAAAATATTGAACCGAAAAATAAATGAAAAAAAGAAAATATTACTCAAAACATTATTTTAATAAGTAATTATTAATAATAAAGTAATAAAAGGTCATAAGTAAATCATATATGGAATGATACATATGATTTTTTTTGATTTAATATATGTATAATTAACTTATATTTATTATACAGGTTATTCTCACATGTATGAATGAATTCAAGACTTAAGGTAAGGGATTTTTGTCTCACTTTTATTTCTATGAGACACATGCCTTACACACTACAAGTTTGTTATTTTTGGGGTATATACTTCCCATGAATTAATTTTATTGTCATTTTTATTATAATTATTAGATATACATATCCACACAATGTGCTTTCTTTCATGGGGCCTATGATTAAAAAGATACCAAAGTAGTAAAGGTTTAATGTTATAAACTCATGGTTTAATGAGATTGTTTATTATATGCTTCCAATGAAAAAGATATCATGATATACCACTCAAGAAATTCATTTATTTTAGTCTAATAATGTTGTTTTTGGAAAATAAATTTTCCCTTTTATTTTCTTCTTTTAAAGGATAAATGAGACCAAAAGAATGTTTTTATGAAAAATCATATTTTTATCTCTCTTTTGTTGAAAACCCTTTTTATTCAATATCGATGTTTTTTGAAAATGATTTAAAGAATTTTTTTACTATTATACATTGGTTTTTTAAAGAAATTTTTACCTATTTAGGAATTTTTACAAAATGGTTTAATAGGAATCTTCATGTCATTTTCCAAACAAGGCCCTTTTGGATTTTACCAAAATGTGAAAGGAATATTTATTTTAATGTACAGAACATGAACATAATTTTCCACCATTATAACTGATCAATTATTTAAATATTACTTTATAAATTTCCAAGGTTATTTTCAAATAAAAGTATTTTAAAAAAATATATTTTTAAGAAGTGATTTTCAAAGTGGAAAGGCTATTTTCCTCAAGAAATGTTCCAAGTGATCCTTCAAAATAATTTTACATTTATCAAGAAAAACTTTGATGTTAATTATGCTTTAATAGGGATATAAATAAATTATACCATCCTTATTCTTTCTCTATATGTTTTATGATTATAATGAAGAGATGTTTTTGAATCTAGTTTCTTTTCCATGGATTATGCTATGATGAATTGATGACATGATTATGAGACCCATTTCCTTTATATGGGTTATGCTACGATGGAATATTTATAAGAACATTTTTATTTTCATGGGTTATGATATGATGAATGTTTTATGGTCTTATGGAACACTTATGTATGGTTTTTATTATGTGATAGTTGTTATGTTATAACAAAGGATGATGGTAATGTTATAACCAAGAATAGTACTTACATTATAACTAAGGACAGTGGTCATGTTATAAAAAAGGATGGGTTGTACCTATATCTCACATTAATACATTGAGTAAAAATTTATATCCCATGAGATAATAATTCTAAATAAGTCGATGTTCTTGATCCAAAATGGGAAACATGCTGATGGGATTGATTCACAATGGGAAACAGGTGATGAGGCTTCATCCGCTATGTTTGGTGGTCTTGGTAGTTAACCTTGTCAAGTGAAATAGTTTTTATACCTATGTGGGAACCTCAATTTTATGAAATTTTCTTATAGTACATGAATTATTATGATTTCACACTCTTATGAATCATGTGTTTTGAAATGACAATGATTTATGACATGAATCATGTTTATGATACATTACAGGTTGGGTATTAAGTTTATAAGTTATGTTCTTTATGGAATACCCTTATTCTTATCTCAAGCTTCTATATGATCATAGAATGATATATCCCATGCCTAGCCTTACCTATCATCTAATATCACATTTTATTATGTTTCTTTTCCCGAGGTTATGAAGAGGTTTTTAAGTAGGGAATGTATACGAAGAGTACAAAAGGGTAAGATATTTATGGGATATATTAAATATATTTCATTAAATTATAATATTGTGTACCTAGTATCTAAATACACTAAACCATAATGATTCATGAGTGTGTATTTATGAAATGTATTGAATATTCATCTAAAATATGTGATGTTTCTATATTAAAATCTTGGATTGTTATTATTGGTATCAGGGAAAATGTTTAATTAACCTTTGGAATCCAGGATGAGAAAATATTAAAGATAACCCTTAGGATAAGTCTAAGTATATGAAAACATCATAATGTTTTGGTAATGAAGAGATTCATTGGATTATCTAGAAATACATCCCTGTATGGATAATATAACTAGACATGGTTTTGGAACATATGTACTTAGGGGTGGTAACTTTGAAAAAGAATCATCAGGCTTGACTCAAGAATGACTTGGTACATAACAACAAGACTTACTATGCACCTATTTTGACACTCTTGGGGGATATGATTTGGTTAATTCACATTTTTATTACAAACCATCATGAATTATTTGAATAGATGATGATCTTGGATGACCATAGTAAAATATAAAGTGGAATAGATTTAAAATAAGGCGTCTTGATTTATAAAACCTATAAATACTTTTTTAGGACTATATGTTTTCCAACTGTGATTAGTGTTTCTCACACAATGATTTTTTGTTTTAGTCAATGGTCGAAACCCTAAGGAACCATGCTAATGTTTAATGTGATAGAAAATTAAATTATTTCCCACCTAAGAAACCAAATACTATAGGAGTTGGAATGAATAACTTTATTTCTATGTTCATACAACTTTATTAAGTCATGAATCATGTTGATATTCCAAATGATCAAAGGGGAGAACAACGTTCTATTGAATCCTTCATGAGACAAAAACCACCCAATCATAGTGGGTGTTCTGATCTACTGGTGGATAAGCAATGAATCATCACCAATGAGAAATTATTTTCTATTTTCTAATGCTTGGAACATGAAAATGTTATAATATCTATTTATCATTTTGAAGGTGAAGCAGATCAATGATGGATCCTAATTAAAAATATGTGGCAAGAGGAAGAAATTAACTCTTTGGAATTTGATGAATTTAATAGGATATTTCTTAGTAAGTACTTCCCTCATATTCTACATACAATTATGGGGAAGTAATTCCTTGAGCTTATGAAAAGGATGATAAATCTATTGGTTCCTATGAGGATAATTTTACAAGGCTTGCAAGGTATGCCTCTGGTTTAATCATAAGTCCTGAAATAAAAATTGATCAATTCTTTAGTGAAAATTGTTTTACAATAGTAAGGTATGAATCTTAAAAATTTTGATTGGATATATTCAGGACTTAGATCATAAGGATATATCTAAATAATTGGGATTCTATAGAAAAATATTTGATACTAGTATTCAAATGATAAAGTAAGAGTGTGTTCTAAAACTAAACTATTTCAACTATGAGGATGTATTTAGATAGAATTTCATCATTACACCAATGATTAATCATGGGTAGAGGTATATCTTGCCTCACATAAAATGGAAAATGTCCAGAGGCTGGGATGTTATATATTAGATCCCACTCTTCTACTTCTAATATCATCCTCTATTAATAAGAGAGATATAATTCCTCTATAGTAGATTAAACCACGACACTACCGACTTGGGTACCACCCATATTACATTCAAGAGACTTAAGGGGTGCCTAAAATGAACCCATAATCTAAAAAAAGAATAGGTTTCCGTATCAAAAATATTATAAAAGTTAATATAATCTATTAAAAATTATATTATCCATAGATTTTTGAGGTCGAGGAGGTAATCCCACATTATATCAATATATTGATTAATTAACCCTTTAGTAGTTCCTTAATCTGAAAAATGCTATACGTATATTTTTATTAGGATCTTATTATCAATGACATATACCAAAATATCAATTTATCTTAGATACTTTCCAACACATTAATGGGTTTATTCCAAGTAATAAATCGTAGGTATTCTTTAGGTTTCTGAGTTGGTGAATATGGACATCACATTATAAGGTAGTCCATAACCCAACAACATAAGAAGATAGGGGAAACATTTGATAGAAATGAATTTCTTAAAGGTATAAGTAATTTGAGGAAATATTAGAAGGATCCCCTTATATTCATAAAGAATTATCATTCCTTATTTATTCTAGATTTTTTCCCACCCAATAATCTATAATAAGATATTCACTCTGTTATCGCCAAATGGACCATCTTATATCTTCCTTATGATGTTTTGGATATATAATTTTGAGATACTGAGAGGCATGTCGGTGGGGTTGGCCTATAGGGGTAGGTGCTTCATTGCTTTTGTGATATTTATGGGACTTCTTTGTGGCCATTTACCTCTCTATAGGGCTGAAGATTCCATGACCTTTGGGATGCTACTCACAACCATCCTATGCAGTTATGATGAAATCCAGTCTCGATTATACACAAGTATTATCCAAATGAATAAATTCAGGGAGTTAATATTGGTATTATATTGAGTGATCTATTGGTACATCATTACCAATACTTTTGTTTCCATCATCAAATAGTTTTATATCTATACATTTTTCAAAGTCACATTGAATATGTAAAAATTAATGTGTGAATTGATAAGGTTCATAATCCTTGTAGAGGATTTCATAGTTAATCTAGTCCTCTAGGAAACGGTCCCATATGGATATATTGTGTTACAATGATTTATAATTTCCACTATCATAATCCAAAACCATTCTTGTATGGGAATCACACTATAGAAAGAACTAGATTTTTAATTATAGAATCAAAATCCTCAGGTGTAATGTCTAGTATTTTCTATGTATTATTTTTAAATGTTATATGGAATTATTTCAAGTCTCGGCCTTATGAAGGTGTGCGATTATGATGCTTGGCATGACCAGAATAAATGTTTGAAATAAATTAATCTTTTAAATATCGCATTTAAGAAATTTTCCAGAAAAAGTGGAATAACTTTTAAATGAGTTACCGAATCAAAAATTTGAGGGAATAATTGTGTTCATAGTAGCAACTTTACCTTAGGTGAGGCCTAACAATGACCAGTGCGGGTTGGTATAAGAAGTTAGATTTTGGACAATTTAAAGGAAATAAAATAAATTAATAATTTATTTTATTTTAAAAGTTTCTATGACGCAGTAAAATGTTAATTTGTTTTAAATAAACAGGATCTCAGGGTTAGGCTCATAACCCTAGAATTCTCTAGAGGCATGGAGAGGAGACCCCTTGGAGGAACCTCTCGACAACGAATGACGATGAATCGACCGTTTTTGAATCACGGCGCCAACAGAGTTAGAGGATCTTGTTGACGACGGTAGTGCAATCCTTATTCATCAGCAATAAATCATATATCAACATAAGGTTTGTTGTTTTGATTTTGGTTTCCCCATTCATGGATTAAACAATGAACTTGGATCAACCCACGAATAGGTTGACCCGCGAATCGTTCGTTCTTGTGAGAGGGTATTTTATCAAGTTCATTTTGGGGAATTAATACATACATGATTTGATTCATATTTTATTAATTCTCTTTGATCCTTTTAACTGGAGTGGATCAACTCTGTGATGAATGACGGTCGAGGTTTTTTACTCCTTTTTTCAATTTAGATTTATTCTCCCTTTTTTACCTCACATTCTTCGTGTTCTTCGTGGGGTTATGAACAACGGATCATTATGCATCTATTTTTCAACTCAATGATCCAAAATTGAACATCTGACATCATGATGACCCAGCAACGGTGAAATATTGATGGTGGATAATGAATCGACATGAATCAAAAGAAATCATTCTTTGATTGTTCTTCACACGGATGATCGAGAAATGTTTTTGGAGCCGATTGGATTCTTGAAACCAATGGAATAAGCATTTAAGTGATGAAACGACCTAGAATCTTGAGATTCATGACAATTAGATGGCAGGATTGAGAATCAGAGCTTCACCCAAAGAATCGGATTAAGAATAGCATTTTTTTTGAAAAAACGCAACCAACACGGTGTGTTCCTTGAAGAACACAGTATGTGGGGTCGGCTCTAGGTTGGCTAGGGTTTCATGATACAGTAAGTGATGACACAACATGTGAAAACTGTCACATGGTGTGTGGGTACTTACACGGGACTCAGTGTGTGTCTCAGATGATACACAGACACGGGGTGGAGTACACAGTGTATACTCCACTACACGGCCAGACCGGGCTAATTACCTGGATTACCCCATGTACCAGTACACAGGTTCACATACACTGGTCAAAGTCATGTATGGGAACATTTCCAGCATACACAAAGTGGACCCCGTATAATCGGACATAGTGTGTGACTATAACTTCACACCTTTATGTGCTTTTTACATGACATGTCTTCTAAATTGGTTTATTACACACTAGAAATACCCAAAGTCAAGGGACATGGTGTGTAACCTTTCTATATGTCATGTAATCTATTCTACATGGCTTTATCTCCTTTTTCACTATTTCATAGACTTGTTTTGTTTGGGTTAGTTCCCCCTTTTCATGTTCCCCTGAAGTTTAGGTATTGTTTCTATCCACAGGAGTATGGTCCCTTCAGTAGTACCTTCTAGATAGAGTCAAAATCCCTCCGAGAGGCCCAAAATGAGATCATCAACCCACTCTTGTCCCTAGGTAGAGAGAGGTATCGACGTGACCAATACTATAGAACATCGATTTTCTACTTATTATGTGAATTCATATGACTCTTGGAATACGCCAAGTCCCTAGAAGTTATCCTCATATATGTATTGTGATATTTTCCCACTCATGAGTGAGTTCTCCCAGAATGAGTGAATCTATTTTCTCTTCATATATATCAGCGTATCTATATATCTCTTGTGACACTTCTCGAAGAATGTTGCTTCTCATACAGACACCATTAGGGCTACCAGACTCATGAAGTGAGTTCTCCCATATGAGTTCTTCATGGAATCTTCAGACTGGATCCCTAGCATGGGTATACGGGTTGTTATGACTTACCTCTAGACTACGGGTCTGGATTTCAAGTATATCTAGATATGTTTCTATTGTTATATGTTCTGTAGACATATACTATGTAGAGATGATTGTACCTTTACTTTTTGCATTACTTTGTGGTTTTCAGGGTCCTCTACTAAGTATTATTATACTCACCCCTACACAGGCTTTGCCCGCACGTGTCATGTCATGTGCAGATGAGCAGCCTTTTGATGAAGTCTAGGGAAAACCAGGACCGGACTAAGCTTTGTGAGATTCCTTATAGGTCAAGGTGTTCCTATGGCTACGATCAATAGTCCCAGCACCTATTTCTTTCTTTCAAGTAGGACTTTGTAGTTTTCAGACTCTTTCTTTTTGTGGGATTGTATTTTGGCCCAGTTTACTTTCTAAACATCACTTTACATTGTACTCTTCTGGTTGGGTTTAGTTGTATGCATACATTTTTTCCCTTATTGGTTTTTATGTTTCATCATTTGGGGGCTTGGATATGTGTGTGTGTGTGTGTGTGTAGGAACTTAGGCAACGCCTCCCATGTTAGTGATATTTCTACTTGGTGCTAGTCACTAGCCCATGGCCTATTGGAGGTGGGATTGGGGAGTCATGGTGTGGTCCCCACTAGGATGGGTCATTATAGAGTGGTATCAAAGGTGGTCGGTTCTACCTTAAGACCAAGAGTCTGTGAGATTGGTTTGGGGGAAAAGTTTTAAGTGTTTCAAGTTTTTCTTCCATGCCAAGGATTCCAGTGTTGGTGCAGGCGGCCAATGTAACCATACACCAGGATGCAGATAACCTACTTTTCGACTCAGTACATGATAGAACTAGTTGTAGGGAAAAAAATAATGGTTCATGCATCATATAAGAATGGGTTGTGTTTTCCATGTCCTTTAGTGTGAGCTATCTAGATATACTCTTTGACCGTGGTACATCTTGTTTCCTTACAAGATGCCACTGCGACACATACCAGCTAGGATTCAGTAGCTCGATCACAAGGATGAACCCCTCAGTGACGAGGATTAAATTTAGAGACATGTTCCCTAGGAGTTACCTCAAGTTTTTGCACCTACTATACCACCACCAGTGGAGAAGTGTGTGGTACCTACAGTACCCACAGATGAGGAGTGTAGGCTGAGAGCGCTCCATGAATTTTAGAGATAGAGACCCCTTGGGTTCTGATGTGATCCTCACACTCAGGTGGCTAAGGACTATCTTGAGGCAGTGACTAGAGTTTTCCATCTATTTATAACACTAGTGGACCAAATGGTGATCCTATAAGAGAGCGTTCTTCATGGTTTGGCGGGTCGATGGTGGAGTTTGACCATGCAGGTCCACGACAAGGAGACCCTTTAATGGATGGAGTTCGAGCGACTCCTTAGGGAGGAGTTATCTCCAGTTACACTGAGAGCAGTGTGTATCCAGGAGATTATTCATCTCCAGTAGGGTAGTTTAATGGTGGATGACTATTCATCGAGGTTCACCAACCTCACCAGGTACTCAATGGATATGGTCATGGATCGTTACTTCAGATCTCAAACCTTAGAGCAAGGTCTACGAAGGGACATCTGAGATAGTGTCTTGACTCTATTAATTTAGACTTATGCAGGAGTTCTCGAGAGAGATTTGGTGGTTTAGAGCTTATTTAATGAGCAGAGATAGATAGTGGAAGTTAGCAGTAGGTAGACAGGTGCAGAGACCTCATCAGTAGGGATCCGACATCAAGCACAATGATCGAGATGTGGGAGACATCATAGGAGGACCCAGGAAAGGGGATCTGCAGTCCAGGTCTCTCAGGCTGGATCCAGTCAAACTAGGGAGAGGTGATGATACTCGTATAATGGCAGGGTACATCTCACTAGAGATTTCCCAACCCATTGAACTTTTGATAGGGAGGTGGTGGATGGACCACCGAGGAAGAGGCCGAGAGTGGAGCAGTCAGACCCTCCAAATAGAAGATGTGGAAGAGGAGTAGGGAGAGCTGCAGAAGGTGAAAGATGTTTTGAACTACTTCCACCACCACCCCTAGGAGCTCTGCACTAGGCTTAGAGTGCTGGGGGACAGGGGTGATGGAAGTTACATGCGGTCGAGGCATACGACCCATGGACTCCCTGGATGATCCTAGGTACAATATGTGCCTATTATACCTTAGCTTCCATACTTATAGACATAGGTTCCTATCATTATTTCCTCACTACATGTCTTGTGTGAAACATTGATATTTCGATCGATCTGTTGACTTGACCCTGTCACTTGGAGACACCTAAGGGAGGAGACTAGATGATAACACATATTTTCTGATAGTGTGGTCTTACCCTTGGAGGATAGAGGTTTGGTTGGAACATATTGGTGTCACAATATAGGTATTATGATTTCATTCTTCGTATGGATTGGTTATCTTCGGTCCATGCCCATATTGACAACTTTAGGCGAAGATTGTGGTGTGTCCGCAGTGATGGAATGAGGTTTTCTTTTTTTTGTTGAAAAGGAAACCCATGAAGAACAGAATGGGTTAATGTATATGAGGGTGCATTTAATCACTCATGAGTTGGATATCCTTACCCTTGGAGAAGCAGATGTTATGAGCTTTCAGTTCCCAACGGTAGTGGTCGCGTACGAGGAAATCCTTCCAGAAGATGTTCAAATACTACCTCCCCACCGGGAGATCGACATCTACATTGACTTACACCCTGATATGGCACTAATATACTCATCGGTATATTTAATGTATCCCACAAATTTTCACAAGATGAGGGTGAAATTGGAGGATTTGTAGAGGAATGAATCCGTAAGACCTAGTGTTTCACCCTAGGCGGCCCTGGTTTTGTTTTCCAAGAAGGAAGACGGAAGTTTGAGGTTGTGCGTGGATTATTGGCGCCTGAATCAGGTAATGGTGAAGAACAAGTATCCACTACTAAGGATCGAAGACCTCTTCAATCAACTGATAGGGTAAAAATTGTTCTCGAAGGTTGACCTTCGATCAGGTTACCACCAGTTAGAAGTACAAGATGAGGATATATCAAAGATGGATTTTAGATTCCACTATGGTAAATACGAGTACTTGATGATGTCTTTAGGTGTGACTAATTCCTCTGTAGTTTTCATGGGACTTATGAAGCAGATATTTCATTCATACTTAAAATGGTTCGCAGTGGTCTTCATTGACGACATCCTTATGTACTCAGTGTCAGATTAGGAGCATGTGAGACACCTGCAGATAGTTCTAGACATACTCCGAGAGCACTGACTTTATGGGAATCTCTCAAAGTGATAGTTCTAGATACCAGAGGTCCACTTTCTGGGATATGTTATCTTATCATATGGAGTATTAGTGTACCCATATAAGGTAGAGGTGGTGTTATCATGGGATCCAACCCGGAGTGCGATAGAGGTGCAGAACTTCCTTGGGCTGGCAGGATACTACCAAAGATTTATCCCTGATTTATCCTAGATAACAGCACCAATAACATCCTTGACCTGAAAGAGACATCATTTTTTATGGACATAGAAGTTCTGGAAGTCTTTCTAGAATTTTAGGTAGAGTTTGAAAAGTGCACCGATCTTGATATTTCTAGAAGTGGGTGTCGAGTACATAGTTTTCTACGACGCATCAAGGACCAGGCTTGGTTGTGTCCTGATGAAGAGATAGATGGTGATTGATTATGGTTCATGACAGCTGATTTTGCATGAGTAGAACTACATGACCCTTGATCTTGAGTTGTAAATAGTAGTCTTTGCATTGAAGATGTGGTGACACTATTTGATGGGCGAATGGTTTATCATCTACTATGGCCACAAGAGCCTCAAGTACATATTCTCGCAAAAGATATGAATCTGAGGAAGAGTAAATGAATATAATTACTCTAGGATTATGACTTCGAGATTTTATATACTCCTAGGAAGGGGAATGTAGTGGCAGATGCTCTCAGCAAGATATCAAGTTCACAGCTGTTGTCCGGGGCATCAGAGCAGTTGGCCTTCTTATAGTTATCATTCATAGATGGAGATGATGCAGCTTATCTCTAGTAGATGGTTATCACCCCTCCACTCTTACGGTGATTCATGGAGGCACAAATAGGGGATGAAAACTGCGAGACTTTAAGTGCTCAGTTATCCACAGGATAAGCTCTAGATGGATATTTTCAAGGTGGGGAGCACATCGTTCTTTTCAAAGGATGCATAGTTGTACCAGTGGAATTGTGAGAGGAGGTTCTGAGGAAATTACATAAATCCCCTTTAGCGGTACATCCTAAAGTGGAAAAAATATACCAGGACCTTCGATGTGAGTTCTGGTGTATGGGTATAAATAAGGTAGTAGCATATTTTATTTCTCACTACCTTACATGCCAGTACGTGAAGGCTGAGCACCAGGTTCCAAGGGGATTCGCTCACCCCTGAAATTGTTGAAATAAAAGTGGGATAGAATATCAATGGACTTCATGATGGTCTTACCCCAAATGTCCAATAGACATGATTCTATCTAGGTGATCATCGAAAGACACACCAAATCAGCCCACTTTCTATCTATCAGGGAGTAGAGTTCTATAGAGATCTTGGGATTCCTCTACATACATGATATAGTTTGGCTTCATGGCGTCCCTTCGACAATAGTATCATATCGTGATGCTCATTTCACATCCTGATTGTAGAAGGGATTGTAAGAGGCGTTTGGGACTCAGATATGCTTGAGCATAGTGTTTCATCCCTAGACTAATGGTAAACCGGAGAGAACCATTTAGGTTCTGTAGGATATCTTGAGGGTATGTATCATGTATTTTGTTCATAGTTGGTAATACCACCTACCACTGGTGGAGTTTTCATACAACAACAACTACTACTCCACAATCAATATGGAATCGTTTGAGGCTTTATATGGGCGACCATTCTGGTCACCGCTTTGCTAGACTGACCCTAGAGAGTCAGCACTCATGGGTCTAGAGTTGGTACGAGCTACCACTGAGAAGGTGCAGATCATCTAAGAGCAGATGAAGACTACCCAGAGCCAGAATAAGTATTATGCTGATAGATGATGGAGACCTCAAGAGTTCGAGGATGGAGGCCATGTCTTCCTTTGGGTCTCACCTCATTGAGGGTTGTGGAGATTTTTCTGGGGAGGCAAGTTGTATCTAAGGTTCATTGGACCTTTTCAAATGTTGTGTAGAGTTGGCGAGGTGATGTATCACCTAGATCTACCTATACAGTTTCACCGGGTACATGATGTCTTCCATGTGTCACAACTGAAGAGGTATGTGCCTGAACAATCACACATCATCGACTAGGGTGATCTGGACATTGAGGATGGAGCAACCTTCACAAAGTACCCAGTGGAGATCAAGGATATATAGGAGAGGATCCTCCATGGGAAAGTGATTCCCTTGTTGCATGTCTGGTGTCCGTATAAGAATATTCAGAAGAGAACATGGGAGTGGGAGGCTCAGATTCATGCAAAGTATCCACATCTATTTGAGTAGACTTTATTTTGGATTTTTGGGGACATAAAGCCTTATGGTGAGGAGAATTTAAAGTCTCATATTTTTCATGTATTATTTTTAAATATTATATGTAATTATTTTTAGACCAACCTTTGTGAAGACATGTGATTCTGAGGCCTTGGGTGCCTGGAATAAATGTTTGAAATAAATTAAACTTTTAAATAGAAAATGTGTGAAGTTTTCCTGAAAAGTGTAATAAATTTTCAAAAAATCCCCATATAAAAAATCAGAAGGAACTATTATATTCAGAGAAACGAATTTACCTTAGGCGAGGCCTAAAAATGACCGGCACAAGTCAACACTAGAAGTTAGTTTTTGGACATTTTAAAGGAAATAAAATAAATTAATATTTTATTTTATTTTAAACGTTTCCATGACTCAGCAACACATTAATTGTTTTTAAATAACTAGGATCCCAAGATTAGTCTCATAACCCTAGAATTTTCTAGAGGCATGGAGAGGTGCCTCCTTGGAGGAACCTCTCAACAAAGAACGACGACAAATCGACTGTTCATGAGTTGCACTGCCAACAGAGTTAGACGATCTCATTGAAAATGGTATTGAAGTCCCTCTTCATCATCGATCAATCCTATCTAGAGGTAGGGGTTGTTATTTTGATTTTGTTTTCCTTGTTCTTGGATTAAAAAATGAATGTGGACCAACACATGAACAGTTTGACCCACAAATCGTTCATTCTTACAAGAGGGTTTTTATCAGGTTTATTTTGGGGAATTAATCCATGCATGATTTGAATCATATTTTATTTTTTACATTTGATACTTCTAACTATATTTGATCAACACCTTGATGAATGATGGCTGGGTTTTGTTCCTCTTTTTTTCTATTTAGATTTCTTATCCCTTTTTAACCTCGTCTTCTTCACGTTCTTCATCAGGTTATGAAAAATGGAGAGTTGTGCATCTATTTCACAACGCAACGATCCCAAATTAGAGATTTGAAATCATGAAAACCCATCAGAGGTGTCACGATGATGGTGAATGATGAATTGACTAGGATCAGAAGAAATCGTTCTTCGAACACTGTTCGCATGGATGATCGAAAAGCATTCTTGGAGCTGATCGGATGCCCAAAACCAATGGAATCAACCTTGCAATAATTAAAAGACCTAAAATCTTGAGTTTTATGGTGATCGGATGGCCAAATCGATAATCATAGCTTCGCCCAAAGAAATGGATGGAGAACAGTGTTTTCTAGAAAAACACAATGAACATGGTGTGTTATCCGAAGAACATGGCATGTGGGGATGGCTCTGTAGTGGCTAGGGTTTCATAATGTAGGAAGTGAATCCATGGAATGTGACAATTTTCACATGGCATGTGGGTCCCTATACAAGAATCAGCATGTATCTGGGATGATACATGGACACGGGGTGGAGTACATGACATGTACTCCACCACATAGACAGACAAGACTGGTTACATGGGTTACACCATGTACTGTACACTGGTTGGAATACATGGGTCGAATCCATGTGCGGGAACATGTCTAGTGTACACGGAGAATACCCCAGATAATCAGACACAACGTGTGACCATAACTACACCCTATGTATTCACTTTTTACACGACATGTCTTCTGACTTGGGTTATTGCACACGGGTAGTACCTGAAGTCAAGGGACATGGCATGTGACATTGCTACATGACATGCACTCTTTTCTACATGGATTTATCTATTTTTACACCATTCCTTGGACATGTTTCATTTGGGTTAGCGCCCCCTTTACTCATTCCCCTAAATTTTGGTTATCATTTCCATCTACAAGAGTATAATACCTTTATCTGGACCTTCTGGATAGAGTCAGAATCCCTCTGAGAGGCCCAGAGCGAGATCCTCTACCCATTCTTGGCCCTAGGTAGATCTAGGTATTGATGTGACCAATCCTATAGGATGAAAATACTCTACTTATCAAGTGAATTCAGATGATTCGTGGTATACTCCAAGGCCCAAGCAGTGATCCTCATTTTTGCATCGTGATATTTTCCCACTTAGGAGTGAGTTCTCCCAGAATGAGTGCATCTCTTATCTCTTTATATCTGCATCTATTATCTCTTCAGATCTTTTAGTGTATCTATCTCTCTCTCATGACGCTTCCTGACAAACGGTACTTCCCAGGCGTACATCATCAGAGCTACCAGACTCATGGATTTAGTTCTCCTAGATGAGTGCTTCATGGAATCTTCAGACTAAATCCCTATCATGGGTATGTGGTTTGTTTTGATGTACTTATAGACTACGGGTCTATGTTTCGATTATATATGGATATGTTTCTCTTATTATAGGTTATGTAGACATATACTCTGTAGATATTGCTATGATTTCACTTTATGTATTGCTTTGTGGTTTTTGGGGTCCTCTACTAAGTATTGTTATACTCACCCCTTTATTGGCTTTTCCCGCATATATTGTGTCTTATGCAAATGATCATAATTTTGACGGAGTCTAGGGCGGACCAGGATTGGACCAAGATTTGTAAGATTCCTTATAGGTCAAGTTGTTATTATGGATATGAGTACTAGTCCCAGTACCTATTTCTTTCTTACAGGTTGGACTCCATAGTTTGCAGACTCTTTCATTTGGTGGGATTTTATTTTTTCCTAGTTTACTTTCCGCACTTCACTTTATGTTGTACTCTAGTGGTTGGGTTTATTTGTATGCATGAATTTTGTTCCTTAATGGTTATTATGTTTCAGCATTTGTGGGCTTGGAGATGTGTGTGCGTGTATAGGTACTTTGGAAATGCCTCCCATGTTTATGACATGCCTACTTAGTGTTAGTCAATAGCCCCTGGCCTGTTAGAGGAAGGCTTGAGGAGTCATGGTGTGGGCCCTACTGGGACAGGTCATGACATCAAGGCCTTGTTATAATTTAATGATAATGGAAAGATTTAAAAAAATATTGTATGAATGGTATAAACTCTTAAACTTTTTTCAGAGCTCCTATATATTTAACTATACTACTATCTATCCCCACAAAAATTAAAATGTCTCAAAGTTGTTGAATAAGGACTTCACTTTATAAATGTGCAATATGAACTGGTGGATCTTGGCTAGCACTAGTACTTTTAACCTGACGAGGCTCCCTCCTACTAACTGGGATAAAACTATGAAAGTAATAGGTCATACTATAGTATGTGATCTATAAACCTAGAGAAGGTATCCTATTATCCACATGGAAAGGAATCTAGTGAATTAGGTATATAGAGTGATGCCTTTTGATGCTATAGTCTCACTATTTATAAGGAACACTTTCTAGCATAGGTCAATATATATTTGGGATCACTGTTTTCTATATGTATGATAACCCTACTAGGATATTTGAGGTTGGATAATATCCACATGAAACCGTAAAAGGATTCATCGATATTTTAAATCCAATGTCAATTCATTTATGGAGCTCCTTCCCCATTACATTTGTGGATTACCACATAAGTTCTTGATGATTAAGGGTGTCCACCAAGGATCTATCCAAATATCCTTTATGGGAATAAATTATTTATACATGGATCCAAGGATTAATTACATAGATATATTATATATTACACATATACTGATCCCCACTTCCCTGTGTATCTGATGAAATGTTTTGGTTTATAGACTCTAATAGCTAACAGTTATGGAAAGAGGCTGACACTCTAATAGATGTATGAATGTGAGATCCAGATAGCTTCATAGATTTCTCCCACATTTAAATGATTATTTAACTCAGAACATGTATGGAATATTCAATATTCTTACATCCACTCAATATTAACACCATATATGAGGTATAGGTCCCAATCCTCCATGCAGCCTCATAGCTGGTCTTCAAATGATCGATGGAAAATGGAGGATTATTAGTGCACCTGGGACTCTAATTTGTATTCATGAGTATCTGGGGTCTTGTAATGATTCAATATGTATACATAGGTAACCTCCACATCATTGATATATTATTCCCTCAATGATATATTGTAACTTATAATATTGGCATACCTTTTGAACCAGAATCTTAGAAAATTAGAATTTGTCCTCGAAACATCCATGTATATCAAAAGATTGAGTAAATATATCATGATGAAATATTATTACATGAACATCTTGTGGTAAACTCCCATGACTTGGGAAACAGATAACAGATATGATGTATGTTTTCCATCTTGTCCTATCACCACGTCTTAGATTAGTTGGTCGATGTGAGCATTGACTTCGTAGTTTGGGAATATGTTCATAGGATGGGCCATTTTCCTACAATAGAATATTAAATGGTGCTAATTTGATAGAAAATATAATAATTAAAAATTATACCAGGAGAAAATAAAATCTATACCTGAAGACAACTAGGATTAAATTTAACAAAGTAAAGAAATTCCACCTAGGTTGATTCACTCAGCCCACTTGGGCCAGATTCTTTCACTCAAATACCCTTTATTTAGATAACTTTACATAGCCAACACTTAGTAAGTGGGAGACATTATAAGATCAAAATCATTAATCTGAGTTCACCTTGATTAATTTTTATTTCCTCTAGAACACCTATCTTTTCATACCTAGGGCATTGAATAGAAGTGAGGTTGATTCAAGGATTACTTGAAGTAAGGCATGAAACGTGAGTGAAAATTGATAATTGACAATTAAAATTTCACTTATGTTGAAGTAATGCATGAAGGGAAGGTAATACCATACTATTTTAAAAATTCAAACCACCTATCATGATCAACCATCATCACACACATTTTTAACCCAACTCTTTGCATGCAACAAAAGATTTTCTCACACATATTGCACTCTACTCTCCTATAAGAGCATTTGTGATCTTCCTCGATGCCAAATTCATGACAGGGATATTTATACCTCAAATTTTGTCCTAATTTATTCTAATTGAATCCAATTTTGATAGGGGTTGGGGGGATTTTTTGGTGAATATTTTTTTAAAATATGATGAAAACTAAATTGAATGAAGATAATCCATGGTTAAAATAAGTCATCCAGGTCTCTTACTCATGTGAAACATTTGAATGTTATCTGGTATTCACACCCTATTCCACCTTCACATAACTCCAATGTATGTTTAGGTTTTAGTATGTTTTTCCCCTTTAAGATAAGAATGGGAAAGCTCAACTTATGCACACACACCATCTCTGTACAAGAACTTGAACACTCATACTCCACACATGCCTCATTCACACAGACCCCTTTCACATATTCTCCTTGACATGTCTATACTCTATTCCTTGATATATTTTTTTATATATATAGTACATGTAACCCCAACTTTTACATTAAAAAATAAAAGGAAATGAGGAGGAATCCAAGAATATCTATTCAAGCAACCAAGCCTACTTCCTCTCCTTCAAGAAATATTCTAAGTTAAAAATCCAGAATAATGGTGGAGATCTGGGGTAATTTCATCATAAAAATATTTAACAATTAAACCATTATGAAAAATCACTTAAATTTTATTCCTTGATAAATTGTGTGAAGGTACTATAAAGGATAATACTAGTGAACCAAATGCCCAAAAAAATTAGGAGTATATCATTAATGTGCTAAGAGTACAATTCACTACATGGTTTCTACACTAGGTAACCCAAGAACCTAGTAAAACCACACTAGGGTGACACTTTATTTAAACATCTATACCTAAATGACACTTCACCCAACTATTTAGCTAAGGAAACACTTCTTTAAACCTTCTGGATAAGGTGACACATCATATATCCATTCACACCAGGGAAACCCATCACCCAAGCCTCTATGATTGGGAACCAATTATCCCAGGTACTAAAAGATGGGTGAAAATTCTACCAGGTCCTATACATGGTCACCATATAACACTAGTTCTATAACTATTCACTAATTCACCCAGGTCCTGTAGTTGGGAACCACTTCACCCAAGTCTCATACTTGGGTTCAATTTCACCCCGATCTTATACCATGGGATCATACCTAAAAATATAGAGACCCATAAATTTCATACATAAAAATTACATATTTTTTATGAATGTTCAATACATAAAATTATGATCCACACTATAACCATAAAGGTTTAGTAACATTTAAGATTAGATACATAATCCTCTTATTTCATGATAGATCTTCAATTTTTACCACATAGAACACATCTTAGGAATACCCTACTTAAAACAATCCTTCTTAATTTGGGAATGTAAAAACATAATAAAGGGTGGTACTAGATTATTAGTAAGGGTAACACATAATATATCAATCAATGAGAATAAATGAGTGTAATATAAGAATAATGGTATGAGATCATGATCATAAATTACAAGGTTCATACCAAATCTATCATATATCATAAACATGAGTCACAAAATGAAACCCTATCATAATAATAGACAATATTCATAAGATTTTGGAATCATCAATAATCATTCATGATCCATGTGATCATAATACAGACATATAAATGGTGCAAAAAAACATAACCTTATAACATTGTGAACATGTATAATTAGAAACAGGTTTGCTCCACAAGTTAAGGAAAAAAATAAGGCCCTTACCTAAACTTATGTACACAAAACTAAGTCCACACATAATATAATAGACATTTAAACCATGTACATGAATAATATTATCGGTATGAAAACTATGTCCATGCATAATCTTATGGATATGAAAACCAAGTCCCCAAATAAAATCATGAACATGAAACCATATTGACACATAACATATTTATATGATAACTTATCCATATTTACCCAATACTTTGGAGGGATATATAATTCTAGGACCACCCATCACATAATCATAATTCATTCATATGTGTGTCATAAGATCATAAATCCTTCATTATATATCATAACCCGTGGAAAGTAAATGAGTTTCATAAACATATCATAATCATAATCAGGACACTGAAAGAATAAGGATAGTATCATTGGATCATATACCTACTAAATCATATGTAACATCCAAACATGTCATCATAGATGAAAATTCTTTTAAAATATCACATAAAATATTTCAATAAGAAAATATTCTTTCACTTTTAAATCACTTATTTAAAATCTAACGAAATCTAAAATATTATAGAAAACATTTTTTTTTTGAAAAGAACCATGTAAACTTGTAAATTAAGATTTATATCATTGATAATTCATGATTTATGGAAATTATGTTCTTGATGTATATGTGGAAACAAATATTTCTTTCATATTTTGGTAATAAGTCAAAATTACCTCATTTGGAAAATGGTAAGAAGATACCTTTCTTACCATTTTTTAAAAAAATGGTTAAAATGAATTTAAAAAATCATTATATAATAGTAAAAACATTATTGAAAACATTTTTAGATGACATGGACTGAGAATAACAAGAATTTTCAACCAAAGAGAAAATAATGTCAGTTTTCGTTAAAAATATCCTTTCGATCTATTGAGTTATTAAATGCAAGGAAAATGAAAGGAAAACATGTTTTCTATAGAAATAACCAGAGGAGAATAAAATTCATGGGATTGTTAATAGATATGTTATAAAATTACATCATCAAAAAACTGATCAAAAAATCCCAATACACAGGGAGATTATAACATAAATCCCTTAATGTTTTGGTAATTTTTGAATCATAACCCCCATGAAAGAATAAATTCAAAAGAATCATTAAATATCATGAACATAATAATAATCATGATATAACATGTAAAATAGGATATATATATATATATATACACACACATATTATAAAATAATATAGGTTTATAACATAACATATATCCCAAATAAGACAATTTGAGATGACAAACCCTTACCTCAAGTTCCACTTGCTTCGAAAGCACTCTTACATCCTCTTATTCGGTGGAATTCCATTTTATATATTCTTATGGACCCTTGTAATGGTATTTTAAGAATAAAAAAACTTATACATCATGGATAAGTAAGTTTATAATATGATTGGGTAGGTTTTGGATGAGCTAGACGACTCCAAGTTGTGTAAATAAAAGAGCGAATGAGCTTGCTTTTATAAGGGAGGGAAATGAAACACTTTGAATTACTAATAACATTAAAATATAATTAAGTCATTCTGGAGAAAAATGATTTAAAATGGATATGTATTCCAAGATAAAGAGTATATGGTTGTAATATCCTCATCAAATGAAATTTTTATAGGTTTTGGGGTCATTTTAAACCTTATCTTTTGGTTTAAACCCTTCATTAAACGATTTTAACCTTAATTGAAGTAATGAATTTTTCAATATTAAAGGGTTATAGTTTTAATTAAAAGGTTTAAATTATCTCATAAATTTCCAATATATGACATTCTAGACCATTAATCATCCTTATTGTCCTCTTTCAAGTTTTTTATGATTTTTAGATAATTTAATAAAATATAATTAAAATAAAAAAATTAATGTCATTTTTAGAACTATTAAAATAATTTGATGTTGACAAATACATGAAGATATTGGAATTAAAATATAAACCTTTCACACATCACAAATATATTATATTTATCCAAAAAAATATGGAACATAATAATTCCCCCAAATTGTATGACATTTAAATTTTTCAGAAGAATTTTTTTTATTTTTGTGTTAATTAAATAAACATCGTGTCGGGGTTGCATAATCATTTAATTTAATTATTAAATCACTAAAAATTAATAATAAATTAATATTAAAAAACTAATTTATCTCTAAAATAAATTTTTATAACCGTACTTAACCTCTCTTTATTCTTATGAAAAGGTATTAGAGATATTAAAGTTAAGTGAGTGACACTTTTAAATTTATCTTTTAATTAAATATTATAATGGCCAAAATCAAAGAAAAATAAAACCAATTTTACATATTTTTGAAAATTTCATGGATATGTATAAGCTATACTCATCTAATCGGATAAATATGAGTGTTAGAAAATTTTTGAAGTCTTATCCCAAATTAATAACACTATTTTACCCATTTTATCCTTACCAAGGTGAAAAATATTTACCAAGATTAATATTAAAAAATTTAAATAATAAAAGGGGTAAATTTATTGAATTTTGAACACCTTATTGTAAATATGGAATCTATTTATAAAGATTCAATATCTAGAAGTGGTAGAATTTATTTTAAGATAAAAACCCAAAACACGAAGAAAATCATTTTTTTCATAAAAATGTCCTTTAAGTATATTTTTTTTATAAAAAATTATACTATAAAATTGATTCCAATTAACTTAATTGGTTTAGTAATATAATATTAATAATTTTACTTTAAAATAATTTCTTTAAATAAAATGAATTTTTAAAATTCTTAATCTAAAAATACATCCATACATCCAACGTTAAGTTTTTTTTTTGCAAGTGGGAAAATTCCAAGACAATAAAACATAAAAAAAATTCATGGTGGTATAAAATAATAAATACTAAGATAATCCTCTTTAACAAACCTACAATACCTGGTAGGAAGCGATCCCATGATAAAAAATAATAAACTCTGGATTTTTCAAGCCACCCACGAAGCAAAGCAGTCTACTGCTTTGTTCCCATCCCATTAAGTTTGATATATGGCCACCCACAAATCAAAGTTCCTAAAACAAAAATACATTTTTTCAATAAAAATAACCATTTTTCACTATTAACTAGAAAATTAAACCTTTTAGAAAAATCCAAGAAATTCACTTTATAATAAGTTTTAAATTATGATTTCAAAAATTATATTATTTTTATCAAATAAAATTTCTAATTATCCAAGAAATTAATTTTATATTCTTTCAAAAAAATAGATAAATATCATTTTTGAAGAAAACATATTTTTTAAACATAAACTAATTTACTAAAAATTGATTGCTTATTTCCTAAGAATTAACCAATACATTTTTATTAACTATGAACTTTATCTATATTTCAATATATGATTAATACTATTAATACCTTCCAATTAAATGGTTATATTATAACAATTATAATAATATATATATTCATTAAATCTTGATATTTTATCTTTTATATGCTATCAAACATAGTGTTCCTATAAAAGTATGAGGGTGCTACATTATCCCTACCTTAAATAAGTTTATTCCTATTGATTTGAACTTTTTATCAGTAATCAAGGATTTGAAATTTTAAAATAACTTTATTGAAACCCCACATTGCACAGAGAGATAATAAAACATATTTTAAAATGGGAATGTGAGAAACATAATGGTTACATGAAATAATATATAATCATGTTAACTGATAAGGAGAACATTGGTGGGTAGTTAAATTATTGACATGGAGGAGAAAACTACCCTAATAGAGAGTGATAGAGAACATTATCATTAAAAAGTTAATGATCAAAAAAACATAAATATGTGATTGGTGAACAATCAATCGATTCAACTAAAATGAAGCTAAAATTAAAAATTTTATTTCCAGATCCTTTTCCAAAATTTTAGAGATTATTTTATTTTAAAGATAAATAACTTGAGAAAATTTACTTACTTGATTTGTTTTTATTTCATAAGAATTATTTTATCATTTTTTATGATTTTATTAATTTTCACTTTATCTTTTACTCTAAGAAATTAATATTCAATGTGAATTTTTATACCTGAAGCACTAAAATTAATTTTTAATGGATCATAAAATCCTTATAAGATTGAAAATTCATTCATTATTTCTCTAGTTATTATAAAAAAATGGTTTACACAAGCTATAAAATACTGGTAAATAAAATACACCAATATCTAAAACCTAAACAATAACATGAAAAGTTCAACTTAATCCATTCCAAAAAAATTGTTAACCTTAATGCTACTCCAAAATATATCTGAACAAGACTAAAACTCTAATATCATAATTATTTTATCTCATATCCTTCCATGATCAACTTATTAATTATATTGAATTAATTTTTATCACTCATAAAGTATCATACCAAAATGTATATACTTTGATCATATTTTCTCCAAAATATACTAATCATTTCCCAAAATAAAGTCACAATAAAATCATATATGCTTCCAAAAGATAATTCACCCTTTATTCATTAAATAATATCATATATTATCCAAAAATATTTATATTGTGTTCATCCTTGCATCAATTGAATATAATAGGTTAATTTTATAATGACCCAAGCTTCTCATGTGTATGTATATATATATATATATATTATGCTGGAGGATCGTATAGGTATCGCTCCTTTTGAAACCTGAAAACATAAATTACCAGTTCATATATAAATTGTATCATCTCCCACTATGTTATTCATAACTAGAACCCTTCTTATAAATATCAAACATAATACATTTCTTCCTAACCAAGGGAAATGAAACATAAGAAACAGTGAGCTTATATTCTCAATTAAGAGTAAACAAGGGAGATACATAAGCATAACATGATCATAAGTTTATTAGAACACGAGAATAACATTTAAAAACTATACCGTACATATAAAATTTCATAATCTTGTGTCATGGAATAAATATTGGTATTTCATAAGACATGGATCATATGGAAATTAAATAGCATTATCCATGAGAGCATAAAATTGGCATAAGACATGGAATTGTGGCATATATATAAGAATAGAAAATAATTTCCATATTAGTAAAGGCTCGCTACCAAGGCTATAATAGTGGAATGGGTTTACTCTCCAAACCATTATAGTAGTTAAGGTTCACTCCCAAGACCATCATAGTAGAAAATTTTCCTTACTAAAATAGGTTCAATCCAAATTCTAATCTAGTCTATCTCATATGATATAAAACTTTACCAAATGCATTGGATAGAGATATAGGTCTTACCCATCACATAATGAAAATCATACATATGTATTTCCCAAGATCCAAAAATAATTAATAATATCATAACCCATGAAAAGAAATTTTCTTCCTAAACATTTCATCATAACATGAAATATGGAAAAGACACAAGTTTCATAATCATTTCATCATTTCATCACAGTCAAACCCATGAAAAAAAAGTTTCATAAGAATTCCCTCATAGGGTAACCCGTGGGATAGAAGCAGGTTTCATAAACATAATGACATCATAAATAAAAAAACATTTAAAGAAATAATAAGAATGGTATCCTTGGATCATATCCCCAAAAAGGCATAGGTAACATCAACAGATCTCATCTTAGAAAGAAAATGGTTTTGAAAGATCAGTTAAAATATTTCTTGAGTAAAATATCATTTCCAATTTCAATTTTTTTAAACCTAAAACATTTTAAAAATACTTTTCCTTGAAAACAAACTTGGACTATTATAAAGTAATCTTCAATGAAATTATTTCTTGTAATGACGTAGAATTTTTTTCACGGCATACACATTAAAATTAATATTCCTTTCATATTTTTTATAAAGACTAAATGGGCATTTTTTGGAAAATTACATGAAGATTAATTTCAAAAAAAAATTATAAAAAAATTCAAAAACGGTAAAAATTTATTTTTTAAATCATTTTCAGAATGTTGAAAACAATTTATAAAATAGTTTTAGAAAACAAGGTTTTGGAAGAAAAGTGAGTTTTCTACTTAAGAGAGAAATAAAGATGATTTTTATTAAAGAAATTAACAAATGAGTACATAAAGAGAAGAAAATAAAGGGAAAACACTTATCTCAATACATAACTAGAGGATAATAATATTTATGAGTTTCTAGAGAGATGAATCATAAGATTTTATCATTAAAAACATAATCATCAAGAATCCTGATAAACAATGAGATTGTAAGATAAAATATTTACCTCTTTGGTAGAATTAAATTTTAAGAACCATAAAGTAATAAAATTAAATTAAACATGAAATATCATGATAAAAAATAAATTCATGACATTACTATCAAAGGGAATATATATACACTTCATAAAAGAAGATTGGAGAATAACATAACATATGTCTTAAAGAAGTCAAATTGAGATAAAAATCCATTACCGCTTTGGTAAATTTTAAAATTTAAATCAAATGAAATATATAGAATAAAATGGATATGTAAATACAAGTTTTTTATTATAATAATCATAAAATACATTCACGGGAAGTATATACACTATGTAAAAGAATTACATGATACATAAATCTCATACCTTAAGTCTTGACTTCCTTCATACACATTCAAACCTACTATATAATATATATAAGTTTATTATAAGTATAATTTTATTATAAATATATTAAATAACTATAATTATATATATCATTCCATATATTATATTCTTATGACCTTTTTTGACCCGTTTATTAACAATTCTATGTAAAGTGACATTTTGGGAAATAATTTCTTTGTTTGTAATGTATGTTTTGATTTTTTATTTTTAGTAATCTTACTTTGATCATGGTTCCATAATATCCATAATGTTAATCATGATATAAATATTATATATATTAATTATATATGTTTTTATAGTTATCCATAATATTTAGAAATAGAAAATAAAATACACCGTTCTTGGAGATGGTAGGTCGTATATACGCATGAATGTTGTTCCCATTTTATCAACGAATTGAAATAAAGAAATTTAAATAATAAATGAAAATTTTAGAATAATTTTATGTCATATATATAACATATTTTCATTAAATCCATCCTTATTACCTTCCATGTAAATCATGAATAAATCACATCGCTTCGTGAGGCGGTAGTTCGTCGTACACACGAGCGAAGTTATCATATTCCTACAGAATATAAAGTACGAAGTAATATGTGATATAATAATTCTGTAAGCATAATAATATCATAATTATCCTATATAAACATCTAATCCATCACTTATCCATCTTTTAGTGGTGGTGGTGGAAAGTGAATAATGTCAATTCGCGAGGTTGTAGTTTATCGTACACATGAATGGTGATTTCATATCCTATTTGATAGAAGATGAGATGGTTTTAGGTCATGAACTTAACATAAAAACATCCAATTATATGGGATATACATAGGTTGTTATATAATTATGGTTTAATTATAATTTAATGAGGTTTAGTATAAAATAAAATAAAATGATCGGTTAGGGTTGTTACCTCTTCGGCAGACAACTTCTTTTGGTTTTCACCGAAAGGATTCTTAGGTTGGATTTCTGACTAAAATAAAGCTTCAAGGATGGGATTAGGGAAGAAAGGAATTTATTTTGGTAGTTATTAACGGAAAAAATGGTTTTATAAGTGTGTATATTATAGGAGAAGGGGTGGCCTTTTTTAACTGAGGTGAGTGGCACACTTGTAATTTTTTCAAAATAAGAATGTGTACCCATGTTTTTAACATGAAAAATGATTAAAAATGAAAAATTATCAATACTAGAAGATAAAAGAACGAAATATTTCTATAAAATGTGTTTTGAAATCGTATTGGGTCATTTTTAACTCTTAACATTTTAGTTTAACTCCTCGGTTAACCCATTTTTCCCTTAACCTCTGTAAATAAGTTTTACTATTTTTACTATTGATTATTGTAAAAAATTAAGTTTAAATTATTATATAATATAAATTATGATGATTTAAAATATGGAATAAATTTTTCCAAATTACATTCACAAAATTGGAAAATTTTAATTTAAAATTATATCCACAAACCCGATGAGAAAGCGGTTTTCAAAAGAGAAAATGTTCAAAAGTTTAAAACAGTTTTATATAAAAATTAATTATGAAAATGATTCTAATTACCAAAATTGTATTAAATGATATATAATTTAAGTAATTATAGTTTTACACCCATTTAAAAAAAACTCATAAAATCTTTAAATGAAAAGAAATTTTTCAATAAAAAACCAATATTTTTCACGATGCACAGAATAATTAATATTTTTCGAAAAATAAAAAAAATCACACTAAGATAAATTTGGCATGTTGATTTGTAAAATTAATGTTAGTTTGTAAAATTAACTCTATAAATGTTTCAGAAAATAATTTTCTTATTTTTCACAAAAAGAAATAAAAAATACTTTTTGAGAAAATATTATTTTCGAAACGTATAAAGTCTTTTCTAAAAATTAAGTACTTTTTCTTATTAATATGTTTTCCTTATATATAAAAAATATAATTAATATTTAAAAAATTATTTTTAATATTTATATTGATAATTTTAATGGTGGGGTTATAGTGTTTAAATAATATTATTATTAATATATTGTGGTTTGTTAAAACTCAATGTTGTACGTAGCACAAGCTAAACTTAATGTTGCATATAAAAAAAGAAATAAAATAAATTTAATTTATTTAAAAAAATAAAAACTCATAGTTTTTCATTTTAACCCCCTTAAAATTACTTTATTCCGCAAAATTCTTCACTCTTTTACAATAAAATAAGGATTCTTTTGCATCATTGTTTCGTTAGGTTTCCACATAACTACTTTAAAATAGTTGTTTGGTAACAAAACTTTGACCATGTAAGTGGTCTTGTTTCATATAAATTTCTAAATATGATCCAAAATCTTCATTTTTTGTTCCTCACAAGAAATATCAGGCTCTAGCAGAATGATATTTGAGTTAAATACATGTGGAGGATGATGTTTGTACTTCCTCAAGAGAGATACATGGAACACAACATGGACTTGAGAGAGGTTTTGTGGGAGTACCAACCGATAGGATAACATCTTGATATGATCAATAATTTCAAAGTTTGTGACATACATAGGTATTAGTTTTCCCTTCATTCCAAATCCCATTACCTTCTTCCGTGTAGAAATTATTATAAACACCTTATCACCAACTTCAAATTCAAGATCACACCAGAAATTATTAGCATAACCTTTTTGTTAACTCTGAGCTGTATTGATTTCTTATTGAATGGATCTAAAATTATTTTTTATTTCATAAAATATCTCATGTATTAATAGATTTATTTCTCCATCATCATTCCATCACACTTGATATCTACACTTCTTTCCATATAGGGAACCATAAGGAGCTATTTTAATGCTCGAGTGAAAGAGATTATTTTAAGAAAACTCAACAAGAGGAAGATGTTTTTTTCATATACCTTTAAAATCCATAGAAAAAGATCCTATCATATCTTATAAGGTTTTAATTATTCACCCATACTAACCATATGTTTGAGGATGATATGCAGTGTTGAAACTTAACTTCATATCCAAATCCTATTAGAGAATTTTTCATAACTTCATGGAAAACATCAGATCCTTATTAGATATAATTTAATGTTATACTCCATGAAACCTAACCACTTCTTTAATTTATATTATAAAAATCTAATCAAGAGATAATTATTCTCTGATTGTGATGAAGTGTATTATAACGAACCAGACTGGGTACCCTGGTAACCCGATAACTGAGCTGATCCTAACATAGCCTAAAGGGCATTATTGATCCCCACAGGTCAAAGATTAGCACCTGAAATCATATAAAATGAATGTGGGAATGATTTTACAATAACAATGTGGAAGTAAAAGAAATAAGACATTATGAATATCAAAAGAAACTCCATTGGTAGTAATGTACCAGAAGAAAAATAGGCATAAACAAGCCCAAAGTACTATAACAAAAGTACTAAAATAAGAAAAATTCCCAAGTCCCAATGAGGATTCAAATCACTAAGTCTACAGATCAATAGTTAGAACCACCTCCAAAAGGCACTTTTCCCTTACTCGATCCTGGAAGGAGGTAATCTACAAACACCTGAAGGCACAAGTAGGGTGTGAGAAAAATCCCAGTAGGATTTCACCCAATGGTTCCATAATAAGATTCCATTATCAAATTAACCAAATAACTGATTTAAAATTTAAAATAGTCAGGTTTGGAATCAAGAGCATATATCACAAATAATTCTTCAAAATTTAAAAGATGGAAATACTTTAGAAACTCATGATTTACATTACAAAATGATGGAAATAATTTCAAACAAAGCATTAAATTTCAATTTATGGAATATTTATAAAACAATGGAGCAAATTTCTTAAACAAACACTTTTATATTAAAAATTTTATATAAATTCACAATCCATGTAAATAGTTTAAAATAATGACATATTTACATTAAAATAAAAACAACTGAGCTACATGGTCATATTCTAAATTGGTATGATAGTTCCAAGATATAGATAACTGAAACTATGAAATGAAAAATATGTCCATACACCCCTTTGGCCGAAGGAAAAGGGGACTCATCACCATCTTCTAAGGGATCTGATGTGATGATATGATGTTTTAGAATGTTTTATGTTGTAAAGTGCCCCCCAAAATAACTCACTAACTATATAAGGCATTCATTTTATCTAATACAAAACAATTATGGGAAATTTATTTTAAGAATTTTTAAGATATAATTAAAATTCATACTTCATTTCAAATATGCCAATTTTCTCTTTAAAAACCATAACAGGTTTTTAATAAAAAACATGACTTTTCAATGATAAAACCACCAGGTTTTTATCAAAACCATTTTAAATACATTTTCACAAATAAGGATTTAAAATCAATTCACAATCCAATTTCTCAAATAAATTCCACAAATTATATTCAATAATTTAATTTTTAAACAAATTCCGTAAATTTCATAACAAATGCCCAATTCATTGGAATTTTGCATCAAATACATTTCAAAATTAAATTCAAAAAATTTAATTGAATTTTTTTTTCATAAAATCCACAATTTAAAGTAAACTATTTAAATTTCCATAAATTTCAATAAACACACCCCAATTCAATGGAAT
Organism: Viscum album; assembly: GCA_963277665.1. Classification (NCBI taxonomy): domain Eukaryota; kingdom Viridiplantae; phylum Streptophyta; class Magnoliopsida; order Santalales; family Viscaceae; genus Viscum; species Viscum album. Next base: position 306,677,955 of record OY728136.1, read on the forward strand.
TGTGGGATTTTCAATTTCATGACAAAAACCAATTTTTCTAAAAACCCCAAATAATTAGAATTGGGTTTTTAAGAAACCATTTAAATAAAATTAATAAAAATACAATAATTGAATTTAAATCATCAATAGAATTTAAAAAAACAATTTAAGGTTTACATAAATTGGGCATCGTAATGGAACCACTTACCGAAATAAACGGATCTTACAACACCAAACCCTAATCAGGATTTTTCCATGAAGAATGAAGATAAAAAAATGGGAATCAAACATATGTTTTATAACCCAAAATAGAGGTTATTATATCCATAAATCAATATGGGGATCCATGTAACCCTAGTAAGAAAAAGTGAGATTGCAGGAGAATGAGATAGGGATGAGGAAATTAGACATGATAAGATCGAAGTTCATTCCTCAAGCTTAAGATCACTTATGGGAGAGATATGAGGGACCATAAATGCTTATTGGGAGCTCTAAGGATGGTAGAAATTAGTTTGGGTCAAAGGAGGTCTATTAAGGACCTAAATGGGGGGTTTAGTAAATTTTAATCAAAATTTGGATAAATGAAAATTTTTTCTGCATGGTTTCCTAGGAAGCGGGGCATGGTTTAGTTAAATTGTGCACAATCCGTGTTCCAGTTATAAATGGGTCACATAGTTTCACTAGAGACAGTTCATGGTTTTTTAAACTATGCATAGTCCATTCAAAGAACACTTTCCATTTCTCCCATTTTTCTATAGTAGGGCACACGGTTTGGAAAACCGTGCGCCAGCCATGCGCCAACTATGCCCTAGCCAAAAAACTTCAAAAAAATATAAATTTTTCCTGAATTAACCTCAAATGAAACCCAACCAAATAAATACCAAACAATAGGGTTTTAGGAAAACCTTAAAAAAGTAACAGGATGTTACAACCTCCCCACCGTAAAACTCCATATCTCTAAAAAGCCTACGATGAAGCTTTTATGACCAAAAGATGAGTACAATGCTCTCTCATCAGTTCCTACCTCTCCCACATCTCATGATTATCAAAAATGTGCTTCAATAAAACTTGAACCAAAGGTATCTTCCTCCCATTAAGTACCTTAGTTTCATAATCAACTATCCTGATTGGCCATTTAGTCACGAATAAATTAGGTTCAACTTCAACATCACTCGAGATTAGAACATGAGATGGATCAGATAGATACTTTCAAAGATGATATACATAGAACTTGTTAGGTATCAATTTCAGTTATGGTGGAAGTGATAAATGATATGAAACTTTCCCCACCTTCTCAAAAACCTCAAAATGTCCAAAAAAATGAGTAAAAAGCCTACCTTTCCTCTCAAAACATCAATGACCCAACCTGGGTGAAAACTTCAAGAACACCCAGTCACTAAAAGAAAATTTCAAAGGTCTATAGTGATTATCATCATAAGATTTATATCATCACTTTTCTATCACCATTCTTTGAAAAATCAACTGAATCTTTGTCATCATCTCTTTGACCATACTCGGTGTAACTAAGTAACTTTCACCATCTCTGACTAACACAACATAGATTTAAAATTTTGGCCATACAAGGCCTCAAAAATATCCATTATAATCACATACTTGTAACTATTGTTATAAGAAAACTCAACAACCCCCAAGTGATTATCCCAAGCACCACCAAAATCAAGAACACAAGTGCAGTGCATATCCTTGATAATCTGTATATATCTTTATGTCTAGACATCCGACTATAGATGGTATGTTTTACTCAAATAGACGTGAGATCCTAGTGCCACCCTAAGGCCTCTCCAAAAATGAGAAGTGAACTGAGGATCCCTATCAGAAACTAAATCATAAGTAACTCAATAAAAATTAATAATCTCTTTCACATAGATATTTCCCAACTCCTCAAATTTATTTGTATCATGAATGGGTATAAACTGAGATGATTTTGTTAGATTGTTGATCAAAAACAATATCACATTATTATTTATCTGGTTATGTGTAAACCTAACCAAAAATCTCGTACATATCTCATCCCAATTCCAAGTAGGGACTAGAAGTGTCTGAAGCAAACAAGAAGGTTTCTGGTGCTCACACTTCACCTGTTAGAACGTATAACAATGAGATATATACTCAGCAATGCCTTATATCATACATGGACACCAGAACGTACTCCAGATGTCATAGAGCATCTTCATGGTTCTTGGGTGCACTGCCTACTAGGAACTATGCTAATCCACCACCATAGCTTTCCTTAAAATAGACGGTACCACAACACTATTCCAAAAGAATAGAATGACCTATTTAAAGAATGACTAACCAATAATGGTCTCCACACCATTAAGAGAGTCTTTAATTCTGTAGAACTCATCATTAAGCTTTTTTCCCTAAAGAATCATCTCAATAATAGAACATTTCAACTGAACATTGGCCAAAGAAACCTCATTCCCTTATTCATGGACTCCAATATGAAACTATGAAAATAGATCCATCAAGTTCCACTCTTTCTATGATTATTTTACTTCTTCTGTTGCAATTTCCCTGGTCCAAGAATCTACAATGAAATTATCTTTCCCTGGGGTATAGTCTATGTTGAAATTGAAATATTGTAGTTATTTTCCCCAATGCATCTGGTAGAGATTTAAATAATTTTGAGAGAATATATAACTCAAGCTATTATGGTATGAAAACACGGTAAACCTTTATCTATAAAGGTAATGTTTCCAACTCTTAAGTGCATACATCATAGATACAAGTTTGAGGTCATGGGTCAGAGCTGACGAGAGCCATAGAAAATGACATGGTCACCCTATATAATAATGCAACCCAAGCCTAAACTCGATGCATCAAAAAAGACCACATAGCCCTTTTAGGCCTCTATAATAGTTAACACTTGCACAGTAGTCAAAAGATATTTCATTTTAACAAAATAATTCTAACATTTTTCATCCCAAAAAAACTTTACTCCCTTACAATTGAGTTTAGTCATCAAAGAATCCAACTTTGATAAGTCCTTTAAAAACCTGTGATAATAGCTGGCTAAGCCAAAGAAGCTCTGAATCTCAAAGACATTTCTTGGTCTCTCCTAAGTCATAACAACCTTCACCTTCTAATGATCAACTAATATTCTTCGTTTTTACACCACAGATCCCAAGAACTTCACTTCTTAAATCTATAAATTACATTTATAAATCTTGGAATAAAGTCGATGATTTCTTAGCATACTCAGAACTGTTCTGAGATGATTCACATGATCCTCCTTGAATGTCAAGTAATTGAGGATTTCATCCAGAAATACAACCATGAAAGTATCTGGATACACATGAAAAATCTTGTTTATTAAATCCATGAAAACTATAGGAGTATTTTTTAAACCAATGGGCATGAAAAGGTACTCATAATGACCATACCTACTCTGAAAGGTGGTTTTATAAATTTTAGATTCTTTTATCCTCAAATGATTGTAACCAGATTGAAGGTCTATCTTTGAGAACCACTTTTCCACTTTCAATTGATCAAATAGATAATCAATCTGTGGAAATAGATACTTTTTCTTTACCATAAATCTATTGAGCTTTTGATAATCAACACATAGGTTAAATGAATCATCAGCCTTATTATCCAATAGAACATGCACCAACCTAAGTGGCACACTCGAGAGTATGAATCCTTTCTATAAAATATCATACAACTGGAATTTAAATTCTTTCATTTTGGCTAGAGCCATGTGGTAATAGGGAATAGAAACCGGTTGATTTCCAAGCATTAAGTCAATAGAAAACTCAACCTCCCTCACTAGGGTAAAACTAATGAAATTTGAAGGAAACACGATGGGAAACTCAACAAAGATTGGATGGATATCACCACTCAAAGATTCTCACTCTAGGTTAAAGGCAAACACTGATATTAATTTCCCAAAATTTTGATAAGAAGGTCTGGATCTACAAGATCTTGTGTTTCATTATCCTTGAAAGACATGGCACACAACATTAGGTGTAGTGAAGGAGACCCATCGAAGATAAAAATCAATCTGAGATTTATTGGCAATGATCCAATCCATCTCAAAAATTATGTCAAGAGATTTCATGTTGAGAACCAAAAAATTCCAAGCAAGCTCAACATCTGATAGAGATAAAACACAAGCAGGACTATAGATACCCTACTCTCTATTCGTACCAAGGGGTCTAGTAATATCCATTGATCGGGAAAAAATATTCATAGGAAGATTAAGAAGATTAACAACATGGGTTGAAATAAAAGAATGACATGAACCTGTATCAAATAGAGTAGTCACTAATGATGAGTCTATAGTAATGGTATCTCTCACGGTATTTATACCTATATATTCTTCCTATGGATACTCTTCCACTATGTGGTGAAGATTCATTCCTGATTTATGAGATATAACCCTTTTTCACATGAATCATTTGATTGTGTTGTAGTTATAGAAGGTATGGATGATCCCGTGCCACTATAAGGAATGTAATAAACAAGGAATATCCTCTTAAAGTGACCTGAGAATCCAAAGGATACACAATTTTTAGGTTCCTTAGTGAACACTCTCTTTGAATGCCCCAAATTTTCACATTGGTAATAAACAAAAGGACCTCTTCTAGGCACTATAGGAGGTTTAGAAAAACCCAACTACCAATAACTACCATAAGAATAATAACACTTCCTGTTTACCTTAGAGGAATTCACACTTCCATTGGGAGATAAAGAAACTCTTAATAACCCTAACTTGTTACCCAGGTCCATCTCGACCATCATCACTCTATCCAGTACATCAGTATAAGAATGATGTTTTAGTAAGAAAACTTGAGAACGAATATCCTAAATAATTCCCAACTCAAACCATTGATCTTTCTTCTTCTCATTTGATATTATCTTAGGTGAAAAATGAACAAGTTCATAAAAATAGTATCCACACTAGGTCACGGTCCTATTAGCCTACTCAAGTTTGAAGAACTTATTAGACTTGGATAACAACATCGACTCTGGATATAACTATTTGGTGAAAAGTAATTTGAAGTATTTCCACTTTAATAACTCATTCTTATTCATCATTAACATCATGTCACACTATCTCTATCTTAGTCCTTCCAACACAAAGGAGGAACACTTTACTTTAATTTCATTGGGTGTGTCCAAAAACCCAAAAAAGCACTACATTCTTCTCAAACACTCCTCATCCTCTTGAGGGTAATTTAATCCCTTGAAAGGATCTATATTCTGGTGAAGGAACTCTTTAGAAAAAATATTGAGAACATTCCTATGAGGTTCCACAGCTAGAACTTGAATGGGGGCTAGAGGTGGTGCCTATCACAAAGCTTTCACAACATGCACAATCACCTCAACTAGATTCATGTCCACAAGGGGATTCACTCACTATGGTTCAACAACAACTTACTACTAGATCTGATTCACATGTGTTTTCAGATTCATGATGATATAAAACATTTGTAGACAAAAAAGAAGACATCATATTGACACTCAAAAAAAGAAACAAGGAAAGTTAATCCCACCAGATAAAAAACAATATTTGGATTTCAATCTATACAAATAAAAATAGGGAAAATACTAGAACTATTCCACAATATTTCTTTCCCTAAATACCCCTGATACATAAGGTTAATTGAGGTGGGATCTGGGCAGACACTCAATCATAAATACCTCCAATGTCCTGATAGGATTTCACAATGCATACTGACTTCAGGATAAGAAGCTCAACCTAGAGATCTGATGCCAATTTTTCACAAACTAGCTTAGGTAATCGGGTAACCCGATAACCAAGACGGTACAGAAATATATCAAAGGGAATTCCCGATCCCCATGGGTCGGTTAATAACACCTAGCATCATTAAAAATGAAAGTGGGAATGAGTTTCCACTAAGAATGTGGAAGTAAAAGAAACAATAAAGTATACATATCAAAATAAACTCTAATAAGAGTAATGTACCAAAATAAAAATAGTAATAAATTATCCTAGAGTACTAAAAAAAGTACCAAAACAGGAAAACTGACCAAGTCCCAACAAGGGAGAAACTCACAAAGTCCACAGATCAGCAGCTATAACCACCTCCAAAAGGTCCTTTTCCCTTGCTTGATCCTGGAAAGAGGTAATCTAAAAAAACTTAAAGGAACAAGTTGGGGGTGAGCCAAATCAAAGTAGGATTTCACCCAAAAGTTCCATAATAAGATGCCAATATCAAATTAACCAAATAAATGCTTTCAATTTTAAAATAAATAGGTTTGGCATCAAGAACATATATCACAAATCATGCTTTGCAATTTAAAAGATGTAAATACTTTAGCAACTGATGCATCACATTTCAAAATTCTCAAAATACTTTCAAACAAACCTTTACCTTTGAATTGATTGAATATTTCTAAAATAATGGCACAAATGGATCAATTAAACTCTTTTATATAAAACAGTTTATATAAATTCATAAGGCATGTAAATATTTAAAAACAATGACATATTTACATTCGAAATACAAACAAGCAAAAAACATGGCCATATGATAAATAGGTATGATAGTTCCAGGTTATAGGGACCCGACACTATGAAATCAAAAATACATACATATTCCCCTTTAGGCCTAAGGCATATGGGACTCATCTCCATTGCCTAATGGATGTGATGTGCTCATATTAAGGTCTAGAACATTGTAATTCATAAAGTACCGCCCAAAATAACCCAAAAACTACCTAAATCATGCATGAATTTATTATAAAACAATGATGGGAAATTTATTTTAAGATCTCTTAAAATACAATTAAAAATCATTATTTATTTCAAATATGCCAATTTTATCTTTAAAATCTATAATGTGTTTTCAATCAAAAACATGACTTTTCTATGATGAAACCACTGTGTTTCTGTCAAAAACATTTTAAATTCATTTTTTACAAATAATTATTTTAAATCAATTCAAAATCCAATCTCTAAAACCAATTCCAAAAATTAAATTAAATAATTTAATTTCCAAAAAAATCCATCAATTTCATTAAAAACCTACAATGAACTAGAATTGGGGTTTTTCATAATTTTACATCAAATACATTTCATAATTAAATTCAATAATTTAATGAAAACAATTCCCATCGAATCTAAAATTTAAATTAAACAATTTAAATTTCCATAAAGACACCCCAATTCATTAGAATTGGGGGCTTTCCAATTTTATGGAAAAAATCAATTTTTCTAAAAACCCCAAGTCATTGGAATTGGGTTTCTAATCAGAACATTAAAAGGAAATTAATACAAATCAAACAATTTCCTTTAAATCATCAATTTAATTTAAAATATCAATTTAAGGTTAAGATAAATTTGGAATCGTAATGGAACCACCTAGTGAAATCAATAGATCACACAATGTCAACCCCTAATTGGGATTTTTCATAAAGAATTATGATCACACAAATGGGAATGAAACCTAGGTTTAAAATCTCAAAACATAGGGTATTAGATCAATAAATCAATATGGGGAGCCACATAAACCTAGAGAGAATAATAGAGACTGTGGAGAATGATATCGGGATGAGGAAACTAACTATGAGAAGATCGAAGGCCATTTCTCAAGCATCATATCACTTATGAGAGGGATATGAGGGCCCAAAAATGATTCTTTTGAGGTGCAAGGATGGTAGAAATAATTTTAGGTTGAAGTATGTCCACTAGGGACCTAAATGGGGGGATCAATAAATTTTAATCAAAATTATGATAAATGAAAAACCAGTCTGTGCGGTTTCCTAGGAAGTGGCGCCAAGTTTAGTTAAACCGTGTGAAAGACATGTGCCAGTTATAAATGGATCACACAGTTTCTCCAGAGAAGGCGCATAGTTTGTTAAACTGTGCACAAGACATGCAAAGCCCACTGTCTAATTTTTTCCATTTTGCTATATCAGGGCACACAGTTTGGAAAATCGTGTGCCAGCCATGCATGAATCGTTCCCTAGGCCAAAAACGTCCAAAAATTTTATAATTTCTCCCGAATTAACCCCAAATGTAAGAAAACCAAATAAAGGCCAAAAATTGGGGTTTATAAATTCCTAAAAACAGTAACAAGATGTTACATATACTAACTTTATGAGATGATCGACTATATCCCATGTTGCATTATTCCCTTTAGATTTTTTTTAGGATTCCAATGAAAAAAATATATGGTGTTTTTTTCACATTTTCATTATTTTATAGGTAATGGATGTAACATTACCTTAGAGTTTTGTCTCTCTGCCTTGTCTTTCTGACATTCCAAGCACTGAGATAAAAAATCTGTGATATCTCTCTTCATACCATCCCACTAGAAATACTCTTTCAATTCTATATTCATCTTTGTACTTCCAAGATGAATATAGAAATAATAACTATGAGATTCCAATAAAAACTCCTTAAATTATGATTAAGGTTAAACTCATGAACATTTCTATCCTTCTTTTGTAGCTCTATATCTTCCTTCTATGACTCTTTAATATTTACATAGATGGTTGAACATTCAATTGAGCAAGATAATATTTTACCCTTCATTTAGGATTTCCAGCTCAATCCTTTTGAAATATAGAAATAGTTGATCTCTTGTGATCCTCATCATGGATAAGATAACATGACCCTTTTGACTCAAGGAATCATCCACCTTGTTCTATTTCCCATGGTGGTAATGAACTAAGCAGTTATAGTCTTTTATCATATATAACCATATTCTCTAAAAAATATTCAAATACATCTATGTGAATATATAATTTAATCTCTTATAATCAGAATATATACCACACTTTTCTCCATAAAGATAATACCTCCATATCTTTAATGCAAAAAATTATGATAGATAACTCCAAATCATGAGTTGGGTAATTTTTCTCATGAATATTAAATTATCATGAGGCATAAACTATAACCATGTTATTGTGTATAAGAATACCTCTCAATCCATTATTAGATAAAATGAAATAGATTATTAACCCTTCTCCACTACAGGGTAATGTAAGACCAGGTTCACTGACTAATATTCTCTTTAGTTACTTGAAATTTTCCTTACACTCATCTGTCAAGAGAAACTTGGATCCCTTATGAGTTAACTTGGTGAGTCTATTAGATAGCCACAAGAACTTCTTCAGAAACCATCCATAATATCCATCTAAACCAAGAAAACTATGGAACTCATTCACCTTTTTGGGTCTGGGTCAACACTCATTATCCTTCATTTTTTATGGATCTACCAATATACCCTTTATTGAGATTATATGACCCCAGAATGAAACCTTTTTCGTACAAAATTCACACTTTGTAAATTTTCCATATAGTTTCTCCTTTATTAGGTTCTTTAGTATAATTCTAAAGTGATATTGATGCCCTACCTTACTATTTTAATAGATAATAATATCATCTATAAAGACAACCATAAACTGATCAAGGTAATCTATAAAGACTCTATTCCTTAAATCAAATAATATAGTGGGAGAATTAGTAAGACTAAATGGAATCACTATATATTCCTTTTGTCCAAAAGATTGTACAGAATTTTGTATTAGGTATATCCTCCTTCTTGAACCGCAATTGTTGATAGCCATAATGAAGTTCAACCTTGGAAAAGTATTTAGCTTCTCAAAGTTTATTAAATAGGTTATCAATATGAGGTAGAGGATACTTATTATTCATTTTGATCTTGTTCAGACTCCAATAATTAACATATAGTCACATCGATCCATCAATCTTTTTAATAAAAATATTATGTGCACCCCAAGGTGAAAAACTTATCTAAATGAATTCCTTGTCAATGTTCTCTTAGATTTTCATTTTCAATTCCTACAACTCAATAAGAACTATTCTATATGGAGTCTTTGAAATTAGTGTGGAATGAGGTATGAGTTCTAATGAGAACTCAAAATCACATTTTGGTGGAAATCTAGGAAACTCTTCTAGAAATAAATAAAAAAACTCATACAAGATAAATAGTGGAATCTCATGCTAAACTTTCATCATGTTATCTTGTATTCTTGATGAGAGTCCACTATTTATCCACTTTTCCTTCCAAATTATAGACCATCAAAATGACTTTTTCATGTTCCAGACACTGGATAATGGAAAATATCTTTTTAGTGGTACTAATCCATTGATCACAACTAGAATATCAGTGGATATACTAAAAGAAGTCATACATTACCTCATTATGTAATCAATAGAATATTCTTACCTCCTTTGAGGACTTAGAAGTTTAGCATGATTCATGTCTTGAGAAAGTTTCATGAACATAAGAATAATATTTTTCATTCCATGTACCATAACATTTGGTTTCTCATGAAGAAAATCATTTCATTTTATATCACACTTAGCATTAACACGGTTCCTTTGGGTTCCAAAAATTAACTAAAACCAAATAACATAGTGTAAGAAACAATAACCATTGGGGGGAATACCATAATCATGAAAAATAACTTATAGGACATTTAAATCATGACAAAATATGTTTAATATTTGAAATATTAGGTTTATCTGAGGTTATTAATTATCATCATATATTTAAATCCTTCATGATGGTTCATAAAGAGTTTTTCAGTTTCCAAAGAATATCCCTGAGGAGTGTCAAACTAAGTATATAGCAAGGCCCATTGTCATGCACTAGGTGATGATCAAGTCTAGCTCAATGTGAATTATTCAAAGTTATCACCCATTGGTACCTCTTTTCTATAGACACATCTACTTTTAGTATCCATACAAGGATTTAAATTCTTGGAAACTAATCATTATATCCTTTTCCAAAATTGAAGGACATTTTCTTATACTTTGACTCATCCTTAGACTTATCTTTAGACATGTAATTAGGGATCTTAGTAAATTTTTCTCATACTAGTTTTAGATGGTTAACTAAGAATATCCTATCATACCAACTATAATAACCCAATCTTCTCATATATAGATATTAAATATTTTTAGATGTAAATTAATTAAATTATACAAACATGTTCATGGGGGTCATAAGGGTATAGTGCCTTTATAAAAATTGAAACCTAAATAGATAGTTTATATTTTAACTACATTATCTCCCACTATATTCTTAATAACTAGAAAACTTATTATAAATATAATACATAATACATTTATTTATAACTTAGGGAATGGAAATATAAGAAATGGTGAGATCAAATTCTCAGTAAGTGTAAACAAGGGACATATATATGTAGAACGTGAACATAAGGGTTTGATAGCATGAGAATCACATTTGAAAACCATACATTGCATATCAAAGATCATAATATTATGTCTTAGAATAATTATTTGAAGTTCATAAGACACTAATCATACAGAAATAAAAGAAAAATATCTATTATGGAATAAAATTGGAACAAGACATGAAATTTTGGCATACACATAAGTATAGAAAATAATTTCCATATTACTCAAAGATCACTACCAAGGATATAAAATTAGAATGGTTTCACTCCCCAAACCATTATAGTTATTAAAGATCACTCCTTAGACCATAATAGTGAATAAATTCCCTTATTGAACCAGGTCCACTCCCTATTCCACTCCTATCTATCTCATGAGACATAAATTTTTACCAACTCATTGGAGGGAGATATAGGTCTCACATATCACATAATGAAAACCATACATATGTGTGCCACAAGATCATAAAACACTGATCATATCATAACCCATTAAATGAAATGTGTTTCGTAAATATTTCATCATACCATAAAATATGGAAATGAGATAGGTTTCATAATCATTTCATCATAGTTTAACACATGAAAAGAAGCAGATTTCATAAGTATTTCCTCATGGTGTAACCCATGGAAGATAAACAGATTTCATAAACATCATTACATCATAAAAGTCCTATTAAAAGAAAGAATAAGAATGATATACTTTGATCATATCCCCAATAAGGCATAGGTAACATCAATAGATGTCATCATAGATAGAAAATGACTTTAAAAGATCATTCAAAACATTTCTTAAGAAAAATATTATTTCCAATTTAAAAAACAATTTTTAAAACATAAAATATTTTAAAAATTATATTCTCTGAAAATATCATTGGAATATTATAAAGGAATATTCAAATTAATTATTTTTCATGATGTTGTAAAATTCTATTCAATCCATACATGTTAAAACAAATATTCCTTTCACATTTTCAGTAAAATCCAATTAGGAATTGTTTGGAAAAAGACATGAATATTTTTTAAAAAAATTATTGAAAAAAAAGTAATAAATGGGTATAAATGATTTGATAAACAATTTAGAGAATTTTAAAAATATTTTTTAAAAAACATGGATTTGGAAGAAAAATGTGTTTTCGACTGAAGAGAGAAGTAAAGATGATTTTTCTTAAAAAAATATGTTGAATTATTGGGTACATAAAGAGAGGAAAACGAAAGAAAAAAATGTATTATATTGACATAAAAATGGGAGAGGAAAATTCATGAGTTTCTTGAAATATGTATCATAATATTTTATCATCAAAAACATAATCATAAAAAATCCCGATAAATGATGAGATTGTAACATTGAATATTTACCACTTTGGTAAATTTGAATTATAATACCCATGAAAGAATAACATTAAATAAAAATTAAAATATCATCAGAATAAATAAATTCCTGAAATTAATATCCAAGGGTCTATATATACACATCATAAAACAATATAGGTTCATAACATAACATATTCTCAAAGAAGGAAAATTGAGACAAAAATCCCTTACTACTTTTGTAAATTCTAAAATGTAAACCCCATGAGAGAGAGATCCAAAAATTGATATGAAAATTAAAATAATTTTTATGAGAATAATAATAAAATAAATTGATTAGTATTATATACACAACATAAAATTATTATGTGGGGAATATGGTATGTGTCTTATAGAAGTAAAAAGTGAGATGAGAATCTCTTACCTTAAGTATCGACTTCCTTAGTACCCATTAAAAACTCATTTACAATAAATAAAAGTTTAATATATATATATATATATATTAAATAATAATCATTATTATATATATCATATAATATATTAATTTTATATGACCTTTTATTACCTATTTATTAACAGTTCCATGTTAAAGTAATGTTTCGGGAAGTAGCCGGTTTGTTTTTCGAGTATGTTTTGATTTTTTATATTTTATCCTCCTAAAATGATCATGGTTACGTAATATAAAAAATTAAACCATTATATAATACCATATATATTAAGTATATATATTTTTATATTTATCCATAATATTTAGAGATAGAATATGAAATACACTATTCATGGAGACGGTAGGCCCTACGTACGTATAAACGTTATTTCCATATTGTCGATGGATTGAAAGAAATAAAAGTAAATAATATATTACCATTAAAGAATAATTTATATTTCATAAATATCAAATATTTATTTTAAATCCATCCTTATTTTTCTTCCATATAAAGTGTAAATGAATCATATTACTTAATGAGGTGGTAGTCCGCCATACACACAAGCGACATTATCGTATTCCCATAGAATGTAAAGTATGAAGGTGTATGTGATATAATAATAATATATTTATAATGATATCATAAATATAATATATAAAATTAAATCCATCATTATATCATGTCCTGAGAGGTGGTGATGGAAAACTAATAACATCGGTTCATGAGGTGGTAGTCCATTGTACACATGAATGATGATTTTGTATCCCACTTGATGGAAGAGGATAAGGTTGTATGTCATGAACTTAAAATTAAAATATCATAGTATATGGAAGACATTTTGGTTATTATGTCATAATTCTCTAATAATAATTTAAGTATGTGGAGTAATAAATCAAATAAAACGCTATGTTAGGGTTATTACTTCTTCTTCAGACAGCTTCTTTTGGTTTGCACCAAAAAAGATTTTTAGGTTGTCTTTCTGATAAAACTAAGAATTCTGAGATGGGATGAGTGAATTAAAGAATTTATGTTTGCATGTACAATCTAAAACATATGGTTTTTGAAGTGTGAATAAGATAGGATAATGGGGAGTTTTTTTATACTCTTTCTGTAAAAAAAAATTAACGGTCTAGGTTATTTTTTTAAAAAAAATATCGCTTAAAGGCGGAATCACTGATGTCGACTTTTCCCTAAAACAGTAAAAAAAATCTATTTTAATTATGCTTTATATATATTTACAATTTTAATGTTTTATTATTACGTTCATATGGTTATATATATATATATATAACTTAATGTTTCAACATAATTTATCTTTTATTCAAGTATGTGACTTTTCTAACCTATAAAATATAAACTATAAGACCAATTTGAATGAAATTTTAAACATTGATTAAACATATAACAAGTAGTTGAAAATAAAAATAATTTCTTAAAAAATGCTGATAAAAAATAATTTATAAGCTTTATTATCAACCTACTTGAAACTTAAAAATGTTTCAGCTACGTGACTTTGCTAGCCTATATAATATAAATTGTAAGACAGATATGAATAAAATTTTAAACATTTCTTAAACATATAACAAGTAGTCCAAAAAATAATTTCTTAAAAAATGTTGGTGAAAAATAATTTATAAACTTTCTAATCCACCTATTTTAAACATAAAAATGTTTCAAGTACGTGCATTGTCTAGCCTATATAATATAAATTATAATACTGATATGAATGAAAGTTTAAACATTGGTTGAACATATAAAAATTAGTCGAAAATAAAAATAATTCCTTACAAAATGTTGATGAAAAATAATTTATAATTTTTCTAGTAGACCTACTTGAAACTTAAAAATGTTTCAAGTATGTGCCTTTGCTAGCCTATATAATATAAACTATAAGACCGATATTAATGAAATTTTAAACATTGATTAAACATATAAAAATTAGTCCAAAATAAAAATAATTTCTTAAAAAATGTTGGTGAAAAATAATTTATAAGCTTTCTAATCCACCTAATTGAAACATAAAAATGTTTCAAGTACGTGCCTTTTCTAGCCTATATAATATAAACTATAAGACTGATATGAATGAAATTTTAAAAATTGGTTAGAAATATAACAATTAGTTGAAAATAAAAATAATTTCTTACAAAATGTTGATGAAAAATAATTTATAAGCTTTCTAATCTATCTTCTTGAAACTTAAAATTTTTTCAAGTACGTGCCTTTTCTAGACTATATAATATAAACTATAAGACTAAAATGAATGAAATTTTAAACATTGATTAAACATATAATATTTAGTTGAATTTTTAATTTTTATTTATATGGGTCTTATAGTTTATATTTTATAGGCTTTCAGAGTCAAGTAGGTGGCTTAGGATCCTCCTCGACATTCAATCTTTTTACTCTCACTTCTGATTTACTTTTCTTACATTCCTTTCATTATCATTTATTTATTTTATTTATAAAACTCATTATTTTCAACCAATTTTTAGATGATTTGGATATATTTTTAATTTTATTTACATTGTTTTTATACCGTAAATTTTTTAATCTTTTAAAGTTATTTACTTGAAATTTACTAATTATTTCGATGTTTCAAGTAGTCGACTTTGAAAGCTTTCAAATATAAATTATGCCTAAAATATAAATTAAAACTGAAATACTGGATAAACATATAATAAGATCTAATAGTAATAATTTTATTTTGATTTCAGTAGACATAAAATATGTAAATAAATATGTACAATAAATGTTTATGTCTATGGAAAAGAGATTCTGTCTCACATGGTGGTCTGCGAATAGGACATCTATGTCGAGTGCGCAGTGGAGTCTGATGACCTGGAGAAGGATGAACCTCAGGCACTGGAAAGTCGACTGTAATATCCTCTATCTGTGTGTCAGTGGGAGGAGTTGTCAACTTCATATCATATTTCCCTCCAGATCCTTCTCTGACTACGGTGGTATAAGGACCTGCCTCCATTGCAGTGGGGAACCAAGCCTGCGATGGAGCTATACCCCAAGATTGTGATGGATCTAGAACCCAAGGCTACGATGGATCTCAAGGTTGTGATGGATCTGGAACACAAAATGGAGAGAACTATAGATATCATGTCAGGAAAGAAAGATCCCATGTCACCTGAGGCACATCCTGAATCGGCTTATCCTGGACTACTAGAGGGCCGACCTCTGCCTGTGGAATAGGTGAGGCCTCACATGCAGCACGACGTTGTCTACGTCGCGGTGGTTGTGGATCCTCAGCACCAGCAGCTGCTGCTAGATGTTCCTATGGGGTGGGAACCTCCTCTCTCTGGGCCTGATGCATGAAGATGCTCCCAGAAAGCACACGAAAAGATGTCCTCACCTCCAGTGCTATAGTATAGATGGCTACCCAACTAAAGGACCCCTCCTCCTCTTCATCACTCATTTGAACAAGCTAATCTATGTGACTTCCCTATAAATAGATTCAAATTGAATTAAAAAACAGTTTAATAAACAAACTAATGGAAAATTATTGACTTACCATCCTCTACATATCTATGTCGGGTTGTATAAGATATAGCATAGACTTCAGTCTATACCATGGATCATACTCAACCTGCTTCTAAAGAAATAATCGATTCGTAGGAACACCCTGAATACAAAACTCTGCACATCTGTGCCATCATTTGATAAAGCTGGCATGTACTCGAGACCAGTCATCATCTTGCCTCCCTATCAGCTTCATCCCATGAAGCTGCTTTGTATGTCTCGACGGCAATAGAATCTTATGAGTACAGAAAAACTAGCGCATGAATCTGTCAGGCTGCTTCCACTCAATAATATAGAAGTGAAAGAGGGGCACTACAGCCATAGCATCCTCAAAAGTAATAGTGTAGTATGCTGGAAACTGGTCCGTAATACTCTAGTATGGAAGCCATGAAATCATAAATGACATGTGATTTTATCAAAAAAGCACCTAACTAAAACCCAAAATTGATGCTATTATTAAATATGTTAGATAGTTACAGATTGTATATACATACCTGATTAGGTAAGAGACAGTCTAACTATAGCCAATATACACCCAAATGCTATCTCGGAACTGCGTCAAAATTGTGTCACTGACACCACCTATAAAATACATCATCAATAGTGATAAATAACGAGAAACTAAAGTCAATAACTCATAGTAGCATCAGAAACCAATAGAAATGACTAATCATACCAGCGTCCATGTGGAGCATCATGCAGCACCTCCATCTCGACCGACGGACCAGCAAGCTCAGGGTGGAATGTGGGGATGCGCTCCCATGCCCACATCAAAATAAGGATGATGCATCCCCCGAGACTAGTGCGGTCCCTATGGGATAGCATGCATAATGCTCAATACGTGTATACCAAGCAGGCTGATCCCCATCTATAGGTCTCGTCCCGATCAAAGTCCTCTAGTAGGGGTAGTACATCATTTTCACATGCATCCTCGAGTGATCAGTACACATGGTCCCGCAAATGAGCTGTAATATATATGCATGAGCATAACGCATGACAGTCTACTCATCATCATCATCCTGCAAATGTGGAATCTTCGACTCCAACAAAGGCATAGATATTTAATCTCAATCTATATCCCTACGGTCGGACAAAATATCAACTCCTAACAAGCATTGAGCAAGGTCTGGTCAAGCTGTACGAGTGAGTCCAATAACGGGTCTCCCCTGGATAGAATGACTGAGAAGTACTGCCACATCCTGTTGGGTGATGGTTATCTCTCCCTCAAGTAGGTGGAATGTGTGTGTCTCTGGTCTCCACCTCTCAATGAGGGCAACAAGTAGGTAATGGTCTACAAATTTGAAATCTGATACGGTAAGGTCATAGAAGCCAGCACAGCGCAAGTATGGTCTAATGGCATGTGGAGTCTCCCTGTAATGAAAATGGTGCACTCAACACACCTTGATCAATCGATCTGCATGACCCTCTAACACAGCCTGTAAAATATGGGTACGCTTCTGAGTGAGTAGTATGGTATCATCCATCTTTAAGTAAAAAATGAAATGATTCGTAAGTGTAAAATGTAAATATAACGTTATGGTTAACATAATGTTATGACATGTAGAATGGAAGACATGACATATTTATTCACATTGTTTTATGGAGTTATTTTTTCCAAAAGAAATATAATTCTCCATGTCTTTTGGTTCTGAATGAAATAAATATAACAAGATGAAAGAAGAGAAAAATAGATGGAAAAAATTATGTTGCGAAATAATTTTATTAATGAAAATATATTTGTAAGAATTTTATTAATTGATACATGCTTTAAGGGAATATATCTAGGGTTTTGGATTTTTTTAAGGTTTAGGGTTTAGTTTTATGGTTTTTGGGTTAGGGTTTAGGTTTAAGGGTTTAGGGTTTCAAATTTTGATATTAAGGTTTAGGAAGACATTACATGTTTATTTATATTGTTTTATGAAGTTATTTTTATCAAAAGAAATATAATTCTCCATATCTTTCGGTTCTGAATTAAATAAAGGTTACAAGAGGAAAGAAGAGAAAAAAATAGATAGAAAAAATTATGTTGTGAAATAATTTTATTAATTAAAATATCTTTGTAAGAATTTTATTAATTAATACATTCTTTAAGGGAATATATCTAGGTTTTTGGATTTTTGGTAAGGTTTTTGGGTTTAGGTATATAATTTTTGGGTTAGGGTTTAGTTTTGAGGGTTTAGGGTTTCGAATTTTGATATTAAGGTTTAGGAAAGATGTTTTTGGGTTAAGTGTTCTACTTTTGGGTTTTAGGGTTTAAAAAACTGAGAAAAAAAAAGAAGAGATAATAAAATTTAATTTACAATATGGGTTAAGTGTTTTGATTTTGGATTTATGAAATAAATTCTATTATCTAAGATTTTATTTAAGGAATAAGGAGAAACTTAATTCTTGAAAGCATGCATGTTTTTATTAAGTATTTAAGATTAATAGGGTATTTTTATATTAGGTATGTGTCACTAAGATATACATTTTTAGAATAATGGAATACTGATTTTTAGAATCGTAGAGACAATATTTTTAAATTATTGGGTCTTGAATTTGGTTAGACATATTTTGGAGGAGCTTTATGATTAACTAATTATGGATTGGATTAAGATAAACCATGTGAATTACTAATGATGTTTTAGGAATTTATCTAATTATCTATATTGAATAACTTATTCTAATCGTTATGACACTATTATTTTATTATATAAAAGTTTATTAAAACATCACACATAATGTTATCAAAAATCATGGTAAAGGGAAGATTATTTTGGGTTAGGGTTTAGATTTTAGGGTTTAGGGTTTCGAATTTTGATATTAAGGTTTAGGAAAGATGTTTCTGGGTTAAGTGTTATGCTTTTGGGTTTTGGGGTTTAGAGAACCGAGAGAGAGAAAAAGAGATAAAAACATTTAATTTACAATATGATAATGTTACAATGAAGACAATACATAATTCTGGATGAGACTGTGAACTCGACCCAACAACATTAGGGCATCATTTCCGGTTATGACCTTCTTTATGAAATATCATGCATCTCAAACTCTTCCCTTGTTCTTGAGGTCATTCCATCTCATTACGCATCCTACTGGCCTACGGTCTCCCATGAGGATGCATTTGATTGATGTTAAGTATCACTATCGGATGGAAATCAGGCATTGGGAAATAACGATACTCCCCAATACGTGTCCATGATGCAGTATAATAGTTAGGAATAGTATCAATTCAGTATATTGGGTCAACATATGCTTCCCATGATATGTTCACAGAGTCACATGTTGTGATGGCGTGTGTTTATGGAAACTATAAGGCCTAAAAGTTTCCACATTGACATTGCCTTATTTCCAGTAATACCACCATTTTTTCACCAATGCGATTTGTGATGGGGTCTGAACTCTCTTGAACTTAAAATTGGGATTC
This sequence comes from Viscum album, assembly GCA_963277665.1. Lineage (NCBI taxonomy): Eukaryota > Viridiplantae > Streptophyta > Magnoliopsida > Santalales > Viscaceae > Viscum > Viscum album. Next base: position 306,697,773 of record OY728136.1, read on the forward strand.
TTCTTATCAAAAAAGGAAGACAAGATAACCAAAATCTTCTTCAATATTATTTTCAATCTCTCATTGAAAGTGTCTTATGTATCTTTACCCCTGTTGTATTCCATATGATACTAGTTTTTGTCTATCATCAAAGTACATCACGCATCAATATAATGTATCCTAAACTAGGGTGGTTATAGGTGGCTTGATAATCCCTTTTAAGACACCATTGATGCACTCCACAATGTTTTTTTTCAATTTTCGATACCTCTTCCCCCCGTCATATGCCAATGTCCATTTTTCTTATGGAATCCTCATCATATAATCATAAACTTCTTGATTATCCTGGCGGATTTGTTCAAAACGTTCATTAAACCCTTGTTGGTATGCCTCATATGCTATATAGAATAGATGATATTTCACATAATTTTATTTTATCTTTATGTTTAAATAGTAAAAAATAACAAATACAATGTGTACCAAGCCTCGTGATTTCCTTATTCATGAGTTCATTGTGTAATTTTTTATGCACATTTCTAGAAATGTGTCTAATGCAGAACTGATGATGTGAATTTAGGTATCTCCATGTATCAGGATCCATATTGATTACCTCATTAATTTCCCAATGGGGATCAGATATCAAACAAATACCCCAAATGTTGGTGAAATGGTTGTTGATACATGCCAAAAACCAACTCCATGATTCATAGTTTTCTTTCTCTACAATGGAAAAGGGAAGTGGAATAGGTGAACAGTTTCGATCTTGGGTTGCCACAATCAACAATACACCCTTGTATTTTCCATATATAAATGTTCCATCAATCTGAATAAACTATTTGCTGAAACGAAATGCAGAGATACAGGGAAGGAATTCCCAGAACAACCGATTAAATTGAACATGAGATGGATCAAGTCGGTTATCATAAAACACATGTTTGTTTGTGTCCAGATGGAAGAAAACTTGGTTATGATGCCTCATTATGGCTATCAATTGCGGCAACACCCGATATGAGTTATCCCAATCACCATAGACCTTCACAATTGCCTTCTGTTTCTCTATCCATGCATTATTATAGGAAATATTATAATTGAATGTCTATTGAATCCTCTCATTAACAAGGGATATTGGAACATCTTGACATGTCATAATCATCTCAACTACAATAGATTACACAAATTCCGCATCCAATGAGGTATGATCTTGTGTGAGGCTTGGCTAAACGCAGGTATGAGCTACCTCAATCCTCAAGATTCTCTAACCTCCAAATGTAATGTCTGGAATCTCCCTCAAGATAAATCTATAATCATCCCCATACTTCTCACACCATATGACATATTTACTACATCATGATTCATGAACTATATAGTTGCAGTGCCTATCAATGTGAAATCTCTTTAGCGTGCTTTTTAATGCATCTTTACTTAGAAAATTCCTTCCAATATATAAGTTTTTTTCAACTCACTAAACCTATCTGGTACAACTCTGGGGAACTCAATTCCCAGTGTGAGAACATTATTATCAAATTCAATCACATGTTTCATTGCTTATGACCCAGATGAAAGTAGTGGTGGATGATTTATTGTAGGTCGAGGTTGATGTATAACTAATTCATTTCTCAAAACCTCCTTCCTAACTTCAATGGATCCCTCCACATCAGCACTATTGTCACCATCTGATCTATCATTACAAAACTCCTCATCGAAAGTCAGATTGACATATTTATCTGAGAGATCATCTAGGTTTTCCTCTTCTACTGCATCATTTGGAATAGGCTCAATTTCATGGGGTGGACTGTCTTCAACTACTCTTGTAATTATACATCTTCGTACAACTGGACGTTGTTGTTGAACAGTAGCAACATCAATGTATAAATCCATCATGGTACCATCTAACTGTTGAGAAAATAAATTAATTTCTTGGACCCACTGCGCATCAACAACTAATGGACAAGCTAGATGCCATAGTGTTTTTGGGAATTGAAAATGTTTATAGCTCATAGACTTGATCTCTTGATCGGGTCCCATATTTAAGGAACCACAAATTATCTCTTGAAGGTCACTTATTTTTACACAATCAACAATAAAAACACCATTATTGGTGGTGTAGTGTAAGAATCTCCTTGCTCAGTTTGAATAACCTCCCCATAGTAGTACACACAAGCAAACATGACTCTTTACGTAAAAAATGTTTCTTTCATCAAAATTATGATATTTTAACAAATATTAACAATGATGGTTGACCATATAATATTTATTATAATGAAATTTTAATATGCCTTTCCATACCCTAAAATATTCTAGTAATGTTTCTTTATAAAAAAATTTAATCACTAGTTAATCATTATTAAGTTTTTCTTTAATAATTTATTCTTTAATCCTTAATCATATTATATTCAATAGTTAATTATAATTAACTAATCATATGTGTTCATTTTTAATCCCAAGTTATCATTAATTAACCTATAATTAATTATTACTAATAATAAGTATTAATTCTAAACTATATATAACTAATTAAACTACTTAATACATAACATCTTTAATTACTAATAATAACTTTTTTTAACTAATCACTCATTCTTTAATCACTAGTTAATCATTATTAAGTTATTCTTTAATTATATATTATTTAATCCTTAATCTTAATATATTCATTAGTTATTTATAATTAACTAATCATATGTATTCATTTTTAATCCTAAGTTATCATTAATTAGTCTATAATTAGTCATTACTAATAATAAGTATTATTTCTAAACTATATATAACTAATTAAACTACTTAAACATATTTAATTACTAATAATAACTTTCATTAGTTGATGCTTTTTTTCTTTTTCTTTTTATAACATCATAATTATCATTTTATTATTGATAAATATACTATTTTTATTGTTCTTTTCTTAGATATTTTATTAGTTTATAAAGAAAATATGAATCATCTTAAGCATATCCCTTGGGAGTGTCAAACCAGGAGTGCAGCAAGGCCCATTGTCGTGTACCAGGATACCCCGGGTCAAGCTCAAAACTCCTTTTCATATTTTTCACTCCTAGGTACATTTTTGACAGAGTCACATCCACTTGTTTGTATCCAGACAGGGATTTGATTTCTTAGATAACCACATAATCTTTATGCTACCAAAATTTCACTATACTTAATCCTAAGTTAATCTTATATTAATCTATACTTAATCTATAATTAATCTATACTTAATCTATACTACTAAAAATAATTATTTCAAACTATATATAAATAATTACACAAGCTAATAAACAAAATATTAATAACTACCTAAACTACTTAAAAATGAAATATTTAAAACTAAAAATAATTAAATTAAATAAAAAAATTAAATTAAATAAAAAAATACCTCTAAATGATGCTTTACAAAAACCCACACAGAAAATGAATTTTTTTAGAGAGAGACAGAGAGTATTTAGGAGAGATGAATGGGAAAATTAAGTGAGGAGAAGGAGGGCGGCTACCCTTTTATAGGGAACTGAGGTAAAGGTGTAATTGTCGAGGCCCCCTTTCACCTTTGGGTAAGGCCAAAGGCGGCATCGGTGGTGCCGCCTTTGGCCTTACCCATGGGAGAAAGGTGGATACCCTTTTATAGGGAACTGAGGTAAAGGTGACATCGCCGAGGCCACCTTTAGCCTTTGGGTAAGGCCAAAGGCGGCATCGGCGGTGCCACCTTTGGCCTTACCCATAGGTGAAAGGCGGCACCCCCACCCTGCCTCCTTTTCCATGTCATTTATTCGAGCCAAAGGTGGCATGGGAGATAGAAGTCAAAATCACCGATTCCGCCTTTGTGGCATATTTTAAAAAAATTAACCTATGCTATTTTAAAAAAATCAGAAAATGTTTAAAAAAAACTTGATAATTGGTGGCATTATATAAGCGATGTGAGTTTCACCGTTGTAATATTTTGAAATGAAAAATTTATAACCACGTTTACCTCATGAAAAAGGATTGAAAATGGACCTATCATGATCTTATAAGATACGAGTTCGAAATATGGTCTTAAAATAGGTGTTTTACATGTTTTGGGTCATTTTTAACCCTCGTATTTTTATTTTAACCCCTTGGTAAACCCATTTTTACCTTAACAGTCATAAATAATTTTTTACTACTTTTACAATTTATTATGGTAAAAAATTAATTTGAAATTATTAGATAATATATATTATTATGATTCAAAATATGGAATCCATATTTTAAAATTTCATTCACATAAGTGGTAATTTTTTTTATATAAAAATCAACCCGCAGACACGACGAGAAAGTTGTTTTCTAATGAGAAAATATTCAAAAGTTTTAAAAGTTTTTATATCAAAATTCAATATAAAAAAGATTAAAATGAACTAAATTAGATTAATTGTTATATAATTGAAATAATTTTACAATAAATCCATTTAAAAAAATATCTTTATAAATTATTTAAATGAAAATGCGATTTTCAATAAAAACCTGTATATTGACTATTCACTAAAGAATTAATATTTTCTGAAAAATCAAAAATTTCATCCAAAGATAATTTTGAAATTATTATTTAAAAAATTAATTTTATTTTATCAAATCAATTTCCTAATACTTTAACAAAATTTTATTATTTTTCACAAAAATAAATAAAAAACATTTTTTTGAGAAAATAGTATTTTCGAAACCTATGATGATATTTCTAGAAATTATGTACCATTTGGATCAAAATAATTTATCTATATATAAAAAATATAGTCAATATGTTAAAATTATTTCTTACTATTCATATTTCTAAGTTTAATGGATAGTTTAAAATAGTGGTGTTTAAATAATAATTTTTATAATACATCACGGTTTATTAAAACTCAATGTTTATTGTAACACAATCTAAACTCGGTGTTGTGTATAATAGAAGATATCAATGAAATTTAATTTATTCAAAAAAAATCATAAAAATCAGGGTGCTACATATTTGGAATATCAAATATGATTTATTTATTCCATAAATTTATATAGAATCTATCTAGAGTGAGCTGTGAAATGATCAGAATCTCATCAAATTTCACTAAAGGATTATATTTTCATAGGGGTTATTCATAAAAATATTAACAGGGAAAATCCAACTATGTATTGGAGGATAAGTGAAAATCCCATGTGTATGGTTGATGAGTTAGTTGTATTTGTTTTCAATATATTAGAAGGAATCAAAAAGTCAATGTATGATGTAGTACTATATGATTAGTTATTGATCATCATATGAGAAAGTTGGAATTTTTTTGTTAAATATTCAAGAAGGCTAGTAATTATTCCTGGAGAATTGTTACGGAATCATTGTTTGTCATTTGGTAAGGAATTTCTCTATTATTTGTGATGATTCATAGAGAGTTGTAATGGATTCACCTAATGGAATTGGATTTCACGCTCAAATAATTCTCCTTGTAAAATCATATTAATGTCGAACTGTTCTTAAGTTCAAAGAAATGTGACAATTTATTTTAGAGATTTCACATTGTTACAAAATTTGAATAAAGAAATTAAATCTAGTAAATATGGACATTATTACATGATTAGTTCCTAATTGGATCAATATCGTGTTAATATAATTTTTCCTGATGAAATTATTTTGATGAATAATATTTAAAGCTCATGAAAAACATAAATATTTGAATGAAGTGAATTAGGGGAATTTAAAAGACCTATAAATATGAATTTTATATTGAATGATGTAAATAGGTGGCGATAAAAAAATAAAAATTTATATTTTTCATGATGTATAAGGTAAGAAGAAAGGATTTGATAATGTTGGATAGAATATTTGAGATGATTATGTATTTTTTTATTGTACTTAGAATATTTCTCAAAGTATATTGAGGAAAAATATTAAAATAAGGGTCCATAGAACAACCCTACCTTAGGAAACTCAAACGAGGTATTTTGTGGGTCCCATAAGTCAACTTCACCTAAGGCAACTATCCTGAGAAAGAATGCGGGTGGATAGGGAGTGGTCCTAGGTATAAGGAATGCATCGAGTGTGCATAGTTGAGTAGTGGCAGTGCCACCGTGCAGGAAAAAATGATGAAAGGAAAGTATGGGGCGGTATTGGAGGGGGTCAAGAATTCTGACCGGCTATGGGCAACTATTGATTAATATAATGTGACCCCAAACTATGGAAGTTTTGATGTAGGAAGTGATCAATGTTGGTATTATTCCCACCTTATAAAAATATGGACATAACATGATCTGCCCAATCAAACAGACCCAAGTCATCCGATCTCCCACACTTCTTGTATTTGAAATTAAGCATGCATATTCAAATGAACCCATCTTATTCTACCTTTCAATAGAGGTCTCTTTAGTAATAAATCTTTGAATGATCCCATGAAAGATGACGACCATCTTCAGTGATCATCTCATGTAGATGATATTGCTCAAATTGAACTGAATCCATGTATTAAATCTCCATATTGCATGCATGAGAATAACTCAAAGATTCCCTATGCCGAATGCATAAGTGAGTTGCAGGAGACCATTTGGATAAGTGTTGTGTTTGAGTTTAAGTAAAATTAGAACCATGAGATCCTTATCAGATGAATGTTAGGACTCAGTGAGGAGTTTCATGAAGACACTACCATTCTCGACATTGAAAATCTGTATGATAAAAGGAATATGCGTTTGAAAACTTCATAGATCTTTAAGAATTTAAAATTCCATGACACAGAATTATTTTTCATATTTATAATGAAGATCAATGTATCATATTTTGTGGAACTGATAAGGTGCTCACCTATAAAAGGATATGAGTCCAAGTCTGAGATGATGCTTTCGATTGAGAGAGAGCTCTTGTTTCATAAAAATAGAGCCGAAAAAAATGTTTGGTTTGTGAAGAGGAGGTCTAGGAAGAACTTGGATTGCATGAGGGAGAAGTAGGATACCAAAGTCATTCAACCAGTACAATGCACTATTGGATATCTTTGCAAAGAAACTAGTTTCTATGAAGTATTCTTCTTGCATGGAGAAGGAGAGTAGCATGATCCTTTTGACTTGTGTCTAATACACTCAAAGGATTCACAAAGAACTGAGTTTGAAAAATCCATTAGAAGTTGTATAATACCCTTACGTGTTTCCATATGGTTTTTTTGAAGCTTCATGATCTCAATCTGGCTTATCTTGCACAAATAATATTCACACTCAATGCATATACTTGCATGAAGTTTCCTTCTTGAAGAAGGACTTGTGCATGTGAAGAATGAAATAAAAAGTGTGTGTATAGAATGGGTGAAGGATAAGAGTGCACGATATTATAATAATAATTGTGAACACCCATTTTATTTTTTGAACAAGGTGGTGGATAATGGTGTATTTTTTATACATTCATGTGATTCAAACACATTCACACTTGAAGAGGCATTGAAGAACTCATGCTAAATACAATGTGGAACTATAAATCCTGAAGGATTAAAATTAAGACACACAAAACTTAAAATTGGGTAGAACATAAAATAAAAAAATTACACATGTTCTATAGTTTATACCATCTAAATATCATGAAATCCATGCATGAAATAAGTTGAGAATTCAAGAAGAAAGGAATAAAACAACCTAAATTGTGTTGGGAATTCTTCAGTTGGTCATTCTGAGAAAACAATGAGTTAATTTAGAAGTAAAATATTCCACTTATTTAAGAGTATAATGACAACATGAAAAAAATATTATTAATTAAGTGGAAGTAAAATTACTTCATATGATGAACAATATTATTCAATTGATGAAAATTCATCCAGTGTAATAGATACATCATGTTTATAAGATCATTTAATATCTTTGAAGAACTGGTGGTTTCAGCATAAATAAATTTGTTGAAGACTGGTGGTACTAATATAAATAATTTAATTCACTCAATAATATTAATTAGTTATTTCATAAACAATGTACTACAATTCCAGGAATTTGTAATCATTGAAAATTTACTCTGATAAGATAATCTGGGAAACAACCATAGGTTGATCATGGAAAGGAGTGAGTCTTTGTACCAAACCTTTTAAAAGTATTTGTGTGTTTTTGTTTCCTTTATTATCTTTATTTCATGTGTATGTTATTTTTAATAGAACATGGTATATCCATTCCTATTAACTTGGGAATAGGTTGAAGAGTATAGGGGTTAATCGAAATAAAAAAAATGAGTAAAAATTGGGTACACTGATTCACCCCCCTCTTAGTGTCCCTACACGATCCACCTATGATCTACAATAAGTGTTCCCTTACTATCATGATTCAATTAAACTATTCTGATTTCATAAGATTTACCTTTTTTCCTTTTACTTCAAATGTTTTCTTGGATTATTATCCTCATTAACCCTTGGATTTGGGCATTGATTTACATGATACCAAAAATCCTTTCATCTATATCACTAAAGTGTAAGTTGTGTATTCTATTAAGATATATTTCCTTTAATTTCATTTATTGAACTATTTACAATACTTGAGAATTATTTTTATTGATTTCCAAGCTTCCCACACATAAAGCATCTTATTATTCCCTTTAGGAATTCACCTGAGTTATCTTTCCCACATTGTTTGGAAAGTTTGAGGTTGAAACTTTTTACTCCCTTAATGTGATGTACCAATGGATATTACATGAAACCCCATATTCCTTTTCTTATCTATAGAACCATGTGGCCTCCAACTTCTATTTCCACTTTTTGTGCACATTTAACGATTTCTTTATAACTTATGAAGTCCCTTATATCTAGTTCCTTTTGAATAATTGGTTTCAGATCACAAAAGAATCAATCAACTTTGGTTTTAGGGATAATGATTAAACTATAATCATTCCTTGAATGTATTTTAAAATTTACCTCATAGGTACTAATGGATTAATCATTATTCTATTTAAGCTCAAGGAATTCCTTATCAATCTTTATATAAAGAGTATGAGGGGAGTAATTAGTGAAAAATATCCTCTTAATACCATCCCATTCCATGGATTCAATATCATCCTCTTTCCCCATATTCATAATAATATTACACTACTGATATGCTTCTCCTCCCAAATGATAAATGACTGGGAAAAATGTTTCATGGTCCAAGCACTAAAGAATGAAAAATATCTTTTCCATCACATTGATCCTTTTCTCAACAACTAGTGGATCAGAAAACCCATATAAGGAGAGTTGATGTTGTCTCATTAAAGATTAAATTGCATATTTATCCCTCTATAGTGAATTCATAATTTCAACATTATTTATGTTTCAACTCATATCTTGAGAGAGTTCAGTGAGAAAAGTCAAAAAACTATTTCATTACAACTCCTAATCCATTTACTTACTCATGAGGAAGGGTTTTTCATTCATCAAAAAATTCATTTTTCACATGATTTCTTTAGGTTATATAAATTTAATAAAACTAAAAAGTATAGTGTGAGAAACAAAAAATCATGGTGATAAATCTCATAATCATGAAAAATCATTCATAGGATGTCTAAATCATGAAGAATTATTTTCAATCTATGAAACATTAGGTAAATATTAGGTCATCCATGGTTATCATTTATTCAAATCCTTCATAATGGTTCATCAGGAAAATGTGATTTAACCCAAGAATATCGCTCTGTAGTGTCAAACCTTGTGTGTGGTATAGACAAACTCATCGTTCACTAGAATAATGGTTGGTATATACTAAACCAAATATTTTTGGGGTTATAACCCCTAGATGCATATGTTCCAAAACCATATCCACTTAGATTATCCGAACATGGTCTATTTATATGAAAACCAAATAATATATCCCTTACCAATACTTTAGGATTTTATCCTATTCATATACTTATCCCTATGGTTTTCAAAAATGCTACCTAATTATAGTCTCTAAATATAGACTAAACCCTACTCTGATACCTACTATAGAAACCCAATCATTTCATATATAAATATTACATATTTTAAGATGAATATTCAATAAATAACATTACGATCCATTCTAGAACCATAATGGTTTAGCGTATTTGAATACTAGATATAAATTACTCGTATTTCATGAAATATCTTCAACATTTAATATATAGAGAACATTTCAGGAATACCCTACTTAAAACATTATTTCTTAAACTAGGGAAGAAAAAAAGGTTGATATTATATTATAAGTAAGTATAAACAAAGAGATATAAATCAATTATCATATATGAGAATAAGATATATGTAAGGGTTTGAGATCATGATCACAAATTACAAGGTTCATACTCCATATATCATATATCATGAACATGATTCATGGAATAAAACTATATCATAATAATAAAAAATATTTTTAAGATTGATGAACCATCAATAATCCATCATTATCCTTGATATCATAACATAGTTAGATGAATGTGGAAAAAACATAAGCTTATAACATTGGGAACATGCATAATTAGAAACAAGTTCACTCATTAAGTTAAAGGAACAAAATAAGTCCCTCACATAAAATTATATACATAAAACCAGGTCCACATATGATATTATGGATATGAAAATGAGGTCCACAAATAATCTTATAAACATAGAAACTAGGGCTAATAATAATATTTTGAACATTAAAACTAGGTCCATGCATAAAATTATGAACATAAAAATAAGTCCACGCATGAAATATTTATCTAATTAATTTTCCATCTTTACCCAATTAATTGTAGGGATATTTAATTCTAGGACCACCCATCACATAATCATAATCCGTTAATATGTATTACAAAAGATTATAAATATTTCATTATATATCATTACCAGTGGAAATGAAATTATTTTCATAAACATATCATCATCATAATCATAAATCATCCAAATAAATAATAAGTTGGTATCATTTGATTAGATATAAAGTAAACCATAAGTAATATCAAATGATATCATCTTATATTAAAATTCATTTCAAATATCACTTGGAATATTTCTTGAGGATAATACCCTTTTCACTTTGAAATCACTTCTTTAAAATATAAAAATTTCAAAAAAATTATGGAAAAAAATTTCTTTGAAAAGAACCCTGGAAAATGTAAAAGGAATCATAAAATCATTGAAATGTTGTGATGGTAGGAAATTTCATTCTAGTGATATAAATTAAAGCAATGATTCCTTTTTCATATTTTAAAAAAAGTCAAATTTTCCTCGTTTGGAAAACAAAAATAATATCTATTTTAAAACATTTTCTTAAAAGTAAAAAATGGGTAAAAATAAATTTAAAAAAATATTTTAGAATATTAAAAAAATTCTCAAAATCATTTTTAGAAGACATTTACAAGGAAGAGAAATGATTTTCGATCAAAGAGTGAAATAAAGTCAGTTTTCCTTAAAAATATTTTTTCGATATCTTGAGTTCTTTAAGTGAGGAAATGAAAGGAAAAAATGTATTCGGTAGAAATAACTAGAGTATATGAAAATTCATGGGATTCTTGAGAGACAAATCATAAAATTACATCATCAAAAACATGATCATAAATAATACTATTAAACAATGAGATTGTAATGTAAATCCCTTACCACTTTGGTAACTTTTGAATCAGAAGCCCCATAAATGAATAAATTCCTAAGAGACTTTAAATATCATAAATATAAAAAGATCAATTATATAACATGTAAAAGGTTATATATATACATCTCATAAAAAATATAGTTTCATAACATAAGATATGTCCCAAAGAAGAAAAATTGAGATGATAAACCCTTACCTCAAGAATATGTTTTCAAATATTCTCATTTATAAATCCTCAAACAAATCATGAAGTAGTCTTATATCACCTTAATATCATTAAATAATTCTCATATAATTATAGTATTAGGTATCTTAAAAGAAATGTGATGTTATTATTATTTTGGAACAACTCAAGAATCATCTCAAATAATTTCTAATTTATTATGAAATTTCACTATTAATTCACTATTTAAACAATTATAGAAATTCTTTTCCACTTTGATCCTTCTCTCTAGGATTCAAGATTAAATTCTTTTTATTATCAGTATTGAATCAAAAACCAATTTATTTGTTTATGATGTTTAAATCCATGATGAAATATCCTTTCATCTTCCCATTTAATTTAAATCTTTAGATAAAAATCTATAATTGTTTAATTTTATTTTACGGTATTATTAATTTTCAAAAAAAATTAAATAAAATATATATGGAGATTTCATGGAACCTATACTAAGTGAATTTACACTTACTCTTATGGCATCAAACATATTCTCACTATGATGACACACACACTAATACATATGAAAAATACCCAAGATCAAGACACGCCTATTCTCAACATGGATCACACATCCATTGAGAATGTATACATTTACAAAATAAGTAATTTGTTAATTTTTTATATTTGGTTAAGTTTTGGTGACACATAAATTATATCGAAATTAAACCCGCACAGAATGCCTTTTCATAATTTTATGCTCTACATATCACACTCTGGACTTCTCCATATTAACTCGAGCCTTTTTCAATCACCTAAAATGACTTCAAAATGATATTGGAAACTGTCATAATATTTTCAATGTCCTTGAAATTAATTTCAAATTAACTTGAAACATATATAATCATTCTTGATTATTTTATAAGAAATACCCTACACTTACATCTCAAGATTCATTTTTCCATTAATGAAACTTCATCCAAGTATTCTCAAACAAGGAATTCAGTAGTAAATCAAAGAAAAACACCATGATGAATAATTAAATATACCATAGGACTTGATAATCACTTAAAATAAATGTACTCAATATCCCATGTAGATAGATTAACTATCAAGTATCTAATATGTTTTAGACAGAACTGGAAAACTCCCATCAACACCTATCATGCTATTCTATGACGTTTAATATATACAATTGTCTAATTTATACATTATTATTTACTCATAATTCATGGGTAGCATCTAATTCATGTATTATGAGAATAAACCAATGCATAACCTATAAATATACTAGAATACATTTACTTACACATCATACATTTGATTATAAATACAACAATATCATCAAATAATCTATAATGGAACTTCAAGATCTCCTTTTGGATTTGTCATCAATACCTATTAATCAAATCTTGTTAATTTTTATATACTCTCCCTTATTGATAATGAATATAAAATGGTAAAACATTATCTGCTTTAATATATGAGATCCTCAAAGTATAAATATTTCACTCCCCCTTTTCTTTAAATAACTTCTTCTCCCCTATGATTTTCCACTATATTTATAGAATGAAATAACCATATATTTATTTTTAATGATCCTTAAGTAATTCATATCTAAGTCTACATGGGATAAATGAGTATATAAAATAAGAGTCAGTTTACCAAAGCATAAAAGTTATCCATACACATTTCTCAATGTGGTACTAACTCTAATTTCATTCATATATTATTGGTATCAATATATTTTCTAAGGTATTTAAGAACCTCATACTTTATCTTTTCTAGGGTTAGACAAATTTCATGATTTATGTAAAAAATAAATATCTGGAATCTTTTCCCCATTTGTTAGCTCCCACTAAAGGGATTATTTTCATACTTCACCACCATGGTAACTTTATTCAAGAAATAATATATATATATATAGTTATGATATCAATTGAAACTGGATACCAATTGAAAATAAAAACTAGTTGATATTTAAACACACCATGATGGATGTCATCCCTATATATTCAACTACAACTCCATCTTTAAGGAACAATCAAAAAATTCCAGGAATAAGGTGGACACCCACTGCACTATAGTTATAGCATTGGGGATGTTTATTGTTTCTCAACATAGAATAACTTGAATTTAAAACTCTAAAATGTCTCATGTTTTTCATGATTTCTATCTTCATTAGTTTTCAAATCTGAACACCTTTTGGTAGCATGTATTGCTTATAGTTTTATATTACATCTAGCATCTCTACTTGGGAAACTAATGTTTGTTCAACATTTTCAACTATTTTTTTTTCTCCTTTCCTTTTCCAGATGATAATTCCATATTAATCATAATTATTTATTGGTATATTAATCATAATTCATTTTTCTATATTCCCTATTTGCATCAATTAATTTAGCACTAAGAAAAAATTATGTTTCCCCTCTCTCTTTTCAAAAGTGATATGTGTTTTAGTAAAGTATTGATGAACTTATTTTAAATGTCTCCATAATTGTTACAAATTCCATACAAAAATTCATTAGTTTTTGGGTTTCCCTTTTTAGGAATCCTCTCAAACTCATCATTAGTGATGTCTTCCACCATACCAATCTTCTTGTGGATCACTTTGATTGAATTTACTTTTGATTTAAGTAACTTTAATTAACCTTCAAAATCCTCATGATCATTTTTCAGTGATCTATAATGTGGGATTTTCTAAAATATAAAAAATGATGTTCTCCTTTATAGTGTGATATATTTAATTTCCATTATCACTAACTTCTTTGGAGTGGATTTCTCAACACCATTATTAACTTGATCATTGTTGAAGGCAGGATTCCTTTATTTTCTAGTTTTATTATTCATATACTAGTATGGCCTTTTCTTATAATTATAATATGAGTTTTCGACGGTTAAAACATACCAAAATTAATCATATGTGTGAAAAAAAATCTCAAAAATCAAAAAAAACTCTTGATAGTCAAATCTATTCCCAGAAGATGGGATTTTCTTATTCTTTGGATTATATTAATCAGTATTATTTCTAATTTCAGCATTTATTCCACTTACCTATAGAATTTTACCACTTTTACTTATTTACACATTATACTAAAACTCTATGTTTATGTTTCAAAAATTCCAAAATCACTAGTATATTCCAAAAAAACTCTTTCTCTTAACGTTTTTAGTATTTTGTCCATATTTTTTATCAGGTTATTTTTATAATATTTCCAACTTTTGTAGTCTACACTTGGGGGGGATTTAGTTTTACTTATTATCTCATCCACCCTTAATGTTTTGATAAATTTATCACTATATTTAATCAACCATTTTTATATAAATGTTTATTATTATCTTGTACATGCAGAAAAAATAGATTTAGAACTATTAGAATGAACTATGTTTTGAGTTACCTTTTTCTAAGAAAAAATATTAAATGAATCTCCAGAGGTTCTTAATATTTTATATCAACTAATCATATTCTTATTATAATCTATTCTTATCTAAAAAAGTTTTTTGGAAACACATTTATTCTCAACTATTTGTGATAATATTTCCTATATCGATTTCAAATTTCTTAACCACAATTCCACTTCAAGGAACATTAAAAATTATATATTATTCTAACCCAAAACCGAGTCAATCTATCTTCTCATTCATTATTCATATTTTTAATCTAAATTTGATGAAACATGTTTCTTTCATTTAAGGTACTTTCAGTCTCCTTTATCCTTATTTGTTTTATCTATAACTGGGAATTCTGAACATCAATAGCAACATGATGTGACCTTTCGGATGCATGGATCTTATTTTCAGAATCTTAACTAACTTTTGATTTCTCATGAAAATATTAATGTTTTTTTTCATTACCCCATGATAATTTTTCACTACTAATAAGTAAGGATTTATTCTTATATTTTAGTTATTTTATAATAGAATTACATTTTTTTCAAATACTATGCCAATGCCTTTTTACTTACATTAGAAACTTCTATAATCTATGAATGTTCATCATCTTGATCATGAATAATCCCAAGTATATGAGTAGAAACTTCATCATGATATTTCTTCATATAGTCCCCAACCTCAAAATATAGATAATTTTCATATTTAATATTATCATTTTCATTAATTCTTGATTTACAAACACTACTCTAACTACCTTCTACTAGTTTTGGTTCTTCCTTTTGTTGGGTTCTTCTCACCTTCTTGGACAATTTATTTCTCCTATTTTTTATAGTATTGGGAGAGACATTGAAATGTGTAATAATATAAATATAAGTATATAATTCCATATAAGGTTATCCAAACATATCATATCGAAACTTCATCAAAGAAAATGAAATTTTTTGGGTCTTCAAAGATAGATCCAATCAGAGGGAACCTTGCCCTGATTCAAATTTATATTCCCAATATGATTTGTATAGACGGCTGGGAGGGGGTTAATCTGGTGCTAGAATAATTTTTACCATCTACCATTTCATCTTGGAATCTCTAACCCCCAATGATAATATATCCTTTTTTCAATTTATTTCATATAGATCTATTTTATGCTTTACCTATAAATCATCTAAAACATGAAATAAATGTAAAGAAAGTAAAGAGGAAGAAAGTATTTTTACAAGGTTAGGGTAAAATACCTACTCCTTTCCATGATTTTCTACTCACCCCAATCACGGTTTATACACTATAGTAAACCATTTACTAAAATGGGTGGTGTTTCCCACACTTATAGAGTCCTACTATGTATAAAATTGTTTACTTACTATAAGGCTACTATTTCCAATTTCCCACTAGAATTATCTTAGAAACTTCACACGGTTGTCATAGATTCTCACAATGATCTCCCTACATAACCTAAATTCCATAGGTTATATGGAATCCCACCATATATATTCAATTGGTTCTTTCAATACATTCTTTGATATTGATAAAAAAATATACACAAGAAGCATTTGTATTAATAAGATATATATCCTTACTTAACTAAGTATGGCTTGAATATCTGGTTCATGAGCCCCTTGAATACTTTAGGGGTGTTTTTAATGCCTAAAGGCATCATTAAGTACTCATAGTGAGCATAACTTCATCTACAATCCATCTTTGGAACCTCCCCATCTCGTAATCGAAGCTGATGATAACCTAATCAAAGGTCAACCTTTGAGAACCACTGTGACCCTCTAAACTAATCAAAGAGGTCTTTGATCCTTGGTAGTGGATACTTTTTCTTTACCATCACCTAGTTCAATTGTTGGTAATCCATGCACAACATCAAACTCTCATCTTCCTTCATGGAAAACAAAACTGGGGCTTCCTAGGGTGAAACACGGTGTCTTACGAAGCCCTTCCTCTGCAAATACAACAACTACAACCTCAGCTCTCACAAATATATGGGATCCATATGATATGATGCTTAGGATATCGGTGTCATCCCGAGGTGTAAGTTGATGAAGAATTAAATATATCGATGGGTAGGTAACCCTGGAACATCTTCTAGGAGGACATCCTCATACTCTACAATAATTGTTGGGTGCTGAAAGATCATAACATTTGTTGCTCCGAGGGTAAGGCTAGCCAAAACATGAGTGATTGGTTTCACCCTTCTGTGAATGATCCCATTCTATGATGCCTAAGATTCCTTTTCACCAATAAAGGAAAACCTCGTCCCATTACTGCAGACACACTGCACCCTTTTCCTAATGTAATCAATCTGGGCATAGACGGTAGATAACCAATCCATACCAAGAATGAATTTCTAAACCCTCGACACAACCACCAAGAGGTTCCAACCAAAAATCCCACCTCTCGTGGTAGGATCACACTGTCAGAAAAGATTTTTGATCATAGAGTCTTTTTTTGTAGGTGTCTCCAAGTGTAAGGGTCAATTCAATGAATCGACTAGAATCTCAAGGTTTCGTACAAGACATGTGGCAAGGAAATAATGAGTGGAACCTATGTCTATATGTATGGATACTAAGGTATAAAAGACATAGATGGTACCTCAGATCATCCCTATAGTGCCTAGGTCATACACCTTGACCGCATGTAGCTTCACGTACCCCTATCTCCCAGCTCCTTGATCTTGGTGCGGACATCCTGGGGGTGGTGGTGGAAGTATGTCAAAATGTATTACACCTTCCGTAGATCTCCATAGCCCTCAACCACATTCGCTACCTAGAGGGTCCACCTTATCCACACATTTCCTCTACCTCGGTGGTCCATCCATCGTGTCCATGTCAGTATCTCAATGGGTTGGACAGTCACTAGAGAGGTGTCATCTTTCGCCGCATGAGTAGAATTACCTTTCCCTAGGCTAACTCGATCCAACCTGAGATCCCTGGACTGCAGATCCCCTATCATGGGTCCTCCTGTGATGTCTTCCACGTCTCGATCCCTATGCCTAATGTCATCACCCTACTGTTGAGGTCTCTACACCTTCCTGCCTACTACTGACTGCCACTGGCTGTCTCTACTCAGCCAAGAAGCTCTCAACCACCAAAGATCACTCAAGCACTCCATCATAAGTCAGAATTCATAGAGGAATGATGATATCTCATATGTCCCATCGTAAACCTCACTCGAAGGCCCGAGCTATGAAGTACTGATCCCTATCCATATCCATCGAGTACCTAGAGAGGTTGGTAAACCTCGATGAATAGTCAGACACCATCAAACTGCCATATTGAAGCTAAAGAATCTCTTAGATACGTACTACTCTTTTTGTAACTAAAGATAACTCCTCCCTAGATATTTTCTCGAACTCTGTCCACGAAAGAGTCATCTCATCGTAAGTATATGTGGTCAAAATCCACCATCTCCCTATTAAACCCTGAAGATGGATCGCTCTTAGGATCACCATCTGGTCCATTGGTGTACTCACAAGATGGAAGACTCTAGTAATTTCCTCAACACATTCCTTAGCTGCCTGAGGGTCAGGCTCACCTCATAAAATAAGGGGTCTTTGTCTCTAAAACTCATGGAGCACGATCAGTTTGTGCTCCTCATCTGCTGGTACTACATATACCACATACTGCTCCACTAGTGGTGGTATAGTAGGTGCACCACCTGGATATAACACCTAGGGATTTGGCCCCTAAATTGAAGCCTCATCATTGAGGGGTTCATACTTGTTATCGAGTTTTCAAATCCTATCAGGTATGCGTCATGGAGGAATCCAGTAAATAAACAAGATGTACCACGGTCAATGAGTATATGTGGATAGATGACTCAATAAGGACATGGAAACCACAAACCATTCCTATATGATTCATTTCCCATTATTATTTCCCTTCAGTCAGTGTTCTAATGTACCGAGTCGAAAATCAGGTTATTAGAGTCCTGGTGTATGGATATGTCAGTCACCCACAAAAACACTAGAGTCCATGTCTTGAAAGATGAACTCGAAACACTTAACACTATTGCCCCAAACCAAAACTCACAGACTCTTGGTCGTAAGGTAGAACCAACCACCTCTTATACCACACCGTCATAACTTGTCCCATTGGGTCCCACGCCGCGACTCCCCAATCTCGCCTCCACTAGGCCAAGGGATGGTGGCTAGAACTGAGGAGGAATATCACTAACATGGGAGGAATTATCTAAGTACATGTACACACGTACGCATCTCCAAGACCACAAATAATGAAATTTAAAAACCACTAAGGAAAAAATGAATGTATAAAACTAAACACAACCAATATAGTACAACCAAAAGTAAAGTGAGAAAAATTAACTGGGCTATAATACAAGCCCACAAAAAGAAAGATCATGAAACCATAAAGTCCATACTATGAACAAGTAAGGTACTGAGACTGATACTAGAAGTTGTGGGAAAAACTTGGCCTGTCTAGAACTCACAAAGCTCTGTCTAGTCCTGGTCCGCCTTGGACTTTGTCAAAAGGTCGCTCATTTTCACAATACACAAAATGTGTAGGCAAAGTCCGTGCATGGGTGAGTATAACAATACTCAGTAGGAGACCCTAAAAACAAAAAATAAATACACAAAGTAAAGGTATAGTCATCTCTACACAGTATATGTCTACAGAACATATAACAAGATAATCATATCCAGATATACTTGAAAACTAGACCCATAGTCTAGAGGTAAGTCACACCGAACCACATACCCACACTAGGGATTCAGTATGAAGATTCCACGAAGCACTCGTCTAATAGAACTCACTCCATGAGTGTGATATCTCTAATGAGATCCGTACGAGAAGTAATATTCTTTAGAAAATGTAACGAGAGAGATAAATGCATTGATAGACCTGAAGATAGAATAGATACCCTCATTCTGGGAGAACACACTCTTGAGTGGGAAAATATCATGATACACGGATGAGGATCACTACCAGGGCCATGGAATATACCACGACTCATTTGTATTCACCTTCTAAGTAGAGGATTTATGTCCTATAGTATTGGTCATGTTGATACCTGACTCTACCTAGGTTCAATATTAGATGGAGGATCCTCCTCCAGGCCTCTCATAGGGGATTTCTGACTCTATCCAGGAAGCCCTGCTGAAGGAGTCGTACTCCGATGGATGGAAAAGATACTTGAAATTTAGGGGAATGAGAAAATGGGGCACTGACCCAAATTAAACTTTTACAAGATACGGTGGACAAGGATGTAAAGACATGTAAAAGAAAGTACATGGTGTGCAGAGGTGTCACACGTCGTTTCCACTGACCCCGGGTACTACCCGTGTACTACGGCTCGTGTCGAAAAAATCATGTTGTGTAGAAAAGATATGCAATACATGTATAAGAGTAATAAAACATATACTACTATTTGGGGACCACTCTACGTATACCATCCAGGTTCACATACATAGATTTAACCCGTGTTTCCGACCTGTATACCAGTACACGGGTTAACCTACGTAACTGGTCTGGTCTGGTCGTCTGGTGGAGTATATGTCATGTACTTCACCCTATGTCCATGTATCATTCGAGATACATATCGAGTACCATGTAAGGACCCACATGTCATGTAATAGGGGTCACATGTCATTTCATCGCTTTCTGTAATGTGGAACCCCAGCCGCCGTTAAGTCGGCCCCACACACCGTGTTATTCGAAGAACACACCATGTTCTGCGTGATTTTCCAAAATCGTTGTTCCTCACCAGTGCACCTTGGGTGGTCCTATGATTCTAGATTTATCCATTAAATCATATTGAAACTCAAGATCATAGTTCATCCCGCCATAGCAACACTGAATCGGTAGGTTTAGGGTGTGTGATCGGCCCATAAAACTCATTTCAATCATCCGAATGAAGAACGGTTGAAGAACAATTTCTTTTTAACTATGTCGATTCATCTGATGACATCATTATTGCACCTATGTTAGGTCATCACGATGTAGTATCTATAATTTTGGATCGTTGTGATGCGAGATAGATGCACAATAATATGTTGTTCATAACCCTATGAAGAACGCAATGAACACACAGGGTCAAAGGGAATAATAAATTTGTATAACAAATTGAGAAATGAACCTCCACCATTGTTTGTTATGACGTTGATCCAGTCCTGTTAGAAGGATAAATTTAATAAACAAGAATACTTACAATCATAATCATCCCCAAATTCCCACAAATCAAACCCTCCTACAAGAGCGACCGAACTGTGCGCCAACCTCTTCGTGGGTTGATCTACATTCATCATTAAATCAAATAAAAGGGAAGAGAAGGAATTGGAAAATAACAACCCCTACCTAGATCGTCGACGAAGACTGGATCCTCTACCATCTTCAATGATATCCTCTGACCTTGTTGCACAATGATGCACAAGTTTATCTTTCATCATCGTTCGTCGAGAATTCTCCAAGGGGGTGGCTCCTCTACAAAGCTTCAAGGGATTCTATGGATTTTTTCCAGGGTTGTGATCCTAACCCTAGGCTCTTGGTTATTTAAAACCATAAAACATGCCGCTATTTCATTAAAATGTTAAAAATAAAATAAATCATTAATTTATTTTATTTCCTTTAAACGTCCAAAAATTAACTTTTATTGATGACCCATGCTGGTTGATGTTAGGCCTCGCCTAATATAAAGTCGCTTCTCTGAACTCAAAAATGTCCTCAAATTTTTTATCTGGGCACCCATTTAAAATTTATTCAACTTTTTCAGGAAAAATGATCATGCATGCTATTTAAAAGTTTAATTTAATTCAAAAATTTGTTCCGGTCACTCTAGGTCTCAAAATTGCATGTCATCACAAATCCTAGTCTCGAATTAATTCCATATAATATTTAAAAATTATACATGAAAAATCTAGTACATTACAATATAAATATTATAAATATCAAAACATTTAATGAGTAAATTATTATTTTCAAAATAGAGGTTAGAAATGGGTCTTTTTACCTAACAATCTCCCACTTTTTTGAAATCATAATACACAACACATAAGTGTTAAAATTTTAAATTAAAACTTTTAAAAAAAACTTACTCCCCATTACATGAAATTAAATTATATAGTTTCTCTACCTTTTTTATTTTTGAAAATAATTTAAAAAGGATGAATAATTAATTAGAAATAGTTTAATAAAATATTGGTAAAAAAATACACAAAAAAATTGATAGGAATAATAATAAATTTAAGAAAAGATAGCATGAAACCACAAAGATATAATATTATAAAAATTCTTAAAAATTAATGTAGAAACAATCATTAAAAATGTTTGAGGTTAAATTATTAAAAAATAGAGTTCAAAAAGATCATTATTTATTAGATAACTTCTTTACTTTGGACTTCATCTTCGTAATATCTTTTTGAGTATTCTTTGAATCTTCTTAATTCAACTCAATATTTCTCATCATTTATACCAATAACTCCATATTCTTACGCTATTGAGAGAACTCCAGGTCTTTTTAAATGGGAAGATATTTGAGATTATCAACTAATTTCAAATAATATATTGCATACATGTTAATGATGTCAGAAAATGTTGATATAGTTTTTGTTTCACTTTTTATACCAGTAATTTGATTATTACAAGATGTAATATCCTCCTCAGTTTGGTTAATCCTTTTGATGATATTCCTTAACTTTATAAGTTCAACTTAAGACTTTCCTTTGAGATTCTTGATCTTAGAATCATTACGAATCACTCTTTATAAAATTTTATTAAGGGAGATCAAACCTTCCATAACATCCACCTTCCCTTAGATATACCAACATCTAGGATGAATATCTATCAAGGCATCCACAATTATTTTATGTATTTTGATTACTTCATTGAGGTAATTTCTCTTTCATTCTTCCTGATTGGACCTTGTACTTAGAGGGGAGTTAGTGAAATCAATAGAAAAATATAGAAAGAGTATTTCTATAACAAAGTGAAGAAAAGTTTCATATTTTTTAATGAATATTGATGGAGAAACTTATTTAATTTTCATATATTATTTAGAATGATGATATTCTGATTCCTTGATAGTTGAAGCTTACTTTTCACTGCCTAAGGATTCTTCTTCAGATGAACTAATAGATTCTTTCTCCTATTAATATTTAGTATTTAAAGATATTTAGTTATATATAGAAGATTATTTAATATCTAAAAATCACTTAAAAATTGTAATAACTTATTCACACTTTCTTAAATTATTTATATTCTCAGGTACTCGAGATTAATCTTTAGGATGTAAAACTTTAAAAACTTATTTTCCAATAACTATTTCAATAGAATATTCAATAACTTTCTTTCCTTTATCATTACAAATATATTTAATAAATTCATAAAAAGTGTAATGGGATAATTAAAATCCTCACCAAAAAGATTTATTATATCCATTATAACGTATAAAATAAAAACAATAACTATAATAGGCTGACCATTATTCTAGGGAACAGATAGAGCCACATGATCTTACTTCTAAAAAGGAAAAATTGGGAATCTCCCTCTTTCTTCCCCACTTCTTTAGGAGATTTTTCTATTTTTCTTGGTAAATATTGATCTAATTTAGCCTTATTTCCTTTTTTACAACATTATTATTCTTTTCCAATTCTTTTAGATTTCCAAAAACTTATTCCTACAAGGATATTTCTTCCATGACATCAAGCACAAACATAGATCATCTTATTTATTTTCCTTATTTGTTTTCATAAATTCTATAAAAATATTCATAAAAAATTTCTTTATTATTATTACTTAAAATATTATGATAAGTTTTATAATACTATGATTTACTCTTCTCATGGAATTTCTTCTTAAGGTTTCCATTTTTTTCAACATAACTATAACATCCCGACTCAAGTGAAAAATATCGGTGCTAGGATCTAGTTAGTTGTGTACACTTAAGAATTCATCCTCATACGTTAGAGTCTGGTGAGTAGAAGCGAGGGTCTAATATGTAATATGGGGAGACTATACCCTCATTATTAAATAATTTCAATAGTGAAAAATAATAAACAATGGATAAATGCTATTAAATATTAACCAGGATGATACTGTAGTCAATAAAGACCAACATCACATAATATTCCCAAAACATGGATAAATTACAATAAACAAAAGAAAAATATATTTCATTTCATAATAAGTGTCAATTTTCACATGAAAAACCCAAAATAAAGACACTGATTGTGAGATGGTATGTGAGTATGATATACTCTATAATACCAAATATAGGATTGAATATGTAAACATGATATTCTCAAATACAAGATGGGGGTGAATTGAAATTTTAAAAATTCCTTTGGAACTTTCAAAGATAGTTATGTTTAATAAAGTTAAACAAGATAATTCACAAGACCTATAATTTCTAACAACTTAATTGAATCCGGAAAAGTGATTCCAGAAATGAAACTTATCAAAAGTTTACAACAACTAAGATTCTACCTTAAAGAATATAGAATCTAACTAAATCAGAGTATAAATGTGAGGGAGTATAAGAAAGTTATACTTTCCTCAAAAATAAAAATGCACAGTGGAAAAAAAAGTAGTAACACTACAAGTAACAAACAATAACTCTTTTAACCAAAAGAGAAGGGTATCCAACAACCCTGGATAAGAGGTCCCTTGGTTTATACTTTCAAGAAAGTCTGTCTTACCCACACCAGGGTAAGCCCTCAATCCAAATATCAGTATCTATCTTGCTATCCCTGCAAGCCCTCAACTATCAGGTAGTCGGAACCTCTGTCTTCCTATCCCCAGAAGCCCTCGATTGTACATAGCAACAATCGGAGTCACACGAAGTAGGTATGCACGAAGAAATGTTTAAACAATCCGTTCAAACATTATTTACAAAGCTTGAGAGTTTATAAGAGCCTCTCACTCTAGAAATCACTTCAACATCATGTAATCATGGTTGTCAAATATGTTGTCAAGTTTGTTGAGCTCTTTTCAAATGAGATCCTATTTATAGGCACAGCTCCAACGGTCGGATCCCTCCTCCAACGAACATATTCTTCCTTGAATTTCGGAGGGACTTGTACACGTTTCACTCAAACAACGGTTAGTTGATAACTAAAAGCATGACATCATTTTATAACTAAACAAGTGAAAGCATAACCAAAAACTGATATTCAGAATGTAAGTAAATGAAATTTCTGAGTCTAGACAAAAATGAATTCGGAGTCTATAATACAAATATATTCGGATTATGTTTTGAAGGAATTCGGAACCTGAATTCTATAAAATTCCGGAGTCTGAATTTCAAGGAAATTCGGAGTCTGGTTTCACCAGAATTCGGAACCTGAACTTACAAAGTTCAGAGTCGGAGTTCATGAGAATTCAGAGCCAGAACTCATAAGAGTTCAGAGTCTGTATTCAGAGAACTCAGAGTCAGAACTCAGAGAATTTTGTAACCAGAATTCGTAATCAGAATTCGTAGTTTAACTTTACATAAGTTCGTAATCATAATTCATAGTCGAACTTTACATAAGTTTGTAATCAGAATTCGGAGTCGAACTTCATGAGAGTTCGTAACCAGAATTCGGAGTTGAACTTCATGTGAGTTCGTATCCATAATTCGGAGTTGAACTTCATGAGAGTTCGTATCCAGAATTCAGAGTTGAACTTCATGAGAGTTCATATCCAGAATTCGAAGTTGAACTTCATGAGAGTTCGTAACAGGAATTCGGAGTAGAACTTCATGAGAGTTCGTAACAGGAATTCAGATCCTAATACAGAATGCTTCATATCTAAATATTATACGATTCTGAGGTTTTAGACATGACACCAAATTTTATACTTAGAAAGGATAAGAAACGAGGTAAACCATGGTAAGGATAAATTTCCTTGGGAAGGGAAATTTTTCCTTATAGAAGTAAAACATAGGGATGAGTTTTTCCTTGAAATAAGGTGTTTGTTATTTTCAAAATAAGAGGAATCATGAAGTCATAAGGAAACCTTATTGACTTAACAATCTCCCCCAAATATGAAGGAATGGAAAAGTCATAAGGAAAACCTTATTGACTCAACACTGATAACTCCCAAGAGGGTCCCAAAATCATGTCTGGTTCCATCATCCATGATCCATCCCGAATCCAAACTCAACCATATAACATAGGGTTGTTTCCATTATCCCTTCCTATAAACATGAAGTCTATTTAGGTACCAATCAGTTAGCCTGATTTGGGTGTGAGTACAGCTCAATAGGCCACCACCAATGGTTTATATAACAATATCCAATCTATAACAGTTTATGCAATTGTATAAAGAGAAAAGTATAAGTGATAAAGTAAAAGTTCTCAAATTAAATTATAATTTAATTAACCATAGAATTATTGGGTTCACAATGACACCCAAATCATTAATACCTACTTCGGGCCATGTCATATCTTGAACCATCCACAAAATAGATACCACATTTCACAATATCATGGGTTTTTATTAATGATTCAATTCCAAATTCAAATTCAAAAAATGGGGTCTTAGAGAAGTAGTCTGGCACCCCATGGGTATTTGGAGAAGTACTCCCTGTCTGAAAAATTAGTGATCAAATAAAATAATTATATATAAAGGGGGATATAGAGTAATTTTTTAACCCTATGGGTATTTAGAGTAGAATTCCCTATCCCACAACTCATTCAAAAATATCACATATTATGGTTTTATGTTATTAACCCATTTATCGATATTTTCCATATATCATTAATCAATCAATTTCATAACTCATTTAAAAACCATAGTCAAAATTTCCCATTTATCAACCATGAATAATTCATCATTCATCATTTTAATTATGTCAGCACACCCCATGGGTTTCCATCATATCCAGTCTATAAATTATCAACAGGTCCATCAAAACTCGTGAAGGGTTTCATAATTTCAAGGGAAATCGATTAATTAAATCAATTTAGAATTCAATTTACCAACATGTAAATTTAAATTTCATAATTACTTACACACAAATATAATCAATACTATGGGATTTGGCAATTAGACCACCTACCTCAATATCATTGACAAATTTTTTCCAAATCAAAATACCAAATTTTTTGTTGAACAATCAAAAACCACAACAACATAAGAGATCTAGGATCAAAAATCTAGTATCCAGATACAAAAAAACAAAACCACAAAAACCTATATCTAAACCATTTATAATAGAGGAAAAATCATCCCTCTTCATTAGGAAGGAGAGATGGGAGAGAGATGAAATAAAACAGGTAATAGATTATATACCATAGGGGTGTTGATCCTTTAATCAAATATTTGATTTATTATGAAAATGATTTTTGGATCCTTTTAATCCTCCTAGGATATTCCAAATTTGAAGGAATTTTCTTAGGGTCAAGCAGGGAAAAATAGAGATAAAAACTAGGGGGTTGAGGAATTTTTATAAAATATTTGGGGGAATTAAAACCCATGCACCTAGTTTTCTGGGATGAGGCACACGATTTTCAAAACCATGCACCTTAACCATATGCCTCTACTTAGGGGGTGCATGGTTTCTCTAAAGTGGAACATGGTTTTATGAATCGTGCACCAACTGTGAAAATCCACCCTATTTGAGGGTGCACTGTTTGGGGAGGGAGGCCGAATGGTTTCAAAAAACTATGTTCTAACCATGCGCCACCTCTAGTATCTCAAATATGGGTAGCACAATTTCATGGGGAAGACCACATGGTTTTCTCTAAATATGGGATAACTGTTCACAACCCTTTTGGCTTTCTGAATATTGCAATTTGTCCTGAAACAACCCCAAAAAAACCCAACCAAGGTATAACCAAAAAAGCGTAAAAGAGTACCAGAAGATATGAATGATTCTTCTATATAATGGTCATGATTTTATAATCCCATGGACTTATAAAATCTCATCCTCAAGATATACTCCCAAGAATATCTATGATTATAATGTAAAAAGGATCATTCCACTGATCCTGTATATCTGTTTTTATCTCCCATGTTTCCTCCTAAACTTGACCATGTTGCCACATCACTTAGACTAACAACATAGTATTTCCCCACAACACCTTCTCATAGTGATCCATAATATGAATAATATTCTCCTCAAAGGACACCTCATCCTCAAGCTCAATATCATCATCATCGATCACATGAGATGGGTTGGAGTGATAGTGTTGAAGTTGTGACACATGAAAACAATAATGCATAGCACTATACATTTATGGAAGATATAACTATAGTATGCCACCAGCCTGATTCTCTCCCCAATCTCAAATAGTCAAACAAAACTGGCACCAACTTGTCTTTCCTTCAAATTCTACGGTGACCCAATCTAGGTGACACCTGAAGGAACACATGATCACCCACTGTAAACTCAAGGGGTCATCAAATTCGATCAAAATATGACTTCTATCAATTTTGAACCATATCCATATGTTTTCAAATCAACTAGACTTAATCTGATGTCTCCAACATGAGACTTGATCCCAAACATTTTGACTCACCTAACTCTATCTATCATAGTGATGATCCACATGGCCTACCATGAAGTGCCTCATATGGTTCCATCTGAAAATTTTCTGGATAATTGTCATCATAGGTCAACTCAATGAGCGCTAAATGTTTCTCGCAAGGCTATCCAAAATCTAGTATGAACTCACATTTCATATCCTTTAACACATGAATAGTATGTTCTGACTACCTATATCTATGCGGATGGAAATTCATACTCAGAAACACTTGGGTAACCAACACCCTCTATAATCCCTTCTAGAAGTGCTAAGTAAATGTGAATCGTGATCTGAAACTATATGCTATAGTACCCTATGAAAATAGACTATATTCTAAACATACATATCCCCTAATTGATCTATAGTGAAATTATATTGAATAGAAAATAAATGGGTTACTTTCATTAGTTTTTCCGTGCTCACCAATAGATCATAATTCTTCCAAGGTGTTCTTAGAAGGCTCACCACAAAGTTGATGGTAATGTAATCCAACTTTCATTTCATAATGGTAAGTGTTTTTAGTAACCCACCAAGTCATTGATTCTTGAACTTCACCAGTTGATAGGCATAACATCATGTCAAAAACCCGGAAATATCCCTTTTCATGACCAACCACCAATATTATCTCTAAAGATCATGTCTCATTTTAGTCAAACTAGGATGCACCACACACTTTAAGTCATGAAACTCATGCAGAATCTCCTCATGAATACACATAGGAACAAAATCATGGTTTTAGACATATATGATCTCATCCTCATCTATTTTCCAATAAGAAGGTGACTCTCCACCATTGAGGCATTCCCTCAAGGCCAAACACTATAGATCCTCATACTGCCTCTCTCTGATCTGGCTCAAAAGTGTAGAATCAACTGATAAGGATATGAGGGTCATCTGCTCCTAGCCTTCATATACCTAAATATGTATCTCATCAAGAAATTTAATCATATTCCACTCAAAATAGTACTCCTAAAATTCTAGAGTCTATGTTTTTCTACTCAAATAATTGGAAACAAGATTTCCCTTCCCCGATGTATATGCAATCTAAAAATCAAAATACTATATATAATCAACTCATATCTACTTTCGAAGATTAAAATATCATTTTTAAAATGTATACATTAATATTTTGTGGTCAATATATATAGTAAACCTTTTACCCAACAGATAATTCTACCAACACTTCACGACATAATCCACTATAGCCAACTCGAGATCATGCATAGGGTGATTATGTTCATGTGTCCCTAACTTTCATGATC
This sequence comes from Viscum album, assembly GCA_963277665.1. Taxonomy (NCBI): domain Eukaryota; kingdom Viridiplantae; phylum Streptophyta; class Magnoliopsida; order Santalales; family Viscaceae; genus Viscum; species Viscum album. The sequence continues at coordinate 306,727,516 of OY728136.1, forward strand.
CATGCTCCAAAACTAGATCTCCCTACATCAACACTACTCCAAGTCTTACTCAAGACACATCACAAAACACAGTATAATCCTCCCTTGGATCTGGTAGAATCAAAATTGGTGTGGTATTCAAATGCTTATTCAACTCCTATAAATAATTATCATATGATCTAGACCATTCAAATATGATCCCATTATTGGTCAATCCCAATAGTGGTGATTCCAAGTGGGAAAATTCCTAGATTAACCTCTGATAATAACCCTCTAATCCTATAAAATTGTGGATATCAAATACATTATTGGGATTATCCTAATAATATACTGCCTAAACTTTCTCTAGGTCCAATAGCACCCCACCCTCTGAAATGATTTCACCCAAGAAATGTAAACTATCAATCAAGAATTTTCACTTAGACAGCTTGGTGTAGGGACTATTCTCTCCCATTGTACTCAGTACGATTTCAAGATGTTGGGTATGATCATTGAAAGTCTTGGAGTACACCAAGATTTCATCCATAAAACAACCAAAAACTGATCTAGGTATGGGTGGAGGATTTGTTTCATCAAGGCCGTAAAAACATGAAGAAAATTCATTTTCCTAAATGACATCATAAAAAATTAATAAAGACAATATCTTTTTCTAAAACCAATCCATGGTATATAATAAGGTTTAACTCTCAACTAATGATACCCCAATCTCAAGTTAATCTTGGGAAAAAAATAAAAGATCCTCTAAATTTGTCAAAGAGTTCATCAATACACAGAAGAGGATATCATTTCTTTATTGTAATCCAATTCAACTTCAAGTATTCAACACACAAATGAAAAATCTTATCATCCTTCTTAGCAAAAAAACCAAAGAACCCCACGGTGACATACTCGGATGGATAAATACCTTACTCATCAACTCTTCCAAAAGAGTATTATGTTCTTGAAGCTCTATTGGTTTCATCCTATAAGGTGGAATAGAAAATAGCATAGCTCTATGAATGAGGTCAATTTTAAACTCAATATCCCTCTCAGGTGGAATCCCTAAGATGTTTTCAGGAAATAAATCTTAGAACTGGTCCACTATAGGTGTAAATACATCATGATTCACACCCCTATCATCTAGAAAAATACTTATAACATGGGCAGTGAGATCCCCCAACTACTAATGAACTTTCCCTATATGACCTTCTTGGATATCCTATTCTCCATGATGAACATAACTATCAACCTCATGAAATGTAGATTTCACTCTCCTGCAGTAACAATCTATGTGAGATTTGTATTATACTAACCATTCCATACCCAATATCAAGTATAAATAATAAATTTCATGAATGTAAATATCCAAAAGAAAATTACACTCACTAACCTTGAAATAATGCCACTTACATAGATAGATGTCCCTCGACCGTACTCCCAATAGCATGTCAATTATCATAACCCCACTTTCAAACTCTATTTTTAGACTGAAACCATTCACAAGATGGGGAGATATAAAATAATGGGAGGATCCTGTATCAAATAAGGATATAGACAGTATAAAAGATACAAGAATAGTATATATGACTATTGATTCACATCCTCGCTATGCACATGTGCATGATTAACTACATAAAATTGTCATTACCCTCTTCTATATGCTATATTCTAAGTCCCTTGAGCTACAACACACTTTTGATACATGAAATCTTTCCCCAAAGTTCTATGTCCACTGGCTCGACCTCTATAACTAGAAGAACTCTAACTGCCCAACTGCTATGGGGTAAAATACCCCCTTCTAGTTCTCTGACTCTACCTGGACCCTCCATCATTACCCATTGGTTTAGGGTTTCTAAAAAACTATTATAAATGTCTCATCATGCCACAATCACAGCACTCTATTGGTGGTCTAGGACATTGATTATGAATGTTACCCGACCTACTACACTGGTGGCAGTATACTCGATTACTTCTCTGAGTAACTGATCTATCTCCCTGGCTACTCTATTTTCCATTAACCTAATTGACATTATCATAGAAAAACTTCCTACTCTTAGAAGACATACCTTCTGGTTTTCTAGTATAAACCTCTTGTATTTCATTGTAATCATCCATCAGGTTACCATAAAAAATGAGATCCTGATTTACCACCTTAAAAAAACTTCTTCAACCGCAATATATTAACCTGGTTCTTAATCTCACATTTAATCCCATCTTAAAAACATTTCACCGTAGTATAAAATTATTATCCCAACATTGGGATAAATTGCTGCAAACTAGTAAAGAGATCACCATATTACATCATGGATGTACTCTATATGGGAAACCCCATAAACTCTTACACCCTCTCTTGTATGATCATATCTGGGAAAAAAGTGTTCTAGGAAATGCTGCTATAAGTCCTTCCATACCATTCCATCCAGTTTCTAATCCTGAGACTGGATGTCCCACCAACACTTCTCTTGAAAACATAACATATAAGTGGCCATCTTGACTCTTTTCTTAGTATGAGTCTCTAAAAGTTCAAGGATCATCCAGACATACTCAATCCAGAACTCAGTTGCCTCAGGTCCACCCTCTCTAGTGAAGGTTGGAGGGTGATGCAACTGGAACTACAATGTTAATTCAACTGTATTACACATATACCACCCTATTTTTTCTTTATAAACTGCATAAATAGAGAAAATTTCTCATGAAACATTTCTCCTAAACCTTCACCTAGAACTATTGGGGCCTTTAGCTCCACTGTTGGAGTCACATTTCTATCAATGTCCTCATGTCATCCTATTAACAAGAATCATTGTGGAGGCATATATCTACAATTCCAAACACATTTCTCAAGACAAAAAATACAACATTAACACATTTTAATGATATTGATTCGTAAAAATACATTACAAGTCACCCCATACTCTTCCACATGGTCAAACCAAAGCTCTATCACTACCCCCAACCATCCCTCACCCAGGTCATGGCTAACATAGGGTAAAACATATTCATATTTCATGTATTCTCATTAGAAAACCATTTTACCCATTTCAAAATACTACAATTAGCATCATTTTAAAATTTAATTTCTTCATTAGACACCTTTTTATATTAAATTATTTAAACAAAGAAAAGCGTTTCATTTTAGCAACTCACCCAAAACATGTTATTCTGTGAATGTGTAAAATTAATCATGCAACATGAAATCCTGAGTTCATAGAATGATGAATGTATGATCAACTCTCATTCCATACCAATCCATGAGAAAAATCTTAGTAAAAAATAATATCACACAATAAGGGAATCACCCTAAGTGAAACAACATCCAACTGTAATAGTAACACCAACAAAAACAATCCCACCCTGGGTACTTAGGTTCTCCCCCATACATGGGTTATCTACTCCCATGAAAGAGCTCCTTACCAAGTCCCAAATCATCCTAGTATCCTATATAACAATCCTAAATAGTGAGAAAAATTAAAAGAAAAGAAAAATTATTTGATACCACTTTGTAATGTCCCGACCTGGGTACCACATGTCGGTGCCTCTATCCAGTTAATTAAGTGACCTCAGGCACTCATCCCCATACGTCAAAGGCTACTAACTATAAGTGAGGGTCTAATATGTAATACGGGGAGACTATAACATCTTTATTAAATAATTTCAATAGCATAAAATAAAAAACAGTGGCTAAATGAAAAATAAATAATAACCAAGATGATACCATAATCAATAAATACCAACATCACATAATATTCCCAAAACATGGATAAAATACCATAACCCATAGAAATAGATATTTCATGTCATAATATGTTTCATGTGTGAAATAAAAAACCCAAAATAAATACACAATGACAACTCCCATGTGGGTCTCAAAATCATGTATGGTTCCCAAATCCATAATCAATCTCAAAACCCAACTCAACCATATAATATAGGACTCTTTCCCTTATCCTTTCCAAAAAAACATGAAATATATTGGGGTACAGATTAGGATATCTAAGTAGGATGTGAGTACAAATCATTAGGAAACCACCAACGATATCTAAAATAATATCTAGCCTATAAAAAAGTATGCAGTTGTAGCAATAGTAAAGTAAAAGTGGTAAAGTAACAGTTCTCATATTAAATTTTTCTGTAATTAAACACATAATTCATGGGTTCATGATGACACTCAAACCATTAATTCATACTTCATCGTATACCAAAGTCTGAACCATCCATTAAAAAGATACCACATTTCAAAATATCATGGGTTTTCATTAACCATTCAATTCTAAATTCACATTCAAACAATGGGGGCCTAGAGCAGTAGTCTGGCACCCAATGGGTATTTAGAGTAGCAGTATCTATCCCACAACATAGTGATCACATGCAATAAATATATATCATAGGGGCCTAGAGAGGTAGTCTGGAACCCTGTAGGTATTTGGTTCCACATTCCTTATCCCATAACTTATTCAAAAATATTATATCTCATGGTTACACATTCATAACCAATTTATCTACATTTTCTATATAACATTAATCAACCAATTTCATAACTCATTTAAAAAACATTTTCAAAATTTTCCATTTATCAATTATAAATAATTCATAATTAATCATTTTAATTATATGGGAACACCCCATGGGTTTCCATCAAATCAGGTCTATAAATCATTAGTGGGTCTAAGAGGAATTGTGAAGGGTTTCACAATTCCAATGGAAATAAATTAATTAAACCAATTTAGAATTAAATTTCCCATTGTAGAAATTAAAATTTTACAATTAAATACATGAAAATAAAATCAAGACTATGTTATTTAACAATTAGAATACCTACCTCAAGATCGTCAATGAACATTATCTAAATAAAAATCGCCAATTTGTTGTTGAATGGTCAAAACCACAATGATGGTAGAGATATAGGATCAAAACCTAGGATCCAGATCCAATAAAACACAACAATAAAAATATAGATCTAAACCATCACTAGTGGTGGAAAAATAATCCCTCTTAATTGGTAAGTATAGATGTGAGGGAGGGGAAATAAAACATGGAAGATATTACATACCTTAGTGGTTTCAATCATTCAATTTCATCTTCAATTCACCAAGAAAAGGACTTGTGGAGCCTTGGAATACTCCTATGAGCTTCCAAATACAAAGGAATTTGTTCAGGGTTAAGTAGGGGTGAATAGCTATTAAACCCATGGGGTTATGGAATTTTAACAAAAAAAATTGGGGAATTAAAACCCGCATGCATGGTTTCCTGGGATGAGGTGCAGGTTTTCCCAACTGTGTTCCTTAACTGTATGCCTCTACTTAGGGTGTGCATGATTTCTCCTAAGTGGAGAAGAGTTTGAAAAAACATGAAACAACCATGAAAATCCAATATATTTGAGGGTGTATGGTTTTGGGAGGGAGGACACACGGTTTGGCCAAACCATGCACTAATTGTACCCCACCTCCCATTTCTCCAAAATAGGGCACACAATTTCCTGGAGAAAACTGCACAGTTTTCCCTAACTATGTGCCAACTATGAATATCCCTTTTGGCTTCAAAACTTTCCCAATTTCACCTAAAATAACTCCAAAACAAAACCCTACCAAGTTATGACCAAAAAATGGTAAAATAGTGCCATAATATGTGCACGATACATCTCTAAAAAGGTTGGGATATTACAGAAAGAATCTTTTTATTGATCTATCTATGAACATATTCTCAGTATGGAAATAAATTAACATCCTATTTGCGATAGTCTCATCTCCAAAATAAGATAACTTATATCTAATATTAATATATTTATTCTTGATGTTTTCAACTTCCTTTATTTTAACCATAACATTGTTAATGAAATTTAGATATAAAATAATTTTTAGATTCACAGTTCCATTTCTGACTTCCTCAATGTTGTTCCAAAAGAACATAAACAATTTAAAATTTCTCATGTTGTAAAAAACATCAAGAGAATATTTTTCATGTACATTCATATTATCTCTATCACCTTTCCTTGGTATAAAATAATTTTCAAACCATAAGCAAAAAAATCCTTGTGTCTAGTGAAAGATGATACATCTTCTGAAATTTCTCATTCTAAGCATACATATTTTTCTTAGCCATTGGTTTTTCAAATGATCTAGTTTTTTTTGTAACTTATGAGTTACAAAGGATAATTATCCTTCCAAAGTTATTACAACAATATAAACAACATGTTTAATATTTAAACTACATGTATTACAAAAATGTTTGAACATAATATTATAAATCCCATAAAATTTATTAAACTTTGAACTGATATAAAACTCAAACACTATAATGGGTTAGTAAAGATAAAAATCATCGTTGTATAAAAAAATAGATTCCCAATATTGAAAGATAAAATTAAATTTCAATACAGAGTCATACATTTTGAAAAAACTTCTATAAATTAGTCTTTTCTTTATAACTTCCCTTATTGTGAATTCATTAAAAGAAATCATGGAAATGAAATAGATGAACTTGAGAATTATAAAACAAACCTTAGAGTCAAATGGATGGAAGAGAAAAAAAGGAATGATAGCTCTCCAAAAAATCATCTCGTGAAGAAAAATAACAAATCCACATCTATTATACATCGATGGTCTAATTGACTCTTTAAATTACCAAAGATCCAATGGAGGATATTTGATCTTGGAAGATGATGAAATAAAATGTTTAAGAAATTATAGGTTTTGAACTCTATAATTATTTTTTTAACTTTTTTTTAGAAATTTTTATGTTTTATCAAACAAAAAAACATTCTGATATTATTTCAATGTTTTTAATAAAACTTATATAATGTTTCTTCATAAAAATTATATGGAAAAAAATTGATACAGATACCTTTAAAAGAGTTTTTAATTTTACTTTTTTATAAAAAAAATTAAGGGATATGAAAAACATTATTTTAAAATAAAATTTAGAGGAATAAATTATTCCCAATTAATCTTCAAACAAACCTCATTATGATTAAACTAAAAAAGGTTCATAAAATATTTTTTTAGAGATTTATTTTAACAAGAGAAACATAACAAAAAGTGGAAAACAAAGAAAAATTTCCACCCCCTTTATTAAGGATTTTTTCATTATAAGAAAATAGTTAAAAAAGTGGATTATTGATAAATTTATATTTATCATACCAATATTAAATTTTATATATTAAAATCTATTATATATAAAAGGTTTTATGAAAATATTATCACATTGATATTATATTCTGATAAATTGTAAAATAATATCTTCATTTTGTGAGTGATCTCAAAATAAATGGTGTCTTATATCTATTCGTAATGAGTGATGTGATCGATTATTAGACAAAAATATGAAATTTGTGTTATCACAAAAAAAAATTGGGCTTTTAGTAAAAATCATGACAAAATCTGTGTGCATGTGTGTTGTATCAACAAAATTTGATCACAATAACTTCCAGCTGCTACAAATTCAAATTCAGTAGTGGAAAGTGCTACTGATTTCCATTTTATGCATGACTAAGATAATAAATCCTCTCCTAATAAATTATATATTATACATTTACTTTCCCTATCCATTTTAAATCCACTAAATTCAACATTTGAAAACCTTTTTTGTTTAGACTAATTTTTAAAAGAATAAAATATTCCAATATACAAAGATCCTTTAAGATAAAAAAATATTCATTTTATAGTTTTAGGGTGATATTATTTTAGATTTTCTTGATACATCACACACAAGCATTCAAAAAACATTAATCCTAGTTGACAGACTATAAGATATGATAAACTTACAATAATTACCCTATTTTTTGATTAACTTGTTTCCCATATTTATCAAGTTCAATAGATTTTGAGGTTCCAATAAGAGTAATTATACTTTTATAATTGAATAAACCGTATATTTTAAGTAAATATTTTGTATAATTTTGTTGAGATAAAAATTTTCCTTTTAGTTTTTGAGAAATTTGAAAACCAAAGAAAAATGTAAGTTCACCCCTCATGCCCAAACCAAACTCAAACTAAATAATTTCGGAAAAGGAACCATAAATATATTTTCTATTATATCCAAACATAATAACATAAACATAAACATAAAAAATAATGGTATCATTAATAACATTCTCTATAAAAATAGTTTGATCAATAGTTCCTTAAAAAATTATTTTGATGTAAAAAACATGTAATTCTATTATACTAAGATTTTGGAACTTGTTTAATTATATAAAGTGAATTAGTAAGATTAAAAAAAATCAAGAAATTTATTATTTTCAAAACTAGGTGGTTGTTCAATAAAAACATCCCCCTATACATATCCTTTAATAAAATAACACTACAAATCCATTTGATAAGGATTAAAATTTAAATATGCAAAAAATGTTAGCAATTTACAAATAGACTCAAGTCTCGCTACTGGCACAAAATTTTATTCATAATCTATGAATTCTTATTTATTATAACCATTTTAAAAAATAATTTCCTTATTTCATACTATAATTCCATTTTCATCGCATTTTTTATGTAAACCCCATTTTACTCTAATCATAGGATGATCATTAGGTCATTCCACCAAAGTCCAAACTTTTCTCCTCTCAAACTCATTGATGTCATCCTAAATTCCCCTTATCTAATCTTCATCAATTAAAGCCTTATCAGTTTTTTTAGGTTCAAATTGAGATAAAAATGCACAATTATTACATTCATTTATTATGTAACTATGATTTTTTGACTGGGATATCTATATATCCAATGATATTTTCCATGGGATAATTACTTAAGATTAAGTGATTTCTTGGGTTTGTGAAACATTGTTCTTATACAATAGGTTGAACACATTCTAAAGGTACAAATTTTGAAATTTTTTCTTTAGTTTTTCTTCTATATGAAGAATTTCCCAACATAGTTTGAAAACCATTTTAAAAAACATCATCTAAATAAATAGTTTTGGGATGTTTGGAAAAAAAGAGATCAGTTTCTTCAAATTTAATATGCACTATTTACTCAATAGTTTTTGTTCATTTGTTAAAAATATGAAAAGACTTACTCATTTTAGATATCCAATAAATATTCCCTCATCATCTTTTGGATCAAATTCATTCGAATTATCTTTAGTATTCAAAATGAACACTTTATATCTAAAAATTATAAAGTAATAATGTTTGGTATTTCTTCCTGTTGACAACTCATAAGAAGTTTTATTAAAAACAGAATAATTAATACTCAATTATTGTATAAAAAATTTCAATAACCACTTCAACCTAAGATTTTTTTGAAATTTAATATTCACTCCACATTGTTCTATTAATTTCATGAAAAATTTTATTTCTATGTTAAAATTCTAAATTTTTCTAAGATCTAAGATCTAAAAAGTTGTGTGTAATTCATTTATTACTATAAAATGGTTCAAAATAACAAAAATTCAAACTCGCCACAAGGATCACTATAAATAGTAACTAAAGGTAGGGTTTTCTCATTTTTAAGATGAGATAAAAAAATTAAAATAAAATAAGTGCTTATATATTTTTTTATAAAAAAAATAGACCCATGTATATCTAGTGTAGTCATTAACCAAGACATACACATAGTGTTTTCCACAAAAAAAATTAAATTTTCATTAGATAAAATAAATATATGGGGGATAATTTTAAAGAATAAAAAGTTGATGATTCACTAATATATTTAAATCATGACTTATGTTTATTACCATATTGAAAAGAGTAAAAAACTTTTGAATAATTAAACCTAAGCACCGGTATATCTCTAACAAGTTCTTTCTTAGAGAGTTTATCTAATTTTATTATATTATATTTTTATAACCTTATATTTCATAACAAATATTAATCATACATTTTACTTATGAAAGGTAGATCTTGGTTTATATGGTCTTCTATGTTTAAAGTTTAAAAATTCTCATTCTTATTAGAAAAAATATTAAATTCACCTTATGAGCTTTCAATAGTATATTTATCATCACTAAATTTCACAAGATAAACTTAATTACATAATTCACTTATGATGGTGAGATTATTATTATATACTAAAATATATAAAACAATATAAATTAAAGAATTACTAAGGAATCTAGTATCACTAATTCCATAAATTTCATATTCAGCATTATCTCCAAGATTCAACTTTATACCTTTCATTTTAATAATATTTTGGAAGAAATTTTTATAAATAGTATTATATCTCAAACAACCACTATCCATGTACTATATTTTCTAGTTTTTGGTACCCATACATTCTCTAGAAAATAAATACATTAAGATTTTGTTACCCGTACATTCTTGGGTCAAGAACTATTAGTAAATAAAACATTTGGAACCCATATCCATCCAAATTTGTTATGTTGAATAGGTTCCAATTATTTTGAGATATTATATTCATGAAAACCAAATGAAAAAAAATCACATATATAATATTTTTTTAAAATATACACCTCATAAAAATTTTATAGAAAAGGGTTCATTTTTTGGAAAAAAATAATTAGATTAAAATGATGCTTTTATAAAGTAAAAACAAATTCTAAAAGTATATCTATGAGGAATCGAATATCTATATATGTTATAAAAAAATTCCTCACTATAAGTAAAATTTGAAAAAATTTATCTATATTAATAATCTAAGATTATAGTTTTATAACCAAGTTCTTATCATCATTAGTTGAGATGAAATAATATTTTTTTATCAAACTCTGAAGTAAGAACCAAAATATGAAAAGTATGTTTAGAAATTCTAGAATTGGATTTCAAAAGATCTTCATTGGCACAATAATAATCTTTCATAACTTTAGTATCATTTTTCTCCAGTAAAGTAACATATTTATTCATTTATTCAAAACTATTAATACTATCTCCATCATATGATTTAAAAATATTTTCTTATTCTGAATAAGTAGAATTATATTCATCATAAGAATTAGGATAATTGGTATTTAAAGTTAAGTTTTCAAGAGATTTATAAGATACCATCCCCATGAATCATTTTTTATTATTAGTAATTACAAGATAAAATCCCATAACTTTATAAATATCACTCATTTCTTTTGAAGAAATTTTTTTAGAAGAGTCAACACTAATAAAACTCCAAATATCTGAAGATTTCAAAATTTTCTTTCCTTTTCTAATATAATATTTCTTCGAGGATTTTTACTTTCTCTTTAACATTGGAAAATATGGATTCATATTCTATAGCTTTTTTACATTCATAAAAAATTATCTAAGAAGTACTTTTCTTATTCTTCTTATACTTATAGAAGAAATATTTATTCTTAATTGTCTTATTAATAATCTATATCATATTAACAAGATCATTTTTTACTTTCTTCTAAAGAACTACATTTTGATTAAAATTTCACTTTCATCTCATACTTATAAGATTTATAAAAATCATCATAAGTCTTAGATTTATTATCTATATCTATTAATGTTAAAGAAAAGTAAACACCATTATTTTTCTTTTCCTTCCCAGCATTACTTTTTAACCTACTGTCATTCTGCATGAGAGTTCCAATCAGATCATCTAAACTCATCTTTGTTAGATGATTGGTATCATACATATTTTTCCTATTAGATTCTAATTATTTTGGAATTATATCAATAATATTTTTTATTGGTTAATAATATTTCAAATCCTACTATCTAAGTGATTGTAATCTATTTACAATAGTAATAAAACATTTATTAATTTTAGAAACATACTCAACCATTATGAAATTAAAACCCTGATAGTTTTCATTCTTCATAATTATTCTTGTTTCCAAAATATTTGTGGTTCTAAAATGAGTAAATTTGATTATTTTATAAATATTTCTTTCATTTCATAAGAATAAACATGGCTATATATATTATGTTTCATAGAACATATTAATGTATTTCAAACTCTATAGTTTAACTAATATTCTGATTTTTCTTCTCAACAAAAAGTAATAGATTCCTTATTCAATTTTTTATAACTTCAAGTCCTCATGAAAAAATTATCAATACCTATTTTATAAAAAAAATCTTTAATAAATGACACAAATACCAACAGTCAACACCATTAAATATTAGTGGTCTACTTTGATTAAGATTCTCTAATGTCTTAATGGACAATCCTACTAACATAAAAAAATGCTCTTCTATACAAATATAGTAAGTTTAATCAAGAAATATAGAGATAACTTATATAATACCAAATATATGATCATAATATTATTTAAAATACTACAAGAGGGGGTTAATTATAGTTTACAAAAATTTAACATAAAATTTTGAAACAAATTATTTAAGACAGTTTATCAAGAAAATATCTATTCTGATTACTTTATATACTTTAGAGTAGGAAAGTTATAACACACAATATGAACTTAATATAAAATTTCATGGTGGAAATAAAAAACTTGTATGAACTAGAATGAAAATGTATTTTTAAATAATTTAATAAATAACTTATAGAGAATTTCCAAAGGTATTCACTTTCCCCAAAATTGATAAGGAAGTCAATGAACCTAACTTAAGGTATCCATTATTATAAATTTATCATAATATATATCTTCTAATACATTAGAATCCCATGATCCCCCAAATCAGAATAAATCTGCCTCCCTATATTTGGGATGCCTCAATCAACAAGATTATAAAAACTTTTGTCGCTATATATTTGAGAGTCTTCTATCAATATGATTCGATAAACAATAATTACTGTAGAAAAACCTTAACTAATTTACTATAAAAAACTCATAAAAATATGATTTAAGGAAACTTTATTAAGATTATAATTGAAGTACACTCATCAATACAATGTTGTAAAACTTCAACAACAACATTAGGTCTTATATTTTCATCACACTACTTCCCCTCGAGGTTATGGTCTTATTTAAAGTTAGAAATTCAATGTTTGGATGTCGCACTTATTATTATCATTGGTAATGAAATAATAAAAACATCTTCTTCTCTAATTTATTTCATCGCAACATCACTCTATCCATTTTTCATTAGGTACAGAACCTTTACAATTCTATGAAAATATTTTTCTGGTATAAATGATATATCTTCATTCAATGTACATTATATGTATTCATTCTGTAGGCTTAGTAAAAAATCATTTGGTAGAACTCATATGTATTTATCCAATGAAATCAATCTAATAGAATTTTTAGTACTCTATCTGATGGATTTTTAAGCCTCCCATCTGATAAATTGTTTCTACATTTTCTGAGGTATATTTTACATATTTATCTAATGTACTTGGTATATATCTGTTTGATATACTAGTTAAATTTCCATATGATTGTATTGGATTTATCCATTATTTAAAACCAATTACATTTCATAAAAAACATTAAAACTTTTTATAATATAATGACTATATATATACATTTAAAGAGTTAATTGTGATTTTAAAAAGGTTAGAAAGAGGTATTTCAACTCAACACTGAATTACAGTATGTTGGGGACTATCACCAAGGGGTGAAGAGTGTTTATTGGATATTAATTTATAATATAGTGGTCTATTGCAAAAAAAATAAAAATGTAAATCATACAATAGAAATAAGATACAAAATTAATTAATACCATCCCTATAAATTCTAACATGGTATCCCAATAGTTCTAAAATGAGACATAAAACCTATAATAATACTAAATAAATCCTAAGAACTATAAAATGAGTAAAAAACATAAAATAACTAGAAAAATAAGAATTAAGAAAACCTATATACAACTCTAAAATCATAATAAATTATTTTAAGATGTCACCTGACATCATCCCCCAACTACTGAAGCCTCTTTCCTTAACCTATAACATCGTGAATAAAATATGCATATATATGAGGTTTATATGCATAGGGAGTGAGAAATAAATCCATAATAGAGACCAAAACAACCCCAAACATCTATTTTAGTTTAAAATGATAATATAAAAATGGTGTAAAGTTATTAAATGATTTATTTTCACCATTTATAGCATGAAATTTGAAGTATTAAGTGTTAATAAAGACATCTAAGAAACTAAATTCATTATTCAGTGAATGTTAATATAGCATTGAACATCACCCTCAAAAAAAGAAGTTGAACATATGGATCATATAAATTTTATATCGACAACTGGAATATAATGCAACCTCAGGCCCAACACAAGGCCTAGAAAAAACCCATAGATTATATATCATCATCTCCTGTCAAAGCCTAATCCATGGCTCTAAGAAAATTATCCAAATTCATGACCTTTCATAACAAAAGAGTTATATTAAAATATCATAAACACAATATAAAAATAAAAACATCAAGTGATAAATTATCTTTTATTTATCACATACAAACAACTCAATTATTTTTCAGTTTCATATGTAAACACCAAAGTCTCAAACACAACTTTTATGTGTTATTACAAAAATATTGTAATCATAATTCACATTAATTTTTTTATTTTCAAACCTTAAATTCATATTTCCTATTAAATTAAAAATAACATGTATTATATATATTATTACACACTTTAATTTGTTGAAATGAAATTCTAGGCATATATAAAACATTTTATAACATAAAAACAACATGGCTAAATCATCTGACTTCATTACTAATTTTATAACTCACTTACATGAGTTTTAAAAAACCTATTCCATTATCATTTATAAATTTATTCCTTCTTGGTGGTTTCAAATGTAGTATATGTTCCCATTGGGCCTATAGAAAACTCGTCTTTTTTTAGATTCAATGAATCATCCACAATGTACAAGATGTGAATACGATGACCAAGAAAAAAAAATTAAATAATATTTTCATTTTTTTCAGAATCAAGAGAGGATATTTCCACATTAATATAAACATAATTTAACAACATAAATAAATACCTCATCCTTGATTTGTTTCTTCAATGTAGTTTTTGATTGTTTTAATGATGATTGGTTATATTTTGAATGCATTAATGTCTACCCAACATAGGTCCCCTCTAGAAGTGATGCACACATAATACTTTTATCTTAAAACATAACTAATGGTAATCTTAGTGTTAGGGTGGAGGTAATGATCATCTTACATCACTCATTTGATCACAACCATGACCCATTCAGTTTATAAATGATCACCTCTTGGTCTCTATATCTTGAGAGGAATGGAAGAATAAAAAATCTCTCGATCTTGAGAGAAAACGGTAGATATGTTCTTCATTGTGAGAGAATTATCTAAGGTGGAGAATTCTATGCATGATGACCAATTCTCACAAACATAATTATTTATATATATACCCAGGGTTAGGGTTCCATATTAATTAATTACACAAATCCCATTAATAATATGTTAAACCCAAAAGAAACCCATACCATATAAAATAATAATGATATTATTTTTTACATGAAATGCACTAACCCTTTCAATTATAAATATTATTTACAATCTAGTAAATAAATAATTATCAAGGAATAAATAATTAGGTCCAATCATCCTCCTTGACATTTATTTAATTTTTAAATAAATATCATAAATAAATACTATATTCACCCACTAGTGAATACAATTTTTGTAATATTCATCTAATTAAATAAATTATTTGTTAATAAATAATTATTTATTACCTTGATAATAATAAGAAATAAATATTATACATTCAATAAATATATAAATATTATATTTAATCTCTAGTGAATAAAATATTTGTTTTTATATTCATGTAATAAATTATTTATTAATGAATAAATAATTATTTATTACCTTATGAATAATAAGATATAAATAAATAATAAATATTTATGTAATTATACAATTTACTTGCAAATAAATATTTATTTAGTATTTTAGATCATTTAATAGATCCTGAATAAATATTTATTCTTGACCTAGAGAATAATATTTATTCCAAATTTTAAATATTAATATAAATAATATTTAAGTGAAATCAATTGAAACAATTTTTGTGTGGCCATATAGGCCTCTTCCTTAGTATAATTAAGTTGGTTTCCCAGAAGTACATGATTACGTTTTAGAAATGGGACAAGGAACCCATAGAGGAAGAGGATATGTTGCAATGGAAACAACCACATATGAATTCTTATTAAGAAATATAATAATATTATCATGATATCTCATCATGTAGGTTACAGACACTTTTCAGCAGCCAATTTGCTAGATTTTTCGTTATTTTACTATCTCAAATAAACTCATTATCATCATCATCATCATGAATTTATTAAAATAAAGTCACCATACAATTGAAATTCAACTCAGGGAGGCCAAAAGTGGTGCAGGCCGAGGGCATGACCTCTTAAAATGTTCACCCCCTCTAGAGGTAAAGAATTTAAATGCACAAACAAGGTGATAGTAGTGTTGAGAGAAGTAGTGAAGGAAAAAAAATCCACAACATTGTTCCCCTCCCTATAATTGTGGAGAACCCCCACATTGAAACTGAGATACCTTCTGCACCGTCTAAATATATAGATAATAGACCATGGTACCATACCAATTCCAATCAAAGAATTATAAAGAACAAAGGAGTTCATATATATTGCCGCTATGCAAACCTGCCGTTGGTGACAAAGATGGAGCCTGGTACATATTTCCATCGCCTCAGCTTGAAGAGTATGTCCATGGACAAAGCATTCTCTAAATGAAAAAATAACTAATCCACAATATTCCCACACAATCCATCCTCCGCGTAAGATACCCAACGAACATGAGCCGTTGGTATTAATCTTGAAGCCTGAAGGGTCAGGAGCCCAATGTACCCAAATCCCTTAGTTGGATCTAATTGAGGTAGAAGGTGACCCTTCATGGATGGTCATGAGAGTGGGATAATCCTACCCTTTCTTGATAAAGCTAGTAAAATACATTAGCATGAGTTTGGTACGATTGATCAAATAATGACACCAGGTGGCCACTGCTTCCAAACAGGCAGAGTTTCGAGCCCTCCATATACACTAGAAACCACCTAACAAAACTAGGGATCTTACCTTTTTCTCAAAACCATTAGCATTATATCTATGGAACCCAGAATCGATGAAGTTAGAAGAGATACCCTCATAAGAGTGAAAGCCTATGAACTCACCAAGAGAGCTCCAAACAGAGCAAGCCCATTCACTTTCAAAGAAAATGTGATTAGAGGTCTCTGCCTCATCATTACACTATAGACTAGGAATTTAATAAAATGGTTTAATTCCAATCAAATGGTTAATAAATCAACTTTCATAGAGAAGGAATGTAAAATTCCTTCAGTAACTTATTCATTAATAACACATCATTTGTGATGCATCCAATGTACCCAAATTTTCAATGAACTGTGTCATCGTTATTTATGAAAATACATCAATGTGTGTGTGAAATTAATTAATAAAAAACATTACATATAATTAACATTAAAAATTCTCATAGATAGGAATATATAATGACTCATAATCTTTAAAAATTTCTACAAGAAAGTTAGTTCTCATAACATTCTATTTTGGAGATTACCAAGTGAAAAATTTATGAGATAAAGCCTCATCTTTTTATGAGTACATACACCTAAAAGTTAATATACTTTGTGTCACATAATAGAATATTGTTCAACTATAGAACAATATTTAAAAATATAATAATGTAACTTCAAGGTTTTCATCATTGTGGAGAATTTATATGACCTTTCCAATGTGACATATATTTTATGACATTATATAATTAATATTTTATAGAATAAAAATATATATATGATAAGGTATTAATATTCAAATCAATAAATATAATGTAAATATAAAGTAAAAATTAATTGGATCTAGGGAACAAACTCTAATAGATTCCAACTTCCACTAGATCCAACTACTAAATTTTGGTTAGTTATCACATGTTATACATGATTTTATTGAGTATGGATACCTTTACTGGGCCTACCATGTGTCTCTATCTAAGGTCGGTAAATCCACATTTCTGTGTGGTGAATATTCTTACTAGGACATCACTTCCTTGAAAAAATTCATTAGGTAGTGATATTACTGGGTATCCACATCTTATTCCCTTGTCTAGATCCTAACATCTTGATTGAGTCCATAGAAAATATTATCATAATAATAAAGAAAACCTTTTAATTTTTGGATAACCCAAAATCGGAATAGTACATTTTAGAATTGACTAATAAGCTACATCGGATGCCACAACATACTCAAATATTATAGATATGGAATCCAATATTTGTATTAAGTTTTTATTCATTTATTTTATTTTGATCTAGAATCAAACTAAGGCTAAGGTAATATGCATGGCAGGTGTTTAATTCCCCTGATAACTAGTATTACCAATTATAAACACAATAGGATCTCATCCAATTCTACTTTTCCAAGTACTGTCATATAGTTCTAACTGTAATTCAGTGAACTTATTTTGGATCTATTTGATAGTCACATAATAATTTCATATGAGATAAATTCTTACCGCTTAATCTTGTGAAATTCTTTTAATCTCAATAATCTCTTCCTATAATTATGCATGTTCTATTGGAAATGTTATATGCCAACAAAAAATTGGTCTTTAATTTCTTCAACTTTAATTTTTCAATACATTGTTAATTGTATTATGACTAGATTTAGGAAACCCATGGACGTATTTTTTTAGATCATTTTCCTTAGGACATGGTTTCTACTTTAAGTCATTATTTGATAATTTCATTCCTTAGTTTTAACAAACTTGTTAGACATAATATTTTTTTCTATATGTTGTCAATATATGTATCTTTAAAACTTATTGTACTCCAACTAAGCGGTTAGGGACACATCTAAGTTATTCATTTCCAAATTTATATTCTATGATCATTATTCATGATTTATTGATAAGTGTATTTATGTAATCTTCATATATTATTGGAGTTTATTGATATCACAAAACCTTTTTAGTTATTCATTATATATTATACCATAAGGTATCCTTTGGGTCATGTCATATAGACATATTCTATAAGGTTTCTTCCAAATGAGGTGGTATTGACAATCATTAGACCAATATGATGATCATATAAGTATACTGACACAAGTATAAATCAAAATAATTTTAGTGATTATTATTGGTGTAAATGTTTTTTTATATACTAATACTTTAATTAATAAATCATGACTATTGGTATCATCTTGTACCATCCATGTCTAGTTTCTCTTGAATACTCACCAGTAAGATCAAGTATTAGAAACATTCAAAATATAGAGTCACTAAATATTGATACATGGAGTCCATTTCTTGAATTTATACATACTTTTAAACCATAGAATGTTTTCATTTTATACTTATTTATAGTAATATTTGTTTTGAAATAATAATATATGTATCACCCACCATGGTGAATATAAACCACCTCTTCATTTTTGACTTCCTATGTAGTGTGGGTCTCTCGAATTACTCCTCCCATAATGCTCAATGGAGTCCAGCATTACTATTCCAACTAATGTGCATATAGATCCTTAACCAGTATAATTTAAGTCTTATCCCACTATCCTTGAATAGATAATATTGCTTTATAGAAAAATAGTTGGCCTTGACTAGACATTAATATCCAGTATGGCTATAAGATTATTAATTTAAATTCACTAAGTGGTTCGTGTTCATTTGAATCTAAATCCATATTTTAAAAATAGTTTTTCAAAACACTAGTGATTATATCCTAATAGATTCTTATAATATAGAAATTTATATGATATCCATCAGTCAATATAGTTTCCAAAATCTTAGTTTTTTCCCTTCTATTTGAAAACCCATCTTGGAAGAAATTATATAATATTTTTAATAAATATAAGACTCATCATTGATATTAATTTTCTACCATCATGATATTGGTGTATATAAGAAAATGTGATCTTGTAAATACCATTAATCCACATGTATGATCAATTATTACTTCAATATAATATTTTGTGACAAGGAATCATAGAGGTCCCTATATCTTTACAAAGTGAACTCATTTTACATCAATGATAATTTCTAAATATTTTAATGGAATATCATGATGTAGTTGAATTTACCTCTAACTTTAGAATATTTTTCATGGAATTATATAAATAAATCTAAATTATTTTTGGTATACCTTTATTTCTAAAGGTTTCTTTATCCAAAACATTATAATTAGTTTGTTATTAAACCTATAATGTTAGATCAGTAGAGATTAAAACAATTATATATATATATATAAATAATTAAAATAATTTTAGTTTTATTTAATAAATAATTATCCTTACATAAGAGGGTAAGAGTCAAATATTTTATATTCATCATTTGTTACAATGGATTTCTATGATTCAAGAGTTATTGAACCATTATTTTAGTATGAAGTACCATAACAACATTTATTCTAAATGTGAAACAATGTCTCATTATGTATATAAGGACACTGAGATAAATGTTTTGGTTACACTCATTACAATATTAAATCAAACCATTCTAGAAAATTAGAAGTTTTATATTCTCACTACGGAGATAGGAATCACCCATTCTTATTCTATAGTAGAATTCAACATAGTCCTTATAATATTTCTAAAATTTATTAATTGTAAAATGAGAATATATGTAAAACATATTATACTTAGTTCCCAATAATTACAAAGTAAATATTATATTCAATGATGAATTTTATATAATTTCAAAACTACTTCTACATTAATTTATTATAGTTATTCCAATAACTATTTCATTTCATATGAAAAGTAAACAGCCTTCTATTCATTACCCTCCCACTAAATCTTTTTTATCTTTAAAAGGAATTGTAAGTACACCAATGGATTTAAAATTATATAGTCTTTCCAACCTTGTACTACATTATTATCAATATAAAGTGTGAGGAAATAATTTTCGACCAAACCATATTTTTCTGTGTGAAGTATATACTTTTTGTATTTATGATTGATTTCTTTATACTATTTATCTAGTATTATATGAATGTGGATAACCTTGGTGGTATGGATGATAGTATAATATTCATGGATAATATATTATTCAAATAGAATCCTAACTTTAAATGATATACTATAATAGTTTAAGACATGATTACCAGCTAAGCACCACCTTTCAGTTTGCACTAAAATAGTTTAATGATATTATAATATGAAATTATTCCTCTCTTTATTCTTTTGAAAATAAAGAAGATAAGAAATCATGGAGTAATCACCCTACATATATCTTCTGTAGGAATACTTTTCACCTGAACTTCGTGGGAATATAATTAGGAATGGGGAATTCCAACACATATTATAAATTCTATGATAGTAAATAATTGTAAAACATTTATGTGACTCTAGGAATTTTATGCCTATTAGGACATTCCATGAGTTATGGAAATACTATAGGGTTTTCGGGGTTTAACTTACCATTTTTAAAATAATTAAAACAAATATATTCGTATTTTAATTGATTATAAATTATATGAAACATAATAATTAATTATATTAAGTCTCTCAATATTTAATCAAGTCTCAATAGCCCAAACCGTTGAAAAAAAAATTTCCCATCACTTCAGTAATTATAGTGGAAAATATCTATATTTCCCGTATTATAATCTAGAAAAGGTAAAAAAAATAATAAGATATTTTTTTGGTAGGTGGGATTTAAAACAATGGGTTTGTAGTACCTTTATCCATTGAGTGGACTCCTTAATCATAAAATCCAGACTCATATTTCCCCAACACTTTCCTCAAAAATTTGTATGGAATAGAAAGAGGTTTTTAAATCTAATAAAAGTATGGATAAGCCGACCCATTATCATCATTTATATTTCCCAATAAATAAATTTTCCCCAAAAAAAGGCCTGAACAAACACTTTAACTATGTGTCTATATTCACTCAGATAATGGAAGGAGTATGGACTTATTATTAAATTGATTTATTTTTTTACTATGTTTGATTTTTTTATTTTATCTTTAAAATGTCTTGTTAATATTAATTGTATTTTACTTTATTTATTAACCATATACTGATAAATTATTCACACATAATCATTTTTATTTTAATTCTATCTTTTTATATTAATCCATTTATTAATAAAATGAATCCTGAATTAGATAGAAATAAAATAAATAAATCATTATAGGATTCTGAGAATTAATATGCAATTTTTTTATTCAAAGGTCAATAAGAAAACCATTAAAAATTGGGAAAAACTACTTGATCTAGTCTAGGACTGAGTTTATAGCATTCTACCTTTATCTTATGTATATCTTTAGTATGGTTTTGCTGCAAATCTATCTCAACCCAACTCTATGTTCCTTGGAGATCCATACTTAAAATGATTTTACTTCACTCATAGGTTAAGGTAACTGGGAAGGGGGTTTATATTAAATAAACTATGGAAATATAAGATTGTACATAATAAGGAGGGAGGGATAACTAGCATTCCATAAATTTAATTTAATAAAATAATTTTCAAAGACCATACAGTAATTAAATTAAAAGAAACCATACACATAAAAAGGTTGTTCTAATATTATCATTCTCTAAATGTAAAATTAATACACATTTAAAATAACTTGATAAAATTAATTTTAATTCATTCTTTTATTAAAATAAATGCACTTTATTTAATTATTTTAATTATATGATTAATAAATTTATTTAATTTATCTTAATCTCCATCCAATATGTATTAGAGATAACCATCCATTATAATTTTAAATAATTTAAATAAATCAATTTTATTTAAAATTAATTAAGTAATCATCTTTTACTTAGAGAAAACATGGAATGTACCCATCTAAACAACCCCACAAGGGCCTTTTTTATATATTGTACTCATATAACATATCATACACATGAAAATTGATTTAATTTCTTGGTGTGTACTATCGAATAAATGAAACAAAGAAAACATGATAATTATGATGTGTGTATTGATTTAATATCTCAGTGTATACATTATAAAATGATTATAAAATACATGTAGTTCCTGAATTTATATGGAATTAATTAAGCATTTGATATAATATAAAACATATAAAATATCATGTTCATTCAAATTAATGACCCAAAGGCTGATATTGATAAAGTTTAATATTTAAATAATATAATTTATTTTTTGTGTAAATTAATTCATGCGGTGTACAACCTGTCTTGACATGTATTCCACTTAAATGAGTTCGAAATAATTATACAACATGCACTTAATTACACTACATGTGAATTAATTGTGTGGAATTTGGATTAAATACACTACATGTAAATTAATTACACTTCATGTGTATTAATCACATCGCATTTTTATTTAATTATCCATGTGTGAATTAATTACACCACATGTGACATATGAATTAATTTCAACCGTGTGTGAATTAATTACATGGTATTTGAATTAATTACACTTTGTGTAACTAATTACATGATGTGGGAATTAATTTCACTATGCTTGTATTAATTACAATGAATGAAAATTAATTATACCACATGTGATTTAATTAATTACCATGTGTATGTTGAACACATGACCACTGTGTCATGTGGGGTTACATGAAATGTTAGCGGGTTACATATTGTGTAACCATGGAACCATGTGCCACCTTTGTATGGTTCTTTGTATGTTCTTCATTTATTTTTAAACCGGATCTAGATTATA
Organism: Viscum album; assembly: GCA_963277665.1. Classification (NCBI taxonomy): domain Eukaryota; kingdom Viridiplantae; phylum Streptophyta; class Magnoliopsida; order Santalales; family Viscaceae; genus Viscum; species Viscum album. The sequence continues at coordinate 306,750,960 of OY728136.1, forward strand.
TGAATGATAAATTAATATGGGAATAAGAGATCTTGAAGATCATATTGAATGAAAAAATTATTCGATTTGAAAATAAACTTTTAAATGCATAAATGAATATTAATCAATAAATAATTATAAATTGAATGTGACTGCTCTGATACCACTTGATGTATCCTAATGTAGTGGAAGAACCTATTGGGCCTGTGACCAAATTATATTTTTTTTGATTCAAAAAATCATCTGCAATGTACATGACATGAACACCATAACAAACAAAATAATTTCTAAAGAATGTTGATAAATGTTTTTTGGTCAGAACTAATAGAGGATCTTTTCATGTTAATTTATAATTAATTTAATATCATGAATAAATACCTTAGTCTTGAGTTATTTATCTGATATAGGTGTTGATCATCTGAACGCTATTAGGTTTACTTTTCATTGCATTGATGAGGGCCCAAAGTAAATTCCCTATAATCTTGATCTACACGTGATCCTTTGATCTTGGAATGTCATTAATATTAGTCTGGGTGATAACATAGTAGTACTGTTCATCTCACGCTGCTCCTTTGATCACAACCATGATCCCTTCAATATTCAAGGGATCATCTCTTGATCTATCCAACTTAAGAGAAATAGAGGATAATAAAATATCTTAATCTTGATAGATAACCCTAGAGACATTCTTCATTGAGAGAGAATTCTCTATGGAAGAGAATGTTGTGCATGAAAATCAACTCTCGTTATTCTCATAATTTTCTATTTATATACCTAGTTTTATAGTTTCATATTAATTAATTACACAAAGGCCTTTAATAATATGTTATACCCAAATGAAACTCCATTCCATATAAAATAATAATATTTTTTTATTTCATGTCCTGCACTAACCCACACAATGATAAATATTATTGATAATCTGGTAAATAAATATTTATCATTAGACCAATAATTGAGTAAATTCATCATCCTTGATATTTATTGAATTTCAAAATAAATATCATAAATAAATATTATATTCACGATCTGGTGAATAAAATATTAATTTTAATATTAAAATAATTAAATAAATTGTAAATTAATAAATAATTATTTATTTTTTTCTAATAACAAGAGATAAACATTATACATTCAACAAATAGATAAAAATCTATATTCACAGTCTGGTGAATAAAATGTTTATTTTTATATTCATATAATAAATTATTTATTAATGAAAAAATAATTATTTATTAACTTATCAACAACAAGAGATTAATATATATTATCTATTTATGTAATTAAAAAATTACATTATGAATAAATAATTATTTATTATTTATTATTTTTTAATAAATTATGAATAAATATTACTTATTGATCAAGAGAATAATATTTATTCCTACCGTTAAAAATAAAGATAAATAATATTTAACTGAGATTAAAGGAAAAATGTTGTGTGTGACCCTTTAGGCCCTTTCGTCGGTGGAATTAGACGAGCATGCCTAAAGTCCAAGATTACTATATCAAAATGGGTCATGGAACCCATAGAGGAAGTGGATATGTTGTAACAAAAACAACCACATACAAATTATCACTATGTAATATAATCTCTTTGTCATGATGTCTCATCAACCAAGTTTTACACCCATGTCATCAACCTATATTCTTGATACATCTTTCTTTGACTATCTAAAATAAACATGACATTATACCATGTCCACAGAATTTAATTTGATAGTTCAATTTAAATCAAAGGGATACGATATCAATTTCCATAAATATGGAAGGGATGAATCCTTATTCAACTTATTCACTAATAACACATCATTCATGATGCACCCAATATTCCTAACTTCAACGTGGACTACTTCATCATGGTTTATATAAATACATAAATTTGTTAATTTCATGACATTGATTAAAAATAATCTCAAAGTCTAAGGGTTATTACACATTCTTGTAGATTTGAATATTTGATGACACATAAACTTGTATAATTTCTATAGGAGGTTATATTCTCATAATCTCTCATCTTTGATATTAAAAAGTGAAAAATTTATTATATAATGCCTTATATACTTATGAGTACTCACACCAGATAGTCAACATACTATGTGTCCCATCATAAAATGTTATCTGGTTATAAAATAATGTTTAATAATATCATCATGAATGTTCAAAGTTCTCATCATAAAATGGAGATATAATGACCTTCTTAATGAGAAATATATTCTAGTCCATTATCCCATTAATTTATTTCATAATAAAAATCAATAAGAGATAAGGTATTAATATTCAAATTAATGAATATAAAAGAAATCTAAAGTAATTAGTTGGTTCTATGGAACCAACTAAAACACTTACTACACTAAATCCCAATCTAAAAATAGAAAATTTCAATAATTTTATTCACTCTAGTTCACTCAATTTCATAAAATAATTGTATAGATTGTTATAGTAGCAACAAAATCTCTAATATAAAAAGTAACACTAAAACACAATTTTTCATTACATATAATTTATTGTTAATCACTTAAATAATATTGATATTGAAAACTATGTTAATAAAAATTATAATATTGGAACATATGTTATTCAAAATTTTGGGTCCAGTGGTATTTAGTCTAGGTTTAATTTCCCAATATTCACCTTTATCTCCAGAAATTTGGTGGAGATAGTAATATGTCTAGTGTGATTGACTAGATAACATACACTATTTTGAGGTCTATATTGGATCATCCTAGGGTTTTTATCTAGATCAATTTAGAGTTCTCACAACTTTATGAGTTTATCCTTAAGATCCTAGGTGGTTGTATGTATCACTAAGATGTTGTTCAATAATGGGTCATGTATATGTATTCTAATAGGAGTTTTTTGATACTATCATACCCATTGTGTAAAATATACAAAACCCCAATAAAATTGGGTTCTAAAACCACCACCAGAAGATCGATTGGGGGATATTAATGTTAATAAAATTCATCCTTCTATAGAGGATAGTTGTTAAGGTGTGGTTGATGATATAGGTGGGACCTAACTAGATGAATTACTTGAGTAGGATGTTGTATATATTCATCAAATGAACAATGTAAGGTTATATTACTATAGGATTAAATATTTCCATAGATAAAGGATGATAATATGGTTTCTCCCACTTTTATTTAACCTTCTCCCAATGTTTTCACTTCTATGAGAAACAAATACATTAATAATCCTAATAGAGCATGAACTATAACTCCATACCATTCCACAATGGATAATGATGTTTACACTATTTCTTAATATAAATATCAAATTAATAAGTAGATAAAATCCATGAATTCTGTTAAATCGTAGTAAAATGTTAGGTGTTATAGTTATATTGGTAGTAAAATGGTAACCAGTTCTAATTATTTTCATTAGTTTGAATATCAAGGGTTGAAATAAACCCTCTAAAATGATTGAGAAAAAGGATTTTATTATCAGATGTCTCTTGGATCTTGGGGATATCCTAGAATCTACATTTTTTCATTGTAACTATTTGGATCACAAAGGTATGTTTCTAACACTTGGAGGGGGTGTGAGTCAATGTTGGTATTCTTTTGAACCAATTTATACTTTTCTCCATTTCACTTATTCACTTGTTAAGTGAATAGATCTTCATATTTACTTATATAACCTTATATTTGTATTCATGGTGATATAAAAAGGAAATAAACAAAATAAAAACATCCATATATATTAATGATGCACATCCATTTAGGATGACTATATTCCCAATGAATAGTGGTAACAATCCCACTCACACAGAGCTTCATTATTATTATCAAAAGAACCGTGCGAAAGGGAATGACATTAGACCTTTTATATTGGAATTGAACAGGTAAAAATAAAGTAATGAAATACCATTCTATAAGTAATTATAAAATACATGATTTTACTTGAACCTATCAAAGTTGACTAGTAATAAGAAGATTGTATCCTTCATAGACAGTGTAAGTATGACATTCTTCCTCGTTTACATTAATATGGTGTGTTGTCTCAATCATCTAATCTCTTCTATATTGCAAGGATACTATAGAATCGATCTCTTACTTTCTTCAACCAGAATATGATCTAAAATAGGAAATTCTTGATTCTATTATTTTTATTATTATCTAGACCACATGAAGTATCCTCTGTATGTAGTAATATATCATCTTTATATTAATAATCATAATCTCTAAATTTAATTATTATCAACTCATTCTATATTATTTATTCATTTCCATTATCTTATAAATATGTAACAAAATCAAATTTGTATTCTCATTATTCTTTTAACACCCCAAGATATTGCAAATAAGTTTAATATTGAATGAATAAAACACTGAGTCTCTACAAAACACCACTTTGTTATAACCTATCCAGTAAACATAATTTTACCACCCCTATGATTTGAATTTCGAAAATATGACATACATGGTTGCAATCAGTAAGTTATTTAGAGTCTGATATGACCAACTCAATTTTTGGTGAACAGTAACATACTCTTATGAATAGTAATGTTACCCTAATTAATAGTGATATACCCTTATGAATATTAACCTCACCTATGATATTATATATATATAGGATTTAATTGAAAGTATGATGTACCTATGTTTTGGAATAAGTAAATAAATGTTTTAAAAACTGTATTTTTCAAGTAAATTATGATTTTAATTAAAAATTAAATTAATCATATTTAGAAAACTATTTTTGAACAATGGAATTCATTTTTGGATTCTACATGTCAAAAAATGGTATGGTTGAATTTTCGTTATTTTTCTGAAATACTTGATTTTTTTATAAATAGTAAAATACGGTAATTTACCATATATATACATTATCAGTTAAATTAACTATTCCTAGAATCATAGATGATATAAGCACACTTGGTTTGAACTCGCATTCACATATTACTATTCTTGGTCACAAGAATCAATACTATTGGTTTTCTTTGGCAAAATAATAAAATAATGAGTAAAATAATGGGAAAACCCTCATCTCCTCCACTATAACCCCCCCCCCCCACTCCCTCTTCTCTTCACTACTTTAAATCCTTGTTACTTGTCTAAATTCTACTCAAATATCCTTCTAAGCTCTTTCCCCATGACCATAATCCCTTGATCTCATAAAAACACAAAATCCTCTTCCCTTAGGAGGCTCTCAATGAAGGTTAATTCAAGATGTAAAATTCCTCTTTTCTTTTATTTCATTTTCATGTTCCCATGTTCCCTTTTCTTTCCTAAACTATCCTCAGACAAATGGTATAAAAACTAAAGTACCAAACATGTGCTAGAATGTTGTTATGATAATAGGATAATTCATCTTCATCTCTCCTTTCCTCTTCATTTATGCTAAAAATGAAACATCATCCGAGATATTTTGATTTATCACATTCAAGGACAATGATGCTTTCAATTTGATTTAAATTATTCAAATATAGTCATGAAAAAAAATTATAGTTGAAATATACTATTATATATTTATTTTATCTTATTTAATGTTTTGGAATCCTTATGCACTCATGATGTAAAATAATAAAACAAAACAAGGTAATTGTGAGCAAAATCTTCAAATTAATCCAAGTGTTTATCATTAATGTATTATATAATGATTCACATTAAATAAAAATAACCAAATGAATTTTATAACCATGTAATCTTCTGAATTTTATTTAATAACATATAAAATAAATTATGGACTTAATCTCTCACCTTACATGAACTACCATACTCTTTTATAAGTGAGGTGATCATGAATATTATGAAAATGAGCACTCACGAACAATGAAATTGAATCCATTAACCCATCTAAAAGGCCATGAATAAACTTAAAAAAGCTATGATAAACCAAATAAATTCATGAAGGTTTATTTAATTTTTAATTAATAACCCTAATTTGGTTATTCATGTCAATAAGATCAAGTGAAGAACACCCTCAGATTTAAGGTAAGGGATCCTCTCTCTCAATTTTATTCAAGAATCCCCCCTACATTGTTTTATTTTATTTTTAATTCCAAATGATGGGATATGTTTTTTCAACTCCCCCATACTTCCCTTATGATATATAAATGATGGGATACCCCTTTAACTCTCCTTAATCCCTCAAAATAATACTCGTTACCATTCCAAAATGTTTGTAAGGTTTTCTTCATCTCACTTCCATTTTTGTGAGATATTTTGTATTCAATACTATTACTTTTGTATGGTGTATGTATACTTCCCATTGATGTTTCATATAATTAATCTATTTATTTTTATGACATTAAATTTATCATTTGATGATTATTTTTTTTTGGCATATTATTCAATTAATTACAAAGTTTAAGTATTTTCTACCCGAACCTCCATTTTCATTCTGGTTTCTCTTATTCTCTATTCACCTCAATGAAATTATTATTTATTCTTATTTAATCCTAATAAATTATGTTTTAATGTTATATATATGTTTACCAATCATAATACTTCTTTATTTTATGTTGAGTAACAAGTTTTAAAATAATCTTTCAAAACTCTTCTGAAATGCCAGCCCGATTCAAGGAAATTCTCGAATTCTTACCTATTTTGAAGCTCACTATATAATATGTTTTATTACATATTTATCTTTATAAAATCACACATATTAACATGAAAAAGATATTTTGGTTCATTTTTGGTTTTATAAAAGCAAGCATGCCTTTAATCTTTAAAATCGTTTAATATTTTCCTTAAACCACACTAAAATATTTTATTTCTAAAGCTTCTTTAAAAACTCTTTTTAAATGATTTAACCACAATAAGACTTTATTTAAGTATAAAATATAATTTCAATGACCTTAAATTTTATTTTATGGGATATACATGTTTACAATCTGATTTTAGGACAAATATAAATTATTTTTTAAAAGAACTCTTCTTTACAAAGTAAAAAAAGGATTTTTTTCTCATCCCACTTTAACTTTTATAAGATATATGTCTTGTTAACCAATTATTTCTTGCTTGTGGTTTTTGTAACTCCATTTGGTATATAATATCAAGAGTCTAATTATTCTCTTGATATTATAAGGGATTATGATTTTAATTTTTCAAGGTGGTATGGGACACTTTGGAATGTTTAAGTATTATTTCCTGAAGAATTTCTCAATGGTCTAATTTAAAAGTATCTTTATTTACATCAAAATCATTTGATGAATCATTTATTTAATAGAGTTTTTTATCTTATTATATCGCATAAAATGTGTTTTTGAAGGATTTCTGATTAGTTTGAATGTGGATGTTCTATCTTGATACCATTCACTAATTTACTTCGAATGGTTAGTGTCTATGTTTAATGTATGGGGAAAGTTATTCACATTTAATATATTAGTTTAAATATGAATTTATATGTTTTATATGTTTATACCCATTCATAAGAGGAATTCATTGGACTTAGTAAGTGTCAGGTGGGCCCATTATATCCCCCCGGTCCATCGGTAGGTCTCATGAGACAAACTACGGTCTTGGCACAAGCCCTTGACAAAATAGTTGTTAATGGTCTTGGCATGAGGCCTTGACGTTATGGTTATGATATCCCACATTATACGTTCCCTCTTTTTGAAACCAGTAATTGAAATTTCATGTGGTTATTCAATTATTAGAATACACATGATTATGTTTTATTATGGAAATATTTACTCATCTCATATTTCTACCATATTATGTTTAAGTTTATTTTTAAAGGCATGTGTTTTTAGCTATTCACCATGCCAAATGTTTGTGTTTATGAAATCTTACACTATATTGCTTACCCTTACTGAGCATTTGATATCACCCCTTTCTTATGTTTCATTTTCTCAGGACATGAAGAAGTTTATTATGAATGACCTTCAGGGATAAATTAGAGTTGTGGATGTTCCCAATAAAACTTATATGTTGTATTTCATTTCAAGTTGTAATGTTGAACTTATGTATGTATCTTGTTTCAAAATATCCTAAAATACTTAGTCCTTTGGGATTTATATTCCTGGTTTATATACCAATGTAATAAAATAAGGCATCGGCTCAAGGAAACTGGGGTCGGGTCTTACAATTATTCGTTTTCTCATTTTTCATAAACATTTTCCACGATATGAATCCTCATAATATTTGATTATTTTAATTTCTATAAATCTTGTCTATTCAAACTTCTAAAATTGTAAACATTTTAAACTCTATATATTTAGTTTATATTATCACATGTAGTTTCCTTTTTTTAATATTCCTAAGGATTTTAATTCTTTCTTCTTTGTTATCTCCACAAAAAAATTTACTTTAATTTAGTTTTAATTATCCATGTATGTATGGAACCATACACCTATATGTTGTGGAACCTCCCTTATATGGCATAAAACTATCCAATAGATTCATCCTTGCATATAGTTATGTATTTATATTGGTCTCCATAGTGTTGAGGGTTATATCATTTTTATTATATCTAATCAAATACTATTTCAATGATCATGGGGTTTAATTAATTAAGATTAGTGCTTGAGTATAGTATGAATTCCTTACCATTCTCACAATTTGAAAACTCATGTTGTAGCATGAATATTTTTTATGCATCACTCTACCCTAAAACATGTGTTGAGTGGTCTTTACATAGAATTTTTTAACCCTTGTGTATGATAAAACATACCCTTACAAATCTCATAATTCCTTTAAAATGACTTTATTATAGAGAAAAGTGACTCATACGCAAATTGGATAACTTTGAAATAGATCTATAAACCCATAATGACTCATATAGTGTCTAAATAACCCTTATATAGACCTAAAATGACCCTGATGTAGATCTAAATAACTCTGATGTATTTCATGAATGAATCGATAAAAAATGTATATAATTCTTAAATGTCTCATACATAGAGTCCATATGACCCTTACACAGCCAATGAACTTCCTAGATAAAATTGATTTATTATTATCTATATTAGAGTTTCCATAACACACAAAATGATTTTATCAACTTCTATCTTCTTATTACATATTTAAAATTATGCATGAACCATATTTCTAAACATACTATTATGTACATTGTGTAAATTTAGATTTAATCATACATAAAACTTTAGAATTTCTAGAATTAATCCAACCCTTCTTAAATCATTTTAGGGACTTTTCATACTATTAAAATAAACTAACACCATCATCCAAAGCCTTTTTTATATGATTAAACATTGATGAATCTTAGGAAACTTTGGGTTATTTTATCTTCACTAAAAAAGTTCTATTTTGAAGAATAATGCATCGTCAATTTCTCCTTTATCTATATTCTTTAAAAAATATTTCCAACTAATATAAATTACCATTACTCGTTTAGAGGCGGTCCAAATCTGCTTAGGCTGAAATCGGGTGACACCATTTCCTAACTTTTTTTATTTGGAATAAAAACCTGAGTTTATGTACTCATCCCAATCTATTGATTTGAAAGATTTAGACATATTTTTTAGGTTTTATAAATCTTCCATGAATTTAATTTTTTAATATTGATCTTTTTTATTATCATTGATCAATTAAAATTCACCCCATTAAATCTGGAATTTATTTTTGAGAAACTAAGGATTATAGGGTAGTAATATATACCATTTCAGTGTTAGATTCTCAATAACCATATAAAAATAAGATTTTTTATAAATTATAGACTTTTATAAGATTCTAAAGTCTTAACACAACTTGTCACCCACTCAATAGAGAAACTTCATAGACTTATTCATTGAGTTTGATATTTTTATAATACACTCTTTAGAATTAAAGTTGATATATCACACTATGATGTTAGAGAATATAATACCTTGAATAGTGATTCTAACTTTCTTATGAAAGTATCCTCTTCATATGTTCAATTATAAAGAAAAAAATTCCTATTTAATTCCCTATATAGAAAGTTTCATTCCCCAACCCAGAGAATTGGGTCTAAGTCTGTGGATCATATGGCCTCATGCATGCCTCCTAATACTTAAGAGGCTACTACATAGTAGTGGAAGATTGAATCAAACAATGGAGATATTGTGCTTTCAGAATAAAATAACCATCATATTAATGCATTAACAGAAGTAATAAGAATAGTAATAAATATCAGTAATCATGGTAGATGTAGTAAATAAAATCATCCAATTAAATATCAAAATTAAATACAATATCTAGTATATAAATTCAAAAAGGGATCCATAATTGTACTGGATCGATATATAAAATGTAAAAAATGAAAAAATTATAATTGAGGTTTAAGAGTAAAAGATCCTAGAGTATTTCCCGATATCACCTCAATCTCAACCATCTCCGCCTACCTAGAAGTTTGTCAAAGGTACCATTCCCTTAGCTAGATCAGTGACCATGAATTTCATGAACCAGAATGTACTTTCATTTGACCCGACATCAAACCCAGTCCATGGCATGGACTGAAGGGCATTTCTGATCCCCACGGGCTTGTAGCTAGTGTTGGGAATCAAGTAAATCACTTTGGGAATGATTTTTACCCAATAGTTGAGGACCAAATAAGTAAACTAAACAAACCGAGCACATAGAAAAACCAACAACTAGTCATAATTAAACATAGAACTAATCTAGGTATAAAGTACAACTGAACATCTGAGAACTAAATAAAAAACCAGACCACCACTGACACGATCTCCATGTGACCTCATGGTCACCACCATCCACAAAATAACCAGCCACAAGTCCAACCTGGTCCCACAATGATCACTAGAACTAGAGAACCTAAACCAGTAAAAAATCTCGGGTCTACTAACATCGAACGACATAAGTAGGGTGTGAGAAAAATATATCATTATAAAACCAACATAGAATAAATATATTTCATTTCCAAAAAACAATCAATAAACACAATTTTTAAATATAGATATAAAAATAGGGCCTTTAAATTTTAATAAATAAACACATTTTTTTATTTTTCAAAAAGTTACACACCATATCTTTATTTTTGAAACAAGGTTTCCATTTTGAAAACCAGAACCCAAAAAAACCCAAGTAGAACAATTCTAGGATTTTCTAAAAATAAATAAGTTGTACAAGCTAAAAACCAAAGGTAATATAAATTAAACAAGCATATAAAAATAGTAACCATGGGAAATTCCTCAAAATCCCTAGAGTGATCCCTATTCCTACTCATTTCAGAACCACCTATCAGCGTATAGTGAAAAACCATAGTCTATATCCAAATGGAATCTCTAAACTTGCTTCACCAATGGAATAACCCTCCTGGCCTCTAATACATCCAAGGGGTACCAACCCATATAATCAGGGTTGATAAGAAACCATCACTCGACCCTATAAAAGGTGCCTAGAAAACCCATGGCAATAGTATAATCTATAAGTAGGATTCTCTCATACATGTGACTCACATTACCTACCATCACCACACTTAGCTACCCCAAACACTGACACCACATATACAATAACCCATATAAGGAAAACAATCTATATGGGTTCCCACTACACATCACAATACAACAGGTTCCAATAGGGCCATCACATCATATAAACATTCATCCCTTTCTTTAAAAACATACTAATTTTCCATATGGGCCTTTGAATTTACACATTAAAATAAATTTACCAAAAACTTTTAAAAAACCATTTTCCAAAATTAAATTTAACACCACCATTAAATTAATGATGAAAAATGGTCCCTTAGGTTCCAAATACAATTTCACTTCCAAAATAATTTTAAAGACAAGATGAAAACACACAAAAATAAACCAAAGATTCCAAATGGGATTTCCCTTTATTTTGAAACCAATTTCAATCCTCATAACATACCCACATACCATTTAGTAATAAAGGGATAATTTAAGAAACCAAGGTCCATGAAAAAAACTATTTTAAAGTTTCATCTTCATTTGAATTCCCATCCATGAGTGCACCTTGTGCATCCATGGATGTTCCAACATCCAATGGCATACCCTAAATTCCCATGGAAACACCCAAAACCATTTTCATTTCCAAAATCATCACTTTATTTCAAACCAACCCAAATCCAACAATTTCAAATGAGTTAAAAAAGTTCAATCAATAATTTAAAAAAAAAACAAGAGAACCTTCTAAACAACATACAATCCACACTATAAAAGTTACCATGTTCCACATGTGAAGCACAAATTACAATCCAACCAATTTTATAAAACATTTATAAGGAAAAACACCACAAAAACCATAAAATTTTACTTTTAAAGATCAATTGAAATTTTATCAAACACATTTGGTGCACATGTACTTATCCATATATGAAGAATCACTTCAGAACCCATTTTTAACAATTTCTACCAATAAGAAAACACTATAATAAACTAAAAAAAGGTACCATAAGTATGAAAATTGTGTTTATAAATTTATTGAAATAACCCAAGAATCAATGGAATGCATCCGAAAGTATAAATATGGAGAAAACTACCTCAAAGGAATGAGGATGTGACGAAACATTAGGAGAAGATAGATATAAGCCCCGCAGACTATATGTACAGCCTAGATCCAAACAAAAAAACTTAACACATTAAGCCCATCCTATAAGGTTCATCCAAAAAATAAGCCACCAAGGGAGAACCAATGGATCAATGAAAGAGAGGATAAATAGGAGAAAAATAGATCAGAACCATAAGAAACTCACTTTAGATCTTTGGAGGAGCACCCATGGAGTAGGAGGAACCGAGAAGAGGTGGTTTTAGAACCCCTTCATGCACCAAAATCGACCAAAAGGGAGGGGATCAAATTTGGGATAAAAAGAGGGGAGAGAGAAAAAGGTATTTTTAAGATTTAAAATTTCTTGGCAGCTCACATGGTTTTATCACACGGTTTACCAAACTGTACTCCAACTGTGTGATAGATATTGTCCAAGAGGAACACGATCGCACGACAAAACCACATGGTTTGACTTACCATGATCAAAATGCATGGTAGATTTTTTGAAACTCTAGGACCTACTACAAGATTATTTGGGATGGGGTACATGGTTTCCACTAACCATGTGTTTCCCATACACAGGCCAAAAATCCACCTAAACATCCAAAAACTCAAAAATGTTGACTAGACTCAACCCAAACCTCAACCTAGGGATCAACGATCAAGAAAAGAATAAAATATGATAATATCCAAGGTCATAGTGTGACAATTCTACCTACCAAAGACACTTTCTTCCCCTAGAAATTCACCCAACTGAAGGATAATAAAAACTTTATTCCATGCACAATCAAAACCAAGAGAAACCATGAACCTTTGGGTAACCATTCACTCCACAAGTCACACCCGAATGATTAAGAAGAAACAAAAACATAATAATTAGGGGATAACATGAGGGGGTAATCCCCACCATAATAACTCAACTAGAACATGAACTAACATAAACTACTTCACATTAACCAAACAACACCCTAACTGAGATCGGTAACTCTTAACACAACTAACCCAAACTCCTTAGCAAGAGAGAAACAAAACTATCACCAAAACTAGAAACTTCACACACAAATCAAACCCCCAACACTAGGGTAAACCCATGAAAGGAACTTGGTTTCAATAGTGAACGGAAACCACAACCCATCAATTCCACAAAATTCAGGCCTTTCCAAACAAGTACAACTGAAAACTAAAACCTAAACTAACTCGCATAAGGTTTAAGCATTCTCAAGAAACCACAAACAACTCAAGACCCACATTAAAAAGTTACAATAATATAATTATAGGGAAATCGAGTCACTGAGTTCCATATATATATAAGAGAAACTCACAACAAGAAGAAAATTGCAATAGGAAACTAAAAATATTTCTACTCTAACATCAGAGAAAAAAACTAGACCAAGGTATCCCCATACCCCTGAAGATTCTTGAATGTGTGAGAGCTTTACTCTAAGTCTTTTGGATGGAGCACTGGTGACTGAAGCATCTACTACCTCACAATCAGGCACAAGCATCCTCTAATCAAGCCTTCTTCTTCGAGTAATGCTTCCTAAAAAACTTCTCCAGATGACCCAAATAACCACAATGATGACAAATCATTGGAGGGATGTGACAAGACAACATCGAATGCCCAAACCGGACACACTGGTGGCACACAAACAAACAATATGATGAACTGGAATCCAAAACCAACAAATGGGGATCCTTGGAGATAGGTTCCACCGGTATTCACTCCTCTCCATATGGGTAACCTTCATAAACAACAATAGACGCCAGATTTCCAACTTCCTGTGCTCTGGAAACCAACTCTACTAGAAATTCATCATCCACTAACTTCTCAAAATGAAGATCCTTAGAGAAGAAGACTCACTCCTTGATCTCTGGATGAAGACCACCAATTAAAATAGGAGCCTTCAATAGATCCTACGATGACACCTCCTGAGAATAGGAAACTAGTTCCTCAAATTGTTGAACATAGGACTTCACTATCCATTGACCTTATTGAATACTCATGAGCTCCTCCCTCTTCTTCGTATTCACCTCCTCAGGTATGAACCATCGGAAAAATATGGACTTAAACACTTCGCCCGTCATCCCAACTTGCATCGATGATGGGGAAAAAATATCTCATTCATCCAAAGATGGACCCTTAAACAAACCTTGTACATCATGAACTCAAATAGATTTGGGAGTTACTAACAATATGAAGATATGTTCTACCTCCTAAATCCACTCCACATCCTCTAATAGACCTTGATCATCATGAAGAATAGGAAACAATCGAAAAGAATACGAAACTAGGTACGAATCATTAGAAACTTTGGGGACCTTTTTGGGTGACATATTCTGATCAATATGGAAAACACAAATCCATGCCATCATCAAACCGAAGAACCATCAAAAGAAACATCTTGATCCAAAACAACAGGCTCACAAACCACAAACATACCAACAAAACCAAAAATCCCCTTTTAAAAAATCCCATTTCTATTTTAATTTCCAAAACCTACTTCTTCCAAATAAATTTTCAAAATAAAAATACACTTTTCACAGAATAAAACCCACATTCTAAAACATAAAACAATTTTTGGAAATATTTTCCTCTTTCAAAATCACTTTGGGAAAACAAGGCCAAGCCTTTGATTTCAATCACCCACCCATTACATCCTATGAACTGTAATTCATGTGTACTTCCATTTCCATACACATGTGCCAACACACACTTTCCACACATACTCACACATATACGAACATCCATGAGGAACACCAAGGGTCACACCCATTCCATTTCCTTATCAATTCCAAACATGTACTAAATTTTCAAACCAAAACATTTTACATTAAAGCCCAATTTCCAATCCAAAACCATTTAAAAGAACTCATTTCTAGTTCAAAAACCATTTTCATCTCAAAATCCTACTCACACTAACTGGAACCAAATCAAAATATAACTTACAACAAACTACTGGAATTGGGGAACAAGTCACCATGCAAACCTGGACGACATGGTAATGGTCCATGCCCTAAGTAATAAATAACAACTAAGAGGACCCTGAACTGTGCACCTAGACTCCACATGGGTAAAAACTCCATATAGGATCACAAAATGACACTGTATCACCTCTATTTTCATCCCTCAATCTAAAAAAAAAGAAAAAATACCCAAATCCTAAACTACCCCTGGTAACTCTAGGATCAGAACAAGAAAGAGTTCATGATGCTCTTCCTATACCTAACTCCCAAGTCCCAACAGTCCTAATATCTAACTACCAGACACCCTAAATAACAAGGGCCTCCAATGAAACCATTTTTTCACAAACTAGATTCGAATACCATTTGACTTGACGCTCGACCCAGTCTGTTGCATGGCCCGAAGGGTGTTCCTGCTCCCCATAAGTTGGGAACTAATTTCGGACATCAAATAAATCACTATAGGAGTGATTATTTTAAAAATAGAATAGGATTAAATAATTAAACTAAACAAATTGAGATGTACATAAACCAAAAACTAGTCATAATTAAACATACAACAGGAACAAAGTACAACTGAACAATTGAGAACTAAATACAAAACCAAACTACCACTAACACGATCTCCATCTGACCTCATGGTCACCACCATCCACAAACAAATTAGCCACAAGTCCAACCTTCTCCCATGATTATCACTCAAAGCAGAGTACCTGAACCTACAAAATATCTTGGTTATACCTACACCAAACGACATAAGTAGGGTGTGAGATAAATAGCTCAGTAGAATACCACCACAAAATCCATGCATTTCATTTCCTAAAAATGGTCCATAAAAACTAGTTTAAAATAAAAAAAATAGGGTTTTTACATTTTTATAAATAAACAAATTTTCCCATTTTTAAAAAATTTACATACCACATCTTTATTTTCGAAACAAGGTTTCCATTTTGAAAACCAGAACCTAAACCAGGAACCCAAGACAAACAATACCAAGTTGTGCTAAAAATAAATAAGCAGTACAAGTTGAAAACCAAAGGTAACAGAAATTAGACAAGAATATACAAATAGTAATCATTCACACTTACTAAAAATACCTAGATCGATCCCTAGATGTACTCAGTTCAGAACTATATGTCATCTTATGGTGAAACTCTATAGTGTATAACCAACTGGTTGCTCTAAACTAGCCTCACCAGTGGCACAACCCACCTGGACACTAAGACATACAAGGGGTACTGACCCATATAATCAGTGTTGATAATAAACTGTTTCTCAAACCTCTAAAATATTTCCAGGAAACCTATGGAAATAGTATACTATGTAAGTAAGAGGCCCTCGCACGCATGACTCACCTTACCTTCCATCACCAAACTTGCCTACTCCAAACACTAACAACACCTATAAAATAACCTATATAGGGAAGTCCCTCTATAGGGGTTCCCGCTGCTCATCACATTACAAAAGGTTTCAACCAATTTTTCACATCATATAAGCATTCAACCCTTTCCTTAAAAGCATGTTAATTTTCCAAACAGGCCTTGACTTTACAGATCCAAATACATTTACCAAAAAAATTTCCAAAAACATTTAACAAAATGAAATTTAACACCGCCTTTAAATTCATGATTCCAAATGGTCCCTTAGGTTCCAAATACAATTTCACTTCCAACATCATTTGAAATCCAATGTGAAAACACACACAAATTAACCAAATATTCCAAATGATATTTTCCTCCATTTTGAAACCAATTTTATAACAACCCTACACTTTATTACACATTAATAAATGTTATATTACATAAAATTAAACATAATACAACCTAGAATATCGATAGGTCTTGTGTATCTAGGAATTAGGTACATTAAACTACAACTTAAAACATGAAAAGTAAAATCTTTATTGAAAACTTCTTTAACATGACCATAATGTTCCTTCATAGTTAACACTACATGTGATAACCTGAGGACATACAGAAGAAAGGGGTGATCTATAAATCCCAGTAAGGGAATAAAAAAGGCATAAAATTAGGAAGAAAATAAATTTTATAAAATAGGCATATCAAGGGAGAATAAAAGGTACATGAATAATAAGGCATGAAATAGCATGATAACCATAACATGAGAAACGTGGCAATAACTTAAAACACAGTATCATAAACATAGGTCAAGGATAAACCCGACAAGAAATAATTGTGTAAAAATTCCCATAATGGAATAAGGTAAACCACTTATCCAAATGAGATGTATCATTATATTAACCATTATCCAATAAAATGGAGCACTATTCGGGAACACCCTTTATAATCATTTCATTCTCATTCTTAAGTGTGCCCCATAGATCATATAACATGAATTCATTCAACATAATAATTTATTAAAAGATTAAGGAATGTGTAATACATACATTTAAGTCTAAAATAAATAAGTATATGTGTATAAAGGTGAATACCCTTGATAGAAAAATGGGTATGGCAGTCACTACACCATTATTTTAACATGGAAAATCACGGTGCAATTTCAGCAGTATAACAGCATCGTATAGAAATTCATAAAATGGGTTGATGAGATAGAGATGTGTCTATAATCTTTTAGACATGAAATATATAGTAATAGGTACATATAAATACATTAACCATCAAAATGAACTGGGAATATAATGCTTAACATAATAAATAAACTTTGAAGAAAGAGGAGAAAGGAAATAACCCTTGCAAAATTTTGACATGGTGACTGGGGTACTTGGGAGGAATTAATGAGATAGAAATGTGTATCTAATTATTTATCATAGGAAATTATGGTGGAGGTTTGAAAACATACCCCATCATTATTAATTAAAAATAAAAAGGGAATAACATATAGGATATTCTTGAATAAAAGTGAGAAAGAGAGGATCCCTTACTTGAGTGTATAACTCTGAAGGCTTAAGAGGGGATTCGTGAAATATTGAGGTCGCCTTTTGAGGACTCTAGGGAGTAGAGGAAATAGTTTTTTTATGCTCCAAGGAGTTTTAGTGAAGATAAATGGGAGCCTGGGTGTTTTTTATATTGATATAAGAGGATTTCTTTATTATTTTGGTTTTTCACACTACATAATAAAATATTCAAAACCAAAAACTATCCCATGGTTTTTTCCCATGGTTTCAAATAAATGGGAGTGGTTTACATTATTTTAAAATAACAAGGGTCTAAGATAATAAAATAGTGCCTTTTCTTATGTGTAGGTGAGTCACACTCTCAAAGAAATGATTTTAAAATCTTAAAATATATTATAAGTCTTGGAGGATTCATTAAAGCTTTATAAAATAAATAAAATAAACATAAAAATACATTATTTTAAAGGGAAAACATATATTTTGATTATTATACCTTTTATAGTATTTATTACATCACTATTGGTCCATTATGATGTCATAAAACAAACCATATATTTATATAGTATTTAATTTTTACACAAAAATACGACTATCAGAAAATTATGAAAAATTCACCCTTAGATAAATTTGATTTCATGATTCCAAAAAAAAATTCATTTTATCTAAATAATTTTCTAAATATGTGAATTTTTACTTTTAAAATAAAAACTGACATTTATTGAAAATGACGGGTTTTTGACAATAACATTTTTTTGAAGCCTTACCAAAATTACATTTTACTTCATAAATATTATACAATATTTTATATTAAATAAAAGTTATTTAATGATAATATTTTATTAAAATATTATTTATTTCAAAAATACATTAAATAATTAATTAAATTTGAATATTAACCAAAAATACAATTTTTTCTTTAAAAACCCATTTACAAAGTAAAAATAATAGGATGAAAAATATACATTATTTTATAAAAAAATAATGTACATATTCTTATTCCTAGGATCTTGATACATACCCCTTTAATAAACCAACATACTCCCTAAGAGTATGGTGTGTGATGGTGGGGCTTTCATGGGGCCATTCAGTGAGCATGGCTTGGGTTGTAATCTCAATGAGCTTAAACTTCTCTTGTAAATTATTTTTCTCATGCTTAAGTTATTGGATCTTAGCTTGGTATTGGTCTAGGTTGAATCCCATAAATGATTTTTTTCCCCAGAAGATCCGATAAATGGGATTCATAGGGTATTATTCTACTGGTTGAGGCCATCATTTATATTTTCTATGCCAAAAGGATTTTTTAAAACCCTATATTTATACAAGTCATGTGATCACTATTCAACAACTACATTATCAATGGTAAAGATACTTAAAAGTCATTAAAATCCAATTAGATATAATAAAACAAAATAAGTGCATGTGTTTTCTATAACCATAAGACATTTAATTAAATCCAAAGGGGAATTTTATTCATAATATTTGGGTCATTATAAATTTAAAGCCTCATAATGTACCCAAATACCATTTAGAAATCAAAATACCATTTAAGAAAACAAGGTCCATGGAAAATATTATTGTAAAGTGCCATATTCATTTGAATTCCCATCCATGTGTTCACCTTTTGCACCCATGGATGTACCAACATCCAATAGCATACCCTAAATTCCCATGAAAACCCCCAAAACCATTTTTATTTCCAAAATCACCACTTTCTTCTAAACCAACCCAAATCCCAAAAATTCACATAATTTACAAAGGTGAAATAAAGCATTTACAAAAAACAAGAGAGCCTTCCAAACAGCATATAATCCACACTATAAAAGTTACCATGTTCCACATGTGAATCCCAAATCATAATCCAAAAAAAATTATAAAACATTTCTAAGGGGAAAACACCACACAAACCATATACTTTTACTTTTAAATCTCAATTGACATTTTATCAAACACATTTGGTGCATGTATACTTAGGCATATGTGAAGAATCACTTCAGGACCCATTTTTAAAAATCTATACCAACAAGAAAACACCATAATAAACTAAAAAAGGCACCATAAGAATTGAATTATTTTTATAAATTTATTGAAAGAACCTAAGAAACAACTGAATGCATCATAAATGAAAAGTATGAAGACACCTACCTCAAAGGAGTGTATATGTGAGGAAACATTCATATAAGAGAGATCTAAGCCCCATAAACCATCTTCACACCCTATATCCAAAGAAAAACAACATAACACATTAACCCTAGCCTCTAGGTTTTTTCCAAACAAGAACCCACCAAGGGAGAACCAAGAGATAAAGGAATGAGAGAAGAAAGATGAGAAAAAGAGACTGAAAACCTAAGAAACTCACCTTAGATCTTTGGAGGAGAACCCATGGAGAAGGAGGAACCATGAAGAGGGGGTTTTCAAACCCCTTCACGCACCAAAATCAACCAAAAGGGAGGGGGCAAATTTTAGATAAAAAGAGAGGAGAGAGAAAAATGGATTTTTATATTTAAAATTTCTAGGTAACTCGTGCCGTTTACCAAACCATGCACCAACCATGTGGTAGCTACTGTCCAATAGGATAAAGACCGCATAAACAACCTGAAAGGTTTGACTTATCATGCTCAAACCATGCAGTAGCTTCTATCCAAATCCAGGACCTACCACATGGTTACCTAGGTTGGACCGTACGGTTTTTACTAACCATGTGATGGTCGTGCACAGGCCAAAAAGCCACCCGAACTTCTAAAAACTCAAAATGTTTTACCTAGACTCAACCCGAACCTTAAACCAATGATCAAAGATAGAGAAAATAATAAAATATTATATTATCCAAGTTTAGGGTGATAAAATTAATGTTACATGTGCATCATGATTCCTATTTAGTGTATAAGTATAAACATAGTAGTACATTCCCAATGGGCCAATAACATAACTACATTAATCATATAGAGTTTTATTCATTGGAAGAAAATTAATAAACAAATAACATAATATTCTACTTGACTATTTTGATTTAACCAATATTCCATTAATTCCTAGGTATACCTTCTTAGGCACTATTCCAGAAAGATGTTTTAGGTAGATCCCTCAAAGAAAATCGAGGATATAGATAGTTCTTTATAACTCAAGGTATGACCCCATACTGAGTATCCCATCATAGTATATCTCTCATATCAGACCATCCCCTCTCACTTAGGGTAAGTCATCCCATCACCCTTGTCCTATAACTCAAGCTAGTTCCACAACCATTATCATCAACTCATCAATTTGAGACCAACTCCTATTACTCAAGGTAGGTTTCATAACCTATTCTAGATGTTTCCCTCTCACTCGGGGAAGCTAACCAAAAATCATACCATAACCTCATCCCCATCCTCTGACTCAGGATAGAGGCCTAACCAATAAAGAAAAATGAAAAATTACATATAAATAATAATAAAAAATGACAGAAATAATAAACAGTAATATACTATCTCATGATCTCACCCTAGGCCCAATATCCATTAGGACAACCCCAACTGTAGACATGTTATGGGACTATGTTCCATCATTTAAAAGTCTTAACACTCATTCTTCCCCTCTTAGGACTCAACCACTTACACATGGACCTACATCTTAAATTTTATTCCAAAATTTGAGACCTTATATGATTACACTTTCACCCACATAAAAAATTAGAACGTAAAACTTCATATGAAATCTTAAAAATTATAAGGATTTGATACCTCAAGACTAACAAAGTGTACTCGCTAATCCAAAATTCATGATTCTATCCAAAACATAAAAAAACCTAGAAAAGTTTTTAAACAATAAATATATGGTTTATTCTATAGAAACCAATAAATAGAGGAAGAATAAAGTACATAAGGCTTAGACTCACCAATAGAGAATTACCGCAACAAAAAAATTAATCAATAAAGGAATGAGGATGGAGGTTGTCAAAGTGACCAAGAAGAGCTACTAAATTATATTAGATCAAGAAATAGTTTGGGAAAAAGAAATTAAAAGTATTAAGGGGGTTCTAAGGTGAAATTACAAATAGTCATATTCTAAGATAAACCACCTAAATATATGTTTATGGAATGACCAAAAGGGGAACCACACAATGACACCCAGAGAGAGAACCTATGCCCCTATTAATAGTGTCATGGAGTATCCTCTAAGGGTTACAGAATGATCTATTACTGGTAGAGGGAAAATCTCTGTTAAAACTATAGTGGAAATTCTCTTCAGTGTCAAGCTATGACTGACCACCTGTAAAAGAATTTCAGCTACAAACCCAGTGCGGTCCTCCAAAAATCACTCTCATTCCTTCCCAAACACCCAAAAGATCCAATAATAATAAATATATATTATAATAAATGAAATTTAAACATTATGTACATTTAAATTTGATGGGAATTATAAATTTTCCCTCTAATGGACTCTTGTCCCCAAGAAGTGTCTCTAGGGGTTCTGAGTGAACAAATATTTCCATTGAACCCATATATATGATTCTCATTCCCAAGTATCTTCCTAGACCCACCTATAATTCTATAGTACTTGAATAAGAGGCACTATATTTCCACATAGTACATTTTCAATCTTGTAAAAAATCTACACTAAAAGTTCCCGGAATAAAGCTTCCACTGCCAACTAGACGTCATAATCATTAATCATGGGTGTAGGATCTGACTCATACATGTGAAAAAAATCATCAATCATGGGTGTAGGATCTCACTCATAAATGTGAAAAAAATCATCAAAAACTATATATATTGAAGGAACATCAAACCAATAAGACATAATCCCAATATTCTCAACAATCTCAAATGGAGTGACATACCACGACATGAGATTACCCTACTTCCTCATCGATTGATGTTCCAACCAAGGTGATACCCATGAGAATACTAAGTCACCCTAAGTGAACTATTAAATTAATTTTTTTTGTCAACATAAGACACTATCTACTCTGATTGATGACCAACCAGTTTTATATCAACTTCACTCACTCTATGGTTTAATACACATAGGTCGGTCCCACCACCACTGACTCACCCACCTCTAACCTACACAATACTGAGTGACAAAAATTTCCATAAATACCATCAAAATGATCCATCAATATAAATTTTGTGTAAATATTGTTATACACGAACTCTATTAAGGCTAGATGGTCATCCCAATCTCCACTAAAACCAAGCACACGTGCCCTGAGTTAGTCCTCTAGTATATGAATCATTCTTTCATACTACTCATATATCTATAGGTGATATGTCACACTCATTTTCAAAAGAGACCCTGGGGTATTTTACATTATCCTTTATAATCTTGATGTCAATCATGTATCCTGATCAAATAATATTATCATAGGTATATTTTATAACAGCACTTTCACCCAAATTCATATCCTATGCAACTAATCCATGGGACAAGTCTCTGAAATAGGCAAGAAATGTGAAACCTTCATTAACTAGTCAACTAACACTTAAACCACATCAAATCCTCTCGAGGCTAAGGGTTATCCTATGAAAAATTCCACATTCACATCATCCCACTTATATACCATCATTAAAATGGTTTGAAGTAAACTACCCAGTCACTTTTTTTATTCCATTATCCTTTAATATGTAAGGAAGCAAGAAAAAAACCCCGTAATATCATTTCTCATACTAGATAACCAAGAACTCATCTTCATATCATAATTCATATTAGTCTATACTAGATGTACCATCCATCATTAGGTGTAAGAGTCCCCTATTAACTCTTCCATATTCAAAATGGGGACCACTACCATACCAAGGGTGTATAACACATAGTATCTCTCTTGAGTCAAACCAATGATAGGATCATTCTTTATGAGAAATTACCATGCCATAAATCAATATATAATAAAAATTTGGATAGTCTAATCTTGATACAAAACAAATATGTAAAATTTAACATAACAGAAAACCCCACCTCCCAATCCCCTGATACATATATATACTAGTCATAAAGTTGGATCATCATCTTCCATTATCCATCAGGATTTTTAAATCCCTACTCATTTTCCCTTCTTCTCTAAGAATCCACAATGAAATTCCCCTTTCCTAAGGAATACACCCTATAAAATACCAAATTCTGATGATACATAATGTAATTCCTATGAAGAAATTTTATGTCTCACCGAGAGAACATATAACATAATATCTTCTAGTCATTTTAGAAAAAATACCTCTCACTAAAGGGATATTTCTGCCAATACTTCAAGGGATGAACCAGGGATATGAGTTCCAGATAGTTGGTAGGATAGTTATTCTCATGGGGTTATTTTTTAGGGGACCCATAAGTGACAACTTGATTAATATGCATTAGAAAAGCTCCCAATATGACACCTAAGGCATCAAAATAGTCAATATAGTTCTGGAAGAATAAAAAACGGAGTGGATATCAACCTCTTCTTCAGCTCATGGATGACCTCCTCACATATTCTTATTGACTCAAACTTGACCTCTTTCTTGGTCAACATATTCATAGGATCTTCCAAGTGAGATATGTTGAGAATGAACAACCTATAACACTAGGTAAATTCTAAGAAACATCATATCTCTAACACGTTCTTGGGTTGAGAATAAGACATCACAAAATTCACTTTCATTATATCGACTAAAAACATGACTCTGAGATCACATGTCTAATAAAGGGAACCTCATAAATAAAAAAGTGACACTTTGAGTACTTTGGATAATCCAAATGTTACCAATGAATTATCAAAAAAAATCTCAAGGTTTTCAATGTGTGAATCCTTGGTCTGCAAATACTCTAAGATTTCATAAATAAACTCTACAATGAAGGATCCCAGATAGGGGTGAAAAATATATTTCATGAGATCCATGAACATTGTGGGTGCATTCTTAACCCAAATGACATCATGAGTTACTTATGAAACACATAAATACTTTTTAACCCTATCTTTGGTATCTACTCTACCATGAATTGAAACTGATGGTAACTTAGGTTAATCTTAGAGAACTTCAGTATTCCCTCATTTGGTTAGATAAGTCATCAACACTTGAAAAAGGATACCACTTTATTACTATAATATAGATCTATATTTGGTAATCTATGCATAAACAAATCCTACCATCCTTATTTTTGGAGAAAAAACAAAATCACCCCATCAAGAGGCACTTAGATGAATAAAACCCTTCCCCTTAATGTCCTCAAGTTATATCATTAGCACTCGTAGCTTAGACGGTGACATATGATTAGGGGGAATCGATATGGGATATATTCCCAATATGATATATATCATGAAATTTATCTCCCTCTCAGGAGGAACCCCAATGTAATCATCTATAAAAAACATACCATAATAGTTCCATCACTATAATAAATGTAACTTGGATTTCTAATCTGTATACCATGAGAAATTTCTCTTCCATTTGTGTTGTAATGGATATTAACTAGTAAATATAAGGTCAACCTCTAAATACCTTAGCATCCCATTCTCCCACTAGAACATTCTACTGTACCTAAATGGAAGATAAATTCACTCACCTCTATTATAAATCAATACGGTTCAAAAATAACATCAACCAATCCATCCAAAAAATGATTTTAAAGCTCATTATATCCAAAAAAATAACACAAATACTCATATCCTCCCACCACTATAGAACATGATAGTAACTTTTGAACATAGTATAAAATATTCCTAATATGTGTATAAAGTACTAAAACCTTAAGGGAAACTTCCATGGTCAACCCCAAGCTAGATACAAATTTATCAGAAATAAATTAATGAGAAGTATCAATGTCAAAAAAAATAGTTGAAAGTGTTGAGACAATAATATTTATGAATCTAATAGTTAAAAGGCCCTCAATTCCATCAAATGGAACTTTGTACAATACATCAAATTTTCCTTCCTGGAATCCAAAGACTTACCCCTCGTGATCCCTGACTCACTTGAAAAACTAATCTATAATGTTTCTACTCCTTTGACTTCCCTTGAGTACCTTATCTCACTCTACATCCGGACTTCTTGGACATTAATCAAATATTTATTTGAGGTATACTGCTCTAGGACCTTGATGAATGTATCTTACTTGAGCCCTTATATTAGATAAAATTAGATTCCATTATACAAAAATGTTGTATTTTCCTTTCATGTCGCACACATGGAACTCCTTTAACATAATTCGGCACATACTATGTAAATTTCTAATCTGAACAAACTGATAATAATAAAAGTGGACTCCTACCATGGTTGGAATCAAAGAACCCCTACCCTCTCTCTCCACCATAGTTCATATCCTCAAATATCATATTTATTTTGTGTGAAGGGGAACGGACAACCCCACTCAGAATGTTCCCACTTAGCACACTGACATAAGGAAACCTGCTATGTTGTCCTCTTCCACACCCTTATCCATAGTGAGGGACTTGCAAACTACATAAAAGTTAGTATTCAGGACATATGTCTAGACCTAGCACCACATATATGGTTAAAGACCATCTCAAACCTCTTATCCTTATGTTCCCTATTCTTATCCAAAAATGGTATAAATTAGATTAACTACTTGAAATGGATCTCATAATAGTGCAATAATATAATACCCTATAGGATCCTCACAAACTCCTAATCTTGATCGAAACTCAGTGTGTCTTGGAACAACTCAATATAAATGTCTTATTTGAATCCTACTCATGATATACCCTCATGAATCTATTCTTGAATCATCACACCCCATCATATCATTATAGGAACCTATAATAGTCACACTACAAACCTCACCCACTGATCATCAGGAATGTCTACTAACTCAATGATCTATTCGAGGATCTCAACATATTATTCAATATCCAAACGTGTACCCACAACCTAAAATGATATATGGTTTTATGGTGGGAAAAATTGACCGAAATTTACCGATATAGTCCCTCCTCATATGCACCTCCTCTAGCCATTGGTACCAATCAAAAATCTCCCCACTAGATAGGCTTTACAACCTAGACTACCAGGGTAGCATTTGGAGTATGTTAATATTATCCCTCGTGAACATATGGAGGTACAAGAGGAACATTCCCCACTTCTATAATGACCTCTCCATGGTCCTTAGGTGGCACCACAGGGCATTAATGAGGAAACATTCTCTAAAATGGTAGAAGGGATACTCATATTCACCTTCAATAGATCAAATTCAATAGAATTAGTATAGTTAATAGCTTCACATGCAATCAAAAAAACATAGGAAAATATTCCTCATAGACCTATACATGACCACTAGGTCTAACCCCAAAACACCTACCTAACTCCTAATCCTGATTCTTCAGAACTTACACATTATTCATAGTTATAATAAACAATTAATTAACATACTCATGTTAAATTAATTAAAATTCCCCAATAGTTTGTTTGAGAAATCATTAAATATATTATTGTTCATATTTAATTAAATTAAACTTACAACATTCATAGGAAATCAATCACATGACATGAAGACCTATGCACCAACTCAAGATGAATGAAGTCACCTACTCATGAAAATCAGGCCAAGAGAGAATCCATATAAACCATAAGATCACAAAAATGTAAGATAACCTTGTGAAACAATAACAACATGAACCATAAAATAAAATCCCACTACCGTATTATGTTTTTGATCCATTATACAGGTGTTGGATAGACAAAATAATGGATTCTCAATCGATTTTGACCATCATATATTTATTCTACCAAACCCAAAATAGTAAATCAAAAGAAAAAGGTACTAGATACCATTTTGTGGCACCTTGGATAGATCACCATGTCTAATCTAGTGTGACACATGACCTCATTCATGCATCCCTATATGCAAGATACTACTGACTAACAACGTAGGCTAGAATGAAACTTTTGGGACACTATGACTTTGGTATAAAATAACCATCATTTTAATGTAATAATAGAAGCAATAATACCAGTAATAAACAATGTTAAAAAAGTAGGATTCGGTAAATATTATCAAGCCATAAAATATTATAATGACATGGAACATGTATAATATTAAGTCTAAAAGGGATCCCCACATGTGAAAGATCAATATATACAATGCATAAAATAATTAAATTATAACTGAGGAATGGAAGTAAAATATAATAGAGTATGTCCTGAAATCACCTCAATACTTTTTATCCACACCTAGTTAGTAGTTCTTCATAATTCCATTTTTCTTAGTTTGATTATTCAGCATGAATTTCTTACACACATTGAGATACTCATTTATGGTGTGTGTATAAACCCATTAAGACACAACCAATGTGACCTTATTATAAATTCAAAAATCATATAAAGGTGTATTAATTTTTAGAAAATAAATAAAAATATAATTTATAATTATTATAGTCTACCATGCACTAACCAGACCACTATAAATTCACATCCATAGTTGTTTTGGATTTTTGTCGAAAGGGTAGGTCAGTCGGAGCCCTTGAAAAAAATCCAGAACATGCCAAGTACCTTCTCACTCAAGTAATGGGTCCATACAAAGAATTAAATTGAAATAAATCTCATATATTGGACCATACTCTCTAACTTAGTGCATGTAACCCTATTACTTATGTCTTCTCACTCAAGGAATGGTTACAACCATCATCGTTAACTCAAAAATTTCAGATAAACCCCTCTTACATGGTGGAGGTCCCATAACCAAGTCTAGACCATTATTTTCACTCAAAGAATCTAATCAAAACCCATCCCATAGCCTCATACATATAATATCACTTGATATGAAATCATAACTAATAATCAAACATACCATATGCCTTAAAATGAATAATACACAATAAAATTAATAACTAATTATAACATAGTAGCTCAACAAATCATCCAATGCCCAACAACCACTGGGGAAACCCCAAACATAGTCATGGTATATGATAGATTCCATTATATTCAAGTCATACCACTCACACCCACCTTCTAAAGAATCAACCACTAACATAAATACCAAAATGGTCACTTTGATATAATAAATAAAGTTCTCACAATTCTATACACACACCCACATGAATATCAATACATTAAACATTATTTGAAAGATGAAAAACGATAAAAACTTCCAACCTCAAGCCTAATGAGGCATAATCACCAAGATGAACTTCCCAAATTGAGCCTAAAAAATTGAAACCTAAAATAGACCATAAATAGTCAAATTTATAATTTAGAGTATTGAGACCATGAAATAGAGAAATATGAGGAATTAAAGGCTTAGACTCACTAAAAGAGAACGTATATAATGTATGACACTTCAAATGATCAAGGAAGGAGGATTTTGTTTCATAAAATACCCAACGAGAGACCCAAACATCTTCTAGGTCAACAAAGGTTTGAGGAAATAGGAAGAAAATTAATTGGGGATGGTGTTTGGGAGAAATTAAAACTCTTCCCTCTTAAAAAACCACCATGTTACATATTTATAACGCAGACAAAGGTATCATAGTTCAATGATCCCCCACAAAGAGGCCCTGCCACTTTTTTAACAGTGTCATGTTACATAACCTAAGGGTTATGGAATTATTGGATATACAAATACCCCCCCCCCCATTAAAACCATTTAAACGTAAATCCCAACTATCACACCATGACCAGTCACTTGTAGTATAATTTTAAGGGCATCCATGTCTGGTCCTTTAAAAGTCACTCCCAAGCCATCTAAAACACTTGAAATAGATAATACCTATCATGATACATCAAAATAAATTAAATGAAAATGTAAAACACCTTGAAATTATAATTTATTTTAAAAAATAACACAAATAAAACCCAAATTCTAAGGGAATAAGGTATATCATCTTTTTATCCTTATTGTGAGTAGTAAGGCTGAGAATATCTTCTCAACCATGATACTCTTGTATTTTTTTATTCAAATCATAGATAACTTGTCCTATAAAGTTTAGGTTCCAAGGATGATTTTTTCAACATGGATGGATTATTCATCTCAGTAACTTCATTGTATTATTAATTTTTTTCTTATTATCCATCAAAGCAAATATATCATATATTGTGATCTTTATATTCTTAAATATTTCATTTAGGGTTGGTATGATTATAAGAAAATACTTTTAATTATTTCCAACCAATATTCACCACCCATACATCACTTATGAATTCCTTAAGTCATCATTTATGGAAAACTACCCATGAAATTTATATTATTTATCTTCATGTGGAATCTTTTCTTTTCATTTAGAACTTTACTTATCCTATGAATTATCTACTTGTTTTTATTTTCCCAATTATGATATACATATTATTAAAAATCATTTAGAATTTGACTCAAATTTCTTGGATTTTCCACAAGGTATCTTGAGATTTCTCTTCACTAAATCAACTCTTTTATTCTTTTCTTGAACTAATTTTCCTTATTTTTAGATCACTTATATTAGTAGATATATTCATGGATTTTTTGAAAAATTCCATGGAATGTCTTTTACATCAATAAAATAAACATATTCTTAATTTTGGTGTAGTATTTCTCACGGAGATCTTGGGTTTTATTGGAATACATTTCATCTTCTGTATATAACCTAAGGTAGATTTATCATCATTCTTCTAACATCTTAAGAATATCTTATTTAGTGGTTTTCTATTACTTATTCCCCATGGATGATATATCTTCTCTCTATAGATTTTGTGGTCATATTTTACTATTTATTTTTTATTCATTATTAGTTGTGTTGGAAAAACATGCACCATTACTATCACTACATTGTTTGAAAGCTTTAGAGAGGTCTCTAATGGTTTTAAATCTATTTTACAAGAAAATATTTTCCTAATAATTCTATGATATTTATGTCATTATAACTTTTATACCCCCTTGATATAGGCTCACATTTTTCCATATGTTGATTCATAATTCCAAAAATCATTTTCCATATACCCAAACCCATTATAATACCATAAAATTCCCAAAATCCTTGATCTTCACTTTTTTATATTAATCTGGTTAGATTTTTTCATGTTGTTTTTATATATTCTTATTCAGTGAATGGGATTATTTTATGGAATAACTCCTCCAATAATTTCTTACATCCACCAATTGTTTAGTGGTGGATTCTAGTCATTTTTATTAAACTATTTTTTTATAGATTTTGATTTTAGGCCTTTATTATACATAAAGATTTATTTATCATAAAAATTACCATTATATTTTTATGCTACCTTTTCAATTGGGGTTACTATAAATTGATTATTTAATGATATCAGAATTTTTTTTATAATATATTGGGATAATATTTCATATAAAACTTAACTGGAATTACATGTTGCAACATTTTCTTTTTCTACTTATTTTGACAACCCTAATTGATCTGTTTCTAGATTCATCAATTTAAGTTCATACTCCATGAATTTTATTGGGAGGATGTTTTTTCTCATACTCCATTGAGTTTATTTTATCTTAAAATGTATTTATAATCTCTTTGAATTAATCTCTAGGAATTTTATTATTTTATTACATATAATTTTTATGATCTTTAATCTTGTTAGCTTTGACATCTAATTATATATTTTTTATATTAATTCAATGATTTTTATTTTATTCAAAACCATTTTATTTTTTCTAAAACACTTTTTTGGATTTTTATTTATCATTAAGTATAGTAAGCCAATAAATATAAAATCTAATGCACCTTTCATAAAGTTCCATATTCATTTCATTATTTTCTCCAAATTCCTTATATAGTTTTATATAGGTCTACACCCTTTATTATAAGTCTTTCTCCATTAATTCACTTACATACTCAAGATAGGTGATCTCATCATGAAATATTATAAAATAACCACATATGAATGTGATTAAATTTTAGGATTGTTATATTATATTTCCTTTAAAACATAAATTGTACTGTCTTGTTGATTATTGGAATAATGTGTTTCTTTTCTTATTCTTGTCTCATTTATAGGATAGATTCTATAGAAATTTTTTGTTGTCTCCTCTTCTTATATAGATGGTGGACTACAAGATTCAGTATTTTTATCCACTTAATTGGTGGCAGATTCAACCATAATATCTTATTTTTCCATACTTTATTTGTTTTTATGAAGATTATAGCATGAGAAATATGATTTTTCTTCCTCTTTTCTTAAGAGGATTACTTTCTCTTCACTAACATCTTCAAGAAGAATCTTATTAACATATGTAACAGAAATACTTAGATATTAATTATCTTTAAATAGAATATAATTCCATTTATTAGATGTTTCCATTCTCAATTTATTTTTAATCCTTTTATTCTCATTCCTAATTTTCTTGATTAAAATATATTCTATAGTTCCTTTGATAATGAATTAATAGATTTCTTTAAAACTTCACTTCAAAAACCCTTCAAAATTGACACCAAAATATTAAATAAAAACATCAAATATTATAATTAAATATAAATTTATCCTACTATAATACTTATTGATAGGATTATAAAGAGATGTATCCAACACTGGGGGGTGAATCAGTTTTGCTATTATTTTAAACCAATTTAAGATTTTATCCCTTATCACCTATTAAATTTTTTAGTAAATAGATATATCTATTTCATTATATAAAATTTGGTTAGTATGAATTTAGATATAAATAGGAATACAACACAAAATTTATAACAAGTATTGTTAACGAGTTTCACCTCTGTTTAGAATGACTTTTTCCCCAATGTACAATAGTTATTATCCAAATCACAAAAAACTTATTTATTATTAAAAGAATTATTATGGGAAAGGGTATCACCTTGGATCTATTATCTTGACACTGAATAGGTACAAATAAATAAATGTTTTATTATTCTTTATATATTTACATAATATAGGATTCAGCCTAAAACTCCTAAAGTTGATCAGTAGTGGGAAGCTCATGTCCCTCCTAGAAAGTATAAGTTTGTTCTTCTTACTCGATGTAATTTGATGTGTTGCCTCAACCACCATTAGTATTCTATCATGTTAGGATATTTTATTCTGGATCTATCACTATTCATTTCTTAAATATGATCTTTAATATGAGAGGTTGGAGTCTCTTCTCTTTTTCTTCTTCAACACATATGATGTAACTTTAATATGAATTACTGGAAAATCATTACTTCTATACACAAAATATTCAATTCAAACTTGTATAGACGTTTTATCCTTATTTTTATTCTTTTTTCCTTAAATTTTAGAACATAAAACATAGTTAGAGTAATAATATCAACATTATTCTCCTCCTCATTTCCCTTATGTATTTTCCATTTTTTAAATTCTCGTAATATTTGGGGATTTGGATTTGTATAAATATCATCTATTCAAACTCATTAAATCATAAATATTTATTAATTTATATCTTTAATTAAATTTATATTATACAGTTTCATTTCATTTGATATAATTAAAAATTTATTATTTCTACCATAATATAAAAAAGTCATACTTTAATTAAGTTTTGATTCTCTAAATGTGTGTGGCAGCATGCGCATCTACGATGTGGCATTTACCTTCTATGGTGTGGAAAGATCTAATAGATTAATCCATAAAAATATTTTTGGAGTGATATTGATCTCTAAAACATGAAGATATCTCTTATTATTATCATATTGAGTCATGACCCATTTGAATTATCCTGATGCTTAATCAAAAAAGATCAATGTTTGGGCATTATCTGAATTCCTCATCTTTCTCGCATTGTGAAAACTTTTTCAGTGTCATGAACCTTACATATGAACCTTTATGAATCACTATATATTATTTCAATGAAAAAAACAATTGTGTTTAATATCATTTACATAGCAGTCTGTAACCCATAAAATTGAGTAGACTAACACTTATGTATCTTTATATTCCTCTAAAATGACTCTGATATAGATCTTAGTGACTCATACACAAACTGAATGACTCAAACATAAATATTTAATCCTCTAATGACTCAAACAAAGAGTCTAAATAAATTTTATATAGAGATTAGATGTACCTAAGTCAAATATGAATGACTCTAACAAAACTCCAAAATGAATCTAATGAAAATGTAACTACTTCTTAAATTACTCATATAGAGAGTTCAGATTACCCTTACATAGACATTACACTTCCTAGAATATTCTTGTATATTATTCTATATATCAGAGTTAACCTAAATCATGAAAAACTTTTTCAATTAATATGTTCTACTCACATATTTAACATTATACTTGGAGTATATTTCTAATCATACTCTTACATACACTGTGTAGATTTATATTTAGTAATATGTATAAATTTGTAATTTAAAACATTAATCCAAATATTTTCAAATCATATCATACACTTTTTATACTCTCCAAATCAACTCAAAATATTATCCAAATTATTTTATCATAAAATTAAATATTTGTGAAACTCAAGAACATTTAGATTATTTTTTCTTCACTTCAATGGATTTTAAATTCATGAATAACAATTCATCAATTTTTACCTTTAGTCGAATTACTCTAAGAATCTTTCATACTGGTGTTCAAAAAACTTCTACTTCATAAGTACTAAATTTCAGACATAATTGTATCACATCAATTTTTACATATCTTTAGGTCTCTAATATCTCATTAACCTTCTTGGGTATTCCATATAACTTCCAAGAAAATCCACTACACATGTTTACATCATACAAGATAGATTCATGCTCTTTGAAACTTATTTAAAATAATACAATAAAAAAAATGTGGGTTCAATAGTAACTAGAAGGTTCTTAATTAGTTTTAAAGGTATTTACATGGGTCTCATGCTGATTTTTTTTCATGTTAGGAATGGAAGAATTTAGTTTTTATGTAATATTCTTTTTGATGATATTCTAGTGGTTGGACAATTTTTTATTAAAAAGTTAAATGGGGAGGCCAATCTTGATTTCTTTCCATATTTATGATTTTACTAATAGGACACATCATTGGGATTTATATTCATATACCCACCATATTTTGGAACTGTGGATTATTTTTGGATAATTTAACTATATTTACTCAATAAAATATTGATAATATGGGTAAAAAGTATCTTTTAGAGAAACTGAGGAATTGTATAATTTTAAATGTGACATTAATGTAGATTACCATGCTTCCTCAGGATTATTCTTCACCTCATATAAAAAATAGGGATTTTATCACATTCATTTTAAGTTTTAATGAATCTATTTTAATTGTTATTTTTATGCATTATACTAGGATTATACGAATAGGTTCCTCCCCCTTGAATCTCTGATCACATTAATTTTATAGTTAATGGTTCCTTATTGATAAAAAGTATGTATACTTTCATGTTTTGTAATTTTTATTGTGAATAATAAGAGATTGATAATCATTTTCATTATATATGGGCATCTTATTACTATCCCTATATATATTGTGTTCCTATTTCATTAAGGGTATAAAAAAGGGTTTTTGGATTATTTTAAGATATTTGGGCCTAGTATTAGTATAGGGATTGAAATTATAAGAAGTGATCTCTCTCTTATCCAAGATAAACAACTACGGTGATCCTTGGATTTAATTCCCTATAGTAAGAAGTTGGAATTAGTTTTTAAGATAAATAATCTCATTAATTTTTAAAATTTGTAATGAAATCAAAGATCCAAAATTCATTATCATAAAAAATAGATACCAACTACAAAAAATTATATGGTTGTGTTAAATTTAGGATTTCTAATAATTTTATTAGGATGATTAAGAATCAATATGAAGATTTGGTCAACTCCCATAATGACATTATTTTTATTCCTATAAACCAATTTACTAATCTACTAGGTTGTCCTAGTCTTATATATTCTATTAACATTGAATTATTTAATTATTATATTGTGGTTAATAATGAGGATTGTTTTAATATCTGTACTTCCTTCTCATATAAGAAAATTAAAAGATGCATTTATTTCCATTAATAATGATAATTATCATAATATTGATGGTTTTTAAACTTAGTTTTTAGGATTATTGGGATATTATTTGACCTAGTATTATTAGGTAAGTTAATAGTTTTTAAAAAAAATTATTAAATTACCCCTAGTCCTAATTCCCCCATTTTTACTCTTATTCATATGAAGATTAACCATAAACCCCTTTGAATCCCATGAATCCTTCTCAATGTAATTTTTATTATAAATGTATCAACAATTACGTAGCCTATAATGAAATGTATTTTATTCATAGACTTATTATGGAGGAGAAAGTTTCTTTTTTCAATGGATGTGGTAGATCTAATAGTAGTTTACTTTTTTAAGAGATTTTATGGAATTATTGTATAATAAAAATAATCCCTAAATATTCTACCAATATCTAACTTTCTAATTATTATGATTATATTGAATGTTGTTTTATAATATGTGATTATGGATTTTAAATTTCCTTATAAATTCATTAGTCACATAATACATTTCTAGAGTGTTTAGAAAATCCACTTCTAGTAAGGGATTTAAATTACATCTAAAGTGACATAGAATTAAAATTCCCCATGTCTTGTTTACAAATAGTCATTATATATATACTAGATATCATCCTTAAAAGACTATTATTTTCACTAAATAATTGGGTGTCTTTAATAGTATTTTTAGTCATACTGTCAGTGATAATAAAAGTAACATATTTTTTGTTGGGTTCCTCTGGTGTTCAAGATGAAAATTCATGAGAATTTGAATTTTTTAGAAGGGATACTTCATGATAAATATTTAAGTGTTCCTATATCATCAAAAACATATGTATATTTCTAATGAATTTACCTTTAGAGATAATATTACCCCCATATTTTCTCAGGAAATTCTATAATTTTTAGTTATGTGGTCATAGTGGTATTATTTAAAGTTGTATTGAGTTCAGTATTTTCATAATGGGTTCTTATCATCATTATTCTAAATAATGTCCAAAAATGATTAATTAACTTTGTATGTGCTTAATTTAATATATTATGGGGTAGAAAATAAAGTATCATATGGATTTGAATAGGATTACTATAACTATAAACTTTAGTGGAATAAGTATTCAGTGTTATTTTAAGGTCAACATTATTCTTATGTTTCATTATATTTAGATGTTAGTGTGTTTAAAAAATATCATTAGGTTATATGGGATCATTATTATTATCTCAAATATTATTCTTTTTAAAATATCCTAGTTTAAAACTCTATTTCATGGGTTTTTATAAGTATACTCAAATTATAAAGAAAATGACTTCTTTCCAAATATTTTTACGATGGAAATATCATGTGGAAATTCAAATGTGACCAATTTTATACGGCATTGAAAGAAGATATCTCAATATTTTCATACTACTGTGAGAAATGTCAATAGACCCTATTTTGTTGGGTCTAGTTTGTTAAGGTTCCTTGTTAGGGATATTATCTTAATAAATACTTCCTATATGGGTAATATTTTCAAATTTTTCTATTATGGATTCGGTTTTATAGACATTTTTAAAATTGTCCCTTGAGACCATGGATCAATTATTTTTTTAGTGTAATGATTCTCCTTAGGTGGTGAACAATCTAAATTATATTTTTTATATCTGACTACTTATTTATGGTTGGAATGATTTAGTTGAATATTTTTTAAACTATTTTGTTCATCTTTCATGAGTTTGATTTTTATGAATCCATATTAGGTATCTAAGGATATAAATAATATTTATTTTTCTAGTAGAGGTTTCCTTGATATTAATATTTTATCTACAAATCATCTTTTTTCTCTTAAAATTAATCTCATCCAGAAAACTAAACCCATGTAAGCCAAATTTGATAGAACCTACTCTTGTTCAATTAATTTGTTAGCTAAATTTTTATGATCCTTATATTCTTGATTTTTAAAGAAGTTGTTAGTCTATTTTTTCATTCATTTTTTATATTTTTTGGTTTAAATTTTTTTAATTTTTTAATGAATAAAAACTGATATTTTTTATTTTTTTATTAATTTTAGTATAAGAAATCATTTTATAAAATTTTAAACATTAAAGCGATTTAATTTTTTATTTTATTGAAAATATTATTTTTGAGTTATAATTCATGACACTGAATTAGGGATTATTGTTTAAAAGGAATTAATTTACGTGATTTTGGATTTAGATTAATGACTTTGTGAGTTTAAATACATAAATGGATTTGTGTGTGATTAAAATAGAATAATTTCTTTTTGTGTGATATTAAACTAATTTTTGGGCATCTTTGTATGAATAACCACATGTCTCTCACATTTTGTCATAGTGGGTGGCTTGTAAAATAGCAACATGGGAATAACATGGTTCCTTTGAATAAATAATTGGGAAATTAGGAAGGGTATATTTGAATATATTAATGTATTTATATGTCATAGCATTACCTCAACCATCATTAATGTGACGTCATGGTCAATTATATAATCAATATTGATCAATGTATTGTTAAGGGACATTGTATCCTCAAGATTGGGTAATTTAACCTCAATGTCAGATGTATCCAAAATCACTGCTAATGTATCCTTTGTTTTCCAAATTTACCTACAAAAATCTAGTAAACTTGTATATAGTTGATCAAAATAAAAATTGTTTGGGGACCCTCAAGTTGAATCTGAACACTGAATTTCATCTCAAATCTATTTAGGTAACATGAAATGGATAGGAATATTTATAAAAGGATTTTTTACAAAAATCTATAAATTAGTTTAGGAAGGTACACTTGGAACTAAATAATAATTCTATAATTGGATGTGACTAAATATGACTCCCACTCTCAAAAGAGCATGAGAATATGGAATATTTTGGAATATATTATAAGAATATAGATTATTACATGTGGAGTCATCCCCGATCATGTGGCTGCTTTTTAGGGAAACTAGGAAATTCTCCAAATATTGGGGGATCCTATGTATGAGTAACATAAAAAAATTCTATATTTGATACCCTTAAAATCCATTCCACCATATAGAAAAATTGATCCTCCATTCTCCCATTCTATACACATATTTTCCCTTCTATTCCATCTTCCAAACCATACCCAAACCATATGCTTCATCTATTTTGGAACAATAATTTATCATATGCAGTGGTAATAGCTGGAGCCAAGGAGTATAGTAGGTTAATAATCACACCATGAGGGTGGATATTCTTCTTTATATGATTTCCTTTGAATTTATCATGCTTGGCTTGAAATTCATGTGGAAAACGAGGGGGTTGTAATAGAATTTATTTTTATATGGATTGTGAACCATGAATTTTTTATTATTCATGATTTTACACACAATAATTTAAATTTTTTATGAATAAATAAATGATTCTAGGGTGAGGAATCATAAATGATAATGATAAACATAATTTTTTACTAAATCAAAGATCAGTACATCCTAAAAAATCATATTTTGAAAGGTTTTTTGATACTTAATCGTCAAAATTTCACATAACCACTAATAATGGAAGACATGAGAAACCTTATACGGACTCCTAATTCTATTAGTAAGTTATTTACTACCATGAGGGTGAATTTTAGGGAGTAGTTGATCTTTCTGATATTTTTTTTTCATAATTCTCTTAGAATGATTTATAAATTCAATCACTATCCGAAAATCCCCACACTCCATTCATTGTGTTTAACCTCCTTATTATAGAATTTTGTTTGTATCTACCCTATAAACACACACACACACACAATTTAATTTTGAAAATAAGAAAAAATAATATTATTTCATATTTTAATACTCAACATGCCTCATTTATATTTATTTCACCTTCATCACAATTAAGAAAATAGGTAGACCAAATCACATATATTTGTGGATATGGCATGGTACTACCTTGTATTTGTGCTAAAATTTTTACTAATAAAATTTAGTTCTATTTCCAATGTTAGGTGTGGTTGTTTTAATTATTTACATATGATTTAGTTAGGTAAAAAATTTAAAACATAAAAATAGACGAAAAACTGGAATGAAGTGTTTATTCATATTTACCAATTAGTTTATTTTTGTGAATAATAATTATTAGAATTATATTTTTAAAGGGGTATTTGAGTACTCTAGAAGATTACTCTCATCCATTATATTTTTTTTAATTGATAAATTGATGTTTATGTTCTTAAAGAAAATTGGAATAACATTTAAAAGCATTCAAGTAGAGGGAAACAAACCATTTAGGTGGTCATGAACTTGTATAAAAAAATTCCTAATATTAACAAGCATAATTTATACAATAATATTGAAAGAATAAATAATGTTGAGATACCCTATGTGAGGGGAGGTAATCGAGCATAAATATTTCATTAAAAGCACTAGAGTACGACCTCAAACACCAATAGATAGATTTTATTCTAATTTTTAATGGGTATCAATGACAAGATGAATTAATATTTTTTAAGGGGTTCATTAAAATAGTGAACACACTCCCTCATAGGGATTTGGCTGGAGAAGAGATATATTAAAATTTAAATCCCTATTTCTAGAAAGAAAGATCTAATAAGTGGTTTCCCAATCAAAATGAAGATTCATTGTATTCATGGGAAACATAAAATGGTGCATTTATGATAAGATAATTACCAATTCAAAAAAATAGTATTTGATAATGATAATAATAAATTTTATACTAGGGGATAATGGGTAATTTTATAAATCAAGTGATACATTCAAGGTTTATATCTAATAATTTCCAACCAATCAAATCCAACCCCATTTACTCAAGAAATATAACTATGATAGTCTCATAAAAAATTGTCATATTGTAGTGGATAATGTACCTGGAGGATTTAAAAAATATATATCATAGAGCTCAAAAAAATTTCAACATAGTGGCTACGAAATCATATGAGAATGATATTAGAGAAAACTATACAATAGAAAAGAAATCCACTTCCACCTTTAAATTGAAATATTAGCTCGATATACTTCATTATCAACTATAAAAATTGATGTAAGAAACTCTAGGAAATATTCAAGAAGAGTGTTACACATTTCGGAAACATGGGTAGAGTGTATATCAATATATAAAATTAGGATTTATAGTATCCTTCCCATCATCCCAAATAGAAGAAAATCATATGGTAATCTTATGAAATAAGCCTATAAGTGGTGACACATTTTTATTATTAAGTGTTCAATCATGGAGGGGAAAGTAAAATTTGAATGTGAAGAGTAAATAAAATTTCTAGAAATCTAGAATCCTTATAAATCAATCTTTTAATCCTCTATTTTAATGTCAAAGACAACCAAAATTGTGGAAAATATCTATATTACTTGGGGAAAGTATGGGAGTCCCATTCAAGTATAAACTAATGATATTGATGGGAAAATAAGGGTTGTAAAAAATGAAATGATGAGAATAATGATTTATTTTCAAGTCAATTAAAAATAATTTTTTTAGATTAAATTTACACATGTCTGACGTAGTAAGATGTATTCTTAAAAGGTAATTTTTTTTGGATATAAAGTGAATTTACAACATGATTTTATTTGAAAAATGAGCCACAGTCATCAAATTAGGGGTTGTAAGATAGGATAACTCATATTATTTTAGAGTATTAAGGGAAAATACAAATAAATATCTATAGAAATGAATAAATGGTAGAAGGTTTCATGTAAAAAAATAATTATCACATCAAAATAACTGAATTTAATTTTCTAGTAATGGGTGAAAGAATTAAAAAGATCCCCCAAAACACTAAATATTGCATCCATAATTTTGAAACTCAAGTCAATAGACTAGATTAAAGAAATATTGATTGTAATTACTCATTGAATCCAACCCAAGAAAAAAATTAACCTATAGAGTGTTTTAATTTTGTTACTATAATTGAAGGACTGAATCATGATATCATAATCCCTCAAGTGATGAATAATAAATTTATACAAGTAAATAATTCCATTAGAAATTAGGTAAATAAGAAATCTACCACTCGAGATGAACATTAGGTGGGTAGTCCACATGAACATATGTGTGGTATGTTAAAAGTGGGTGAGCACACTAAAATTTTTATTCTATA
This sequence comes from Viscum album, assembly GCA_963277665.1. NCBI lineage: Eukaryota > Viridiplantae > Streptophyta > Magnoliopsida > Santalales > Viscaceae > Viscum > Viscum album. The sequence continues at coordinate 306,793,083 of OY728136.1, forward strand.
AGAATTAAAATTGAATAAGAAATTGTGGATGTGGATATTTTAGATTAATATACGAATTTGCCTATTGAATCTAAAATTAAAGAGTATGAAAAACCCAAAAATAATGGTAAAAGAGAATGGTAAGAAGTGGAAAGTCTTATAGTATTTCATGAATAGTTTGGATAACATGTTCCAAAACCAATAAGGGATGTATAAGTGGATCTATAAGTAAAAAATAACCTTGTAAAATTAAGTTCATATTCATAAGAATCCAAAATAGCTTTGATTTATTTTGAAATTATGTCCTATGAATAAGAACACAAGGGGTTCACTACCCTATATATAAATAAAGAAGAAAATGGTTAGAGATTGTTATTTATAAGTTCAAATAATATAATAAACCTAGGGAAAACATGTATATTTCTTCACTTCCTAGATATATTTTGAAGCTGATTAAATCTGTAATTGGAAGAGTGTAGTGCAAGGCTATATTTTAGAAGAATACATAAAGGAGGATAGATTAAACCAAGATATGAATGAAATTAAAACTTAGTGCATCGTGAAAAAAATAACTTATAGAGAAACCACATGGGTTACCACTTTTGAAGAATCACATACCATGATATCATGGATAACCTTAGTGATGATAAGTTGGGATGAGTAAATAAAACATTTTATTTTTGGAAGGTTACCCAAGCCATATGATTTTTATTTTTCATATTTTTCTTAATTTTATTTGTTATATTAAATAACTCCAAATACACTGATTTATTACTAAATATTTTGTTGGGGATTAAATATAAAATAGGTGTAGTAAATATTTAGAGATCAAATATAATGAAAACGCTTCCAAAGAAAAATCCACATTAGATGAGGGTATTATAATTTCTATTACTTTTATGTTCAGTATGTATGGATTAATAGTTTAAATTCATAGATGAATATACATGTGTGTTTATTCACTTATTTCCCATTAAAATTAAATTCTTAGGGTATAGAAATGTTTGTAATGTGTGTTTAGATTTGAGAATAAATACTTGAGAAAATCCATACATAATTACTCAAGGAGACACAATAACCTTGAAAACATTGATTCTCTTATTGAACATTTAAAATCAGGGCTAATAGGATAAGGATTGGGTAAATAAAAATTTTACATTAATGCATTTTATTGATGAACCTAATGTTGAGTGATTTATATTTTCTAAAAATGAGTAACACTTCAATGTTTTACTCGAAACAATAACCGAATAAAGAATCGGAATTGTAGTAGTATGAGTAACCAAGATACAAATAGGATACTCTTGAAATTTATTGGCATTAGGGTGTGTGAGTGGAAAATCTAAATCCATAAAATAATAGTAAATGACTACTTGAGAGTAGACTACCATTACTCTACTTCCATGCACTGGTTATTACAATTAGTGTCATAGGATTCATATTTTAAGGGATGGTTTTGATCTAGGTAGGTCATAATAAATCCTTCAATGAGTTTACAGCACAAATCATGATAAAAAAAGTGAAAAATTTTCTATTTTTTTAAAAGGTGTGAAGGTGATGGAGAATGTGGAAATATTGTAAATAAGAGGAAATTTGAGTTAACAAGTTCGTGCATAATTATAAACCAATGATTTTGTGAAATTGGTAGGATTAATATTGAATGTAAGTGAGGGGGGTTGAAATAGTGATTCTTGCTCACTTTTAGATTCAAATATGTCCATAGAAATTAAAAAAATGAAATTGATCTTCCAATTGAGGGTATATAAATTTTTGGTGAGATATTTATAAAGAGAAATTACTTTAGGACAAGTAAGGATCAAGTGTGGGGGAATTTTAATGATCTATTTTTATAATTTATTTTTAATATTAATTTATATAATTATTTTTTTTGTTAATAATTAATTTTAGTTTAATAGTTTTTAATAATTTGAAAATAAAAATTCATTTTATAACATTTTATAGTAGAAAACAATTTAAAAATAAAATTTATTGAAAATATTATTTTGAGTAGTTATCTGAGACACAAAATTATGGAATTATATTTTTAAGGAATTAAAATATTGTGTGGTTTTTATATAAATTGGGAGTTTATAGTGATTAATATTGAAGAAATTATTACAACATGATATTAAAATATATTCTAGGCATATGTGTAATAGTAACCTCATCTCCCTCATGTTATGTATGAGTAACTAGAATACATATTTTCTATATGAGAAAAATATGGTTCTTTTATAAGAATAATTTATAAATAAATAAGTTTTTATATAGATTAATAAATTCATTTAAAGGTCCTAGAATAACCCTATCCTTCACTAACACCATTTTATAGTAAAATTTATCCTCAATACTAACAATGTTACCTCAAGGGACAATATATCCTAAAGGTTTTCCAATATAAATTCATGCCTATAATTTCCTAAACCATCACCAACATATCCTCATTTTTTCAAATAAAATGGAAAAATTATAGTGAACCCACAAGTGGTTAATCAAAATCTAAATTGTGTAGGGACCTAAAAGATTAATTGGAGCCATGAATTTCATCTCAAAATGAAATGGGGATAAATCATTGTACAAGGTTTATTTTTCTAAACTAGGTTGTACATTGAGATAAGTAAAAAACAAAATAATATTTTTATTTTAGAATTGAATGATGACTCAATATGATCCACCACTCTTAAATTTCAGGAGAATATTGAATAATTTATAAGATATAAAAAAGTAAGGAGGTCATTACATGTGGAGTCATCTAAGGTAATGAGGTGGATTTTGAGGGAAAATATGTAATTCACCAAATACATGGTGGATCCCTATACTGAGGTTCATAAGACATTCTATATTTCACACACATCCTATTCATTTTACTGGAATAACCTATAAATCCCCCAATCTCCCATTCAATATGCCTATTTTCTATACTATTCTATATATCCCACTGTACTTTAACAATCTCTTTTATCTACATAAGACATTTCATTCATCCCAATAAGTGGTAGTAGCTCGATCCAAGAAGCGGGGGTAGCCAAGAATCAAACCTTGATGTAGGAAATTTTTCATCCAATACTTTTCTTTTAATCTATCATTCTTGTCTATAAATTAATGTGGGGGATGTGATAGAATTTTTTATTGTATAGATTGTGAGCCCTAAATTTTTATTATTCAAGATTTAACACATAGTTATTCTAACTATTGATGAATGGTTAAATGATTAAATGGTGAGGGTGTAGAAACTGGAGTTGAAATCTTAGCCATAAATTATAGAATTGATCACTTCTTACAATAAAATGAATGTTCTAGGGGTGTGCTATAATCTAAATAACATTAATTACATGTAACCATTGCAGCTAGAAGACAAGATTAAATAAAAAAGGACTCTTAATTCTTGTTATAAGTTCTCTAATACCATTGTAGTGGAGATAAGGGAGTAAGTGTTATTTAAAATTAGTTTCTATTGGAAATTCATTTGGGATGCTTCAAAATTTTAATCACCAACCTAACTTCCCCACACTTCACTAATTATATTTAGCCTTTTTATTGTATCCTTTTGTTTTCAACTTCTATATACCCCCCCACCCACACACACTCAATATGAATATTAAAAACACATATCAAATTATCATATTTTTTCACACTCAACACACCTCATTCATATTTTATTCACATTCATCAAACCTAAGTGAATCAGTGGAAAAAAACACATATCCCAGAGGATATGATCTCTTAAAAATCATGTTTTTTATCATTTTTACCCAACTAAGAAAGTTGGGTTGTGTTCTTTATAGGTTTTTATCCTTATTTCATGGGTTACTTCATTCTTTCATGATATTTTATGTGTGGTATGATTTTATATTTTATTGAAATTTGTTTTCAATTACCATGTGGCCTTTCTTCCTTGTAGGTTTAGAAACATAAGGTATATCATAGAGATATATTTAGTAGGGAAGTAAAACATATATGAGTTCCAATTCATCTAGTTTATGAGTGGTGTTGTTTTATTAGATATTATGGTAGCGTGTTTATTTTTAGGGGCTTAGACTTCTCCCCTGGTTTTGTTAGTCATCACTGCTACTTCATTATTTGGTGTTGAAATAGTGGATTTGATACTACCTATTTTTATAGCTATTTGGTTTTTTGTTTTATTTATTTTCCTTATTTGGTTATGTTTTTTGGGTATTGATCTATTTTGGAATGAGTTACGTTTTTTTCCTATTATCAGATATTTTTAGATTGGATTTTATTGGAATATGTTTTCTGGTAGCTTATATATTTGTTCTTATGGAAAGAAAGAGATGGCATTTTCTATGTTACTGATGTTAGGGTGGAAATTTGGTGGCTTGGTATAATAAATATATTTTTTTAGAAAAAATATGATTTAGTGATTTTATTATTACCATGAGTTAAAAATTACATTGTGTTATTATATTATCATTTCATAATAGTCATCGTATGTCATTGAAACTATAAGAAGTGATCAAAAATGGATGTTACAACTTTAACTTCATAATCTATTTCAATGGTGTAATTGAGGTGGATTTTTATCTCAGGATGAATTACACCCCCAATGTATAGAAATTATTCCATGATTTATGGTGCGATAATAACATACATTAGGGGTTAACATTATGACATAATGATAATTATGTAATAAATGTCCATAAAGAAAAGTGGTTTGGGATATGACATAAGTATCAGATGTAATTCCATAATTCAATGCTATAATTTGTTGGATAGTTTGATATTGTGCTATAAAAATTCAATTATGTTTTAATATACCTAAATTTAAATATCTATAGATATTGATCCTTTTATTTTAATGATCTATAATTTAAATTAGACAATTATTTATAGAGAACCGCTAAATTAAATAATATTACATTTCACTATAGAGTATTATTCCATTATTTTATAGATTACAGAATAATCTATAATGTTGAATATCTTTCAAATTAGGAAAGGATAGATTTATTTTTTAAAGAACTTTATCTAACTATAATGGGTTGTTTCTAATTCCATTTATCTAGTGACAAGCGTCATTTGATGGAGGACATTTTTAAAATATTAAATCATAAAAATTTATAGAGGAAGAAGAGATGTGTTCAAATAAACAAATATAGATAAGAGAGAGAATTATTTTACATATATTATTATTATTATGTGTTCACTAGATTACATAGATCAAACTAAAGATCTAGATTAGATCAGGTTCTATATATAAAATGGAAAACAAATTAATCTACCTGATGTTTTTATTTTATTTTTACATATCAATTATGAGTGACCTGCATATTGTATGTTCATTGATTCTTTTATTTAAAGCAATGAATAGATAGGAAGATCGTGGAGTGAACCTTGTTTAAGTAATTATCCATACGTAAATCTTAAAAACAATTAATGTGTGTAGTGGTTTTTAGTACACTAGTGAATCATCTTGTGTATGATACTTGAATGCAGTACTTTGTGGTGAACCAAGTAATTTTTTTTCATAATTGGATTTAATTTTATTATTTTATTACTATATTTGTGTCTTTAATTTTGATAAGTTCAATGTATTCTATCTAGTTAATGAAATCAGATCATTCAATGGTTGATAAGAAAATTAACACCCAAATTTCACTCTCTTAAGGTGTCTTTTGGAAAAATAATGAAACTATTGACAATAAATTCAATTTTTCTAGTATTTATCTCATTTAAAAAAAAATTCACATGTAATATAATATTTAAATAAATTAAATTCACATATAAATATGTTAAACACTTATAAATCATGTAAATTTAATTTTTTTTTAAAATAAACATAATTTTGAACACATTAAGTTCACACAAAATCATAATTCATAACAGTAGTTTATAATTTTAAGAAAATCACACCATTAAACACAAACAAACATGACAGGTAATATACTTATAATTTGACAAAAAATTAACAGTAAAAAATGAATAATAATTCCTCCTCAAAGATTAATATTTCACAATTTCCCCATTCTTGAAGCATAGAATAATAATTAATATGAGATTATAATAAAACCATGATACCCATACACAAAGAGATTATTACTTTAAAGATATTAATGATACAATTAGAATAATTCCAATATATTATTATTAAACTTATAATTTATGGAAAAATATTATGAAGAAACTATAGTGAGTGGGAGATAAATTAAATATAATGATTCATGGAATAATAAATCAAGGTATTAGAAAGTACACTTAAATTTCTATATACCATGACCAATAAATTAAAAAATACCTCTACTTGAAAAACTATCAACCAAGGAACTAGATATATTGTTAGGGTCCACCGTATTTTTAATAGACCACCAAGGTCCTAGTATCATCTAATGTTTTCTATTTTAAATCACTTAAAGCTATTATTTAGCTATAAAAACCCAATGGTTGCCACTATAGTTCTAGTGTTGTGATTGAGTGACCATTTTTTTCACTTAACTCCATATCCTCTCTAAAACTCCTCCTCTTCACCATCTCAAAATTAAATTTTAAAGGAATAAATTTTATCCTTAAAACCCAATAATTAAAATTTAAAACATAGCTCAAGTCCATAGGTGTTTTATTTTATTTTTTTCTAAAATTAAAAAAAAATTATATAATAGCTTATCTAATGGTGTTTTTATATGGTTTCATGAGTATTTATATAAATGCATAAAATTTATCAGGATTTAGTATAATTATAATTTTTAATAAAATATAAAATAATTTATTGATGATTTATTGAATATCATTACTAATAATATCCATGTTTAAATCCATGTGATATAATATATCATTTTTCATGGGTATTTCATAGGTGTATAATACTTATATACAAATATATTTACATATGGTTTGTTTAATATATCACATGATGATATTTAGGTTTAGATTAATAGGTTTCACTAAATTAATTAACTAATAAACAGTTAAAATGTCTATAACGGATATTATAAGTACATTATAATTGTTTAGTGTATGATATTTATTCAGAATAGTGTTTAAGAAAAACATAATCTATAAAGACTACTTTATTTATTAAATTGAGGATATAAAATTAAATAAAATCTAGTTTTTAATATTATTTATGCTAGTAATGTTTCTATCAAAACATATATCTTTATTTTCTCATCACTTGACCTATGGAGGTACTGAAAAGTCATAATTAATTTTTGATATCCAACTAATATTATTCATTATTCATGTATGTAAGTAATTACTTTTGGAGGTAATAGTTTTATGGTTTTTTATTAAGTTCATGTATGATATAGCTTTTATTAACAAAGAAAAATGTACATGTTTTTACATATTTGTTATTTTTTTCATATATCTTAAAATATCTTGGTTTGTGTTTTATATTTTTCATTATATTTAAAAATATTTGAATTCCCCAAGGAAATTCATTAAATGGTTTTAATAAATTTCATGATAGTTTCAAAAAATTATAATTCTACCATGATATTCTTGTGTTATCAAAGTTGGTTGATTGAAGGACTAATAAACCATAGGGATGAAGTGTAATAATTTCATTTTGGGGGGGATAAATTAAGAGGTAAAGCAAAGATAATTAGAGAATTAAAAATATGGGGAGATGTTTCATTAAGAAAATAGATCATGCATTTTTGGGTGAGGCAAATGATATTGTTTCCTATTTTTTGAGCCTCAATATCCTATATTTTTTAAAATTATATCAAACATATTTATTTTTTTTATTCTAATGGTGATCAACAATTGTGATCCAAATTTTTCTAGTTTTCAATGAACAAATATTTTTTTGTTCCTAGTTTATAAAAGTTTATCTAATAATGATTTATATAGAGTTTTCTACACTATGATTATATCCAAAAATAATAGTCATAAAATCTATAATAATATTGATTCCATTCAGTTGTTTATTTTTTATATGTACTATACTTATAAATTATTCATCGAATTTCAATTTAACATTAAACAGATAAATGAAAATATAGTTGGACATAAAAATAATATTTTGTTGGGCTAATTCAACTCTATCCTTTTATGACATTAGTTTGGGATCTAACTAACAGTATAAAATATAAATTTATCCACTTGTTGGTTTTTGTTTTATAGATTCCCAATTGGATATAAATAATATTTGGCTTTAAATAATAACACTTGTTGGCATATTAAATATCATAGTTTCTTTCTTTGAGTATTGAATGTTAGCCTAAATTATGGGAATAATCACCCAACATTAATTTCATATTATGTATCTTCTAATGAAAAAATAATAATAATAAATTTAATTATATAAAGTATATATAGTGTTATCAGGATCATAATATTTTCTATTTATAAATTTTTTCACTCTGACCCAGATGATTGTCTTGATGCCAATTCTAGAGGCATAACAAGGCCTTAATCATACTCCCCATTCACTAGAGGCTGAAAACTTATTTCATGGTAAAAATATATAAACTATATAGAATTGATTTTAATCAAAATAAAATGATTCAATAGAACCATTTGAAAAGAAATTTTTATTAAAAAAAATACTTTATAAAAAATTTAATGGAAAAAAATTCAATAAGGAGAAACCGAAACATATATGTAGACACACCATAAAAAATACAAAAAATTAAAGAAATTAATTTCTTCCTAGGATATTCTAAACTTGTTTACTGAATATATGAGATAAAATAAACACACTATTTCTCCTCATAAACTATAATTCTCTATCATTAATGAACAATGAATTTTTTTCCATTCTTATATAATGAAATAAAATATCTATATGTAAATAAATGTATGCATGAAGGGGATGAGTAAAACATTATTGAGTAAGAATTTCTCAATGAATCTTGTGGTTTTCCATGGATGATCATTCCAAACATGTCAAAATCAATATAATTTTAGGAAAACATAAATCCATCATAATATAAATTTTCTAAAAAAATATTTTATAAAATGAAAACTTTTAATTTTAATCAACAATAAAATTATTCACCTTACCCAAGAGTTTTTAAAAATAAGAGTTAGTCAATATTTTTTACCCATAGAAAATTAAATACAATAACAATATCATCATTTACGTACATGATACCAATATCACTACATATCACCATAATTAAAGTAATTATGATATTATAACAAAAAGTTAACATACTCTATGATCATAAGATCCTATATTTTATCATCATCCAATTAGAAAATTTTACTTTGATACTTACACACAAATCCATGAAACTTCCCTCTAATTCCATGATACTTCCATAAAACTTTTTCTACACTTCACTATGAGTTTTCTCTATAATTAAAATAATTTTATGGGTTTTCACTTGATAATAACTTTATTGTTGATTGGAATATGATTTCTAAATCCATTATTGAGGAATTTTAAATAAATATTTTAAAATTAAATAATTTTTTTATATATTGGTTAATCTCCATGAGTGGATTTTAGTAAATTTAGTGACTATACTCACTAGGGACCTCCTGGTTGGAAGAATACTAAGCCACCATAACCTCAAGCCTACCTCCATAGGCCAGGTTCTAGAGATAAGTGCCGATAAGGAATGACTAAAATGGGAGTCCTTTTCTTAAATTAACTATATTTATGCACCCAAATATCTCCATGGAGAAGTATATATAAATAATAAATAATGAAAGAAACATATAAAAACCATGCATGTAATATCCACTTTGGAATACTGAAGAGTGAGAAATTGCAATCCAAAATGAAAAGGGAAAAGTAAATTCCCACCCATAAATGATGTCCTAACCCAACAATAACTGGAATAGAAAATAAGTGAGAGATCTTGGTTCCTGATCTCTAAGACCTGGCCACCGTACATGGTCTATGAACCTGAGTATCATTATGTTCCTCTGAATTCACCATATATCTATTTGTCGTCTTTATAATACATGACGTGTGGGGGAAAATCCCATGTAGGTATTATTATATACATACCCAGTAGGTCACACCAAAAAATAAAGAGGGAGAAATATAAAACATGGTAGAAGTTGTTAGCTCAACACAAAGAAAGAGGGAAACAAAACCCAAAAACTTAGAATATGTTAAAAACCCATATGAGAGATAAATGGGATCTTCATATCACATACTATCCCAAGATTATGAGTCTACCTATAGCTCCAATGGTCCATCATCGATGCCTAGAAACATGTGTGTCTATCTAAATAAGTCATGAGGAGGGACCAAACCTCACAACTACTCCACATCTTGAGGGAGAAAAATCTCTAAAAGATAGATTACCCATTCTATAATACAATAGGATGGATTAAACTCTGTAGCTATAGGACATTCATCCATATAGGAGAGTACCATATCAATATTTGTGTGCAAAGTATGGGGGACCCGTACACTGGGAAAATAGGGGAGTACCGTCCCCATATGAATAATGAGCATGGAGCAACCACACCCTAGAATGATAGGGGAGTACTATATCAATAGATAGAGGACCCACACCCATGTAGGAGAGTACCATCTCTATATCTGGTATAATGAATATGGGGGTCCTTCTCCCTTGTGAAACAATGGAGCGCCTTCCCTCTATGAACAACGAGCATGGAGGACCCGCACCTTGGTATGATTATGGATTACCAACCCTACCTAAAAAAATGTATGGAAGACTGGAATCCTTGTGTGAAAGGGGGGTTTTGTATCCATATAAACTATTTGATGATCCTATGTGATCACTAATATCATCAAGAATCTCCATCACAGTCGGATCATCCTGAATCATATTTCAAAATCCAATACAAAGTCCACAATAATGTTTTACATAGAAAAAAACTCTGGATAGTCTACTCATGGGATAAAATACATGTCAAAATGAAGGAGATTCTAGCAATAGAATTTATAGAGGGAAGTATATAGTATGTATGGGGGTCCAAATAGTGTATAACCCCACCTCGTTACCTTGTCGTGTCTTCTCTAGATAGGTCTCAGAATCTATGTTGTTGCACATGGCATGTACAGTTCCCACATAGTTTTTCTCGGCCACTCAGGGCATGCCCATGTGCTCCTAGCCATGCCCATATTTGTCAGTCTGTGTAGTGTACTTTTCCATATACCTGGTCATGCCCGGGTACCAGCACATTCATGTGTGCTCCTAGAGTACACAACATGCACCCCCCCCCACACACACACACACATGGGTTCCTAATAATGTGTAGATGGAACACGTCCTGGCTACATGGGGAGGGTCACACGATGTGTGTCCCAACCACACAACATGTGATACTTATGTTTTTCTTGAAACTATTTCCACTGTAGATGGGTGACTACATGATGTGTGTTTATCCAAGTACATGTCATGTATTCATGATTTAAAAAAACACTAGTTCATCATGTGGAATCCAAATACATGGTTTCCTCCATGATTTCATCCATTTTACGAATCGAAATTGGTAGGGGAAGACTTTGTCCATATATTCTGGCCCTCTAGAGACCAAAAATTGGAATTTGGCATTCCCCTTGAAGCCTGAAACAGCATGTGTCACCCACTATTCACTTCCACTTGGTCCTAGATCCCAAATCCAATGGAATCATCACCCGCATCCTAAAACAGATATTGGTCCATCTGAAAATCTCAATCCCAGTCATTTTTTACATAAATACTATGAATCTGGGGGTTAGATCATGCTTAAACCCATCCTAAAAAAGTCAAACCATGACCCCATAGGCCAACAGAGCATAACATGAAGAATGATGGGGGTAAAAGAACCAAAAAAATGATGATAAACATTGTTGTCCAAGTTTTCTCATCCAACGATTGTGAAGTGGGGAATCTAGGTTAATATCATGGCATAAGAAATTAATAAATTTAACAATATAATTTATTTCTATAGTGGGATCACTCGAAGGGTGGGAATACACATAATCAAAAAAAATAAAATATTGATGATTAAACATTTAATCAAGGGAGATAACTACAATGGATTAGACTTATATTAATTATGGATAAATATTTTGTGATGAACATGTTCTTTAGTAACAGGGAAGATCTGTTGCGTTTGTTGTCTCCTAGTTCACCTCGATCCGATCGTCATTCATTGTCTAATTCTTATTTTTCAATGAAGAACCATATAAATCTTCTCTCAAATATCCTAAGGTTATGTGGATAACCCTATATAATTTTATAATATGATATTTAAATAGGAAATCAAGTTATGAGTATTAAATGAATTAATTTAATAAATTAATTAGTTAATCTACTTAGCGTACCCACCAATGGATTCCTTATCGAAACATCTAGTGCTGACCAACTTTAGGTCATGCCTTGGGTAAACCCATCATTACATATTCAATTATGGTCTTAGATTTCCAATCTGAGACTCTATTCATTTAATATGTCATTATTTCTTAAAAACTGTATTTCAGTTATATTAATATAATTAATATTTTTAAAATAATTATTCCAAGATCACCAACTCTCTGAATCTAACGTTGTCTTGGAATTTGGCTATGAAAATATTCATTAATATATTTCAAATTCTTAAGAGGAAAGATTATAGTCTCTAAATTATTCCCCCTTCAAATATTTTCATCTTTAAAAAACAAAAACTATAAAAAAGGGTGGGAATAATGAGCCCACACCTAGATATCCTACTCTTAGGAGCTCTCCTGCATGATCCCATAATACCACGCCATAAGAAACAAAGGGATATTCCATACTCATAGAGTTCTATTTTTCAAATCCTCAATCACCATCAGGTGCTCCGTGATGGTAGATCCATCCTTGATGTCTAGCTCACCCCAATAAATAACATGCATAGGATTGTAAATGTATCTCCTCATCTACAACACAATGAAGACATCATGATCTTGGTCTAACTGTAGGGGTAAGTCTAGGTGACAAGAACCCTCTCCAACCCTTTGAAGGATCTCAAATGTCCTGATGAACCTCTAGATTAGCTTGCCTCCTTAGTTGAATATTTGAAATCCTCTTCATGGGGAGAATATCATGAAATCATGGTATCCTTGATCGAACTCCAAGGGCCTATGACATCAATCAACATAATATTTTTTTTAACTCTAGGTTGTCCTCAACTACTCACAGATCACCTAGACCTTCTCTGTCATTACTTGTACCATCTTTGGCCCAATAAGAGATGTCCCACCGATCTCAATCTAGAACTAGGTTAACCTAAAGGGTCTTCTATTGGTGCCTTGAAAGTTGTTATACCTATAATATAGTTATATCTATTATTATAATAAAACTCTACCAAAGGTAACAGATCCTCCCAACTTTTTCCAAAGTCTAACACACAATCCATCAGCATATATACCAACACCTAGATAGTGTGATCAGTCTTCCCATCTGTCTAGGGGTAAAAAGATATACTCATCCTCAACTAGTCCTTGAATGCCTCCTATAGGCCTCTACACAATCATGACATGAAACATGAATCACGTTTGGAGACAAACATCCATGTCACCCCATGGAGGTTTACGATCTCCCACACATACAATTTCCCCAAAATCTACACCAAACATTGCTCATTAATAACAAGGAAGTGTGATGGCTTGGTATATCAATCAACTATCACTCTAATGGAATCATGACCTATCACTATCCATAAAAGACCTGATGAAAATTATATGGATATTTCATCCCATTTACACTCTGAGATCTCAAGAAGCTACAAAAAACCTACTAGAACCTGGTGCTCAGCCTTCACCTGCTTACATGTGAGGCATTTAGAGATGAACTCAGCAATGCTTCACCTCATGCCAGTACACTAAAAGTGCTGATAAAGGTATTTATACATATTCCCTAATCTGGGATGTACAACTAAAGGATATGTATGAAATTATCTCATCACATCCTCTCAAAATATGACTGGAACCACCGTCCGTCACTAGAAAAAGGATTACATGATTCCCTCCATCAGATAATCCATTTGGTGAATTTCCTATGGATATATGGTCACATAGGACCTCACAGTCAATGTCTTCAAACTGAAAATCCCACACATGCTGGAGAAGAAGAGGAGTTAACACCATCAACTAGAGATAATTTTCATGCCTCTCCTACTCTAGGGGCAACTAAAAACAATCCAAATTCTCAGACACCTCCTCCACCAGACAAGAAGGGGAATCCATGATAAGGGAATTTACCACCACATTGACCTTCCTAGGAGTATATACTACCTAAAAGTCATAGTCCTTTAGGAACTCTAACAATTTCCTATATCTCATTTTTAGATCTATATTCACTAAGTCATACCTAAGACTCTAATGGTTTGAGTAAACAATAAATATTTCTCCTAAAAGATAGTTCCTTAATATCCTCAAAAGTGAAAATGACCGCTATAAACTCTAGGTTATGATTCATGTGGTCCTACTCATGGGGTATCAACTACCCTGATTCATATGTGATCACTTCCTTCCTCTAAATAAAAACATAGTTGATCCCATCTTTAGAGGAATCAAAATTCATTATGTACTCTATGACCTCCTCTAATAGTCTCAAAATAGGAGAACTTATTGGACATAACCTCAACTAGTCAAAGGCTCCATGGCACTTCTTATTACAATTAAATGGCTTCCCTTTATATGTCAGAGTAGTCAAAGGGTTTTTAATCCTAGAGAAATACTCCAAAAACCATTTTTAGTGCCCCAAAAATCCAATAAAACTATACTCTTATGACATTCTCTTGGGTGGATCCCATAAAAGCACTGTATTAATATTTTCTAGGTCCATATTTAATCCATTATCAAAATTGAAATCCCCAATAAAGTGAACCACATGGATCCAAAAATGTAACTTTCAGAGATTACAATTAAGCTAGTTCTCCTAATTAAAGTCTAAGACCATCCTGAAATTCCATTCATGCTCCTCTAATGCAGAGTAGATGAGTATGTCATCAACAAAGACAACAAAAAATCAGTCCATGTATGGATGGAATATTCAGTTCATCAAGGCCATAAACAAAGTGAGGAAATAAATCACACCAAAAGTTATCACCAAGAACTCATAATATCTATAGAAACATAGGAATTATAGATTTATAATATCAACCTTAAGAACCCTCAACTAGTGGTATCCGTACCGGATATCAATCTTTAAGAACCATCTCTCATGTCACAACTAATCAAAGTGGTCATAAATATTGGGTAAGGGGTACTTGTTCTTTATCATGGCTTGGATTAGGTAAATATAATCAATACAAAGCTAAAATATCTTGTCCACCTTTTTTTAGAACAAAACCGGAGCTACCCAGGGGGATACACTAGTTCTGGTAAAATCCACTTGTTGAACGTCCTCCAACTGCACTCTCATATCTCAGATCTTGGTAGGGTCTATCTAATATTCCAAAGAAGATATCAGAGATCTCATGGGAGGAAATTCAATGAAAAAATGCATCTACCATATCAGAGATATTCTGGGAACATCCTCAGGGAAGGAATTCATATAATCCTCCATGACTGAAGGAACCCAGATTCTTGAAGATCATGTTGTTATAAGTGATAAACTCATTAAATGATGAGTGATGGGTTGTGGATTCTTACTCTCAAAACCCACTTTCTCCTCCATGAGATCTCTCCCCCCCCCAAAAAAAGAGAATCTTTCCCCATCTGTCCAAATTCATATGACTAATTTGTGGTGACAATCAATCTAGGCTTGGACTATGGATAGCTAATACATACCCAAGATGTCATCATAATGTCTCATCATGTTGACCAAGAGGTACCATAATAAACTCTATCCACCAAGAGATAGCTCACACTTCCATAAGAAAAGTTATATATAATAAGTGTTCCCTGTAGAAACCTCAATCCAAAGTTGTTGGGATAAACACTCAACTAGGAGCTCCATCTCTCACACTAGGAATAAAGAGATAAAGGAATGAATCATTCCTATTTCTGCTAGTACGGATTCAAGAGTATAATAACTATATATTGTACCTATAATCATCTCACGAGCTACTAGGTTATAATCCTCCATAGCCTATGTCTTTCCATGGACCCGACTGCCAGATCCATAATCCTAGAATGAGCCTACTAGTGGCAATGGTGGAATTAGTTCATAATGTTGTTAACAACCAATAACTCCTCCTATGATATCCCCCCCCCAACTCCTCTTACAGTTCCACCTCCATGGTGGATGCATTTTCCTCTCCTAGAAGATCTATGATCATAACACTGACTCTCCCATGGTGATCCATTTACTGCTTACCTATCCTCCTCAGCAGGCTGAGTTGGGTAATCACATTCCATGTAACCTCACATATTACATGAAAAACTTATCCCCTCTATAAGCTACTCAGGTCCTCTACACTATCCCAAATCCACATGACCATATTCCTGAGTGTGAGAATGGGTAATCATCTTATACCTTGACACCTATCATCTATTAGTTTCTCAAGATGAATTAGTCTTAAGATGAAAAATGATGGCTCTGTCTATATGGAGTCACTCTGATAGGAAGATCATTATCACCAGTTCCCACTCTCATAATCTAGTATATGTGGGAATGCAAAGGGGTACCACACTGAAACGAATGTCTTTGCAGAGATCCTGCTCAAACTTCCATGCTCAGAATTAACCATCTAGAATCATGTTAATGGAGTACTGCATAAGGTCGATGAACCTCATGGAATAATAAAAATCTATTATACCTCCCTACTGCAGCTCCAAAAGATCCTGAATCCGAATTGAGTGTAAGCACAAGGGGTATTACTTCTCACAAGTAAACTGGTAGAAGTAGGACCATGAGAGAGTCAACTCATCATGTGTATATGTTACTAGGCTCCACCAGCATCTAGTTTCTCCATGGAAATTAATATTTACTAGTGAAACCATCTAACTAGTCAGGGTTCGTACAAGCATAAAAACTCATATCATTGACTTAATTCGATCCTCTACTACCTGGTGATTTGGCTCACCATGGAACCTCATTGACCTATTTAGCTGTAACTCAAAAATCTTATGAGTATCCATAGACTTCTATACCAGTACAATCTATAGCTTGATATGCAGTGTGTTTCTACCTACCCTACTAGAGGAAATATCTCATGAGATGGCCCTTGAATTGAGACCACATCACTCATCTGATTTTCTTCATGATCCTGCATCTATAACCTAGATGGCTGTCTTCACAGAGTATTTCTGAAAGTAATCAAGATGTACCATTTTCAGATGAGAATATATATGTGGGGAACTGACTCAATAAGGATAATCAAATGACTCAAACCTATATGATGCATGTATCAATGTTTCATGAAACCAATGTCTTGGTATGCTGAGATGAAAAGAATTTATCCGAAGTCCTGGTGTATGGATATGTCGACCACCGCACCAATATTGGGTTCCATGTATTGAAAGATAAAATTGATACACTTTGACATGGTTTCCCCAAATTCCCAACCAATCCTAAGAAGGATAAATAACTCAAAAATACATCCTTAGTTCAAACCAGCTATATTACCAATCTATCAGAACCCAACCCACTAGGGCCCGCCTCGCTGGTGGAAGGCCAGGCCTCCCTAACCCCAAGCCTACCTAAATAGTTCAAGGGCTAGTGAAAAGTGCTAAGAAGGTATAAATAAAATGGGTGTAATTTTCTTAAAGTACATATATACACGCACCCAACGATCTTCATGCATAAGTGAAAAAGGAATAAAAAATAGAGATAGTAACATCTATATTAAAAACCATTAATGTAATAACCTCTAGGGAATAAAAAAGATTGAGACAGTGTAATACAACATGTAATGGGGAAAAATATATTCCCACCTATAAATGACATCCCAAACTGATAAAAACTAGAATAGAAAATTGCTGAGAGATTCAGGCTCCTAATCTCTAAGACCCAACCACCGTACATGGTTTATGAATTCTGGAATCCCTATGATCCTATGAAATCACTACTGATCAGCCCTTCATTTTCATAATACATGACACATAAGGGAAAATCCCATGTAGGGGTGAGTATATACATACCTAGTGGGACACCCTGAAAACTAAAGTGGTAGAAATAGAAGGAACAATAGAATTAGTCATCTCAACTTAATGAAATAGTGAAATGAATCCCAACAACATAGATATATGCTCAAAAATAAACCTATATAAGAGAGGGGGTATTCATCTCATCACCCAACACATTATAATGATTTTTCATATAGCTCCAAAGGCCCATCATCGATTCCTAGCATCTCATGTGGCCATCGCAAGAATTTATGAGGAGGTACCAAACCTCACCACTAATTTATAGCATGAGGGAGTGCAATCTATAAAATTTTGAGGACTCGTGACATGATATAGTAGGATGGATTCCACTTAGTATATAGGGGACCCACAACCATGTATATATAACACCCCAGGTAAATAAAGAATATGACATTTTCATATTAATCCATATTTGTGAATAAAATATTAATATGACTTTAAAGGGGACGCTATGCTCGATGGCGTACCCAACATGCAACAACGAGTTTCTTGGGAATCTTACGTTACACTCTAATAATAAAATAATATTATTTTAAATGGTAGTTAACATGTAGCTGTTGTATTGGCGGGAATGGATATAAATAACTAAAATATGATTATATATGTTTTTAAATGTTTTTACATTTATCCAATAAAAGATAAAGTCATAAAATACGGAAAGAATTCAATTTTAGGCGTATATGCCCTAGTTTTCACTAAAGGTTCACTTATCGGCTTTTGATGGAGAACCATCATTAAATATAGTTTTGTTCACTCTTATACATCCTTTTGGACCAAATAAAACTCTTATTAAGAATTGGGACATCAAAATGTACTTTGTGTAAATTTTTGGTATCTTTCTGATAAAGTTCATTTTTTTATGAATAGTGTAAAATGTTGTATTTTAATTCAAAACCTCTTTTTAATCTAATTTATTTATATGATTAGATTATCTTTTGAATTGGTTTTAAAGTGAAATTGGAATATATTTTTACCATTAAATCCAATAGTGGTCGTTGGAATTAATTTCACTTTGAAATCAGACTTAAACTAGTGTCAATCTTTTGATACTTATTGTTTCATAAAAACACGCTATTTGCTCTGACAGCGGGAATTAATTATTAAATTAATTAATGTGACTTATATGTTTTGAATTTTTCAAAATAGACTTCATTTTTGAATTCAGAATATCAAATATAGCTTAGGGTGAATTTTTGGGTTTTTTCTGAAAAACTTCAATTTTTGATGAATAGTGAAACCACTAAGTGGTACTTATAAAAACTGATTTTTCCGTTTAAATGAAATTTTGCCATATTTGTGTTTTGAATTTCAAAAATCTGACATACATGGTTGTCATTAAGAAGTAAAATGTGGTTCAATGGGATAAAAATAATTTTTTGGTGAATAGTAACTTATTAAGTTTTTAATCGCGATTAGAGGTAATTAGTGTAGTTTAAGGTAAAAATAATGTTTTAATAATATGAAATGAACTTGACACATGTCCTAACCTCATTGGATGTGTCATTGCTGACCAAGACAACCCATGGGTCAACTTGGGGACCCCATGAGGCCACTTTGGTTGGAAAATGACATTAATATTTTTTTATTTAAAGTTAAAGTAAAAATGAGGCAAACACGAAATGTTTTACTAAAACAATTTTTACATGGGGTTATACAAATCAGATTTTTGACTATAAATATTAATTGGAAATCTAAAAATATTTCCTACATCATAGTATTTTTTTATAATTTTTAGACATTAAATAAATTAAATTATTTATGACATCATGATGATGCAGCGATGACCTTATTATTTAACGATTTAAATAAAATGGAAAGATAATGTAATATCTAAGACCTACACATGTACAAAACCTATTGGATGGGTTTATTTCGAACCCTTATCACCTTATCCTAGAAACCCATCAATGTGGGACCTCTTAAATCCGAATACAATTTTATAATAAAGTGACTTTTCTTTACCTTCCAAGAGTGCCCCTCCTCTCTTCTTATAAAAGGCCCCCACCTCTACCTCCTTACCCACACTCCCAAAGACTTTGTCTCGGCCAAAATCTACCCATTTTGTCTCTCCACTTCCCTATATTACTCCTTTAATCCTAACTTTGAGCAGAAGTCTTCCCAAGGAAGCCTTTGAGCTCAAACCAAAGGGAGTTACCCGATTTTAAGGTAATGTCTTCACTTAAGTCCTTTTTTTTATTTTGCTTCTCCAACCCCCTAAACACTTTTTATTCATTTCTTTTGTAACAACTCCAGTATCATAAATATACTAGGATGTTGTTATAAGAATTATTCGAGATACACTTTCACACACCTACATCTAATGGTTAAAGAACATACTGTTTCCGTGGATGGCGAATTTCGGCCTCCCGAAACGATGATTGTTCAACATTCTTTTAACACCTTCAAAGGTGGCCATTAAGATGACACTATATTTATATATGATATATAATATGTTTATGTTTTCCTTAATCTTCTTTATTTTTCATTTTGGGCATACCTTTATGGTTTCCATTATGGGTAAATGCGATATCTTCATTTAAGGAAGTGCGGACTACCGCCCCCTCAAAGTGATGTGATTCATTAATGCCATATGTGGGACGTATAAAGGATGGATTTAAAGTTATTATATATGATGTTATACTAGAATTATAATATACCTCTATATCATTATTATTCCATTCCATAAAAAATATGAAATAGAAATGAAAGTAGCGTTCATGCGTACGTACGGCTTACCGTCTCCATGAACGGTGCATTTCATTTCTTATCCCCAAATGTAATGTACTATTATAAGTACATGTATATAATGGATATATATGATGAATGATACATCTAAATGATGAATATAATTATGAAATTAAAATATACATACCTCTCATTTAGTTTTAATTCCATTAATATGACATAGAAATGAAAGTAACGTTCATGCGTACGTACGGCTTACCGTCTCCATGAACGGTGCATTTCATTTATTACCTCTAAATGATTATGTAATATTATAAATACATGTATATTATGGATATATATGATATATATGATATCCAAATCATGAATATAATTTTGGATATAATGAACATTTGACCACACGAACAACCTGTAATTGTAAGAAGTCCACTTTCGACTTAAGAACCAAATATCGACAAAACAAACATTATTAACTTAAATGATTACATAATGTTTATAACATGGCAATAAGTTATCTAAAAGGAATAATGAACTAGAAAAAGTTTCTTAATAAAGTGTAAATTAACTCAAGTTTATTATTCAGGACGTTAAAGAATGATCGAGTCAAGTCGGACTCGAGGTAAGGGATCATACTCCACTCTTTCTTTTTAAGTACACTCTTTTATGTCATTCCTTTTAAATATCAACTTTCTTGTTATTGGGATGTTATTTTATATTAATCTTATTGTAATTTTTATGTTCATCTGATGAGAGACCCTATTCTCTCTCATCAATCCATTTTGGAAGTTTTATGTGGTGTCGTTAGGCTGCCGAGTTTTTGTAAAGGATTTTTCATCTCACTTTTATTCCTATGAGATTTATGCTACATTTGCCACAATTTCCTTTGAGTGGTGTATGTACTGCCCATTATTTTATTCATTGTGTAATATAATTTCTTTTATGAGTATTTACATCAATGTTTTATTGTCCTTCTTTCACGAGGTGTATGTTTCGAAAGATACCCATGTCGGTAAGGGAACCTTTCACCCTCCTCTTTTTAAAAGACTTATTTTGTTGGGTATTTTAATTTACATATTGTTATGTTGGGATATGTTCTCATATATCCTTATTGATGTAAATTTTATGTCCATGTGATGAGATACCCTTTTTTTATCTCTCATCAACTCATTTTGATGTGACGCCGTTAGGCTGTCAAGGGAACTTCTTATCCCAATTTCGATTTCTTTGGGTTCAACATGTAGTTATTGAATATGTCATCTTTTGAATATGTGTGAATGACCTTTGATTATTTTAAACCTAATATCCACTTATATTTGGTGTATTCGTTTGTCACACATAATTATTTAATTGATTTATCCTTAAACCAAGGATACCGTCTTTGTAAGGGACTTCGTCTCAATCTCCATTCATTGAGGCATATTTTGTTTTATACACAACCTTCTTTTATACGGTGTATAAACCCCTTTGACTTTTACGTTTATCCAAAAATGAATATTTTTTATATGAAGCGTTTTACTAAAGGACAAAAGGTAATGTTTTTGTCGTACGTATGCGGCAACAACGACTTCTCCACCGCCGTGACCATCATTTGAGTTTCGGATTCTTCTACAAGACATTCCTTCTTTTTAAAAGAAAAATAAATACCATGTTTTACTTTTATTTTATTTTGGTATTGAAAATGGTTTTCATAATGTATTTATATCAATGTGTTGTATTGATATCTTGTGATTGAAAGGTGGAAAGATTATGTTTCCTTTATGCATGTTTTATGTGATAAGATTATGTTATGGTTCTTGGGCATTGTTATGAAGACGGGTGGTTCCGTGATAAACTAAGGGCGGGTGAGCCCGATATATCTCTCCAATGCATTGGGTAATGCGAAGGAGTGAAACATTAAGGTTTCTCCGAAGAGATTTAGGGAATATACTGTGATGGGTATTCCAAATGTAACCAAGAAGGTTACTCCCTACGTAAGAATGTTATGAATGCCTCAAGTTACCTTTATGTCTTATGATTTCTATGATTTATTCATGGTTTGATGAGGTATGTTAAAGTGCCTATGTTTTATGGGTAAAGTATGATTTCATTCTTATGTATATATGAACTCATGTTTCCTTTCCATATTTTTATAACCCTTACTGAGCTTTTTATGCTCATACCAAGTTTTTGAAATGTTTTTTACAGGTCAAGGGAAAGGTACATGATGTGATGATAGTGTCAAGGATGTGTCAAGAAAGAATCTGTGTTTTATTTTAAATATGTTTCCGTTGATGGGAAGAATGAATACTATCTTTTATGTAACCAATTTGTTTAAATGTGGAATGTAATGCACGTTTCATGATCTAATTCTCTAAAACTCTAAACCTGAAAAGATCCTCAATGTGTAATCTTGTAATAACTCAAGATTAAGTAAGGTTTAAGGCTGGGGCCTTATAGTTGGTATCAGAGGTCGGTTTAGATAACATTAGAGGTTAGGGTATTCTTTAAGCATAAGTGGCATTACCATAATGGTTAGGATTTCAGAAAGAGTCCTAGTTTTAGATAAAGTGAATGAGTAAGTATATCTTAGTATTTATCTTCCTCATTAGTACATGATGGTTTTTTTTTGATATACTCACACTGACCTTTTTGGTTTTAGTAAATGGATGGATCTAGCAGGCACCAATGTAACAGTGGATGTGAAGGAAATTGTGACAGTTTTTTGAGCAAGCAACTGAATGATATGGGAGCTGCAATGAGAAATATTGTGATTATCCTCAACCAACTATCTGGAGTCATGATTGACCACCTAAACCTTGGTGATTTCTCTAAGGCATCATATATGCGAGAAACAAATCCCTACGGAAGTACAGGTAATAATCATAAAGGTAAGTGTGTTAAAAAAAACCTATGTGTCAAAGATGTGGAACGAAACACCTAGGAAAATGTTTCAAAGGGACAGAAATATGCTATAGATGTGGAAATGAAGGTCATAAAGCAAGAACCTGCCATGGAAAAAGGAATCATCCAGTTGACCCGAGGAAAGGGAAAGAAGTTCTTTCTGAGGGATCAATTGAATGTTTTAAATGTGGTGTGCATGGTCATTATGCAAACACATGTCCTATGAAGAAGTTTCGTGAATGGGATCACCAAGAGCGTACAAATGATCATTTACCAATACCTAATGCCATTCCGATTGAGGATGAAGAAACTGACAATGACCAATCAAAGGTATGTATTATTTCATGACTATTGTTTTCCTATTTTTGAATCTTAGGATATGATTCATGATTTTGTTTGTAGGAAAGAGGTTTTTCAGAATAAGTTGGAAAGTAATGGTTAATGGATCATGAAGAATGTTGAATGAGTAAGTTGTCAACATATAAGGGCTTCAAGAGTTATGGTGAAATTCTTAAGAGTATTAAGTCTCTATTGATGATGGGGTTACATTAGAAGACTTTTTATATTATGTATAACCCTGATGTTTAATATATTCAAATTTACTCAAGGAATAGTTATCTTTTCTTTTGTAGACATAGTTATAAAGAACCATTTGGGTTTATATGATCCTTACTTTTGAGGTAATTATGGGTTACTATATGTTATGATTGAAGTGAAATTCATGAGATAAAATTGAGGTTAAATTATGTTATGGTTATTTTTGATGATTTTATCCCTTTTTGGGGAATGATTTGAGAATTATATAGTTTTGGAAAAAGGACAACACGCAGACCGTGTGACTACCCGTCGCGTCGGACAAAACTGTGGGAATCGAACCCACAACCAAAGTGCAACTGGTATTTATCGCCTACCACTGGACTACGTGAAGTCCCTGGTTAGTTTGACTGATTCTTTTTAGTTATATGATTTTATGAATTAAGAGTAAGTTGATTTTGGGTTATTTATGAAAATTATTAACCTATCATGGAGGATATGTGATTAGGTTAAGTACTTTTCAATACGAGACTTTAGGAGAAACTGATGTTGTTTGGAGATAAATGTTACGATTTAACTTGGAAGACTATGTGACTAAATCCTTCAAATATTTGGGTTTCAATCTTAAATGGGTTTACTTTGAATAACTTTATGGACAAATTGTTTATCGGATGGTCCTCGTTGAACTTTGGGTTTTGTTGGACAAATTTTGGAGATTAAGCATAGATTTTCTTTTTAAAGGGTTATCCTTTTCTGGATTATCTGACCTTGTACTAACCTTTTTGGTTTTGGTTTTGGTTAAGGTCTAAAGATATGGAATGTATATAGTTCTCTTTGGTGTATTAGGTGATTCTATAGAAGTTGATTATAGTACTCTTAATGCGAACAAGTCTCCCTAAATACTCGTCTTTTGAAAAAAATATGAGTTTGATTAAGGAATCTAGTAAAAGTTGAAAGTCAACATGATAAGTGATTATGTTTCCTTATGAATAAATTCCTCAATAAAAAGTAACTTAAAACAAAAATTTTGTCTATTAACTTTTCCTACTGGGGAATCGAATACCGTTTAACCCATCACAAGTTTTTGATTTACTTATGGTTAACTTTCTCGTAGACATGCTTACTATCACTCTCCCTCAAGAACATGACCCTTTGCTTTTTCTTCCATGTCCATGTTTTTCTACATATGGGTTAACTCGGGTGACCTCTGTACTTATCTTCCTTGATTTTAAAGTGATTGTTTTAACGACTCTTGTTCCGATGTGGGACTTTTAAGGATGTTTCCAAGCTCAATTTTAAAAATTGCGAGGACGCAATTCCCAAAAGGGGGGAAGGATGTAACACCCCAGGTAAATAAAGAATGTGAAATTTTCATATTTATCCATATTTTTGAATAAAATATTAATATGACTTTAAAGGGGACTCTATGCTTGATGGTGTACCCAACATGCAACAACGAGTTTCTTGGGAATCTTACGTTGCACTCTAATAATAAAATAATATTATTTTAAATGGTAGTTAACATGTAGTCGTTGTATTGGAGGGAATGGATAGAAATAACTAAAATATGATTATATATGTTTTTAAATGTTTTTACATTTATCCAATAAAAGATAAAGGCATAAAATACGGAAAGAATTCAATTTTAGGCGTATATGCCCTAGTTTTCACTAAAGGTTCACTTATCGCCTTTTGATGGAGAACCATCATTAAATATATTTTTGTTCACTCTTATACATCCTTTTGGACCAAATAAAACTCTTCTTAAGAATTGGGACATCAAAATGTACTTTGTCTAAATTTTTGGTATCTTTCTGATAAAGTTCATTTTTTTATGAATAGTGTAAAATGTTGTATTTTAATTCAAAAACTCTTTTTAATCTAATTTATTTATATGATTGTATTATCTTTTGAATTGGTTTTAAAGTGAAATTAGCATATAATTTTAACATTAAATACAATAGTGGTCGTTGGAATTAATTTCACTTTAAAATCAGACTTAAACTAGTGTCAATCTTTTGATACTTATTGTTTCATAAAAACACGCTACTTGCTCTGACAGCGGGAATTAATTATTAAATTAATTAATGTGACTTATATGTTTTGAATTTTGCAAAATAGACTTCATTTTTTAATTTGGAATATCAAATATAGCTTAGGGTGAATTTTTGGGTTTTTTCTGAAAAACTTCAATTTTTGATGAATAGTGAAACCACTAAGTGGTACTTATAAAAACTGATTTTTCCGTTTAAATGAAATTTTTCCATATTTGTGTTTTGAATTTCAAAAATCTGACATACATGGTTTTCATTAAGAAGTAAAATGTGGTTCAATGGGATAAAAATAATTTTTTGGTGAATAGTAACTTATTAAGTTTTTAATCGCGATTAGAGTTAATTAGTGTAGTTTAAGGTAAAAATAATGTTTTAATAATATGAAATGAACTTGACACATGTCATAACCTCATTGTATGTGTCATTTCCTACCAAGACAACCCATGGGTCAACTTGGGGACCCCATGAGGCCACTTTGGTTGGAAAATGACATTAATATCTTTTTATTTAAAGTTAAAGTAAAAATGAGACAAACGTGAAATGTTTTAATAAAACAATTTTTACATGGGGTTATACAAATCCGATTTTTGACTATAATTATTCATTGGAAATATAAAAATATTTCCTACATCATAGTATTTTTTTTGTAATTTTTAGACATTAAATAAATTAAATTATTTATGACATCATGATGATGCAGCGATGACCTCATTATTTAACGATTTAAATAAAATGGAAAGATAATGTAATATCTAAGACCTACACATGTCCAAAACCTATTGGATGTGTTTATTTAGAACCCTTATCACCTTATCCTATAAACCCATCAATGTGGGACCTCTTAAATCCGAATACCATTTTATAATAAAGTGACTTTTCTTTACCTTCCAAGAGTGCCCCTCCTCTCTTCTTATAAAAGGCCCCCACCTCTACCTCCTTACCCACACTCCCAAAGCCTTTGTCTCGGCCAACCTCTACCCATTTTGTCTCTACACTTCCCTCTATTACTCCTTGAAGCCTCAATTTGAGCATAAGTCTTCCCAAGGAAGCCTTTGAGCTCAAACCAAAGGGAGTTACCCGATTTTAAGGTAATGTCTTCACTTAAGTCCTTTTTTTTATTTTGCTTCTCCAACCCCCTAAACACTTTTTATTCATTTATTTTGTAACAAATCCAGTATCATCAATATACTAGTATGTTGTTATAATAAGGATTCGAGTTACACTTTTACACACCTACATCTAATGGTTAAAGAACATACTATTTCCGTGGATGGCGAATTTCGGCCTCCCGAAACGATGATTGTTCAACATTATTTTAACACCTTCAAAGGTGGGCATTAAGATGACACTATATTTATATATGATATATAATATGTTTATGTTTTCCTTAAGCTTATGTATTTTTCATTTTGGGCATACCTTTATGGTTTCCATTATGGGTAAATGCGATATCTTTATTTAAGGAAGTGCGGACTACCGCCCCCTCAAAGTGATGTGATTCGTTAATGCCATATGTGGGACGTATAAAGGATGGATTTAAAGTTATTATATATGATGTTATACTGGAATTATAATATACCTCTATATCATTATTATTCCATTCCATAAAAAATATGAAATAGAAATGAAAGTACCGTTCATGCGTACGTACGGCTTACCGTCTCCATGAACGGTGCATTTCATTTCTTATCCCAAAATTTAATGTACTATTATAAGTACATGTATATAATGGATATATATGATTATTGATACATCTAAATGATGAATATAATTCTGGAATTAAAATATATAAACCTCTCATTTAGTTTTAATTCCATTAATATGACATAGAAATGAAAGTAGCGTTCATGCGTACGTACGGCTTACCGTCTCCATGAACGGTGCATTTCATTTCTTACCTCTAAATGATTATGTAATATTATAAATACATGTATATTATGGATATATATGATATCCAAATCATGAATATAATTCTGGATATAATGAACATTTGACCACACGAACAACCTGTAATTGTAAGAAGTCCACTTTCGACTTAAGAACCAAATATCGACAAAACAAACATTATTAACTTAAATGATTACATAATGTTTATAACATGGAAATAAGTGATATAAAAGGAATAATTAACTAGAATAAGGTTCTTAATAAAGTGGAAGTTAACTCAAGTTTATTATTCAGGACGTTAAAGAACGATCGAGTCAAGTCGGACTCGAGGTAAGGGATCCTACTCCACTCTTTCTTTTTAAGTACACTCTTTTATGTCATTCCTTTTAAAGCTCAACTTTCTTGTTATTGGGATGTTATTTTATATTAATCTTATTGTAATTTTTATGTTCATGTGATGAGAGACCCTATTCTCTCTCATCAATCCATTTTGGAAGTTTTATGTGGCACCGTTAGGGTGTCGAGTTTTCGTAAAGGATTTTTCATCTCACTTTTATTCCTGTGAGATTTATGCTACATTTGCCACAATTTCCTTTGAGTGGTGTATGTACTGCCCATTATTTTATTCATTGTGTAATATACTTTCTTTTATGAGTATTTACATCAATGTTGTATTGTCCTTCTTTCACGAGGTGTATGTTTCGAAAGATACCCATGTCGGTAAGGGAACCTTTCACCTTCCTCTTTTTAAAAGACTTCTTTTGTTGGGTCTTTTAATTTACATATTGTTATGTTGGGATATGTTCTCATATATCCTTATTGAAGTAAATTTTATGTTCATGTGATGAGATACCCTTTTTTTATCTCTCATCAACTCATTTTGATGTGACGTCGTTAGGCTGTCAAGGGAACTTCTTATCCCAATTTAGATTTCTTTGGGTTCAACATGTAGTTATTGAATATGTCATATTTTGAATATGTGTGAATAACCTTTGATTTTTTTAAACTTAATATCCACTTATATTTGGTGTATTCGTTTTTCACACATAATTATTTAATTGATTTATCCTTAAACCAAGGATATCGTCTTTATAAGGGACTTCGTCTCAATCTCCATTCATTGAGGAATATTTTGTTTTATACACAACCTTCTTTTATACGGTGTATAAACCCCTTTGACTTTTATGTTTATCCAAAAAGGAATCTTTTTTATACGAAGCATTTTACTAAACGAAAAAAGGGAATGTTTTTGTCGTACGTATGCGGCGACAACGACTTCTTCGCCGCCGTGACCATCATTTGAGTTTCAGCTTCTTCTACAAGCCATACCTTCTTTTTAAAAGAAAAATAAATTCCATGTTTTACTTTTCTTTTATTTTGGTATTGAAAATGGTTTTCATAATGTATTTATATCAATGTGTTGTATTGATATCTTGTTATTGAAAGGTGGAAAGATTATGTTTCCTTTATGCATGTTTTATGTGATAAGATTATGTTATGGTTCTTGGGCATTGTTATGAAGACGGGTGGTTCCATGATAAACTAAGGGCAGGTGAGCCTGATATAGCTCTCCAATGCATTGGGTAATGCGAAGGAGTGAAACATTAAGGTTTCTCCGAAGAGATTTAGGGAATATACTGTGATGGGTATTCCAAACGTAACCAAGAGGGTTACTCCCTACGTAAGACTGTTATGAATGCCTCAAGTTACCTTTATGTCTTATGATTTCTATGATTTATTCATGGTTTGATGAGGTATGTTAAAGTGCCTATGTTTTATGGGTAAAGTATGATTTCATTCTTATGTATATATGAACTCATGTTTCCTTTCCATATTTTTATAACCCTTACTGAGCTTTTTATGCTCATCCCAAGTTTTTGAAATGTTTTCACAAGTCAAGGGAAAGGTACATGATGTGATGATAGTGTCAAGGATGTGTCAAGAAAGAATCCGTGTTTTATTTGAAATATGTTTCCGTTGATAGGAAGAATGAATACTATCTTTTATGTAACCAATTTGTTTAAATGTGGAATGTAATGCAAGTTTCATGATCTAATTCTCTAAAACTCTAAACCTGAAAAGATCCTCAATGTGTAATATTGTAATAACTCAAGATTAAGTAAGGTTTAAGGCTGGGGCCTTATAGTGTAAGAGTACCATCTCTATATTTGTGTAAAAAGTATGGTAGACCCATGCCTTGGTGGAATTGGGGTGTACCATCCCCATCTGAATAATGAGTATGGAGGACCTGAAAACTGGTGCGATAGTGGAGTATTGTCCCTATGGATAGATGACCGACACCAGTATAGGGGAGTAATATCTCAATATATCATATAATGAGTATTGGGGAACCACACCCTGGTGTGATAGGGGTGTATTTTCCCCATATAAACAATGATCATGTAGGACCTGTTCCTTGGTATGATAGGAGAGTACCACCTCTACCTGAACAAAGAGTATGGAGGACCCACACCCTAGTGTGATAGGGGAGTATCGTCTCCATCTGAACTCTCTGATGATATTTCCTAATCACTACCATCATCAAGAATCACCTAAAGAATCATTGCACTCAGAACATGTCACGTCATATCTAAAATTCCACTATGTAAGCCACCATCATGTTATACATGGGAAACACTCAAGACATGTTACTCACATGCTAGAATACAAGACAAAATGAAGGATATATGAGGTGTAGAAGTTGTAGAGGGAAGTACGTTGTGTGTATGGGGATCCACACACTGTTGGAACCCACCTCGTCTCTTAGTCATGTCTCCTCAGGACACCTCTTGGAAGCCATGTCATCCTACACCACATGTACAAGGGCTACACAACATGTCCTGGCCACCTGAGGATTTCCCATGTTTTCATGGTCGTGTTTATGTCCATCATCCTATGTAGTGTACCTGTCCATGGTCGGGTATAGACGCATTCCTGTGTACTCCCATAGTACATGACGTGTCCTCCCACATGGGGTCCTAGGCATGTGCATCTAGTACATGGATTATAAACCCAAGGAGGGTCACACTACATGTGGACAAGCCACATGATGTGTGATCCTTATATTATTTTCAAAAACCCCAGACACCATATCAGGGTGACTACACAGTGTGTGTTCATCCCAGTACATTCCGTGTAGTTGGGATTTTCATAGAGAGACCGGTTCTTCAAGAGGAATCCAGATCTATAAATTTTGTTGTGATTTTTTCCATTTGACCACCTAAAATTGGTGGGGGAGCCTCTAGCCATTGATTTCAACCCTCCAATGGCCACAAATCTGAATCTAATGATCCCCTTGAAGACCATAATGTAGGGAATAACCCACCAGTCCCTGCTTCTCAGTCCCCAATCCCCGATCCATAAGAATCATCACTTGTATCCTGTAATGGATCTCAGTCCATCCAAAAATATCCATCCCAATCATTGTTCATGCAATTATTATGAATCTGGGAGTTCGATCATGTTCAAACCCACACCAAAAAAGTCGAACTATAACCCCATAGGCCAATAGTTAAGAACATAGATAATGATGGGAGAAATCACCATAAAAAGGGTGATAAACATCATTGGGCATGCATTCTCGACCAAAAATTTCAACACAGGGAAATCAAGGTGATATGATGGCATACAAAAATAATAAATTGAACAAAACAATTTAAAATTTACAATGGGATCATATGAAGGGTGTAAAATAGAGAATCAAAATAAGATAATAAAATATCCATTCTCAAACATTTAATCAAGGGAAAACCACAATTGGAAAGACCTACCTCAATTATGGATTGATCTTTGGTGAAGAACACATTTTCCAATGATGGGAAAGATCTTCTATGTTCTCTATCTCTCGATCCACCATGATCTGGTTGTCGTTCATCATCCAATTCTAAGTATTCAATGAAGAACTATTTGAATATCCTCTCA
Organism: Viscum album; assembly: GCA_963277665.1. Classification (NCBI taxonomy): domain Eukaryota; kingdom Viridiplantae; phylum Streptophyta; class Magnoliopsida; order Santalales; family Viscaceae; genus Viscum; species Viscum album. The sequence continues at coordinate 306,824,952 of OY728136.1, forward strand.
AATCTCTCATGTTTATGTAGATAACCCTTTATAATTTTCATAAAAAACTATTTAAAGAGGAATTAGGTTATGGATATTAAATGAATTTATTAATTAATACACTTAACATACCCACCAATAGCTTCCTTGTCTAAATGATAAGTGTTGACCAACATTATATAGAACTTATGGTAAACCTTGCATTTCAGGTTGAACCATGGTATTAACTTTCTAATATAAGACTTGGTTTAGGAGATATTCCATTGTTTCTAAAAAACTATAAACGTGTGATATTAATATATTTAAATTTTTAAAAATATCCATTCCTAGATTACCAAGCCCTGAAATATCACATTATCTCAGTATCTAGATCTAAAAATATTTCTTAATATATTTCAAAGCCTTAGAAGAAAAAAACAAGGTCTCTATAATAAAAATATTTTTTCCAATTAGAAGTAGAAAATGATAAAATCACAATGAACAACATGTTAGATTGTGAGGGATATTATTTCATTGATCTTATAATGGTTAGTTTACCCAAGGATGGAAGTTGTGTAATTTTCCACCATGGTCATGATTATGTGTAGTAGTAGAGAAGTATTTCTTAATGACTTTTTTAATAAATACTAATCATTTAATTACAATATTGACCTAATACCCATAATTTAATAATTATTTAGAGGAAATGTATGGATATTATTGTTTTTTAGGAGGAGTTTTATGAACTGTTTGGGAGTACATTGATTTTTCATTGCTAAAAGACCATTTTATAACAAAACATGTATAGTTCTTTATGATGATCTCTTTTTTTTAACTTCCCTATTTATAATTGTCTATCAAAAATTCCAATAATTGTATGAAATTTTTATATTTTAGTTAGTGTTTTGAAAGAAACCACTTCCTTAGAATTTATTGAAATACAATGAATAAAATCTAAGTAATATTAGAAGTATGTTTAAGGGAAGAAATCAGGAAAAAAAAATTAAACCTTTTCATTTGAGGGGATTGGTAAACTTATCATGCCTTGTTATTTTGGCCTCATCAAGAAGAACCTAACCCCTTTAGAATTATTCAAATTAGATTTATACATATTGATAGAATATTTATGGTATTTTACCTTATATAAACTTTTTGAGGGACTTAGAGTTTCAATTGTTTAAATTGAGGCTACATATATAGTCTAGAGGTTCAAATTTTCCTTGTTATGAATTATGGATAATAACTAAGACGGTTAACACTCGGTCAGTCATTGTGGTTGGTAGAGTAAAGGTGGAACCTGTGAGGGGTTTAACGTTTCAAGGCGGTGTGTGTTGGAATGTCTAATTTGTGACTAGTCAATTATGACTATTCCATATAACTTTAAAGGAGGTTTCGACCAAATGTTTCATGTGATTAGTTATGAGATTGTTATGCCTTCTGATCAAAAAATCATATGGAATCTACTAGGGCCACATAACTCTAAAAGAAAATTGTGTTGAAATTCATATTATGTGGGATTCTAAAATCTTGACAGTATAATATCAATATTGAAAAACACATTTTGAGGTATTTTGTGACATGAGGTGAGATTCATATGCCCCTCATACCTCGATAGCCATCCGATCACGGTACACTTGGGATCAGGTGACCAACACTCGAAGCAATAAGGGAGGGAAACGTTATGAAATTTAGGTGTGGGGGTCTGTATCATAGAACCTCTAGATTAGTTGATCATTAATCATCGTTAAAGGGTATATGGGTTTTGTGATTTGGGTGTTGAAATTTTCATTAAACTCATATTTTCATCATAGACTTCATGGAACCATGTTTAGAAAATTTAGAGATCTTTTGGTGGGAAAATATAGAAAATTATTTTTAAATGATTATGAAAAATATTTTTATTTGATAATTATTGTAAAATATTTTAACAAGTGAATTGGATTGAATTATAACCTCATATTTTTATGTATTAGTTTTTTGAATGGAAAATACATAGTAGAGTGAAGATCACTAGACTAGGATATTTATTCTGCTTGAGTGATTACATAAATATTATTATTTTTTAATACTAATAATATTTCAAGGAATATTATTGAGGTTTGAGAAAAGGATATTGAATATATAAATTAGGTGAGTTACATAACCATGAGATGTGGTGAATAGTTTTTGGTAACCACTTAATAACTGATAGAAATCCACCAACATAGAGAATCATAAAATTTAATAATGATTAAATATAAATCATATTAAAAAACCATATTGAGATTATGAATTTATATATGAAATATTAAATTTAGGATTCTGATCACATATGATCAGGAAAGATACAAATAAAACAATGTATTAAATTGGATTGTGAAAATGAAAGTGGGTTATCTAATAAGAAATTTAGTAATATGACATGACTACCTTTTAAGAAAACTAGTAATTATAAGAATTTGGGGATTCTTGGAATGTTATATAATGAATATATCATTATGAATATGATTAGATGATATAAATGAATATCATGGAATTAAATGAACTTTATTAGTAAACAACAATGGTAGATATAGTGATTGAGTTTAAATAAGATAAATAATGGTTGCTAACATAATAAGTGAACAATAGAAATGGAAAGATGATGTGATGTTGAGGATGGGAATTCCATTAAATTTTCAAATTTCTAGTTTAGAGTAGAGAAACCATGAAATAGAGAAAAAAAGAGGTACTTAGGGATTAAACTCACTGATAGAGAACCTCCATAATATGAAATAATTCAAATGATCAAGTAAGAAGGATAAAGTAGCTTAAAATTCCAAAGAAGATCTCCCAACATTTACTAGGTCAAGAAAGTGTTGAGGAAAGAGGAAGAATAAGATTTGGGGTTGGGAGAAATTAAAACTATACCCTATTTAGAAAAACCACTCAGTGACATATTAATTTCATGACTTAGGCTGTAATTGTGTGATAGAACTAAGACAGAGGACCTAATACTCAGTTAATTGTTTCTTGTAACATCCCATAAAGGATTTATCATGATTCTTTATAGACTAAAGACCCCTATTAAAACCATTGCAACCCGAATCCTATGTATCACACCATGACCAATCACCTATAGCATAATTTCAACCGTAAACCCTATCTAGTCTCTCAAAATTCACTCATAAGCCACCCCAAACACTTAAAAAGCTTAGACTTATCACGATGCATCAATTTAAATGAAATTAAAATATAACAAACCTTTAAATTATATTTAATATTCATAAACTATAAAAATGTAGCAAAAAATTCCAATGGAATAAGGTGGAATATATTTTTCACCTTACTATGAGTAGAAAATATTAGAATCTCTTCTCAACCATGATATTGTTATATTTTTTACATTACTTAAAGGAGAACTCATCTTGTACCCTTTGGGATTAAAGGATTATTTGTTTAATAATAATGGATTATTCTTCTTAGTAACTTCATTATATTGAAAATCATTTTACATATTATCCATCAAAGAACTTATATAATATGTTGGAATATTTATATTATTCAATATTTCTTCTTGGGTTCATATGATTGTAAGACAATCCTTTTAACTATTTCTACCCAGTTTTCACCACCCACAAATCACTTATGAATTTATTTTTTAATCCTATTTTTAAAACCTATCATGAAATTTATATTATTTATCATTATGTGGAATCTTATCCTTTCCTTTAGAACTTTCCTTATCTTGTTCTTTATCTATTTGTTTTTATTTTCCCAATTGGACTTTCTATATCATTAAAAAATATTTATAATTTGACTCAACTTTCTTGGATTTTACACAAGTTATATTGAGATCTATATTTACCAAATCAATTCCTTTATTATTTTCTTGAACATATTTCCATTATTTTTTAGTTTACATATATCAATATAGATATTAAAGGATTATTTGAAAAATTCCATGGAATGTCCTTTTCTTCAATAAAAGAAAAAAAATCTTAATTTTGGTGTAGTATTTATCATGGACAGATTGGGTTTTATTTAAATATATTTCATCTTCTATACATACCCTATGGATGTATTGTCAGCATTCTCCAATAACATCTTGGGAATATCTTACTCAGTATTTTTCTCTTGTTTCTTTCCCAATGTTGATATATCTTCTCCCTCCATATTTTTTGGTATTATTTGATTATTTATTTTTGATTCATGATTAGTTTTGTTTGAAAAACATGAACCATTAATATGAATACTTTGTTTGAAATATTCATAGAAGTATCTAATTATTTTAAATCTTTTTGATGAGAACATATTTTCCTCATCCTTTTATAAGCTTTTCTCCATTCTAGATTTTCTACCCCTTGATATAGACTCATTTTTTCTTCTATAAGTTTAAAACTTTTTCAAAAAATCATTATCCATATGCCCAAACCTATTATAACTCCATAAAAGTCCCACAAGCCTTGATATTTCCTTTTTCTTATATAAATACAATTAGATTGTTTTTCATGTTGTTTCTAAACCTTCTCATTTAGTGAATGAGATTATTTTTTGGAATAACTCTTCTAATAATTTATTACAACCATCATAGGTGTAGTGGTGTATTACATTCCATTTTTATTCATATAATTTTTTATATTTTTTTATTTTAGGCCTATTATACATAAATATAAATTTAACATAAATATTATCTTTAGATTTTGATGATGCCTTTTCTTTTAGGAATGCTATAGAATGATCATTTAATGGTCTTAGATTTTTTTTACAATTGAATAAGATTATTTTTCATAAATAAACTCATTGTAATTACATGTGGTAATAACTTTATATTCTCATTATTTTTAAGACCCAGATTAATATGTTTATAGATTCATCAATTTAATTTCATGCTCCATGAATTTTATTATGAGGATGTTTTTCTCATCCTCTGTTAACATGAGTTTATCTTCACTAGTATTTGTCATTTGTTTGAATTAATCCTTATGAATTTTATTATTTTGTTACATAAAATTATAATGATCTTAAATCATGTTTTATTTGAAATAAAATTGTGTATTTTTTATATTAATTCAAGAATTATTCTTTTATTCCAATTCATGGACTTTTTCATAATTTTTTTTGTATTTTTCTATCTATTTAATTATAATATTCCACAAAATCTCAAAGATGAATCACCTTTATTCATGTTCTATATTAATTTGTTCTTTTTATCTGACTTTATTTGACTATTTTACATAGTTCAACACTCTTTATTATAAGGACTTATCCATTATTTAACTTTCATCCTCAAGATGGTTGATCTCGTCTTGAAAGATTCCAAAAAGAACCACATTTAAAAGTGATTAAATTTTAAGATAGTTGTCTAGGATTTCCTTAAAAATTAATTGAATCATATTGTCAATAATTGGAATAAATATCTTCCTAGTTTTTCTTGTTGCATCTATAGGATGTATCTGATATGAAATTTTTGTTACCTCCTCTTGTAATAGAGATAGTGAACTACATGAGACAATATTGTTGTCCATTTAGATGGTGGCAGATTCAACCACCAGATATTATTTTTTTCCATTCATGTTTTTTATGAATATTATATCATGGGAAATTTTATTTTTCATATTATTTTCATAATATGTTTAATTTCACTTCAATAACATGTTCAATAATTATCTTATTATAAGATGTAACAAAAATACTTCCACATTGATTACCTTTAAATATATGAGAGTAACTAATTTATTTATATGGTTAAAATATATTTTTAATTAGTATTAAAGTTTAATTAGATCATATTTTTATCAATTAATACAATTTATGTCATTGGAATCAATTAAAATTTGAAATTTATTATAAAAACATAGAAAACTTTCAGACATTTTTACTTTAAAAACCCGCATTGTCATCCCACCTACGGGGTGAATTTTAAATTAATTTCTTCCACTTATATGATTTTAATTTAGAAAAATGGACTCCATATTTGGAATCATAATAATTTATAATGTCTAAGAATACCAAAAAAAATTAACAAAAATATTATTGAAAGTGATTAAAATTAATTACAATTATTAAGGCAAAATTAATCTTAATAAAGGACTAAACATTTAAAGTAAGGTCCAAAATCACCTATACACTTTTCCAAAACCCATTTTATGGCCACAAATAGGCCATGAACCTTCAATTTTTTGATTTTTATTGGTTTTTTATGAATTATATTAGGTAAAAACGTGGGTACACCTAACTTGTTTCCAAAAATTCCAAGTGAGTCCTTTTCCTTCCCTATAAAAGGTGACCACCTATTCTCATTCCTCACACATATCAAAGCACTTAGGTTCAGAAAATATCTTCCCAAATAGATTACCAAAATCCCTCACCTTGACCTTGGATCCTACTATTGATCATAAATCCTCCCAAGGAATATTTTTTATATAAACCAAAAGAAGTTGCTCGATTAAGAGGTAACATCTTTCCTTGAGATTTTTAGTTTTATTTCCATTATCCAACCCCTAATATATTATTAATATATTATTTTATAACAACCCCAATATCATAAATATATTAGTTTTTTTTATTCCAAGTTCTCGAACAAAAATTACACACACTTCCATCTAATGGGTAATGAATATACTGTTTCTATGTACGTCGAATTACTACCTCATGAAATGATGATTGTTCATTTTCCCCTTACCACCTCTCATGGTGGCCATTATGATAGATATTATATTTATATATGAAAAAAATATATTATTTATTTATACTTATGTAATCCTTTTATAACACGTACCTTTCATGCAATCCATTTTTCATTAATACAATAACATTGTTTGAGGAAGTGTGGACTACCGCCCCCTCAAAGATATGTGATTAGTTCACACGATCAATGGAATGTATAAAGGATGATTATAATTAATAATAGATGAAATAAAAAACCTATATATGATATTAATGAAATAATTATCTTTCTATAACTACATATATATATCATTTTCTTTATTACCCTTTCACACACTTAAAAAAGTGATAACATAATTCATGGAAGTGTGGACTACTGCCTCCTCTACATGACGTGATTCCTTTTTCATCACAATAATTTTATATATAAGTATATATGATTACATAATATGGTATTTATGATATAATTATAATTATGTAGAGATATAATTCTACTTAACTTATTTCCATAATGATCATTGAAAAATGAGAATATTACTCATGCATATGTACAACCTACCGTCTCCATGATCGTAATGTTGATTCATTTTTCATAACCATATTTAATGATTGATTTTAAAAGTATAATTAATGTATAAATATGATAATTATGTCATTTTTATAATTTATTAGATGTTATATAATGAACCCTTTTACCATAGTTGACCAACCAAATTTGTTTTTGATATATATACTGAATTTGATCCAAACACCCGACGTAAAAATAATTGCTTAAGTAGTTGTATACAACATAGTAAAAAGTGAAATAAAATTAATGATAAAAATTATAAAGGTTCTAAAGCAAGTAAAAAATTAACATAAGTTATTATACAGGAATTTAAAGTACATTCAACTAAAAGGAAACTCAAGGTAATAGATTCACATCTCAATTTTTACATCCGTGAGATAAATGTCATGTTCACCACTTATATATTTTGTGTCATGTACCTACTTCACCTTTTATTATAATATATCATTAATCTGTTTAACTTAATGGTATCTTAAACTTTAATTTAATATTATTCCTTCATGAGGTTTATTATTTAAAAAATTTCAAAGTGGTATGGGACACTTTGGAATGTTTAAAGATTATTTTTCTCAACAACAACTTCAATGATCTTTCAATGTTATTTCCATTCAAGGAAATTATATAACCATTGTTCAATAAAACCTTTAATTTTATCTCCTATAGTTATTCATAAACATTTTCAAGTATTTTTACCATTTTTTCACTCTTTGGTACTCAAAATATTTCAGAAAATGTTTTTAAGAAAACAGAACTTCATTTCTCTATTCAGTCAGAGAACCTGTTTTCTTCAAAAACCCATGTTTTATTAAAATGTTTTCAAAAATGTTTTTTAAATGATTTGGTAAATAAATTTTTATCTATTTTTTATTTTACTAATTTTTTCAATGCAATATTTTTTATGCTTTCCGAACAAGTAATTTTTCTAACCTTTTTACCATGCAAAAGGAATGTTCTTTTATGACATGTAAAAATTTACCCGTCATCATTCCTACGAAGCTTTATTTGTATGTTTAAAAGGTTAATTTTTAAAGAATTTTTTTTTTTTGAAATTTATTTTAAAAGAAATTTTTTTTCAAATGGGTTTTCAAAATAAAAGAATATTTTCCTCAGTAATTATTTTAAAAATATCTTTTTATAATATTTTCATTCATCAATGACAAAAACCCTTTATTTTACTCCACTTATGAAATGGTTATTTGATACCATCCTTATTCTCCCTCTAGATGGTTTATGATTTATTTGGCCATGTATAGTATTATAATTCACTTACTTGATTTAATTATTAGTCCCCTTGAAATATTCAATCTCTTATGATTATTTAACATTGAATTTCCCCTAAATTATCCATTTCATTTATCCTGGATATTACAATTTTCTAAACTGTATACCCTTTTATATATGGTGTCTACTTTAACAGTTATTTGATTATTTGGAGAAGTATTGTTAATTTTTTATTCATTATTCAATACAGATATTTTATAAGTCATATTATTTATTTTGGTTATTAGATATGAGGAATTATTTGGACTAGTATTGATGGGTGGAGCCTAGACTTTATATAGTTCCTCAATGCATCGAAAGGTTCTCATGAGACAAATTAGTTGTGAAAATCATAATAGTTTAAACCCTATTGTTAAAGGTATTTATGTTATTAGTTTTCATGTTCCTTATACATGACATCCATTAATAAATCATTCCCCTCATTTAGTTTTACTTATTATTCATTAATGATATTTTGCATCAAAATATCTATGGATAAATTTCATTTTAGTTCATTTATTAAATGGAATGTGTTTCAGTTTCTTACCTTTCCATATTGATTTTTCCTTATTTAGTTATTTTAATGGAATGTTTTTTTAGTTATTTACCTTTACACATTTACTATTCTAATTGATTAATTATTTCTTTCGCTATATTTTTTCCTTAATGAGCATTTGAGATCACCCTTATTATGTTTCTTTCCCTAGGAATACAAGAAGTGTACTATGAAAGATATGAAGGGATTTACTAGATGTATTAGAGTTATCCTAGAAGATATTTATTTAGAAAGAAGAATAAAATGTTATGTTATAATTAGTGTATTCATCTGTAATACAAGAATCATTTATGTATCTAGTTTACCAAGACTACTAAACTCTAGCTCCTTTAGGGTTTGATTCCTTATAATCATGTCAATGTAATTAGTATCAAACACTAGCTCTGGGCTCTCTGGTTCAGGTTACTACACTTGGTACATGATGAAGTTTAGTAGAAACCTTGGGAACTAGATTTAGGAAAACATAGGTTAGATAACATAACATTATGCTTGAATTTGAGGGTAATTATAGAAGAAAATCCTATAATTTTGGTAAGGTAGAGATTACATGGTTCTTCCTAGAAATGCATCCTTTTCTGGATACTATAAGTGGATGTGGTTTTGGAAAAAATATACATGGGTTTAATAACTCTGACAAGATAAACCAATCCTGATTTGGGGTAACCTGGTACACAACAACGGCCCTTACTACACACCTAGTTTGATACTCCCAGGGGACAAACTCTTATAAAGAATTTGAATAGATAATGAATGTAATTCCCCAACCCTAGTTATCTAGAGTTGGTGAATTATTACATAACATTGGCATGGTCACAAGAGATCAAGTATCGAAAGACTAATTAGTTTAGTAGCCTTGGAAGTACTAGATACATACATAAGTTTTACATTACATTATGAAATAAAAAAAACAACATTGTGTACCCTTTTAAAACACTCATATCCTTTGGCCTATCCCTACAGGTTAATCATAATATACTTCTACACATCCTGGGAAAAAGAAAAAATAAGAAAGGGGTGAGCTCAGATGCTTAGTAAGGATAAAAATATAACATAAACTATCATAAATAAGCATCAACATTTAAGGAAATGTATAAGACTAAAACACAAGAATTTTAAACTTAAACTTAATTATAATATGGAAAATATAAATCAAGTAATTCCATTTAATTATTCAAATAGATATTCTACTAGTCAAATAATCACATGTAATATCAATAGCTAATTTCATAATGATGGAATGCATAATGCCGGACATCATAACCACATAGTCAAGGCCTCGTTCCAAGACTACAAATAAGATTTTTTCAAGGCCTTTTTCCAAGAAACTAGTTTGTCTCATGAGACCAACTAATGCATTGAGAATCTATATCGGGCTCCACCCATCACATACTAATTCTAATGCATTCCTCATATGAAAAGGTTTAAACATAATATAAAAATTCGTATTAAAACTAGAATACAAAATGTCAATACTTTAACCATAAATCATGAATGGTATAAAAATAGCACATACACAGTCAAAAATATCACAAAACCTTCAATAAAATATGGAATATTGCATCATAATAAATCAACTTCAAACAAATGTGAAATCCAACGAAGGATGTTGACATAGATGAAATCAATCCAAAAACTATTTGAGTGAAATATTTCTTTCTACATTGAAATCATTCAAAAGTAAAGAAAAAAATTATTTTGAAAATATTCTTATAAGTTTGTAAGGGGATATTTTAAGGTGTTATAATGGAAAAAAATAGCTACACCCGCCGTATAAGTTAATAAAATATTCTTTCCTTAATTTGTTGAAAAGTTCATAAAGTACCTTGTTTGGAAAGTGACAGAAAGATTCCTTTCAAACCATTTTATAAAAATTCAAACAATGGTATAAATTACTTTAAACCATAGTCTATAAAATAGTAAAAAAAAATTGAAATACATTTTTAAGAAACACATATGTGGATGATAAAGAGGTACCAGTAGATACTCATGTATAAACAACCTCGGATAATAATGAGATTGTAAAATTAACCCTTACCTTGTATTCTTCCTTAGTCGATGTTACATTAACCTCCTGTATAATGGTTAAATAGTCGTTATTAAATTATACAATAATCCACATACATAAATATGATTTCATATATGATCTTCTAATATTGATTTGTTAATAATATTTCAGTAGTATCATTGTTTCGGGTGTTAACTGATTCATTTTCCTTTATATGTTTTGTTACGTAAGTCATGTTTGTTATGTATAGGATGTATTTTATACATATCTATAATGATATTATGTTCTTAAACATTATTTTTAATCATTAAATGAAAATTATTCTTTAATGGATATGATGGGGAATGAAATCTCATCACGTCGTGGAGACGGTAAGCCATACGTATGCATGAGTGACAATATCATTCTATTGATGGTAAAATCGTATGTATTTGGATGGTATATTATATATAAATAATAACTAACAAGTTTTATTTATTATTTACATCAATTATACTCATTATTATACCCATCCAAATAATTAAGTGTTGAATAACAAACTACACCACGACATGGAGACGGTAAGCCGTACATACGCACGTATAGTGAATTTGTCATTCATAGGATGGATAGAATAATGAATATGGTTGTACCATATTTATAATAACATCAAAGTATGTAGAGGGTACTGGAGTTATTATTTTGGTATGGAAAAAACAAAGAAATAGGAAGTGGAAGAAGAAAAGAACTTTGAAAGAGGTGATGAAATAATTGCCTCTTCTTCAGGTTTTTCCTTTTGATTTGAACAAAATGGATCCTTAGGTTGGATTTATGATAAAATTAAGGCCTCTAGGTTTAAGTGAGGGTATTTGGGAGGATATTTGAGTATTTTTTGGCCAATCCAAATGGATTTGGAGGTGTGATTTTCATAGAAAGGGAAGTACCCCTTTATAAGAGAGGTGAGGGTCACTTTAGGAAAAGCTTGAAATATTATTTTATTATAAAATAAGTTTCAGTTTATAATAGATCAAAATGGATTTATTTCAAGGATAAGGTGGTTATGGGTATAAATATACTCAAACAATAGGTTTTAAACAATTTTACGTCACTATATTAACCTTATATTTTAGATTTAACTCTTAGTTAAATTGTTTAACTTTTACAATGTATTCTTGTATTTTTATATTACATGGCTAATAAACTTACTATAAAATTCCAAGAGAATATAAAGTGGTTAATTAATAACATATATATCATTATATAAGTCCTTTTTATGAACCTTATATTTTTAGAAATTTTATATCATTTAATAATATATTTTTTTTTTAAAACTCATTTATGTCAATTTTGACACTATTTAGTATTTAGTTTTTGTGAAAGTCAAAAAAACTTGATTACTTAGAAAAAAAATACATTAAATCAATACTAACATGTCATATTAACCTATAAAATTAGTTTAATGAATAAAAAGTCTCAATTTACATTTATTTGGATATTTATAATATCAATTATTTTAATCTTTCATTAATAAGGTAATTACTTCATCATCATTGTGTCATAAATAAATTTAATTATTTAACAGATAAAAATTATAAATAAAATACCATGATGTAAGAAATATTTTTATCTTTATAATGAATATTTATAGTCTAATTTATATTATGTATAACCCTATATTAAAAATGTTTTAGTTATTAAAATTTTAATTTAACACTTTTAACTCTTCTTTAAATAAAATAATAATAAATGTCCTAATCTAATCCAAGTGGATCAAATAGGATCATTGTAACACCCTAAGATTTTATGTGAAATATTTTGTTTTTATGTATTATGTTATACGCAAAACCAAATGAATCTTTCACTACACACAACACTGTCCTGGATTGCGTCACACGCAAGAGCAAACTTCCTCGATAGCTTGCGTTGTACGCAATACCGAGTTTCACTAAACAAATATATGTTATTAAAATATTATATAAACTAGCCATTATGAATATTAATACCCAATTTTTTAAATTTTATAAATTTTATCTTTCAAAATGGACTTCATTTTTGGATTTTGAATATCGAAATTAGCTTAGGGTGAATTTTTTGTATTTTTCTGAAAACTTTCAATTTTTGATGAATAGTGAAAAACACTGAGTTATAGTTTAAAACCGAATTTTTATTTAAATAATTATTTATTTTATTTAAATTTATTTTAGGTCTAAATAGATACATAATACCTATATAAGATCAATGTAATTCATTGGAGTCATTTTATAATAATTTTAGATATATAAAAAATTTATTGAAACTTTTTACCGTCTTTTACCCACCTCCTAGGAGAATTTGAAAATTTACATAAAACTTAATTTTACCGCTTCTGTGAGTTGAATTTCAAAAATTCGAGAGACACGGTTAATATCAAGGAGTAAAATGTGGTTCAATAAGATAAAAATAATTTTTTGTGAATAGTAACTTTTTAATTTTACTTACCACGGTTAAAAGTAAATAGGGTAATTAAGGGTAAAAATGATATTATTATTACCCTAACACATATCCTAATTCTATTGGATAAGTATAATTTGACCAAAAATAACCTTAGGAATAAAATATGAACCTCTTTGGTCCACTTGAATTAGATTTGGACACTTATTATTAATTTATTTAAAGAAGGGTTAAAAGAGTTAAAATCAAAGTTGAATAACTAAAACATATTTAATATAGGGTCATACATAAGATAAATTCGACTATAAATATTCATTAGAAAGATAAAATTATTTATTAAATAATGGTATTTTGTTTATATTTTTTAGAAATTAAATAATTTAATTTATTTATGACACAATAATGATGCAGTAATTACCTTATTAATGAAATATTAACATAATTGATATTATAAATACCCAAATAAATGTAATTTGAGAATTTTTATGAATTACACTAATTTTCTAGGTTAATATATAATATTATGGTTGGTTAGATAATTTCTTTCGAAGTAATAATGCTTATATGAATTTAGCAAAAACAAAATACCAAATAGTGTAAAAATTAACATAAAAGAGTTTTTAAAAAAAATATTATATTATTTATTGATATTCTATTCCTAAAAATATAATGTTCAGAAAAAAGACTTATATAATTTTATTTGTATCATTAATGAACCAATTGGGTTCACTTGTATGTATATAGTAAGTTTATTAACCATATAATATAAAAATACAAAGAGACATGGTAAATGTTAAACTATTTAACTAAGAGTTAAATATAAATGATAAGGTTAATATAGTGACCCAAACCTATCTAAAACCTATTGGTTGAGTATATTTAGATCCATTCCCACCTTATCATCTAAATAACTCAATTTTGAGCCATTATAAACTGAATATTAATTTATTATAAAATAATATTTTAAGTTTTTCCTAAGGTGCCCATCACCTCTCTTATAAAAAGGGCACTCCCCCTTCTCTCTAATTCACACCTCCAAATCCATTTGGATCGGCCAAACCCTACCCAAATACCCTCTCAACTATACTCCTTTAATCCTAGAGGCCTTCCTTTAGTCAAAAAGCCAATCTAAGGAGTCCTTTTGATCAAATCAAAAGGAAGAACCCGAAGAAGAGGTAAATATCTCACCACCTATTTCAAGTTCCTTTATTCTTCCACTTCCCCATTATTTGTTGTTTCCATTATAAAATAATAACTCCAGTATATTATATATAATGTTATATTATTATAAAATTGGTACAATCATATTAGTTATTTTATCCATCCTATGAATGAAAAAGTCACCACATGTGTGTACGTACGGCTTACCGTCTCCACCTCGTGGTGTAGTTTGTTATTAAAACATTTCATCATTTGGATGGGTATAATAATGAGTATAAATGATATAAACAATAAATATAACATTATTATGATTCTTTATATATGATATACCATCCAATTATATACTATTTTAATATCAAAATAATGATATCATCGCTCATGCGTACGTACGGCCTACCGTCTCCATGATGTGATGCGACTCATTCTACATGATATTCATTGAATAATGATTATATAAATAAATTGAATGAATAAATATGATATATATTACACTAATAACATTCTATAAATGAGGTATATATAACCTAAAAATAGGAATAAGAATTTATTCGACAAAACACGCATAAGAACATAAAGTAATGAACACCCGAATAACAAGTAGCAATGAAATATTACTAATAATAAGATAAGAATATGACCATATATGATATCATAACAATGAATATGATTATGTAATAAGTCAATGACATTATTTAAATCATCATATAGGAGGTTTAGATACGTATTAAGCATATCGGACTTAAGGTAATGGAAAATCTCGCAATCTCAATTTTTATCCAAGATTGTTTATACTTCGGTATTTACTGGGGAATATTTATCATCCACATCCATGTTTCCTTAATATGTAATATTATTTCTATACCCCTAAATTTTTTAAATCCAATTTTACCTATTGTTAAGTTTTTATTAAAAGATATAAAGGGAATCTTTTTTCATTTTCAGTATGAGATACTTTTTGACTTTTCTGGCCAAAGTACGAGAAGAATGTTTTTTAACTTATATGGAATGAACGGATTTTTATGCTTTCATATAAAATTATTTCCATGAAGCTTCCTTTACAATTTTTCAAGTTTATTTTAAATTAAATCATTTTAGTTTAAAATCTTATGACATATTTAGAAATAAAAAATATTTTTAATGAAGAATGGATATTTTACTCAGGAATGGAGTTCAAGTGTTTTATCAAAATTATTTTCCATCTAAGATAATATAGGGTTATGTTTCTATACCTATTATTACATTGATTTGATTATGTTATAATGGAATTATTTTTATGAAGTCCTTTATCGTATATGGATTATGATGGCGTGATGTTTAAGAATCCCACTTTTATTACATGGGTTATGCTATGATGTATGATTTATGATTTTGTGGCACACATAAGAATGGTTTCATTATGAGAAGGGTGGGACCTATATCTCCCTCAAATTAATTGGGTAAAGATTTATATCTCATGAGATAGACATGGATGGAATGGAAAGTTAATCTAGTTCAGTGATACAGGACTGGAACGAGGAGTCAACTCGGTTCAGTAATGGACTTTGTCCACTATGATAGTCTTGGAAATGAGTCTTGACTAATATGAAATTATTTTCTATGATTATGTGTGTATGACACAAAGTTTCATGTTTTATGTTATGATTATTGGGATTACATTTCACTACTATGATTTATCCCATGTTGTGATATTATGATCTCTTTTGCAGGTTAAGATTTTTAAAATGTTATGTTCTTATGAATATGATATGATTGATATTTCCTTTGATTACCCTTACTGAGCATTTTATCTCACCCTTTTGTATGTTTTCTTTTCCCCAGGTTAGGAATAAGGGTATTAAGTAGGATATTCCAAAAGGGACTCTAGATATGATGAAATAAATGGGAGATAATGTAGATGCTTTATGAACCAGTTGTTTATGTTTCCTAGTTTCTAAAGACACTATACCTATACGATCCTATCATGGTTTTGTTATATGTTGTAATAAGTATACTTCAATTTTGAAGTAATAACAATTTATGTAAAGTATTGGTTTTTATAGTTGGTATCAGAGGAAATGTATAGTCAATCTTTGGAAACTAGGATGTGAAAGCCTTAGTAAGGACCCTAAGGATATGTCTAAGCAAATAACACAATATTAGTGTTTTATAAATGGACATGAATAACCTATGATAAGACTTAAAGTGTGAAATTTTATTCTTGATTATGTGGTTTTACTATTATGATTAGTGTTTCTCACACTATGCTTATTGGTTTTAGGCAATGGTTGGAACCTGAAGGAACCGTGTTAATGTTAAATGCGATGGGTAATGAAATGTCCCCCTGAGCAACCAGACCTTATGGGAGCTGGAATGAAAAATCATGTATCCATGTTCACATAACTTTCTCAAGTTGTGAATCATGTAGGACTTCCGAACGAGCAAAGGAAGGAGCAACATTCTGTTGAATCCTTCATGTGGCAGTGTCCACCCTCATTCAGTGGGTCTACTGATCCATTAGTGGCTGAACAATGGATCAGTACCACTGAAAAGATATTTTCAGTTCTATAATGTTCTGAACATGATAAATTCATCTTGGCAGCATATTGTTTGGAAGGTGAAGTTGATCAATGGTGGAATCTTATCAAGAATATGAGGTAAAGAGACAAAATTGAGTCCATGGAATGGGATGAGTTCAAGAACATATTTTTCAATAATTTCTTCCCTCGTATTCTTAGAACAAATATGTAGAAGGAGTTTCTTGAACTAAAGAAAAAGGATGATGAATCTGTTGGTACCTACGAAGCTAATTTTATAAGACTTGCAAGTTATGCTTCTGGAATTATTATCCAATCTAAGAGTAATATTTATCTATTCTTTAGTGGCTTAAAACCAAGTCTTTGAAGGGCGTTAGCCATAAGGGACTTCAATAGCTACGAGGAAATTGTTTGATGTGCTCTCAAGGTTGAGATGGAGATTGGAGTAACCCATAAGTCATATGGGGTTGATAAGAAGTGGAAAATGGAATTCGAAGGGAAATCTAAAGACCACATTGAAAAGAAGATGACTTTTCCCTAATGCTAAAAGTGTGGAAAGAAACATGGAGGGAATTTTCTTAAAGGGACAAGTAAATGTTTAAAATGTGGAAAAGAAGGTCATCGGGAATTTGAATGCCGTAGTGATGGGAAAAATATGTCTAGTGATGTGAACAAAGAAAAGGATACATAGAATGCACCTCCTACACTTCAATGTTACAAGTACAAGGAAATAGGGTATTATGCTAATTAATTCCCTAATCCAAGGGTTGTTGATGATGATCAACGTCAACAAACTCTTAAGTCCAAAGACAAAGGAAAGTCACATGAAATTTCTATCAGTGATATGGATTACGATAACGAAGTGGTGAAAGGTACACTTACCATCCACTCTAAAGTATAAAATTTTGTATTTGATTCTGGATCCACCCACTCTTTTATTTCTGAAGAATGTTCTAAGGGTATCACCATACTACCTCAAAAATTAGCTATTGAGTTAGTTGTGACAACTCCTAATGGCACAACGGTTGCATCAAAAGTTTATAATTCTTCTCTAATTGACGTTTGTGGGAAAGTTATTCCTGAAAATCTTGTGATCCTTCCTATAGTGTAATTTGATGTGATTCTTGACATGGATTGGCTTTCCTTATATGGAGCTCATATCGATTTCCAAAGAAGGGAAGTCACATTTCATATTCCTGATCAATCTATGATCATCTATTGATGCAAGGATGAATATAAACTTTCAATGGAAATTTCTTCCATCTTATGGGTCTTGATTCCAATAAATGAAGGTTATTTATCTCAAATGGTTGGAGAGAAACTCACGATTAATAATATGCCCATTGTACGGGAGTTTGATGATGTATTTCCAGAGTAATTGTCAAGTCTTCCACCAAATCGTGAAGTTGAGTTTTCAATATAACTCATATCGGGTGCTATGCCCATTTCAAAGACACCTTATAGAATGGCCCCAATTGAGTTGCAGGAATTGAAGAAGCAACTCCAAGAGAATCTTGATAAGGGATTCATACGCCCTAGTGCATCACCTTGGGGAGAACCTGTTCTATTTGTTAAGAAGAAAGATAGATCAATGAGACTCTACATTGATTATCGAGAACTTAACAAGATCACTATCAA
This sequence comes from Viscum album, assembly GCA_963277665.1. NCBI lineage: Eukaryota > Viridiplantae > Streptophyta > Magnoliopsida > Santalales > Viscaceae > Viscum > Viscum album. Next base: position 306,843,647 of record OY728136.1, read on the forward strand.
TAACAAATATCCTCTCCCACGCATTGATGACTTATTTGACCAACTATGCGAAGCTCAATACTTTTCCAAGATTGATCTTCATTCATGGTATCATCAATTAAGGGTCAAAAGGGAAGATATACCAAAGACGTCTTTCTGTACAAGGTATGGACACTATGAATTTATAGTGATACCATTTGGTCTTACTAATTCCCCTACTGTATTCATAGATCTAATGAATAGAGTCTTTAGAGACTATCTTGATCAGTTTTTGGTAGTCTTTATAGAAGATATTTTTGTCTATTCAAAGATCAAGGAAGAACATGAAGATCACTTGAGAATTGTATTAAAGACCCTAAGAAAGGATAAGCTTTATGCCAAATTTACCAAGTGTGAATTTTGGCTTCAAAAAGTTTCATTTTTGGGTCACATAATCTCAAAAGAGGGGATATCTGTGGATCCAGCAAAAACAGAGGTTATCGAAAGATGGTCGAGACCAACAACAGTAATTGAGATCCAAATTTTTCTTGGTTTGGATAGATATTATCGACATTTTGTGAAATATTTTTCACGATTATCTAATCCACTCACTAGGTTGACTCAAAAAGGAGTTAAGTTCATTTGGACGGAGGAGTGTGAAGAGAATTTTAAGGAGTTAAAAAGAAGGTTATATGGTGCACCTGTGCTCACACTACCTTATAGTGGAGAAAGGTTTGTGATCTACAGTGACGCATCCAAGAAGGGATTGGGGTGTTTTCTCATGAAAAATGATATGGTGATAGCTTATGACTCACGAAAGTTGAAAATCCATGAGTAAAATTACCCAAATCATGATTTGGAATTATCTGTGGTAATCTTTGCATTAAAGATTTGGAGGCATTATATTTATAGTGAAAGGTGTGATATTTATACTGATCATAAAAGTTTAAAGTATATTTTCACACAAAAGGAGCTGAATATGCGCCAAAGAAGATGGTTGGATCTGATTAAGGATTACAACTGCTCAATTCATTACCACCCTAGGAAAGCAAACAAGGTAGCAGATGCATTAAGTCGACAAGACCATGATAGCTTATCCATGATGAGGATCACAAAAGATCCAATATTTATGGATTTACAAAGGATGGATCTTGGAATTATAATGGAAGGGGAAAATCTTATCTTTCTCAAATGAATGTTCAACCATCTATACATGTGAAGATTAAAGAGGCACATAAAGAAGATGTAGTTTTACAAAAGAAGGTGAGAAATGTTCCTGAATTCCACATTGATTGTGATGAAATAATAAGGTTATGGAATCGGGTTTGTGTTCCTCTCATCCCAGAATGAAAGAAGGAAATATTGGATGAAGCTCATAGTTCTTCATTCTCTATTCACCATGGAATCAAAAAGATGTATGGGGACCAGAAGGAGTACTTCTTGTGGGATGGCATGAAAAGTGATGTTGATGAATATGTCTCTCAATGCTTGGTTTGTCAACAAGTTAAAGCTGAGAGAAAGAAGTCTAAGTGGATGTTATAACCATTACCCATACCAGAATGGAAATGGGAAAACATCACTATAGACTTTGTCAATGGACTTCCTAAAATATCCAAAGTCAATAATTCTATCTGAGTTATAGTTGATCGTCTTACGAAGTCGGAACACTTCATTGCTATTAGAGAAGATTTCTCTCTTGATCATTTTGCCAGGATATATGTGAAGGAAGTGGTAAGATTTCATGGAGTACCACTTTCCATTATATCTGATCAGGATTCGAGGTTTACCTTGAAGTTTTGGCGAAGTCTTCAGCATACTCTAGATACAGAGTTGAGTTTCAGCACTGCTTATCATCCTCAGACAAACGGTCAGTCTGAGAGGAAAATTCAAACTCTAGAAGACATGTTGAGAGCTTGCTCTATGGATTTCAAAGGTGGTTGGGATAAACACCTACCTTTGGGGGAATTTTCTTATAATAATATCTTTCACTCCAGTATTTAGATGGATCCTTATAAATCTCTTTATGGAAAGAAATGCATAACTCTAACTTGTTGGGATAAAGTTGGGGAAAGAAATCTATTAGGACCTGATCTTGTTGATGAGATAGCAGGAAAGGTAAGATCTATTCAACAACACATAAGAGCATCTCAGAGTCGACAAAAAAGTTATGCCGATAACTAAAGAAAATACCTAGAGTTTGAAGTGGGTGATAAAGTGTTCTTACGAATATCTCCTTGGAAGAGAGCAATGAGATTTGGAAAGAAGGGCAAGCTGAGCCCTAGGTATATTGGTCCTTTTGAAATACTGGATTGTGTTGGGAAGGTAGCTTACCGATTGGAACTTCCACCGAATCTCTCTCAAGTTCATGATGTGTTCCATGTATCTCTCCTGAGAAAGTACATACCCAATCCTTCACATGTACAAAGCTCAGAAGTTGTACCGTTGGAGAAAGATCTTTCTTATCAAGAACATCCAATAGAGATCCTGGATTGTAGCGAAAAAGTTCTACGAAACAAGACCACTCGCTTGGTTAAAGTTTTATGGAGGAACCACCAATTAGATGAAGCTACATGGGAACCTGAGGATATGATGAGGGAGAGGTATCCTCATCTGTTTGTTATGAAGTGACAAATTTTGAGGGTGAAATTCTTTTTAAGGGGAGTAGAATCTAACACCCTGAGATTTTATGAGAAATATTTTGTTTTTATGTATTATGTTATATGAAACACCAAAGGAATCTTTCACTACACACAACATTGTCTTGGCTTGTGTCTCATGCAAGAGCAACCTTCCTCGATAGCTTGCGTTGTACGCAATACCGAGTTTCACTAAACAACGATATGTTATTAAAATATTATATAAAATAGCCGTTATAAATAGTAATACCCACTTTTTTAAATTTTATCTTTCAAAATGGACTTCATTTTTGGATTTGGAATATCTAAATTAGCTTAGGGTGAATTTTTTTTATTTTTCTGAAAACTTTCAATTTTTGATGAATAGTGAAAAACACTGAGTTATAGTTTAAAACTGAATTTTTATTTAAATAATTATTTATTTTATTTAAAATTATTTTAGGTCAAAATAGATACATAATACCTATATAATATCAATTTAATTCATTGGAGTCATTTTATAATAATTTTAGATATATAAAAAAAATTGAACTTTTTACCGTCTTTTACCCACCTCCTAGGAGAATTTTTAAATTTACATAAAACATAATATTACCGCTTCTATGAGTTGAATTTCGAAAATCTGAGAGACATGGATAATATCAAGGAGTAAAATATGGTTCAATTAGATAAAAATAATTTTTGGTGAATAGTAACTTTTTACTTTTATTTACCACGGTTAAAAGTAAATAGGGTAATTAAGGGTAAAAATGATATTATTATTACCCTAACACATGTCCTAATTCTATTGGATAAGTATAATTCGACCAAAAACAACCTTATAAATAAAATATGAACCTCTTTGGTCCACTTGGATTAGATTAGGACACTTATTATTATTTTATTTAAATAAGAGTTAAAAGAGTTAAAATCAAAGTATAATAACTAAAACATTTTTAATATAGGGTTATACATAAGATAAATTTGACTATAAATATTAATTAGAAAGATAAAAATATTTCTTACATAATGGTATATTATTTATATTTTTTAGACATTAAATAATTTAATTTATTTATGACACAATGATGATGCAGTAATTACCTTATTAATGAAATATTAACATAATTGATATTATAAATACACAAATAAATGTAATTTGAGACTTTTTATGTATTAAACTAATTTTCAAGGTTAATATATCATATTATGGTTTGTTATATAAATTTACTTGAAGTAATAATGCTTTTATGAATTTAGGAAAAACAAAATACCAAATATTGTCAAAATTGACATAAAAGAGTTTTTAAAACAAATATTATATTATTAATTGATATTCTCTTCCTAAAAATATAATGTTCGGAAAAAAGGATTATATAATTATATGTGTATCATTAATTAACAACTTGGGTTCACTTGGATGTATATAGTAAGTTTATTAACCATATAATATAAAAATACAAAGAGACATGGTAAATGTTAAACTATTTAACTAAGAGTTAAATATAAATGATAAGGTTGATTTAGTGATTCAAACCTATTTTAAACCTATTGGTTGAGTGTATTTCGACCAATTCCCACATTAGGATCGAAATAAATCAATTTGGAGCCATTATAAACCGAATATAAATTTATTATAAAATAATATTTTAAGTTTTTCCTAGGGTGACCCTCACCTCTCTTATAAAAAGGGCACTCCCCCTTCTCTCTAATTCACACCTCCAAAGCCATTTGGCTCGGCCAACCCCTGCCCAAATACCCTCGAAACTGTCCTCCCTTCATCCTAGAGGCATTCCTTTAGTCAAAAAGCCAACCTAAGGATCCCTTTTTATCAAATCAAAAGGAAGAACTCGAAGAAGAGATAAATATCTCACCACATATTTCAAGTTCCTTTCTTCTTCCACTTCCTCCTTCTTTGTTGTTTCCATTCTAAAATAATAACTCCAATATCTTATATATACTGTGATTTTATTATAAAAATCGTACAACCATATTAGTTATTTTATCCATCCTATTAATGAAAAAGTCACCACACGTGCGTACGTACGGCTTACCGTCTCCACGTCGTGGTGTAGTTTGTTATTCAAACATTTCATCATTTGGATGGGTATAATAATGAGTGTAAATGATATAAATAATAAATATAACATTATTATGATTATGTATATATGATATATCATCAAATTATATACGATTTTAATATCAAAAGAATGATATCATCGCTCGTGCGTACGTACGGCCTACCGTCTCCACGATGTGATGCGACTATTTCTACATGATCATCATTGAATAATGATTATATAAATGAATTTAATGAATAAATATGATATATATTACACTAATACCATTATGTAAATGAGGTATATATAACCTAAAAATGGGAATAAGAATTTATTTGATAAAACACGCATAAGAACATAAAGGAATGAACACCCGAATAACAAGTAGCAATGAAATATTACTAATAAGAAGATAAGAATATGACCATATATGATATGATAACAATTAATATGATTCTGTAATAAGTAAATGACATTATTTAAATCATTATATAGGAGTTTCGGATATGTACGAAGCATATCGGACTTAAGGTAAGGGAAAATCTCACAATCTCAGTTTTTATCCAAGATTGTTTATACTTTGGTATTTACTGGGGCATATTTATCATCCACATCCATGTTTCCTTAATATGTAATATTATTTATATCCCCATAAAATTGTTTAAATCCAATTTTACCTATTGGCGAGTTTTTAGTAAAAGATATTAAAGGAATCTTTTTTCTTTTTTAGTACGAGATACTTTTGACTTTTCTAGCCAAAGTACGGGAAGAATGATTTTTTTAACTTATACGGGATGAATGGATTTTTATGCTTTCATAGAAAATTATTTCCATGAAGCTTACTTTACAAGTTTACAAGTTTATTTTCAATTAACTCCATTTAGTTTAAAATTGTATGACATATTGAGAAATAAAAAATGTTTTTAATGAAGAAAGGATGTTTTCCTCAGGAATGGAGTTCAAGTGTTTTATCAAAATTATTTTCCATCTAAGATAATATAGGGTTCTGTTTCTATCCCTATTATTACATTGATTTGATTATGTTATTATGGAATTATTTTTATGAAGTCCTTTATCATATATGGATTATGATGGCATGATGTTTAAGAATCCCACTTTTATTACATGGGTTATGCTATGATGTATGATTTATGATTTTGTGGTACACATAATAATGGTTTCATTATGAGATGGGTGGGACCTATATCTCCCTCCAATGCATTGGGTAAAGATTTATATCTCATGGGATAGACATGGATGGAACAAAAAGTTAATCAAGTTCAGTGATATAGGACTGGAACGAGGAGTGAACTCGGTTCAGTAATGGACTTTGTCCACTATGATAGTCTTGGAAATGAGTTTTAACTAATATGAAATGATTTTATATGATTATGTGTGTATGCCACAAAGTTTCATGTTTTATGTTATTATTATTTGGATTACATTTCACTACTATGATTTATCCCATGTTATGATATTATGATCTCTTTTTCACGTTAAGATTTTCAAAATGTTATGTTCTTAAGAATATGATATGATTGATATTTCCTTTGTTTACCCTTACTGAGCATTTGAGCTCACCCTTTTGTATGTTTTGTTTTCCCCAGGTCAGGAAGAAGGGTATTAAGTAGTATATTCCAAAAGAGACTCTAGATATGATTAAATAAATGGGAGAAAATGTAGATGCTTTATGAACCAGTTATTTATGTTTCCCAGTTTCTAAAGACATTATACTTATACTGTCCTATCATGGTTTTGTTATATGTTGTAATAAGTATGCTTCAATTCTGAAGTAATAAAAATTTATGTAAATTATGGGTTGTTATAATCATATTTTATTCCTAAGGTTTATTTTGGTTGAAATACACTTATCCAATATAATTAGGACATGTGATAGGGTAATTATAATATCATTTTTACCTTTAATTACCTTATTTAATTTTAACCGTAGTAAATAAAATTCAAAAGTTAGTATTCACCAAAAATTATTTTCATCCTATTGGAACACATTTTACTTAATGATTTCAACTGTGTCTCTTGGATTTTTGAAATTCAATTCACAGAAGTGGTAAAATTACGTTTTATGCAAATTTGAAAATGTGCCTAGAAGGTGGGTAAAAGACGTTAAAAAGTTCAATAAACTTTTATATATATAATATTATTATAAAATGACTCCAATGAATTACATTGGACTAATATAGGTATTATGTATCTATTTTGAATTTAAAATAAATTTAAATAAACATATTAATTATTTAAATAAAAGTCAGTTTTAAATAATAACGTAATGTTTTTCACTATTCATCAAAAATTTAAAGTTTTTAGAAAAATACCAAAAAATCACCCTAAGCTAATTTTGATATTCCGAATCCAAAAATGAAGTCCATTTTGAAAAATAAAATTTATAAAATTTCAAAAATTGGTTATTACTATTCATGACTGCTTTTAAAATGGCTAGTTTTATTTGTCATGGTGTGCTAGAACTCGAAGTTGCATACAGCACAATCTATTGTATTATTCAAAGGGAAACGTATTGTGGAAGCTTGGGGTGTTACATTTTTTCCTCCTTCAAATAATTTCATCCTCAAAATTTCTAGAATATTACTGCATAAAATGATTTGGGTGGTTCTTAATCATAAGTTCCTTAGGTTCCCACGTTGCCTCTTCCATTTTATGGTTTCTCCAAAGAACTTTTACCAGATGAGTCATCTAGTTTCTCAACACTTGTTCTCTGGTATCAATAATCCTGATAGGCTCTTCACAATAAGGCATATCTGGTTCCAGTTCAATATTTTCATAGTTGAGTACATGTGTTGGGTCAGGCATGTATTTTTTCAACATTGATACGTGGAACACATCACAAACTTTGGAGGGACTTGGCAGCATTGTCAAACGATAATCTACAACTCCAATTCGTTCTATAATTTTGAAAGGTCTGATATACCTGGGACTCAATTTACCCTTCTTAATAAATCGTATAACACCCTTTCATGGATATATCTTCAAGAAAACATGATCTCTTACTTGAAATTATAAATCCTTCCTTCGGTTATCGGCATAGATCTTTTGCCTAATTTGAGCTGCTTTGATGTGGGTTTGGATAATCTTCACCTTTTCCATTGTTTCCTCAAAATGTTCTAGGCCTATGAGTTTTCTTTCACCAACATCATCCCAAAAAGTTGGTGTGCGACATCTCTTTCTATATAACGCTTCATATGGTGCCATCTGAATACTTGAATGGAATCTATTGTTATAGTAAAATTCTACCAGAGGTAAATACTGATCCCACATACCTTGAAATTCAAGTGAGAAAGATCTCAACATGTCTTCTAAGGTTTGAATAGTCTGTTCTGATTGTCCATCAGTTTGAGGGTTGTAGGTAGTGCTCAAACAAAGTTCAGTATCTAGGGATTTCTGAAGACTTTTCCAGAATCTTGATGTAGAATGGGGATCAAGATCAGAAACAATCGATTGGGGTACACCATAAAGCATTAAAAATTCATTAATGTATAGTCTTGTTAAACATTCAATTGGTAAATCTTCTCTTATAGAAAGAAAATATGTTAACTTGGTAAGATGATCAACAATGACCCATATTGTATCATTCCTTCTAGGAGTCTTTGGTAGTCCCATGACAAAGTCCATAGTAATAGCATCCCATTTCCACTCGGGTATGGGAAGAGGTTGAATGACTCATCCATGATGTTGTCTTCCAGCTTTCACCTATTGAAAAACCATACATATTGACACATAATCATCAATCTCCCTCTTCATGCTATCCCACCAAAAATGTTTCTTCAAATATCTATACATCTTAGTGCTACCAGGGTGTATAGAGAAATTGGAGCTATGAGCATCATCCAACAATTCCCTTTTTAGATTTCATATATCAGGAACACAAATTCTTTTCCCAAATTTAAAAATTCCATCTTCATATACGAAGTCGATCAATCTCCCATCACTAATAGATTTAATTTTCTTTTGAAACTCCTCATCATCAGTCTGAGAAATTTTTATCCCTTCTAGTAAAGATGGATTGGCAAACATTTGAAAAAGTATTGATGTTTCACCTTCCATGATTATTCCCATATCCATCTTTACTAGATCCATGAACCTATGATCCCTTTCAACTCTCATCTTGTTCATAACTCCATGATAATTTCTGTTCAAACCATATGCCACTTTATTTGCCTTCTCTGGGTGGGAGTGTATAGTGCAATCATAATCCTTGGGTAGTTCAATCCATCAACTTTTCCTCATATTGAGTTCTTTCAATGAGAAAATATACTTCAAACTCTTGTGATCGGTATATATCTCACATTTTTTACCATATAGATTGTGTCTCCATATCTTCAGAGAAAATATTACAGCTACTAACTCAAGATCATGAGTATGATAGTTTTGTTCATAAATTTTTAGCTATTGTGATGCATAAGCAATAACTCTATCATTCTGCATAAGGACACAACCAAGTCCTTTCTTTAATGCATCACTATAAATAACAAACCCATCATTCCCTGATGGTAGAGTCAAGATAGGATCATTGACTAATCTTCTCTTTATCTCTTCAAAACATTCTTTGCACTCTTTTTTCCAAACAAATTTAACCCCTTTATGTGTGATCTTGGTTAATGGGTTAGCCAATCAGGCAAAATTCTGGACGAAACACCGATAATAACCTACTAAACCAATAAAACTGCATACCTTAGTAATACTTGTTGGTTCTGGCCATTCTTGTATCGATCTTATCTTAGAATTATCAACGGAGATTCCATCCTTAGAGACAATATGGCCAAGAAAAGAAATCACTTGAAGTCAGAATTCACACTTGCTAAACTTCCCATATAATTCATTTCTTCTAAGAGTCTTTAGAATAGTGTACAATTGATTTTCATGATCTTCATAGCTTTTTTATTATACCAAGATATCATCAATAAATACCACTACAAAGTCATCAAGATATTACTTGAAAACTCTATTCATTAGATCCATGAAAATAGAGGGTGCATTAGTCAGTCCAAAAGGCATTACTATAAACTCTTAATCCCCATACCTAGTTTGAAATGTTGTCTTTGGAATGTCTTCCTTTTTCAAACAAAACTGATGGTATCTGGATCTAAGATCAATCTTTGTAAAATATTGAGCTCCATGAAGTTGATCGAATAAATCATTAATGCAAGGTAGGGGATACTTGTTCTTTATTGTTATAGCATTGATCTCCCTATAGTCAATGCACAACCTTATAGATCCATCTTTCTTCCTAACAAAAAGAATAGGGGCTCCCCATTGAGAAACACTAGGGAAAATAAATCATTTATTACTCAATTACTCTATTTGTTTCTTTAGTTACACTAATTCCACAGTGTCCATTATATAAGGGGTCTTTGATATGGGCCTTGAACCAGGAATTAAATCAATAGAAAACTCAATTTCTCATTCTGGAGGATGTCCAGGTAAATCCTCTGGAAAAACATCAATATATTCTTGCACAATAGGTACATCCTCTATTCGAACATTCTTTTCCTCACCCATAGTTATTCCACTCCCTTCCTCTCCAATAATTGAATTTAGTAGAGCTGCTGGGGGTGGATCTAGATGAGAATTAGATGGTGATGTTTCTGCTCTAAAGATAATGTATTCCTTGTCATCATCAAAAATTGTAACCTCCTTCTTCTTACAATAAATTTTTGCATCATGGTCCGAAAGACAATCCATACTGAGGATTATATCAAATTCAATCATGCGTATAACAATGAGATCAGCAGATAAATCATGTTTATATTCCATAATGGTAACTGATTCACAAAACTTTGTTACAATGATACTTCCCTTAGAATTTTTAACTGGAAACTCCCTTGTTAAATCAAATTGGAAATATCTAATTTTCTTGGAAAAATAGGAAGATATGAAATAATTTGATGATCTATAATCAAATAAATCATTGGATAAATTTGAGTAAATGATTAATGTACCTTCTACCATGTCATTTGGAACTTCAACCTCTATAGTTGTGATTGCATAAGATTGTAATTTCTCCCTTGTCCTTTTCTGAGGAAAGTTCCCTTGATGATTAGGAAATTAATTTGAATAATGCCCCATTTATTTACAACTGAATCATTCAACATTGACAGCCTCTTTCTTCCCTTTGCAATCACGAGCTTGGTGTCCTTTTTCTCCACACTTGTAACAAACTCTCATTCCCTTCAGGAAAGTACTGGGGTGTTTCTTCCCACATTTACTGCAGGATGGAAATTCAACTTTTCCCTTCTTCCCCTTATTTCCATTTCCAAAGTGTTCAGAAAATCTCTTCTTCTCTTGCTTTGCTTTAAAGTCATAATACTTATAGAATTCCTTTTCTATCTTGATAAGACATGAGACTATATCTTCGTACAACGAGAAATATTGTGAGACTAATGCTCGACGAATAAATGGTTTTAACCCATCAAAGAATCGATCAATATTACTCTTTGGGTTATGTATATAATCTGTAGCATGCCTTTCTAACCTTGTAAAGTTAGCCTCATACTTTGCGACATTCTCATCCTCCTTTTTCCTTAGACTCAAAAATTGTATTTCCATATCCGCTCAATGGTCACAAGGAAAGTATTTTTCTAATAAAATATCATTAAACTCCCTCTATTCTATATTTGATACTTCTTCATCCTCCTTTGTGTTTTGAATTAATGACCACCATTGACCTACATCTCCTGTGAGGCGATAAACTGCCATGACAACTTTTTCTCTTTCGCTAATCCACAAAGCATGAAATATTTTCTCCAAGGAACTTATCCATTTATTAGATAAAAATAGATTTGTAGTCCCATTTAATGTTGGTGGTTGTTGTCTCGTGAAGCGGTTTAACATTTCTACTCTGTGTTGTGGATCAGGGCGCTCCATATGGGTAAGGTTATTATTCATAACCTGGGTGAGTTGTCCCAGTATGGTTATAAGTTATTCAGCAATAGTTGCATCACCAGCTCCACTATAATATCTTAAGTAGGAGGGAAATACCTACATGGATTACATGCGCTGATACAGTTTCCATTCCTTCCACTAGGTGCCATTTCAAAACAATGGCATACACTAATCAGTTTATGAATCGCAATACATAATTACAAAATAGTAAAATACCTAACATAAATTGAATAGTTTATGCATATAATCCATAATCATAAAAAAATGTTTTCTTTGAGGAAGTATTTACTCATAAATCCTTCATAATGGTTTGTAAATAAAATTTGAATTATCCTAATAATATCCCCTGGGAGTCTCGTAACCAAGAGTGCAGCAAGTCCTATTGTCATGCACCAGTTCTCGTTCAAGTCTAGCTCAAAGTGGTATTTTCGGGTTTTACCCCTAGGTACATCTCTTCCAGATTTGCTTCTACCTGCTCGTATCCATATAGGGATGTATTTCTTGGAAAAACCACATAATATTTATATTACAAAAAATTTTGGATGTTCTTCTATATTAATCCTAAAATCCTATCTTATGGTAATGTTCTCTAATCAGATTTTTTTCTAAATCTGTCTTCCAAGGTTTGTACTAAACTTCCTATGATACCAACTGTAATGCTCTGACCCTAGTTACCCAGAGTCGGTGCATTATTACATAACATTGGCTTGATCACAATAGATTAAGTCTCAAAAGACCAATTTGTTTAGTAGCCTTGCAAGTACTAGATACATACATAAGTTTTAAATTACATCATTAAATAAAAAAACAACATTGTGTCCCCTTTGAACACACTCATATCGGCCTATCCCTGAAGGTTAATTATAATATACTTCTTCATATCCTGGGAAAAATAAAACATAAGAAAGGGGTGAGCTCAAATGATCAGTAAGGATAACAATATAGTAGAAACTATCATAAATAAGAATGAACATTTAAGGAAATGTATAAGACTAAAACAAAAGTCTTTTAAAATTAAACTTCAGTATAATATGGAAAAGATAAATCAATTAATTCCATTTAATTTTTCACATGGATATTCTACTAGTCGAATAGTCACATGTAATATCAATAGCTAATTTCATAATGATGGAATTCATAATTTCGGACATCATAACCGCATAGTCAAGGCCTCGTGCCAAGACTACAAATAAGATTTTTTCAAGGCCTTTTGACAAGACACTATTTTGTCTCATGAGACCTACCGATGCATCAAGGAGCTATAGTGGGCTCCACCCATCACATACTAAGTCCAATGCATTCCTCATATGAAAATTTTGAAACATAATATAAAAAATTGTATTAAAATTAGCATACAAAATGTTAATAATTTAACCATAAACCATGAATGGTATAAAAATAGCACATCCACAGTAAAACATATCACAAAACCTTTAATACAATATGGAATATTGTATCATAATAAATCAACTTCAAACAAATGTAAAATCCAACGAAGGATGTTGATATAGATAAAATAAATCCAAAAACTATTTGAGAGGAAATATTTATTTCTAAATTAAAATAATTCAAAAGTTAAGAAAACATTTATTTTAAAAATATTCTTATAAGATTTTAAGGAAATCTTTGAAGGTGTTATAATGGCAGAAAATATATGCACCCGTTGTATAAGTTAAAAAAACATTATTTCCTTAATTTGTCGAAAAGGTCATAAAGTACCTTGTTTGGAAAGTGATGGAAAGTTTCCTTTCAAACCATTTTATAAAAAGTAAAACAAGGGAATAAATGACTTTAACCCATATTCTAGTAAATATTAAAAATTTCTTGAAATTCATTTATAAGAAATATAGATGTGGATGATAAATAAGTCCCAGTAGATACTCACGTATAAACAACCTCGGATAATAAAGAGATTGTAAAATTAACCCTTACTTTGTATTATTCCTTAGTCGAGCGTAAGTTAAACTACTTTATAATGGTTAAATAATTTTTATTAAATTATACAGGAATCCACATACATAAATATGATATCATATATTATCTTCTAATATTGCATTGTTAATAATATTTTAGTACTATCATTGTTTCTGGTGTTAACTGATTCATTTTCCTTTATATGTTTTGTTACGTAAGTTATGTTTTTTATGGATAGGATGTATTTTATTCATATCCAGAATGATACTAAGTTCTCAAATATTACTTTTAATCATCAAATGAAAATTTTTCTTGAATGGTTACTATGGGGAATGAAATCTCATCACGTCGTGGAGACGGTAAGCCGTACGTACGCACGAGCGACAATACCATTCTATTGATGGTGAAATCGTATGCAGTTGGATGGTATATTATATATAAAGAATCATTAACATGTTATTTTTATTATTTACATTAATTTTACTCATTATTATACCCATCCAAATAATGAAGTGTTGAATAACAAACTACACCATGACGTGGAGACGGTAAGTCGTACGTACGCACATATGGTGACTTTGTCATTCATAGGATGGATAGAATAATGAATATGGATGTACTATATTTATAATAACATCACATTATGTAGAGGGTATTGGAGTTATTATTTTGGTATGGAAATAAAAAAGAAAGAGGAAGTGGAAGAAGAAAAGAACTTTGAAATAGGTGATGAAATAATTACCTCTTCTTCGGGTTCTTCCTTTTGATTTGAAAAAAGGGCTCCTTAGGTTGGATTTATGATCAAATTAAGGCCTATAGGTTTAATTAAGGGTATTTGGGAGGATATTTGAGTAGGTTTTGGCCGAGCCAAATGGCTTTGGAGGTGTGATTTTGAGATAAGGGGAAGTACCCTTTTATAAGAGAGGTGAGGGTCACTTTAGAAAAAGCTTGAAATATTATTTTATTATAAAATTATTTTTGGTTTATAATGGGTCCAAATGGATTTATTTCTAGTCTAAGGTGGGGATGGGTCTAAATCCTCTCAACAAATAGGTTTTAGATAAGTTTAGGTCACCATATTAACCTTATCTTTTATATTTAACTCTTAGTTAAATAGTTTAACTTTTACAATGTCTTCTTGTATTTTTATATTACATGGTTAATAAACATACTATAAAATTAAAAACGAACCTAAAGTGGTTCATTAATTACATATATATCATTAAATAAGTCCTTTGGACAAACCTTATATTTTTAGGAATATTATATCATTTTATAATATAGTATTTTTTTTAAAAACTCATTTATGTCAATTTTGACACTATTTAGTATTTGGTTTTTGTGAAAGTCAAAAAAAAACTTTATTACTTTGAAAAAAAATACTTTAAATCAATCCTTACATGCCATATTAACCAATAAAATTAGTGTAATGCATAAAAAGTCTCAATTTACATTTATTTTGATATTTATAATATCAATTATTTTAATATTTCATTAATAAGGTAATTACTGCATCATCATTGTGTCATAAATAAATTTAACTATTTAATGTATAAAATTATAAATAAAATACCATGATGTATTAAATATTTTTAGATTTATAATTAATATTTATAATCTAATTTATCTTATATATAAACCTATATTAAAAATGGTTTAGTTATTAAAATTTAAATTTAACACTTTTAAGTCTTCTTTAAATATAATAATAATAAATGTCCTAATCTAATCCAAGTGGATAAAATAGGATCATATTTTATTCCTAAGGTTTATTTTGGTCGAAATACACTTATCCAATAGAATTAGGACATGTGTTAGGGTAATTATAATATAATTTTTACCTTTAATTACCCTATTTAATTTTAACCGTGGTAAATAAAATTCAAAAGTTACTATTCACCAAAAATTATTTTCATACTATTGAACCACATTTTACTTACTGATATCAACTGTGTATCTCATATTTTTGAAATTCAATTTACAAAAGTGGTAAAATTACGTTTTATGCAAATTTGCAAATGTGCCTAGAAGGTGGGTAAAAGACGTTAAAAAGTTCAATAAAATTTTATATATCTAATCTTATTATAAAATGGCTCCAATTAGTTAAATTAGAATAATATAGGTATTATGTATCTATTTGAATTAAAAATAAATTTAAATAAAAATAATTATTATTTAAATAATGTTCAGTTTTAAACAATAACGTAGTGTTTTCACTATTCATCAAAAATTCAAGATTTTCAGAAAAATACCAAAAAAATACCCTAAGATAATTTTGATATTCCGAATCCAAAAATGAAGTCCATTTAGAAAAATAAAATTTATAAAATTTCAAAAAGTGGGGATTACTATTCATAACTGCTTTTAAAACGGTTAGTTTGATTTTCCGTGGTGTGCTAGAACTCAAAGTTTCGTACAGCACAAGCTATTTTATTATTCAAAGGGAAACGTATCGTAGAAGCTTGGGGTGTTACAATGAAAATAAATAACCTAGGTTAAACCTAAGGTGTTTTAGATTTAAGATAAGGTGTCATGATTTAAAAATACTATAAATGATATTATAGATAAACCCTAGACCAGGGAAGGACCTATGTGAAAATAAATTGATGAAGTATTTAGGTATTAGTTTTGTATTGGAAACCTCTGTTAAAAGGATATTTAGTGATTAACATTATTTCAAGTATGTCCATCATATGTATTTTTTAAATTATATTAATTTGGTTTTAGAAAAGGAAAATCTGTAAGTCGGGTGAAAACCAACCAAATCCAGCAAGGTTGTAGGTCTTGAACCCATAACCGAAGGACAATAATGGTTTCACACCAACCATTGACTTATGCAATGCCATGGTTAATTTTTCATTGATTTTAGTTAAAAAAATTGAATAATAAATGTTAATGATGAACCAGTAGTATAAATTTTTAGGATTAGAGATTAATCTATGAACCATATTATTTTTGGAACATAGTTAAAGAAAATTGTTAGATTTTTCACTCTTTTATAGGCCTTAAGATCCTTTAAAAGTTTATTTTAGTGATTTAAGCATAAAAAGTCATTATTGGTAATTAATTACTAGGAGTAAAGGAATTCATTAGAATTTGATTTATGCATAACCAAAAGTTAAAATTTTTTATATGAAATTTAAACCTATCTAGTAAGAATATTTCATTATATTCTTAGTCAGTAAAAGAATTAACCAACATTAGGAATATGACTTCGAAATAAAATGTTGTCCTAATAACTTAATTTCTATCGAACCAATGGTCTTATAAATGATAAAAGGTTTATGTCTTTGAGGCCCTAAACTTTCTACTAACCATTCACTTGTTTATGATTGTTGGTTTCATTCATTCTCTATAAATATTTATGATTTTCCTCCAAGTATGTATTTTAACATACCACTATTGTTCTTCTACTTAGATTCCTAGTTACATGGTAGTTCATGTGACCCTTGTACTTTCCATTCTCTCTTTTTTAAAGGATGGATTGTGTACCATTCTCATGATGTGAGATTTCAAACAAAGTAAGTATCAAACAATATATAACCATTATCGAGTTTAAATTTCGAGGACGCAATTTATATAAGGTGGGGAGAATGTGACGCCCTAAAAATCTAAATTAAGAACCTTGTATTTGATAATGTTTATGATACACGAAACCAAGAATGTAAGGTACTATAATATCTGGATACTTTATAATATATTTAATATTTAAAATATATTCTATATATTTCAATGCATGAAACACTAATTTAGTGTGCGTTACATGTAAGATAAGCCTTCTCTGATGGCTTGCATTACATGCAAGACTGAGTTTTATTGAACAATAATATATTATTAAAATATAATGAGATATAAACTAGCTATTAATTTAGTAGTTATTAATAGTAATAACAAAATTCTGAAAATTATGGTTTATAAAAATATTCAATGAATTAATTGGTTACAAATTAACTATAAATGAATATAAAAATAAATTGAATATAAGGAGAATATTTTTATTAAAAACTATTTTTTTGCTAAAAAAGTTGTTTTACACTAATAGATTAAATTAATTACAATTAGTGAGTGATATTGATGTAATATATATATATATATATTATATTTAACTAAATATTTTTTATATTCATCCATTAGGTTTTATAAACATAAGATAAGGAAAAACTCTATTTTACCCATAAAAACTATATTTTTATAAAGGAAATTTTACCACATTTTAATGGAGAACCAATTTTAATTCACAATTTCGACACTTTAATTGCTTTAATATGTCAAAATTAACTATAGATTTGAAATATAAACAAAATAATTAGGTTAGGGTGAATTTTTTATATTTTTCTGAAACATTCTATTTTTAACAAATAGTTAAAAATAGTGAATTTTAGTTCAAAAATACTTATTCATCTAATTTTTTTATTACCTTAAATTATATTTTCAATTAGTTTTAAAGTTTAATTGGATCATATTTTTATAAATTAATAAAATTTATGTACTTGGAATCAATTTCACTTTGAAATTGATTATAAAAACATAGAAAACTTCCTGACGTTTTTACTTTAAAACCCTACATTGTTGTCCCGCATGCAG
The DNA here is from genome assembly GCA_963277665.1 of Viscum album. Lineage (NCBI taxonomy): Eukaryota > Viridiplantae > Streptophyta > Magnoliopsida > Santalales > Viscaceae > Viscum > Viscum album. Next base: position 306,861,693 of record OY728136.1, read on the forward strand.
GATGAATATTAAATTAATTTCTGCCACTTCTATGATTTAAATTTTGAAAAATGAATTAAATATTTTTAATAATCATTATTTATAATTTCTAACAATGCTGAATTTTTTTTACCCAAAATATTATGGAAAGTGATTAAAATTAATTACAATTATTAATGAAAAATTAAGCTTAATGAAGGACTAAACCTTTATCTTAAGGGCCCAAATGACCAATAAACTTGTAAAAAATCCATTGGATGTATATAATTCTTCTATTAACCTTAAATTATTAAATTAGTTTGTTTTTTATGACTTTTTTTAGGTAAAAACATAGGTACACCTAAATTGTTTCCAAAAATTTCAAGTGAGTCATTTTCCTTCCCTATAAAAGGCCACCACCACTTACCATTCCTTACACATCTAAAAAAACTTAGTTTTGGAAAATATCCTCAAAACTAACTTCCCAAAATCCCTACCCTCAACCTTGAATCCTCCTTTTGGTAAAAAATACTCCCAAGAAATCCTTTTGGTATAAACCAAAAGAAGTTACCCGATTAAGAGGTAACATTTTTCCTTAAGATTTTTAGTTTTATTTCCATTATCCAAACCCTCATATTTTATTATTATATTCTTGTATAAAAACAATATTATACTCAATATACTAGGATATTTTTATTTTAAGGTTTTTACCAACACTTATACACACTTTCATCTAATCGGTAACGAACATATTGTTTCTGTGTACCGTGAATCACTGCCTCATGAAATGACGATTGTTCATTTTTCCTTATGATATAAACTATTATTATATATTATATATATATATATATATATGTATATATATTACTTATTTATACTTATTTAATCCTTTTATGACATATACCTTTAATACTTTCCATTTTTCATTAATACGATAACATCGTTTGAGGAAGTGTGGACTACCGCCCCCTCAAAGCGATGTGATTCGTTCACACAATCAATGGAATATATAAAGGATGATTATAATTAATAATATGTTAAATAAAGAACCTATATATGATATTAATGAAATTATTACCTTTCTGTAAATATATATATATATATATATATCATTTTATTTATTACCCTTTCACACACTTAAAACAGTGATAATGTTATTTGTAAACGTGTGGACTACCACCTCCTCAACATGATGTGATTCCTTTTTCATCAAAAAATTCTATATATAAGTATATATTATTAAATAATATGTTATTTATGATATAATTATCATTTTTTAGAGATATAATGCTACTTAACTTCTTTCTGTAACGATCATTGAAAAATGAGAATGTTACTCATGCCTACATATGTATTACCATCTCCATGATTGTAATATTGATTAATTTTTCATAACCATATTTAATAATTGATTTTAAAATTATAATTAATTTATAAATATGATAATTATGTAATTTTTATTATTCTGGAGATGTTATATAATGACCCTTTTGACCATTGTTGACCTACCAAAGTCGTTTTTGACACATAAACCGAATTTAGTCAAAACACCTGACGTAAACATAATTGTTTAAGTAGTTGAATACAAGATAGTAAAAAGTGAAATAAAATTAATGATAAACACAAAAAAGGTTCTCATGAAATTAAAAAATTAAAATATTTTTATTATACAGGAAGTTAAAGGATGTTCACCTGAAAGGAAACTCAAGGTAAGGGATTCGCATCTCAATTTTTAGATTTGTGAGATAAATGTCATATTCACCACTTACATATTTTGTGTGGTGTATCTACTGCCCATTTTGTTATATTATATAATTAATCCTTTTATTTTCATGGTATCTTAAACTTTCATTTAATATTATTCATTCATGATTTTTATGATTTAAAATGTTTCAAAGTGGTATGGGACACTTTGGAATTTTTAAAGATTATTTTCCTCAATAATAACTTTATTGATATTTAAATGGTATTTATGTTCTAGGAAATTATATGAAAATTGTTAAATAAAACATTTAATTTTCTATCATATGGTTATTCATGACCATTTTATATTATTAGTGCCATTTTTCAACTCTTTGGTACTCAAAATGTATTAGAAAATGTTTTTAATAAAACCTAACTTCATTTTTATCATTAGTTTGAGAACCAATTTTCATATAAAAACCATGTTTTATTAAAAAAATCAAAATTGTTTTGTAAAATTATTTGTTAAACACATTTTTACCCTTTTTTCTTTTATCAATGTTTTAAATGGAATCTTCTTGTCTCTTTCTGAACAAGCCATTTTTCTAACCTTTTTTCTGTGAAAAATGAATGTTCTTTTACGACATGTACAGATTTACCCGTCATCATTCCTATAAAGTTTCATTTTCATGTTTAAAAGGTTAATTTTAAGGTATTTTTATAAATTTATTTTCAAATAAAAGGTTTTTTAATAAGTTTTTCCAAATAAAAGGATAATTTCCTCAAGAATGTTTCTAAAAATATCTTTTTATAATATTTCCATTAATCAATTATAACAACCCTATATTTTACTCCACTTGTGATATGTTTTATTGATACCATAATTATTCTTCCTCTGGATGGTTTATTATTTAATTGGACAAGGATGGTATTCACATTCATTTCCTTGATTTATTTTTTATTCCCCTTGAAATATTCAATCTTTTATGATCATTAAACATTGAATTTACCCTAAATTGTCCATTTCATTTATCATTGATATTAATATTTCCTAAACTATATACCATTTTAAATATGGTGTCTACATTGACAGTTATTTGAATATTTGGGGAAGTATTGATAATTCTGTATTCTTTATTCAATATGGATATTTGATAAGGCATATTATTTATATTGGTTATTTGATATAAGGAATACTTTGGACTAGTATTAATGGGTGGAAACTAGACTTTATATAGCTCTTAAATGAATTAATAGGTTGTCATGAGAAAAATTATTTTCAAAAAATCAGAATAGTTTAAACCATCTTGTGAAAGGTCATGACGGTATATGTTTTTATGTGTCTCAGACACAATGTCTATTAAGAAAGAATTACCCTCATTTAATTTCTGTTATTATTCATCCATGATATTTTTCATCATCATGTTTATGGATACATTTCATTTTAGTTCATTGATTAAATGGAATGTGTTTTGGTTTCTTACCTTTCCATGTTGATTTTTATTTATCTAGTTATTTGAATGGAATGTGTTCCCAGTTATTTACCTTTCCATATTTACTATTCTAATTGATTAATTATTACTTCTGCTATATTTTTTCCTTACTGAGCATTTAGGCTCACCCTTATTATGTTTCTTTCCCCAGGAATCCAAGAAGAATACTATGAATAATATGCATGGATTTACTAGATGGATTAGATTTTTCCACAAAGATATTTATTTATAAAGAAGAAGAAATGTTATGTTGTAATTAGTGTATTCATTTGTAATACAAGACTCATTTATGTATCTGGTTTACCAAGACTATAGAAATATTAGTCCTTCAGGGCTTGATTCCTTGTAATCACGCCAATATAATTAGTTTTAGACACCGTATCTAGGATATCTTGGGTTGGGTGGCTACAAAATATCTTCTGTATGATGTAATGGAAAAACATTACTTACACACTCAAAATTTTCAATTCAAAGTTTCATCAACTTGTTCTCCTTATTCTTATTATTGATTACTTAACTTTCAGAATATGAAACATAATTAATGTAATATTATCAACATTTTTATCCTTCTCATTTTCTATATATATTTTCTATTGTGTAAATTCTCTCAATATTATATGATTTGAATTTTCATAAATCTCTTCTATTCATACTCATGAAATCATGCATCTTTAAAACTTTATATCCTCAGTTATTTTTCTAGTATATAGTTTTATTACATTTTATATTCTTAAATATTTGTATTATTTATAATATAATATCACAAAAAATTATACTTTAATTCAGTTTTAATTATCTATGTATGGATGTAAAAAAAATTGAATCTATGATGTGGAATTTACCTTCGGTGGTGTGGAACTCTCCAATAGATTCACCCTTATATAGCTTTGTGGCTTGATCTTAATCTCCAATGTGTGAAGTTTTCTCATATTAGTCTTATATTGAATCAAGAACCATTTTAATTATCATGATTCTTAATCCAAGATGATCAATGATTGAGAATTTTTTGAATTCCTCAACTTGATTACAGTGTTAAAACTCCTATAGTGGTACAACCCTTACATACGCACCATTATGAATCACTATATACCATTTAAATAAAACCCAAAACATGGGTTGAATTAACTTTATATAGAAGTTTTTAACCCTTAATTATGATTATAATAACCCTTACGTATCTCTATATTCCTCTAAATTGACTGTTATATAGAGCTTAGTGACTAACACACAAACTGGATCACTCTAACACAGATATGTAATCCTCCAATGACCCAACACAGAGTCTAAATATTTTTTTTATAGATATTATATGACCTTGATTTATAAATGAATGACTCTGACATAACTCCAAAATTTATCTGATAAAAATGTATCTACTTCTTAAATCAATCATATAGAGAGTTCAGATAACCCTTACATAGCCAATGCACTTCCCTAGAAACTCTCATATATTCTTCTATATATTAGATTTACCCTAAAGCATGAAATACTTTTATCAATTTTTTTGCTCTTATTATATATTTACCTATATTCCATGAGTATATTTATAATATTACTCTTATATACATAATTCAACTCATTTTTTATTAATATGTACAACTTCATGATTTTCAACATTAATCCAAATATTTTCAAATCATCTCACAAACATTTCAGACTCTTCAAATCAAATTAGAATATTATATAAATTATTTTATCAAATAATTTACTATATTTAAAACTCAAGAACATTTTTATCCTTTTATATTCAATTCAATAGGTTTTCAATTCATGAATAACAGGTCACCAATTTTCAACTTTAGACAAATTATTCCAAACATCATTCAAAATGATATGGAAAACACTTGTACTTCATAAATAATAACTTTTACTGAGAATATTACCACATAAATTATTACATATCTTGGGAACTACAAATTGTCATTAATGTTCTTGGTCATTCCAAATAACTTCCAATCAATTCCACCTAACATATTTACATAATCCAAGATAGATTTATGCTCTTTGAAAATTGTTAACAATAAATACAACACAAAAAATTGGGTTCAATAGTAACTATAAGGGTATTATTTAGTTTTATAGGTCTTTACATGGGTATTATACTAATATACTTTTTCTTATTTGGAATGGAAGAACTTAGTTTTTTTTTAATCTTGTTTTAGAAGAGATTATAGTTCTTGGACAATTATTTTATTACAAAGTTAAATCTGGAAGTTAGTCTTTTTTTCTTTCCATGTTTATTATTTTAATAATAAGACTCTTCATTGGGATTTATGGTCCTACACCCATCATATTTATAAACTATGGAATATTTTAGGTGACTTTAACTATATTTATTCAATAAAATACTGATAATATGGGTGAGAGGTCTCTTTTAGAGAAATTGAAGAATTTTATAATTTTATATGTGGCATTAATGTTGATGACCATGCTTCCTAGAGTTGTTTATTCACTTCATATAAAAAAACATAGTTTATCACATTTTTTTATATGGATAGAGACTTTTTTAATGGATATTTTTATTCATTATATCAGTAATCTATTACTTGGCTCATCCCCCTTGAATTTCTAATCATAGTTCTTCTATAGTGGATGGTTATCTATTCATAAAAAAATATGTATCCTTTTATGTTATGAAATTTTTATTGTGTTAAATGAGAGTTTGATAATAATTTTTATTATATATGTGTATCTTATTACTACCCCTACCTATATTGTGTCTATTTTTCATTAAGGGACTAAAAAATGGGTTTTTTGGCTTATTTTAAGAGAGACAGACCTAGTCTTAGTTTGAGTATTGAAATTCTTAGAAGTGGTCTCCCTCTTATCCAAGATTAACAAATTAAGGGATCAAAGGATTTGATTACAAGTAGTAAGGAGTTTGAATTAGTATTTAAGATAAATAATTTCAATAATTTTGAAATTTTGTATTGAAATTATAGATCCAAAATTCATTAGGTGAATAAAAGAGATACAGACATAGAAATCTTTTATGCTTGTATTAAATCATGTAATTCAAAGAATTTTACTAGGATGATTATGAATCAATCTATAAATTATGTCAACTACCATAATTAGATTATTATTATTCTTAAAATAAAATTCACTAATCTAATGGATTCTCCTAGGCTTATAAATTCTATTAGCCTTGATTTATTTAATGATAATAGAGAGGTTAATAAAGAGGAGTGTTTTAACATATGTACTTCCTTCTTGGATATGGAAACTAAAATATGTATTTATTTCCATTAATAATGATAATTATATTATGATTAATGGTTTCTCAACTTATTTATTTTAGAAGGATTGGGATATTATTAGATCTAGTATTATTAGGGATGTTCAGAGGTTTTTTTAGAAATCATTATATAACCCTTAGTATTAATTCCCCAATTATTACTCTTATTCATATGAACATTAACCTTAAACCCCTTAGAACTCCAAGACTATTTCCCATTGGAATGTTCATTATAAATGTATCTATAATTACATTGCATCTCATGAAATTTCTTTTATTACTAGACTTATTATAGAGGAAAAAGGTTCTTTTTTCTCTGGATAGGGTACATCTATTAATATTTTATTTGTCCAAGTGTTTTTAGGGATTATTATATAATAAAAATCATCCATAAATATTCTACCAATATAAAAATTTATATTTCATAATTTTATATTACATATTTCTCATAGAATATGTGCTTAGGGGTTTTAAATTTCCCTATAAATTCATTAGTCACATTATACCTTTCTAGAGTTCTTAGAAGGTCCACTTCTAATAAGGGATTTAGGTTTCATCTCAAGTGACATAGACTTAAAATTCTACATGTTATGTTTAGAGATAAACTTTATATCTTTAACACATCTGATCCTTGGAATACTATTATTTTCACTAAATCCTTGGTTGGATTTAATAGTTTTCCGGTTTTATAATTAATGATAATAAAATCAACATATTTTTTTGGTGGATGCTCCCTGGTGTTCAAGATGAATATTCTTGATAATTTTAATTTTTTTAGAAGTGATGCTTCATGTTAAGTATTTAAGTGTCTCATTATCATTCAAAAACATGTATATCTCAGATGAATTTCCCTTGAGGGAGAATATTACCCCCATATTTTCTCATATACTTCTATAATTTTGAGTAATGTGGTAATAGTGTTATTAATTAATGTTGTATTGAGTTTAGTAATTTCGTATCAGGTTTATGTAATCATTATTCCCAATACTATACAAAAAATAATTAATTCCATTTGTATGTGATTAATTTAATATATGAAGTTATAGATAATAAAGGATCCTATAGATTTGAATAGGATAAATATACCAATCAACTTTAGTGGAATAAGTATTAAGTGTTCTTTTTTTCTCGACATTATTCTTATGCTTCAATATATTAAGATTTTAGTGTGTTTAATTAAACTCATTGGGTTATATATGATCATTATTATTATCTATAATATTATTGTTTTTATAATATCCTAGTTTAAGACTCTATTTCATGTGTGTTTATAGGTATACTGAAATTATGTAGGAAATCACTACTTCTTATTGACTTTTATGAGGGAAATATCGTGTGGAAATTCAAAGGTGACTTATTTTCTATGGAAATGGTAGAAGATATATTATTCTACTTATATTAATGTGATAAATATATATTAAGATCATAGTTTGTTGTGTCTTGTTTTTTATACCTAAATAAGGTTTCTTGTTAGTGATACTAGGTCAATAAAGACTTCCTATATGGGTAATATGTTCGAGTTTTACTATTGTGGGTTCCGTTTTATGCCCATTTTTAAATTTTTCCCATGAAACCATGGATCACTTATTTTTTGAGTGTAATGATTACTCTTAGCTGGTGAACAAAAAAATTATATTTTTCATATCATACTACTTATTTATAGTCGAAATGATTTATTTAAATATATTTTTAAACACTTGTCTTCATCTTGCATGTTTCATCAGTTTGATTTTTATGACTACATATTAGGTCTATAAGACAATAAATAATATTGATTCTTCCAATAGAGGGTCCTAGGATATTAATATTTTATCTAAAAAGCATCTTTTTCTCTTAAAATGGAAATCATGAGGACAACTAAACCCCTGGAAACAAAATTTTATAGAAACTAATTTAGTTCAAGTAATTTTTCCTTGATTTCTTATTATCATTGTGTCCTTGAATTTTTTAGAGAAGTGGTTAGTCTATTTTTCATTTATTTTTTATAATTTTTTATTTATATTTTATTTATTTTTAATGTTATTTTCAATAAAAAAATTTATTTTTATATTTTCTATTAATTTTAGTATAAGATATCATTACATACTATTTTATACATGAAAACCATTTAAATTTAAATTTTATTGAAAATATTATTTTGAGTAAAAATTCATGATACTGAATATGAATTCTTTTTTCAAATGAATTAATTAAGGTGATTCTGGATTTAGAGTGAAGACTGTGAGTTTAAATACAAAATGGGAGTTGTCTATGATTAAAATAGAATAAATTATTTCCACAGGAGATCAAACAAGTTTTTGGGAATCTATGTGAGAATAACCCTATGTATCTCAAACTATGTCATTCTTATAAAATTTTGAAACTGCTACATGAGAATAACATGGTGTATATGTATAAATAATTGAGAAATTAGAAAGGCTCGCTACCAAAGATTTGGCATTATCCAGCACTACCCTTTTTTAGTACTAAAAAAAGTTCCGACATAGGGAGTACTTTTATCATCACTAAAAAAGAGTTGATAAAAAGTGCATTTATTAGTGTTAAATTTTTTTTGATAAAAGTACCCCAATATCAGTGTTGATAAAAGTAACCCCTTTATTAGTGCTTCTTTTATCGCTAATAAAGGGTGCTTTTTTCAGTGCTGATAAAATTATGACTTTTATCAGTGTAAAAAACAATTTTTTAGTGGGGATAAAAGTTATATTTTCTAAAAAATGTTATATTTAATTAAAAACTATATATTAATATATAAATATATTTAAATTGATATAAATATAAAATATTTTATAAAATATGATTTATAGAAAAGAAAATATGCAATCACACTTAATATATAAGATATTTAGTGGGAAGTGGTTTATAAAATAGTTAAAAAAATAATATTAATTAACAATTTAATAATTATTATTCATAAATAGTCATTTGAGAAAAAATTCAATATATAAAAATTCAATAAATTAATAAACAATCTAAAATATGTTGAAAATGTGACTCAAACTTCAGACGGTCATATTTTTTTATTAGTGTGTCTATTTGAGATCTACCACATATCAAATCGAATCTTGAAAAAAGATCTACTTTGTGGTTGGTGTGTATATCCCGATCATCATTTTCTTAAGTCAAAAGTCCTATAATTCCTCCAAAACTAAATTTTTTATCAGGGTACCCCATTTTTTAACATGTTATGGCATTTCATCCGTATTTAAAGGAGTCTTATTGTCTTTTTTTTGCAAAGAATCAATTTATTTTCAAGGATTACAAACATATGGATATTATGATGTTATAATTTTATAATTTTTCATATTTTACTATCATTTATAATTAAATATATACACATATATACATATTTTTATGTATCTACACATAAAATTTTAATTTTATAAATAAATATTTAAACATACTTGCATATAAAGTATCTTTCTAAATATATAAAACATATATAAATAAAAAATAACATCCATTTTATTTAAAATGAAAATGTATAAATATTTATATACCTATATAATGAATATTTAATGTTTTTTTATATTATAAATATATTTTTGTTTATGTGTATTAACAAACATATATATATATATATATATATATTCTAATATATTTATATAAATATTAATATAAAATATATGTAAATAAATATAAATATGTATAATTATATTTTTTGATACAAACATATATATAATATATTTTGCAGTATATATGTATGTGTTTTTTATATATGTGTGGGGGGGGTTTATTTATTTATTTATAAACACAGATATACACAAAACATATTTTATAAATGCATTTAAAAATAACCATATAAATAAATATATGGATAAAAAATATAACTAAATTTATATATATATATATATATATCAAAAAATATAGAACAAATCAACATAGAGTTTTAGTAAAGGTGCAGGCAGGTGAGGTTGAGGTATCAGGTTTGAATCCAAGGGGAGGTACATGACACACGCGGGTGTGGGCATGAGAAACAAGCTAACGCTGATAAAGGGCCAAAGGAGGGACATATGAGCACTAATAGAAGGGGGTGGAAGTCGAGTTTGGATAAAAGTGGGGGTCACCCTTTCTAAATATCAGCCCTATTTACAGAAAAAAAAAATATTTTTTTTAAAATTTTAAGAGTGACTTTTTTAGCACTGATAAAAATTCCCCTTTAACATTGCTTTTTTAAGTGCTGATAAAAGGGACCTTTATCAGTGCTTCTATTAAAAAAGATAAAAGGGACCCCCCCCCCCTTTATGGTTACTTATATTAATAGTGTGTTTTTAGCATAGATAAAAAAATTTGTAGCACTTTTAAAATAATTATCTATTGTAGTGGAAACATTAGAATAGATTAATTTATTCATATGTCATAGCATAACCTCAACATTTAATAATGTGATGTAATTATCCATAATATATTGAAGCCTAATAAATTTTATATGAATGCCCAAAATATCCTCAAGAATGGATAATGCGACCTCAATCTTGGATGTATCCACAACCCTTTCTAATGTATCCTTAGGTTTCATACTACCTGTGAACAATTATAGTGAACCTATATGTAGTTGATCGAAATAAAAATTATTTTGAGATTTGAACATGAATATGAGACCTAAATTTCATCTGAAATCCATTTATGTAACATTAAATGGGTAGGAATATTCATACATAGATTTTTTTACCCAAATCTATTAATTATTTGAGGAAAGTATGCATGGAAGTAAATCCTGAAGTTAGAATTAGATGTGACTCAATATGACCCCCCCCCCCCCACTCTCAAAGAGAATGAGAATGTTGAAGCTTATAGAGTATCTTATAAGTATAAAGATCGCTACATGAGGGGTCATCCAAGATAATGAGGTTTATTCATAAGGAAACAATGAAATTAATTAAATATAGGGGGATCCTGAGTCTGAGGGACATAAAAAAATCCCATATTTGATACCCTTATATTCCATTCCACTGTACATACCAACCAATATTCTATTCTCCAATTCTCTACCCCTATTTTACATACTATTCCATATTTGAAACAATAACTAAACCATGTCCTTCATCTATTCCTAACCAATCATTTATCATAGGAAGTTTTAGTAGCTACAACCAAGGAGTGGATGAGGTTTAGAATTACACCATGAAGGTGGATATTATTCTTTTAATGATTTTATTCGAATTTATAATTCTTGGAAATACATTCATATGACAGATGATGGGGTTTTTGATAGAATTTCGTGTTTTATGGCTTGTGTACCCAACACTTTTTTATTATTCATGATTTAACACACAATGATTTTAATTTTTTATAAATGGTTAAATGATTCTAGGGTGAGGGTGTGGGAATGATAGTGAAAACCATGACTGTTAACTAAATCATAGATCACTACATCCTAAATAATTAGAGTTTTTTGGGTTTGGAGGAATCATAATCATATAAATCTATCTTAACCACTACTACTGGAAGACATGAGAAACCTTACAGGGATTCTTGATTTTAGTCGTAAGTTATTTACTACCATGAGAGTGAATTTTAGGGGGTATGGAATGTTATTAATCAAATATTTTTTGTAATTATCTTAGAATTATTGATAAGGTCAATCACTAAACCAACATCCCCACACTCCACTCATTGTATTTAAACTCCTTGTTATAGCATGTTGTTTGTATCTACCCTATATTCAGTCACACTCACACACACTTTAATTATGAAAATACTAGAAAATTTGAAATTATATCATATTTTCATACTCAACACACCTCGTTATATTTATTTCACATTCATCACACTTATGTGAATAAGTGGAGAAAATCACCAATAATTGTGGATATGGCCTACACCTAACTAGTATTTGTTCTCTAATTTTAATTAATAAAAGAATTAGTTCATTTTCCAGTGGTAGGTGTGGTTGTTTCACTGATTTACATCCCATTTAGTATAATAGAAATTTAAAAACCTAAAAAAATACCCAAAACTAGAATTATGTTTTTATTCACATTTATTTACTGAATTATTTTTTTGGATACTAATTTTTAGAATAATATTTTTAAGGGACTATTTTAGCATTATAGAATCTTCCCCTATCCATTATGATGTTTTGAATTGAGTAATTGATGTTTACTTTATTAAGGTAATTGAAAAAACATTTGAAATCTTGAAAGGATAATAAAAAAACCATCTAGCTAACCAAGAATATATATAAAACCATTTAATAACATGGAAAATCATAATTTTCACTATAATATACCAAGAAGAAATAATCTTATGATACCCTAGGTTTGGGGGAGGTAATCGAGCATCAATATTTCACTAAAATCATTGGAGTATGACCTCAAAAACCACCATATGTATTTTCTTCCAATTTTTAAAGGTCATTAAGGACAAGATTCTTTAATATTTTTTAAGGGGTTCATTAAAATAATGAACACACTCCCACACATGGAGTTTTATAGAGAAGAGCTATATTAAAAGTGATTTACCTATTTCTATAAGGAGGGATCTAATAAGTGGCGTCCCAATCAAAAGGAAGATTCATTATATTCATGGGAAACTAAAAATAGTGTATTCATGAGAAGATACTTCCCAATCCACAAAACCAAAAACTTGAGAATTATAATCATCAATTTAACACTAGGTAATAATGAATAATTTTATAAATCAAGGGACACATTCAAGGTGTATATCCAATAATTACCAACCCATAAAATCCCACCCCATTGATTAAGAAATATAAATATGATAGTCTCATAGAAAATGTTCAAGTGGTAATGATAATTTATCTATAAGATATTTGAAATGAAAATATCATAGAGCTAAAAAAAATCAACATAGTTGATATTAATTCACATGAGAATTGAATTAGATAAAGATATGAAATAGTAAATAAGGCCACTTCCACCTTTTAAATAAAATCATAGCTCGATATACTTCATTATCAGCTAAAATACATGATGTTACAAACTCTAGTAAATATTCAAGAAGAGTGTTACACATTTAGGAAACATGGTTAGAGTTTATATCAACGTAGAAATTCATGATTTATAGTATCCTTCACACCATACCAAATATAAGGAAATAATATCTGAAACATATTAAATAAGCCTATAAGTGGTGACACATTTTCACATTCAAGTGATAAATATTGGAGGGGAACATCATATTTGAATGTGAGTAGTAAATACCAATTCTAAAAAGATAAAATTATTTTAAGTCATACTTTAAATGATCTATTTTCATGTGAAAGACAACCAACATGGTGTAAAACATAGATACCACTTGGGAAAAGTATATGAACCCCATTGAAGTAGAAACTAATTATATTGAAGTGAAAATAAGCAATAGAAAAAAATGAAATGATGATAATAATGATTTATTTTCAAATCAATTGAAACAAAATTTTAGAGATTAAATTGACACATTTCTAACTTAGTAGGATGCATTTTTAAAGTACATATTTTTTTGGATATAAAGGGATTTAGAGCATGATTTTATTTGAAAAAATGAGCAATAATCATCAAATTTTTCTTGGGAAGATAGTAGAAATCATATGATTTTATATAATTAAAATAAAATAAAAAATAAATATCTAAAAAAATAGAGAAAGGGTGGAAATATTCATGAGAGAAATGAATTATCACATCTAAATAACTGAATTAAATCTCAAAAAATGGATGAAAAAATTAAAATGATCTCTAAAAACACTAAAGCCTGCATTTATAATTTTGAAACTCAAGTCCGTAGACTATATGGAAGAAATATTGAATGGAATTAATCATTGAATATGGCCCAAAAATAAAATTAAACCTATGGAATGTTTTATTTAAATTACCATAATTGAAGGCAAGTAGAATGAGGTCAGAATCCCTCAAGTTTTGAATAGTTAGTTTATAAAACTAAATAACCCCATTAAAATTTAGGGAAATAAGAAAGCTATCACTAAATATAAACATCAGGTGGGTAGTCTAGATGAACATATGTGTGGGATGTTAAAAGTGGGTGAACACACAAAAATTCCATACATTCAGGAATCTACCATTAAATAGGAAATTGAATATGTAGAGGTTGTGGGTTCCAATATGAATTTACCTATTTAATCAAAAATTTAAGAGGTTGAAAACCCCAAAAATTATGGAAAACGGGGATGGGAATAAATGGAAAGTGTTAGAATTGAGCTTGAATATTTTGGATAAAATTTTATATCACTAATAATGGATTTATAAGTGGATCTAAAAGTTAAAAATAACCATGGAAAATTAATTTCATATTCAAAAGAATATAAAATTTTTATGAAATTTTGGAAACTAGGTCCTATGAAGAAGAAAACAAGGAGTTCATTACCCTATAGGGAACTAAAAATTAAAAGGGTCCAAGATAATTATTTATAAGTTCAAATAATATAGAAAACCTAGGAAAAACATGCATATTTCTTCACTTCCTAACTATCTTTTAAAGGTGATGAAATCCGTTTTGGGTGGAGTGAAGTGAAAGGATACATTTTAGAAGTCCCCATGCAATAGGATAGATTAAAACAAGATATTAATGAGACTAAAACTCTATTAATCAAGGAAAAATATCGTATAGAGAAACCACATGGGTTACCACTTTTCAATAATCACTTACCATGAGATCATGGATAAGCTTGGAGAAGTTATGTTAGGTCAATACTATAAAATAAGTTCTCATTAGGTGGTAATGCAAACCATAAGTTTTTTATTTTTATTATTTTTCTTAATTTTAGTTTTTTACTTTAAATAAATCCCACCACATAGAATTATTACTTAATATTTTGTTAGGGAATACATAGAAAATAAGATCATTGAGGATTTTGATATCAAAGAGAATGCAAACTTCCAAATAAAAAAATCCATAGTGGAAGGGGGTATTATACTTTCCATTAATTTTATATCTAGTACGCATGGATTAATAGTTTAAATTCATAGATGCATCTCTATGTGTGTGTATTAACTAATTTATCATTCAAATTCAAGTCCCAGTGGGAGAGAAAAGTGAGCAGTGTGAGTTGAGATTTAAGAATATGTACTTGATAAAATCCATAAATCATTACTCAAGGAGAAAAAATAACTTTGAAAACATTGATTATCTTATAGAACATTTAAAATTTGGGTTAATAGGATAAGACTTAGGTACATAAATTTTTTAAAATGCTTACATTGTCTCGATGAACCTAATTTTGGGTGATTTATTTTTTCTAAACATGAGTAACACATTAATTTTTCACTCAAAACAATAACTAGATAAAACATTTGAATTAGAGCAGTATGAGTAACCGAGATCCAAATTGGATTCTCTTAAAATGTCTTGGCATCAGGTTGTGTGAGTGGAAAATATAAATCCATAAAATACAAGTAAATGACTACTTGGGAACCAATTAAACTTAGTCTACTTCCAATCATTAGATATTACAATTAGTGTTGTAAGATTTAGGTTGCAAGGGATGATTTTGTTCTAGGTGGGTCATAATAAATCCTTGAATCAGTTCATAGAACAAATCATGGTAAAAAAGGTAAAGTGATCCATTTTTTAAATAGGTATGAAGGTGATGGTTAATGTGGAACTATTGTGAATAAGAGGAAAATATAGTTAACTAATTGGTGCATAATGATGAACCATTGATTTTGGGAGATTTTAAATAGGGATAATAAATGTAAGTGAGGGTGAGTTGAAATGGTGATTCATGCTCACTTTTAGAATCAAATGAGTACATGGAAATTAAAAATCAATGAAATTGGTCTTCAAATTGAGGGTAAATTAATTATTAGTGAGATGTTCATAAAGAGAAGTTAATTTAGGACATGTAAGACTCAAGGTAAGGGAATTCTGTTGATTTATTTTTATCATTTATATTCAATAGTAATTTATTTATTTTTTGTTTATTTATTTTGTTTTTGTGAATAAATAACATTAGTTTGAGATTTTTAATTAATTTGACAATAATAATTAATTTTATAACATTCTATAACAAAAAAATATTTACAAATAAACTTTTTTAAAAATATTATTTTGAGTTGTTATTCGAGACACAAAATTGTGGATTTGTATTTTGGAGTAATTAAAAGAAGGTATTATTTTTATTAATAAATGGGAGTATAATGTGATTAAAATGGAAGAATTTCTTACAAAATGATATTAAAATTGTTTTTGGGTATTTGAGTAAGAACAACCCCATCTCCCTCATGTTGTGTTTGAGTAACCAATCAGTAAAGTATCTATATGAGAATAATATGGTTCTTTTATATGAAATTTTTTTAAATCAAGTAGGATATGTATAAATTAATAAATACATTTAAATGTCCTAGAATAACCTCAACCTTCACTGGAACATTATCATAGTACAATGCATCGTCAATCAGAATAATTTTATCTCAAGGGAAAATATATCCTAAGGGTTTTCAATAATAACCTCATGCCTATACATAGTCTAAACCATCATCAACATATCCTTGTGTTTCCTCCTATAGGGGAAAAATTCTAGTGAACCTACAATTCGTTGATTAAAATATGAATTTTTAGGGACATAGAAGCTGAACTGGAGCCATGAATTTCATATCAAAATGAAATTGTGAGAAATCATCATAAAAGGGCTATTTTCCCAAATAGCATAATTAGTTGAGAAAAATGCAAATAAAATAATATATTAACGTCAGAATTGAAAGTTTACTCAATTTTATCCCTCACTATCGAAGTGTAGGAGAATATTTAAGACCTTTTAATATATTAAAATAAAATAGATCATTATAAATAGAGTCATCCAAGGGAATGAGGTGGAATTTGAGGGAAACTATATAATTCACCAAATATATGGGTGATCCCAATACTGAGGGAAATAATAAATTCTATACTCTATACCCTTCCAATACATTCTACTGAAAAAACATAAAAAACCTTAATTATCCTATTCTCTATACTCATTTTCTATTCTATTCTATCTATCCCACTATACTTGAATAATATCTTTTATCTATAAAAAACCATTCATTCATTCCAAGTAGTGGTAGCGGATCGATCTAAAAAGTAAGGGTGTCCAAGAATCACACCTTGAGGGGGACTATTTTTTTTTAAAGGTTGGGGCTGAAGCCTCATTTTTATTATTAAAGAAAAGCAAAGACTTCTTTAACTGGGTAGAGGGAGACCCTTGAGGGGGACTATTCTTCTTATGATACTTTTCATTGAATTTATCATGCATGGATACACATTGATGTGGGGGATGAGGGGTTTTGATAATCTTTTGTGTTGTATAGATTGTGAACCATAACGTTTTTATTATTCAAGCTTTAACATATAATTGTTCTAACTATTTATGAATGGTTAAATGATTCCATGGGGAGGGTGATGAAACTAGAGTTGAAACCTTAACTATGTACTATATAATTGAACACTATATCCTAAAGAATAAATGTTCAAGGGGTGGGGTAGATACTTAATAAAATCAATTACATGTAACCATTGCTTCTAGACTACAATATAAACTACACAAGGACTCTTAATTCTTGTTGTAAGTTCTTTTCTACAATGTTAATAGAGATAAATGAATAAGTGATATATAAAATCAGTTTGTGATTTAAATTCACTCATAATACTTTAAAAGTTTAATAACTAACCTAACTTATCCACACATCACTAATTATATTTACCCTCCCTTTTGTATATTTTTGTTTTCACTTTACCTATACCCCCACGCACAAACACATTAATTATGAAGGTTAAAAAACATATTTAAAATTATCATATGTTTTCACACTCAAAATACCTCATTCATACTTGTTTCACATTCATCACACCTAATTGAATCAGTGGAAAAAAACCATGTATCCCCATGAATATAATCTAGTAATAATGAAGTTTTATTCTCATATTCACCCAACCAAGAAGGTTGGGTTGTGTTATATATGCGTTTTATATCATCATTTTAGAGGTTAATACATTCATTAGTTACATATGATATTGGTTATGGTTTTAGATTTTATTGAAATTTGTTTCCAATAACCATGTGGACTTTCTTCCTTATAGGTTTTTCAACACTGGGAATATCATCCAGCTCTATGTAGTAGAGAATTAAAACATAGATAAGTTTCAATTCATCTATTTTATGAGTAATGTTTTTTAATGTGATGTTCAGGAAGCTTGTTTATGGTGTGGGTTTTATATTTATCACATGGATTGTTAGTTTTCACTATTACTTCATTCTTTGGTGTTGAAGTATTGTATTTGAAAGGTAAAGAAGTGATAAAAAATGGTTGTTACAACTAAAACTTCATAATATAATTCAATGTTATAATAGAGATGGAGTTTTATTTAAGGATGAATTGTACCCCAATGTATATAAATTAAGTCATGATTTATAGTGAGCTGATAACATACATTAGGGGTTAGAATTGCCCCACGGTGATAAAATTATAATAATAATCCATAAGAAAATTGGTTTGGGATATGACATATGTATCAGATGTTATTCCATTGTAACATCCCCAAATATGATACTCTCTCACAATGCCCTAAAGGGTTGGTTGTGAGACCTCAAGTGCTCCTCCCCATATACCAGAGGCTACCAACTAGAAGTAGGGTGTGATAAGTATAGTGGTGAGACTATAACCCATGGTTACAGAGTTATAACACAACAGAAATAAATACATAATAATAATAAATAAATATTAGAGTGCAAAATCAATGGAAACAATTTAATACAGTGAAATACCAACAATAAAATCTAATGGATAATCTAATAAAAAATAAAGGAATAAATTAATGAAAAATTGTAATATAAATAAATTTCAATCTATAAGTAATAAAAAATAAAAGACTAGTAGACTAAAAAAGACTCAAAAGTCCTTGGTCCCGAACCCCATATCGGTCCCATATCCAAACTCCAACCCATCTGGAAAGAAAGAAATCAGATGCAAGGTCCTTTTCCCTTATCTAATACGGCATCCATATAATCTTATTGGGTACCAATCGACACCATGAATACGGTGTGAGAATAACTTGGTAGGTCGACACCACTGTGTCTAAATATGACCAATCTGATAATAAGTATATACAATAATGCAATAAACATGTATATTAATTAATTAAACAATTAAATTAATACCACATTTACCTACTTCAGCACCATGTTAGAGTGTCTCTAAGAATGTCTCACAACCATGCCAACCATAACCATATAACCATGGTAAAACCTATCCTTCCTCAGCACCATAACAGAATGTCTCTGAGCATGTCTCACAACCATTCCAACCATAACCTTATAACCAATGTATAAATTACACAAATCTGGGTCAAACCCCTCTATATAAGAATTTCAGAAATCATTTAAGTTAGATCCCAGTATATAAGTATTTTATCATTTATCAGGGCCAAGCCCGATATATAAGTATTTCCGTATGTGTCATTGGGAATATCCCACTATATAATAATTTCATAATTTCTCAGGGTATAGCCCGATATATAATCAATTCATCATGTGTCACTAGGCATAAAATTCTATATAGTCATTTCAAAATTTATCAATCGATCCAACACCCTATATAAGAATTACATAATTTATTGCAACCCTTTTCATAACAACAAGGATATCATAATATCACAACATCAAAATCAATGGTTAATTATGAAAATTACCATTTATCTTTCAATTGCACATTTCATATATCAATTGTTTATAACCAATTAAAATCCATTTATCTCAATAAACAATCCAAACTAAGTTGAATCTATATCAAGAAACCACAAAAAATCCATGTCATTCTAAACAAACTTTAAGGCATTAATCATTTAATTTATAATCAAGGGTTTACTCACCCGAACAGTATCCACAAGATAGGTCAATAATCGATTGTATCCAAGGGACTTCAAGAACAATTCATTTTATCATTTAATTCATTTAGGTGAACATAATTTTGGTGCAATTGCAATATTGCACATACTTGAAAATTATCAAACTATAGGGTTAATGTTTAGACCCCTTACTTTTAACTGACAGTCATCAAATGCTTCCAATAGGATTATCTAATAGGAATGAAGGAGAAGATGATATCAAGGATAATAGACAATAATAGATCAAGATCAAAACCAAAACTGCACAAGGTCAAGATATTATACCAAAACTATTGGAGAAATACATAAGAAAAGAGGAAAAATTAGGAAAAACCACTTACCATGGATCATATGTGTGATCAGGATGTTTGGAACCAAGGGAGGCACTCCAAAATCACCTATAAACTACCCAAGAGTTTATAGGAGGAAGCTTCACATGAGTTAAAAATAGAATCAACCGCATAACACTACCTTGATAACCTACTCAGGAAATTACACAATGTGGAATGTAGTTAAACATCGTGAATTTATTTTTAGAGGGATACATTAAAAAACTCATCACCACAGATTAAAATTTAATTATCCTAAACATTACATGATATTTATTTCTTACATGGAATATAACTAGTTTATGCCCAATATTTATTTCACGACATGTGTCTAGTAGAGTTTACACATCTTGTTATACCTTTACATGATGTGTAATTCTCATTTAGAAAACTTTCATCCTCCTTTTCCCTGCATAAGGATATAAACACATCCAAATAATTCCAAGACTAGAAAACCCTCATAAACTCATTTAATACATTTATACCCATAATCCATTAATTCAAATAGAAATCCTGAACTGCCCCTTGTGTGGATCGTCTCTGGTTTTTCTCAGGTTTCCTCACATCACAGGTTTGCATTTATTCAGAAAGGTAGACATCCATGAACTTTAAGTCACTTCTCACAACAAAGGATCTCCATATATTAATAATACACGAACACCAAGGCTGAAATGAAAATATCAAAGAGGGACGTACCTAGAAAAATACAGGATGTTACAACCTCCCCATCATATAATAGATCGTCCTCGATATACTCCAAACATCACTATGGGGTCTCTGCGTAAAGGTCTGTCCACTATGATCATATATCAAACTCCCTCTCCCAAGTCTCTTCCTAAACTCACCCATGCTACCACTGGACTCAAACCAAAGGAATTTCCCTTCCTGAAGATAATTCTCATTACGGTCCACAATCCATATCAGATTATTCTTAAAGGACACATCAACACTAAGCTCAACATCTTCTATGTATAAAACATGAGAAGGGTCTGAATAATATCTATGAATATGTGACACATGAAACACATCATGCATGGAACTGTAGTGTTGTGGAAGGTCTAACCAGTATTCCACTAGACCAACCCTATCCACTATCTCAAACAACCCAACAAACTTGGGTGCCAGCTTTCCCTGTTTTATGATTTGGAATTTCCCAACCAAGGAGGCACCTGGAGGAAAACATGATGAAAAACCTCAAACTCTATAGGTCATCTATTATGGTCAGCATGAGATTTAAACATTCTTTTCATGGTCACCAACAACTATCTAATCAACTAAATTTCTCAGATGTCTCTTATACAAGACTAGGCTCAACATGTGCTGACTCACATACCTCTGGCAAACAAAGAGGTGAACGATACGTCCTTCTATAAAAATCCTCAAAAGTTTATATTTTTAATTATTCCTAGAAGTTTTTATTATATATGAACTCCAAAAGTACAATATGTTTCTCCCACGAACCACAAAAATCCAGAACACAGGCTTGTAACATATCATCCAGAACTTGAATAGTCTACTCAGATTGATCATCGATTTGAGTATGATATTTCATAATTAAAATAACCTTTTATCTCATAGCATTATTAATACCCTTATATAATTTTAATGTGAAATGAGGATCTCTATTTGAAATGATACTCCTCAGAACACCATATAACTGAACTACCTCACGCGCATAAAGACTGCCTCAATCATTAACTATAAAGGTCCCCCTAATAGGAAAAAAGTGATCTACCTTTGTCAGTCAATCCACAATCACCCATACCAAATAATAACTATAGGTTTTTCTATGTTATCCTATCATAAAATCCATAGTGACATCATCCCATTTCCACTCAAGAATGAGAAAAGTCTGAAAAGGCCCGGCTGGTATCTGATGGTTAGCCTTCACATGATAATACATGAGACATCTTGCCACAAATACTAAAAATTCCTTCTTCAATACTGACCACGAGTACTATATATGGAGATCATGATACATATTTTTCAAACTAGAAATCACCACCCAATAAGAAGAATTAAACTCTTTCATCAGCTCATCACGCAAGCCTATAAGAACCCATACTCGGCCATAGAAAAGAAGTGAATTTCTACTACCAAGAGACCATCCTGATGGTGTCTCCACACCATATAAGATGTCTCTCAGAACTAATCCCTCCAGATTAGGTAACTTATTGGTCTTTATCTAATCTAAAAGAATGACTATAACATATGTTGAATTTAGAGATACTTGTCCTTGAGACTCTTTAACATCTAGATGCATGTCTGTAAATAGGGTCATTAACCGCCACTCATCGTAAGACTCTCATACTATCTATGTATTCATATTTTGGATTAATGAATTGGAAATGGAATTTCCCTTTACTATTGTATAATCCAAATATATTTTGAAAGACTGTAGATATTCAACCCACCACCTCTGCCAAAGGTTCAGGTACTGCTAAGAAAAGATTCACATGAGGCTCTTGTGGGTCTGTGTATACAACAAACCTCCCTACCATAAAATAATGTCTTAAACATCTTAGGGCATGTACCAATATATCTAAATCTAGTTCATGAGTGGGATAATTCCTCTCATGTGGTCTCAACTGTTTGAAGCCATAAGAAACTACTCAATCCTACTACATCAAAACTACTCTGATTCCAACTCTGGATGTGTCACATTACATCCATCCAACGGCCCGAAGGCCTTCAATTTTTTATTATTTTGATAAATCCCCCTTTTAAGGGAAGAAGGGGGAAAACCCAAACAGACTCCATGGACTTAAGAAAAATCACATCCAAATGAAAAAATGTAAAACCAGACTAACAATAAGGAACACCCCTCCCAAGAATATATCATGATAAAACTCTCCACCATTGCAGGGCTATCCGGCAAGCAAGTGTCATGTGTCAAAGCACAGGCCCGATCCGATGGCGGACGCCATACCCTCTCAACAACCAAATCTGTAAAGCACTGCAAAGATGAACCGTCAGCTCCAAATCCTCCTTTGGGGCTAGTTCCAAGTGGTCAATCTTGGTTTCACAGACTTCTCACCTTTGGGGTCGAACCAAGAACAAGTGAAATCCTCAAACTATGAGCAGCACAAACCAAAATTCAACAGCATCACAAAGCACTCCACGAGTTATCCTTCACCCCAAGGCACTCTTCTTACTCTCAATCACCACTGCAGTCAATGGAGCAACCCGAAGACGATCCAAAGAACGTGATGTCAGACCATCCTCACCCAGGACTGGATGTACCAACACCACACCAAGGGTACATCACTGGTGAAGGGATCTGGGCTGATTTGAACCAGAAACACTGCTTTGGGCATGGATCCACTCAGAACAGTACCACAGACACACCCTCACCGGAGTCCGGAGCATGCAGACCACAGGGGGAGAAAGCACAAGGAGCGGTAGAAAGACAGTCGCCACACCAAACCAGATCCACAGATTCAAACATAGATTCAATAGCCGATAACAGAAACCACAATCAACAAACTACCGCATAACACCCGAACCACATATCAACACAGATCACGAAAAGTATAAACATCAAGGCAGACCTGGTGGAAGAGACACAGGACCGCCGAAGGTCAGAAAACCCCCTCCCCTCCGCGTAAATCTGGGGTCGACGCCAAGACATAGACCGTCGCCTGCCACAACGTCTTCGCCGCCGACACCAGATCAAGATCCGGTGCCGAAATGCCTTCGCACGCCCATCTCGAAGCCTTCACCCACCAGATATGAAGTCGTCACAGACTCCAACACCATCAACCACCGAGATGCACTAGGGCCCAACACTTCGTCAGAATCGGGAAACCCTACACACTGAAGCACGTGTGCACCGAGAAAAGAATCTGAAACCTGGCTGCGATCCACCGGAGGAGCGGAGGAGAGGAGGGAACGAGATTGCTCACGAAACCCTAGAGCCGCAGAGGGGGAGAGATGATGCCGCTCAGAGGCATTACACTTCCTTGAGTCATACCTCATGTGTCACATTACATGGTATATGCTTTACCCAACATAGGTAAAGTAAGGATAGGTGTTGAGGTAAAATTTAATTTCAGATCCTAAAAATATATCTTTTAAGCCTCTGACCAAACAAACTTCATAAATTTCTTGTTCATCCCAAACATCGATGTTGTGAAATAGGAGAAGTCCTGGATAAAACACCGATAATAGCCTAAAAACCCAGAAAGCTCTAAATCTCAAAGACATTACAGGACTGATCAAAACATGTTACAGTTGTAACATTATTTGGGTCCACTTACACTCCATCCTTTAAGATGACATGGCCCAGGAAGTGCACTTTATCAATCCAGAAACTGTATTTCATATCTTAGTGTAAATTTTATGCTCTATGAATGTAATTAGGCTGATGTCAAGATGTTTGGAATTATTTTATATTGATTGGGAGTGTACTAAGATATCATTGAAAAAATCACTACAAACCATCCCAAAAATGATGAAATATCCTATTCATTAAATCCATGAATATCACTAATGCATTGGTCATACCAAACGACATAACTAAAAACTCA
Source organism: Viscum album (assembly GCA_963277665.1). NCBI lineage: Eukaryota > Viridiplantae > Streptophyta > Magnoliopsida > Santalales > Viscaceae > Viscum > Viscum album. The sequence goes on from OY728136.1 coordinate 306,886,735, forward strand.
TACAATCCATACTTGCTCCTAAAAGCATTATAAGGTATGTTTGATGCCCTCATCCTCAACTAGTGGTATCCTGATCTCAAATATATCTTGGAGAATATCTTAGAACCTATCAGTTTATTGAAGAGATTATAGACATGTGGAAGGGGATACCAGTTCTTGACTGTCATATGGTTTAATCTCTGATAATCCATACGCAAGCGCAAACTCCCATCATCCTTCTCGGTGAATAGAACTAGAGAACCCCAAGGTGATGTTCTTGGACCTATTAAATATTTAGGTTCCATATCTTCCAATTGAACCTTCATCTCCTGAAGCTCTGCTGGTGACATTCTATAAAGCAGAATAGAAATTGGATTTACTCTTAACACCAACTTGATCATAAATTTGATCTCTCGCTTGGGAGGTAATCCATAGAACTCATCAGAAAAAACTCTTGAAAATGGTCTATCACTTGGGAAAATAATCCTACCGAATTCCACCCTCATCTAGAGAAATACTAGTTATTTGAGCCATGATACAATCCAATATACATTGAATTAGCCCGACACGACCAGCCTGAAGATCTCATTCACCCTGGTGAGAATAATCGCCTCCTTCTGAAGATAAAAAGGTTACTCTCCTTTGATAATAGTTAATATGAGTATGGTATAGAACTAACCAATCCATACCCAAAATAAAATTAAAGCGTGTTATTTTTAGTATGAACAGTTCCCAAAAGAAATGGTGACCACCATTCTCTAGATAACATGCCTTACAACATTTCATGTTCTTTGAAAGCACTCCCAAAGGTTTTTCGATGGTAAAAACACATTCCAAGATTTCCACATCTAATCAAAAAACATTTACAAAAGGAAAGGATAAAAAAGGAATGTGGTGCTACTATATAAAACAAAAAAAATCAAGTTTATATGATACAATAATTGTACCTCTGATAGTAGACGACCATGAATCCACACTAGTCAAAGTAGTCTTCATAACATGAAACCGACTAGCCCCTCTTCCCTGTACTCCAGCCTGAATCCACTGAGATATACCCTCTATCTGGTACTTCCATTTCTACACTGGGGTACCACATCCCCTACCTCAACCAGAATATCATGTGGAACTCCATCTACCTTTCTTCTGAGTCTTTCCCTGAATTCGGTACCTGTCTTGTTCCCCTTCCATTACTCTACTGATGTATTACCCTATAAAACTGCTGTTGGTGGCCCAATATTCTGCAAACACGAAACTCCATAGAAGGATACATACTCTAAGGTAGTTTGTGTCCAATATTGAAAAAATGATATCACTATAATGGTACATGGTCCTGAGATGGCTTCCCACTTCCCGTACTTCCCTAACCTCCCCTGCCCTAGAGAGTCATAGCGATGCTTATTTTTACTAGAAGAAGAGTTCACAGTTTTCTCTAGTGATATAGAATGTCTGCTACTTCGGGCCTCTCTCAGATTCCCTTCCATTATGTGTTTCTTATTCATTACATCTGAAAAACTACTCATACATAACATGTTCACTTGCAACTTGATCTCATAGAGAATAGCATATAAAAAATGTCTCTCCTTAAAGATCTCATTAGCAACCAAATATGGCGCAAAGTGTTGTAGGTCAGTGAAATGTTTAGTGTATCCCAATACTAACATGCTCTTAAATTTTAGGTGTATGAACTCACGAGCCTTCTCATCCATCAATATCTCAGGATAGAAATGGATCAAGAACTTCATCTTGAATTCCTTTCAAGATAACTCCTCCTACTACCTTTCCTTCTCCAGAATGTCTCACCGACACTTGGATGTTCTATGAAGAATATATGCAACAATCCTCACCCTCGTATCTGTAGGTGTGTCTAGATGCTTAAAGATGTCAGGATTGAATCGATCTAGAACATGTATGCATGGGGGAATCCCTACCTAGTGAACTTAAATTGATGTTGCAGATGTAACTCCCTCTTCATATTAGACATCAAAGGAATGGTGTGAATCGTATCTCTTTCCATAGATCACATGACATTCAGCAAGCTATCACTAAGCTAAACATCCATCTGATACTCAACAGGTACAGGATTCTCTAGCTCATCTATGTTAGAAATGTGCTGATTTCTACTCTCTTTATGCTTAATTCAAAGATGATGAGGAGGCATTTTCTCTATAAGACAAACACACTCTTTAGAAAACTATCTATAAATAAAGGGTCAACCCTAATAGGTGACAACAATAGTGAACCACTTATTTCTAGTCTCTCTAAATAGGGATTACAAGTTCTTTAGCATTACATAAAATTTCATTTATTTCATTTCTCAAATATAAAAGGTATCTCATATCATGGTTAAATAGAAATGTATATATCACATGCAAATAAATATGACCACATAATGAACAATGCATTTCAGTATATATCCCTATGTGCCTATTACGATGCATACATACTCATCCCACACCATACTAGGTCACGAGTATAAATCTCAAAAACCAATAACATCATAAAACCATGACCACACACAACATGTAAATCACTCAGGGTGAAATAACATCAATTGTAACAAGCATAGAGTATAAAAATCAATCCATCCATGTGATCTTAGATTTTACCACATACATGGGTTAGCTACTCCCATGAAAAATCTCATTACCAAGTCCTAACACATCCTAGTCTCCTTTACACCTTTACTAAATAGTATATAAATAGAAAATAAACCTCCTATGACACCACTTTGTAACTTACCTTGATCTGAAACTCTCTTACGTTGCTAGAAAGGGTTAGTTATGAGACCTCAACCATGCATCCTCGTACGCTAGAGTCTGTTGAAAATTAGAAGTGGTGTGATAAGTATAGTGGGGAGACTATGCCCCATAATTATAGAGTTAAAACATAGATGAAATAAATATAAAATAATAATAAATAAATATCAAAGTGCATAAATAATGGAAACAATGAAATAAAGTGGAATACTAATAATAAAATCCAACTGAATAATTCAATAAACAATAAATGAATAATGTAAGAATGTGTTGGAATGTAAATAAATTTCATTCTAGAAGTGATACAAAATAAAAAACTACAGACTCAATAAAATACTCAAAATTCCCCAATCTCAAACCCCATGTCGGTCCCATCTCCAAAATCTAGCCTATCCAGTAAGCAAACAATCAGCTACAAGGTCCTTTTCCCTTCTCTAATCCTACATCCATATAATTTTATCGAGAACCAAATTGCATCTCAAATAGGGTTTGAGTATAACTTAGTAGTTTGACACCATTGTTTCTAAATATAACCAGTTTGGTAATAAGTGTATGAATTAATGTAATAAATAAGTGTATTAATTAATTAAAAAACTAAATTAATACTGCATCACCTGCTTCGGCACCATGATGGAGTGTATCTGATCATGTATTAGATCCATGCCAACCATAACTATATGACCATGGTAAAATATAACCCGGCTCGACGCCATGCCGGAATTTCTCTGAGCATGTCTCACAACCATGACAATAATAACCTTAAAACCAAGGTTTAAATTACACAAATCTGGGTCAAAACCCACTATATAATAATTTTATAAATCATTCATAGATAATTATGATATAAAATATTTTCAGCATTTATCTGGGCTAAGCCTGGTATATAATCATTTTAGCATGTGTCACTGGGTATAGCCCTCTATATAAGAATTTCATCATTTCTCAACGCATAGCCCGGTATATAAGCATTTCAACATGTGTCACTATTCATATCCCACCATATAAGTATTTCAATGTTTATCAAATGGGCTAACTCACCATACAATAATTACAAAATTTATCACAAAACATGTCATAACAACAAATATATCACAATATCACATCATCAAACTCAATGGTTAATTATGAAAATTCCCATTTATATTTCAATTACACATTTAATATATCAATTGGTCATAACCAATTACATTACAGTTATCTCAATAAACAATCCAATCCAAGGTGAAAATATATCATGGAATCACCCAAAATCCATTTCATTCTAAACACACATTAGTCCATTAATCATTTCATTTATACTCAAGGGTTTTCTCACCCAAATGGTATCTACAATCAAGGTCAAAAACCAATTGGATCTAAGGAACTCAAAAAACAATTCATATCATCATTTAATTCATTTAGTCCCATGTTATGTTAGTTAAATTGAAATATTTTACATATTTGACAATTATCAAACCATATGGTTAAGGTTTAGACCCCCTACCTTTAACTGACAGTCAACCAATGCTTCCAATAATATTATTCAATAATAAAGAAGGTGTAGATGATCGTAAGAAGGTTCCTAAAACATAACCAATCAAGATCAAAACCAAAAACGCACATAGTCAAGAGATTACACCACTACTATTGGAGAATGACAAAAGAGAATAGGAAACCAGAAGAAAAACTACTTACAAGGGATCAGATGTGTGATCAATACATCAAGAACCAAGATATTGTTTAAATAGTGGGTGCCCTAGACCCAAATATTCAGTGCTTTTGATTACCATATCATGTATATAGTTAGCTATGCATCCTATCATCTTACCATTATAATGTATACTTTTATGCATCCACTATTGAAATGGTAATGTCCAAAGGTTAATTGTCATATCGAAAGATTATAGCAATTCCCAGGCTATAATGAGAACCTCTAGATACTATGACATTAATCTTAAATATATGTTCTATGGTCTAGATATATCTTACTGGTTGGACACAGTAGATGTTTTACTATCAGGTGTTGGGGGCTCATAAACATTGAGACTTATTCTCATGAAGTTTGCACTTGGTGATCTCTAGTAGTGAGGTCATGAGGACTGACCTGCCAATAGGAACACCACATGTTTCGGGTGTCATTGGATGTTCCTATCTACAATCATGTGTAATGGTCTCCTAACTTGAGATCATTACCAATGTATGTCATCTGATTTTGTACTTTTATTCAAGAAGAAAACCATGGCAATGAATTCGTGGTGAGGTAGTTTGTGTTAGGTACGTCATTGGTGGCATAGAATTGGTTTAATGGTCAATAAAGGATTTTTCTCTTCTGGGTCATGGAAGTAATATATCTCAGGCCATGTTGATATGGATGGTAGTACCTTTATAAGACCATGGCCATGGAAGTCAAGGGTAAACCCATCCATCTAAATCAACAAACAATAAAGCAAGAAAAAGGGCGATGAGATATTACAGACAAAGAGATTATATTACATAGTGCATGTTCGTAGGTTGGTTGTCGCTGCTGTGATAATATTTATCTCTTAAGGGGCCATGATGGGTTACTAAATCCTTCTTTTGGTCTATGAATATTATTCACTACTATCGAGATAAGGTCTTAGATGGTCACACACAATAGTGTATTCAAGAATCTTCCCTATTCAGTTGAATATAAGTTTTGGACATGGTGGGCCCCACCATAGGGGTCTGGGATTTTTCCAAGGTAAAGTGGTCACCAATGCAATAAATGGATTCATATTATTCAAGTTTATAATAATGAGTATTTAATTTATTTATTAAATTTATTTATGATTTTTAAGTAAATACATGAAAAAATATTAATTGATGAATATTAAATTATTCAAGGTTCAATTAATATTTATGGGAATGACGAGTTGAGTTAATGACTTAATTATTATAATTTAATATATTTTAATATATTACAAGTAAATTATAATAATATTTATGGCTTATTTTAGTAGTCATAAAATGTCATTGATAGTGTGTTAATTATTCGAGGTTGGCAAGGCGATATCAGTGATAGTTGGAGCGCTGAAGACATCATCAGTATTCTGCACTAGCACCTAGATTATGACGAACGACGCTCCCATATATTCCTTAAAGCATGTGTGGAAGATCTAGAGGAATTTGAATTTGGATTATTTGAGCAGTGATTTCCAACGATGAGCAGACAATGTAAGTGGATTCAGAATTAAACCAGGTATTTTTACGATTTATTTTGTGCTTAAAACCCTTCACATGTGGTCCTAGGCTTTGACCGGGCTACTCTTCACTAACGTTGACAAGTTCATGTCGAACATTGGTGGAAAAATTTTAAAAACCCACCTGTTTGGGGCTTCTATTTCACGCCTGGTTCTAACAGAGAGGCACTCCAAAATTTCCTGGGAACTACCCTAGGTTCAAGAGGATGAAGTTGCATGCAATTTATAAATAAAATCAACCACATGACACTATTTTAAAAACATTCTCAGGAAATTACATGGTGTGTAATGCAGTTACATGTCTTGAATTTATTTTTAGTGGGATACATCGAAAAACCATCACCTTAGATAAAATTTTAATTATACCAGATATTAAATGATGTGTATTTCTTACACGATGTGTAATAAGCTCACGCCCTATATTTTTTTCATGAAATGCGTCGGGTAGAGTTGACACAACTTGTAATACCTTTAAACAACATGTAATTCTCCTACAGATAACTTTCAACACTCTTTTCTCCATATAAGGATCTGAACACCTCCAAAGCCTTTCAAGCCTAGAAAAACCATTTAAACCAATTTACCACATTTATACCCGTACTCTAATAATTCAAACGAAAATCCCGAACTTCTCCCCTTGTGGATCCTCTCTAGTTTTTCTCAAGTTTCCTCGCAACCCAAGTCCATATTTGTTCAAACATACATACATCCAAGAACTTAAATTCATTTTTTACAACAAAGGATCTTTGTCTCTAAATAAGACATGAACACCAAGGTTCAAATGAAAAACTTAAGGAGGGACTTACCTGAAATAATACGAGATCATACACCATAATTGGATCCCATAATTTGTTAGAGAGTTTGATTTTGTGTAACAAAAAATTATGTTATGTTGTAATATACCTGGATTTAAATAACTATATATATTAATACTTTAATTTTGAGTATCTAAAATTTAAATTATAAAATAATTTTTATATAATTCATGAATTAAATAACATTACATTATGTTATGGAGTGTTTTTCCTTGATTTTATAGATTACAAAATAATCTAGAAGTTTGAAAGTATTTCAAATTGGGAAATGTTATATTTATTTTTTAGGGAACTTAATATAATCATAATGAATGGTTTTAAATTATTATTATCTAGTTATAAGTGTATTTTTATGGAGGAAATTTTTATAATATTAAATCATAAAAATTTATAGAGGAAGATGAGATGTGTATAAAAAAATAAAAAAAAATAGAGAGATGGGAGAGCATTATTGTACATATAGTGTTCTTATTATAAGTTTACTATAGTCTTTTGATCATCACTAGATATCTAGATCACATAAAGGGATATATCTAAGGTAGAAAAAATAAATCTATGAAGTGTATTAATTTTATTTTGACATATCAACTATGAGTGACTTTCATATTGTAAGTTCATTGATTATCCTGTTTAAAGAAATTAATACCTAGAAATATAGTGGTTGTGAACCTTGGGTAGGCAGTGATCCTTACATAAATCTTTCAATCACTTAAATTTTTTATTGGTTTTTAGTACACTAGTGAAATATCATGTGTATGTTGCTTGGATGCATCACCATATAGTGAACCAAGTAAAATTGTTGCATCATTGGATTTAATTTTCATATCTTCTTATTATAGTTGTGCAGTTACTTCTAATATGTTCAACATATTATTTCTAGTGAAAACAATAAGTTCTTTTTTGTGGTTTAGAAAAAAAAAATTAACACCCAAATTTTACCCTCTTAAGTTATCTTTTGGCCTAATGATGAAACTATTGATAATAAATTCAAGTTTTCTCGTATTTCTCTCATTTAAACAACATTTTCAAATGTAATATCATATTTAAATATATTAAATTAACATATAAAATAATTTAAACACTCAGAAACTAATTTAAATTAATTTTTTCCTAAATAAACATAATTCTAAGCACATTATGTTAATAAAAAATCACAAATCATAATAGTAGTTTATAGTTTTAATAAAATCAATCAATTAAACACCAAAAAACATGAGAGGTCGCCTAATTATAATTTGAAAAACAATTCACAATGATAAAGAAATTATAATTCCTCCTCAAAGATGAATAATTCAAAACTTTACCAAACTAGAAGAATAGAAAAATATTTGCTTTGGGGCAATAACCAAACCATGATGCCTTTACATAAATAGATTATTATTTAAAAACTCTTATTGATACAAGTACAATTCTACAAAAATATTATTATTCCACTTATAATTGATGGGAATATATTATGAATAAATGATAGTGAGTGGAATGATTCATGGGATAACAACTCAATGTATTTGAAATTACACTTACATTTCTAAATCCCATGACTGTGAAATTACAAAAAAAAATACAATGTTATAAAAACTATAAACCAAGGAACTGTATATTCTGTAAGGGTCCACTATATTTTTTATATATATCCAAGGTCATATGTTCATCCAATGGTCTCCAGGTTTAATCACATAGAGATACTTCTTAGCCTTAAGATTCCCAGTGGTTTCTGCCAGAGTTATACTGCTATGCTTAGGTGAACATTTTATTCACTCAACTCCACCAACTCTCTAAAAATTCTCCTCCTCCTTCCCCATCTCAGAATTAAATTATAAAGAATTGAATTAAATATTAAACCCAAATAATTAAAATTTAAAATACACCTAAAGTTCATAGGTATTTCAAATTTTTTTCTAAAATTAACAAAGTTTATATAATATATTATCAAATGGATTTTTTATATAGTTTCATGAGTTTTGGTAGAAATGAATAAAGTTTATCATGATTTAGTCTAATTATTATGTCGAATAAAACATAAAATAATTTATATATGATTTATTTCATATCATAGTTAACAATATGCATGTTTAAAGTCATGTGATATAATATATAATTTTTAATGGGTATTTCATGGGTGTATATTACTTAAATACAAATATGTTGACATATGTTAGGGTTAATATATCATAAAATGAACATTAGGTTGAAATTAACATGTTTCACTAAATTGATTAACTAAAAAAATTAACGGATATTGTAAGTACATTATAAAAGATTAGTGTATGATATTTATTCAAAAGAGCGTTTAATAAAAACATAGCCCATAGATACTCTTCATTAATTAAACTTAGGATATAAAAGTAGATAAAATCTAGTTTTTAATATGACTTAGTCTAGTAATGTTTCTAGCTAAACCTATCTCTATATTTTCTCTTCACTTGACCTATGGAGGTACTGATAATCCATGGTGAATGTTTGAGGTCCAATTAATATTATTCATGCTTCATGTATATAATTATTTAATTTTTTAGAAAATAGCCTCATGGTTTTTCTATTAAGTTAAAGTAATAAATTTCATAGTTTAAGAAAGAAAAATGTACATGTTTTTATATATTCTGTATTTTTATTCATATCTCATAAAATATCTGTCAAAATATCTTGGTTTTTGTTTTATATTTTTTCATTATATTTTGAAATGTTTGAATTCCCCATGGAAATTCATTAAATGGTTATAATAAATTCCATTATAGCTTAAAATATTGATAATTCTACCATGATTTTTTTATATAATAAAAATGGATTCATTAAAAGACTAATAACCCATATGGATAAAGTGTAATAAATCGATTTTTGGGAGGATAAATGAAGAGGGAAAATAATTTCTAAATTAAAAATATGGAGATATTTTTCATTAATAAAATAGATCGTGTATTTCATAGTGATGAAAATTATATTGCTCATTATTTTATGAGCCTCAATGTCCTAAATTGTTCAAACTACCCTCCTAATTATTTATATTTTTTATTCTAGTGATGGTCAACAATTTTGATCCATATTTTTTTATTTTTCAATGAATAAATATTTTTTTTGTTCCTTGTTTATGAAAATTTATTTAATAATGTTTTCTATGGAGTTTTCTACACTATGATCATATCCAACCATATTAGTAGTAAAATTTATAATAATATTGATTTCCTTATATTATTTTTTTCTATACACTATACTTATAAATTATTCACCTATTTGGAATTTAGCACTAAATGGATAAATAGAAATATAGTTGGATTTAAAAAATAATATTTTGGTGAGATAATTCAAATATTTCATTTTATTCCATTAGTTTGGGATCTAAATAATGGTATAAAAGAAAATTTTATTACTTTTTCATGTTTTTTTATGGATAAAAAATTGTCTGCAAATAATAATTGGTTTTAAATAATAACACATTTTGAAATATTTACTATTATAGTTTCTTTATTTTGAGTATTGAATCTTAGCCTAAATTATGGGAATAATCACCCAACATTAACATCATGTTATCTTTATTCTAATGATGAAAAAATAGTAAATCAAATTATGGAAAGTATATATAGTGTTTTCGGGTTCATAATATTTTCTATGTACATAGTGTAACATATGGACTCAGATGACTATCCCGATACCCATTACAGTGGAACAAAATGGCCTTAATCATACTTCCTAATCACTCGAGGCTGAAATATTATGTCAAGGAATAAAATATAAACTATATAGGAATGATTTTAATCAAAATAAAATGAAAAAACTGAATCATTTGAAAAGAAAATTTCTTTAAAACCAAATGTTACTTTAGAAAATATTTAATGTAAAAAAAATTGAACAAAGAGAAACCAAACCATATATTTTCACACACTATAAAAGAAATAAATTAAAGCAATTCATTTATTCACCGAATGGTATAAAACTCCTCTACTGAACATGTGAGATAATGATAACACACCACTCCTCCTTAGAAACTTAATTCTCTATCATTAATGAATAATGAAGTTTTTTTTCATTTTTATATCATGAAATAGAAATATAAACATGTAGATAAATATATGAATGAAGGGGGTGATTAAAACATTTTTGAGTAGGAGTTTCTCAATTAATCCAATGATTTCCCAAGGATGATTAGTCCGGACATGTCTAAATCCATTTCATTTTAAGAAAACTTAAATCCTACATAAAATAAATTTTTAAAAAAAAAATCTAAAATGAAAACAATTAATTTTAACCTGTAATGAAATTATCCACCTCACCTTAGAGTTTTGAAAAATATGAGTTAGAAAATATTGTTCACACATGAGATATATAATATAATGACAGTATCAATATTTACGTACAAGATACCAAGATCATAATATATCACCATAATTAAAGTAATTGTGAAATAATAACAAAAAATTTACCTAATATATGATAATAAGATCGTATATTTGATCATCATACAATTAGAAAATTTTCACTTTAATATTTCTGCATGGATTCGTGACACTTCCCTTTAATTCCATGATACTTGTGCAAAACTTTTTCTATCCTTAAATATGATTTTTATTGATAATTCCAATAATAGTATGGGTATTCACCTGAGAATAACATTTTTTATTATTGGAATATGATTTCCAAATCAGTTTGTATGAATTGAATATATTTCTTTTAAATTTAAATATAGATTATTAATGGTTTGGTTAATCTCCATGGGTGTGTTTCAATTAAAATATTAGTTTCTAATTATATAGGTAAAATGATAAATATACAATGAAAAAAATGTCATATTGAGAAATATATTATTCCATTGATCCCATAGTGGTTATTTTACAATAGGATAGGATTTGTGTAATTTTCCACCATACCCACAATTATATGAAACAGCCGCGAAGTAATTTTTAATGACTTGTTTAATAAATAATAATCTGTTAATAAAATCTTGACCTAATACCCATAATTAATAACTATTTAGATGAAATTGATTTAGAATATTGGTTTTGAGGAGGATGTTTAAGCTATGGTTGGGAGGAAATCATTATGTCATTGTCGGAGGAATCATCGGAGCACAAAACTTGTATGGTTCTTTATATTGGTCTTTGTTTATTTGATAATAAACTTCCCTCTTTACAATTTTCTATCAAAAATTTAAATCATCATATTAAATTTTTATAGTTTATTCCATGTTTCAAAATAAACCACTTCCTTAGAATTTATTGAAATCCAATGAATGAATTCAGAGTAATGCTTGAAGGGTGTTTTAGGGATGAAATCATACATCTGTTTATAACGTTTTCATTTGAATGACATAGTAAAAAAATAATACATTTTTAGTTTGGCCTGTTCAAGAAGAACCTAACCCATTTAGGGTTTCTCTAATATGAGTTATACATTGGGAGATAATATTTATATTATTTTGAAATTATATCAAATTTTTGAGGGGCTTAGAGTTTTGATTTTGGAAATTGAGTCTAGATCTAGAATTCAGGGGTTAAAAAATTCCTGGTTATGAATTCTAGAGAAGAAATGAGATGGTGAACACCTGATCATCCACCATGGGTGGAGGAGAAAAGGCGGCACCTAATAGGGTTTCAACGATGCATGGTGGGGCATGTTGTAATTTATTATTTGTGACTATTTAGATAGTACTCTTCCACATACCTCTAAAGGAGGTTTTAAACCCAAGGTTCATGTGATGTGGCATCATATCAGTATTACATATGAGCATAAAATCATATAGCATCTTCTAGGGCTACATAGATTTAGAGGAGGTACAAATTGAAAATCATATGGTGCGGGATTATTAAATCTCAATGGTTTAATATCAAGATCTAAAAACCCTGATTAAGTTATGTTATGGCATGAAGAGAGAGTGAAATCCCCCCCTAGAATAGACATTCGATCATGGGACACTTGTGATCATATGACCACCACTCGAAGAAACATTAGAGGGACACATGATGCATTGATCTCGTAGCACTATTATATTAACTGAAAAGTAACCATTATGTGAGGGTATTTTGGTGATATGATTTGGGTGTTGAAATTTTCAGTAGAATCATATTTTCATCCTAGAGTCCATAGAACCATGTTTAGAAAATTTGGAGATCTTTTGGTGGTAAAATTTATCAAAAGTTATTAAATGGTTATGAAACTTATTATTATTTATTAATTATTAGAAACTATTTTAATAAGTTAATTTTCATGATTATCACCTTGGATCACTAGATATATGTTTTAAAATTGTAAAATACTTAGTAGTTTATAGATCTCTAGACTGGGATTGTTGTTCTCTTGAGTGATTATATAAATATTTGTCTTTTGGAATAATAATAATATTTAAAGGAATATTAATGAGACTTGAGATAAGGATCTTGAATGTATCAATTGGGAGAGTTACATAACCATGTGATGTGGTGAATGTTTTTTTTGTAACCACTTAATAACTATAAGAAATACACTAATTTAAAGAATCATATAATTTAATAATGATTATTTATAAATCAAGTTAATACCCAAATTGAGATCATGAATTTATATATGAAATATTGAATTTATTATTTTTTTCACATATGATAAGGATGGATAAAAATAAAACAATATAATAAAATGGATTATGAAAATCAAAGTGAGTTGTCTAATAAGAAAATGAATAGTATGATCTACCTACTTTTTAAGGGAAGTAGTAATTATAAGAATTTGTGTCTTCTTGGAATGTTATATAAGGAATATATATTTTTTAAGTTGATTAGATGATATAAATGAATATCATGGAATTAAATTTCATTTATTAGTAAACAGTAAATGTAGATATAGTGATTGATTTGAAAGAAGATAAATAATGGTTGCTAACATCATAAGTCAATAATAGAAATGAAAAGATGATGTTACACTGAGGATGGGGATTCCATTAGGTGGTGTAACATAATTATAATTAAATTGTAAGTTCTTGTTGTATACTCATTATAGATGAAATATAATAATGAATGGATACTTGAACTTTATGCACTAAGGTAGTAGGACTTTCTAATAAAGATTCAGGAAACTATAAAAAGAACAGTATATTAGTGGCAGTTTTTTAGAGGGGGATATAAACAACCCCCCTCTAAATTCATTTTCTGTATAATTAGAAGGGGTTATGCACAACCCTTACTAATTATTGAATTTAGAGGGGTTCACAACCTCCTCTAAATTTTTTATCATTATTTTTTAATATTCGGTTAGATTTTAGAGGCAATTCTAATTTAATAATTTGTGGCACTATATATTCGGTTGGATTCTAAAGAATATATATATATATATATATATATTATTTGGTTGGATTTTAGAGCTGATATATATATATATATATTATGGATTTTTTTAAGAAAATAGAGGTGGTTCAGAACACCCTCTAAATTAAGAAATTAGTGGGAGTTCAAAACCCCCTCTAAATTGTTTATGATTATTTTTTAATATTCAGTTAGATTTTAGAATCGGTTGTGCGAAAACCGCCACTAATTAAATTATTAGTGATGATATATATTCGGTTGGATTTTAGAGGTGTTATATATATATATATAGGATCTATATATATATATATATATATAATATTAGGTTGTATTTTAGAGGTATAATATATATATATATATATATATTATATGGAATTTGTTTTTTTAAGAAAATAGTGGGGGTTCAAAACCTCCTCTAATTTATGAAATTATAGGGATTTTTGAATCCCATCTAAAGTTTTTATCATTTTTTAATATTTTTTTGGAATTTAGAGGTGGTTTTGAAAAAACCATGGCTCGTTTAATAATTAGCAGTGTTATATATTCTGTTAGATTGTAGATGAGCTATATATATATTCTATATATATATATATATATATATATATTATATTTGGTTAGATTTTATAGGCACTATATATATATATATATTATGGATTTTTTTTAAATAGTGGGGATTTAGAACCCCCTCTAATTTAATATATTATAGGGGGTTCATAACTGCCGCTAATTCTTAAGGTTAACAATAGTTCAAAACCCCCTATAATCTCTTATATTAGAGAGGGTTATAAACTGCACTATTTTCTTAACAAAAAAATCATATTATATGTGTGTGTGTGTGTGTGTAATTAAAATAGAGTATATAAATGTATTTAAAATAAAATTATATTAATTTTTCTTATTTTTTACCCCTTTATTTTTTAAAATTTTAATATAAAAATAAAATTTATGATATAAATGTGTGTGTGTGTGTGTGTATTAAATGAACACATTATATAAATGTATCTATATACATTATAAACATAAATATATAAATACATTATATAAATAATTTAAATAAAGACTTATACATATAAGAAAAAATGTATACATATATAAATATTGGTGTACATAATATATATGTAATTATAAATATATGTATAAATATATTAATCCAAATATGTAAAAACTATATCTGGTTTTAAAAATATTATAAATTCATTATATACATTTATATTATGATTTATATTATACATATTTTATATTAAATTGCAAACAACCATGTGCCTAAGTGGTAGAGACTGTTGCTTGGGATCCAAAAGTCACAGGATCAAATCCGGGCAGGGGAGAATACCCATGTATACTATAGCAGCACTATAGTAGCATCGACACTATAACAACGGTGGTACTATAGCAGCGACGGGTACTATAGATGGAACTGTAGTGACAGTGGTACTGTAGCATCATGTGTACTATAGCAGCCTATGTACTGTAGCAGTACTATTCACCGAAGTGTCCTTTGGGCTAAAAAATGGGCTTTCAGGCCTTATATTAAAGATTCATTCCCCTAGGCCTTTAGGCCACTCAAATTGGGCCAACAGGTTATGGGTATTCGGGATATGTAATGGGTTCCCCTTTACTCAGAAAGGAAGAGTTTCCTTTGTTTAATAATAAAAAAGAGGCTTCGACCGCAACTTAAAAAAACCTATATTATATTAGATACATTTTTATTATATATTTATGTATAAATACATTTATATTATATTATGTATACAAATATATAATATAGAAAAAATTAAATATAAATACTAATATAGATATTTTAATATTATATTATATATATATATATATAATATTATAAATATTTTATTATATATAAATTTATATATTATATATAATTATATTATATATATATTATTATACTATATTAATTATAAATTAATATAGTAAATATATAATATATTATTTAATTATATTATATATTTCATGTCACGAACCGAATCTGGACGCCGCCAAAACCGGCACCAAACCCAGATCGTGACAAGTCCCGAAGGGCGTTCCCGATCCCCATGGGCTGGCACAAGTGCCCGGGTATCATAAAATGATAATTGGGAACGAATTACCCGAGTTTATAAACTTAAAACGATAAAAGAATCCAATGAAACGAATCCGGATTTTTTTTAAACCAAATAATCTTTTTTAAAAATTCAGAACTGAATTACACAATTTTAAAAAAAAAATTAAAGACCATTACAAAGGTACAAACCCAAGCAAATACAGCCCAAGAACCTCCACATGTAAAGAGGCACCGCCCTCAAGCCATCTCCACGACACTCCATCACGATGGACCGCTAAAAACCCGAACCAAAGGCATAAAACCTGTACCCAAACCTGTGACATAAAATAAGCAAGTCTACTTACACCCAAAGGTGTAAGTAGGGTGTGAGCGAAAGTCCAGTAGGATACCACCTCTATGAGATTCCATGTGATAAACATTTCATGACAAAAAGCGTTGCATGTTTTGTAAATAATAAATGCTAGTTACAATTTTCTAAAGGATGAAATAATAAATGAAAACAGTTTTCATGTGAGATAATTTTAAAGGAACAACAATTTTAAAATAAATGACAAAGCTACTGAATTTTCCAGCCAACAATACCGTATACCGACGGTAAGTACAAAGGATCTAATGAGCACAAGTAATAGGAAATAACCCCTAGGCACTAGCTAGCTGTGGGTCCCAGGTACCTCGTATCTCGGTGAGAGTAACCACAAAAAAAATATATGTTCTCGTGCACGAGCCACTAGTAGGGATCATACCCATAACCTAGTGGTCCCCAATCATCATCATCATTGTTTAGTTAGAGTTGTAAGCGTCAATCTTGCTAAGTGAAACTGAGGCCAAACCCCACGGATTCACTAGCATACTAGTACACGTCCACCCACCTAGATACCCGGGTTTTCCCTTTGTGCTCAAACAAGTTCAACAATCCAAGAAGAATAGTTTTCACATGAAAATATCAATTCCACATCACACATTAACCAAACATCCCCATGTACATCACACTAGTCACAAATTCCACTATTCATTCAAATGCATTTTGAAATCAAACTCACACCAAAATTCCCTACAACACTTTTCACATTTCTTTAACACTTACACAAATCCTTTAAACGATTTTATAAAACCATTACAAGTTATTCAACTCACAAAACAGCCCACACACATGTCACATAATACCCTTCTCACCTTCACAATTCATTTTATCAATAAACTCACACGAAACATCCCACACCCGTGTTTCGCACACAAAACACAATTTAGTAAAACATTTCGGCAATTTATAAAACATTCTAAAAATGTTTGGCATCTCAAATCACCACTTTACCATTCAAAAACCCACATTAGGTGAACACACTCACCCAAACAGTACATATACACCCTTTCCCAACTTTTTTTAACAAAATAAAACATTTGCAATTTTTATAAAACAAACCCAAGAGGTATAACCATTGTTTGCACTCTAAACCCATTTCAAACCCCTCATTCAAAACCAAAATCATAAAAATAACAATCCAAAACAGAATTTTCAGCCCTAAAACAATTATTAAAGCACCCCCAAATGTTATAAAAATACATCAAATAATACCACAAAGATACACATGAAAAACACATGTTTTCATAAATCTCCTTCAAAAAGTACAACACGGTTTTACAACTTAAACTCATTCAAAAAACCTCTTTTCAAGGCCCACATGATAATAAGGAATTAACAAAACAGAATTGGCAGCCCCTTTCAAGACTAATAAATCACTTTCATATGTTATAAACTAAATCCAAACATTACCCCAAGAGTCACACATGAAGAGTACCCAATTTCAAGCTAAAATACAACTAAAAATTAAATGTTTAACCAAATTCATCAAAAATAGTTTTCAAACCACACAAGACAGATTATAAACATACTAAATTAATAAAACAAGCAAGCTAACTCATCATAAAATGGTTACACATGGAATCACCTACCTTTTGAGTCGAAACCCTCAAAACTTGGTGCGAAACCTTAAGCGCACCACCGCCGCACCACAAGGAATATAAATCCAGACCTAGACCACAAAAAATTGACCCAAAAGATACCAAATCAGACCTTAGGATCTAACCCTAACTTCTGGACATGAGGAACTTCAAGAAATAGGAAATAAAACTAAAAGAGGATGGAAGGAACCAAGAAGGAATTGACTTACTTGAAATATCTTGAAGAAATCAGCCCCAATCCACCAATATATGAATCTCCAAGTACCCAAAACGGATATGGAGGTCCTAATGAGTCATATTAGGTCATGTGGGGACTGAAATGGGGTGAAAATGATGAAAATTGAAGGAGTTATGAAAGATTCATTTCACCTCATCAAATCTGGTCTATTTGAGAAAGATTGAGAAGGATCGTCCAACTCCGCGGGGTATTTGAGCTCCAAAGAGGAAAACGCGATACAGGGAGTGAGGCTGAGGTTTTTGGCTTCGAGTGGGAGGTGGAATCACCGAAAAACAGTAAAAAACAAATGAGATATTGAAATTTTAAAAAAATAATTTAAAGCAGGAAATGGGCTTACGGGCAGGCTCATTACCTTAATTAAAAACCCAAATCCATCATTATTTGGGATTTCTATGTGGTTCAAAGGGATATGGTGATTTTAATATATTAGGTTATGACAATTGGGAAGTGGAATGAGTATAAAATAGTAAAAATTGAAGGAGTTATAGAAGAATCAAAATTTGTTTTTAAATCTGGATTTGGGCTCAGAGTTTGGCCCAAATTTTCAAAACCCACTATTTTCAACAAAATGAGTGGTAAACCCCCAAAACAAATCAGGAATGGAAATTAAATGAATAATTAATTAAAAAAAGTCATGGGTGTGACATTTCAAATTACATTAATGTATTTAGATGCGGGTGTGAGGAATTCAAAAAAACAAGCAGCATGTGGTTTTGAAGGATTAACAAATGTTGGAGGTGGGAGGGGTGGGAGGGGTTTAAAAAACAAAAAACAAATAGTGGTGGTTATTAATCTTTTATAAATTAGAAAATCAATTAGAGGTTGTTCAAACCACCTCAAAAATAATATATTGTGAAAAATTATTGTCATAATTAGAAGGGGTTTAAACCCCCTCTAAAATAATTTCCACTAATTTTGACCGTAACTTACCAGTGGTTTATGAAAACATGTAGGTCACGGGAGTGATAAATTTAAAAAAACAAAAAAATGAAGGGCATTTTGGGGGTGCAGAGGATTAAAAAAACAAAAAAAAAGGTTAGAGGAAGTTCTTAACTGCCCCTAAATTAGTAAAAAAATTGGAGTTCAGTGTGAGGGGTTTAAAAAAAGCGGTTCGCAGGTGTGAGGTATTTTAAAAAAAATAGTTAGTGGTGTTTCAGGGGTGGGAAGGATTTAAAAAAATAGAGGCAGTTGTTAATCACCCTTAAATTGGAAAATGAATTATAGGTGGTTAAAATTGCATCTAAAATAACAAAATTTGAAAATTTTTTGTCAGAATTAGAAGGGTTTTTAACCCCATATAAAATAATAGCCACTAATTTCAACCTTAACATAGATGTGGTTCCTAAAAACAATCGGGCCAAAGGTGATTGGTATTTAAAAAAAATAGAGTTGGTTTGGGGGTAGGAGGGATTTAAAAAAAATATAGGCAGATCTTAACTGTCCCTAAATTATAAAATGATTTAGAGGCAGGAGTGAGGGATTTAAAAAAACAAGCAGGTCGTGGGTGTGATGGATTTTTAAAAAACAAAAAAATAGAGGCATTTTAAGGGTGGTAGGTATTTAAAAATACAAAAAAAATAGGGGGTTATTAACCACCACTAAATTAGAAAATGAATTAAAGATGGTTCAAACTACCTATAAAATACCATATTCTAAAAAAAATATTTCAGAATTATACGGGTTTTAATCCCCATTAATATAAAGACCACTAATTTCAACCATAACTTACCTGTGATTCATGAAAATTTCCTCTAACAAGATGAGGTGTCACATTAGTAGTAGTTTCTCATCCATATTTTTATACTTCCATATAAAAAATTAAAAGATAGCTTTTTATAATTATTGAATTGTTATCAATGGAATGTGATGATCTATGTATATGGAAACCTATTGGGGATGTGATGGTAATTAGTGATGAAAAAATGTAAAGTAATATCAATGGTGTTGTGATGTGACTAGTTGGATAAATAAATAATTATTATTTATATATTATTTAATTTACATTGTCTTTCTGCGAGCTTGTTTAATGGGAATCTGAAGAGGATTGTGTTGTAGTTGTGCATTACTATATGGGAGTCTAGAAAGACTAATAGGGGTATCCTTAACTATGAATGACCTGATAATTGTGTGTATTCATTATCTTGATATTTGATGAAGCTTGTGAAAAGTGGATATGGATGGAGAAGAGATATGAAAATAGACCTACTATACAATCACCCTATGCTATTGGTTAGAGTGCGACAACAATGACTATATTATTTCTCACTGACTGGTGTAGGTGGAGAATGATCATCACTTTGTTCATGTATTTAATTTTACTCAACCATAACTCTGAGTTGAGATATATTTGATATTTCTAAGAGATGATTGGATATGAGTATTTCATCCAACATGTCTAGTGTTGGATAGATGAAGACATGTAATTTCTCTAGTATCCCCAATTATATAACATGATAGATGAGAAAGTTTAGTATGGATAATTCCTCTATAATCCTCAATATGAGAATGTGATGGATCATAATTCTCTTGAGTGGTGATGCTCTTCCCCACCCATAACTCTGGAGTAGATGTGGATGATAATTAACTTGATACTATCTCTTCTCCAACCCACATCTCTAGGAATTAGGAGGGCCTGATATGTTTCTGCATACCTAGAGATTTGTGTTTACTCTACTATCATAGTATACAACTTAATCCCTATATATGTGTATTTCCTCCAGTGTTTGGAAATCTATATATTTTTATATTTAGAGTTTTTTATTTCCTATAGTTGGAGATGTGTATTTCCATAAGAACATAATAGATAGATTAGGAAGTTTATTTTCTCCAGTACTTTCAAGATAGGTGGGGACATGTATTTTCTATAGTGATAACAATTAGTTCATCTAGTGTGATTTTTTATTTGGAAATTTGTTGATGTGGTGTGTGATATGTTTTTTGTTTTCTTTTTTAGAACATAGTTATTTAGAAGGTGTGATAAAAGTGAAATATTAGTTGGTTGATCAAGATGAATCATTGTTATGATTATTAATGGAACTATGTGATATAATATATTCTACAATTTACATTCTATTGATTCATATAGATATAACATTTATATAGGGTTGGATCAATACTTAGGATTACCATAAATTGTATTGTTACACTCACCCTACATGTGCTCTTATGCACTATTCTATTTATTCCCATTAAAATCAACTAATGTAGTGGATGTATGATTATAAAGGATGGAAATGGATAGTAGATTTAGATATCTAGTGGATAAAATATGATCATGATTAAGGCTACCCTCATGTATCAGTGTTTAGATGACATCATCTCGGGATGTGATAATTGTACTCAGTGATTAAATTTGAATAATTGTAAATTTTATTCTATAGTTTTTGTTATATATATATATATATATTATTTAATTTATGCTTCATGCATACTGTAGTGTATTTTAATGTATAATAGCAAGCGACAGATTGATATTGAGGTAATGCCTCTAATGATTATGTTTATACAACAACATTGATCATTATCCCTTGGCCTAAGGAAGTAGGGCTTAGGGAGTTCACCTATTTGTAATCTAATATGTAGTATATTGATATAAAAATGATATGATGAAGTATGAAGTAAGAATATGTGGGGATTAGTTGGGATGGTTTAGATCGAGTGTTACTAGGAACTCTAGTACACATTTTCACAATAAAGGACTTTGTAAATGATGTGGGGGGTGATATATTCATGTGCATGGCACTTATTGGTGAAACATGGATGAGATCTTAGTATATTAACTACAAATTAATGGGGGTATCATACATAATATAGATCCAAGGATGCACTACCAAAAATTTGGATTTATCAAGTGCTACCCATTATCAGTGCTAAAAAAAGTGTTGATAAAGGGGGTACCTTTATCAGCACTAAAAAAAGAGCTGATAAAATGTTTTTTATCAGCACTAATAAAGGTGCTGATAAAAGTACTGCTTTATTAGCATTTTTTAGTGCTGATAAAGGGTACCTTTATAAGTGATTTTCTTAGCACTGATAAAATTATATCTTTTATCAGTGCTAAAAAACTGTTTTTAGCACTGATAAAAGTTATATTTCATAAAAAAAGTTATATATAATTAAAAATCATATATTAATATATAAATATATTGATATTGATATAAATATAATATATTTTATAAAATATGATTTATATAATACGAAATATGTAATCACACTTAATATTTAAGTTATTTAGTGGAAAATTGTTTATAAAATAATTAGAAAATATATTAATTAAATATTTTATAATTATTATTGATTAATTTTCATTTAATAAAAATTTAAAGATAGAAAAATTCAATAAATTAATAAATGATCTTAAATAAGTTGAAAACATGATTCAAACTTGAAATGGTCATAACTCTTGATCTGAGTGTTTGTTTGATCTCTACCACATATCAAATCAAAGATTGTGAAAAATATATATGTTGTGTTTACAAGTAGACCCCAGTCATTATTTTTTTGGGTCAAAAAAGTCCTAGAAGGCCACCAAAACTAAGTTTTTTGTTAGGGTACCCCCATTTGTTTAACATTTGATGGAATTTCATCACTTGTTTAAGGGGGTATTATTATCTTTTTTAGTTGGAGACTCAATTTATTCTCAAGTATTGCACTCATATAAATATTATAGCATTAAAATTTTATCATCTTTCATATTTTAATATTATTTATAATTAAATATATACACATATATACATATTTTTAAATATTTACAAATAAAATTTTAATTTTGTAAATAAATTTGTAACATATTTACATATAAAATATCTTTCTAAATATATAAACCATATATAAACAAAAAATAATATCCATTTTATTTAAAATAAAAATGTATGAATATTTATATACCTATACAATGTATATAATATGTTTATATATATATATATATGAATACATTTTTCTGTTTGTATTAACAAAAAGATATATATTTATCAATATATTCTAATATATGTATATAGATATTATTATATAATATATGTAAATAAACATAAAATCTGTATAATTATATTTATAGATAGACATATATATATATATATATGTATGTATTTATAAACTCACACACACACACAACATATTTTATAAATGTATTTAAAAATAATTATATTAATATATATATAAAAATATATGGATAAAAATGTAAAGAAATATATATAAATAAATTGATATATCAAAAAATATAGAACAAAACAATATTTAAGAGTGGTAAAGGTGTAAATCGATAAGGGGGAGGTCTCGGGTTGAAACTAGGTGAAGGTAGGGGTGCACGGTGGTGGGAAACAGGTGCTCTAGCATTGATAAAAGGGGTAGGGGACTCTAGTGATAATGAAATGGTAGGGGAGGTCTATACAAGAGCTAATAAAAGGGGGTTTGTTTCCCACTCTGTATTGATAGGAAAAAAATTTATAATTTGTTTTACTTTTATAATTGATGATAAAAGTCACCATTTATCAGTGATTTTATTTACCACTGATAAAATATCCCTTTTATCAGAACTTTTTTTAGCACTAATAGGTCCTTTTATCAATGCTTTTGTTACCACTGATAAAAGGTACACCCATTTTAACAGTTCTTAGTTTAATAATGGTATTTTAGTGATGCTAAAAGTTTTTTGTAGTGATTTTAAAAGCCACTTATGTAGTAGTGATGGATTTTGAATTTATTTTTTGATTTGATTATATCTATAGAGAGTCCTTTTAGGAAAAACTGGTGAGATATCTAAAAAAATTCTCATCATTTAGTATAATTATTAGGTTGAGATACTGTTTGGGGGTAAATTGTTAGGGATTTGTGTGATTGAGATTTTTTATTGTGCATTAGTGGTTATGATGATGAGGTGAGATGGAGATAATAGATTATATATTGTGGCATAACTCCAACTAAATAATATCATAGGAACTAAATAGACTTATATAATAGTCTTTATATATTGTGGTATCAGTTCCTCATTAGATAATAGGGAATTTTATCAACAAATTTTGAATCTATCTTGGTTGTGTTATGATTTAGTTAACATTTTCAATCCATTCTTGTGATGTATTTGAGATGTTATAGAATTCCATAAAAATTTTATAAGTATAAACTACCACAAATGAATTATTTAACAATGCTCAAAATGGGATTTAGAAATTCTAAAAAAGTATTGTTTTCCTATGCGTCGTTAAAAGGGGGACCCCTTTATCAATGCTAGTTATAAAACTAATAAATGTAACCCTTCATCAGCACTTTCATTAGAACTAATAAAGGGGTACTTTATTAGTGTGAGAAATAATGCTAATAAAGTTCCTACTGCTACAATGTGTTGTGTGAATTACAGCACACTGCAAGAGAAACCTACAACCTATATATGGAACTTTCATAA
Source organism: Viscum album (assembly GCA_963277665.1). Classification (NCBI taxonomy): domain Eukaryota; kingdom Viridiplantae; phylum Streptophyta; class Magnoliopsida; order Santalales; family Viscaceae; genus Viscum; species Viscum album. The sequence continues at coordinate 306,911,394 of OY728136.1, forward strand.
TAATTTAATTGGAATAAAAATTACATCACAAATAAATAAAAACAAAATATATTATTGGAATTTCAAACAATATTTTTTATATTTACATTATCATGTGATATAATAAAAAATCAAAAACAATAATTTTTCATTATCTTTGGCACCCAATCCCCTCTCAAAAATATCGGGCATGGTATCAGTTGTTGAAAAAACCACCCCAACTTAAGAAAAACAATCCACCTGTATAAGAAAAAAAATATTATACTGGTAAAATTATAAATAAATTAATTAATCATAATAAGAAAAAATACATGAATAAAATGTTAATTTCAAATAAATGACATACTTATAGTCATACTGGTCACATCGTGCATCATATTAATGTGGGGTTGATTCCTACACATTGAAAAATGAATTATGGATCATTTTCCTAAATTATCAAAAAAAATACAAATATATTTTCAAGGTTTTCATTATGTCACTTTTATTTTTAATTAAAATGTCATTTTAAACTAAAAACACACACTATGAGTCATACTGATCACATAGTGTGTCGATTTGATGTGAGACTGATTCTTACATGTCACAAATGACTTATGAATCATTTTCCTAAAGTATCAATACAATCCGAGTTATTTTTTTTAGTTTTTAATGAGTGACATTCATTTTGAACTAAAATGTAAATTTTAGACTAATAACAGACACTTTAAGTGTAACATCCCAGGTTTTTAGAGCGGGTCGAATTCCTCACCTATTTTGAATTTTCAGATTTGTGTGGGTAGACCAACTTTTTTATTGATTATCAAAACTTAATTTTGAGTCTTCCTTTGACACAAGGCCTTTTTATTAGATGAGTATAAATTCTTATCAAGTTAATTGGGGTTTTGGTTAGGTTTTGGTTAGGTTTTGGGTCTGTTGGAGGCTGAAAACCCACGTTTTCAATGTCTGTAGAATGATGCGCATGGTTTGGAAAAACCATGAGGCCTCAAAGGATTGATTATGCACCCTCTAGATGCACTGAGTATGGTTTGGAAAACCATACATTAGGAGGTTCACATCCATGTGACCATGTATACAATTTTTGATAGAAGGGTCACGCATGTTTTGTGCACGGTTTGGTAAGTCGTGCGCATGAACCGTGCAATCTTAGATCTTTGTATAGTGGGTGTTGTACGGTTGGCACATGGTTAGAAAAAAGGTGTGAGTCCACCATGTGCCTCATTAAAGAGGATAAATTGTGATTTTACCCTTCTTCTATAAATCTATTTACCTCTATTTCTTCCTCCTTCACCCATGTATAGCTGAGGAGGCTCTCCTTTTCCTCTCCTCCTAGGTGTTGAGACACGCCTCTTGTTCGAGTTCCATTTCTAGTTTCGTCAGGTGTGTTAGAAATATGTCGGTAAGATCTCTAATTCACTTACTTCTTTTTCCTTTTCTCTAAACTTATAGACTACTAAATCCACATGAGCTTATTTACCCTATTTTTAGGGAATTCATCTAAAATGTTGATTTATTCTAAATCGGCCCGATTTAGAGACTAAGATCTTACTTGTAGACATCTACCAACATGAGGTAGGTGTTTATCATCATTATTCATGATTTTTCAATTGTTTTAGGGGTTTAGACTTGGGTACACCATTGGGTAGATTGGGTGACACCCAAATTAATTAATGCCTTGACTTTAAATTAATTGTGATACCATATGGGATTTCTCTATGCATGCCCAAGCCATTTCTTCCATGGATGAGCTGGATATGGGGTTTTAGAACACTTGGGAAGTAAGTTCAGGTGTGTTATTTATATTAAATTTATTTTTTTATTATATATGAACTTATTATGGGTTCCATGGGAATGCAATGGGCTCGACCCGAGGATTGAGGTGGCGTTGGCCATCTGGATTAAGGTGATGTAATTGTAAGGATAGTCTTGGATTGAGACATTTGGGTGATGTTGATCACTGGTTGGGTTACTTGGTCATTTAAATGAGGTGATGATGTCGTCAGGCTACTGGAGAGGCTCATCTGGTGTAGAATGGTGATGACCATCGGTTTCCATGACACAGTTGTAGGGGAACAAGGTGTAGTATGATGTGTCTTAGGTTCTTATTTTGTGATTTCTACTCACCCGTGTTTTCCATTTCATCATTTAGATTCATGTACACATAGTAGGACTCAGATGATGAGGATGATTTGACCACTCATATGGGTAGAGGCCTTCGGTAGTTGTGTCTTAGGGAATTGGTTGGAGGTGCATGTTGTAGAAATCCATGGGAATGGAGAGGGGCCATCATTTAATAGTGTTGAGACTTTTGGTTGGGGGAAGAGGCTCTCTATACTTGAGGTCGTTGGGTTAGGAATATTTGGGAGGATGGACATCACCATTCCTTTGGACGTTAGCTATTGTGTCTATGGTGATATCATTTCGAGGGAAGGTATCGTTGTTCCTCAGACGTCAGGATTTGAGTCGATGAGATTTCTTATGAGCTGAGGTCTATGGGACCAGGTATTTGATTATTGAGGAATGCCTTAAGAATGTTATATATTATTGTACATGAGTTTTTAGTCATCATGAGGTGTTAGGTTCTTTTATTATAGATGGAACCTGAGGGTTCACTTGGACTGATTTACATAAGGTAATGCCTTGGGATTAGGCTAAGGATACTCTCCACTAAGGTATTCTGACATTAGCAGAAGTAGGTGATCACTCCCTTGTGAATTTTGAGCATAGGGGGAGTGGGTTATATTTATGCATGTGTGTTTTGATACTATATTTATTTTTTTTACACACTTTCTTAATCACAAATGTTGGATAGGCACACACTGGTGGTGGCCTACTAAGATTCTTTCTCACACCATACACGGACCCTTCGGGATGAATGTAGACTTTATAAAATTTTATTCAGGTAGAGGATAAAATTCCATATTTGGATCTTGGTACTTTAGTTAGCATGGTATGGAAGTCAAGGAACCATGGGATCTTTCCTTAACTAGAGTTTCTTTTTTGTTTTCATTCTGTATCAGCATGCTATTATATATACATACTAAGGTTGGCCACTAGTGACCCTTCTGCTTATTGTATATATGACCTAATGTGTATACATGTTTTGTTGTAGTATCTAAAAATGGTATGTTGTGATGTTTAATTATATAAATGGTATTGATATTGTTTATTATTATTGCTTTTTTTATTTCTTGTACTTCTTCCATGGGTAGGTTATTGGTCCAGTGTTTGTCAGTATTTATTTTCCAATGAAAGTTATACATAGATGGACCATTATTATATTATCACAAAAGGGTATAGTCGCCCCACTATCACCTATTTACATCCTTACTTCTAGTTAGTGTAATTTGGCATATAGGCAGGCACACCTAAGTCCTAGTAGAACTCGTCCTGTAACATAGTTCGGGTGGCTAAACGAATTGAGGCACTAAAAATAGTATCATATGGGTTTATTTTACTTATTTATTGGTCTTAATATTTGGTATATGGTAGACCAAATATTTTTATGTTGTTGTAATTGGGTTTAAATATCATGTTTGGGTGCCTGCAGCCCCATGCACGGGGAACAAACCAAGTTTCCAGGGGTGGGGATTGCTGTTTTGCTTTGATCATTTTATAACTGGTATGATTTCTACCTTGATTGGGTCACTTGGATATGATTTTTACCTATCATGATGTGTGACCCTTGTCTTGTTATGTCAAGGGAGGATTATGGACCCTTATCTCGGTATGAGAAAGGAGTGTTTGTTATGTTTCTGATTAGTCACTTAGGATGTTTTAAATTTATATGTGTGTTCCTATGATATAAAATTTTTGTGATTTTCATTGGGTTCTTAGATTACACTAAGATGGTTTGGGTTGTTTAAAGTGTCAATAAAGGAAGATAAGTAGAATTTTTATGCTTATCCTCTATTTGGTGGCATCTTACTCTACCAGCCCAGGCCAGTGGACCCAATGAAATCTATTTGTGATATGTGATATATATATATATATATGGTTATGGATCTTATAGGAGTAGATATGGATAATGATATGGGTTGATGTTCATCACCATGTTGGGCGACGTGGTCGTCGAGTTGAGGTGACATGTTTCATCATGATGGGCAAGGCCTGAGTCATATGTGATACTTGGCTCTAATTTGGGCGGGTAAGGGGTCATAAGGCCAGATGTCGTGTGACATGGTTATGATGTGGGAGGGTAAGGGTATTGAGTTTATTCTTCCTATTAATTATTTCCCTATATGTGATATGTGTGTGTGAGTGTTATATGGTTTGTCTGATTATTATATTGGTATTCAATGGGATGCCACCTATATGGGATCTAATGGAGCATCAGGTGGGTGGTGATGTGGTGCCACAAGATCACACATAGGTTGAGACCCCTGAGGATCAGGATGAGTCCCTATAGGGTTAAGAAGAGCATGATCCATATGTGCATGATCAAGAACAAGCTCAGGCACATGCTTAGGTATAGTTGGGGAAGCCACCAGATTTGATAGCCTTTGGGCCTTGGCTTGATGTGTAACTTAGAGCGGGTATGGAATGTGTTATCCATGGTATTGAATGGGGAGATTAGGGATAATATTCTATATGTAATACTTGACTCGAGAGTTCTAATCACACCACCCTTCTCTATTTTAGGTTAAGGATGGTCTATAGGTAGCTGAGAACTTGATCATGTCTATTATAATGATCTTAGAGTAGGTTAAGACACCCCTAGGCTGAAAAGTGAATCTAGATATATAGATGCTCAGGGGACTGGATAAGCACTAGTGGGATGTGTTGGTTCATGTAGAAAAACATGAGGGACTATCCTGGAAGGAATTTGAGGCCAATTTCTTCAAGCACTTCTTCTCAAAGACACTAATGGAAGAGATAACTCGAGAGTTGTTTATCCTACAATAGAGTGACATATCTGTTATGGACTATGCGGCGACATTCACTGATATTCCTCATTTCTCTCCAAATATGGTGGGTGATGACACCTCAAGAGTGAGGTGTTTTGAGGATGATTTATGGAACGCCATTCAGGTGCAGGTAAATATCTTCACATTGGACACATTTTCAAAGGTGATGAATCAGGCACTCATAGCTGAGGGAAATTTGAAGGACTGGACGTACTAGAGTTGGGTGATGACATGAGGTGATTACAGTGGTGATTATTTAGATATCAGGAAGCGGGGTTAAGAGGAGTTCCAGTAGGGAAGTCAGGCCAAGGACTCAATAAGACCACTGAGGAGTGGGTCTTCGATGGCATGCTTCCAATGTAGGAACTCGGGATATGTGCAGATGCAGTGTGATCAGGAACTGAAGTAGTGCCGAGAATTTGGTCAAGTTAGACATCTTGAGAGGTTCTGTAGGAATCTTTCTTGGATAGTTAGTAGTGAGGGATCAGGGATGACTTAGGTTAATGAGATCATACTGGGAGTGGTACTAGGATCTAGTAGCGATGATTCATCTTCACATGCAATTCATGGTAGAGAAATCGAGACCTAATAGTGGGGTCAGTGGATGGTGTCTAGTGCAGCACCATAGGGAGGTTGGGCTTCAAGCTAGGTGTAGGTTGTGGAGCTGCTAGGGTTGGATTAGGCTGATGTTCCAGTTATGGCTAGAGGTATGATGTGGTTGTGACCACGGTTTTCTGTTTTATTTTGGAATTTCCTTTTTATGGAATTCCCATTTTTGGTGCATGAGGTGCACGATATGTATCTATGGACTAACTAAATTATATTTAGTAGTTTCACATTGGTTCATATGGGTTATATATATAAGCGTGGCATGTAGAACTATGATTTATATGTGAGCCCCATTAGGTTTATAGATTTTCAGGTGCATTGTAATCTAGGAATTGTTGTGATGTAGGAATTGTTTAAGGTACAAGGCATTGAGACTGATTTTGAGCATCTAATGAGATGCATGACCTCATAGGTGTCATGTGTGACATGGACACAAGGTAGGCATCTGATGAGATGTGGGACATAATAGGTGACAAGTATGAAACAGGATCACCTGATGAAGTGAATGAGTGATGATGCATCATGAGAGTACTTTTGAGTTTGGGGATGGTCAATGGACCTTCATATGTATTTGAGTTTTGGGTCATGAAGCGACTGAGGTAGGTAACTCCTAAGGTGGGGAGAACCTTGAGAGAGAGTTGAAATGTTCCCTTTGAGATAGAGGTAGTCTATGTTAATTTTAGTGAGATGGGTATGTTTGTTACCATCTTAGTTTTATGTTTGATAGCTCAGGGATGAGCTATATTAAGGTGGGGAGATTATAAAATCTCAGATTTTTTGGAGCAGGTCAAATTCCTTATTCATTTTGAATTATCAGATTTTGGTGGGTAGACCAAATTATTTCTTGATTATCATAATATAATTCATAGTTTTCCTTTGACCCAAGACCATTTTTTAGATGAGACTTAATTCTTGACAAGTGTCTCAGGGGTTCAGTTGGGTTTCAGGTCCATTAGAGGCTGAAAACCCATGTTTTCAATGTGCATAGACTGAGGCGTATAGTTTGGAAAAACTATGCATCCTCTAAGTATTAACTGTGCACCCTCCATATACACTAAGAATGTTTTGGAAAACCATGCTAGAGGGGGCACGTGACTATGTATCCATGTCTGCAATTTTTGAAAAAGGGCTCACACATGGTTTGGTAAATCATGCACAAGAACAAAGTGATCCTAGAGCTTTGTCCAAATAACCCTTTATTTTATTTTCAAAAAATATAGCTTTGAGGGTGATCGGTAACCAGAATATTAGAAAAAACATTCAGTGGGATTCAACAGCTGTGATCCAAATTCAAAATCCAGACACACCAAATGAGGAGATCACTTTCGGGATATGCTCGCATCAGTCGAAGTCACAGTCATGATCGTCGTCCATCATTGTATTTGTACCCTTCATCATCGTCGTCATACCCGCCTTCATCATCTCTGAATAAATACCACTTTTTCATCGTTGTCGATTCATCACTGCATCATAAACCCGGAGGCAACCGATCGTCGGAACCAACGTCACCACCAAGAAACCAGAGGCCAGAAAGTCATTATCAAATCATCCAATAGTGGCTCAGTTGTCCACCATCACATCCTAGTACCATTGGAGGCATCACCGAAGATCACTACCTAACCGATGATCGGAGAAAATCCCACTGAACCAGAACCCACAATAGCATCCATCGCAGAAATCACCCATATCGTCATCACTTCACCCTCATTGCCACCGTCAACATCGACATTCGACACCACACCAGAAACAAAAATAACTGAATCCAGAACACAAATTGAAAATTTCATCGAGTGAGAATAACAGATCAAGATCTCTAAGAACAAAAAAAAACAAACCTTCGCCGATGTCTATAAGGAAGAAACATAAAACAAATCTAACAAACAAGAAATTGCCTTCACAAGAGAACACAGACGCATCGCACGTGGATAATTGTTGGCCGCTGAACCACATCCCAAACCCTCATAGTTCCACCACTCCATATCCAACTCGGAGGGGTATAGAGGAACGCGAGGCCAGAGTAAGGTATTGGGCGGTTGAGGGCTTTGAGAACAGGAATCATCGATGAAGAGGAACACAAGTAACTGATATAACAAAAGTAATATGACTTCGGAAGCACCTGGAAACTCATTGATTACCGAAACACATATCCCAAACCCTCCTTGTTACCACCTCTCCGACTCCGACTAGGAGATTTGCGTAGGAATGAGAGGTAAGATCAGGTTTTGAGAGGCCGAGGGCTTCCACATTAAGCATCCTTCAATGGGAAGACTGAAAGATACATGGAAGCAAAACCCGTAGTAGCGCGCAACAGAGAAAAATGAAAACCCAAGAAAGAGATGAAACCCATGTGATCCTACCATGTGCCTCATAAAGAGGAGAAAATATGATTTTCCCCTTCTTCTATAAACCTATTTTCTCTCCCTTTCTTCCTCCTTCTCCTGCATATAGTAGAGGAGGCTCTCCTTTTTGTCTCCTCCTAGTTGTTGAGCCACACCTCTCATCTGAGATCCATTTCTTGATTCATCAGGTGCATTAGAATCATGTTAGTAAGATATAAAATCTACTATATTCTATTTTCCTTTTCTCTCACCTTATGGGCCTCAAAATCCTACAATCAGATTTACCCTATTTTTAGGGCATACGTCTATAATGTTGATTTCTTTTGAATCATCTCAAGTTAGAGGCTAATATCGGATGTGTGACCATCTACCAACATGATGTTAGTGGTTCACATATTTCTTTTTGATTTTGCAGTTGTTTCATGGGTGTGACTTTGAGTATACCATTGGGTAGATTGAGTGATACCCAAATTAATTAACATCTTTCCTTTAAATTAATTGTGAAACCATATGGGATGCCACTAGGCAATCCTAAGATATTTATTCCATGATCGAGCAGGGTATGGAGATTAAGAAAACTTGGTAAGTTAGGTCAGGTGTTTTATTTATATTAAATTGAATTATTTTTATTATATATTAATTGATTATGGGTCTCATGGGAACGTGACGGGCTCAACCCGAGGATTGAGGTGGCATTGGCCATCTAGATTGAGGTGATGCAATCATCAAGATGGGATTTACCTAAGGAATTTGGGTGATGTTGATCACCAATTGGGAGACTTGGTCATCAGAATGAGGTGATGATGTCATCGGGCTATGGGCGAGGCTCATGTGGTATGGGATGTTTGACCATTGGTTTGAGTGACATAGTCGTAGGGGCACAAGGTTCCAGATGATGTGGATTAAGTGTTTATCTGGTGATTTTCTCTCACTCGTGTTGGCTAATGCTCTATTTGGAGTTGTTTGCAATAGTAGGACTCAAATAATGAGGTATTTTTAACCACTCATGTGGGTAGAGGCCTCCAGTAGTTAAGTCATAGGGAATTGTTTGGAGGTTCTTTTCATAGAAAGTCATGGGGGTGGTAAGAAGATAGTGGTTGATAGTGTTGAGACTGTCATTTGGGGGAAGAGGCTCACTGTACTTGAGGCTGTTGAGCCAGGACTATTTGGTAGGATGGACATCATCGTTCCTTGGGACATCATATGTTGATCTGACAATGATATATTTTGGAGGGATGGTATCGCTTTTCCTTGGACATCGCACTTTGAGTTGATGGGATTTCTTATGAGATGAGGTCTATGGGAACATATATTTGATTATTATGGTGTGCCTTATGGTTGTTAGATATTTGTGGACAATTTGTGTCATTTGGAATGAGGTGATGAGTTATTTTATTAGAGATGGAACCTGAGGGTTCACCAGGGCTGATTTACATTAGGTGATGCCTTGGGCTTAGGCTAAGGATCCTCTCCACTATGGTATTTTGACATTGTCTAAAGAAAAAGATCACTCTCTTGTGGATACTGAGCACAAGGGTAGCATGCTACCTTTATGAATGTGTTTTTTGATGTTATATTTATTTTTGTACACACCTTATTAATCAAAAAAATTGGATAGGTGCATGTTGGGGGTGTCCTACTAAGATTATTTATCATGCCCAACATGGGCCCTTTGGGACACATGTAGACTTTATAGCCTTGTGTTAAGGTAAATGATCGATCTCAAGAGTCGGATCTTAGTACTCAAGTTTTCATGGGATGGAATTCAAGGAACCATGGGTTCTTTCCTCAGCTAAAGTTTCTTTTTTTCTATATCAGTATACTATTATATGTGTATACTAAGGTCATCCACTGGAGATCATTATTCTTATTATCTATATGACCTAATATGTGTACATGTTTTGTTTTAGTATCTACAAATGGTATTTTGTGATGTTTAATTATTAAAATTCTATTTATCTTGTTTATTATCATTACTTCTACTATTTATTGTGCTTCCTCCATGGTCAGGTTATTAGTCCAGTGTCTATTAGTATTTCTTTTTTGTTTCATGTTATATATACATGGATCATTATTATATCATCACCATAGTGTATATTCTCCCCACTATCACCTATTTAAACCCTCTCTTCTGGTTGAAATCCTTCATCATACGAGGAAGCGTGCCTAAGGCCCAATGGCACTAGACCCGTAGCACTGTTCGGGTGGCTAAACGGGTTGCGGTGCTACATTGAGCCATATAAGGAACACCATACATCAAATTGATGTGTGGATAATTCTTGCACATTATAACTAACTTTTGGATTTTTTTCCTAATGTATCAAAAAATATTAATGGGTTTTATTAGTTTTGAGTATGTCACTTTTCATTTTTACTAAAATGACATTTTTAAATAAGAAGACACACTTGGATTCATACCAGCCACACCGTGCATCAGAATAAGGCATAGTTGATTCCTATATGTCAAAAATGACATATGGATAATTTTCATAATTTATCAAAATAATCTGAATGCATTTTATAAATTTTGAGTGTGTCGCTTTTTTTTACTAAAATTTCATTTTAAGATGAAAACACATACTTTGAGTCATACCAATCACATCATGTGTCGGTTTTATGTGGGACTAATTCCTACATGTCAAAGATGACTTATGAATCATTTTACCAAATTATCAAGACAATTGGAGAGTTCTCGATTGGTTTTTAGTGAGTGACATATGTTTTGAATGAAAATATCATTTTTAAACATATATTGTACACATTGAGTCATACCGAGAACATCGCGTATCAGATTGAGGTGAGTCTGATTCCTACACTTAAAAAATTACTTATGGATAATTTTAATAAAGTACCAAAACAATGATAATGATTTTTATCAGTTTTGAGTATGTCACTTTTTTTTCTTACTAAAATGTAAATTTAAAATAAAATAGACACACTTGAATTAATATCGATCAGATCATGAATCATATTGAGGTGTTAATGATTCTTACGCATCAAAAATCACTTATGGGTCTCAATCCCAAAGTATCAAAATAATATGAATGTGTTTCATTGGTTTTGAGTATGTCACTTTTCTTTTTTACTAAAATATCATTTTAAACAATAAATGCATACTTTGAGTCATACCGGTCACATCGTGCCTCAGTTTAACATGATAATAATTATTACATGTCAAAAATGACTTATGAATCATTTTCCTAAATTATTAAGACAGTCAGATCTTGTTTTCTTTTTTTTTCAGTGAGTGACACATATTTTGAATTAAAATTTTGATTTTAAACTGATAACAGACACTTTGATTCATACAGGGAGCATGGTGTATCAGATTGAGGTACGGTTAATTCCAACTTATCATAAATGACTTATATATAATTTTCCTAAAGTATAAAAATAATATGAATATATTTTCACATTTTTGAGTATGTCACTTGTCAATTTTAAATAAAAAGACACACTGGTAGTCATATCGGTCACACGGTGTGTGAGATTGAGGTGAGATTGATTTATATATGTAACAAGTGACTTATGTATTGTTTTGTTAATGTACCAAAATAATATGAATTATTTTTCTCTATTTTGAGTGTGCCACATGTTTTTTTGTACTAAAATTTCATTTTAAATAGGAAACTTATACTTTGAGTCATACTAGTATCATCATGTGTCATTTTGACATGAAACTGATTCTTACACATTAAAAACATTTTATGAATAGTTTTACTAAATTATCAATATAATCCGATCGTGTTTTCTTGGTTTTCATTGAGTGGAACATGTTTTGAACTAAAATTTTAATTTTAGACTGATAACAACCACTTTGAGTGATATTGGGCACACCATATATTATATTGAGGTGTGGCTGATTACTACATGGAAGAAATGACATATGAATCATTTTACTAGAGTATCAAAATAATATGAATGTGTTATCTATGTTTTGAGTATGTCACATATCTTTTTTACTAAAATGTAAATTTTAAATACAAATACACACTTGGAGTCATATTGGTCATACTATGTGTCATATTGAAGTGTGTTTGATTCCTACACATCACATATAACTTATTGATCGTTGTCCTAAAGTATAAAAAAATTGAAAGTGTTTCCATATTTTTGATTATTTGATGTGTGTTTTGAACTAAAATGTAAATTATACACTAAAACCATACAGTTTGAGTCATACTGAGCACACTATGTATCTAATTAAGGTGTGGCTAATTGACTCATTTCCTTATTTCCATTATCTTACTTACATCCTTTAAATCTAATCTCTCATGAACAAGAGTATATTTAAACAAACCACCCAAAATCAAGAAAAAGAATCCACCTATATAAGAAAACAATTATTATGTTATTAATATTGTAAAGAAATAAATTACACATAAATATGAAATAATACCTTTATAAAATGTCTATTTTAAACTAAAACAACATAATTTGAGTCATATCGGGTACACCATATATCATTTTGACATATGGTTGATTCCACCATGTCTTCTTATCCTATAGTGAATTAAAAATTATTTGTTATCTAACAATATTGTTGTTTGATAACCTAGAATATTGAATGCATTGGAGAATAAAAAGAAATTTTCATCATCATGAGTGTTTCATCCTTATTAAGTGCATGATCATGGTACATGAATGAATCATCCTTTTTAATAAATTAATTTCTTTATGATCTCTATTAAATTTAACAAAATAATTATCATAGAAAAATTATAAGGAAATTGACTAAATAATAGATAAAATGGTGAGAAAATCAACTAAATGAGTAGTGTGAAGTCACATCTTCATGTTATATGTGTACATTTTGATACTTTTGAATACAAGGACTTTCAACAGTCATGGTAGTACTATAAAATTATAAATATACAAAGGATTGATAAATATTTTAAATGAATTATTAATTATCTATGAAAATTCCTCTTCGAGGATGCTATTTTGTTGATGGTATATGATATCTCTCATAAATTTGCAAACATAATAACCACAACCTTTTCTATTTGTTTTTTTTAAAACTAAAAAACATTAAAAAAATAATTAATTTGTTTTGATATGTATTTTGATAGAGAAATCATATTATATATACCCTAATAATTACCCACGAGAAATCGATAGACTCATTGTACGCATGTACTTCCCTCATGCCATAATTTTGATAATATTTAAACCTCACCCTATCATAACATAATGCTCATTAAAACATAATATAAAATACATAACTTGAATTTTGGTTCTAAAACATTTCATGTAGTGTATTACAAATTGAAAAATTTCATCACGTGTGGTTAGTTTGTTGGTTATCCATACAATAAATTCATAAAATAAATATTTGGAGTATCCAAATTTACTGAAATGAGTAACCAATGTTGCCTAAGAAAATGGAATAAGTAATGAAAGGGATGAAAATATATTTTATATGATTAAATTGTAGAGTTTTACCCCTATATAGTTGGTAATAAGAATTTTCTATCAACCTTAAGTTTTCTTTCAAACACTACAACCAATTTTTCCACTATTACATAAATTTGATCTGAATCTAATGAGGTTAGTTATGTAGAAGTTATGTAAAGAATAATGAATCCATATTTAAATTCATATTTTTTCCCCTTCAAATAGTATTGATGTATAATCCTTCAAAAAAACATGATTCGTATTGAGTTATAATTAACATAATAGATCAGGTATTGTAAAAAGAATCATGAAAAACACCTCATGTATACATTTATTAATTAGACTCTTAGCCAGTCATACTTGAGGATTTCATTTTTATTACCAAGATAAATGTAGTCTATAATGGATTCTCCATAAATTTTTTCTTCAAAATCAACTATAAAATTACTACCAATTTTTGACCTAGTATATGTATGAACCTTAAATGTTAATAAATGTGGATATTGAACAGATTGGGTAAAGGTGGTGTCTGGATATATTTTTGATTGGTTGGTTGATCCTTTATATTGTTTTGATTTGACCTTATATTTTACCCCTTCCCTTTTTCTATCTATAATAAAATTTATCAGTTCAAAAAAAATCATTAATTATTAATTTTTTTGCATGAAAAATAAATTGGAAATGAATACCTCCTTATTGAAATGTTTTTTTACAAGATCTAACAGCCATGATATGAATGTTCCAATAGCTTTCTCGACTATATGAATATCTTCATCATCAAGTGGAACATGTAGATCGATGCTTAGATCATGTGCTATGTTAATCCCCACTCTGACATGAACTATTGGAAGTTTTCTTCTATGTAGAATATCATCCTAGATATTGAACATGGTAGCCCTTAAAACAAGTATATGGGTGGGTATTGATATATATAAATCAAAATAATTTTCACAATTTATAATATCAGTATAGTAAAGGTATCAGTGTCTTTCTGATTCAAATTTCACTAAAAAAAATAATTATAATATTGATTACCTCATCTAAGACAGCCCTTTGAGGGGAATGTCTCGCCTTAAAGCTAGTGGGGGTGGGGTGGGGATCTTTACACCATGGTTTTTCTTGAGGTGATTCTTCTCTTTGCTTCCTTCCCATAAAATTTTCTAGGAAATATGGATACCAATTAAATTTTCCCATAAGGGAAGGTATTCATTTCTACAATTCATCCGTTTTATATCTTTATCCCCCTATTCATTTATTTTCTCAAAATATGTTCTGGGTGTCACCCCAAAACCCATATCTCTGATGTGCCAATATTATTTTATCCACTTCAAGGCCACTAATATTAGTTTTTCATCCAGTAAAGTCGATAATGATTTCTATTTCTAATATGGATAAAAATATATATGTAAAATAAGTAATCATTGTGATATATTAGCAATTTAAAGAGAGAGAAAAATTATGATGTCATACTTACACATGCTTTCCATACTTTTTGTTTGTTTTCATCTATTAGTATACCATATTTATTTACATGTTCCTCCTTATATAGCACATTATGTGCTAAGAGAGTGGCTTTGGATTTGGATTCATTAATCTTTATATAAATAGAGTAACATACTTATGTTGATGTTTCTTTCAACATAAAATATTATGGTAGATTTAAAATAGGTACCAATTCTTTTACAAGTGAAGCATACCCCATCCATTATTTATGGTTTGAGTGTATGGATTTTCTACCTATTTATTATTTTTAGCACTCAGTTATTGTTTCATAAATTAAAAATTATTAATTAAAGTGATTAATATACATATTTTCAAACAATGTATTACCAGCCACAATATACCTAAAAAGATATCTTTGTATGAAAATAGTAAATGCATCCCATGCTTCTTGGATGATTAGGTGTGAATACATCTACAGTGGGTGAGGGTTTATTTTCCCTTCATAAACTTTGATATGAAACTTCATTAGAATTTTGCAAAAGCCTCTATGATAATTTACAACAATAATTAATACAAATTTCATTCAGGAGTTATCTACTTTAAATTCACTATGCAAGGGATAATGAAGAGTAAGTCAATGTTTCTTTATTATTTTTTGTAAAATAAAGAAATTATATCATAGTATTACCTTAATCTCTTCCCAAATCAGTGTTTTAATCACGAGCACAACATTTTTTCATGAATCTAGATCAATTGGCATGCACTACTGAGTGGTGATCCCAATGAAACTAATGAACATGGCCTTATTGGGGTTAACATCCTAGTCACTTTTATTCCATCCAACCATGAATTTGATTCCTTTATTTCTCTCTTTAATAATTTTTTATAACACTGTCACACTATAGTTCTCTTTATTTTTTTTGGGATATCGATTGTTCACCATCTAGTATTTCCTTGATTTCAACATCATCAATATATTTTTCTTCCATATTGGTAGCATTGGTATGTGCAGAAGGTTGTTGTTCTTATGCATTGGGAGAACCAACAGGTTGAGAAACCTGTTGTTCCTTAGGATTGGGAGTATTTAAAAGTAAATAAGTCATTATCTATAGTAGTGGTTGAACATTTAATTTAGATTAGGTAAATACAGAAGTGAACAAATAATAGTATGAGGTAACAAAATGTATATTACAAAAAAAATATAACCTAATTATTAAAATCTCTTTTTTAAAATATTGATGTGATTTAAACCCTCTACTGAGTATCCAAATCCCTTCATTGTGGTATCCTCTAAGATACAAGACCCAATCTACATTTGGATTATAGTGAAATGACTATAATTTCCCAATGAAAATTTCATACTTAGTTGAATTTTCATCTAACCCTTTGGTGGTTTTCGTCGATAATAGAACAATTTATCACTTTAATTTTGTGGGATCTGGAATATAAAATACTTTCACTACCTATGATTCCATTATATATGGTCCATCTTTATACCCTTCCTTAAATACACTTTCATGAATCCCAATTCATCTATTTTAACAGCACTCATGTTATCAACCCACTTTCATTGAAAAATTAGCACTTTTAATGCTCTATAATCCAACTCCAATATTTTTTTGATGATGCCAAAGTATATCATATTCACATAAATTTTATTTTTTCCATGGTACCAGATATATGCATCACTATAGCCACAAGTGTAACTCCACTATTTTTCATGGCACTGCATTCATCATGTTCATTTTTATAGAACATATAACCATTAATTACGTATCCATTATAAGATAATACATGAAAAATTGGTCCTTTGTATATCCATCAAAGTCATTCAAAAATTGAATCCATATTTTTATATAACTCCTTAAAAATATGGTCTGGAAACCATCCTATAAACTATTGATTATGTTTATTTGATATCCATTTTTCATACCTTGAGGGATTCAAATTCCTAAGAATTTCTTTATGGGTTTCAACATATGAGGAAACCTCTAAACAGTTATGAAAAATGTAAATGTGGGACTTCTTATGATTTGTAATATTGATTTTGATAACATCTATTCCAGAAATTCCTTCACCCACAAGCCGCCCGGTGTGATGAGATTTCGTTAGACTAATTCTTTCCACACCATAAAGGTAGTCAGTATAGAATTCAACGACTTCCTCAAAAATATATCACTTCACAATACAACCTTCTGGACGAATTTGGTTTTTGAAATACTCGTTCAAAATATTCATATACCATTCAATGGGGTATAAAAATCTATAATTTACATGAACACTTAGTCGAATTTCTCTTACCAAGTGAACCATCAAGTGAACCATCATATTAAATAATGTCGAAGGGAAGAACATTTCCAATTCACATAATATAATGGAAATTTTCTTTTCCATAGTTTTCAATTTTTATGGGTCTATAAATTTGTTTCATATAGATTTGAAAAATAAATAGATCTTGGTAATTGTATAATGTAAATTCTTGGAAAAAAATTAAACATAAAGCTACAAGCATTAGATCTTAAATCAAAAAATGATAGTCTTGTGATTTTAGATCCTTTAACTTTAAGTTTTTTATTGTCATTATATTCTTGATATTAAATTAATACCCCTATGGAACCTTTACATCTCTCAAGAAGTTTCAAAACTGATATCTCTCCTACATGGAAAGAGTGTAAGCAGCTAGAAGAAGAAAAGTATGTTTTCACCCTTTACCAGTGCCAACTCATCTCGTATTCCCATGTCAATCATATCCATACTATCCTTAATTACATCTATTTTTTTGTTAGGTTCATTTATTAATGTGTCCATGAAACTATAAAATACATTTTTTTTAAATATGGATAACATCAATAAAATTCCTTATTTATAAACAATTCTGGTATGGTAATTAAAAAAACTAATCTTTTTTCCAATCGGTTTTCGTATGGTTTTTTGAAAATGGTATACCAAAATCATTTCTTATATCTTTTAATTTCTCAAATATTTGATCACCTATTAGTGGATATTGTGCTCTATGTTCTTTAAAACATTCATTGAATGATGTCGTCCATGATCGGTACTTATTCCTCTAGGGTAGAAATATGTGATGTATTTGAAACAAATTATTCGATAAATGTTTCAACCTAATTGATTGTGTACCTTATTAATAAAAGGGACACCCTTGAGTTACTTTCATTTTATATCCTGACAAATTTAAGAAATAAGGAAAGTCAGTTATCATCTCGTACAACATAGATCTCAACATGAAATCTTCTATTCTATAAGCATCATACAATGTAACACCTGAATCCCACAATAATTTAAAATATTTGATAAGTGGATCCAAATAAAAATCAATATCATTAACTGGTTGCTTTGGCCATGATATAAGCATAGATGACACAATTTATTTTCATTTCATGCATAACCACAATTTAAAGTTATGATTTACCAACATAATTGTCCATGTGTAGTGAGTGATTCTTTTAAAACCAAAAGGACTCACTCCATCAATAGATAGTGCAAGACAAAGGTTTCTTGGCTCGTTTCCAATTCCAAGATACTCATGATCAATTCTCTTTCACTAAGGAGATTATGGGGGTGATGAAGTTTCCTATATTTAATTATTGTATCTACAATCCATGTCAATTTCTTTGTAGTCTTCTCACTTCCACATAGGCACCTAAACCTTACCATAAAACTTTAATAGGACCTGATTCATCTTTATTTTATCGATAAACACCACACTTTAGGAATTATTTAAGGGATTTATAGTCCTTATGAAATAGTATAAAGTCATTTTTATTGGCACTAATTCATTTAGATATCATACCCATTGAATGTATCATTTGTTTAGCATCATATATTTGGATGGGAAGCTCACTATCTTCTAGGAGAATATCATTCAAGAAATCAGGTAGTTTAGTAAAATGTGTGTCACTCCATTTGATACCGGATTTTAAATTATACAACTTCATTATGGTTGACAATACTATATATTTAGTACAACTAACACACAATGGTGTCTTTTCACAACCATTTAACTTCTCAAACAATTTTGGACAATCATGAAGTTTATCTCCAACTATCATTGTCATTTACTCAATACTATCTTCATCATAATTCCCACATATAATCACATCCTAGATATGGTCTTCTTCATTATCCTCGCTTATAATCATATCATATTATCCTCAAAATGCAGTGTTATCTCAATCGCTAGCTACATTAACTTTTTCCCTATGTTTATTCCAATATTTATAACTTTGATTTATTCTGTGACAAATCAATTATTCTTCCAAATCCTATATACTAATTATTCTTGAATAAAAATAGTGTAAACATGGAAAAAGGATTATAGAAGGGTCGTATGCATGATATTTTTCAAACTTTATGAACTCTTTCACCCTATATTAATACTCTTTTGTCATTTGATTGGAATTCATCCATTTTCAATTCATATACATCCTATTTGATTCAGTAATATTAATATTTAACAAAATAAATAAGTACAAAAATGGGCCTTTCAAATAGTGGGAACAAAACATTTAATTGTTTAAAATAATTTCTTCATACTTTCAAGGAAATGAGTAATTGAATTTAATAAAATAATTATTCCACTAGTGGTAGGTGTTATCCTCTAAATTCATCCACAATGATCACTGGAAACTTTTATGAGATGAATGCTACTTAGGGTAGTTCAAGCAACATAAGTTCATGTCCAAAAGAGATGGGGATGAGTCTTAGGAAACAAAATGGAATAATAACTATTTGAGTGACAAAGTTAATGAGGATGGTAGTTTTCTCCTTAAATATAAATGTTCCCAGACTGGGGATTTGGTGAAGCACTGGACAACATTTCTTAGTTTGTTTTCTAAAGTTGAAAAAAGCAACAACAGTTTGATCCCTACAAGGGGATCCTTGTTTTGTGTGACCAAGAGAAGGATCAACTAGATAGTCTTACATGCACTCATTCTAAGAAAATCATTTCAATTTCAATATTTAAAGCAATACTTCAATTACTCCATGAAAAGGAAAATATTTTTTCTCTAAGGACTGAATTTCAGTAGTGCTTAGATTCTTGTGAGGCTAAGTTTGCGAGAGTGTGGTCATGATGGATATCTTATAGGTTGTATGGAGTTAGTGACATGCCCTTTACATGGTGTTATTATCAATATATATTATTTAGGTGAGATTTTATGTATCTAGGAGGTCTCTGAAATTTAATATAATCATATAAATATAGATACCAACCTTTTTTCTTACACATGTATGAATTTATAAATATAGATACCACTCATACTGTTGCATTTATAAATATAGATACCACTCAACTTTTTGAAACATATTTTAAGGTTTTTTCAATAAGGAAAAGTAAATTAGTAAGTTAGTGGATCAAGACTTTAATCAATAAAAGTGGTTAATTTCTAAAGATTAATATTAAAAGAAAAAAATTATAACTTATTTATCGCCCCTTCCCTGTGATAAATTACCACTACCCTAAAATCTTCAATAAGGGATATTTCTCTGAAAGGTAATCCTATATACTCCCCTATAATATTCTTATTCAAATTTTTCTTTTTTATAGTTTCTCTATGAATTCTAATATGGTATTATGCCATTGAACCTTTTTTTATCCTTAAATATTCCTTAGGTTTTGTTGGTGTGGTTGGTTTTCTTGGATAATACCAAGTTAATACATTATTTCTCTTTTCTAGTTTCATACTTCATATAGAAAACAAACCAATCCCTAATTTTATGGATGTATTTTGATAAGTTTTTAGTGACCAAAGTGAAAATATAATTCAAGTGGGTGCTGTAGGAAATTCATTCAACTTATGTCTTCACGTAGGAAGCCAATTATGGAATAGACAGCTTGATCATCTCAGCCAAAAAACATGAGTATGATCAATTAAGGAGAAAATGTTTTTGACCTACCAATACTAAAAAGAGAAATGAATATGATATTCTAAACATGCCTAAAGGTAAAAATTGTTAACTCTTCATAGAATAATTTAGAGATACAATATACCCAATAATAAAAGATCACTTATTTATATAATTGTGGAAATATGAGGAAGTATTCAAAAAGTGGAGAGAAGTATATTATTTCCATTATTGATAAATTTACCTGAATTAAATCAATTTTCATTATGAAACATAAATCATAGGATCTAAATATGTTTAAATGTTTTATAAGAAAATTAGAGAAGGATTGCAATTTCTCCTTATATATGATCTGGAAAACTAATGGTATGGAATTTATAAGGGGAACAATTGATGATTATTTTGAGAAGAATGATATTCACTATGAACATAGTGTACCATATACCACATAATAAAATGTAGTTTTTGAAAAGAAGAATAAAATTTTAGTTGAGATGGCTCAAACATTATTAATAGAGCATACTACATTATAAAAAACCATTGAATTTATTCACTCTAATTTCAAATCACAAAACTTCATTTTAAAGTTTATGTGAAATTTAAAAAACCTTAATTGAGATCATCATTGAAATCCAAAACATCATCCTCATTCTGAGACATCATAGAAATATAATTTATTAAATTTAAAACCAATCATTTACCCTTAAAATCACATTTACATTATAAAAAATCAAGGAATCTTTTCATAATGAGGAATCAAATCAGATGAATAGAATTAGACCATGAGAGATCCATACCAACTCCTTTTTTATCAAGCTCATATGCCACCATATTTGCCTCCTGAAAAACATGTGTAAAAATGAAGTTGAGGCTCATTAGTGTATTCATACATTCCATTCACCAAGCCATGAGACTCCATGAAAGATGCAATGCAACATTTCTAATCACCTGCATAAGATTAGAAGAATCAATTTCCCACAAAAGGTTATTCCAACCTTTCATTTTTTTCAAATGATACAACATTAATGATTCCAATAATCTCTACTTCAAGTGATAATGTCACACCACATGTGCCATAAAAACATCTTAAAATATTTTCAAAATGATCGGGAAATATTTCACCACACCCTGAGGGCCCTGGATTCCCTTTGGAAGAACCATCTGAGTTAATTTTAATCCAATTAGGAAGAGGGTGAAACAAAAAAACTTCAAATATACCAATTTCCGATTTATAATTTCCAGGTATTCCCAATTTTCTCAAAATAATGATGTCATGCAAACTATTATCGCAAAAATCCATCTCCACCAGAGTCTTTGAAAGCAAGATAAATCTATGGTAACATAGATCGCGAGCAAAAATCTTTTCCTATGTGAATCTGTGTGTTGTGGATAAACCAAAGAGAGTGCAATAGTTCATCCATTCCTACCTAAAACAAATAGAGAACTTGTTTAAAGAGAGAGAGTGGTTATTACAAAACCGAAAGAATGAATTCAAATAGGTGAAGCACAGTCTAGGAATACTGAAGATGAAAAAGATCACCTTCCAAAGTGATGATGTAGTCACACAAATAAGGAATATGTGCTCTTCATCTTCCCTGTGCTGATTACACATAACACACCTAGTGCAAAGAGAAATTCCAAATAACTTTAAAAAAAATCAGTGGGTAGCCTAGTGTACGCTAGTCTCCAGATACAAGATATCTAAGAGGGAATAATCAAATCTTTTCTAAAATCTTTTATCCAATGAAAATTACCCTTTGAATCCATGGTGACATGCTAATAGAAATACTTGCTATTTAGAAGACCATTTTTGGCCAGATCCTAAAACCAAAAAATCATTGCAGGGAGAAAAGGTGTAACCATTAACAATGCTTTGAAGTAGGGGAGTGTTGATTACATGTACTTGTCCATTTTTTCAAAGTATTTTAATGTCTGATATATGTATAACCGATCTTAAAAGTAATTTTTTTACTGTGGGCCATTTTTATTTTTCACATAGCAATTTTTCATTGTGGTTTTCAACATTTCTTATATAATAACCAATGTTAAAAAGATTTTAAACATTGGTTAATATATAAATACAATTAAAATCCAAGGTTTTTATGTTAGTTATATAAATAACTAATGTTAGATGTAAAATTTCAAATCATGCGCTCGTAATGTTTCAATTTCATTACAACACACCCATTCAATTTACTTTCCCACCTATAAATTTATCATGTTGCAAGAAAAATTCTTACAATACCTTATAAAACATTCCCTTCCACCACATTATTCTTTCCCGATTTAGACCTCCTTCATCGTTTCAATGCTTCGTCATTCAACTGATTCTTCATTCCATCTCTTTTCCACAGTATTTTAAATATTTTACCCTTATTTTTCCCTTAAGATTTATTATCTTCACACACACACACACACATATATAAATATATAATGATTTTAAATAATATGACTTCTTCAGATCGAGTATAAATGTTAAATCTTATGCATGGGATTTATTAAAAGAAGTTCAAAATTTCTCATGAGTTCTTATTTGAAAAGAAAATTAATATTAATAAATGATATTTAGATTTATAGGACACCACCACTAGAAAGGAAAAGAAAAGAAAACACTCAGTTTTTTTCTTGTTTTCATTTTATTTCTGTAATTTTATAGATCTTTTATCTAATTTTTTATTCCAAGGGAGTTATCTGTATTGAAATTTTTTTTTGAAAAAAAACTATATCATTTGACATTGGTTATTTTGAAAATAATCATTGAAAGTTACCTATAACATCAGTTATAAACATAACTGAAGTTATATGTGATTTTTGATGTTGGTTCTCAAAATAACCGATGTTGAAAGCAATGTGTGATGATTTTTGATGTCGGCTCTAAAGATATAATTGATGTTGAAATCCATGACAGTTAGTGAAAATAAAGATTTTGATGTTGGTTTTTATAAATGATGTTAAAAAATACATACAAAGTTATTCATATTTACATTAGCTGAAAAAACTAGCATTAAAACATAAAAAATTGATGTTAAAAAGTATTATTTCATTAGTGCTTTCTGAATGGGGAAGTTTGGAAAAGGACAGAATATAATCTCCCTGTATATGGTTCATTCCTTTAACTATTTGAGGTGAAGAGTTGGCTACACATTGGATTGATGGCCATACCATGAAGAAAAAACGTAAAGGTTTATCAAACATAAAACATGATTGATATTTCAGACACAAGATCATGGAAGACGTGGAGATTTTGAAAGGACATGTAATCCATTTAACCATGTGTTGTGGAAGCCGTGATGGGTGGCACGATGTGGTGTAGGGGACAGTACGTGGCTACACGGTGCATAAAAACAAGAGGAAACTACATCGGTACAATGTGTGGTCTAGGAATAAATCTGGAGGTGCTAACAAAAGAAATCATCACAAACTTTAGATTTATAGAGGATCGATTCATCGATAAAGCTGACGAAGAGCGAGAGCGGCGACTGCAGTAGGGTTCAATGAGAGCGGCGATAGCAGTAGGTTTATGTGAGAGCTTGATGATGTGAGAGAGGCGACTATGTTAGAGTTCTTTTAATAAGATCGAGTAAGGATTTTATTAACACATTCAAAAAAACACTCATAAAGAATAGTTTTATCAGCGTTAAAATAGTAAGTTGTGATAAAACTACTCTTTATCGGTGTGTTTTTAACACAGATAAAGATACATTTTTATCAATGCTAAAAAACTGTTGATAATACAATTCTTTATCAACATTAAAATCGTAGCGCTAATAAAGAGTAGTTTTATAGTCGTTTTTAACACTATTGACGATGTCTCTTTATTAGCGCTAAAAAACACTCATAAATATTTAATTTTAATAATATATTTAGTTATATTTAATTATAATTATAAATAAATATATTTTAAGATATTTCTATATATTTATAAATATTTGTATATATTTATAAATATATTTATATAATTATATATAATTATATTATTATATATATTTATAAAATTATAAATATATTAAATATATTTATTATTTAAATATATTTATTATAATTTTATAAATATATATATATATATAATTATCATTATAAATAAATATATTTATAAATACTTGTATATAACTATAAATATTTCTATATATTAATATAATTATATATAATTATATAATTATATGTATATTTATTAATATATAAATATATATATTTATAAAATTATAATAAATATATTTATCATTGAAATATATTTATTATAATTTTATAATTATTTAAATATATATATATTTATTTCTAATTATGATTATAAATAAATATTTTGAAAAATATTTCTATATAATTATAAATATATTTATATAATTATATATATTTATATCAATATATAAATATATATAATTATAAAAATAATAACTATATTTACTATTTAAATATATTCATTATAATTTTACAATTACATAAATATATATATATATAATTATAAATATATATATTTAAAAAGTATTTATATAAAATTATAAATATATAATTATAAATATAATAAATCTATTTATTATTTAAATATATTTTTTATAATTTTATAATTATTTAAATATGTATTTATTTATTTATATTTATAATTATAAATAAATATATTTAAAAAGTAATTATGTATAATTATAAATATATTTATTTATTAATATATAATTATAAATATAATAAATATATTTATTATTTAAATATATTTATTATAAGTTTATAATTATTTAATTATATAATTATTTATTTACAATTTGAAAAATACTTTTTTAAAAAAGTTTATATATTTTTAATTTTATTATTAATTATTTAAATTAAAAAATTATTTAAAAAATAATTTAAATAGATTAATTATATTTATTTCAAACAAATTTAAAATTTCAAACTTAATAAATACAATTGATTAAATATTATTCATATAAATTAAAAATATATTGAAAATATTATTTGTATAGTAAATAAATATATGTATAAATAAATATTATAAAATGATTCAATATATTTTTGACATTATTAATGAATATATAAGACTAAATGAATAAATAAAATTAAATAAATTAAAAACACATTAAAAAGTGAATCATTAAAATTTACTTGAATTACAGACATACATATATACACAAACACATTTGCACACGCGCACACACATACATGCACACATGTATATACACAGATACACATGCAAACATGCAGTTGTACATGCATATGTATTATAAATTATTTAATGTCAATTTAAATATATATATATATATATAATTATAATTGTAAATAAATATATTTATGATTATAATTATAAATAAACATATATTTATAAATTTTTTGGATATAATTATAAATATATATGTTTATATAATTATATATAATTATATAATTATATATATATACATAATTATATATATTTATTAATATATGAGTATATATATTTATAAATATAATAAATATATTTATTATAATTTTACATTTATTTAAATTTATATATATATATATAATGATAATTATAAATAAATATATTTATAATTATTTGTATATAATTATAAATATATTAAAATACATGTATAGTTTTATATAATTATATAATTATACAAATGTATATAAATATATATATTTATATAATTATACATACTTTATAATTATATATATTTATTAATATATAAATATATATATTGAAATTTAATAAATATATTTATTATTTACATATATTCATTATAATTTTATAATTATATATATATATATATATTTATAATTGTAATGATAAATAAATATATTTATAAATATTTCTATATAATTATAAATATATTTATATTATATATATATATATAATTATACTAAGACGGTTCAGTCTTGGATTTGGAAATCAAATCGATGACCCCAAATTTATTAATAAAATTAAAACGTACAAGGAAAGGAAAGGAAATAGGTCAAACAAGACATACAATGCCCACATAAAAAAGTCATTCCCTATAAGTCATTCTAGACACAAAATTCTTAGAATATCATCCTCTGCCATTGGGGTGTCGACCACACTGCCATGTCTTTTCCCTTTGAGGGGGCTCATATTCTTCATCTGATGATGATTCAGAGAAGCCCTCCAGAGTGAAGGAGCTCCTGATTCTCCTAGATAGTTCTCAATAGTCCATCTCTAGATTGGATCAGAATCCATCTTCAATGCTTATTGATAACAACTTCTGAACAATTAAAAATCCATTAAAACTAAATACATTCGACTTAATTATAGAAAAAATGACTTCAAGTTGAGAAAAAACCAATCTGTTGCTTCCTTTCTAAGGCCTTCAGGGAGCCTTTCACCTTCCTATCCATTTGGAGGTATGATACTCAAGTTTTTTGCCCGTGCAACATCACATTCCTCGTCTAAGGAATTTCCAAAAGAAATATATGTATTTTTCATTAGGTCAATAAAATGGGGTGGACAAGACCACTCCACATACTCAGAACCATCAACACTCCTTCCCGATGGAGTATTAATTGAATGTTCAACCTATAGTGGGGAAACCTGAAAAGATGTGAAACTTATAGGATTATCCCACATTTGGGTCAGAGTAGGTGAAACCTTCACATGATATTGAGGCTCATATGATTTGGATTTTTGAGAGATGAATAATTGGAATCCCTTCTCATCCGCTAAAACTTTCTTACCTTTAATCAGAGACTCGTTCATAACCATTGCTCCCTTGGTGTGAAACCCCTTACACACCTTTGATTGATCCTCATTCAAGGGTGCCTCGCCCATTTCACTAACAAAAAATAGCCTCATATCCACCCAAATTGTGAATCTCATCGGCATCAATGTCATATACTCCACGAGATTCTGAGGATCTATTGAGACCGGGTATTGGAAATAAAGGACTCCATAACACTTGAAACATTAGGATTGCTTCTTTTTTTAGAGTGATCCAAAGCAACTTCAAGACTTACTAGAGTCTCCATCCATTAAAAGATAGATGTATTCTTATATTTTCAACCCATGCCAGAGGATTTTTTACATTTTTATCCTTCTTGGTGCGTGTTTTGATGTTTTACAATCCTTTTGGTTAGAGTAACATAGTAGAAAGTGAGAAGTGGTTGATTTTATTATAATTAATCCATCAATCCATTTTTTTATATTTTATAAAAAACCACTTTTATGGTTTAGTGGGAACTCACCAAACCATCACAATCATGATCACAACATTCAAACACCAAAACAAACCAACAACCAAAAATTTATTTTGAAATTAAAAAACATGCAGTGATCTCTACTCCCTCACAATGGTTGAGACTACACACCACTTGAGACCACATTTAATTTATGCATCAACAATTTTTTCCATGTATAACTCAAGACCCTATGCCCTGCAATACCACGTCAGCGCCATTGATCATTGAACAACACCAACATCAAGCTTGAGTACTACACCACCAAAAACCTTAACACCGGGGAGTCTACGTCTCACTGCTGGCAGCGCAGACCAACCGCCATCATCACCATCTCTAGTAAACGAACACATATCCACTATGAAAATTAAAAAAAAAATTACTCCAAGAATCCAATTCCATCACAAAAAAAGGAACATGAACTTACACCATCGACAATATCAACACACCTAAAGAAGAATGAAGCTGAATGCGAGGCTGGAAGCCAGAGGCGAAGGATGTTGTGAATTTTCATATTCTATTTTTTTGTAAATTATATTTAATTTTATTTTAATATGTTTTTTTAAGTTTTTTCACATATATTTTAAGTGGGAACCACCCACATCTTCTCCCCCGACCACGTTTCCCAGTTTTGGCATGTCACACCCGGGTTTTTTCATGTCTTGGTTTTGATCTGGTTCATTGGAAATCCTGATCCTTTTCTTGGTTTTTGGGTGAGATTAATTTTGAGTCTTGAACTTCCATATATTTCTAATCATCCTAATTTGTGTTCCCCATTTCTTTTTTTGGGATTTTTTGGATAAAAAGTGGTTACTTCATGATTTGGGTTAAACCGTGAGCTCATTTCCAGATTTAAAAACAAATTTTGTTTCTTTTATAACTCATTTTTTTCCAAACAAATTCACTCATTCAAATTCTCACTTGTCCTACCTTGAAATATTAAAACCACCATATCCTTTTTGTCCCCTTAGTAATTCATAATCATGGTGAATTTGGGTTATTTATTCAGGTATTGGGCCAGCCTATGGGCCCATTTCCAATTTTAAAACAATAATTTATTTATTTTATATCTTATTCATTTTTTAATAATTTTTTGTGATTCTACCTCCCAACCGAGCCCAAGAACCCTAGGAGTACCCCCATGTTCCATTTACCTCTTTAGAGCTCATCTTATTCACGGATTAGGGCAAAATTTCCAAATGCTTCTCAAATCGTCCAGATTTACCAAAGGTAATTTGTCTCATTAATAAATCATTAAATTCATACTCTTTTTCCCAAAAATATTCTTTACCTGGTTCTACCAGACCTTATAAGACTCTACAAGGAGTTCCAAGCCATTCCCTTTCCTTTTAGGGTGTATATCTAAGAGAAGATGAAGAGTTTTCTAGTTTCCAAGGTGAGATTTATTCTCTTTTCTCCTCCCTCTTCCTCCTCCTTTCATTATTTCTTGGTTTTATATTATCCCCTAGTCATGTTAGACCTAGGGTTATGTTATATCGTGATTTTTATGGGGTTTGTTTTCATTTGGGGATAGTAGTCATAGGTTTAGGGTTTATAAACCCTCAGATGGTGATATCAGGTGTGTGTTTCCATTCCGCCAAGGATTTGAGTTAGGATATCCCTTGCACATGCCTTTATCATTTAAGTTTCATAATTTTCTTTTTGTTTTCACCTAATATATATTTTTATTGTTGTTTTTCATCCTTTGGATAATTTTCTTGGTGTGCAAAACAGTTGTTTAAGCCTTGTTTTGGGAAAAGTAGTGTTGTTTTCTCATAAAAGTGCACACCAAGTGTCTGCTGAAATATTCTATTATCTTTCACACTTGTTTTGTGAGGTTTAGAACCTATTTTATAGTATTTTGAACATGTTTCAGTAGCTTTAATAAAATTATATCATGCAATTGGTGTTTTATTCCTTGTCAAGTGCTTAAAATAAATTGTTTTGTTTAAAAGTGCATGTCATGTGTTCGGTAAATTGTCCGGTTGGATTTTATGTGTTAAGTGTGATTTAAAATTTATTTGTTTGGATTTATAAATTCATTGGAAGCATTAAAAATGGTATTTTTGGGTCCTTATATGGCTTTCCAATGTGTATTTGGTTTTACAAACAAATAGGTTTTGGTTTACAACATGTTTTGGCCCGAGTTGTCAGAAAATGACATGTTTCACATCCTTATGAAAATGGTTGTGTTTTGAATATGTAACCTGGGTATTTTAAGGGATTTATGAAAGTGTTTTTTATATTTTAAATTTTGTGTATACACCTCCTTAATAAAATTTAAATGCGTACCTTTTTCAAATGTTAGTTTGGGAAAGGCTTAAAGGCTCGTTTGACATTTTTCTTGTAAAAATGGTTTCCATGGGTATTTCATGTTCTATATTTTGGGTCCATTTTATGGTCCATGAAATTGATTTATTAAATGGTTTGGGGGTTTCCAAATCTAGTTTGATATGGTATTGATGGGTTTTTGTCCTTAAAAGAGCATTTTTGAATGGATTTTATGTGCAAGGCCTCGTTATACTTCTTGAAATTGTTTATGAAAATTTAGGTGCTTTATTGATCTGTGAAAGAAATGTGAGACATGTGTGTGGACTGTTTGATGTGTGTATGATTTTTAAATGTAATATTTATGAGCAAATGGTATTTTATAGATTTGTAACTTGTTTGAACACAAAAATAGAAAAACCAGGTATCTAGGTGATCAGACATGTACTAGTATGCTAGTGATCCATATGGGTTTTTTCCATGTTTCACATAACAAGTTTGACGATGAAAACACTAACTAAACTATGATGATGATGATGTTTGGGACCACTAGGTTATGGATGATTCTTTTACTAGTGGCTCATGTGCACGAGAATGGATATTTTTTATGGTTACTTTTACACTGAGATACGAGGTACCTGGGGCCCACAATGAACTAGTGCCTAGGGGTGTTCCCGTGACTTGTGCTCATTGGCTATTTTGTACTTACCGTCGGTATATGGTGTGCTTAGTTGGTAAATTTATAAGTGTGTGTGTTTTATTTAAACGTTTACATTCTTTAAAGTATCCCTCTTTAAAACTATTTTCATTTTGAAGTTGCACGTCTTTGAAAAATTGTTACTAGCATTCTTGTTTATAAAACTTTTAAGTTTTTATATGATAATTATTGTAGCATGGAACCTCATTTGGAAAACATACTTTTATATATTGTATTTAAAACTTGAAATTTATGTTTCTTTTATTTTAAAGGAAGTGCATTAGGAATAGAATATCGAGATAACCTACTGAGTTTTAATACTCGCACCTATAGTCTTTTTCTGCTTTTAGCCATTGTACATGTTTTATCTTGAGTTCGATCGCCTTGGACGACGTGTGATCATTATGTTGGAGAGTGACCAACGAGTTCACATGAATTTAGTTGGTTTTCAGGTTTAGTCGGTTGAGTTGTTGGTTTAGTTGTACTTTCAATTTCTTGTACAAATAATGTTCAGTTCAATTTTTATGTAAATGTATTTTGGGCTGTTTTTTTATTTCTGTTGTTTTTTTGATTGTTTATATTTGGGAGAAATTGTTCCCTTGTGTACTCTATTGATTCCCTCGGTGCTTGTCGTCATCCCAGGAGGATCGGGAACGCCTCTCGAGACTTTTCGCGGTCTGGCCTGGGTGACCGGTTCAGGGTCGACTCAGGCTGGTTCGTGACATGACACACTTGATCTACGTGGTTCCCATTTTCCTAGTTTTCACGCCTCTATTTCCTCAACATGGATAGTAGCATATTTTGGATTTTCAAGAGCCATGTTCTCACCATACAGAAATAGTGCGCAACCACTCCATTTACATTGGCTTTTTCTACCACCGGAGAGAGGTGTGCTCTTTAGAGTTCGCTGCCTTTACCGGAGATCCCTCGTTCATCGATCTAGTTCAATGAGGGTGAGGGTAGAGGAGTGAAGCGACACCGCATGTATGAGGGTCTTCAATTTGGAGTTCTGCTTCCTTCACTTGATGATTCTTTGAGAGATCGGAGTGGAGCATGACATTGGAGATGTGATCCTTGTTCATAGAAGGAGGAGTTGAGCTGCGGGGTTTCTGGTTCATGAACCAGGATGTCAGAAAATGTGGTACACATATCTGGATAACAACTTCTTCTACTCGACTATTTCGAACTCAAGTAGTGGCGTAGGATTTAGACAGTGGCTTCAAACCTCGAACAGTGGCTACAACATAGACAACGATGATATGCACGAACATCGGTTCTTCTTCTTGAACCTGGATCTTGACATTCTTGGTTCTTGTGATCTATTTCTTGGATATCGACAATGCATCAAGATTAATGAATAAGACATGGGAAGCAGCAGTGTACCTTGAGGATATACTTGGAGAACTTGTACTCAACCACAACGACGTACAACACCCGGTATTGTTTTTCTGTAGTAGCAAAGGTGATATCGGACCCCTGGTAAGGGGGGCTTTGGTCTGGTGTATTTCTTTTTCAGTTTTGTTTCTTATACATTTTGTTTCTTTTGTACTGCATTGGTTGTGTGCCGCTATCCTACTTTGCATTCCTTGTAATTCTATCATTGCATAGTGGACACACCATCAAATGATCCTAGCCCATGCATGTAGGTCATTAGCCGAAGCACGTAAATCTTGGTGTCCCTCGTACTGCTTTCTTTTCTCTCTTTTTCGACCTATAATCTCTGAATGATTCTCACTTCTTGAATCTAAATTCAATTCTAATTTTGAATTGGTGTGTTTAATTGGACGTGATTTTGAACTCCTGTTTTGGTTAGTTTGTCATTTTATGTTGCTGCTTTGTTATCCTTGCTTATTGTTTGGTTCTAGAAATCTGTATGTCAATCTGGAATTCATTTATCATATGATTTTATTTAGTTTTGTTGAATCTTCAAGTATTGTATATTTTTATTCTATTTATGATATTTGTTACAAGGACTGAATAGTTGTAAATGCCACTTCCAATGTGTTTTTTGTTGTAACCACTTACTGTTTGTCTTTTGTTCACTACGGGAATTCATTTTGAATTTTTTTCACTTATACAAAATTGAAATTTGAACATGTTCTTATATGTTCATCAGTTACATTTAATAAACTGTCGAATAAAAATCATTTTCTTATTTCAGATTTTTATGAACCAAAACACCCAATAGATTCTGGGCTATTCCATGGAGATTGTCCCTCACATAGGGAAATCTCCCAAAAAAGTGGTATGAGAGCCTAATTAGGTTTAAATTTTTCTTCGTTAAAATTTGAAACCGTTTTTTTCATTGTTTTCAAATGATTTGTTGGTGTGTTTTATCACATGTTACAACATGTTTTTTTGTTTTGTTCAGCTTTGTCATGTTCTCTTTTGGGATGCAATTTCATTCTATTACTGCTAGTTTATTTCCTTGTTGTTTTCCTATTTTCTTTGTCTGTCTAAGCCTCAAAGATTCCTCTTGGTTGTTTCTACCTATGTGTGTTTATGGTTTTGGGGTAGGAATGGGTTCTGTGTGAGGTTGACCTATGTTTGAGAGTCGGTTGGCACTAAGGTCTTGGCGGGATCTTTTCTTATCTCTAGTGTCGGCCTTTTTACCTAGGATATGAGCTTATATTAGCTCTGTTGTGTTCCTATGCATCCTTTAGGACTGTTTTCTCTAGGTATAAACCTATAGCGAGTTTAGTATTTAGTCTTGGGTAGTTGTGGTTACATTGCTCCTATTTGTCATTTGGATGATCACCAAGCTTCTTGTCTTTAGTGTTCAACCCTTTTTCACCATCCTTGTTTTGGTCTCCAAGTGTTTGGAACCTTGTGCCATTAGTAAGTCTAGACTAGGATGTGTGGCCCTTTAGTGGATTCTTTTCTCCTGGTTTTTAGCTGGCTCCCAGTCTTTGTTCTCGCATCTTAGAGTTGTCCTAGGATGTTTGGACTACTCTCGTATATCATTGCAGTTTACCTTTTGTTTGAGTATATCTCCTTTTGGATTTTTGTTTAGGCAGTCATTTCCTTTGGTAGAGATCCTAAATCCATATTTTAAGGATCTTCTAGTGCATTGTGTCGAGAGTCTTTTTGTTAGAGTTTTCAGGTGGTGTGTCTTGGCTTTATGTCGATGGTGCTTGGTGTTTCGATCCTTTTATGTTTTTATGGGTTCAGGTGGAGACCACTTTCAGTTGTTTCCTTTAATATGAATTCTTTCTCCCTGTTTCTTTCTTTTATGCTATTTCCATTGCGGTTTTGCATGATAGCACTATTTTCTACTAAGTTTCAATTCTTCGTGATTTATCTGAGTTTTGTTTTTTCTATGTTTGGTGTGAGGATGAATACTGCTCTATTTTCTTGGTGTTCTATATGCACTGGTGAGGTGTTCCAAATACCTATGTTGACATGTAATTTGTTGGTCCTGTCTTTCGATGGAATCATCTCATAGAGCAACCCGGGTAAGTGTAAGTATGACCTTTATCATGCATTTGTTTATAATTGTTTAATTTTGAACATGATTATTAGTTGTTTACATATCATTCAACTTTGGAAAAGAGGTATTACTTTTGATACATGGTAGGAGGCCATTTGGGTGATACTTATTTTAATTACATGTTTAGGTTGTGATTCCCAAATTTATGATAGTGTAATTGGGGTAGAATCATCATGTGGTTGTTTTTTTAAATTTCAAGGTTGAGTGTGATGTTATTTCATATTAAAATCTGTTCATGCATTAAATTTTCAAGGTGGAGATTTATGAATTTTCATATTCTTTTTTTTTGTGTTAATTAAATTACACTTTATTTTAATATGTTTGTTTATGTCTTGTTATGCAGCTCGCAAGTGGGAACCGCTCTCATCTTCTCCACTGACCACGTGTCTCGGTTTTGGCATGCCTGCTCTATGTGGTTCCCCTTTTCCTGGTTTTCACACCTCGCCTTCTTAACTTTGATAGAAGCACATTTGGGATTTCAAGAGACTTGTTCCCGCCGGACATAAATAGGGCACATCCACTCCATTTCCAGCGGCTTGTTCTACCATTGGAGAGAGGTATGCCCTTGGGAGTTTTATGACTTTACTAGAGACCCCTTGTTTGTTGATCTGGTTTGGCGAGGGTGAGGGAGGAAGAGTGTAGCAACACCGCGTTCATGAGGGTTTCCAATTTGGGGCGCCGCTTCCTGCATTTGATGATTATTTGAGAGATCTGAGTGGAGCGTGACATCGGAGATGCGATCCTTGTTCATCGAAGGAGGATTCAAGCTTGTGGGGTTTCTCGTTCATGAACTCGGAGGTCAGAAAATCCAGTACACACCAGATTTGGATAAAAACGGTGTCTCTTCGACTGTTGGACTCAAGAAGCAGCTTCAGATTTAGAAAGTGGCGTCAAACATTGGACAATGGTTGCGGCTTAGATAGCGGCACCGTGCAGGGACATCGGTTCTCCTTCTTGAACCCATAGATTGACGTTCTTGGTTCTTGCGGACTATTTCTTGGATAGCGACAGTGCATCTAGATGGATGCAGGGGACTTGGACAGCAGCAGCATACCTCGAGGATGTAGTTGTAGAACTTGTACTTGACCGCAATGACTCGCAACACCTGGCATTGTTTTTCCACATCAGCAGAGGTGATACTGAACCCCTGGTAAGGGAGGTGTTATTATGGTGTCTTTCTTTGTTAGTTTTGTTTCTTATACATTTTGCTTCTTTTGAGTTGTGTTGGTTGTGTGCTAGTGTCCTACTTCACATTCCTTGTAAATCTATCTTTGCATAGTGGAAACACCCCTGATTATCCTACCCCGTTCATGTAGGCTATTGGCTGAAGTACATAAATCTTGGTGTCCCTTCTACTGATTTCTTTTCACTTTTGTTCAGCCTATAATCACTGAACAATTCAAGCTTCTTGAATCTAAATTCAATTTTGTTTTTTAATTGGTGTTTTTAATTTGAAGCGATTTTGAACTCTTGTCTTGGTTGGTTTGTCATTTTATGTTGCTGCTTCGTTATTCTTTCTTATTTTTTGATTCTGGAAATGTCTATGTCAATCTGAAATTCATTTCTCATATGATTTTATTCTGTTTTGTTGAATCATCAAGTGCAGGATATTTGTATTCTATTTATGAGATTTTTTGAAAGGATTGAATTGTTGTAAATGCCACTTCGAGTGTGTTGTTGTTGTAAACACTGCCTGTTTGTGCTTTTTTCAATGCTGGAATTCATTTTGAATTTGTTCCACTTATACAATATTGCAATTTGAGGATGTTCTTATCTGTTTATCAGTTGCATGAAATAAATTATAGAATAAACATCATTTTTTTATTTTGGATTTTGATGAACCAAAACACCCTATAGATTCTATTCTTTTGCATGGAGATTGTCTCTCATGTAGGGGCATACCCCACAATAAATGTAGGTCAGGAAAACCGTTCAAAGGAAAAAATAGTCTAGGACCACTGATGAAAGTCCTAAAGCTAAAATCATCACCTTGGATTCACTAAAGATAGAGGCAAAGAAAAAAACCCTCTCCAGGAATAAGAACTGATCAACACCACTCAAGGCTGAAAGATCTTTCTATAAAATCTAGATACAATGTTGGAGAGGTGACCCAGGTCATTCTGAAATAGAAGTGCCACTCTAGCCTATAATTCAGGCTGACCAAGGACAAGGAAGAACCTAACCATGTGATAATAATAAAAACTCAAAGTAAATGGGGATGTCAAGGAAAACATTAAAAGAAAAATAGATGTTGACCAAGAAAATAGAAATCCCAAGGGAGTGAAATCACGTCGAACCTAAAGAAGAAGCACGTCGAGCATGAAGGTGAGCAGGAATGAACCCACAAACAATTGTACGATAGGGGGATTCACTGAAGGGAACACCCGAGGAAGATTAAAACGCAATGGAAGTAGGGGGTGGCCCAACAGAATAATAAAGTAGAAGAATAAGGATAAAGAGAGGAAGATACGATACCAGAGAGGCAATGCTCATGCCTCCTCTCCAAACTGCCTTTGATGAGAATCCCTTGTTGATAGAGAGTAGGGAGAGGTTCCCGATAGGAATTCTTTCAATAATAAGAATTATTATGGATAACATACACACTAATTATCTAAAGGGAATCCAATAATTTATTTATTCCCAGTTTCTAGACCATGGGATTTCACATTGGAATGTGTTGTGACACGTCTCATTCTGGCAGTGAATATTTGATAATTTGGGTTATATATATTTATATATATTGGGAATGAACGATGGGGGCACATACAAGGATGGTAAAATAATTGATGCCGAGGCTTTCAATAGAATCATTTGGTTCACTCTGCTCTTTTCAAGTGATATGCTAGAGCTTAGACTAGAACTTTTCTCTAGGTATTGATGAAATCATGACTGATTGAGTCAGGAGGTTAATGAATTATTAAGAGAGATAGAATAGATGTTATGATAGTAATATTTGAGTCTTCCAGTGTTGGTGTGATGACAGTGAATAGAAAGGGTGGTTGGTATTTTATTTCTTATGGAAATGAAGACGTGTGTTTGATTATCATGCCTATTGGTGATTGCACATTATGAATATGTGAGGTTATTAGTGGTTGGTAGTGATGGCCATGGAGATGAAAGAATCCTAGGGTGATAGGGTCTTTAGTTTAGTTTTTTGATGTATCATAAATACGAGTGAGGGTTGAATAGAAGTTATAATGGGATATAATTGAGTTATTATATGGTTTTTTTGGGACCTTGATCATTTTTTTTTTCACTACAATGTGTGATGTACCCTTATTTTCTTTATGGGTTATCCCTTGGAGGACCTTTTTTGGGGCACACCCTTGGATACCTTAAGAGTAGGGTTTTAGAGGAGGTTGAAAGTTTTAGGTGATTCATTAAAGGTAGGCTATGATAGTCCCGACCTCTTGTTGATATCTTAAGAAATATAAATTGATGATCATCTTTGATTTTAGAATATTAAATTCTGGTAGTATTATAACTTGACCTATGAGCCTTAGTGCAGATGAGATTGTGTAGCTACATCAAGCTTGTCATTATTGAGTAATGGTGATCCTTGAGTTCTACTTTTGATCATGAAAACTATTTAATGAATTAGTTTTTTGTCATCAGATAGTGTTTTCATGGAAACCTCAACTCCTTTAAAGATGAGGAGATTGATTCTCTTTTCAGGGATGAATGGATACTATTGGATAATATGAAAGAATTTTTTGAGAAATAATCACACATTCAGATTATGATATCCCTAATATTATAAATTTTGATATTGAGTGGCTATATAGTAGATTTTTTTTCAATAGTTTAATGGTACTAAAGTTTTTAGTCTTTGTCTAATTAAATCATAGTTTTTGGGAGTGTGATTTTCATCTCATGTTTAGTTGGACAAGAGGAGAGCATTTACTATTTTCTCTATGATTATGATTTTTTTTTGTGGCAGTTTGGATTGACTACCATGTTACACATGGAATGCATTTATTTATTGGTGGTCTTCTATAGGATTCCTTCGTGAGGGAAACTGGAAGAATGGATTTCTTTTTCTTATTTCTTTTTGAGGATGAAATGTTTTATGGTCAGGACATAACAGTGTGCATCTTCACCTTTGAATGCCTTTTCCTGGGATCAGAATCTGACTCCTGGCACTTTGTTGATGGATTTATTGAAACTCTTAATTTTAAATGAGGATTTTTAGTGGCTGGTTGATTACCATGATATTTTCATTAAAAATGTCATTGTTTCATAATTTTTGGGCATGACCAAAATTGTCACAAAAATGATGAAGTAATATTTAATGAATTACTTAATAAATAATAATTCATTAATTAACTGTTTTCCCAAATTTATTCCCCAATTTAAAAAACAATTAGAGGAAATATATTGGGGAGTTAAGGTTTAATGATGTGGCATCTTCCATGGATAAGAGGCCACCAGATATCAGAGATTTATCTCTAATGGACCCCTAAAGCATGAAAGGCTAATGAATCGTTCCTTCGAACTCTGTTTATTTTAGAATGAATTTCTCTCTAATAATTTTTCCATCAAAACTTTGATTTTTTCATGAAATTTTATTATGTTTTTACCTATTTTATATTGAATCCACTACCCTTAGATTCATTCAAATCAGATGAAAAAATTCTGAATAATGTTAGAGAGAGAGTGTGGAATTGAATAAAAAATAAATTTATAAAATTTACATTTAAATGATTTTTTGAACTTCCCATACCGCTTTGTAATGGCCAAATCAAGATGAACCTAACCACATTGGCATTACTCCCATCAAAGTTATACTTTTTGGGAAATCTTAGAGAGAAAATTACTAGGATTTAACTTTATATATAATTTCTAAGGCCCTTGGGGATTCAATTTTGGAAAATATCTATCAAATATAGAATCTTGATTTTCAAATTTACAAGGTTATGAATTATGGAGAAGAACTTATGTGTTCTCCCTTTGTCAATCGTCATGCATGGTGGAGTAGAGGCCGTGTTTGACAGGGGTTTGTTGATGCATGATGGGGAATACTAGGTCATGTGGTCCATTATGGAGTGGTCAAGTCTATGCCATGTATACTTGGAGGAGGCATGAACCATGATCATCGCGTAACATGCTTACTCCATTCAATCAAAAGATCGACACACCTACTAGAGCCACATAGCCCTATAGAGGCGTAGGGTCAAATACATGCAACTTGGGTATTGTGAATCCAGGATGTATAGTATCAACATGATATGGCCGTGTTTTGTTAGGATCGTAAACAATTGACCATTCGATACAACGATAATTACGAGATAAAAAATAAAGTGCAAAAGTGTGGAATTAAAATGAACATCGAATGTAACGTGGAAAAACCCCCAAATGGAAGGGGTAAAAAACTACGGGCAAATAGAAGGATTTCACTATGATAAAATGCGGGTACAAACTCTATCTTAATTACAAGGAGAAAACACTCAAGAAATCCTCTTGAAAATATGGATAAACACCTCACAAAATTCTGCACTCAAGGCTGAAGATGTGTTACTACTGAATCCGATGATGAAAATTGGTGGAGGAGATCCCCTTTTAACCTGCCTTCACCCTCCTTTGGTCTCCTCTCAATTAAATTTATGTTACCAAATTAAATGGGAGAATAATGGTAAGATGTCAAGCTCTTTGAATGAAATGAATGCGATGACCATCATTATTAATTTTCTCTCTCCATAACGTGTTCCAACATATCTTCCACTTGAAGATTTGATGAAGTGTCAATCACATCTCCACACATCCTTTCTATCTGTTAAACCTGATGCTCATGTCTCTGCAAGGCCGCTTGAGGATCTACACCATCTGAACTTATCAGAATCAATCACATTCGTTAGGAAATCTGCCAAACTTTTTTTAGTGTGAATTTTTTGCATGTCCACACTTCCTTCCTCCACCACATCTCGAACAAAATGATATTGTATGCTAATGCGCTTCATCCTGAAATGAAAATATGGATTCCTTGCAATGTGCAAGGCGCTCTGACTGTCACAAAACAATGAAATATGATCTTGTTTGTGTCCGAGCTCCTCCAACAACCTTGTCATCCAAATCGCCTCTTTGTATGCTTGTGTAGCTGCCATGTACTTCACCTCCGTCGTGGATAAAGCCACAACTGAATGTAATTTTGAAATCCAGCTCACAACTCCTCTTGCAAGAGTAAATACATAACCAATAGTGGATTTTCTCCGATCAGAATCACCTACAAAATCTAAATCAACATAGCATCTAATAGTGAAATATGATCCTCCAAAACATAATACAATACCTGAAGTTTCCTTGATGTATCTCAGGATCCTCTTCACCATTCTCCAATGCTCCTGTCCTTGATTTTCCAAGTACCGACTAACTGCTCCCACTGCATGTGTAATGTCCGGTCTAGTACAAATCATAGCGAACATTAGACTCCCCACTGCTGATGCATACGACACTTGTGACATTTCCATCATCTCTGTTTCACTGTTAGGACTCATTGTGGAGGATAACTTAGAATTAATGAGAAGAGAGATAAAAATTGACTTACAGTCTTGCATATTGAAGCGTTTCAATACTTTTCTCAAATAATTCTTCTGTGATAGCCAAATCTTTCCATTATTTATATCTCGGTAAATCTGCATCCCAAGAATCTTGTTTGCGGGTCTCAATTCCTTCATATCAAACTTCCTGGCCAATTGTGTATTCGTCTCCTGGATTTGATCATTGTTGGGGCCTGCAACCAGCATGTCATCCACATACAACAATAGAATGATAAAATCATTACCATCTAGACCCTTGAAATATGCATAAGGATCTGAATTAAGTCTGTTGTATTTAAGACTCGTGATATATGAATCAAATCTCTTGTACCAACACCTCGACGTCTGTTTGAGACCGTACATAGATTTGTTCAACTTGCAAACCAAGTTCTCTTTACCTTCTTCGACAAAACCTTCTGGTTGGAGCATATAGATTTCTTCATCAAGATCACCATGAAGAAAAGCTGTTTTCACTTCTAGCTGCTCTAGATGTAGAGTGTATGCAACACATATCGCCAGAACTAGCTGAATAATCGTCAGTCTAACAACATAAGCAAATATTTTATTGAAATCAATACCTTTCTTCTGAGCATATCCTTTGACCACTAGTCTCACACGATATCTTTCCACCTGGTCTGTTTCATCCCTCATGATCTTGTAGACCCATTTGCCATTTGTTCCCAATGGAATTCCTTCTGTGAGGTAATGGATCAAGATCCCAAGTCTTGTTCTTGTGTAGAGCTTTAAGTTCCTCATGCATCGCCGCCATCCATGAAGATACATCCAGACTCTGTGTCGCCTCCAAAAGAGATGATGACTCTCCATCCTCTGTCAATAAGCAATATGCAACATTGCTCTCAGTGACATAATCTGAGTGCCATATTGGTGTTTTTCTCTCTCGATTTGACTGCCATTATCCAAGATCATCTGGTACATGATCATCGTGCTCTGGTAATGGCTCAGAGGAAACCGGTTCTTCCTTTGTTTCGTCCTTCAAATCGACTATTGTAGTTTCTGTACTCTCTTTCTCCGTGTCTTTATCAATCATCATTTTCACTTTGTCTTCGATAAAGATAACATCTCTGCCGATGATAAGTTTGTGGGCAGTGAGATCCCACAAATGACACCCCTTCACAC
Source organism: Viscum album (assembly GCA_963277665.1). NCBI lineage: Eukaryota > Viridiplantae > Streptophyta > Magnoliopsida > Santalales > Viscaceae > Viscum > Viscum album. The sequence goes on from OY728136.1 coordinate 306,953,207, forward strand.
CATCAGCACATCCTAAGAAGATACATTCCCTGGATCTCGAGTCCAACTTTAATCTTTCCTGGTTATGAAACAATGCATATACATGACTTCCAAAAGTATGCAATTGAGAATAATTAGCGGGTTTACCGGTCCACATCTCCATCGGTGTCTTCAGATCAATTGTCACTGAAGGGGATCGATTGATCACATAGTAGATGGTATTGACTGCTTCTGCCTAGAACGTCTTGGTAACTCTTACAGTCTTCAGCATCGCCCTTGTTCTATCCAATAGGATTCTATTCATCTGCTCCGTCACTTCATTCTGTTGAGGAGTGTATGCCACTGTGAACTGCCTCTTGATGACTTCCTGTTGACAAAAAAAATCAAAATCATCGCTTGTATATTCTCCACCATTGTCAGTCCTCAAACACTTGATCTTCTTTTCGAATTCAAGCTCCTTTTACGCTTTGAATGTTTTTGAAGACTTTAAAGACATTCAATTTCCTCTTGATTGGAAACACCCAACATCTCCTGGAATAGTCATCAATGAAAGATACAAAATACCTTGCTCCTCCTAGGGATACAACTAGTGCTTGCCAAACATCGGAATTGATCAACTCCAAGATCTCCTTGCTCCTTGCCATTGATGTTCCAAACTTCAACCTGTGTTGCTTACTCAAAACAAAATGCTTGCAAAATGGTAAGGACACCTTTATAAGCCCAGACAACAACTTTTGATCCGCAAGAATCTTCAGGCCTCGTTCAGACATATGACTAAGCTTCTGATGCCATAACGTCGTCAACTCTTCCGTCGAGGTAGTTGATGCGACAACTATCTCCGCTTCCTTATACGTTTCACCCATAAACACGTACATGTTCTTTGAGATCTTCTCTGCCTTCATCACCACAAGCGCTCCCTTCACAATCGTCATCATCCCTTTCTCGGTGCGAGTTTTGCATCCGATATCATCAAATTGTCCCAAGGACAAAATGTTCTTCTTGAGGCCCTCCACATGGCGTACTCCTTGAATGGTTCAGACCATGTTATCATGCATCTTCAGTTTGATGATTCCGACTCCAACGATCTTCAATGTATGATCGCTCCCCATGTACACAAGTCCTTCCGAGATAGTTTCATATTGGTAAAACCATTCTCGTCGAGATGTCATGTGCCATGTTGTTCCTGAGTCAATAATCCATGCGTCGTCGAGATGCTGTCTACCTTCAGTAGTCGTCGCCGCTTCATTGACTAGTACGTCTCCATTTCCAGATGTACTTGTCACATTTCCTTGAGAGTTCTTCTCACCACCCTTCTTATTCCAACAATCTTTGCTGACATGCCCCCTCTTATCGCAATTGTAACATTTTACATTTTTCTTCTTGCTCCTTGATTTAGACCTTCCATGATTTTGGCTCCCATTGGAACCACGCTCCATCATTCTTCCTCTTTCTGTTGACAGAGTTTCCACTTGATGTGAAGTCGTCAGTCTGTCTTCCTTGTTCTTGTGTCAACTTTCTTCTTCAAGAACCACAGTTGCAACATCATTGAAGGGAAACATATCCATTAGGACATTATTGGTGATCTTGATGATAAGTTGATTATACGAATTTGGAAAACTTTGGAGCAGAATCTCTGCACGTTCAGTATCCACAATTTTATAGCCCAACGCCGTAAGCTGAGCAAAAAGGGTATTGAGGGTGTTGATGTGGTAGGTCACCGATGATGACTCTGCCATTCAGAGAGTGTATAATTTTCTCTTCAAGAAAATTTTGTTGTGGAGTGACTTTGCCTCGTGCAACTTTGTCAGAGTATTCCAAATTTCTTTTGCCGTCTTCTTCTCCGCAATGCTTGACAGGACCCCATCTGCAAAAGCCAAATGGATGTTGGAAATAACATTCCTGTCAATGTTGTTCCATTTCTCCTCTGTCACACCTACCGGTTTCTCTCCAATCGCCTGTAGGAAATTATATTTCTCCAGCACCGCTTGCATATTCATTTTCCACAATAAAAAATTATTTCCATTGAATTTTTTGATCTCGAATTTTGCTGTCATTTGGACACGTCGTCAGTCCAGAATTTCCTCGGGCCAGAACCTCATCCCTTTGATACCACTTGTTAGGATCGTAAACAATTGACCCTTCCATACAACAATAATTGCGAGATAAAAAATAAAGTGCAAAAGTGCGGAATTAAAATGAACACCGGATGTAACGTGGAAAACCCCTCAAATGAAAGGGGTAAAAAACCACGGGCAAATAGAAGGATTTCACTATGGTAAAATGTGGGTGTTTAAACTCTCTCTTAATTACAAGGAGAAAACACTCAAGAAATTCTCTCTTGAAAATATGGAGAAACACCTCACAAAATACTGTACTCAAGGCTGAAGATGTGTTGCTACTGAATCCGATGATGAAAACTGGTGGAGGAGATCCCCTTTTATAGCCTGCCTTCACCCTCCTTTGGCGTCCCCTCAATTAAATTTATGTTACCAAATTAAATGGGGGAATAATGGTAGGGTGTCAACCTCTTTGAATGAAATAAATGCAGCAACCATCATTATTAATTTTCTCTCTCCATAACGTCTTCCAACATGTTTGAGGTGTGTAATGGAAAATAGTATGGGTAATGCCTCCCACTATAACCATCCAATTATGGGATGCATGCAACCAGATGACTATAATTTGAAGCAGTATGAGAGGGTTACACGACGCGATTTATGGTGTGTAGGGGGGGGGGGTACCATGTGCACCCATATATTTTCCAGTAAGTAACAAGCATGTGAGGAAATGTGGAGGATCCAATTTGTTTTCCAAAAATTAAGTTGGACTCCAATTTTCATTATAGAACCCATAGAACCAATTTTTAATCATTTAGAGACCATTTGGTTGGTAAATTTAGCTAATTATGATCAAATGATTATGAAAATTATTATTATTTAATAATAATAATTTGAAATTGTGTTAATAAATGAATTCATGCAAATTATTAAGTTAAATAAATGGATATAAGTTTTTTTTTGAATGGAACAAACTTAGTGGAGTGTTGGTCACTAAACTAGGATGTCGGTTATGTTAGAGTGATTTTGTAAATATTATTATTATTGAATAATCAGAATATTTGAATGAATATTGATGAGTCTTGAAATCTGGAGCTTAAAGTTATCAATTGGGTAAGCGATATAACCATGTTACATAGTGAATGAATTTTTATAACCGACTAGTAACTATGAGAAATTCAATAAATAAGAGAATAAATAAATTTAATGACGATTCTTCATAAATGATATTGAAAACTCTTATTTAGATTATGAATTAATTATGTAATAATAAATTTAGGATGTTGATCACATATGATCGAGATGGATAAAAATAACACAATGGAACAAAAGGGATTGTGAAAATGGAAGTGGGCTATCAACTAAGAAAATGAATAATGTGATCTAATAACTTGAATAAGGAATGTTGTAATAATAAGAATTTGTGGCTTCTTTAAATGCGTTTTACAGTGAAAAACCATGAAAAGATGATTGGATGATATAAATGAATATTCATAGCATAAAATGACATTTAATATTAAACAATGAATTTTGATAGAGTAGTTGAGTTGAAGAGGAGCGATAATGGTTTTTAACATCGTAAGTCAGTATTGGAAATAAAAGGATGACATGACATTGAGGAGGGGGAATCCCTTAGATAGTGTGAAATAATTACAAAGGAATTGGAAGTAATTGATGGATACTCATAATTAATGAAATGTAAGAATGGATGGTGACTTAAACCATATGGACTAAGGTAGTAAAATATTTCAAATAAATATTTGAGTAATCTATGTTGATGGCTTGGTAATGACGTAGAGTAAGTTTTGTTACTGTATATGATTCTTATTGAAACATAATTTTCTATATTTTTAATAAATATTTTGTTACAATTAATAAAAATATTATATTAGAAATATGTAAATAATAATATTTTAATTCTATAGCATAAATAATGTTCTTAAAGTTAATTGGCTTGAAATCACGATTTTTAATAAATTTTATTTTTATTATTGATTTAGTCGATATTCGACATATTGCTTAGTTGAGTTTTTTCTTTTCTTTTTAAATAAATATGTAAATCCTATATTGGAATGCATCTCGTGTATGATTAACCCATAAATTCAACATGTAGTGTGAGATTAAAAAGCATACAAGCATCACTACATAACATCAAATTATCCACATTAGGACCTATGTAATAATAAATTATATCCCAAATACATCAAAAGATATTAAATTAGGCCTACATGAGTTTAAATGAAAATCCAAGAGCCTAATGTATGACATGTATATCATAACATCAGAATCACCGGCCATGATCACAAGATACATCAGATACACCCCACATGAATGAGTCACTGAGTGAGATTAAATTTTACAAGTCACTTTTTTATTAAGATTCACTTGGGTTTTGAAAAGACTATGCAAGACGAACATTACCAAAGATGTCTTTGAGTAAGGATAATTTTTTTTTGTGATAGGTGGCGAGTAGGAATAACTTGACTGGTGCACTGCCTTCAGATGATTTTCTAGAAGCATATGATAAGCAAAGAATCATATTTTCCATGTAAGAATCAACCAATATACTGGAAACCAATGCGAGATTAACTTTGGAGGCATCCGAGCTACATACAAATGATCTCAAAGGGAGGCACCACTATTCATCATCCCTCTCATTGAGCTCTTATTGAAACCCAACACTTTCTGATCCATTGATCCTATCCAAGTACACATGGATTCCATACATGCTCAATATACAAAGAAAACATTTAGTTTTGGTTTTCATGGCCAAATAAAGAAAGGATCATGGGAGTTTTCCACTTTCCCTTCATCAATTGAAAGAAGTATATAATGGATCAAGGGGAGAAATTTCAATCAGAGGAAGAATATGAAAACCTTTTAAGTGGAGGAATCTCACCTTTCATCCAAGAAACATGGAATGCATCCCAAGATCCCTATCTTCTATAAATTTACACATTCATCTACTTTTTTGGTTTTTAATGACTAGGTCCTTCAATCATATTTGTGAGTAGAATAACATTTATTTTCAGAATTCATTTCATATAGTTCTGATATAAAAGTAGTGTTGAATCTTTTAATATTTTTTTTCCTGTTTTTGAGTTTCTTCTCTCATGCCTCTTACTAACATGGTTATGAGAGGATAACCCATTAATTGGGTGGATGAAAGGGGGTGTGATCTTGGTACCCTCTTGTGTTATGATTTAAATTCTCCAACATTGATTTCATTCTTTACCTATGAATTAGAGAAGTGGGAAGTTATAGGGGTGGGTGATAGTTTCATTTTTTTTCATATCATTACTTATTTAATTTCCTTCTACTGTGTTCTTCAAAGACTCCCCTTGTGAAACTATTCATTATAAGGTATATTTGGGTGGGAGATTATTGGAATGGTGATGTGAGAGAAACTATGTGATGGTTAGGAAAATAATGGATTAGAGAAATGATATTTATACTCCTGAGATGTGAGTTTTAGGTGGTTGGGTTTGGGTTTGTTCAAGAGTCTTGACTTGGTTGGGGGATGAACTCAACCAACTCTCACAAATTAGAGATATAACATAGTATTAACGAGGGAGGTTGCATATTGAGATCCTATAAATCTATAATAAGGGAGCGTGATAAAGGAATGGTATAGAGTCCGCACACTAGGTAGGTTGAAATTGAAAATAAAAGAATACAATGATAGATTGAATTAATTGTAATCTACATTGAAGTTCATTCAACTTTCCCTCTAACACTTGTTTAGATTTTATTAGTTAATTTCATTTAATTTTATGTTATTCAAAAATCAATCAAAATCCCAACTATTTCCCCTTTCTTTAAATATAAAAACATATAATAAGAGAAACAAAATTATTGGTGACTAACTAAACTCCTTGGGAATCAACACTAGTTAACCCCATGCTATAGTAGGAGTTTTCTAAATTTATATTGATAAGATCCCTGTGATAGGTGTTGTTTTGGAATAAAGACAAAGACATAAGAGGGAGTGGGGGTAAATTGAGTCCTTTTAAAAACAATTGTATAATTAAAATACCAATCCATGTTTTGTGATTTATAAATCCATACAGTTTCCTTTTATTTAAACAAATTATACAGTAGAGTAATAAAGAAAATTACACATTAATTTTTATAGTGGTTTAAGGAAGAAATATCTCCCAGATCACTCCACTGACACTCTCTTTGCGAGTTTGGTGATTTTCACTAAACATGTCATTTTATTCAGAGACCTTAACAACTGAGTTTAGGTAGTTGACACAATTTAATAAGCCTTTTATAGGGACTTCAAGTTCTTTTATAGGGAACCACAACTTAGTATGAGAAGATAACACTCCTATAAAAAAATATGATGAAGAAAGTTGAAACAACTTCAACGCATTATTGCAACATAAAATTATAGATGGGTTGATCTTCAATCAAGTAAAATAGAAAATAAATAAATTAATATCCTATAGGATTCAATAATCAAATAATAATAGAATTAAAATCTTCAATGAAATCTTCAATGATTTCCTGACTTCTTCTTCTTTAAAAAGAAGCAATAAAAAATATACATAGAAGTTTCATGATGTAATTATAAAGTGGTTCATATTTGTTAACTCCAGAGAGTTTATAAAAAATATTTGAATCTAAGATGACATCAAATAGACAAATCCTTCGATAATAAATTAGAAGCTCGATTTGAATCTGGTCGAACAAATCTGGAAAAATCGATTGAAAAATCCTAATTTTCAAAATACTCAACATATTTGAAATTTGAATTTAAACCATCGAAGAAAACTAATAACTTATCTTAGAAATATGAATGATTTAATCCATTTTAAAGAGTATATAATGTGGTCTTGGGCTCCCTTTATTGTGATATTTACTCCAACGAAATCATAACTGAAATCTCAGAAATATCCAAAATTCAAATCCCATAGAAAACTGATTCAACATGTGGTTACTCTGGGCAAGGATAGCTCCAGAAGTACGGTTGATTCCCAATGAAGAATACAATGTGTGAGGTTTAATAACAATGTTAGGTTAACATAAAAGATGTTAGAAATTTAAATGCGGGGTTTCTTTATAGAAGTCAGGTTCCTAAACCTAACATTCCCCCTGAATGTGAGGTACCAAAAGTAATGTTAGGTTTGAAAAATTTACATCCCTTATCAAAATTTAGGTTCCCAAACATAAATTTTAGCAAAAATGAGGGGTCCAAAACGTGGGGTTGGATACCATTGTTGGGTTGCAACACAATTTTTTGAATAGTGATTACAGACTTCTTTGAAATTCTAAAATACTTTGTAGAACAAAAACTCAGAAGAATTATAAGGAAATAACTTCTGGAATTCAAGGGAAATAAATATTCTATTAACTGTAATCTTGAAATCCCCTTAAAGAAACATCATTAGTAAAAAAATAATGGTATTTGTGAGCATTAAAATCAATGAGAAATTAAGGAGAAATTATTAGATCAACATCTGTATGCCCAAAAATCTCCCACTTTTTGATGATAAAAAACCATATAATCATAAACACAAAAATAATTACATGTATTAGTTATTAATAAAAAAATAGAGATTAATTATTAACAAAATATCATAATGTTTTATTTGTATAGATTTTCCCCCTTTTATGAGATCAAAAAGAATGTTTAAACATGGAATATAACACTTTTAATGTAGCAATGAATTGCATGGAAATGTTACTTAAGCTATATTTAAGTGAATTCTGAAAGTGTATTATCTTAGAAACAAAAATGAATAGAATATATACAAAAGATAAAGATAAAAGAAAATAACATAAGAACTTTATTTGAATAAATCATTTTAGATTAAATTTTTTTAGATCTAGATAAATAGGCTAAGGTGTAGGGTGAGAGTCAGGATTGGAAGAAGGTTGAGATTTTTTAGAATAAGAATCCGAGGTTGGGGAATCCTTGAGATTTTTGTTCAAAACCATCAAATCCTTCATGAGTTCTTTGAAATTCTTTTTCAATGATGTAGCCCACACTCTCATCAACTGCCTTCAGCCCTGACTCAATTTTAGAACTTCAACCAAATTAATCATCAGAAAATTTTGAGTAGTCACAGGATACTGAACATACTTATCCATCATTTTTCACAACCAATTGCGAAAAACATTGACTCATGGTTCTATAGAAGTAATTATTTCAAAAAGAATCTTTCTAACTATCTAACAATGTGGGAAGAGTCACACTATCACATTGTAAACTTTGAATTTTATCATCCATGATAGATAAATCATTAGAAAAAATCTCCAACCATCTATATAGATCACTGGAACTTTCTCAAACTAATGTGGATTCTCTTCCTTGGATGGAAATTAAGATTCATAGACTTTCAAAATGATTGGGAAAAAAAAATTTCTGATCACTAAAATATTCATTTGAAATAATCTCGCCTATGAGATTTCCAACTTGGTTAGCTACTTCTCTCTTAAAAGAATCGAAATATTTTTTTGAAATTGATATTTCATTTACACTATGTTGCTGGACCTATAGAGGCTCATATTCTATTCTAGGAACAAGTTTACTTCTTAATATTTCAATAGTCTCCCTTGATTGTTCTGAATCTCCTTGAATCTTGATAAATTTATTTGCTAACATATTAAACATAGAAACCATATCAGCCTCAGATGATGACTCCTTAAGCCTTTATGAAGATTCTCTAGCTTTAAGGAGTTAAAGTGTTTGAACTTCTACATATTCACCAGAATGGGAATATTACTCTTCAATCATTTTTTTATTCTTAGTATATTTTTCTACAAACATCTCTAAGGAACTTTTAACCAAGGAAACTGATTGATCCTTGATCAATTCAGTTGTAGCATCATTAAGATAAGAAATTTTCTCAGTCGAAGGAGTGTCCTTTTCACTTTACAACACAACATAATGATATTCTTACTCAAATAGTTTTTCTTTAACATGAATAATTTTCTCAACTTTGTCTTCCACAACTACAACTGGTTTTATTACTTCATCACTAGAAAACTCAACACCCTACTCAATTATTTATTCTTCTATAGGATCTGGCTAATCAACTTCCCCAATTTGGTCAACCTATTCAACAGGTAATGAATTCTCTTATCCTTTACTATAGAACCAAAATACAATCACAATCTATCTTAGCCAAGGGTTATTGATAAAATCCTTAAATTTGAAGTATTCCTCCAACTCTGGAAAGAATATATTATTAGAAAACTTGTTTTCTTCATATACTGATAGAGATATTTTCTGAACCAGCTGAAGAATCTTCTATACCTTAAGCCACGTGAGGTATACCAGCTCCTTCTACTCTAGATTCTATAGAATCCTCTGCACAAGGCCTTGCCGAACTAATTGATTTCAAGGTTATCTACTCCCCCTCATCATGAACAAAATATGGATCATCCACTTCTGCACCAACAAGAATAAGATTTCCCATTGTCACACTCTAAAAGAATACAAATTTTCTTAACGTTCCAATATACAAGATAATAATATGATGACATCTTAGACCTTTCATGATGTCATCTATGAACCCCCTCTTATAAAGAAAAATAGACACTAATATACCATATGGATAGAAGGAAATCCTCAAATATTTTTGGAAGCAATGGTTCATGTACATTAACATATACTGGATTATATTGAGCTTGATGTCACTTAGCATCAGAAACATGATATACATGTCTGGATTTTTCTCTCTCATATTTTGTAATTCTTGGAACTACTTATATCCTGATAAAATTTACCAAAATGTTCTGATTTGCTTCCAGATCCTTTACCAACATATTTTTAAATTGAGAATCCCCGAAGATAAATGACATAATGGATTTTGACTTTTGAATACCATATCTATTGGATCGTAAACTGAAATTAAACTGTCCTTCTTAGGGATACTAAAAGATATGAACTATTTCTACCAAAGAGATTGAAAACTCCTTTTCATTCACTTTAGAGGAGATAAAATCCTCACTATCACTAAAACTACAATAATAACTCTAATAAAATACTTTTAATTATATTTCAAAAAAATACTCAGAATTACCACCGTTGAACATAAATTACAATCCTTGAAAACTTAATATCTTCTTTGGTATCAGATTTGTCTGAAACAACAACTCAAAATCTATAACATTTCCCTAAATCAGTTTCTTTTTATAAATTGAGGACCTTTGTCTCATCGCACCACTAGGACTAGCCTTGTATGTCCCCTTAGTATTCACAATCATGATAAGCAGTAGGTTTATGGTTCAGAAAAACTAGGTTTTGAGAGAGTGAGAGATTGTGAGATCAAAAGGGCACAGGTTCAAAGGTTTCAGAGAGAGGAGGGTTAACTCTGATGGTTCCAGGCGACAGTTTGGTTTGTTGAGCTAATTTTGTAGTGTAATCATTTGGGATTTTTTTTAAAATAGATTCATAAAATAAAATATGCAATATAAATTTTAATAAAACTACTTTGAAAAAAATTAATAAAATAAATAAATAAAACTATAAAAGAAAATAATTCAAAATAAATCAAATTATTAATTTAAACAGATATTGTGAAGAGATTTTAATAAATTTTTACTTAAAATTAAATAAACCTAACTCTCCTTAATAAAATCAAAACTAGTAGTGGGAATTAGTTTAGTAAAGATATCATCAAGTTGATACTCAATATTAGAAAATTCTAGAGATATATCACCTTTCTATACATGATTCCTTAAAATATTATATCGAATATCAATATGATTTTTTCTATAATGACTCACTTGATTTTGTAAAGTTTTCATGGAACTAGTATTATAAAAAAAATAGGAATATGATCAAAATTAAGTCTAAATTCTAGATTTTTATGTTTCATCCACAACACTTGTGCACAACAACTTCCCAACAGATATATATTATGCTTTAATGGTTGATAATGCAACAAAATGTTGCTTATTTATATACCATGAAACCAAGTAATTTATTTAAAATGTGATAGGTTTTTTAGGTACATTTTCTATATAATCCACACACTCTAAAATCAACATCTAAATATGAAAAAAATAAAACCATAATTTTCTAGATAAAAAAGTTAAAGAAAAAGTTCCTTTTAAATATCTCAAAGTCCTTTTAACACAAATTAAATGAGTCTCTTTTGGATTTGATTGAATTATTACACAAATAAAAATAGAAATCATGATTTTTGGTATACTAGTTCTAAGATATACTAGACTATCTATCATACCTTTATATAACTTATTGTCAATTGTTTTTCCAGTTTCATCAAAATCATGTTTCAAATTAGTACACATGAGAATTTTATAAGGATTAATGTTTTCAAGAATTTTTTTTTTCAACAAATCAATAATATATTTTCTTTGATTTAAAACATTTCTGAAATTCATTTGATAAATTTGAAATCTAAGGATGAAACTGAATTCACCCATCATACTCAGATGAATTTCATTTTTTCATAAGTTTTGAAAAATGATTAAAAATATTTTGATTTGTTAAAACAAAAATAACACAATCTATATAAATTTGAACAAGTAAAATATGAAAATAATAAATTTTCTTAACAATGGTAGGATAAGATAAACCTACTAAAAAAACATTTTCTAAAAGAAAATAACTCAGTCTTTCATAACAATCCCTTTTTTGTTTAAGTACATAATGATATTTAGTAAGTTTAAAAATAGGATTGGGAGATGAGGAATTTTAAAACAGAAGGGGTTTTCAACATAAACTTACCTTACTAAATAACCATTTAAAAAAAGTAGATTTGACATCCATTTGGTATAATTTAATATTCACATGTGATGCATAAGCTAATAGGATCCTAATGGATTCAAGCCTAGAAATAGGGGAAGATGTTTCCTTATTGTTTATTCCTTCATCCAAATTGTAACCCTTAACATCTAGCCTAGATTTATTTGAAGTAATTATATCTTGATCATCTTACTCATTCCTAAAGACCTATTTAGTTCAAATCACTGGATGGTTTGAGGGATAATAAACTAATTCCCAAACATTACTCCTCTTAAACTATTTTAATTCTTCCTGCATAACTAATATCCAACTCTCAGCATCCAAGGATTCTTCTACAGTCTTAGGTTCAATCTGGGATAAAAAGGAAGAGAAGCCAACTAGGTTTCCAAAATTTCCTCTATCCCTATATCCTTCATCAAGGTCTCCTATAAAAGTCTCTAAAGGGTGGTCCTTAAATGCTATAGGATGTATAGGAAAATCAATTTCAGGTTCCTCAATATTATATTCTTTATATATTTATTGATTGAAATCATATTCTAATTTATTTTTAAACTTATCATTAGAATATTGAAACCTCAAGTTATTCGAAGAATAAATAATTATATCTGTTTGAATTCCGTTGTGATCAAATGGAACACTTTCATCATACTTCACATGAAAAGATTCTTCAACTATCCTTGACATTTTATTAAACACTCTATAAACTTTAGAAGTAGAAAAATACCCAATAATGATTCCTTTATCAGCCTTTTGGATTAAAGTTACCAAGATTTTACTTAGTTTCAAAATATACACCTTGCATCTAAAAATATTTATGTATCCAACTTAAGGTTTTCTATTATTCTATAACTCATAAGGTGTATTTTTAAGAAGATTTACAACTAAAAATCTATTCAAAATATTTAAATCTTTATAAATAGCTTCTATCCAAAAATAGGTAGGTAAATTATATTCATTCAACACAGTTCAATCTATTTCATGAATATTCCTATTTATTTTTTCTACAATTTTGTTTTGTTGAGGAGTTATTGGAGTATAAAAGGTATGTTTAATACCCAGATTTGAGAAAAAAGAATTAAATTGTTGATTCTAAAATTCACCTTCATGATCACTTTTCAATGAAATTATTTTCAAATCATTTTATTTTGAAATTTTTTATAAAAACTAAAAAATATTCACTTTTAAAGTTTAATTAGTAAACCCGCGTAAATATGGAAAAATAATAAACTAAAACCTAAACGAAGAATCTTCCATCCAAGTGTGCTACTCTTGAGGGTCTAAACTAATCCATTTGGAAAAGTTTTAAAGGTTTATATTTTGAAACCATGTTAATATTTTTGAAAGATGACTTAAACAAATTTCTTATTTAGAATGAATCACAAAGTTTATTCAAATCAAATTTAAGACTGCGTAGATAAAAAACTAGATTCCTACTAGATAATTTAGATATAGAAAATACACTACAATGACCAAGCCTTATTTTCCATACCCTAAATTCACTTATTTTAGTATTTAAATAGTTCACGTTTTGTTTACCTGAGTACTTAAGGTTCAAAGTATAATCATTTTTTGTTCTAGGTGCTATAAAAATAAGTAGATTATTCTTAACAACAGAACAAGAATTATTAGAAAAATCAATAGAAAATCCATTATCATAGAGATTAGAGATACTTATCATATTATGCTTTAAACCTTGAACATAGAAAACTTTTTTGATCAAGATTGATTTTGAATCTCAAAATGATATAACTTTAATGATCTTGCCTTTATCATTATCACCAAACGTTTCTAAACCTCCATCTAATTTAGATAGTTCATGGAAATTAGAGAAGTCTCCACTCATATAACTTGAACAACCACTATCCATATATCATATAGAATTTTTGTTCCTTTTGTATTTTCACCTAAAAATATATCAAAATCGAATTCATTTTGGAACACAAATGATTTTTGGTCTTGAAGTGTCCGCAAGTAATTATATTGGAATCTAAATCTATGAAACTTTTCTATAATTTCTAGAAATCACTTTAGAAAAGTATTTAGAAATATATATTTCATTAAACTAGTAATTTGAGAGTTCCTTAAGAAAAAATTATCATCACAATGACCATTAATTCCACAAAAAAAAACAAATAACTTTAGACATGATGGGATTCTTTGAATTAGGAACAAAGTAATTTCTATAAAGTTTTGGTTTCTCACCATTACTTAAAGTACCATATCTTCCTTTTATACACACATTATTTCCAATAATATTTTTCAAATACTCTTCTCACTTAGTAAACACACTATAAGCAATTTTTAAAGATTCTAGTTCAGCCTAAAATTCTTTAATTTTACTTTCATATTCATTGTATCTTGAAGATGATTTGTTTTATTTTTCTTTTAATTCTAAATGTTGTCTTATAATAGTATCATTTTCAATTTGGGCAAAATTAAGAATATTCATTAGATATTTATTTTTTTCATTATAGATTCATATTTTTCTTCTAGTATAGAACAATACTCAACTAATTTTTCCTTAAAGTAGCTTTCAGAATCAAAATCATAAGTAGAGGAATAATAAGAATTTACCTCATCTTCTTTAGCAAATTTTTTTTATGATTTTGATTGATTTAGCTAGGATCCAGGACTTAGAGAAATGAGGTAATACTTAGATACACTATAGGTAGCCTTTATTTCCTCCATATATTTTCATTCATACTCATTTTAATTTGGATCTTCCTTTCATTCTTCTCTATTTTTATTTTCTCATTCAGCTCTGGGAAATTAGGTTTGATATGACCCAATTACTTATATTAGTAACTTACGATTTCTTTTAGACCATGACTATTCTTCTTGGAATCATTGAATAAATTCTTAAAGACCTTTTTCTTTTATAAAACCAATTTAATCTTTGGCTAGGAGATAAAGTTCCTCTCAAGAATTTTAGAAACTTGAATTGTTTGAGGATATAACATCCTCCTTAAACTTCTTTTCACTTTTTAGAATATAAATTTTAAGAGTTTTATTTTCCTTTTTGATCATTCTATGATATTCAACCTGATCCTTCATTTCATATTCATACATTATTAGAGTACCAATCATTTCCTTCATTGTCAAGTTTTTGATAGGAGTTGATTATTAGATTATTGTAGATATTCCATTTCACTTAGCAGGTAAAACTCTAAGCACCTTTAATGCCTGATTTGGTCCTACAATTGGAGTTCTTAGGGTAGAAAAACCATTGAAAATTTAATTCAATCATCCATTAATTTGAGTTATACATTATCCTTTATACATTCTGAAAGTATCAAATTTTAATTTTTTAATATTATATCTCAACTATCTGACATTATCAGTTCCTTTATAAGAAAAAACAATTGTCTTCCACATTTCACAAGCAATAGGAAACTGAGAGATATAGTTGAATTCGTCATGTCCAAATCCAAAAATGATTTAATTCATGTCTCTTAAATTTAGATTATACTGACCTTCTTTGGTATAATACCATTTTTCTGGTTCATCATTGAAAATTTCATATGGATTAAAAAACTTCATATAAAATTTTAAAATGTGATTATTCAAATTGATAACCATTCGAGCTTTCCAACATCCATACTTCTCACCCTTGAAATATGGTTCCCTAATTATTCATATACCTTCTTTGAGTTTATTCATTGACATATTTCTTTTTCTAGATCATTAAATCTAGATTATTAGATCCAAATGAAATATTTAATTTTCTCCAAATATTTCTAAAAGGAAAACCTCCCTTTGATATGACTTATTGGATTGAGATAAAGATGATGAAAAAAGTGGTTGGGGGAGGGGTGAATTGTGTCCTTTTAAAAACACTTTTATAATTTAAAAATCGATCCCCATTTATTATTTGGAAATTGATACTGTTCTATTTTTTTTAAACTAATTATGTAGTTAAAAAATAAAGAAAATAACACAATAATTTTTATAGTGGGTTGGGGTACAAAGATCCCCTAGTCCACTCCACCAACACTCTCTCAATGAGCTTGATGATTTTCACTAAATAGATCATTTTATCTGGAGACCATGAAAATTTAGTGAAGGAAGTTGAAAAATTATAACAAGGAATTTACAAGTCCTTCAGGTTCTTTTACATGGAACCAAAACTTAGTATAGGAAGATGACACCCTAATAGAAAAGAGATATAAAGAAGAAATTTGAAACAACTTCAGTTCACTATCTCAACAACAACTGATAAATGTTTTTATCTTTAATCAAGTACAAAATCAAATAAATTATTCAATGTAGTGCATGATTCTATAATCAAATAATTATAGCAATAAAATATCCAATGAAATCTTCAATATTTTTATGAATTGTTTTTCTTTAAACAACAATATAAAATATACTCCAAAGATTCCCAACATCGTTGTGAAGAGATTTAGATTTTTTAGCACTAGGGAGTCAAAGAGAATTTAAAAAATATTTGACTCCAAGATTATACTGACTAGATAAATATATTGATAATAAATAAGAATCACTATTTTATTCTGGATGAATAGATCTGGAAAAATTTTCAGATAAATCACAATATTCAAAAAACTCACTGTAATTGAAATTTGAATTGAAATTAGCTATGAAAACTAATAAATTCCATTAGAAATTGGAATTATTTAATCTATTTTTGAAAATAATATTAAATTCTATTTTACATGATTTAATGAGATATTTACTCTAGAAAAATCATGGAAGAAATCTGAGAAATATAATTTTTTTGTTCCTACTGATGACTGATTCAACATGGGGTTTCTTTACATGAGTATAACTCCTGGCTTAAGATTCACCATGTATAGTTGATTCCAAATGTATAATATGAAGTGCGAGGTTAAATACCAATGTTAGGTTAATATACCAAACATTAGATACTCAAACCTGGGGTTACTTCATAGAAGTTTGGTTCCTAAACCTAATGTTTATCCCAAACCTGATGTACCAAAAGTAACGTTTTATACACAAAGATTACATCCCTGATCAAAAGTTAGGTTTCCAAAAATAAATATTAGCTTAAACAAGGGGTTACAAATGTGGGTTTGGATACCAATGTTGGGTTGTAAGACCACTTTTTGAATAGTTATTCCAGACTTCTTTGATCTTCTAGAATACTTTGTAGAACAAAAACTCATCCAAATTATAAGTAAGGAACTTATAGAATTATAGGGAAATAAATATTATATTAAATATAATCATGAAATCCACTTAAAGAAGCTTCATTAGTGAAAAAAATGAGGGAATTTGAGAGCATCAAAATTAATGATAAATTTATGAGAAACTGTTAGATCAACATCTATATGCCTAATAATTGGATCTCATGAAGTGTAGATGAAAAAATAAGTGAATAAAGTGGTATCAACCTTTTTATGATGTTCCCAACTAAAAAATACAATAAAAACATGTTTTATTATTTAGTTATTATCACTAATATTCAAAAATCTATTAATAGGGAACCCCATTTAGGATGCTATGTAATCCAGTTATAAAAACATGAAGTGTAATATCGATAATTTTATGACATGATGAGTCGTATACTTAAATAATAATTAGTCACCTTCTCTTGAATTATCATTGGCCTTATATAATCTTTTTCAAAGGGAATCTGATGAGGATTATTTAATAGATATATATTGGTAGATGGAAGTCTATAGATACTAATAGGAGAATCCTTTACTATATATGAGATGGATTCTGCATTTATTGTTTATCTTGATATGTGATACAACCTGTGATAAGTGGATATCAATGGTGATGAGATTACACTCACCCACTTTCTAGGGTTATAGGGGTATAACAATGAATTCACTCTTTCTATGCCAGATATCTAAGTGGAAACCAGTGATGAATTGTTTATGTATCTAATTTTTTTAACCCATAACTTTGGGTTGAGATATATTAGATACTTCTAGATAACGATTTGAGAAAATTATTTTCACCAACATTTTTTGTGTGGGATAGATAAAGATAAGTAATTCCTCTAATATCCTTGATATGATAATATAATGAATATGATAGGTGGATATGTGTAATTATTATAGTATCACTAGTATGATATTGTGATGGATAGTAATTCACATGAGTAGTCATGCTCTTCCTCACCCACAAATCTGGGGTCGAGGTGGATGATGGTGCATCTGATACCATTTCTTATCCTACCCACTTATTTGGGATTTATGAGAACATAATATACAACTACAACCCTATGGATATGTATTTCCTATGGTATTCTTGCATATAAATTTAGCCTTAGAGATGTATACTTCCTCTAATGTCTGGACATGAATACACTTCTAACTTTATAGATGTGTATTTCCTCCAACCTGAAATGTGTATTTACTTTATCACATTAAAGATATATATATATATATATATGTATATTTACTACAATACTTCCAATATAACTGTAGTTGTGTAGCTCCTCTAATATCTGATGATCGGTGTATCTAGGGTGAGTTACTAAGAAGGAATTTGATGATGGTTTGTGAGACATTTTTACTGTTTCCATAGAGAGAACATTGTTTTGTTGCGATATTGATAAAATTGAGATATAGTTTGTTTGACTAGGATGGATAATTCTTATTCATGTTGATGATGTCAGGTGATGTTAGATTGTCTACACTTTACTTTTTTTAATGCATGTAGACTCTAGATGTATATAGGGCTAGCTCGCTACTTGGGATGACCATACTGGGTATTATTATTCTAATAACTACATGTGCACTTGCATTTTATTCACATTGTTTCAATGTAGAATAGATGATGTAGATGATGGATGATCATGGTGTCTAGAGACAGATATCATATTTGGATAGTTGATGGGGTAGAGATGATCATGATAACAACCACCCTTGTGTTGTAAGAGTAGGGATGATATCTATTTAGGATTTGATGATTGTACCCAGATATTAAATTAGTATTATTTAAAATTATATCCTTGATTTTTGTATATGTATGAATTTTTTATATTGTTTAGTTTATGTTTCATGCATATTGTGATGGATGTTGATATATGATAGTAGTTTACAGATAGACTAAGAGGCAATGATTCCCATGATTGTGTAGACACATCAGCTTTAGTTGGTAGCCCTGTAACACCCTGAGATTTTGAGAAATATATATTATTTCAAATAAATTTAATATTTTTGATATTTTTTATTGCACACAACATTTATTTTATCTTGTGTTACATGCAACACCAATTTTAAATGAAACAAGACATACTATTAAAATATTATTATTTAATATGATAGTTATCACCTAGCCATTTGAATGAAGGGTATAAATCATATTAACTAAAATATGAAAATATATGGTTTAAACACATATAAAAAATGAATTATTTGGTGACCAATTAATTTAAAATGAAAATAAAAAATATATGTTTGAAAATAATGATTTTTTCTTCAAAAACTATTTTTATTCACACATACATGTTTCACCTTAATAAATTAAAAAAATAAATTTTCATGAATTATTTTAATGAAATTTATATATTATATATTAAATATAATTTTTAACATTCATCTTATGTGTTTTATAGAAAAGAGATAAGAATAAATCCAATTTTTCTCTTAAAAATTGTATTTTTATAAAAAGCAGTTTTTTCACTTTTTGCACACTTATATTAAAATTAATTTTTTATTCTTCCAATTTTTAGAAAATTTATATGAAAAAACATAATTAATTTTTTAAATCATAATTTCAAAATTATCTTGGATTTAATTTTTTATAATTCCCTAAAAAGTTTAATTTTTTGATGAATAGTGAAAAATATTGGTTTTTATTTAGAATTGTCATTTCTTTTGAAGCATTTAAAAACAAAAAAATTATTTTAATATATTTTTAAAAGTAAAATTTGGTCAAATAAATATTTATTTTTCCAATTTAGTTAATTTAAATCATTTTTATATTTAATTTTGATATTAAATCTTCTTAAACATTTGAAACTTTTCTCCTTGGAAAACTGTTTTTTTATCATGTTCCCGGTATTAATTTTAAATTAAAATTGTCGAAATATGTGAATGTAATTTGAAAAATGGGTTAAATATTTTTAATAATTATTATATATATTACCTAATAAGGTCAAATTAATTTCTGACCATAATGAATAGTAAAAAAACAATAAAAATTAATTACAACGTTTAAGATTAAAACGTGTTTACCGGGGGTTAAACTAAAAAGATAAGTTGTAAAATGACCTAGAAACATTTACAACACCCATTTCTAGAAATATTTTGACCTTATAACCTATAATGTTTGATAATGGCCCATTTGGAACATTTTTTCATGTGAAAAATATGGGTACACCTTATTCTTTTCAAAAATTACAAGTGTGCCACTCACCTCGCTTATAAAAGGCCACCCCCTCCCCTCTACTATTAAAAATTCCAAAACCCTTTGGATCATAATATACCTAAAAAAATGTCATAATTACTTCCCTTCCCACATCCTGAAGGAATTGGTGAGATCATAAAGACAATCTTGGATGGATTTAGGTTAAAACTAAAGTTGTTATCCAAAAAAGATGTAAAGTTTTTAACTTTGCGCTTTTGTTTTACTTATTCTTATAACTCCTTAAAATATTTTAAAAATATGATAAAATATAAAAAAAATATCCTATATACTGATATTTTATTATGTCAATGGAATAATTTATTTCCATATCCACTTACATCTAATAGGATACAAAAACACCATTTGTGTGTACGGAGGACTACCACCCTATGAACCGATGTTATTCGTTTTCCATCAACACCTATCACGACTGGATTTAATGATGGATTTAATATTTATATATTATATTTATGATATTATTATACCTCTCAAATTATAATACCATATCTACCTTATTACCCCTCAACCTTTTGGAAAATAATAACGTCACTCGTGTGTATGGCAGACTACCGCCTTGTGAACCAATGTGATGTATTTTTCATTTTTGTTTTAATTGGATGCTAATAAGGTTAGATTAAATGAATATATATTATATTTGTAACATAATTAAATTTTTTTAATTATGATATCACATATACCTTCTTAGTCTCTATTTTATGGTGGATACGATAATGTCGTTGTGTATGGAGGACTAGCGCCTTGCAAAGCGATGTGATTCGTTCTTCACATATACTTTAAATAGAAGGTAATAAGAAATGGTTTAAGTAAAAATATGTGATATATATGAAATAAAATTGATTCTATAGTGGTAATATATTATTTACCTTTCTTTATTTAAATCCTTTGAAAAAGCAGAATTAGTGTTCGTGTGTACGTACAACCTACCATCTCTATGTATAGTGTGTTTCATTTTTTATCTCTATCTTTTATGGATTACAATAAATAAAGATATACTGAATATATATGATATTTATATCATGGTTAAAATTCTTTATATAATGTAACCCTGATAAAATTTATAGGTAACAAAATAACAAATCAAAACATACATGAAAAATAAAGCAGTTATTACCGAAAATGTGCTTCTAACTTGGAATTATTAATAAATGGTTAATAAATGGTCATAAGTAAATAATATATGGTATTATATATATAATTATGAGTATTTTATATATTTATAATAAACTTATATTTATTATATAAGATAATAAAATGTTTATGAAAGACATTGAGACTTAAGGAAAGAGATTTCCGTCTCACTTTTATTTTATATGAGAAAAATTCCATATTCACCACATGTTTCTTTTATGTGATGTATATAATGCCCATGAATATATTTTATGATTATTATCCTACAATTTACATACATGTACATATCCATTTTAGGATCTCTATTTCATGGGGTTTACGGCTTCAAAGCTACCAATGCGGTAATAGATTTCTCTCTCTCAAATTTCCTTCTTTTTTGATATAAGTTATGTTATGAACCTATATTCTTCTATAAGGTGTATATCCGGACCATTTGACATGTTATATCACTAGTATAATTCTTTTTATGATATTTAAATTCTTATTTTATGTTAATCATCAAATTTTCTTATGATTCAAAAGATATGAAAGTGGAAAATATTTTATGTTACAATCTCTTCATTTATTAGGATTGTTTATGATTATGTTTTTGATGATGAAATCATATGATACATATCTAAATAAATTCATTAATTTTATTCTCCTATAGTTATTTCATGATAATACATTTTTCCCTTCATTTTTGTCTATTTATTTACTCAATAGTTCAAAATAAATTTTTAAGAAAAATCGTCTTGATTTCTCTGTTTGGTCAAAAACCCTGTTTCTTCCAAAAACATGTTTTCTAAAAACTGTTTTAAAAAATGTTTTTAACATTGTAAAAATTATTTATTAAAATAATTTTACCCATGTTTTAATTTTTACAACATTTTTTTTAAAGGAATCCTCGTGTCATTTTCTAAACAAGGCCCGTTTAGCTTTTACCAAAAATGTAAAAGGAATCATTGTTTTAATGAGTACGTCATGAATATAATTTCCTGCCATCATAAACATTATTTTCTTTCAAGATTAATTTATAAGTTTCCAAAGTTATTTTAAAATAAAAGTATTTTGAAAATGTTTTATGTTTTAAAAAGTTTTTTTCAAAGTGAAAAGGTTTCCTCAATAAATGTTTTAATTTTTTTAAATATTTCTTTATAAGTTTTCAAAGGATATTTTCAAAGAAAAATATTTTGAAAATGTTTTATGTTTTAATTTTTTTTTCAAAGTTGAAAGGATATTTTACTCAAGAAATGTTTTAAATTATTATTTTTAAATATTCCTTTATAAATTTTCAAAGTTATTTTCAAAGAAAAGGATTTCTAAAATATTTTATGATTTTTTAGTTTTAAAAAGTGATTTTCAAAGAAACATTATTTTCCTCAAGAAATGTTCCATGTAATATTTCAAAATCATTTTCCATATAATATGACATCTATTGATGTAACTTATGCTTTACTAGGGATATTTTCTACGGACACCATTATTATTATTTCTCAAAATGGTTTATGTTTATGATGACAAGATGTTTATGAAACTCATTTCTCTTACATAGGTTATACCATGATAAAATTATAATGACACCCTATTATTTTTTCATGGGTTATGATTTGATAAAATGATGAAATGATTAGGAAACTTGTTTCTTTTCCATATTTTATCTTATGATGAAATGTTTATGAAACCCATTTCTTTCCATGAGTTCTGATATGATGAATGTTATAAGATCTTGTAACGACCCGAAATTTTGAATAAATCTTGTTTCCTAATTTTATGTGTTATTTTATTTTTATACTCAACAAAAATGTTTCATTTGATTACATGATTATAATTAAAATAAGACCGATGGGTTTTGACTGTTATATGACCATTGGTCAATATGACCGCTGGAAACTAAACATTTTTATTATTGTCTCTAAATACAAGTAATCTTGGTTAATTAATATAGAAAGAAGATTCGATGGCCTCACCCAGTAGTCTTGGACCGATCGAAGCCCATCTAACAGAACTTGGGAAGGAGGTAGCACCACTGGGCTTTGCTCTGGACCAAACCCAAGCTGAACTTCATCGTGTAAAGCTAGAACAGGATCGCCTTCGCGAGAAGTTCAAACTGATTGAAATTACTACTCGTGCGATGTTGGCCGATCCTCCCTCAGATTCTCTCACCTTAGCTCACCTTAGCACACCTTACACTTAGGTCCTATGCTGGTGTGATAAGGGTCTATGTAAGGAGACCGTAACTGCCTTGTGTAATCCTTTGTTTTAAATAAAAATTGGGATTTCTTCTTATGATGAAGTTTATGAATTTTCAAATGACCGGATAAATATAGTATGCATATTTTTGATGAATTTTAGAAAATGGATATTTTAAAAATTTTTATGTAAACCTTAAATAATTAAAAATGTGTAATGATTTTCGAAAAATGGTCTTCTACAATTATGTTCAGTACAAAATTTAGAGTCTAATAAGATCAACTTAATTTTTGATGAATAGTAAATTATGAATAGTGATTTTATGATTAGGATTAGTAATATGTCCAAATGGATTAGTAATCTCACTTAAAGAAAGTATTAATATAATCTAAGCACCTTGATTAAGTAATGTGCTTCAATAAAATGGTTAAATAACGGTTTCATAAATTATTATTCAAGTATTAGTTTTTTCAAGTGAATAGTGTTTTTTAATTAAAAATTAAATTAAAAATATTAAAAAAAATTATTTTTATAAAATGGATTTCATTTTTGAACTCAGAGCACCAATATTATGTTATGGTAATTTTTGCGGTTTTTTCTGAAAAAATGAATTTTCGGTGAATAGTGTATTTATTTAAAAAATAAATTGAAAATATTTAGAAAATTATTTTTATAAAATGGAGTTCATTTTTGAAATCAGAGCATTGATATTTGGCTAAGGTGAAATTTTGGGATATTTCTGAGAAAGTTGAATTTTTAGTGAATAGTAAAAATACAGTTTTAGGGTTTCCGTATGTTTAATGACATCATAACTGTGTCATGATGATATCATGAGATATTTTAAGGGATGGTCGACCAAAGGTGATGAATTATTGTATGGGGGGCCTCATGTGGCCTAACTTCATGGGAAATATCTTGGGAGAGCACATGGTTTTGAGAAAACCACTTTTGAGGTGTCCCTTGGCCATTAATGCCTTGTCCCCTCACTTTCCCTATAAATACCAAGCCATCATCTCATCCATTTAGACTTCCCACCCTCCCCCCAATGAAGTTATGGTCTCATTACCTCCCAAGGAGTCCTCCCAAGGTTCCCTCAATCCCTAAAGGTCCCAACCTTTGAGTTTTAAGAGTTACGTTTTAAGGTAAGGGATCTGATCTCTCTCTTTCTTTTCAAGAAAATATCTTTTATGTAATTTCTTTTATGCTCCATGTTCTTATGTTAAAGGGTGTTATTTTATACTCCTCCTAATGCCCTTTTCATGTTCACATAATGAGATATCCCCTCTTACTCTCATTATTTCTTTTTATGAAGTTTTAAGTGGCGCCGTTAGGCTGCCGAGATTTTTGTAACGAATTCTTTCTCCCTTCTCTTTTTTCAAGATCTATTTTCATGTAAAGTATTTCAAGTTCCTTTTTATTATGTTGGGGTATGATATATAAATTTATCATACTGATCTTTTATGACCATATGATGAGAGACCCCATTTGATCTCTTCAATTCAGTATTTTGAAGTTTTAAGTGGCACCGTTAGGCTGCCGAATTTTTAAGTGGTTCTTCACCCTTCTCGTTTTGAAGTTCTACTTTCATGTCAATTCTTTCAAGTTACTTTTTGTTATGTTTGGGTATGATATCTATATCTATCATACTGATCTTTTATGACCATATAATGAGAGACCCCATTTGATCTCTTCAATTCAGTATTTTGATGTTTTAAGTGGCACCGTTAGGCTGCCGGATTTTTAAGTGGTTCTTCACCCTTCTTGTTTCGAAGTTATACTTTCATGTAAATTGTTTCAAGTTCCTTTTTGTTATGTTGGGGTATGATCTCTATATCTATCATACTGATATTTTATGACCATATGATGAGAGAACCCATTTGATATATTCAATTCAGTATTTTGAAGTTTTAAGTGGCGCCGTTAGGCTGCCGAATTTTTAAGTGGTTCTTCACCCTTCTCATTTTGAAGTTATACTTTCATGTCAATTCTTTCAAGTTCCTTTTTTTTTATGTTGGGGTATGATATCTATATCTATAATAC
This sequence comes from Viscum album, assembly GCA_963277665.1. Taxonomy (NCBI): domain Eukaryota; kingdom Viridiplantae; phylum Streptophyta; class Magnoliopsida; order Santalales; family Viscaceae; genus Viscum; species Viscum album. The sequence continues at coordinate 306,978,677 of OY728136.1, forward strand.
TAATATTTTATGACCATATTATGAGAGACCCCATTTTATCTCTTAAATTCAGTATTTTGAAGTTTAAGTGGCGTCGTTAGGCTGCTGAATTTTTAAGTGGTCCTTGCACCTTTCTCCCTTTTCAAAGTTCTAATTCCATGTCAAGTCTTGAAAGTTACTTTTTATTATGTTGGGGTATGATCTCTATATCTATAATACTGATATTTTATGTTCATATGATGAGAGACCCTATTTTATCTCATCAATTCATTTTTGGTTGAAGTTTATGTAACACTGTTAGGCTGCCGAATTTTCATAAGAGAAATCTTATTTTTGTCTTCCTTTCATGTTCTTCATTTCATATGGTATATTTTAAAATTTAATTACCATGTTCTTAAATCCCTTATATTCTGTCCCTCTACTGTTTTATGGGTCATTTATGAATGTTTGACCCATGTCCCCTCTTTTTTAAATGTTTTCTAAAAACCTTGTAACATAGCCGTTATGCTGCATAATTTTCGTCTCAAAATGTCTCTCTCTTTCTTCTAAAAATATTTTATTTTATTAAGTGAATACTCAAAGCTCTACCTTCTATATGGGTATTCACATATATACCAAGATGTTCTATTTTAAATTCTGGGATTTACATACATGAAACCCGCTTTCCCTTTTTGTGGGTTTAAAGTGACGTAAAGATCATGTCTTTAAAGCAGTTTTTAAAACGTTATGATTATGAAATGAAACGCATTTATTTTATGCTATACGGGTCATTTATGAAATGTTTGATGATGGTATATGTGGATCACATGATAATAAAGGAAAATTTAAGGGTGCGCCCTGATAGCACTCCAATGCATTGGGTAATGATGTAACCACTAGAGATTACAATTTTCACGATATCTTGGTGAATAACCTTGGTAATTTTCAAATGACACCTTGGGGATGGACCTTGGTGATATGTTCATGATTGTCTATATTAAATGTTGCATCCACATCTTCAAGTTATGAAAAATGTTATTTTTATTATGATATGCCTCATGATTTCATTCTCATGCCTTAAAGTTATTTTCATGACTTTATTGATGTATCTCAAGTTCATATGTAAAATGTTTCGCTTGTTTCCCTTACTGGGCCTTCTGCTCACCCTTTCTTTTGATGTATGTACCCAGGTTATGAGATGCAGTAATGAACCTAGGATGAACTTAAGGAGAAGACTTTTAAGTGTTTAAGAAGAATGTTTTATGTTGTTTTCATGTATTATGTTTCTGGTTTCCAAGACACTAAACCTTAAAGATCCTCAGTTTTGTGTAATGTAATGAAAGTTTATGTTATAAAAAGGCAGGATGCTATAGTTGGTATCAAAGGATGGTTTAGTTATTTGCGGAAATTAGGATATGAAAACTTTAGGAAGAAGCCTATAGAAAAGCTTATATATAGGAAATCTTCCTGGTATTTTGGTGAGTATTGAGTAATGGGTTGCCAAGAAAATACATCCCTGTCTGGATACGAGCAAGTAGAGGTGGCTCTGGCACAAATTTACATAGGGGTAAAACCTGAAAACACCGCTTTGATCTAGACTCAAACGGGAACTGGTACATGACAACGGGCCTTGCTGCACTCTTGGTTACGACACTCCAGGGGGATATGCTTTGGTAAATTCAGAAGCTTAGTATGAACCATTGTTAAAGGAACAAAGATAAAACAAAATAAAGATTCACATAAGAATATATGATCATGGATAACCTAGATGGGAACCTAGGGGATCACAAGTTAGGGTATACTTTTCTTCTACAAGTTATCCTTATATGCTTTAAGTTTCTTTTCATGATTATTGGCTACGTATTTAAGCCCCTAATTATAGTTTCTTTTCTTAGTTTATGGCGGGAAATGGAAGAACATGTCCCAACAACCAATGTGATAGGAAATGCTACGATTGCCGTATTAATATGACAAAGATGATTAGGGGATTAAAAGATGATTATTATTTTGGAAGACGTTCACTATTTTGGGGACCCTATATGATCGAGGTAAATAGATTACTACGGTATTTTCATTGAGGAGTAAGGTTGACTTATATTTTTAAGAATCGATGAATTTAAGGTGAACTTATGGTAATATAGGTTAATTATGGAAATGATTAACCTATCTTGGGGAAAATATGTTTAGGTTAGCTACTTTTGTTATAAGATGTTAGGTTTGGTTGATGTTGTTTGGAGATGAACAATGAAGTTTATTTTGGAAGACTATGTTATCAAATCATTCTTGTATTTGGGTTTCAATCTTAGTTTGGTTTATTTTGAGGAATTTTAAGGACCGTTATTTATGGAATGGTCTATGATGAACTTTGGGTAGTACCATAGAAATTTGAAGATTTAAAAGTAGTTTCCATTCCTATGGGATTATTTCTTTTTGAAGAGTTGTTTTACCTTACCCTTTCTGTTTTTGGGATAATGTTTAAAGATAGAAGAAATAGATAGTTAATCTTTTGTGGATTATGTGATTCTCTAGAAGATGATTCTTGTGTTTTGATGAGACCAAGTAGTTTTGAATGCTCATAGTTTGGAGAAAAGATTAGTTTTGGGTAGAAACTTATTAAAGGATGAAACTCTACATGAAGATAGGTATATTTTCTTATGTTTTCGTTTTATGTTGTAAATGAATTCCTCAAAATTATGAAAAGGAATGTAAAACAAAAACGTTGTTGGTTTACGTTTCCTACAAGGTAATCAAATACCGTTTACACACATCATTAGTTTGGGATTTTCTTATGGTTAACTTTCTCCTAATCATGTTTTCTATCACTCTCCCTCAGAACTTGACCCTTTGTTTTCTCCTCCATGTCCACGTTTTCCAACATGGAATCCTAGTGTGGGTTAACTCGGGTAACCTTTGTACTTCCCTTTCTTTCTTTTAAAGTAATAGTTTCACTGACTCCTTTTCCGATGTGGTACATTCAATGAAATTTCAAAACCCAATTTTTAAAAATTGCGAGGACGCAATTTCTTAAGGGGGGAGGATTGTAACGACCCGAAATTTTGAATAAATCTTGTTTCCTTATTTTATGTGTTATTTTATTTTTATACTCAACAAAAATGTTTCATTTGATTACATGATTATAATTAAAATGAGACCGATGGGTTTTGACTGTTATATGACCATTGGTCAATATGACCGCTGGAAACTAAACGTTTTGATTATTGTCTCTAAATACAAGTAATCTTGGTTAATTAATATAGAAAGAAGATTCGATGGCCTCACCCAGTAGTCTTGGACCGATCGAAGCCCATCTAACAGAACTTGGGAAGGAGGTAGCACCATTGGGCTTTGCTCTGGACCAAACCCAAGCTAAAATTCATCGTGTGAAGCTAGAACGGGATCGCCTTCGCGAGAAGTTCAAACTGATAGAAATTACTACTCGTGCGATGTTGGCCGAGCCTCCCTCAGATTCTCTCACCTTAGCACACCTTACACTTAGGTCCTATGCTGGTGTGATAAGGGGCTATGTAAGGAGACCGTAACTACCTTGTGTAATCCTTTGTTTTAAATAAAAATTGGGATTTCTTCTTATGATGAAGTTTATGAATTTTCAAATGACCGGATAAATATAGTATGCATATTTTTGATGAATTTTAGAAAATGGATATTTTAAAAATGTTTATGTAAACCTTAAATAATTAAAAATGTGTAATGATTTTTGAAAAATGGTCTTCTACAATTATGTTCAGTACGAAATTTAGAGTCTAATAAGATCAACTTAATTTTTGATGAATAGTAAATTATGAATAGTGATTTTATGATTAGGATTAGTAATGTGTCCAAATGGATTATTAATCTCACTTAAAGAAAGTATTAATATAATCTAGGCACCTTGATTAAGTAATGTGCTTCAATAAAATGGATAAATAACGGTTTCATAAATTATTATTCAAGTATTAGTTTTTTCGTGTGAATAGTGTTTTTTGATTAAAAATTAAATTAAAAATATTGAAAAAAATTATTTTTATAAAATGGATTTCATTTTTGAACTCAGAGCACCAATATTATGTTATGGTAATTTTTGAGGTTTTTTCTGAAAAAATGAATTTTCGGTGAATAGTGTATTTATTTAAAAAATAAATTAAAAATATTTAGAAAATTATTTTTATAAATCGGAGTTCATTTTTGAAATCAGAGCATTGATATTTTGTTAAGGTGAAATTTTGGGATCTTTCTGAGAAAGTTGAATTTTCAGTGAATAGTAAAAATACAGTTTTAGGGTTTCGGTATGTTTAATGACATCATAACCGTGTCATGATGATATCATGAGATATTTTAAGGGATGGTCGACCAAAGGTGATGAATTATTGTATGGGGGGCCCCATGGGGCCTAACTTCATGGGAAATATCTTGGGAGAGCACATGGTTTTGAGAAAACCACTTTTGAGGTGTCCCTTGGCCATTAATGCCTTGTCCCCTCACTTTCCCTATAAATACCAAACCATACTCTCATCCATTTCGACTCCCCACCCTCCCCAAACGAAGTTATGGTCTCATTACCTCCCAAGGAGTCCTCCCAAGGTGCCCTCAAGCCCTCAGGGTCCCAACCTTTGAGTTTTAAGAGTTACGTTTTAAGGTAAGGGATCTGATCTCTCTCTTTCTTTTCAAGAAATCTCTTTTATGTAATTTATTTTATGCTCCATGTTATTATGTTAAAGGGTGTTCTTTTATACTCCTCTTACTTCACTTTTAATGTTCATATAATGAGAGATCCCCTCTTACTCTCATTATTTCGTTTTATGAAGTTTTAAGTGGCACCGTTAGGCTGCCGAAATTTTTGTAACAAATTCTTTCTCCCTTCTCTTTTTTCAAGATCTATTTTCATGTAAATTATTTCAAGTTACTTTTTATTATGTTGGGGTATGATATATAAATTTATCATACTGATATTTTATGACCATATGATGAGAGACCCCATTTGATCTCTTCAATTCAGTATTTTGAAGTTTTAAGTGGCACCGTTAGGCTGCCGAATTTTTAAGTGGTTCTTCACCCTTCTCGTTTTGAAGTTCTACTTTCATGTCAATTATTTCAAGTTCCTTTTTGTTATGTTTGGGTATGATATCTATATATATCATACTGATATTTTATTACCATATAATGAGATACCCCATTTGATCTCTTCAATTCAGTATTTTGAAGTTTTAAGTGGCGCCCGTTAGGCTGCCGAATTTTTAAGTGGTTTTTCACCCTTCTCGTTTCGAAGTTCTACTTTCATGTCAATTGTTTCAAGTTCCTTTTTGTTATGTTGGGGTATGATCTCTATATCTATCATACTGATATTTTATGACCATATGACGAGAGACCCCATTTGATCTCTTCAATTCAGTATTTTGAAGTTTTAAGTGGCGCCGTTAGGCTGCCGAATTTTTAAGTGGTTCTTCACCCTTCTCGTTTTGAAGTTCTACTTTCATGTCAATTCTTTCAAGTTCCTTTTTTTATGTTGGGGTATGATATATATATCTATCATACTAATATTTTATGACCATATGATGAGAGACCCCATTTGATCTCTTCAATTCAGTATTTTGAAGTTTTAAGTGGCGCTGTTAGGCTGCCGAATTTTTAAGTGGTTGTTCACCCTTCTTGTTTCGAAGTTCTACTTTCATGTCAATTGTTTCAAGTTACTTTTTGTTATGTTGGGGTATGATCTCTATATCTATCATACTTATATTTTATGACCATATGATGAGATACCCCATTTTATCTCTTCAATTCAGTATTTTGAAGTTTTAAGTGTCACCGTTAGGCTGCCGAATTTTTAAGTGGTTCTTCACCCTTCTCGTTTTGAAGTTCTACTTTCATGTCAATTCTTTCAAGTTCCTTTTTTTATGTTGGGGTATGATATCTATATCTATCATACTAATATTTTATGACCATATGATGAGAGACCCCATTTGATCTCTTCAATTCAGTATTTTGAAGTTTTAAGTGGCGCCGTTAGGCTGCCAAATTTTTAAGTGGTTCTTCACCCTTCTCGTTTTGAAGTTCTACTTTCATGTCAATTCTTTCAAGTTCATTTTTGTTATGTTTGGGTATGATATATATATATATCATATTTATCTTTTATTACCATATGATTAGAGACCCCATTTGATCTCTTCAATTCAGTATTTTGAAGTTTTAAGTGGCGCCGTTAGGCTGCCGAATATTTAAGTGGTTCTTCACCCTTCTCATTTCAAAGTTCTACTTTCATGTCAATTGTTTCAAGTTACTTTTTGTTATGTTGGGGTATTATCTATATATATATCATAATTATATTTTATGACCATATGATGAGAGACCCCATTTGATCTATTCAATTCAGTATTTTGAAGTTTTAAGTGGCGCCGTTAGGCTGCCGAATTTTTAAGTGGTTCTTCACCCTTCTCGTTTTGAAGTTCTACTTTCTTGTCAATTATTTCAAGTTACTTTTTGTTATGTTGGGGTATGATCTCTATATCTATCATACTGATATTTTATGACCATATGATGAGAGAACCCATTTGATCTCTTCAATTCAGTATTTTGAAGTTTAAGTGGCGTCGTTAGGCTGCTGAATTTTTAAGTGGTCCTTGCACATTTCTCCCTTTTCAAAGTTCTAATTCCATGTCAAGTCTTGAAAGTTCCTTTTTATTATGTTGGGGTATTATATCTATATCTATCATACTTATATTTTATGTTCATATGATGAGAGACCCTATTTTATCTCATCAATTCATTTTTGGTTGAAGTTTATGTAACGCTGTTAGGCTGGTGAATTTTCATAAGAGAAGTCTTATTTTTGTCTTCATTTCATGTTCTTCATTTCATATGGTATATTTTCAAATTTCATTACCATGTTCTTAAATCCCTTATATTCTGTCCCTCTACTGTTTTATGGGTCATTTATGAATGTTTGACCCATGTCCCCTCTCTTTTCAATGTTTTCTAAAAACCTTGTAACATAGCCGTTATGCTGCAGAATTTTCGTCTCAAAATCTCTCTCTCTTTCTTCTAAAAATATTTTATTTTATTAAGTGAATACTGAAAGATATACCTTCTATATGGGTATTCACATATATACCAAGATTTTCTATTTTAAATTCTGGGATTTACATACATGAAACCCGCTTTCCCTTTTCCTGGGTTTAAAGTGATGTAAAGATCATGTCTTTAAAGCAGTTTTTAAAACGTTATGATTATGAAATGAAACGCATTTATTTTATGCTATATGGGTCATTTATGAAATGTTTGATGATGATATATGTGGCTCACATGATAATAAAGGCAAATTTAAGGGTGCGCCCTGATAGCACTCCAATGCATTGGGTAATGATGTAACAACTAGAGATTACAATTTTCACGATATCTTGGTGAATAACCTTGGTAATTTTCAAATGACACCTTGGAGATGGACCTTGGTGATATGTTCATGATTGTCTATATTAAATGTTGCAGCCACATCTTCAAGTTATGAAAAATGTTATTTTTATTATGATATGCCTCATGATTTCATTCTAATGCCTTAAAGTTCTTTTCATGACTTTATTGATGTATCTCAAGTTCATATGTAAAATGTTTCGCTTGTTTCCCTTACTGGGCCTTCTGCTCACCCTTTCTTTTGATGTATGTCCCCAGGTTATGAGATGCAGTAATGAACCTAGGATGAACTTAAGGAGAAGCCTTTCAAGTGTTTAAGAATAATGTTTTATGTTGTTTTCATGTATTATGTTTCTGGTTTCCAAGACACTAAACCTTAAAGATCCTCAGTTTTGTGTAATGTAATGAAAGTTTATGTTATAAAAAGGCGGGATGCTATAGATCTTGTGGCACACGTATGTGCAATTTTCATTATATGATGTATGAGACCTATATATTCCTCCAATGCATTGGGTAAAACATTATATCTCATGAGGTAAACATGAATTTATTGGGGAGTAAACCCAGTTCAATAAGGGACTTTGTCTAATATGATTGTATTGAGAGTGAACCTTGACTACTATGATGTTTTGGGGGAGAGAACTCATTCCACTATGATAGCCTTTACAATGAGACATGAATACCAAGGAAATGATTTTTTATGCTTATGTGTATGCCAAAATTCCTTATCTTATGCCAATGTTATTCTCTTATGGATCATTTTATTTGATTCCCTTATGGTTCATGTGTTATGAACTACCAATATTTATTCCATGACAAAATATTATGATCTTTGATATGTAGATTATGATTTTAAAATTTTATTCTTAGGATCTAAAACCCTTATACTAACATTATGTTTATGTATATCCCTTATTTACCCTTATCGAGCATCTGAGCTCACCCTTTCTTATGTTTCCTTCCCCAGGTTATGAAGAAATGTTTGGGTAGGGTATTTTTGATAGGAGTACTATGGGAGAAGATATTTATGGGAGATGTTTAAGATCTTCCATGACATAAGATGACTACGTTTAAAGTCTCCAAAGACACTAAACTATTACAGTGATTGAACATATGTTTATGAAATGTATTGAATGTATTGAATGTTCATCTAAAAAGTTGTGATATGTATGTATGATAAGTTTGGGTCTTTAAAGTAAGTATCAAAATAAAGGTTTAGTTTACATTTGGAAATTAGGATGAGAAAACTTTAGTGATATCCATAAGGATAAGTCTAAGGATATGTCTAGGGATGTCTCTAAGGATAATTATAAGGACGAATCAAAGTATTGTAAAATGTCCTATAATTTTGGTAAAAGATAGAGAGAGTGGTTTCCAAGTAATTACATCCATATCTGGATACTACAAGTGGATGTGGCTTTGGCATAGAGGTAATTAGGGATAATAACTTAGAAAATGGTGCATTGAGCTAGAATTGATCGTCACTTGGTTTATAACAATGGGCCTTGCTGCACACCTAGTTTTCCAATACTAGGGGATCTATTTTAGAAATTTAAAAACTCTTTATGAAACATCATTAATGATTTAGATAATGAATATGAATGACTTAGGTTAATCCTAAAGTGACATAGACTATAAAGGTGTCATGATTTAGACATCTTATAAGTGATTCTTCATGATTATGTGGTTTCCCACTATGAATATTATTACTCAAACTATGATTTTGGTTTTAATCAATGGATGTAATACAAAGAATAAAGTTAATGATGAATACGGCCGAAAATTTAATGATTTTCCTCCCAAGCAACCAAATTTTATGGGATCTAGAAGGAAAAATCTCATAGCTATTCTCACACAAATTTATATGTATCATGATGAAAATCCAAACAAGAAAACGAGGGAAAAAAATTATGTGGAGTCCTTCATGAGCCAATGTCCAGCTTCTTTTAGTGATTTCATAGATCCACTAGTTTGTGAGTAATGGATTAGTACCATTGAAAAGATATTTTCAATTTTGTAGTGTTTTCAGCATGAAAAATTCATTTTGTATATATATTATTTTGAAGGAGAAGAATATCAATGGTGGAATCTCATCAATAATATGAGGCTACATGATAAAATTGACACCATGGAGAAGAAAGAGTTTATAAGATTATTTTTCAATAAATACTTTCATTGTACTCTATGTGAAAAAATGGAAAAGTAATTCCTTTTTCTAAACTAGAAGGATGGTGAATCTGTTGGTACCTTTGAGGAAAATTTTACACGACTTGTGAGGCATGCTTGTGGAATTATCATCCAAACTGAAATTAAGGTTGATCAATTATTTAGTGGATTCAAACTAAGTCTCCGAGTGGAGTTATCCATATTGGAGTTCAATAGCTATGAAGAGATCATTCATTGTGCTATCAAGGTGGAAATAGAGATCGGAGTTACCCATCATTCTCTTGGTTTTGATAAGAAAATAAAGTTATAATTCAAGGGAATCTCTAAAAATCATGGAGAAAAGAAGACGTTCTTTCCTTAATGTAGAAGTGTGGAAGGAAACATGGAGGTAATTGTCTTAAAGGGACTAATACATGTTTTGAGTGTGGAAAGGAAGGTCATCGAGTGGATGAATGGATAAATTATGGAAAAAAGATAGCTATTGATACAAATAGAGAAAAAGCTCCACAAAATGCACTACCCACACTCTAGGGATTCAAGTACAATGATTTTTTTACATTATGAGAATAAATTCCCCGATCCAATGTCTAATGTGGATGATAAACCAAAAAAAAAACCTCTGAAGAAAAAGTACAAAGGGAAATCATATACAGTAACAATGGATGGATTGAATCATGATAATTAGGGAACACTTATCCTCCCCTCAGTTGGGATTTTATGACTGATTTTGTATGAATGATCCCTATGAAAATATTATTTTTATACTTTGGTAATATTTCATGTGATTTTGAGGATTTATTATCAACCTCTATATATATTTTGGAATAATGAAATCACATTTGATATTCTATCGGTGCAAGGACAAACCCATGATTCCAATAGAAATGTTTTTTTATAAGAAAAAATATTATTTAAGGAATAAAGGGTGAATTATCTTTTGGAAGTGTATATGTCTCAATGTGATATTAAATTAAAAGTTATTGATATAATCATGTGTTTTTGAGTTTAATTTTGACCATAAGTTCAAAGTCATTGACACCCATTTTTATGTTTTATATGATGGGAGTATATCAAAATTAAGTACATTTTAAGAAAAATTTATGGAAATAAAACCCTTTGGTTTTTTATATATTTCACTGACAAAGTTATTTGAGGAGGAATTCCTTTACACTTTTTAGAAATATGATTAAAGGTATTGGTAACATTTAGGGTTTATCTTATATTTTATATTGAGGAAATTATGGGTGGTAGTCAATAACCTTATGAATTTAGCACACTTCATTGATATCAGAGAATATTTCTATCAGGATCAGATTTCTAGAATATACAATAGGTTTGTTGTAAGGTTGTATAGAGTATGACATTTAATTCAATAAAATCAGGATATAAGGTTTACCTCAATGTTTTAGAAATATCTTCATCAATCCCATGATACATAGTATATTTTTAGCACTATATATAATCCTTAGGGTAGATGGTCAGTCTAAGAGAACAATTCAAACCCTATAGGATATGTTGAGATCTTGTTCTATATATTTCAATGGGTGGTTAGGATCAACACGTTCCTCTTGTCAAGTTTTCTTATAGAAATAACTTTCACTTGAGGATTTAGATGACTCCTTATGAATCCCTACATGGAAACAAATGTATATATCTAACCTATTGGGGTGAATTTATAGAAAGAAATCTATTAGGACCTGATCTAATAGAAGAAATGGTAATTAAGGTTTGAGACATTCAACAACACATAAGGGAAACACAAAGTTGATAGAAAATTTACATTGATAATCATCGATAAGACATAGAATCTAAAGTTAGTGACAATGTGTTTCTAATAATTTATCTATAGAATAAGTTTATAAGATTTAGTAAGATAGCTAAACTAATCCATAGTTATATCAGTCCCTTTAAGCTTCTTGATCATATCGGGACTTCATCCTATTTGTTAGTGCTTCCACCGAACCTCTCTAAGGTTAAAAATGTTTTCCATGTATCTCTCCTAATAAATTACATACCTAATCCATCACATGTACTAAAATCATAGGTCAAACCACTAGAGAATTATCTTTATTATAAGGAACAACCGGTGGAGATTCAGGATAGTATAGAGAATGTTCTATGAAATAAGACCACTCACCTAATCAAAGTTTTGTGGCAAAACCACCTGATTGAGGAAGATACATGGAAACTTGAGGATGTAATGAGGTAGAAGTATCCTCAGTTTTTGGTACCAATGTTTCAACTCCCTAGTCCAGGTTCCACATTAACTGATGCCAAAATATGGATTGTCACATGACCTCAGGCACACCTCTCTATAATTCAGAGGTTGCTGGTTAGCAGCGTAGGTCTATGAAGGTATAATGGGGAGAAAATACTTGTTTATGAGAGTAAAAAATAGTAGGAATAATATAAATAGATATAAAAACTAGTATATATGGAAAATAGAATAAAAAATGATAGGTGTGAATAATAACCAAAGGTAAATGTGATACACAAATGATAGGTATACTCTACCTATCAAGTATTCATAAAAATAAAATCTCTAATACCAAAACCATAAAAATATCCCAAACATGGTTTTGAGACCCAACTTGGTCCAAACATCCCATGGTATAAGCCATAATCCCATACATAACCCAACCACCAGGTTCCTGTTCTGAATATATACCAGAAAACAAGTAGTATATGCTTGGGTACCCAAGTGCCATGGAAGCTCGAGCAGGGTGTGAGTAAAACTAGTAGGCCACTACCAACAATGTTTAAAATAAATACTAGTATGAAAAAATATGTATAAAGATAACCAATGCTGTAATGAATAAATAAGGATGCAAAAGAAACATTTTTATCAATTAAGAATTTATTAATTATCCATTTAAAACTTTGAATCCCAATGTGTCATCCAACCAATCAAACCCGATCTATCCATGTCGAGAGTCTAAGCCATATACCATAAGGGTTAACCATTTTAATCTATATGGGGAATTTATTTATCAATTCTATGATTATTAATACCATAGAGAATCAGTTCAGGTACCCATTTATTACATCATAGAGGACACATATCAGTAAACAAGGAGCATAAATCAAAGCGTCAAGCAGGGATTCATTACATCATTTATTACCATCCCAACCATTTATTATAGGGGTAATAGGCTGGAAAATAAGGATCATCATCCCAAGTATCTAACTGATATCTGGAAGTTCATGTTCGACCATCCCAACCATGATATGGAACACAATGTCTATACCCATGGATTCAGAAGAATTAGTCCATCCTCTAAAAACTATAGTGCATCGAGGAACTTGGAGTATCAGTCTGGCCTACCCAAAACCAGGGAGTGGAGCATCAGTCTGAAATTCCAAAACCATTTCATTATCAATCATTTCCATATTTATCACATTATTTATAGAAAATCCAATACCCTAAATTACTCATCATTTACCAAGGTCCCAATGGACCTTTAAAACCAATCGCGTATCAATAAGGCCCAATCCATTTTTCAAACTTTCATAAGACACCACTTAATTTTTTTTGGGAGGATTAAAAACCACTCAATTTGTTAAAAAGTTTCAAAACTACCCTTCAATAAGGGGTTTTCTCTTTGAAATTTAAAACAAGTCCAAAGTCCATCCATTCCCTTCAAATCATTTAGAAGAATCAACCATGGAATTTTTACAAGGGGTAAACCACAGAAAAATTCACAACATCATTTTAAATATAATAATAACCCCTTTATATTCACCTTTAGGTCAAAACCTTTTTCTAAATATATTTTTCACTTTCAAAATATCATTTTCCTTCATTGAAAACTATAACCGGATCCAAATAAAAAACACATCCATTAAACCATTTTAAAATCCTCTTAGTAATTTCAAAAAATCCATCCTATAAACATTTCAATTATTCATGTAACCATCACATACCAATTAAAAATTACAAACCATTCACTTTTATAACTTCCTTATATCAACGTATACCAATTCATTACACTATTTTCAAGGGATTGGCATACCCCATGGGTAGCCCTAGGCTTGGTGTTATATTATCAATGGACCCAACATGGTCCATAAGGAGTCTTACATGTTAACTATATGCCCAATTCACATTCCTCATCCAGAGACATGAAAACAAAGCAAGGAAACTCAAGGGAACAACCACATACACAAGGTAAATATTAAGACTATGGTCAAAAGATTGTATATCACCAACCTCATTCTCATAGACAACCACTCATCCAACTTCATCCATTGATTTACATTAAAATGGAAAAAAACACCAAGGAGAAGAACCCCCTAAAAAAGGGTTCATGATATTCAGAAATAGAGGAGACAATAATCAAATCCACTTCTAGAAAATGGAAGGAAACAAAGTCAAAAATTTATCTGAAGTTTCGATTCAAAACCAACAACACTCCAAATGCCTAAGAATTGAGGGGGAAAATCCATGGAGGAGGGGGGATATCATGGTTCACACCCTAGGATTATATCATTTGAATGGGGGAGAAATTTAGGGGAGGAAAATTTAATGTTGAAAGAGAAAAATGGTAAAATCCCAGTTTTAAAGAGGAGCAAAATTTGGATGCATGGTTTTCCAAACCATGCACTAACCATGTGATTCCCTCTGTCCAAGAGGAAACTAAGCCTCACAGTTTTCTTGGGCACTATAAATGTTTAAAAAACCATGCGGTGGCCACGTTATCTCCACTATCCAATGGGAGATCAAGCCGCACTGTCTCCTGGTCCACCCGCATGATTTTCATAACCGTGAAATCCCTTATGCAAGCCGCATGATTATGGATCACAGTTACTACTAATTTCACACCAACCATTCTCTCTACTCATATTGACCTCTTTCCCCATTTTTTCATGTCCTGCACCCCTGCGACACCCCCAAAAACTTTCTTAATTTTTGTAAATATTCCTATAACCATTATTAAAGGGGTTTCATCAAAATTTGAAACAAAAATGGACCCCATCAAACACCAAGAACATATAACTTCCTCAACTTATAATAGATCATCCTCAAGCTGCACTTTCAAGCCTTACTAAACCCCCAAGGAGAGGTTTTCAGGACACTTGGACTATATACCGTCTTCCCTCTCTTGAGTTTTCCTTCCGAATACGACAATGCCTCCAAAACAATCCTATCAAAAGCATAGTCTTACCCCATAAACAATTTCACTGTTATTGGAAACAAACATTTGATGTTCCTCAAAGGATTCATCGACCTCAATCCCATCATTACCAACATCAAACACACGAACCACATGAGGAATCCAAAAGTGATAACATCGAAATAGTAGCAATATAAAACATTGATCAGAATATTACTCATTTATAGAATAGCTAATTGACACACTAAAAATTTTGTTCTCTCCACAAACTCAGCCACCCCATCACACCTGGAAATTTTTTCCCCTATTTATGATCCCATTGAACCCACTTTGATTTCCCATCCATTCGAATAAATATTCAACTTCTTATAAAATTTTAACTATCCATGAAGCCATGATTTATCCAACCACATACCCCATCCTATATCATTCCACAACTCAAGCCCCAATGTACTCATCTGATATCAAAGCACATGAAACAAACAAAAAACAACATTCAACCCAAGACACTAAACCATTCAAAACCTAGGCTAACACCCATTCCCAAAACCAAAAACCTAGATGGTGATTACATAAATCCATCCAAACCAAAACACTAATCACCTCATCAACCAACAATTCAACCACTAGGGTGATCCTGATGAGCGCTTTCATGAGTGATTTTAAATGATGTTCGGTTTTGGGTTACTTAGGTGCAGCAGAGTGGCTGACCAAGGTCGTCTCTCAAAGGAGGAAGTAAATTAAAAAAACTTCTTAAAGGTATTATAAAAATAAAATAAAATAAAAAAACACTACTTTAAAGGATGGGGGGGGGGTTATCATTTATAAAACTAGAAGAAGTTTTCTGGAAGAAGATTGCGTCTTTTTTTGTTTTTAATTTTGAAATGAAATTCGACGCAACAAGAAGATGTTTTTTTAGAAAATATTTTAAAAGGAGTAATCGATCTAACTCTACCTATTCACTTAATTATTTATCATTATCATTTAAATAAATATCCAATTCATTATGATCCCTTAATTTTTTAACCCCCTAACCCTATAAGAATTAACTTAACCACCAAGATGAAATTAACTAAACCTTAGGCTAGCTTTGAAACATGCAATCATGGTACCCTGCTTTGATTAATGTTCTAAATCTAGATTATGGTCAGTGGTAAATTAAGGAACACGTCCATTCTGGAAAATGAGGATGAATTAAGTTAGGTATTATATTTTAACTCTACAAATTTATCCCGTGTGGTCTTGTTTTACCTATTAAGTTTGCGCTCTCACAATTTACACAATACTCGACCTCACGCGTTTTTTTGTTAATTGTTCAATTGCTTGATTAGTTTCTTATAATTTAAAAACTAAATTCATGGATCATATTGTGTTAATTAAAGTATATCAATGATTCAAAATAATTAAATTAATAGGGTAGAAGATATATCGATCGCTAAGAGAACTACTCTTCCATGGGCGGTGTGGTCATTGTGGAGACGTTTTGCATGAGCAAAGGATTGAACGGGTAGAACCCAATATCGTCTAAAATCTTGATTACAATACAAATAGGATGAGTAAAGAAGAATATAATTGAATAAAACAAAATAAAATAGAATAAATAAAATAATAACAAAGAATTTTATTACAAAAATGAAAACATTACAACATGAAGAAGAGAAGAATGCTTTGATAAGGGGATCCTTGATTCAAGATCTACCCCTCTTAAAATGGTTGGATAATTTGGGTGAAACAAATTCTACTATGCCTTAAATATCCCAATTCACGTATCAAACCCTAAAAATGAGAAAAACACTAATTTATAGAGTGGAGGGGAGGCTAGGTTTAAAGAGGTTTCAAGTGTGAATGGGGAATCTCAGACAAATATTTTAATCCAAATTTCACCACCCATTTGACCTCCAAAATGCGTGAACTAGCTATTATTCCAAAATAATGATTTATGAAAAATTATGTTGTAGAGATCCTCTAAAAATTTGGTCCCAATCCAAGATCTTATGAAGAATTTATGTCCCAAATACAGAACCAATGTCTAATCTGGTGGGTCCAGCCCACCTTTGAATTCATGGTCCATATAGTCCAACCAAATGCACGATTTAGCTCTAATGTCCTGAACAAAAGTTGTATCCCATCAAGTTAGGAACACAGTTAAAAAAATTTCAAGTTCAAATTATAAGTATTAAAATATTTATCTTCTAGATACTATAGTGCACTATAAAGGGTAAAACTGGAATTTCCATCAAATTTTCAAATGAATGATCTAATCCCAAATATTTTATAAATAAACATATTTAAAACAATTTTATGAAATATTATAATTTATTATAAATAAAATATTCAATAAAAATGTGTTTTATCATATCCCCACCACACATTTAGTACACAACCACCAACTTATAGTGCTTGACACCTCCACCATCAGAAAAGACCACTAGAACCTTGGAATCAAGATTTAAAAATGTACCCGGTTCATTTACAAAATTGCCACACCCAAAAATTCATGATAACCCCATCCAACATAGGCATAAATCCTTACCATCGAAATCCAACATAAATGGATGCATACCCATTATCCATATGCAAAATAAGAACAATTCAGTTTTTCCATAAGAGCTTGTTTTCATCCATGAAATGTACTTTTAATTTAAAAAACATCATAACAGATGTGGATTATAGCTCACTACATCCATTCCATTTATCATGACTTTTTAGACCTTCAATAGCTGACTGATCTCGAAAATTCACAAATCACACTGTAATCATGTTAACACTTTACTAGGACACAACACCTTCCCTCTCAGGGCATACCCCCACCATCTGAACACACCAACCATAGTCTATCCCCAAATTCTAATGGAATGCCACTTCCCAAAAATCCACTTATCCCCAAATTTTTTTCATTCTCTACTATACCAATGAACACATATTCAATAAAAACACCCCAATTTAATTTTATAACCTCCCTGAGCCTAAAGACAACACTAAGTTCGATCAAACTCCACATCCAAGGCCCATATGGCCTTCCCAAGGAATCCAAACATGTACCTCACTAGATCCTTATTGGCATCCTGATTCCACCACATCTAACTCACAGGCTACACCACACGTCTACGATTGACATATCACTCCCCACCTTAGGAGTGTTTTTATCACCGCTTCACCTAAGCAATTCCAATCCATCACGAACCAAACTCCAACCACTACTAAACCTAAGAAGTGGATACAACCATCTATCCCTCACTTGAGTGACCAAATGAAATATTAGTTACTAATAATTCCCAGATTTTGAGAACAACATCTGTGACATTTTCCAATATTTGGTCCTTTATAAGGACATCACTCACGAACAATCGATGGATCATCTCCCACCACCCAACTTCACTTACCTTTCTCCAAGGGTGAAACCTTATTTGAAGAACCTTCATTTAACTAGAATAAAACCTTTAATTATCTTGGAATGTAACCAATTATCACTGTTAGTGTACTCAAGATGATGATAAGATGTTGAGCATGATCATCTTTAACCTGAGATTACACTAAGACATCATTTATGAATACCACCAAAACCAATCCATTTTCAAAATCAATTATCAATATAGTGATGCCTTAACCCCTTATAAGTCTCAGTATTCCTCACCCACAAAAATGTTATCAACACCTGGCCATAAAAATCAGGTGGGATTTCCAACCAACACCCAGCACTGCCTCACGAATCTATGACAAGCATTCATGACACAACATTACCTTTGGCATTATCACAACCACAACACTCAAGATCTTCCAGTATAACCCTAGTTATTCACAACGGAAACACAAAAATCCATCACAACAATCCAAAAACAAATGGTCTCATGCATAAACAATGATTCCCACTTTGATTTCATGGAAAATGAAAAGGTGCTTACTTCCGAGCCACCTTTTTACACATCCCAAATGGTATCACACATCTCTAGATTGTACCCAACATCCAGAGATTATAAAAACCCTCTAGGTCACACAATTTATTATGAGCATTCACTAAAACATACTCTAGATCCCATTGGTCATACATCACTAGAACTAGGCCCAAACACCCACTCACACAACTATCCATTACTCCTGGTCCATCAGCCTCTTTGTTCTTGAAGAATCCTTGATGTTTACATGCAATAGACTAACCTTCCACAAAACCAATCCCAACCTTGTGACAAAACCTCCCCTCAGGTGTCACTTCCATATCAAAACATCCATATAAAGTTAACATCGATCCCCACATCAAACATTTCCAAAACAACAGCTCTAGGCACCTGAATGATTATACCCTTTAAAACCAAACCTACAACTAAACACAAACACACAAGTGATTTCTTGAGAAATAAACCAATGAATGACCATCAAATTTTCATCAAAACTCAATAGTACCTACCATTAATTTATTCTATCTCTAATTAATCATATATTCTTCACATTACAAAGCACCCACAAAACAAAGCTAACCTTATTTGAGGTTATCCTTGATTTCCCAAAACCTTTAAATCATGTCCACAACTCGAGTTACATTCCAAAAACCATTTTAATTCCCACATATCCCCATGGATAGACCCCATATAAGGAACCAACCTTACTATATTAGATAATCTTGAATTTAGTTAAGAAATAACTTCCTTTAACATTGAGGATATTTTAAAGTTTAGGGATTTATAGAATTGGGACATAATACATTCATAAAATTACACATTAATATAGAGTATATACCATAAAAACAACATTCATTTCTTTCAAAATATAAAACTTTTCAAATAAGACATGATTTATTTGAAAATTATTCAAAAACTTAACTTAGATTCATTATTTGTCTTAAACATTATTATAAAATATTAAAATCATTTAAAAACTTGGGTTGAGAACAAAAATCTCAGTAAGGGATATAAAAAGAAGAAAAGAACACATTAGTCCATGAATACTTGTAACGTATGAAATCATTTTCAAAAGACACACTTGTCAACCATATATACTTACTTTGTGAAAAATAATATATTCAAAATATCCCCACAAAACATAAGAAAATAAATAGAACCATAAAGGTATCTTGGGTAATTACTTATATAATCTTGTAACCCTCTCGGTTACCTTATAATTTGTAACCCTCACGGCTACCTTACAATTTGTGTAACCATCGCAACTACACTTGGAGTAACCATACAACCGACCTATAACTTACACATACCCAATGAATTGGAGGGAGATATAGGTCCAATAATTTATCATAAAAAATTCCCAAGAACCATAACATAATCATACAAAATGAATAATTTTATAAAAACATTTATTTTGAATTTTGTAAAACAGAATTTTAAAAGAGGATTATAAAAGAAAATCCCCTTACTAATATCATATAATTCAAGTGAGACTTAATAGAGTGGATGTAATATGTATATAAAATGTAAATAAAAATAATTAAACATAATATAAATAAAATTCATCACAAAAATATTTTTAATACCACATAAATATTGATGTAGAAGGTTAACCCAGATAATGGAAATTGGGATAAGAATTCCCTTACCTCGGGTTTGTCTTACTTAAAACTCATTTAAACCTCATGTATAATGGTTAAAATAGTGTTATTAATATCTTAAAGAAACATATTAATCTTTATAATACCTTATATGATCATTTCATTACATCATTTCACCCTTTAATTGTTAGTATTTTGTTCCTTTCATTGTTTTGGGTGCGTTCTTTACATGTTTTTCATGATTGGTTAATGATAGATATTTTTTTCGATTGGAAGTGAAACTCAAAAATTGGAATAGAGTGGTATTTAAATATTTCCAAAAACATAAATTATACCATTTATCATTTTGAATTCTTAAATGAGGATGGTTCATAAGTTAAAACATTATTGATATTCGTTTAGGTCATTTTGGCGATTCTTTGATCGTAAAGAACTCATTTTGTTTTATAAATTAATAACATGTGTAAAAAATGATTAAAGAACCTTATATAAGATATAATACATAAATTATAATCTGGTTCAACCATAAAAATGGTTTCATGACCAGTCTTGAAGGAAGTAAAATAAATTGAAATCACATCGTCCACGATGTTGGTAAATCGACACATCACAAACGATGTTTTAATTTATTGAATAAGTGGGAGAGGAGAAGAAGTATAATGGTTAATTTTACATAAAAATTATGAAATAAAGAATATTTAAGGCACTGGATCATTAATTCCTCTTGGATAAGGGTAGGTTAGGAAATAATAATAATATAAAAGAAAATGAAAAGAAAAGAAAGAAAACAAAAGTGAATGTTTACCTCTTGATCTCTTCTCCTCGAGATTCCTCTTAAGGCCTTTGGTTTTGGCCTTTTGGCGAGACCAAAAGCTCTAACACATGGAGAAGATACTTGGGAGGAGTATTGGGTATAACTTAGTTAAGGCTCAAGGCTTTAGAGGTGTGGGAGGAAGAGGGGAATGAGGGTGGTATTTATAGTGGAGGAGATGAGGTATGTTACATTATTTTAATCATTATTATAATATTTTTGCTCAAGACTATGAATAGTATTAATTCATGTGACCCCAAATAGTAATAATGGAATGTGAGTTTAAACCAAGTGGTCTTAAATCACTTATGATATCATAAATAGTTTATTTAACTGATAATTTGAATATAGGTATTTTACTGTATTTCACTATTCATCAAAAATTCAAGAATTTCAGAAAAATACCAAAAATTAACCCTAACCATTTTTTTGATGTGTATAATTCAAAAATGAACTCCATTTTTTGAAAATAATTTTCTAAATATTACTAATTTATTTTTTAAATAAAATCATAATTTATTCAAAAATAACAATTTTAAATCTATAACTCATTTTTTAACACCTTGAAAAATTAATCAAGTTGAAATTATCTTAAAGTCTTAAGAAAATAAAATAATAATACAATTTACTATTCATCAGGGTCATATTACTATTCATATTAGTATTCATAAGGGTATGTTACTATTCACCAAAAAACAAGTTGGTCCTATCAAACTTCAAATAACTTACTGATCACAATTGTAGATGAGTGTTTTTTGAAATTCAAAATATAGAAGTTGAAAAATTATGTTTAAAATATAGTTATAAATATCTACTTAAAACAAAGTTTCATGCATTTCAATTTATTTTTAAAACCTTAGGGTGTTACATTATCCCCAACTTCTGGAAATTGCATGCTCATAATTTTATTTAATTATTAAGAAAGTGAGGGTACTTTTCTATCATAGAATTTCCAGATTTCCATGTTGCTTCTTCAACCATGTAGTTTCTCCATAAAACCTTTACCTAGTGGATTACCTTATTCCACAATACTTGTTCCCTTCGATCAAGAATCTTAACTGGTTTCTCTTCATAATAAAGGTTCTCTTCCAGCTAAACTGCTTTTGGGCTCAAGACATGAGATGAATCTAGCACATACTTTCTCAACATCGAAACATGAAAAACATTGTGTACCTGAGAAAAACTTGGAGTCAAAGCTACTCTATAGGCGACTGGTCTAACCTTCTCTAGAATTTCATAAGGTCCAATGAACTGTGGACTTAGCTTTCCTTTCTTACCAAAATGCATAACACTTTTCCATGGAAAGATTCCAAGAAAAACATGATCACCTACCTCAAAATAAAAGTCTTTCCTCCTATTGTTTGCATAACTTTTCTGCCTTCTCTGAGCTGCCCTCATGTGTTGTTGGATCATCTTCACTTTTTCAGCCACTTCCTTTACTAATTCTGTTCCCATCAACTTCCTTTCATCGACTTTATCCCCAAAAGATGGAGTTCGACACCGCTTAACATACAATGCCTTGAAAGGTTCCATCTATATACTAGAATGAAAACTATTATTATAAGAAAACTCAACTAAAGAAAGATACTGATCCCAAATTCCCTAGTAGTCCATTGACCAAGCTCGAATCATATCCTCCAAATTCTGAATCATTCATTCTGACTTCCCATCTGATTGATGATGAAAAGTTGTACTGAAATTTAATTCTATTCCCAATGACTTATGAAGGCCCTTCCAAAAGTTATAAGTGAACCTGGGATCTTAGTCAGATACAATGGAAAGAGGAACTCCTTGTAACTTGACAATCTCTTTAAGGTATAGTCAAGAAAGATGATCCAAATAAATTATATCTTAAATAGAAAAAAAATTTGTAGATTTTTTTAGTCGATCAACAACAACCCAAATCGCATTGTTACCTCAAGAATTATTATGTAGTCCCACCAAAAATTCCATGGATATATTCTCCCATTTTCACTATGGAACTGGAAAAGGCTTAAGAATCCCCTTTAGTAACTACTTCTCTACTTTAAACTTTTTACATGTCAAACATTTCATGGTAATATCAGTAATATCTCTTTTCATTCCATCCCACCAATAATACTCCCTAAGGTCTCTGTATATCTTAGTACTGACAGGATGAACTAAAAATGGAGAACTATGAGCTTCACACAACAAATATTTCTTCAACTAGGAATCACAAGGCACACACAACCTTTTTCCAAATCTTAAAACACAATCTTTATCAAGGATAAATTCTAGAAACTTACCCATTTTAACTAATTATATATTTTTCTTTATCTCACGGTCTTCCTTCTGTAGTTTCTTAATTCTTCTTGATAATAATGACTGTACTGAAACCTAAAACAAAACATAGGTATTTTCTGCACCAATAACTTCTAAGCCAAAATACATCAAATCATTAATCAAGAGATCATGTCCCAAATGTAACATTGTTAATGATGCATGATATTTTTGACTCATGGCATACACCACTTTTTTTACTTTTCCCGAATGGTAATTGATCATGAAACCATAATCCTTTATCAGTTCAATCCATCTTCTCTGCATCATGTTTAATTCCTTCTGAGTGAATATATACTTCAGACTTTTATGGTCATTATATATTTGAAATTTGGATATGTATAAATGATTCCTCAAAATTTTCAAAGAAAAAACCACAACTTCCAATTCCAAATCATGTGTGGGATAATTTAACTCATGAGGTTTTAGTTGTTTTGAACCATAAGTAATTACCTGATCATTCTACATCAGAACACAACCAATTCTCTTCAATGAAGCATCATTGTAGATGAAAAACTCACCATTTCAGGAAGGCAAGGCCAAATCCGGAGCATTCACCAATCTCTTATTCAGTTATTGAAAACAAACATCACATTCTTCTATCCAAATAAATTTAAACCCTTTTCACGTTAACTTAGTTAGAGATCTAGATAACCGTGAAAAATTTTTAACAGACCGTCGGTAATAACTTTCTAATCCAATAAAACTACAAATCTTCATAACATTTTTGGGTCTTGTCCATTCATCAACCACTTTTGTTTTGGCAGGATCAACTATTATTCCATCCTTATTTACAATGTTCCCAAGAAAAGAAATCTGTTGCAACCAAAAATCACACTTTCTGAATTTCCCATATAGTTTATTTTCCTTTAAGGTTTGTAAAACAACACTTAGATGTTTTCATGCTCCTATTTACTCAGAAAATGCCAGGATTTCATCAATAAACACAACCAAAAATTTATCCAATAACTCATGAATTATTCTATTCATAAGATTTATGAATACAACAGGTGCATTAGTTAACCCAAACGACATAACAACAAATTCATAATTCCCATATCTAGTACAAAAATCTATTTTCGGGATGTCATCCTCCTTCACCTTCAGCTGATGGTATCCAAATCTCAATTCAATCTTTGAAAAGTACTGATCTCCCTGGAGATGATCAAACAAGTCATCAATATGAGGTAAAGGATACATATTTTTAATAGTGATGTTATTCAAATCTCTATAATCAATGAAAACTCTCATGGAACCATCTTTCTTTTTAATAAACAAAATAGGAGCATCCCATGGTGAAGTTCTAGGACGAATGAAACCTTTATCAAGAAAATCTTGCAACTAATTTTTCAATTCAATAAGTTCCATTTGAGCCATTCTATATGGGGGTTTGAAATTGGCTTAGCATGAGGAACTAAGTCAATTGTGAATTCGACTTCCCAATCAGGTATAACACTAGATAACTCATCAGAAAAAACATCAAGGTATTCATTTACCACTGGCACATCATTAATATGAATAGTTCCCTTGTTTTCAACAATGCGGGAAAGATAACTTTCATTTCCATCTTTCAACAGTTTCTTAGATTTCTAATATGTTATCAATTGTATGGGTTAATTCTTGTATACAAACAAAAACTCTTTCTGAGAAACAACTTCTTTATCTCTACAATCAATCTTAGCATGATAAACAAAAATCCAATTCATTTTCCAAAATGACATCAAACTCTATTAAGGGAAAAACAACAAGATTTTTAGGTAAAGTATTTCCATAGACCACAATAGAAAGATTATTATAATTTTTATTTCCTATAATATCCCACCTGGTGTTTTAATAATAAGTTTTGGTCTCATTTTTTGAGGTGATATTTCCAATTTACCAAAAAATTCCTCAGAAATAAAGGAATGTGTAGACCCCGTATCAAACAAAACTTTAGAAAAATATGAGTAACCAAACATGGTACCTGATACAAATTCATTGGATATCTCGGTATCTTCTGACATAGTTGCAAAAGATCTCACTACACCTTTATGCTTATAGTCTGGCTTCTTTGCATCATTTGGATCTCTCTTTGGGAAGGAATTTTCATAATGACCAATCTCAGCACATTAAAAACACTCAACTATTTTCTTATCAAGATTAGTCTTAGGATAATTTTCATTACAATATTGTTCCATATATCCAAACTTACCACATCAAAAACACTTCCCAGTTTTGTTAAGGCATTCCCCAGGGTTCTTCTTGCAATACTTTTCCCAAACTGGAAATTAGATTTTCTTACCATCAGATTTCTTAGGTTGATTCTTACCCATCACTTTCTATTTGGACATATTATTATCCTTGTGGTCAAAATACATGTGATCATAAAAAAAATCCATCTCTACCCTCTCAACACACCGGACAAGTTTCTCATAACTTTTGAATTTAAGGGAGGCCAACAGATTTCGATATATTGGCTTCAATCATGATTAAAAGAGGTTGATTTTGCTATCAAGATCCAGAATAAGATTTGGAGCATACCTCGCAAGTCGAGTGAAGTTAACTTCATACACAACCACTTAATCTTCCTCCTTTTTCTTCAATTCAAGGAATTGATTCTCTCTTCTAAGTCACATTACCTTAGGAAAATATTTTTCAAGGAAAAGAATTTTAAATTCATCCCACTCTAAGGAATCAATATCCTCTATATACCTGATATTCTTTACCATTGACCACCATTGATCAAATTCACCTTCAAAATGATAAATGGAAAGACTTAACTTTTGATTATCTGGACATCCCATAACATCAAATATATTTTCAAGGGCTTTAATCCATCCTTTAGTCACTACTGGGTCTGAGGATCCATTGAAAGAAGGAGGGTGTTGTCTTATAAAATGTCCCACTATTGTCATGTTACGTTGTGGTACCTCTGGTTTTTCTCTTTTATGGATTCCAACACCATTTATTACCCATGTTACCTTATCCATTACTGTCAAAAATTGCTCAGTTCCAATCCCTACCATTCCGGGCTTCATATTCGGAAGGATATCGTTCTGTCGGTGCCTCTCCTCTTCACCTTCCCTCTTTCTTCTGTGGACAACCATTCCGAACAAACATATCTTAGTCTAAGAAACATCGTAATATTTAAATGATATAACATTTCAAATTAATCATAGAGTAAAAATCATTTATGGTATTCTATTAACATTATCCTAACCCATAAAGTTATATAAACCATCCTCTGATACCAACTATAAGGACCCAACCTTATTACATTACATAATCTTGAATTTAGTCAAGAAATAACTTCCTTTCACATTGATTTTATTTTCAAGTTTATATATTTATATAATTGGGACATAATACATTCATAAAATTTCACATTAATACATAGTGGATACCATAAAAACAACATTCATTTATTCCAAAATATAAAACTTTTCAAATAAAACATGATTTATTTGACAATTCTTAAAAAAATTTAACTTGGCTTTCTAATTTGTATTACGCATCCTTATAACTTGTGAAAATCATTTAAAAACTCAAGATGATCACAAAAATCTTAGTAAGGGATATAAAAATAAGTAAAGAACACATTAGTCTATGAATACTTGTAACGTATGAAATCATTTTCAAAAGACAAAATTGTCATCCATATATACTTACTTTTTGAAACATGATATTTCCACAAGATACCCACAAAAAAATTAACATAAATAGAAATATAAAGGTATACTGGGACATTACTTACATAATCTTGTAACCCTCTCGGCTACCTTATAATTTATAACCCTCATAGCTACCTTACAATTTGTGTAACCATCATAGTTACACTTGGAGTAACCATACGGAAGACCTCCAAATCACACATAACCAATGCATTGGAGGGAGATATAGGTCCCAAAACTCATCATAAACAATGCATAAGAACCAGAACATAATCATACAACATGAATAATTTCATAAAAACATTTCTTTTTAATTTTGTAAAATAGAATTTTAAAAGAGGATTTTAAAAGAAAACCCCTTAAAAATATCATATAATTCAAGTGAGACTTAATATAATGGATAGAATATGTATATACACTTTAAATAAACATAATTAAACATAATATAAATAAATTTCACCACACAAACATTTTTAATACCACATAAATAATGATGTAGAAGGTTAACCCAAAGAATGGAAATTGGGTTAAGAATCCCCTTACCTCAGGTTTGTCTTACTTCAAACTCATTTAAACCTCCTGTATAATGGTTAAAAGAGTGTTATTAATATCTTAAATAAACATATTAATCTTTATAATACCTTATATGATCATTTCATTACATCATTTCACCCATTAATTGTTAGTATTTTTTCCTTTCATTGTTTTGGGTGTGTTCTTTATATGATTTCCATGATCGGTTCATGATGGATATTCTTGTCGATTGGAAGTGAAAATCCAGAATTTTAATGGAGTGGTATTTACATATTTATAGAACCATAAATTATACCATTTATCATTTTGAATTATAACATGAGGATGGTTCATAAGTTAAAACATTATTAATATTCATTTAGGTCATTTTGGCGATTCTTTGATCTTTAAAAACTCATTTTTTTTATAAATTAATAACATGTGTACAAAATGATTACATAAAATTATATAATATATAATATATAATATATAAATTATAATCTGGTTTAACCATAAAAATGGTTTCATGACCAATCTTGAAGGAAGTAAAAGAAATTGAAATCACATCGTCCATGATGTCGGTCAATCGACACATCACGTACAATGTTTTAATTTCTTGAATAAGTGGGAGAGGAGAAGAATTATAATGGTGAATATTACATAAACATGATGAAATAAATAATATTTAAGATAATAGGTCATTCATGCCTCTTGTATAAGGGGATGTGAGTAAATAAGAAGAATATAAAATAAAATGAAAAGAAAATAAAGAAAATAAAAGAGGATGTTTACCTCTTGATCTATTCTCCTTGAGATTCCTCTTAAGGCCTTTGGTTTTGGACTTTTGGTGAGACCAAAAGATCTAGGACATAGAGAATATACTTGGCAGGATTATTGGGAAGAACTTAGGTAAGGCTCAAGGCTTGAGAGATGTGGGAGGAAGAGGGGAATGATGGTGGTATTTATAGCGGAGGAGAGGAGGTATTTTACATTATTTTAATCATTATTATAATATTTTTTCTCAAGACTATGAATAGTATTAATTCATGTGACCCAAAATAGTAATAATGAAATGTGAGTTTTAACTAAGTGGGATTAAATCACTTATGATGTCATAAATAATGTATTTAACTGATAATTTGAATATACGGTATTTTACAGTATTTCACTATTCATCAAAAATTCAAGAATTTCAGAAAAATACCAAAAATTCACCCTAACCATTTTAGACATGTAGAATTAAAAAATGAACTCCATTTTTTAAAAATAATTTTCTAAATATTACTAATTTAATTTTTAAATAAAATCATAATTTATTCAAAAATAACAATTTTAAATCTATAACTCATTTTTTAACACCTTGAAAAATTAATAAAGTTGACATTATATTAAATCCTTAATAAAATAAAATAATAATAAAATTTAATATTCATTAGGGTCATATTACTATTCATAAGGTTATGTTACTATTCACCAAAAAAACAAGTTGGTCCTATCAGACTCCAAATAACTTACTGATCACAATTGTAGATAATCGTTTTTTTGAAATTCAAAACATAGAAGTTGAAAAATTATGTTTAAGGGATAGTTATAAATATTTAATTAATTCAAAGTTTCATGATTTTAAATTTATTTTTAAAACCTTGGGGTGTTACACCCCACACTATGAATCAAACTTTGTGCACCACTGTTAAAGATAAAAGTTTCCACCTGTTCCTTACGCAACCAAAAGCACCAAAAACCTTGCCTACCCCTCACATGGGTCACCCTCAAAGGTCAAATGGAACAAAATCCCTAAAGTGGAGTCATATCTATCAAAGTACACTGGATATCCCTATAATACATTAAAATTAGACCTCTAGTAGGTTGGTGCTCATGGGTAGCACTCCTACCCCCATTTTGAAACACTTTGTGTCTAACGCACCAAGGAACCATTTACTCTAGGCCCCACACTAAATACACAAGACAACATAAATCAACACTATGATCCAAAAACCCACTATATGGTATAAAACACAACTTTTAAGGCCCAACCCAAAAGGGTCACCACATATATATTAAAATATGATATTTTATAACCTCAAGGTCACAACTAAACCAAATGAACAATAATAAACATTCCACTATCTGGAACATCCAAACTCATCATGGTATCACATCCTATAACCCAAGGTCTCAAAAATCTGGAACTCTAATTTCCCAAACCACCCATATAATGGTTCTAATAAGAAAACTAGGGATACCCACACGAGTGTCCCTAAAGATCCCATAATTACACATTCCTATTTAATTAACTTTACCATTTTAAAACCCAAGGATTTAAAATTTCCAAAACCTTTTCATTAACCAAAAATTAAAAATTCTTATCTTTATTATATTTCACTATTTGTACCTTTTGATTAAATATAATGTCAAATAAAATTCAATCACAATAAATATACCGATGACATATCAATCCTATGTGATTAACATGATGCATAAACCCAAAAACCCTCTCTTGCCATACCAGGATAAGAGATAGAACCTCATAAATCAATAACATCACATATAATTTCACCAATCGAGGTGAAAATATTAATAAATGGTAAAAGAACAAAACAGAACATCAATTACCACCCTGAGAATCTTAGATTTTTCATCGTGTGTGGTGTTGTAGGAATGATCTCTTTACTAACCCCTGAAAATATCCTAGTCTCCTATCTACCATGCCCAAATAGTAAGACAAAAGACACCAGCTCTAATACCTATTTATAACATCCTAGATCAGGTTCCACTATAATTTATTCCTCGAGCCGGATTTCCATATGACCTTAGGCATGCCTCCCCATATGCCATATGATGCCAACTAGAAGCTCTGGTCTATAGAGGTACAATGTGGAGACTATACCTACTTATTAGAGTAAAAAATAATGGTAATAATGTTAATAGATATAGAAACTAGTACAAATTCAAAATGGAATAACAAATGGAAAGTTCCAATTATAACCAAATGGAAACATGATACAATAATAATATGTATACTCTAAATTCTAGGCAGTCATACAAATAAAATCTCCAATACCAAAACCATAAAATGATCCAAAAAATAGTACCGAGTCCCTAACTGGTCCTTAAATCCCATTATCTAACCCATAATCCCATATATAAACCAACCACGAGTTTCCTATCCTAAATATTTACCTAAAAACAAGTAGAATCTTCTCGGGCACACAAGTGATGTGGTGCCCCGAGCAAGGTGTGAGTGAAACTCATTAGGCCACCACCAACGATGTCTAAAAAAATACCAGCTTGAACTAAAACATATGAATATAACCAGACGTGAAATGAATAAATAAGGAATCAGAAGAAACATAGTTATCAATTAAAAATTTATTAATTATCCATTTAAACCATTAAATCCCTATGTGTTTTCCAACCAGCCAAACCTGCTCTGACCATGTTGAGATCCCAAGCCATATAGTATAGGGGTTAAGCATTTTAATTACCAAGGGGTATTAATTTTATCATTTCCATGATTATTCATTCCTTGGAGCATCATCCCAGGTACCCATTTTTTATATCATAGAGGTCACAGGTCAGAAAACAAGGAGCATCAATCCAAGTATCTAACATGGGTTCATAACATCATTTCTGACCATCCCAACTATTTATTATAGGGGTCACAGGTCTAAAAACAAGGGGAACCATTCTAAGTATCCAAATGAGATTTGGAATGCCATGTATGACCATCCTAAACATGATATTTAAGGCCATATGGATGAGCCTGTGCATGCCTGGTAAGCCTAGCCGAATAGCCATGCGAAGGTGGAGAGTGGACATCAAGATGTAGACGTTATAGAGGGATTAGTTCCAAGTAGTTATAGTTTGGATGAATTAATTTAAGACATTCGGGTCATGTAATTTCATCAAGCCTAAGGGCCATGTAAGGGTTCCCCTTAAACCCTTAAAACATGGATTATAAAAAATGAATAAAAACCGAAGGCCTTTAGGCCATTCAGGTAGTGAGTGGAGTGTCAGTCTAACATCTAAAAACTGTGAATGAGGAGCATCATTCCAATATTACAAAACCATGTCATTATCAATAATTTCCATATTTATCACATCGTTTATCAAAAATTTAATACCCTTAATAATTCATCATTTACCATGGTCCCAATAAAACTTTAAAACCAAACACGTCTCAATAAGGCCAAAAACCCCCTTTTTCAAAATTTCATAAAACAACACTTATTTTTTTTGGAGTCTTAACAAAACCACTCACTTCATTAAAAAATTTCAAAAATACCCTTTAATAAGGTTATTTCTCTTTAACCATCAAAATATGACCAAATACCATCCATTCCCTTCAATTCATTTTGAAGAAGACACCATGGAATTTTCACAAGGGGTAAGCCACACCCAAAATTCAAAAAATCATTTGAAATATAATTGGAACCCATTTATATTCACTTTGAGTTCAACAACTACTTTTGAAAACATTACCCACTTTCAAAATATCATTTTAATTCATTGAAAACCATGACCGGATCAAAATCCAAAAAAATTATTTATACTGTATCAAAATACTCTTAGGCATTTTACAAAAGCTAGCATATAAATATTTAAATTATCCATTTAACCATGAAAACATAACAATTAACAATTACCACACATTAAATTTCACAATTACCCTATCTCAATGTTTACCAATTCATTTCACCATTTTCAAGGGTTTTTCATACCCCATGGGTAGCCCTAGGACCAGTGTCAAATCATCAACAGATCCAATGGGGTTTGTGAAGAGACTTGAACATTAACTACATGACCACTTCACTTTCCTTAGATAATGACAAGAAAATATAGCAAGGAAAATCAAGGTAATAACCACATACACAAGGTAAATATCAAGATTATGGTAAAAATATTTCAGACCACTTACATCATGCTCGTAGATAACCAATCATCCAACCTCATGCCTTAATTCGAACTAAAATGGCCTCAAACACCAAGGAAAAGAAAACCATATAAATAAAGTTCATTCACATTGTAATGATATGAGACAAAATATAATCATTCATAAAATGGAAGGAACAAAGTTGAAAACTTACCCAATTCTTCGATTCATAACCAATGACACTCCAAATACATAAGAATATAGGGGGAAACATCCATGGAGGATGGGATAGTGCCTTGTTCACACCCGAGGCCACTAGGGGTTAAATGGGGGATAAATTAAGAGGATAAATATTTATCATTCAGAGGTAAAAATGTTAAAATCCCCCATTTAATGAGGCACACAATTTGGCAGCATGCTTTTCCAAACCATGTGTCAATCGTTTGGTTCCCTCTATCAAGAGGAATCCAAGCCATAAATTTTTCCTATCCATCCACATGGTTTGAAAAATCATGAGGTGGATTTTCTCTCACAATTTTTCCAAGGGAGCTTGAGGTTCATGGTTTCTTGGTCCACCTATATGGTTTTCCTAACCATGTACACCCTTCTGTAGGCTACACAGTTACTACTAACCATGTGCCAACCATATTACCAGCACATATTGTCATATTTTCCCTATTTTTTCATGTATAAAACCCCTAAGATAGCCCCGAGACCTTTATTACCCCTAATAAATATTCATTTAACCATTTTTAGAAGGTTTTCACCAAAATCCTCAATGAAAATGAACTCTATCAAACATCAGGACTTTACAAAGGTGACAAATTTCTAGGGTGAAATTAATTTTAAGGGAGGGTAGAATGTAACACCCTAAGATTTTGGGAAATATATTTTTCAAATAAATTTAATATTTTTTATATTTTTCATTATTAACATCATTGATTTTAGCTTATGTTACATGCAACATAGATTTTAAATGAAATATGACATACTATTAAAATAATATTATTTAATATGATAGTTATCATCAAGCCATTAAAAAGGAAGCTATCAATAAGATTTAATAAATTAGGAAAATATGTGGTTTACATATATATATATATATAATTAATTTTTTGGTGACCAAATAATTAGAAATGAAAATATAGAAAACTATATGAAAATAAAGGAATTCTTTTTTTGAAAAACTATTTTGTGCACACAAATGTGTTTTACCTCATTTAAAAAAAATCAATTTTTGTGAATTATTTTAAATAATTATATATATTATATATTCAATAAAATGTTTAACATTCATCTTATGTGTTTTGTAGACACAAGATAAGAATAAATCCAATTTTATTCTTAAAAATTGTATTTTTTAAAAAAGTAGTTTTGTCACTTTTTGCACACTTATTTTAAAATTAATTTTTACACTTTTATAAAATTTATTTTATAAATTTATTTTTTTGAAATTATCATTTAAAAATTAGCTTGGAGTGTATTTTTGATTTTTTTTTGAAAATATAATTTTTTTAATCAATAGTGAAAAATATTGGTTTTTATTCATACTATTCATTTCTTATAAAGATTTTAAAAACACAAAAGTTATTTTATTATTATTTTAAAAGTAAAATTATTTAAATTAAATATATATTAATCTAATTTATTTAATTCTAATAAATTTAATTTTTTATTTTATATAAACACTTTTAAACATTTGAAACTTTTCTCTTTGGAAAACCGCTTTTTTCATCACGTATATGAGATTAATTTTAAATTAATTTTTTCCACTTATATGAATGTAATTTTAAAAAATGTATTTCATATTTAAAATAATTATAATTTAGATTATATAATAAATTCAACTTAATTTTTTACCACAATGAATGGTAAAAAGAGTAAAAAATATTTACAACGGTTAATGTTAAAACAGGATAAACGGGGTGTTAAACTAAAACTATAAGGGGTAAAATGACCTATAAACCTGGATAAAACCAATTTTATGTAAATATTTTGACCTTATAACATATAAGGATATATTATTCCCAAATTAGGATCCTTTTTTACTTTTTTAAAACATGGGTACGCCTTTTTATTTTAAAAAATTACAAGTGTTCTACTCACCTCACTTATAAAAGGCCACCCCCTATCCTACCCTTTTCACACTCCCATGACACGTTGGTTAAGAAAATACCTAAAAAACTGTATTCCTTAAATCAATAACCTAATCCTTTATATTACTTTTTGAGAATAAGAATCCAATCTAGGAAGGCTTTAGGTTAAACCTCAAGAGGTTTTTCGAAGAGGAGGTAAAGTTTTTAATTATGCAGTTTCTTACTTCTTACTGTAACTCCTTAAAATATTTTCCAAATATAAAAAAAATAATAAAAAAAGTATATAATTTATATTTAGAAGTTATAATATTAATTTAATAACCTATATCCATGTATACTCCCATAAAATGGGATATAAAATCATCATTCGTGTGTGCGGCGGACTACCTCCTCACGAACCGCTGCTATTAATTTTCTATCAAAACCTCTCATGGATGGATATAATAATGGATTTAATGATTATATATGATATTTATTATATTATTATACCTCTTAATTATAATACTACTTCTAAATTCTTACCTCCCAACTTGTTGGAAATCAACAATGTTTCTCGTGTGTACGGCAGACTACTGCCTCGCGAATCGATGATATGAATTTTTAATTTATTTTTTAATTGGATGGTAATAAGGATAGATTAAATGAATATATATGATATTTTTAACATAATTATACTTCAGGTATTATTATATCACAAATTACTTCTTTTTTTATTCTACGGGGGATATGATAATGTTGCTCGTGTGTATGGCGGACTCCCATAACATGAAGGGATGTGATTCGTTCTTCACGTACACTTTACCAGGAAGGTAATAAGGAAATGTTAAAATAAAATATGTGATATATATGACATAAAAATTATTCTATAATTTTAATAGATTTTTTACCTTTATTTCTTTTAATACCTCAAGAAAATGGAGACAATTTCCATGTATACATACAACCTAATGTCTCTATGAATAGTGTATTTCATTTTATTTCACTAATTTTTTTTTGGATTAATCTAAATAAATATAAACTGAATATATATGATATATATAAATTTTTTATAATTATATATATTATATAAACAATATCAATGTAATATGATCAAAAATAATAAATCAAAACATATATGAAAACAAAGTAGTTATTACCTGAAATGTGATTTTAACCTATAATTGTTAATAAATGGGTAATAAAAGGTCACATGTAAATCATATATGGTTTGATATATATAATAATGGTTCTGTTATAGACTTATAATAAACTTATATTTATTTTATAGGAGTTATGAACATTTACAGAGGAATTTGATACTTAAGGTAAGGAATTTCCGTCTCACTTTTATTTTCTATGAGATAAATGCCATATTCACCATGCATTTTTTTGTAGTGTATATAGTACCAATGAATGTATTTTATGATTATTATCCTAAAAATTATGGGTATTTACATATAAATTTTAGGATCTATCTTTAATTGTGTTTTTAGTTTCAAATTTACCAATGTGATAAGGGATTTTTTGTCTCAAATTGCCTTCTTTGGGACATAAATTATGTTATGCACCTATCTTATTCTATGAGGTGTATATACTTCCACTTTTACATGTTATATCCTGAATAAACTTATTTTAATGATATATAATGTTTCATTTGATTTTAATCTTTAATATTCCTTATGATTCAAAAGATACTAAAGGGGTAAAAATTTTATGTTATAATCTCATCGTTTATCATGATTGTTTATGACTATGTATCCGATGATGGAATATTTTGATTAATATCTCAATAAATTCATGTATATTATTCTATTTTGTTTATATCCTGAGTATACATGTTTTCCCTTCATTTTCCTCTCTTTATATACTCAATATTTTAAAATAATTCTTTTAAGAAAAATCATCTTTATTTCTATATTCGGTAGAAAACCCTTTTCTTATGAAATCATATCTTCTAAAAAAAATATTTTTAACATTATATAAATCATTTATTAAATAAAATTTAAACAATTCTTGAAGTTTTAATTTTTTTTAAATTAATCTTCATTTAATTTTCCAAACAAGGCTCATTTGGATTTTACTGAAAATGTGAAAGTAATTTTGTATTGATGTTTATGGTATGAATGAAATTTTACACTATCAAGTACATTACTTTCTTTGAATCTTCCTTTACAAGTTTAAAAGGTTATTTTAAAAGAAATATATTATTAAAAAAATTATGTTTTAAAAGGTTTTAAGTTAAAATGATATTTTCCTCAAGAAATGTTTTATATTATTTTTCAATCTTCCATTATAAGTTTTCAATGGTTATTTTCAAAGAAAATTATTTTGAAAATGTTTTATATTTAATTTTTTTTTTCAAAGTGGAAATGATATTTTCCTCCAGAAATGATTTAAATGATTTTTTAAAACTTCCTTTTTAATTTTTTAAAGTTTATTTTCAAAGAAAAGGATTTACAAAATATTTTATGAATATTTAGTATTAAAAAGTGATTTTAAAGAAACATTATTTTCCTCAAGAAAATTTCCAAGTAATATTTCAAAATTATTTTCTATGTAAGACGAAATCCATTGATGTAACTTATGCTTTATTGGGGATATGACCCAATGAAACCATTATTATTCTTTCTCTAAATGGTTTATGTTTATGATAAAAACATGATTATGAATCCTATTTCTATTCCATGGGTAATACCATGATAAAATTATTATGAAACCCACTTATTTTTCCATGGATAATGCTTTTATGAACTGATGAAATGATTATGTAACCTGTTTCTTTTCCACATTTTATGTTATAAAGAAATTTTTATGAAAGCTATTTTTTTCATTGATTTTGATATGATGAATATTTTATAATATTTTGTAAGACATATGTATTATTTTCATTATGTGATGGTTGAGACCTATATCTCCCTAAAATGCATTTTGTAATGATTTATATATCAAGAGATAAGTAGAAATGGAATGGGGAGTGAACTGAGTTTAGTAAGGGAATTTTTCCACTATGATAGTCTTGGGAGTTAACCTTGACTAATATATATTTTTTAAGGAGAAAACTCATTCCAATATTATATACTTAGAAATAATCCCTAACTACTACATTTTTTTAATGATTATGTGTATGAAAAATTCTACATTTTATGATAATATTATGCTCTTATGGCTCATGTTCTTTGATTACCTTATGATTTATGTATTATAAACTACCAATATTTATGACATGACTCAATATTATGATCTTTGATATGTAGGATATGGTTTTAAAATGTTATTATCATATAATATTACTCTTATGATCATTTTATGTTTATGTATATCCCTTTTTTCCCCTACTGAGCATCTAATATCAAACTTTCTTATATTTCCTTACATAGGTTGTGAAGAAAGGTTTAGGCAGGGTATGCCTAAGAGAAGTACTATATGAGAATATATTTGTGGTTGGTGTTTAAGATATTTCATGAATTAAGAAGATTTTGTTTCTAGTCTCTAATTACACTAAATGATTACAGTCCTCTGGTGTGTTTTTATGAAATTTATTGAATATTCATCTAAAAAATGTGATATTTATGAATGAGTAGTTTGGGTCATTATAGTTGGTATCAAAGTAAAAGTTTAGTTAAAATTTAGAAACTAGAATGAGAAAAAATTAGTGATATACCAAATTATATGTCTAAGGATATGTATAGGAATATCTCTAAGGATAATTCTAAGGATTATTCAAAGTATAAAAAAATGTCCTCAAATTTTAGTAAAGGATAGAGCGAGTGGTTTCCAAGAAATTGTATCTCTGTATAGATACTAAAAGTGGATGTTTCTCTGACACAGAGACACTTAGGGGTAATAAATCCATAAATGATGCATTGATATGGACTCAATCATCACCTGGTAAACGATAATTGAAATTTACACACACCTATTTTGACACTCCCAGGGGATATATTTTGGAAATTAAAAAATTATTTAAGAACCATCATAAAAGATTTAAATAATGACTATGAATGAAATAGGTTAAGCCTAAGGTTCCATATATTGTAAAGAAGGTTTCATGATTTAAACATCCTATAAGTGGTTCTCCATGATTATCTGGTTTCCCACTATGAGTATTGTTACTAAAAATATTCTTTAGGTTTTACTCGATGGTTTGAACCTGATAGAATTGTGTTAATGTTGAATGAAATGGAAAATGCAATGATTTTCCTCCTGAGAAACCTATTTTTTTAGGGATTGGAATGAAAAATTACACAGATATTCTTTGAAAACATTATATGAATTATCTAAAATTTTAAATGAGAAAAATAGGGAACAATATTCTATTGAGTCCTTCATGAGTAAATGTCCAAATTATTTTAGTGGTTCCACATATCTAGTAGTTTTTGAGCAAAAGGATTAGTACCATTGAAAATATATTTTATTTTATACAGTGTTTGGTGCATGAAAAGGTTATTTTTGGATATCTATCATTTGGAAAAAGAATCATATCAATGGTGGAATCTCATTAAGAATATGAGGAAACATGATGAAATTGACTCCGTGGAGTGGGATGAGTATAAGATCTTATTTTTTAATAAGTAATTATGTCATATTATGTATAAAAAAATGGAGAAGGATTTCCTTGTGCTAAAGTGGAAGGATGATGAATCAGAATTGTGTGGTACACTTCTGGAAATATAATCCATCTTAAAATTAAGGTTCATCAATTATTCATTGGATCAAAACCAAGTCCTCAATGCTAATTATCCATATGGGACATCGATATCTTTGAATAGATAAATCTTTGTTCTATCAAGGTGGAAATTGAGATTTAATTTAGCCATCAATCCATGGTTTTGATAAGAAAAGAAACATGAAATTCTAGTGAAACTCAAAAAACATCGAGAAAAGAGGATTAGATTTTATTTATCCTTAATGTGTGGAAGAAAACATGGAGGTAATTGTCTTAAAGGTACTACTAAATGTTTTATGTGTGGAAAGAAATGTCATAGAACAAATGAATGAAAAAATTATGGGAAGATGTTAGATATTGATTCAAATAGAGATAAAGCTCCACAGAATGCACCAACCACACTCCAGGGCTTCAAGTGAAAAGAGTTTGGAAATTATGAAAATCAATTCCTAGATACAAGGGATAATGTGGATGATAATCCACAAAAACCTATGAAGACAAAGGGAAAAGGGAAACATTTTCCAATCACAATGTATTAAGTGAATCATGATTATTAGGATACACGTATCCTCCCCTCCTTAGTTGGGAATTTATTGTTTGATTTTGTATGAATGATCCCTTTTAAAATCATATTGTTCATCCTTCAGTGATATTTTATGAGATTTTGAGCATGTATAATCTCCTTCTACATGTATTCTAGAGTAATGAAATCACATTTGTTATTATATCAATATAAGGATAAACCCAAGATTATAATGAAATTTTTTTTGTATAATATAAGAGCTTATTTAAGTAATAAAGGTTGAATTATATTTTGTAAGTGTATATTTCTCCCTATAAGATTAAATTAAGTGTTATGGATATCATCATGGGTTTTTGAGTGTAAGGTTGGTCATAAGTTCAAATTAATTGACACCACTTTTGAGGTTTTATGAGATGCGGGTTTATTATGATTAAGGATATTTTAAGAGAAATTTATGGAAATAAAAATCCTTTGTTTTGTATATTTTTTAGTGAAAAATTTATTTGAGTAGGAATTCCTTTACACTTTATGGTCAAATGATTAAATGTATTGGTAACATTTAGGGTTTATCTTATCTTTGATATTGAGGAAATTATGGGTTGTAGTCGATAACATTATGAAGTCAGAACACCTCTTTACTATGAGAGAAGATTTATCTCTAGATCAACTTTCCAAAATATAAATTAAATAAGTGTTTAAGTTTTCATGGAGTATTAAATTAAGTTATATCTAATCTGGATTTGAGGTTTACATCAATGTTCTAGTGATTTGATCAGAAATACCATGATATAGAGCTAAGTTTCAACACTACTTATCGTCCTTGGGAATATGGTCATTCTGATAGAAAAATTCAAACCCTAGAGGATATTTTGAGATCATGTTCTATGGATTTAAATTGGTGGTTGGGATCAACGTCTTAATTTGGTTTAATTTTCTTACAATAATATCTTTCAATTGAGGATTCAGATGGCTCCTTATAAATCCCTTTGTATAAAGAATTTTAGAACTCCAACATACTAGGGGTAAAGTTGTAGATTAAAATCTATTTGGAAATTTTCTATTATAATAAAATGTAGATAAGGAAAGATCCATTAAATTACACATAATGGAAGCACAAAGTCAATAGAAAAGTTATGCGGATAATCATCGATGGAACCTAGAATTTTAAGTTGGTGAAATGGTGTTTCTAAGAATTTATCTATGGAATAAGGTTACAATATTTGAAAAGAAAATGAAACTAATCCCTAGTTATATGGTCCCTTTAAAATTATTGATTATATCAGGACCGTAGCCTATTATTTGTCACTTCCACCGAAACTCTCTCAGGTTCAAGATGTGTTCAATGTATCTCTCTTGAGAAAGTCCATACCTGATCCATCACATGTACTAAACTTATAGGTCTTACCACTTGACCATTACCATTATTATGATGAAAAACTCATGAATTTTTAGGATTATACAGATAAAGTTCTACAAAACACGACCATTATCCAGGTTAAAGTTTTGTGGGAAAACCACCAGCTTGAGGAAGCTGTATGGGAACCTGAGGATGTAATGAGCCATTAGTATCCTCAGTTTTTGGTACCAAATTGATTAATTCCAAGGGAATAATTCATTTTAATGGGGGTATAATGAAACACAACATGATTTTTTGAAATATTTTTTTTTTCAAAAAAAATTAATAGTTTTTGTATTTTGTGTTACATGCAACACTAAGTTTAGCTGGCGTTACATGCAACATCGACTTTAAATGAAACATGACATAACATTAGAATATTATTATTTAATATGATAGTTATCAGATAGCCATGGGATTGGAGGGTATTTATAATATTAACTAATTAATGAAAATATATGGTTTACACATATATATAAAATGAATTCTTTGGTGACAGATTAATTTGAAATAAAAAAATATATTTTTAAATAAAGGAAATATTTTTTTGAAAAAACATTTCTATGAACATAAACATGTTTTACATAAATAAATTAAAAAAATAAAATTTGTTGAATTATTTTAATAAAATTTATATATTATATATTCAATAAAATGTTTATCTTATGTGTTTTCTAGTCAAGTGATAATAATAAATCCAATTTTATGCTTAAAGATTGTATTTTTATAAAAAATAGTTTTGTTTCTTTTTGTGCATTTATTTTAAAATTACATTTTCCCAATTTTAGAAAATTTATTTGATAAAATAAAATTAACTTATTAAATCATCATTTCATAATTATCTTGGAGTGATTTTTTGATAATTTTATGAAAAAGTTAAAATTTTGAATGAATAGTGAAAAATACTACTTTTTGTTAAGAATTGTCTTTTCTTTTAATGAATTTAAAAACATAAAAACTATTTTATGACTATTTTTAAAGTAAAAATCGTTCAATTATTTATTTATTAATCCAATTTTGGTCATTTTAATCAATTTATTATTTAATTTTTATATAAAAAAATTTAAAAATTTGAAAATTTTCTCTTTGGAACACCGCTTTTTCATCCCACTTGTGGGATTAATTTTAAATTAAAATTTTCCACTTATATGAATGGAATTTGAAAAAAATGGATTCTCTAGTTTTAATATGTATAGTTTATGCTATCTAATAATTTCAAGTTTATTTTTTACCATATTTAATTGTAAAATTAGTAAAAATTAATTATAGATGTTTAGGTTAAAACATATTTAGTAGGGGTTAAACTAAGAAATAAGAGGTAAAATGATGTAGAAACTTGTACACAAACTATTTTATAGCCTTATTTCAACCTTATAACCACTAATGTTCATTAAATTACTATTTTTTGAGTATTTTTTCATGTGAAAAATGTGGTTACATCTTTTTTACTTTAAAAAAGTACAAGTGTGCCACTCACCTCACCTCTAAAGTGCCACCCCCACTCCTCTCATCTCCACACTTCCAAAAAGAATTGGTTCAGAAAATAACTACCAAAATTTATTACTTACACCACTTAACACATATTATAGGCCTTGGTGTTATCATAAATAAAATCTAGTAAGGATTTAGGTTAAACCTAAGAGGTCGTCTGAAGAAGAGGTTAAATTCTTAACTATATGTTTTAGTTTTACTTCTTCTTATTAGTCGTTCATGTATTTTAAAAATATGATAAAATAAAAACAAAATTATATCCTATATAATGAGATGTTATTATTTTAATGTAATAACCTATATCCATCTACACTTCCATCAACTGAGATACAAAATCATTATTCATGTGTATGAATGACTACCACATCGCGAATCGATGTTATTCATTTTCCATCAACACCCATCATGAATGGGTATAATGATGGATTTAATGTTTATATATTATATAAATTATATTATTTACATATTTAATTTTAATACCATGTATAACTTATTATTTATCAACCTATTGGAAAACATTAACGTCACTTGGGTGTACGAAGAACTGCTGCCTTATGAACCGATGTGATGTGTTTTTCATTTCTATTTTTCATGGATGGTAATAAGGATATATTAAATGAATATATATATATATATATATATATATTATATTTTTAACATAATTATACTTATTTAATTATTATATCACATATACCATTTTAGTTTCTATTACATGGGGATACGATAACGTCATTCATGCGTACTGCAGACTACCACCTCGCAAAATGATTTGATTAGTTCTTCACGTACTCTTTAAATAGAAGGTAGTAAGGATAGTTTTAAATAAACATACGTGATATGTATTAAATAAAAATGATTTTTTAAAGGTAATATATTATTTAACTTTCTTTCTTTCTATCCTCCTAGAAAAATGAAACAATGTTCATGCGTACATACGACCTACCGTCTCCATGAATAGTGTATTTCATTTTCTATCTCTAACTTTTATGGATGAATCTAAATAAATATATAATAAATATATATTATATTTATGTCATGGTTAAAATTATTGATATTATGTAACCATGATCAAAGTAATAGGACCAAAAATAACATATCAAAACATACACAAAAAACAAAGTAGTTATTACCCGAAATGCGATGTTAACATGGAATCGTTAATAAATGGGTAATAAAAGGTCATAAGTAAATAATATATGGTTACATGATATATTTATAATAAAATTATGTTTATTTTACACGAGGTTATAATATGAACGAATTAATTCGTGACTTAAGTTAAGGGATTTTAGTCTCATGTTTATTTTCTGTGTGATAATTGTCATATTCACTAAGTGTTTCTTTTATGTGGTGTATATACTTCCCATGAATGAGTTTTATGTTTTTTATCCTGAAAATTATGGGTATTTATATATCAATTTTTGGATCACTCTTTCATTGGGTTTATAGTTTCAAATTTACAAATGCGGTAAGAGATTTTTGTCTCAAATTGTCTTCTTTGGAACATAAGTTATATTATTCACCTATCTTCTTAAATGAGGAGTATATACAACCACTTTATTAAATTGTATCATAAATTTAATTATTTTTATGATATTTAAAGTTTAATTTTATGTTAATATTTAATGGTTGTTATGATTCATAAGATACCAAAATGGTAATGATTTTATGTTTCAATCTCATCATTTAATGAGATTGTGTCATGACCCATCCCCCGGGGCCCATGCCGTGACTACCCCAAGCCCGCCTTATATAGGTCAGGGGTTAGAGACTAGAACCAAAAGGCATATCCCTATAACAGGAAGGCATTTACTTTAAACCTATACAAACACACAATCCAAGAACACAACAAGAAGCAACCCCAAAGTAAACTGCTATAGTAAAAAGGGCACTAAAAGTAAAAGGGCCATAATACAAACCCAACTGAAAAGTACAAGTACAACTGAAAAGAGAAAACAACTCCTAGATTGTCCACTGGGGATCCTACCTGAAGGGTAGGTACAGATCGTCTCCACAACACTCCATGTAAGTGCGTATCCTCCGTGTACCGCCTGGCCCTGGCTTCCTCAAGTCTCAACCCAACTTCTCGTCATCTGCACAAGACACACCAAGGTGTGGGTGAAGCTCGTGCATGGGTGAGTATAACAATACTCAGTAGGGACCCCAAGTCCCCCGAAGGTCTCAAAGAATTCCACAAAGGCAAACCACAAAGTAGGATCTTAATCACAAAGCCCAAAGCAAAGACTCAGCTCAAACAAGGTTTAAGTGAACTATAGAAG
This sequence comes from Viscum album, assembly GCA_963277665.1. Classification (NCBI taxonomy): domain Eukaryota; kingdom Viridiplantae; phylum Streptophyta; class Magnoliopsida; order Santalales; family Viscaceae; genus Viscum; species Viscum album. The sequence continues at coordinate 307,023,385 of OY728136.1, forward strand.
TACAGATGATTAGTTGTGAAGACAGATCATCTTATTCTATCAAGAAGCACTAATACTGACCATATGAAGTCTCACCCAGACAATATCGATAGGTACTAACCCCCGCAATGATCCACACATGATCCAACCCGCCCGGAGTCGATAGGTACTAACCCTCGCAATGACCTACATAGGATCTGAACCACACAAGATCAGTATGTGCTGAACCACACAAGATTGCTGAGCGCTGACCCACACAGGATCGGTATGTCGCTGATCCATGATGGGCCGCTCTAAGGATGGTCCTCATCGGGTCGCGAGGTGCTGATCCACACAGGATCGCTAGGTGCTGATCCACAGAGGATCAATCGGTGATGATCCAAATAGGATCTCTAGGTTCTGACCCACATAGGATCACTCAGTACTAACATCCGTATGATCTGTCTCCAACCTCCGCCTCACTGCCATCCACTGGATTCTCGCTCATAGCACACTTGATTCTAGGAGAATTTCTTCTCAAGCCATTAGTGGTATTTCAACTGGTACTAAGTCATGAAAAAATCATATCAAAGGGACCGCCCCATTATAGGGGTCCCAACGTGATAGACAACCTGTCAATCGGACACCCGGTCTATGAGATATGAACACTTTTGTAAAAAGGGCCCAGTTGGATTCAAGTCTGATCCAAACCAGGCCTCACGTCAAACTCTAACTAAACTCACTTAGAGTATCTCAAAAGGACTGCCTTGTCACTAGGGTCCTTATGCCATAGACTGAGCATCAATCAGACGCCCGGTTTGTTAGTTACATCCCTTTCCATGAAACAAGGGTGATCGCACCTCGGTTTGACCCGGCTTGGTCGGCCCCACCAAAATATACCAAAGGGACCACTTCCCAAAAGGTGTCCTGACGCCACTGACGATGTGTCAATCATACACCTAGTTCGTCAGTTAGGGGTTTTTATTTATTCGGGGACCGGTTGGGTCTGGGCCTAGTTCGACTCAGTCAGATCGGCCCAACACAACAGGTCCTGAGGTCTACCTGACCCCGCCCAGGTCCGACCCGTTAAGGGTCGGCCTGGTTCACTTGGTCTGGACCGTCGGGGTCGGCCCGGCCCGCCGGGTGGGGCTCAGCCCACCCACATTGGCCCGGTGGACCATGGGTACGGCCCGACCCGCTGGCGGGTCCAGCCCACTTGGTGGGTCCGGCCCACTGGGCGGGTCTGGCCCGCTTGGCCGCTAGGTGGGTCCGGCCTGCTTGGCCGGACCATGCCGGCTCGGTCTGCCTGGAGGCGGACCGTTGCCTCCCACTGGCCCCCTGTTTTCTGGGCCGTTCTCCAGCCGGTGGGGCGCTACTCCACCACATTTAACGGTCGACCATTTCGCTGATCGGGTTTTGCCAACGCGGCGCGGGCTGCGCCGCACTTTCCTGCCGTGGCCACTTCCGCCGGCGGTGCCTACGGGCGCCTCCCTTTTCCCACACGGCCAGCTTAGACCGTCCACCATTGGACGCCACGGCACGCGATGGCGCGCCTCATTCCACCACCTGCAGCCGGTCTCTTCCGGCCACCACCGGCCGCCACCGACATAGCTCACCAGCGGTTTCTTCCACGGGTCACCGGACGCGCTCCGGTGGTCCATTTTTGACGTCGTCTGCGCCTACGACTCTTCCGGGATACCGCCGTCATAGCGTGACCTACTATTTCTTGTTGCCGTTGAGTGGTAAATTGTTCCCCGAAGTTCACATCAATAACGAAGCAGCGGAGTGTCCGATCCTTGTTTGTTTGGCCTGCGCCCTCGGCGTTACATGATAACAAGCATGAGAGAAATTTAATTCATCAAATACAACTTCAAAATAAATCCCCTACGTGGAATAGAATTTTTCTGATGTTGATCTATGGAACTTTTTCATTGTTGTCATCGGTTCTTGATTCGGCGGCACTCATCACTGCTCGCTAAAACTGGTCCCATCCTCTAAGTGGTTAGTGTCGTGATACTTTGCCAGAGCTTCGTTGCTTGGTGAATCTGTGCCAACACTCTACCCCGAGCTCCATATAAATAGGAGAGGGGAAGGGTGAGTAACGCACGTGGAATTAATGAGGTCCATTTAATTCATGAACCTTTCTAATTCCAATAGTGCAGTTACAAGAATAAAGGGGGGTCAAGACATTTAATGGATTGACGTGTCGTTGGTCCTACCGCCGCCAATTTTCTGTTGAAGGAAAGGAAAAATAAAAATAAAATAACTTTGTTATTTTATTATTCTCTTAAATGTACAAAAAATAACTTCTTCTCTAGACAAACTATGGTTGAAGTGAAGCCTCCCTTAAGCGAATCTCAGCACTGCAGATTCAATGGTGCTCTCAGATTTTCGATCCGAATAATGAGTCAAAAGATAGAAAACACCACCCATGCGTTTACTGAATGTACCTTAAAAAAGTTCTGAAATTCATTCTGGGTACACAAGGCCTCATAATCACGCACCACCAATTTTTGTAGACTTGTAATAATTACATATAATTAAAAAAAATTACATGAAAAATCCGGGTCTTTACATTCTCCCCACCTTAGGGTTTTTCGTCCCTGAAAGCCACAACATAGACTAAGGAAAAAAATGGGGGTAATGAGTACGAATATGAGCCTCCCGCTCCCATGTGATCTCCTGTAGGTCCCCGTGCTGCCAGCGAACATGCACTAGAGGTATCGATCATCCACGAAGGACCCGCTTCTGTCGATCCTCAATCTCCATTAGAACCTCCGTAGAAGTTTCCCCATCATCAATGTACAGCTCACCCCAGTCAATAACGTGTGATGGATCATGCACTTAATTCCTCATCTACAACACGTGAAAAAAATCATGCACCTGATGCATCTATGGAGGAAGAGATAAGTGATATGCCACCTCACCAACTCTGCCGAGAACCTGAAAGGGTCCGATGAACCTTAGAGATAGCTTGCTGCCCCGACCAAATCTCTGCAAACCTCATCGAGGTGAGACCCGTAGGAAGACATGGTCACCCTTCTCGAACTCCAAAGGTCTCCATATCATGTCAGAATAAGACTTATGTCTGCTCTGTGTAGTCGTCGTCCGCTCCTGGATGATCTGCACCTTCTCAATGGTAGCCCATACCAACTCTGGACCCATAAGTATTGACTCCCTCGAGTCTATCCAGTATAGAGGCGATCTGCATGGTTGACTGTACAAGGCCTCAAATGGTGCCATACTGATGGTGGAGTGATAAATGTTGTTGTATGCGAACTCCACTAAGGGAAAGTGATCCTCCCAACTGCGGACAAAATCTAGGATGCAAGCATGATGCATGTCCTCCAGTGTCTGAATGGTCCGCTCCGTCTGACCATCCCTCTGTGGATGAAAGGCGGTGCTCAAATGTAGGTGGGTCCTAAATGCCTCCTATAATCCCTTCCAAAACCGGGATGTAAAACGTGTGTCTTCTGAATAGAACGACATGCTCCCCATCTTTAGAAAATCCTTCAGGTGTCTGTCTTGAGGATATCTGAGCACGTCGAGTCTCGTAGTCAATGTCCCCAAGATGTGCCTCCCGAACCTGCTAAAGAAGTGGGGGGGGGGGTGACTGTCATATAATGGAGGTAAGATGATCCATATCTATCCAAAAAGGATATCTATAATTCGGCTAGCTGCTCTGTCACCTCACTCAGCAATTGTAGACTAGAAATCCTATTGAGTGCGTCTGCTACTAAGTTCCCCTTCCCAGGAGTATATACTGTCTCAAAGTCATAGTCCTAGAGGAACTCTAGCCATCTTCGCTGTCTCAGGTTCATGTACTTCTGAGAGAAGATATACCTAAGACTCTTGTAATCAGATTAGACTGTAAAGTGTTCGCCCATCAAGTTGTGTCACCACATCTTCAAGGCAAAGACCACTACTACTAACTTCAGGTCATGGGTAGCATAGTTATGATCATGCTGTCTCAGCTTTCATGAACCATAAGCGATCACTGCTCACTCCTGCATTAGGAAACATCTATGTATGATCCCTAACACGTTATATTAGACTACATACCCAACACCCTCTTTTGGTATCCTCAAGATGGGGGAACTCGTCAGTCTCTGCCTCAGCTCCTAAAAACTCTACTGGCATATCTCCATCCACTCTAAGGGCTATCCCTTCTTTGTCAACGCTGACAAGGGTGAAACAACTCTGGAAAGGTTAGGTATGAATCTCTGGTAGTACCTAGCCAACCCCAGGAAACTCCGCACGTCGGTCACACTCCTGGGTGGCTCCTAAGTAAGAACAACCTCTATCTTCGCCGGATCCACTGCAACTCCAGCCTCCGAGATAACGTGTCCAAAAAAGTAGACCTCCCATATCTAGAACTGGCACTGTGAGAGTTTATGATAAATCTGGTGATCTCAATGTGTATCCAACACTATCTGCAGATGATAGACATGCTCATCCTCCATCGTTGAGTACACCAAGATGTCGTCGATGAAGACCACCACAAAGTGATCAAGGTATGGCTGGAAGATCCTGTTCATGAGTCCCATGAACACTGTAGGGGAGTTGGTCACGCCGAATGGCATAACCAAGAACTCATAGTGGGCATAATGATATCTGAAGGTCATCTTCTGCACATCCTCATCGCGTACCCTGAGCCGATGATAGCCTGATCTGAGGTCTATCTTCGAAAACCAACGAGCTCCCTTTAGCTAAATGAAAAGATCATCAATCCTCAGATGTGAGTACTTATTATTCACGGTCACCTGGTTTAGGTGCCCATAATACAAATAGAGCCTCAAACTCCCATCTGCCTTCTTGGCGAACAAAATTAGGGCTGCCCATGGAGAGACACTAGGCCTTATGAACCCCTTCCTCTTCAAGTACTACAACCGTACATATAACTCACGAAGCTCCATGGGAGCCATGAAATATACTGGAGTAGATATCGGTGCCGTCCCGGGGTACAGGTCGATGTAGAAGTCCACCTCTCTGCAAGGAGGTAGTTCCAGAACATCATCAGGGAAGGTATCGGCATACTGTTCCACCACTACAGGATATCTCAGACTCTCACCATCAACTGCTCTTAGGGTAAGGCTATCCAACTGATGTGTGATCGTCTGCACCCTCCTCCGGGTAAGTCCATCCTGTGCTGCAAAGGTTCCTTTCTTGCCGATGAAGGAAAACCTGGTCCCATCCTCATGGACACACCACACTTTGTTCCTAATATAGTCAATCTAAGAATGGACTATGGATAACCAGTCCATACCCAAGATGACATCATAATACCTCGACACCACTACCAGAAGATCCCCGCCAAAGCTCTCACCTCCTAGAGTAAGCTCACACTGCCAACACTAGTGTGTAATCGTCAAATCTTCTCCCATAGAAGTCTCTAATCGTAAGGATCGAGCCAACGACTCCACCAGAATATCTGAGCTCCGAATGAGTGTCATGGAAATGAAAGAGTGACTGATACCTATGTCAATGAGTACTGAAGTTTGGGTGAAATAGACACAGATCGTACGTCAAATCATATATGGAGTGCCATGGTCATTGGCCTCTGCTACCTGTAGCTATGCTCTCCCCTATCCACCTGCTCCCTGTGGTCGGGGTGGACCACCTGGTGGTGGTGGCGGTAGAACCTCAAATCACCGCCCACTTTCTATTTCATGACCTTCTCTTCTAACAGATTCGCCACCCTGTGAACCTCCTCACTCAAATATTTGACTCTACCTCGGCTGTCCCTCGATCATCTACTGATCGTCGGTATAGCGGGTCAGGCAATTGAGAGCCATGTGGCCCTACCCGCCGCACGTGAAGCACACCCTACCTCCCAGCTGACTCCTCTGCCTCAAGAGCCCCACACATCCGACCTTGCATCCTGGGGTCATCCACCAAAAGATCTGGTCCACTTGGACCTCTCTATCATCTTCCTACTACCAGCTGTAGAGGACTCTGCTACGTGTCGCCCAGTGGTGGGTCTCGCTATCGGTGTCTGTTATGCAAGGAATCTCTCCACCAAGAGTGCTATATCTTTCACTCCAGTATGCGTCGGGATGCTGAGAGATACCATCGAAGCTCTGATCTCCCGTTAGAGTTCCTGCTCGAAGGTTCATGCCTTGAAGAAAGGGTCCCGCACCATGTCGGTAGAGTAGCGTGAGAGGTCAGTGAACCTCACCGAGTACTGGGACACAGTCAGGCTTCCCTGTTGTAAGCATAACAACTCCTGTATACACACAGAGCATAGAATCGCTGGGACGAACTCTGCCCTGAAGAGGCCCTCAAAATCTTCCCAGGTGAGCATCGCCTCATCGTGCATCTAGAGAATCAGGCTCCACCATCTCCCTACTGCTCCCTAGAAAAGACTAGCAGGTAGGATCACCATCAGGTCAGCTGGTGTCCCAACCAGGTGAAAAACTATGGCCACAACCTCCAGCCATTCCTCAGCCTCCTTTGGATCCATCTCACATTGGAACCTCGGAGAACTCTTCCATTGAAACTCATGAAACGCTCTCAGTAGGCATGCACCATCTGCTGGTGGGGCTAGTGAGAACAGCTGCCCAACGGGTAGTGGTGCTGCTGGTACACCACCTGAAGGTGCTAACATTGTAAGAGGGCCCTGCATCAAGGCCTCATCGCTCAGTGGGCCATCATCGTGTACTCTCTCGGGAATCCTGGCTGGCTGTCTATGTGGTGACATCCTGAAAGAAAATAGGTACACCGCAGTCAAAAAGTTATACCTGGTGAGATGACTCAAAGAGATCAAAAGTAAAACACTTCCAAAACACACGCAATCAGTGTTTTCATGCACCGAGTTGGAAATCAGAATTCAAGGTCCTGGTGTATGGATACATCGGCCGCCGAACCAACACTAGATTCCCCAAACTGAAAACCACACTCAAAATAGTTAACAATATTGCTCCATTAAAAGATCAGAGTCTTAGTTCTTCAGTAGAACTGACTCCTATGATACCACTTTGTCACGACCCATCCCCTGGGGCCCGTTCCGTGCCTACCCCAAACCTGACTTCCAAAGGCTAGGGGTTGGAGACTATCACTAAAAAGGCGTATCCCTATAATGGGAAGACATCTACTTTAAACCTATACAAACACACAATCCAAGAACAGAACAACAAGAAACCACGAAGTAAAATATTGTAGTAAAAAGGGTACTGAGAGTAAAGGGGCCAGAATACAATCCCAACTAAAAAGTACAAGTATAATTAAAAAGAGAAAATATCTCCTAGATCATCCACCGAGGATCCCACATGAAGTTTAGGTATGAATCATCTCCATAACACTCCACATTATCATGTATCCTTTGTGTACCGCCTGGTCCTAGCTCCCTCAAGTCTCAGCCCAGCTGCTCGTCGTTTGCACAAGACACAACAAGGTGCAGGAGAAGCCCATGAAGGGGTGAGTATAAAAATACTCAGTAGGGAACCCGAGACCCCCGAAGGTCTCACCAAATTCCACAAAGGCAAACCAAAAAGAATTATCTCAATCAAAAAGCACAAAGGAAAGACTCATCTCAAACCAGGTTTAAGTGAAGTATAGAAGTACAAATGATTAGTCGCAAAACTAGATTATCTTATTCTATAAAGAGGCACTACTACTGAACATATGGAGTCTGAACCACATGGGATCGATAAGTACTAACCCCCGCAATGACACACATAGGATATGACCCACCTGGAGTCGATAGGTACTAACCCCCGCAATGAACCACACAGGATCCGACCCGCCCATGATCGGTATTCACTAACCCATACAGGATCTCTAAGCGCTAACCCACACATGATTGGTATGTCGTTGATCCACGACGGGCCGCTCTAAGGCTGGTCCTCATTGGGACACAAGGTGTTGATCTACACATGGTCTCTAGGTGCTGATCCACACAGGATCTCTCAGTACTGATCCACATAGGATCTCTAGGTGCTGACCCACACATGATCGCTCGGTACTAACCTCCGTATGATCTGTCTCCAACCTTCGCATCACTGCCATCCACTGGATTCTCGCTCATAGCACGCTTGATTTTGGGAGAACTGCTCCTCAAGCCATCGATCATATTTCAACTGGTACAAAGTCACAAAAAAATCATATCAAAGGGACTGCCCCGTAATAGGGGTCCCAACGTGACAGAGGGCATGTCGATTGGATTCCCGGTCTGTGAGATATGGGCACTTTTGTAAAAAGGGCTCGGTTGGATTCAAGTCTGATCCAACCTGGGTCACACATCAAACTATGAAAAAACTCACTTATATTATCTAAAAAGGACTGCCTTGTCACTAGGGTCCTTATGCCCCAAACGGTGCGTCAATCAGACGCCCTGTCTGTTAGTTACATCCCTTTCCGTGAAACGGGGGTGATCGCACCTCGGTCCGACCCGAGTCGATCGAGCCCACCAGAATATGCCAAAGGGACCAATTCCCAAAAGGGGTCCCAACTCCACCGATGACATGTCAATCGGACACCTGGTTCATTAGTTACGAGTGTTTATTTATTCGGGGACCGGTTGGGTCTGGGCCTGGTCCGACTTGGTCAGACCGGCCTGATACAACGGGTCCCGGGGTCTACCTGACCCCGCCCGGGTCTGACCTATTAAGGGTCGTCCCAGTTCACTGGGTCTGACCAATCGGGGTATCCTGGTTCAGTTCGCGGGCTCGGGCCGCGGGTCCAGCCCACTTGGCCGCTAGGCTGGTCTGGCCCGCTTGGCCGGACCGTGCCGACTCGGTCTGCCTAGAGGGGGACCGTTGCATCCTGATGGCCCTGCGTTTGCGGGGCCATTTTTCAGCCAGTGGGGCGCTGCCCCACTGCATTTAAATGTCGTCCATTTGGCCGATCGGGTTTCACCAACGCGGTGTGGCATGGACCGCGCCGAACCTTTTTTCCGCAGCTTGTTGGCCGCGGCAGCTTCTGCCGACGGCACATGCGGGCACCGCCCTTGCCCCACGTGGCCAGATCGGGTTGGCTGCCCTTGGCTTCCGCGGCATGTGACGGCACGCCGCTTTCCACTGCCTGTGGCCAGTTGCCGTGGGTCTCCTCCAGTCACCGTTGGCTGCCGCCGACATGGCGCGCTGACTGTTTCTTCCACGGGTCACCGGATGCGCTCCGGTGGTCCATTTTTGACATCATCTGTGCCTGAGGCTCTTCCAAGATACCGTTATCATAGTGTGACCCGCTATTTGGTGTTTCCGTTGATTTGGAAATTTTTCCCCGAAGTTCACATCAAGAAAAAAGCGGTGGAGGGTCTGGGCCTTGTTCGTTTGGCCTGCGTTCTCCACGTTACATGATAACAAGCGGGAGAGAAATTTAATTCATCAAAGACAACTTCAAAATAAACCCCCTACCTGGAAGATACATTTACTGACGTCGATTTACAGAACTCCTTCTTTGTTGTCGTCAGTTCGTGATTCGGTGGTGCTCGTCACCGCTTTCTGAAATCGATCTTGTCCTCCAAGTGGTTGGCATCAGGGTACTTTTCCAGGGCTTCGTCGCTTGGTGAAGCCGTTCCAACACTCTACCCCGAGATCCATATAAATAGGAGAGGATAAGGGTGAGTAATGCACGTGGAATTAATGAGGTTCATTTAATTCATGAAACTTCCTAATTCCAATAGTGCGGTTACAAGAATAAAGGGGGGTCAAGCCATTTAATGGGTTGACATGTCATTGGTCCCACCGCTGTCTGTTGGAGGAAAGGAAAAATAAAAATAAAATAACTTTGTTATTTTATTATTCTCTTAAATGTCTAAAGACTAACTTCTTCTCCCGATAAATTGCGGTCGAAGTGAATCCTCCCTTAAGTGAATCCCGGCGCTGTGGATTCAACGATGCTCTTAGATTTTTGATCCAAGAAACGAGTCAAAAGATAGAAAATACCACCTGAACGTTTACTGAACGTACCTTAAAAAAAGTTCAGAAATTCATTTTGGGTACACGAGGCCTCAGAATCATGCACCGTCAATTTTCACAAAGTCGTAATAATTCCATATAATTTAAAAAAATTTACATGGAAAATCCGGGTCTTTACAGATTGTTTATGATTAGGTTTTTGATAATAAAATCTCATGATCCGTATTTCAAGAAACTCATGATTTTTCTTCTCCTATGGTTATATCATCAGAACAAATTTTTTCCCTTAATTTTACTCTCTTTATTTACTCAATAATTCAAATGATATTTTTAAGAAAAAATATCTTTATTTCTCTCTTCATTCAAAAACCCTTTTTTTTATAAAACTTTTTTTTCTAAAAAAATATTTTTAAAAATATTTTTAACATTATATAAATTATTTATTAAATAAATTTTTACCCATGTTTTAATTTTTATAAATTTTTATAAATGGAATCTTCAACTTTTTTTCCAAATAAATATCATTTATCTTTTTCTGAAAATGTGAAAGGAATATTCATTTAAACACTTACGGCATGAATGAAATCTCACTCCATCATAACCATTATTTTATTTGAATATTAATTTATAAATTTTTAATATAATTTTTAAAGAAAAATATTGTTAAATATTTTTATGTTTTAAAAAGTATTTTTCAAAGTGAAAGGTTTATTTATCTCAAGAAATGTTTTAAATGATTTTTATAGCTTCTATTATAAGTCTTCAAAGGTTATTTTCAATGAAAAGAAATTTTGAATTTTTTTTATGTTTAAAAAAATATATTTTTCAAAGTGGAAAACATATTTACCTCAAGAAATTTTTTAATTTTTTTTAAAGATTCCCTTATAAAATTTTTAAATTTTTTTAATGAAAATTATTTCAAAATTATTTTATGAATTTATTGTCACGACCCGTCCTCGGGCCCGTGTCGTGACTACCCCAAGCCCGCCTTCCATAGGCCAGGGGCTGGCGACTAGCACCAAGGCGTAAATCCCAACAAAAAGGGAAGGCATTGCCTTTGAAAAGTAAACAAGCACCACATAGCAAGCAAGCGGAAAAGTAAACACTAAGTAAAACTGTACAAGCTGTGCTGAAAGTAAAAAGGGGCCGGAAATACAAGCCCAACTGTAAAGTACAACTGAAAGGGAAAACAGCAACTGAAAAGGGAAAACTGCAGCGTCGAGCCGTCCTCCGGAAGTCCCACCTGAAGGGTGGGTACAGATAGCCTCCACTGCTCCTCGGGTCCACCTAACCGCTCCGAGTACGTCCCGCCCAGTGGTCCACCTCCAGGTACTGTCCTGCTCCGCACGCCTCCTCCACGATCAGCGCTGTCCGTCGTCTGCAACCAACACCACGAAGTGCGGGCATAGCCCGTGCAGGGGTGAGTATAAGCTACTCAGTAGGGACCCCGAGACCCCCGAAGGTCTCCCGAAATCCACAAAGGAAAGATACAATCACGAAGTAACATCTGACAAGGCTTAGGTATATGCCCATACATATACCTAAGTCTTCAATTCCCGTTCGGCTCCAACGTCCGAGCCCAAGCACAACCCAGTCCACACAGGAAAGCAAAACGTATACCCACGCAGGATAGAGCAACACAATCCACAAAGGAGAGTAACACAAGATTCAGCTCACACAGGTATACTTCTTCGGATGACGATAAAGATGATCATTGAACCATCTAAGTCGTCGGACCCACGAAGGATCGATAGGTACTAACCTTGCAGTGACCCACACAGGATCAGGCCCACGCAGGACCTGTAGAAGTTTGCTCACACAGAACCGCTGAGAGATGACCCACACAGGATCGGGCCCACACAGGACCGGGCCCACGCAGGACCTGTAGGCGCTGGCTCACACAGAACCGCTGAGCGCTGACCCACGCAGGATCGGACCCACACAGGATCGGGCCCACACAGGACCGGTAGCACTGATCCACGTAGGATCGCTGAGTGCAGTAGTCGTCGCAGTCCGCTGAGGATCTCTGCACAGTCGTCGCCGCAGTCCACTGAGGATCTCTGTACGGTCGTCGTCGGAGTCCACGGAGGATATCTGCACAGTCGTCGCCGCAGTCCACTGAGGATCTCTGCACGGTCGTCGCTGTCGAAGTAGCAGTCGCAGCCAGCACTAGGGTTCCCGCACACAGCAAGCTCGTTCGGGAAGGTCCGCTCCACGAGCCGAGAGGCTGATACATCAACTGACACGAAGTCCGAAGTTGATGTATCCAAAAGTTCCGTATCGTCAACAGGAACTCAACGTCGCAGACGGCGCGTCAATCGGACGCCCGGTCTGAGAGATATTGGCATTTTCGTCCCAGGGGCCCGGTTGGTTTTTAAGGCAAAACCAACCCGACCGCACTCCACCTGCGTCCAAACCTCGGGCGGAGTATGCCAAAAGATCCGTCTCACTTAGAGGAATTCAACAAAGCTGACGGCACGTCAATCGGACGTCCGTAGCTCAAGATATGAGCGTTTCCGCTCCGAGGGCCCGGTTGGTCTCGTGTACGAACCAACCCGGCCGAACTCAAAGTATTCCGAAACCTTGAGTGCGATAAACCGAAACGACCGTCTCGATCCAAGGATCGCGTTGCCGCTGACGGCGGGTCGTTTGGAGGCACGAAGCTCAAGATACGGGCGTTTGAACGAAAACGTCCGAAGATGGGGGGTACGGGCCCGGGCCGACCCGGCCCGACCCCCCCCTGGGTCGGCCCGGCCCGGCCAGGGCCGGTCCGGCGCGGCCGGCTCGGCCGGGTCGGCCGGCTCGGCCTGGCCGAGCCGCGCGGGTGGAAGCCGCGGGCGCTGACCCGCGGCTTGAGGAAGGACCGCGGCCCGCGTGAGGGCCGCGCTGGCGAGCCTCGGACGCGCTGAGCCGCGTCCGCCCGGATGAACCGGACTCGCGCGCCGCGGGTCCGTTTGGCCGCCGCCGCCGCGGCTTCAGCCGCTGCGGATTTTGTCCGGCGGCGCGCCGGGGCGCCACCGCCTCCGGCCGCCGGCGCCGCCGCGCCGGTGACCCGCGCCGCCGGCAACTTCCGCGGGCCGCCGGCGTCGCTCCGGTGGCCCGTTTTCCTTCCCGTCTACGCCGTTGCTCCTCCCGGGATCCGTTCTTTACTGCGGGATCGTCAACCGTCCGCTGCGGCACGTTCCGTCGTCGACCGTCAAATCCGCACAAAACGAAGAACAGCGGAGGGTCGTTGGGCCGTGTTCGTTCGGCCCGCACCCTCCGCGTTAGAGATAAACAACCGGGAGAAAAACGATCAACACATGATCCAACAATTTTAATTAAAATAAAATTGTTCATTGAAAACCGGCTTTTTTAATTTTCAAGAACGTTCATGTGAAAATTAAAAAGGGGTAATTTTCCAAAATGAATCCCTACCTTGATGATCGTCGTGCGCGGGCGTTCTTCGCGGAAGAGACCGTCGCGGAAGAGATCGATCATCGCGTCGTTGCGGGGAGGCGTCGCGTCGTCGCGGATTCCGGCGTTGAGTCGGCGAGCTCAACGAATCAAGAACAACAGATTTAAATTATTAATATTTAAATCTGTGTTTCGTTTAAAACCAAAGAAAAGAACTTGAGAGGAAATCCGAAAGCACTCACCTCGAATGGTCGGTGATCGGAGATCGGAGATCGGAGATCGGAAGAGCGTCTCGGGCGAAGGCGTCGTCGATTTCTGGGTTCGGCGTTCTTCGCGTTCTTCGCGTTCTTCGCGTTCTTCGCGTTCTTCGCGAGGGAGAAGAAGTTTCGAGGGTTCTCCCAAATCTTCTCAAGCGCAAATAACCAGAGGTTAAGCGTTGGTCTTATTTTATTATTACGCCAACGAATTTGAAAAACTGGTTAAGAAACGATCCATCAATTCGTTGAATTAATTCAACGAAAGAAATGACCCATTTAATTCACGAAAGAAACAGCCCATTTAATTCACGAAATAAACCGCCCAATTAAATGGTCTGTTAAGAATTTAGAAAACGCGTCGGTTGACTTTCATTAAGACAGGTTTTCACGGGTGCGTTTCTTAGCGGAAAGAAACGGTGGGGCTCATGCGGGCCCCACCTCACAAATATCCTACCAAGGGGGTAGGATATTTCTGGATAGCATCCTATCCAGTTCAACTTAGTTCAAGCCTCCTTTAAGTGGCTTCAAGTGGCTTCCAAGTGGCTTAAGTGAAATAAAATAAAGCTGTCGCAAAATTATTTTATTTCTTAACTTTAAGCCCGAAAATTAAAAACCACACCCGAGCAAACGCAACTCCGGAAGAGGCGTTTCTAAGCGAATACCGGCGCTGCGATTTAATCGGTGCCCTCAGAATTCGATTCCGGGCACCGGTTCAAAAGTTAGAAAAACCCGCTCGTCCGTTCACTGAACGTACCCGAGCCAAACTTCAGAAAATGATTCCGGGCACACCGGGCCTCGGAATCAGGCGCCGTCAGAAACTGCGTTCTTGTAAAATTCCAAAGAAAATTAAGAAAAAAAATTTCCTTGAAATTTATGGGTCTTTACATTACTACCACCTCAGGACTTTACGTCCCCGTAAAGATACATCAAAAACTAGGGAAACAAATATGGGTACTGAGCACGCATCTGAGCCTCCCGCTCCCAAGTGCTCTCCTGGAGGTTCCCGTGCTGCCATCTGATGCGCACTAGAGGAATCGATCGCCCACGTAGGACCCGCTCCTGTCGATCCTCTATCTCCACTGGGACCTCCGTAAAAGTCGCTCCATCATCCACTTCTAGCTCCCCATAGTCAATGATGTGCGTCGGGTCGTGCACGTATCTCCTCAGCTGGGATACGTGGAAGACATCGTGCACCTGGTGCAACTGAGGTGGCAGAGCCAGGCGATAAGCCACCTCGCCAATCCTGCTGAGGACCTGGAAAGGCCCGATGAAGCGTGGAGACAACTTGCCGCCTCGGCCAAATCTCCTCAAACCACGTCGAGGTGAGACCCGCAAGAAGACGTGGTCACCATCCTCGAACTCTAGTGGCCTCCGCCTCCTGTCAGCATATGACTTATGCCGGCTCTGTGCTGTCCTCATCTGCTCCTGGATGAGATGAACCTTCTCTGTCGTGGCCCGGACCATCTCTGGTCCCACAAGTGCTGACTCTCCAGGGTCTGTCCAGCAAAAAGGAGATCTGCAAGGCCTGCCGTACAACGCCTCGTAGGGTGCCATCCTGATGGTGGAGTGGTAGCTGTTGTTGTACGCGAACTCCACCAAGGGTAGGTGGTCCTCCCAGCTGTGACCAAAGTCGAGGACACATGCACGGAGCATGTCCTCGAGAGTCTGAATGGTCCTCTCCGTCTGACCATCCGTCTGAGGGTGAAAGGCGGTGCTCAGACGTAGTCGCGTCCCGAACGCCTCCTGCAACCCCTTCCAAAGCTGGGAAGTAAAACGAGCGTCCCGATCGGAGACGATGGTCGATGGCACACCGTGAAGTCGTACAATCTCCTGAACGTAGAGACGCCCCAAGCTCTCCACTGTGCCCTGCTCTCGGATGGGTAAGAAGTGTGCCGACTTGGTGAGTCGGTCAACAATCACCCATATGGAATCGTGACCTCTGGAAGTGCGTGGAAGTCCAGTCACAAAGTCCATAGATATCCCGTCCCACTTCCACTCCGGGACCTCCAAGGGATGTACCAAGCCTGCTGGTACCTGATGCTCTGACTTCACCTGCTGGCAGGTGAGGCACCGTGAAACGAACTCTGCCACAGCCTTCTTCATGCCCGGCCACCAGTGCTGTCGCCCAAGATCCTGGTACATCTTCGCCACTCCAGGATGTACCGCCAACGGAGAAGTGTGAAACTCTCTCAGCACCTCCTCTCGTAAGGTGACTGGTACCAAGGTACGTCCTCTGAAAAGGACATCGTGCTCTGCTCCAAGGGAGAAACCATCAGGTGCCTGTCCCGAGGATATCTGTGCACGCCACGTCTCACAGTCAACATCCCCATGCTGTGCCTCTCTGACCCGCTGAAGAAGTGGAGGAGAGACTGTGAGAGACTGAAGGAAGGCTGATCCGTCTCTATCCACGAAGGATATCTGCAAAGCGGCTAGCTGCTCTGTCGCCTCCTCAAGTAGCTGGATGCCCGTCCTCCTGCTGAGGGCATCAGCCACCACATTCCCCTTCCCAGGAGTATAGACTATTTCAAAGTCATAGTCCTGGAGGAACTCGAGCCATCGCCGCTGTCTCAGGTTTAGGTCCTTCTGAGAGAAGATGTACCTGAGACTCTGGTGGTCAGAAAAGACTGTGAAGCGCTCGCCCATCAGATAGTGTCTCCATGTCTTCAGGGCAAAGACTACTGCTGCCAACTCCAAGTCATGGGTAGCGTAGTTCTGCTCATGAGGCGTCAACTGACGTGATCCGTAGGCAATCACGGCCCGCTCCTGCATCAGGACACACCCGAGTCCGGTCCCTGATGCATCGCAGTAGACTACGTAACCAACTCCCTCCTCAGGCAACCTCAAGATAGGTGCGCTGGTCAACCTCTGCCTCAGCTCCTGGAAGCTCTGCTGACATCTGTCTGACCACACGAAGGGTTTCCCCTTCTTCGTCAACGCTGAGAGTGGGGCCGCAACTCTGGAGAAGTCCGGCACAAATCTCCGATAGTATCCGGCTAGGCCCAAGAAACTCCGCACCTCTGTCACGCTCTTGGGTGGCTCCCAAGCTAGCACTGCCTCGATCTTCGCGGGATCCACTGCAACTCCCGCCTCAGAAATGACGTGCCCCAAGAAGTGGACCTCACGTAACTAGAACTGACACTTCGAGAGCTTTCCATAAAGCTGGTGCTCTCGGAGTGTGTCTAGTACAACACGCAGGTGGTAGGCGTGCTCCTCCTCCGTCGTCGAGTACACCAAAATGTCGTCGATGAAGACCACGACAAATCGATCGAGGTATGGCTGGAAGATCCTGTTCATGAGGCTCATGAACACTGATGGAGCGTTGGTCACGCCGAAAGGCATAACCAAAAACTCGAAGTGTCCATACCGACACCTGAAGGCCGTCTTCTGCACATCCTCGTCTCGAACTCTAAGCTGATGATAGCCTGACCTGAGGTCTATCTTCGAGAACCACCGTGCTCCCTTGAGCTGGTCGAAGAGATCATCAATCCTGGGTAGCGGATACTTGTTCCTCACTGTCACCTGATTCAGGCGACGATAATCGACACACAGTCGCAAGCTCCCGTCCGCCTTCTTGGCGAACAAAATCGGGGAAGCCCAGGGCGAAACACTGGGTCGAATGAACCCCTTGCCCTGCAAGTCCTCCAACTATACTCGCAGCTCTCGAAGCTCAGCGGGGGCCATCCGATATGCTGGAGTGGATATCGGGGATGTCCCGGGGTACAGGTCAACATAAAAGTCTACCTCTCTACGTGGAGGTAGTCTTGGAACGTCGTCGGGAAAGACGTCCGCGTACTGATCCACCACTGCAAGGAAACTGGGACTCCGCACGTCAACTACTCCCAGGATGAGGCGAGCCAACTGATGAGTGATGGGATGACCTCTCCTCTGCGTGAGTCCATCCTGTGCTGCTAAGGCTCCCTTCTCGCCGGTGAAGGTGAACCTGCTCCCGTCAGTGCGCACACATCGCACCTTGCGCCTAAAGCAGTCAATCTGAGCATGGACCGTAGATAACCAATCCATGCCCAAAATGACGTCGTAAGGCCTCGACGCTGCTACAAGAAGATCCTAGCTGAAGTTCTCGCCTCCTAGAGTAAGCTCACACTGCCGGCACCAGTGCGTAATCGTCGAGTCTGCTCCCGTAGGAGTCTCTAGCCGCAAGGATCGAGCCAACGGCTCTGTCGGAATCTCCGAGCTCCGAACAAGGGCAGTGGCAATGAAAGAGTGACTCGCTCCTGTGTCTATCAGAACTGCAGCAAGGGTGGAATAGACACAGATCGTACCTCCAATCATCTCTGGCGCGCCGTGGTCGTAGGCCTCTGCTGCCTGGAGCTGAGCCTCTCTGCCCGCCAGCTCCCTGTGGTCGGGGCGGGCCTCCTGGTGGTGGTGGTGGCAGAGCCTCAAAGCGTCGCCCACCACCTGCTACTCGGCCAGCTCCTCTGCCTCGTCCGCCTCCTCCCTGCGGACCGCCACGGTCGACCCTCTGCCTCTGCCTGGGTGGACCCTCCACCGTCTGCTGCCCCTCGGTACGACGGGTCGGGCAGTCACGAGCCATGTGGCCCTGCCCGCCGCACTCGTAGCACTGTCTACCTCTCGGAAGGCTGGCTCTGGGCCGGGTGCCCTGCACTGCTGAGCCAGCATCCTGAGGTCGCCTTCCGGAAGGTCTGGTCCGCCTGGAACCCTGAGTCATCCGCCGGCTACCAGCTGCCGAAGACTCCGCTATCTGCCGCCCTGCGGTGGGTCTCGCTGTGGACTCAGCCAGGAAGCTCTCGATCAGGAGGGCTCGCTCCAGTACCCCTTCCTGGGTCGGGATGCTGAGGGAGATCAGCGATGCCCTGATCTCGTGTCTCAAACCCTGCTCGAAGGTCCGGGCCCGGAAGAAGGGGTCCCGTACCATGTCTGTCGAGTACCGAGAAAGGTCGGTGAACCTCACTGTGTACTGAGCGACCGTCAAGCTGCCCTGCCGCAGCTGAAGAAGCTCCTGGATGCGCACTGCTCGGAGGGTGGCCGGGACGAACTCTGAGCGGAAGAGGCTCTCGAAGTCCGTCCAGATGAGGGAGGCCTCATCGTGTACCTGGAGCATCAGGCTCCACCAGCGTCCGGCTGCTGCGTGCAGTAAGCTCGCTTCGAGGATCACCATGAGGTCTGCTGGCGTCCTCACTAGCCTGAAAACTCGGACGACCGCCTCCAGCCAGTCCTCGGCTGCCTGGGGGTCCGACTCCCCACGGAACCTGGGTGGTCGCTGGCGCTGGAACTCGTGCAGAGCTCCGAGGCGTCGTGCGTCGTCAGCTGCCAGTGCTGGAAGCATCGGGGGCTCGGCGGGTAAAGGTACCGCCGGTGCCTCTGCTGTCAACGGGCCCTGTACCGAGGCCTCGTCGCTCGGCGGGCTGTCGTCGCGCCCTACTCTGGGAACCCTAGCTGGCTGCTATCGTCGTGCCATCCTGAAAAGGAAACAAGTATGCCACGGTCAGAACAATATACCTGGTGAGCTAACACAAGTAATCACAAAGAAAACTTGAAACACACATGAAAACAATGTTTTCGTACATTAAGTAAGGAATCAGAA
Organism: Viscum album; assembly: GCA_963277665.1. NCBI lineage: Eukaryota > Viridiplantae > Streptophyta > Magnoliopsida > Santalales > Viscaceae > Viscum > Viscum album. Next base: position 307,042,416 of record OY728136.1, read on the forward strand.
GTCAGGGTCCTGGTGTATGGATACGTCGGCCGCCGCACCAATACTGGACTCCCTGGACTGATAACCACACTCAATACACTAAACACTTTTGCTTCACATAGAAGAAAGATCAGAGTCTGCGGTAGAACCGACCACCTCTGATACCAATTTGTCACGACCCGTCCTCGGGCCCGTGTCGTGACTACCCCAAGCCCGCCTTCCATAGGCCAGGGGCTGGCGACTAGCACCAAGGCGTAAATCCCAACAAAAAGGGAAGGCATTGCCTATGAAAAGTAAACAAGCACCACAGATCAAGCAAGCGGAAAAGTAAACACTAAGTAAAACTGTACAAGCTGTGCTGAAAGTAAAAAGGGGCCGGAAATACAAGCCCAACTGTAAAGTACAACTGAAAGGGAAAACAACAACTGAAAAGGGAAAACTGCAGCGTCGAGCCGTCCTCCGGAAGTCCCACCTAAAGGGTGGGTACAGATAGCCTCCACTGCTCCTCGGGTCCACCTAACCGCTCCGAGTACGTCCCGCCCAGTGGTCCACCTCCAGGTACTGTCCTGCTCCGCACGCCTCCTCCACGATCAGCGCTGTCCGTCGTCTGCAACCAACACCACGAAGTGCGGGCATAGCCCGTGCAGGGGTGAGTATAAGCTACTCAGTAGGGACCCCGAGACCCCCGAAGGTCTCCCGAAATCCACAAAGGAAAGATAGAATCACGAAGTAACATCTGACACGGCTTAGGTATATGCCCATACATATACCTAAGTCTTCAATTCCCGTTCGGCTCCAACGTCCGAGCCCAAGCACAACCCAGTCCACACAGGAAAGCAAAACGTATACCCACGCAGTATAGAGCAACACAATCCACAAAGGAGAGTAACACAAGATCCAGCTCACACAGGTATACTTCTTCGGATGACGATAAAGATGATCATTGAACCATCTAAGTCGTCGGACCCACGAAGGATCGATAGGCACTAACCTTGCAGTGACCCACACAGGATCGGGCCCACACAGGACCTGTAGAAGTTGGCTCACAAAGAACCGCTGAGAGATGACCCACACAGGATCGGGCTCACACAGGACCGGGCCCACGCAGGACCTGTAGGCGCTGGCTCACACAGAACCGCTGAGCGCTGACCCACGCAGGATCGGACCCACACAGGATCGGGCCCACACAGGACCGGTAACACTGATCCACGTAGGATCGCTGAGTGCAGTAGTCGTCGCAGTCCGCTGAGGATCTCTGCACAGTCGTCACCGTAGTCCATTGAGGATCTCTGTACGGTCGTCGTCGGAGTCCACGGAGGATCTCTGCACAGTTGTCGCCGCAGTCCACTGAGGATCTCTGCACGGTCGTCGCTGTCGAAGTAGCAGTCGCAGCCAGCACTAGGGTTCCCGCACACAGCAAGCTCGTTCGGGAAGGTCCGCTCCACGAGCCGAGAGACTGATACATCAACTGACACGAAGTCCAAAGTTGATGTATCCAAAAGTTCCGTATCGTCAACAGGAACTCAACGTCGCAGACGGCGCGTCAATCGGACGCCCGGTCTGAGAGATATTGGCATTTTCGTCCCAGGGGCCCGGTTGGTTTTTAAGGTAAAACCAACCCGAACGCACTCCACCTGCGTCCAAACCTCGGGCGGAGTATGCCAAAAGATCCATCTCACTTAGAGGAATTCAACAAAGCTGACGGCACGTCAATCGGACGTCCGTAGCTCAAGATATGAGCGTTTCCGCTCCGAGGGCCCGGTTGGTCTCGTGTACGAACCAACCCGGCCGAACTCAAAGTATTCCGAAACCTTGAGTGCGATAAACCGAAACGACCGTCTTGATCCAAGGATCGCGTTGCCGCTGACGGCGGGTCGTTTGGAGGCACGAAGCTCAAGATACGGGCGTTTGAACGAAAACGTCCGAAGATGGGGGGTACGGGCCCGGGCCGACCCGGCCCGACCCCCCCTGGGTCGGCCCGACCCGGGTCGACCCGACCCGGGTCCGACCCGGATGGCCCGGCCCGGCCGGCTCGGCCGGGTCGGCCGGCTCGGCTTGGCCGAGCCGCGCGGGTGGAAGCCGCGGGCGCTGACCCGCGGCTTGAGGAAGGACCGCGGCCCGTGTGCGGGCCGCGCTGGTGAGCCGCGGACGCGCTGAGCTGCGTCCGCCCGGATGAACCGGACCCGCGCGCCGTGGGTCCGTTTGGCCGCCGCCGCCGCGGCTGAAGCCGCGGAGAATTTCGTCCGGCGGCGCGCCGGGGCGCCGCCGGCAACTTCCGCGGGCCGCCGGCGTCGCTCCGGTGGCCCGTTTTCCTTCCCGTCTGCGCCGTTGCTCCTCCCGGGATCCGTTCTTTACTGCGGGATCGTCAACCGTCCGCTGCGGCACGTTCCGTCATCGACCGTCAAATCCGCACAAAACGAAGAACGGCGGAGGGTCGTCGGGCCGTGTTCGTTCGGCCCGCACCCTCCGCGTTAGAGATAAACAACCGGGAGAAAAACGATCAACACATGATCCAACAATTTTAATTAAAATAAAATTGTTCATTGAAAACCGGCTTTTTTAATTTTCAAGAACGTTCATGAGAAAATTAAAAAGGGGTAATTTTCCAAAATGAATCCCTACCTTGATGATCGTCGTGCGCGGGCGTTCTTCGCGGAAGAGACCGTCGCGGAAGAGATCGATCGTCGCGTCGTCGCGGGGAAGCGTCGCGTCGTCGCGGATTCCGACGTTGAGTCGGCGAGCTCAACGAATCCAGAACAGCAGATTTAAATTATTAATATTTAAATCTATGTTTCGTTTAAAACCAAAGAAAAGAACTTGAGAGGAAATCCGAAAGCACTCACCTCGAATGGTCGGTGATCGGAGATCGGAGATCGGAGATCAGAAGAGCGTCTCGGGCGAAGGCGTCGTCGATTTCCGGGTTCGGCGTTCTTCATGTTCTTCGCGTTCTTCGCGTTCTTCACGTTCTTCGCGAGGGAGAAGAAGTTGCGAGGGTTCTCCCAAATCTTCTCAAGCGCAAATAACCAGAGGTTAAGCGTTGGTCTTATTTTATTATTACGCCAATGAAATTGAAATACTGGTTAAGAAACGATCCATCAATTCGTTGAATTAATTCAACGAAAGAAACGACCCATTTAATTCACGAAAGAAACAGCCCATTTAATTCATGAAATAAACCGCCCAATTAAATGGTCTGTTAAGAATTTAGAAAACGCGTCGGTTGACTTTCATTAAGACGGGTTTTCACGGGTGCGTTTCTTAGCGGAAAGAAACGGCGGGGCTTGTGCGGGCCCCACCTCACAAATATCCTACCAAGGGGGTAGGATATTTCTGGATAGCATCCTATCCAGTTCAACTCAGTTCAAGCCTCCTTTAAGTGGCTTCAAGTGGCTTCCAAGTGGCTTAAGTGAAATAAAATAAAGCTGTCGCAAAATTATTTTATTTCTTAACTTTAAGCCCGAAAATTAAAAACCACACCCGAGCAAACGCAACTCCGGAAGAGGCGTTTCTAAGCGAATACCGGCGCTGCGATTTCATCGGTGCCCTCAGAATTCGATTCCGGGCACCGGTTCAAAAGTTAGAAAAACCCGCTCGTCCGTTCACTGAACGTACCCGAGCCAAACTTCAGAAAATGATTCCGGGCACACCGGGCCTCGGAATCAGGCGCCGTCAGAAACTGCGTTCTTGTAAAATTCCAAAGAAAATTAAGAAAAAAAAATTTCTTTGAAATTTACGGGTCTTTACATTTATAGTTTTAAAAAGCGATTTTCAAAAAAAATTATTTTCCTCAAGAAATGTTCCATGTAATCTTTCATAATCATTTTCCATCTAAGATGACTTTATTTTATATAACATAAGATTTACCACGAATAAGATCTAAGGAAACTATTCTTATTATTTCTATAAATTTATTATGTTTATGATGAAATAATTTTTATGAAACCTATTTCTCTTAAATGGGTTATACCATGATATTATTCTTATGAAATCCTCTTCTTTTTACACAGGTTATGCTTTGATGAAATAATAAAATGATTATAAAATACATTTCTTTTCATGGGTTCTAATATGATTAATGTCTTAGGATTTTGTTCCACACATGTATTATTTTCAATATATGATGGGTGGGACCTATATCTCCCTCCAATTAATTGGGTAAATCTTTATATATCATGAGATAAACATGATTGAAATGAGGAGTGAACCTAGTTCATTAAGGTAATTTTTACACTATGATAGTTTTGGGAGTGATCCTTGACTGATATGATGGTTTGGGGAGATAACCCATTCAATTATGATAGCCTTGGAAATAATTCTTGAATACTAAGGAAATGATTTTTATGCTTATGTGTACACCATAATTCCATATCTTATGCCAGTGTTATGCTCTTATGGCTCATGTTCTTTTATTCCCTTATGATTCATTTATTATGAAATTCTAATCTTTATGCTATGAATCAATATTATGATCTTTGATATTTAGGGTATAGTTTTCAGACGTTATTCTCATGTTCTCATACCCATATGCACACATTATGTTTAAGTATCTCCCATGTTTACCCTTATCGAGCATCTGAGATAACCCTTTCTTATGTTTCCTTCCCCTAGTTATGAATAAAGTTTTTGGTAGGCTATTCCTAATAACATTACTATGTGATGATATATTTGTGGGAGATATTTAAGATCTATCATGAAATAAGAATATTGTTTTTTTAGTCCCCAAAGACACTGAACTATTACGGTCCACATGCATGTGTTTATGAAATGTATTGAATATTAATATAAAAATATAAGATATTTATTTATGATAAGTTTGGGTCTTTACAATCCCCTAACCTAGTGGAGGAGGGATTCGAAAGTTCACTTATATATAAGCTCTTACATGACAATTCCACCCATTTCCCATGCATTAGTTTTCAACTACTTTCCCAAAAGAGTTTTTTAATAATTTTCCCAAACAATTTCATCTTTAAATCCAATTTCACTAAATCAAAAATTTTAATTCAAAACATGATTTAAAAATAAATAATCCATATTTATTTTCACAGGTGAAAATTTTAGAGGTTTAATAAAAACCTATATTTATTAGAATATACATAATTTTTTATAAATTAATTATTTATCAATCCAAATACGTGATTTCTAAAAAGTACACTATTTAAAAAATAAAAACATATCCATAATTAATTGATAGAAAAATTAAATATTCACACATAATCAATTAAAAAGCATATAAATTTACCATTGATCTATTCAAAAAATAATAAGAGAGGATAAAATCCACATGCCTTATATAAGATTATAGTAATTCTATAAATCTATACTTATATATGACATTTTTAATACAACCTTTCATTTACTATCAGAAAATATCTTGATTTGAAATCCAAAACAATTTCATTAAGGATCTAAATCCCCATGATGGAGATTTCATGCCATGGAATAAAATACATAATACATATAGGATTTTTTACCTTTATTTCAGGTTTGATTCATTAAATGTAAGGAGTGATTCATAATTACATGTAGAAAAACATTCAAAAACACCATGAAACATCTCCATGGTCATGTAATGTTTGATTAGGCATTAAATGAGGGACAAAAAAATATATGAAAAAATACAATATTTTTAAAATAAAATCCAAAACATTTATGTTGCATACACGATTTTCATGCACAATTATTTTACTGTGAACCTAACTATGCATTCATTATTTTCTCAATTTCCTATTATGTATGGTTATCCTATATATTTTTTTAAATTTTTAATAAATTATTCATTTAGTACTACCTTAATTTTTATAAAATATATGGATAGACCACACTATCAATAAACTTTGAACATAATCTATGCATCAACTAGAAATTGCTCCCAACCTCTATTTTTGAACTAGAATAAAGCGAATATCAGAGGAATGTTTTTGAATATAATTTTCTAAGTGTTATAGTATATCATAAATATGACTTTAAAGGTAATTAATATTGATTAAATAATATTTTTATATATATTAATGTTACCCATATTAAGGTCATAAATATCCCCGATGCAATGCATGACACATCATAGATAAATATAAGATGCATCCCACATTTAAAACACATAAAAAATTAATATAAAATTTTGTCAAAATCCATCCCTATGAATTATTTTAGGTATAAAATATACTAAATTAGTAAATATCAATAAAATAACATAAATAAAATTAAAATTTCATCCATATAAAAAAATTTCTATGTAGTACCTTAATGTTATAATTTGTGTATCAATGTCATACAAAAATATCCTAAAATTATTCATATAAAATCATACACATAACAAATCCATAGAAAATATTTATAAATTCAATGATATAATGTTACCAATTCCATCTAAATTATTTATAAATAGTCCAATACATCCACATCGAATGATTTAATTTGTATGCTTAAAATGTAATATTAATACAACTATTTACATATAAAATCATACAAGAAAGACCCATGAATTTTATTGTAATATAAATTATATATAATTAAATTATATACTAAAAAAAGAAAGATTCAACAAAATACATTCAATAATGGAATTTTTGAAAGTTCAATACACCAAAACTAATATAAAAATATTAATAATTTCATTATGTTGTGTTTTAATATCCACTAAACTTAATAAATGGCCCCTTAAAGTGAAACCCTATAAATTGAATTTATTTTTAGATAGGAAACAATAATTTATTTTTTATTAATAAAAATTAATGAAATCATCTTCTCTTTGATTGATTAATAGATTCATTTAGGAATTTAATCTTGAATCTAATGAGAATATTAGTTATCATCATAAAGAGATTCTTAAAACATTTATTTTCATTTTTTCAATAAAAAACATTGTAATATCATTAAAAATATATAATTGAAACTTAAAAAATAAAATTATTCATAAATATTTGTACAAAATATTATTACCCTTATTTATTATATTTTTTTATTAAAACAAAAACCTATGTCAAACTCTTTTATAATATAAGACCTTTTATAAAAAAATAAATTTTTAATTGATTATATCCCATGTGTTGTGCCCAGAACCTATGATTCGGAAGACGTCATATTGAAAATTAAATATGTAAAATAGTTTGGAACATTCATAACATAAGTATTTCCTCCATTCTAGAAATGAAATCCCATAATCAAGAAAATTAAAGAACACACTCAATACACATGGAACACAAGGATTAATATGGTTCAGAATTTAATCCTATTTAATGGGAGAAAAACTTCAACTACAAGTAAAGTGAGAAATAAGAGAGAGAATAGTGAAGTTATAATAGAACCCTCTATATAGTACATCCTACCTAAATATGGATGAAAACATTCTCCAATGCTTCTCATGATAAAGTATTATCACATGTGATCTAACTATGTTTCCAACATGTAGTAGATTAAGGGACTTGGATAGATTCCTAAGTCCCTTTAGATTCCCTCCATCCTATTCTTACTATTCTAATTTTAGTTTAATACCCCTTTAGACTATGACCTCTTACCTCCTACAGTAAATCATTTATAACTTTATCACTTTACCACATCAGACAGATCAAGTGACTGGTGCCCATTCTTTTATAGACAAGCTATACAATAACCGAATAATCCTTCTAGTTACACCACATTTTAATATTCATGGAATTCATTCTACTTGATCAAGATGATTGGTAGATTACCACCACCTCAACTAATTCATCCAATTAATAATGAAATCTTAAAATTCTTCACCACTATTTATGTATCATTTTATTATTTCATAAATAAATCATTCAACTTTCTCCCTTGATCCCATGTCTAGATTCAACCTTCTCTCTATATTAATCTTTAGTATCCTTTCATATTAATATAATGAAACATTTAAAACCCCATGGTTACTCCTAATCAAGATCAATTTAATCTTTCTTAGAATCCATAAAAAAGTTGTTTCTTATTCCACCGCTTCCTCTAAAATACAATGTTGGATCTAAAACTTCCTATTATGTCACTTCTTCTTGAAGTGGTTTCTACTTGCACCACTACTCTAGATTCTAGACATTCCAAGTGCTTAGTGATTCTAATTAATCAAGTTTATCAAAATTTACTTCAAAAATTATATTTCTATAATTTATAGCTCTTTACTATAAAACATTTTTAACTTAAAAACCTAACAATCTGTCACTTGAGATATATTTGTATGGGTTAAGCCTAACAATCACTCAGTTGAAGAAAACATTCAATTATTCACTAAATCCTTTGTCCAATTTCTCTTAGTCCTTACATATATATGTATTTTATAATGTCCACTGAGTTATAAAGGAGGAACACCAAATTTATCATTAAATTTGATCACCCATAGTCATGGAAACACCTAGGTCAAGTACATCTAGGTCCACTAAACACTATTAATATAAAACACCACCTAACACTCATTATTAGAAGGAATTTCAATATATATACCTTTATGGAACTAAACTTTGTTTAATAATTTTATCCTAATTGTAATTTATACTAGATACATATTCCATAAATAACTATCACTATTTCAAACTACATAGACTTCCACTATTTTGGGATTTTTTGTTCTTCATTTTCCTTAAGGAAATAAGAAGTTATTTTTTCATTGAGCAATGATCCCCAGTAGTCCTCATAAAAAACCTAAGGAAATTACTCTATTTGGTATTATATCTTCCCGAATTTATTCCATGCATCCAAAATCCTTAGATTATGGTACTTTTTTGCATTGGTGAATCCATAGAACCTATACTCTTTTTGGAACTAATCTTATAGAAATTTTGGTATCTACAAATAGATAAAATCCTAGAACAATTTAGAAAATTACTTCTAAATTTAATCCTAAATAATACTAGGAATAAATTGGTCATTTTTTCTCAACTCTTCTCAATTCTAATCCTTTACAAGATCCTCCACCATCACAGAACATATTTCAAACACTAAAAATATTCTATATGTTGATATTCAAAAATTTAGAAAAAAATAAGTCTTTCATCGCCACTCATAAAAAAGAATCCCAATAAAGGACTTTCAGATGTCATTATTCTTCATTAAAATGATGTGTTTGTGGATTACATCCACTGAAGAATTTTTACTGAGAGGTTTGGTACATTTTATCTTTCAAATTATCTACCATGAGACCAATAAAATTAAAAAAACAGTCTCCTTTCCTCTATGGTTCATGATTAAATTAATGTTTGAAACAAACCTCAGATTTGAACTTGAAAAGAAACACTAAAAGAACCTGTGGGAATTTTTTATAATGGTACAATTGTATAATGACATTACATGAGAATGAACCAGAATACTTTTGATCCTTGGTTCCTCTATATTATATGAAGATTACCTTATACTAATTCCCAATATTACAATCGTTGAAAGTTCTATACTCCTTATTGTTGATCTTCAATATAACTTATAAACTAGGGATTCCATCATCTTTATCACTAAAGTGTATAAAATACCCACTCCATGACTCCCTAATTTTTAGAGTTTCCTTTATGGAATACACTAATCCTTCATAAACCTTAGTTTGAAAGAAATATTGACTTCAATTTTCCCCCACAATGGAACTCCCTAAAATAATTCACTCATACTATTCATAAACCTTTAGTAAACAAAATAATAATGTTATACTATTCTATTAATATCTAGAACTTATGAAACCTTGATATATTCTACATAAATTTTAATTTTAGTAAGTATTCATTCCATGATTCTGACAGAAACAATACTCTTACATAATATTGAGAGTATCCCAAATCCAAAGGTGTCACCCTCTAAAAAACATTTAGATATAAATTAACACACATCCTCCCTTATCTCAAATGTAAATTTAAAACCCTATATTAAGTGGCTCAATAATTTTAGAGACTCTATGGAAATCATATAGGATTTATTTATAAATTTTAAAATATAATATTCAAATTAAACCTCTAAAATCAAACCATCCAAAATGGGATTTCAGTTCCTAAAAAACTTCTCCAACTGATTCTTCCTCTCCCACTTCAGTGATAGCTGTGGAACTGGGCTAGAATGAATCTCATAGAATCACTCTCATTAAATAATTTTCCTAGCATTGACATCAACTCTAATGTAAACTTAATCCTTCATGTCATGTAGCCATATTCTAGGAAAAAACCTTCAAAAAGTCCCTCTGATTTCTCTCAAGATGATTCTTCCCATTCCCCTTTACCTCAATTGTATCTTAACACCATCAATCCAAAACTTTAATTTTCTATTTCCATTCCTTTAAGATGATGAGTGTAGGGACCTCAACCCCAGTAACCCAGAGCTGGTGTCTACTTTATTACATTGGAACTAAATACAAAAGATCACATCCCAAATAACTAAATAGTTTAGTAGTCTTGGTAAACTAGATACATACATGATTCCAAAATTACATTTGAATACAAAAAATTATAATATGATTTTTTTAGAATATCATTATTTTTACTAGAATATCCTTTCATATCATTTATAGTGAATTTCCAGGATTCTTGTGAATGGAAAAAAATAAGGGCGAGCTCAAATGCTCAGTAAGGGTTACATACAAAAAAATATATCATGAGTAAATAAATAATGATAAATATGTAATAATAAATATGGTAAGGTAGATATCTGAACACAAATTTAATTTAATCAATAAATTAAATATTAGGATTAGATAAGGCACAATCAATATGGAAAGGTAAACAACTGAAAAAATATTCCATTTAATCAATAAATTGAGAATGAAATGCATCTAGATATAACATCATTGCGAAAATATCATGGATAATAATAAATGAATTCTTAATGATGGAAATACTTAATTATTGGATTTCATGATCTTAGGTATCATGATATATCTACTATAAAGACCTTTCACAAGACAGTTTAAAACTGATAGGTAAGTATGCATCAGAAACTCATTTAACTATGGCTATCCAACTGATTCATCTCATGAGACTACTGATGAATTGAGGGGATATCTATAACTAGGATCCCATATCTAAATGTATAAAACATTCCTCATATATCTAATGATTGATTTAATTCATGAATAATTTTCCCTATAATCAAATATTCGTATTGATTAAAGAATAAAAATTTATCAATATTCCTCAAGATATTCAAATAACTTTCAAAGTAAGAAATATATGTAAAAATTGTTTATGGTATAAATAATAATCATATACATGATATAAATAATATGGTTATTTAAGATAAATTTAATTTAAAATGAAAAATGATCATAAGAAAGTGATTGTCTCAAGAGAAAGTTAACTGTAAGAACTTGGTTCTTACTTTAAGGTATGGTTTTTTCTTCTGTTTTTGAGTTGTTTTCGAGATAATAGGAAAAAATTTGGTAGTTCTGGAAATTTCCAAGTTACACACCAAGTACTTCCCAATACACACTGTGTACCCTTGCCATGTGAGAAGGCCATACATGGCATGAAGGGGTGTTGGCTGGAAAGAGATGTTTAACCAAGTACACGCCGTGTAATCCTAGTACACGCTGTGTAGTCTAGCCATGTATGGGGGATATACATGGTGTGTGGGTATGTCAGCGAGTTAGAGGAGAAAAACCAAGGACATGCCGTGTAGTTCCTTGTACACACCGTGTAGTCATGTCGGCAGGTCATCAATGAATTTTTAGCAATCTTAGGAACAATAAAATGATACACACAACATGTACTCATATATACATGCTGTGTATTTTATTTTTTTCCCATAAAATGGGAAGTAGCCTTGTTTTGAGGTATAGGGGATAGGGAGTCGCCAAGTTTCTTGAACCAGGCTACCAGAGCTTCAATACCTTCTAAATCATTCATTCGAAGTCGGATTCAAATGTTGTCAGATCCATTGGAACCCCATCGGTAAGGTCTTGATTCCCCTTGATCCATTCATCTTGATTTATGTTCTAAACTGAGTTACAGTGGTTTGAGAATTAATGCTCGTTTTGTATATATAATATGTTTTATACCGAATTAGATGATGTTACTGGATGAGGTTCATCGTACGAGTATGAGGTAGGTGGTGCATACCTTGTTTTGTGTTTTCGTGGACATTTGGTTGGTACAGACTTTGGCGCATCTTCGGGTATTTTTTAGCAGGAAACATTTTATCTTCTAGTGGATATTGAATTAATTTTTGGACCCATGGGATGCCTTTGGGCATACCTTATTGCCTAAATTTATTGAGAAAGGCTGAGCAAGAGGTCGACACTCATTGGGACATTTTGGCCCGAGGTGCCAAAATGGTTATAATTGGTCTGCTTTGTTTTTAAACTGGTATGTTAAGGCATTATTAGGCTTGTTAGAGGCATTAAAGACCTCAGTGCTGCTGTGTGATAGCCGTTGGGCTAGTGTAATTCAACTATTTAGATTGTTTTTCCTATTTATGTGATTTTTTAAAATGTGATAAATATGTAATTACTGAATTGCATATTCTAGAACCTTTGGGTTGCATTGGGAATGACCTGAATATTCTTGAGTGATGTTGATCACAGGTTAGGCTTGGCCCGGATTACTTGAGTGGTTTGACCACAAGATTGGGCGTCATGGACGTCGGATTGAGGCAGTGTGACTGTCAGGTTGGGCATGACCCATGTTACTTGGATGGAAAGTCTATCAGATTTTAGTGACATGGTTGTAGGGACATGAGGTGTCAGAGATGTTGTGGCTTGGGTTATTTATTTTGTTATTACCACTCACCCATGACTTGAGTCACGTTCACATAGGCTGAATCAGTGATGAGGTGGTTTTGACCACTCATGTGGGTAGAGGCCCCCGATAGTTGCGGTTTAGGTACCATTGGTTTGGGTGTGCTTACCGTAGGAATCCATGTGGAAGGTGAGGAGAATTTGGTTGGTAGTGATGATGCTACTGATTTATGAGATTGAGGGTAGATATCGCTATTTCCTCTGATTATTTATTTAAGGATAGTCATCACTGTTCCTCCGATTATTATTTGAGTACAGACATCATTGTTCCTCCGATTAAGATAGAAATCGCTGCTACTATGGTTGTTGTGCCATGGGTAGACATGAGCTTTCAATCATGGGTTAATATTGTTTGGGTGTGCCATCAGAACGTCAGTACTTGAGGCATGAGCTATCAGGAGGTACGTGGTGCCGAGTTATATGACTAAGATTCGGACATTGGCTGAAGCAGGTGACACTCCATGGTGGCTGCTGAGCACCAGTGGAAGTTGTGTTTACATTATGCATTGTATTGTTTACTTTCCTTATAGATTAATGCCTATTTAAACACATATACTCGGTACACACCATTGGGTGGTATCCTACTGAGATTCATATCACACCCTACACAGGTCCTTTGGGACGCGTGTAGAATTTATGGATTTACATGCATGAAAGAGATTAGCTTCAGGAGCTAGATCATATTATCTATTTCATGGAGATGGTATGGACCTTGAGATCATGCCTAATTGGATTTTACTTTGTTTTATCTTTCATTATGTATCAGCATGTTTACTTTATTTTGTAGCTACTGTTGGTTATCCATGGGCTCCATTTTTTATTGATATGTATGACCTACCATGGATGAATGTTTTTTTTGTTTCATTAGATGTTATAAGTGGTGTTCAACATGATGTTTTACTTACATTCCAATACACTTGTTTCTATATTGCTTACGCTGGTTTATCAGTTATTGATTGTGCTTCTTCTATGCGGGTCTGGTTCACGTCTATAGAGTCTCTTATTTTATATTATACTCAGTCCAATACCTTATTTTCCTCTAAGAGGGTATAGCCTCCCCACTATACCTATTTACACCATCACAACCTTTAGCGTTCGGGGAGGTTCACCTAAGGTGGTAATGCCTGACCCTTTTAGCACTGTTCGGGTGGCTGTTCGGGTATGGGACATTACAAAGTGGTATTAGAGCGGTTGTTTTTGACAGGGATTTAGTAGCAACTTTTGATTGAATACTAATGTGCTCAAGACTGCCTTTTTATTTCTACTAGTTTTAATATTTGGAATATGGTATCCTAGAGATAGTTCGTAACTGGAACTGGGTTTCTAGATTGTTCTTGGGTGCCTACAGCTCCAGGTACAAGGGAGAAAGAAATTAGAGCTTGTCCCAGTATGTAAAGGCGTGATTGTTTGGATTTTGGTAGGCACGCTTTTAGAGTATTTAAATTTCATAACTACATGTATGCTTTGTGAAGTGATAATACCATGTGAATAATATCAATTTCCATGCTATAGATGTTTTTGAAATGTGAAAGGTAAAATTCCTGATATAATTTCTTGTTTATTTCAAAGTAATATTCCATGCTTTAAATTATGTAAATTTGCATGTGGTAATACATTTGGGTTAGACTAGTATGTGAGTAGGTAGGTACTATGACTAAGGTAATTTTGATTACTAGTATTGGGCATCCTTGACGTCGGTTTGAGGTAGTGTGGATATTAGGATTGGGTGACTCAGTCATCGGTTTGAGGCAACGATGGTTATCAGGATGGGCATGGCCTAAGGTACTTTTGATACTTGGCTCTATTGTGGATGGGTAAGAAGGCCATGAGACTGGGATGACATGGGGAATGGTTTCAGTGGGGGAGAGTAAGGCAGGTTCCTCCTAGACGGATCGATGATATGTCAGGCAGGTGATGGTATAGTACCGTATGAGTATGATCAGGTTCAGATACTTGAGGGGCAGGTTGAGCATGAGCTAAAGGTACATGCTCAGGGACAAGATTAGGTTCAGGATCCAGTGCAAGCAGAGTAGTATCCAGGTTTGGAAGTGTTTGGGCCATGGCTTGACGATCAACTTCGGTCTAGTCTGGTACGTGTCTTGTAGGGATCGACAGAGGAATGCATGTTATAGATCCATCTATGGAATATCTAATGAGGGAGTTTCAGTCACAACACCCACCAATTTTCCAGGGTGAGGGTGGTCCACAGGTGGCTGAGAACTGGATAAAGAGCATGAAGATGATCTTTGAGCAGCTCAATATGCCTCCAGGGTGGAGGGTCAAGTTGGCGATGTACATGCTAAGAGGACCGACAAAGTGTTGGTGGGATGTGTAGGTACAGGCTCACAAACACAAAGGAATGGAATTGAAGGACTTCGAGGATAGGTTTTTCAAGCAATTATTTCCAGAGACACTGAGGGAAGAGAGAGCTTGTGAGTTCTTGAACCTCCAGCAGGGTGAAATTTCCATCATGGACTATGCAGCTACCTTCACTGAGGTGTATTTATTTTCACTAGGTATGGTAAGCGATGACACCTTGAGGTTGAGGCATTTCAAGGATGGCTTACAACATGCCATTAAGATACATGTAAACATCTCCAGGTTGACCTCATTCTTGGAGGCGGTGAATCAGGCACTCATAGATAATGTAAAATTGATGAAAAAATCCCATTTGAGCCAGTTAGTGGCTTTAGGTGATGGTTTAGATAGTAGGAAGCGATGTCGGGATGAGTTTCAGTAGGGTATTCAGGCCAAGGACTCAGCTAGACGAACTCGTTGAAGTTCATCAGTGGTTTGATTTCAATGTGGGTAGCTAGGGCATGTACAAACTCAGCGTGATAGGCCTCCAAAGGAGTTCCAAGCATGTGGATAGGCCAAAAATATGGATAGGTTCTGCAGACATCCTTCTTAGACAACCGACAAGTAGGGACCAAGATGGACTGTGGTTTTTGTGTTAATTTAGGACCAGTACCAAGTGAGGGTAGCCGAGGCTCAGATTCACGCTAAAGACATGGTAGAGACAGCGGGACCCAGCTGAGGGGTCAGTGGCCAGTGACTAGAGTAGCATCGTAGGGAGGTCAGGCATCCGGTAGTCATACTTTAGGCCAGGTGCACACCGTGGAGCTTCCAGAGGCTGAGTAGGCTAGTGAGCTGATGACGGTCAGAGGTATGCTGTGGGCATGGCCGTTATTTTCATGTTTTCATTTTTTTCTAGCCTATTGAGGCATGTCCGTTTTGAGTGCATGAGGTAAACATGATTTATTTAGACTGACTAGATGTTGGTCAGTGGGATTGGTACCATTGTGAGTGTGTGATATATTTATTTATATGTTTGAGATGCGTGTCATCAGTAGCATCGAGGATGCAGGTTACTTGAGGTGCATGACACTGGGTTTTGTTTTGAGCATCCATGGGATGCAGGACCTCATAGAGGCAGACACCGATGCGATGTGAGATATGTTTGGGTGTCAAGAATGATACAGGAGCACCTTATGAGGTGAAGGGGTGAAGAGGCGTCATAGGAGGACCATGAGTCCAGAAATAGGTCATTGGAACTTTGTTTGATTTGATTTTGGGCTAGATTATTCTAGAGTTTTCTTCACCACCCTTGGAAGGGAAATTCGGGGATGAATTTCTTTAAGGGGGGAAGTCTGTAAGAACCTGATTCTTACTTTAAGGTAAGAGTTTTTTTTTCTGTTATTGAGTTGTTTTTGAGATAACTGGGAAAAACTGGGCAGTTCTGTAAAGTTTCAGTTTACACGTTGTGTACTTCCCAATACACGCCGTGTACCCTTTCTGTGTGAGAAGGCCATACATGGCGTATAGGGGTGGTGGCTGGAAAGAGATGTTTAACCAAGTACATGCTGTGTAGTCTAGCCGTGTATGCAGGATATACATGGCGTGCGATTATGTCGGTTAGTTAGAGGGGAAAAACCAAAGACACACCATGTATGACCTTGTACACGTTGTGTAGTCATGTCTGTAGGTCCTCAGTGAATTTTCTATCGTCTTAGGAATAGTAAAATTATACACATGGAATATACTCATACATACACACCGTTTGTTTTATTTTTTTCACTTAAAATGGGTAGTAGACTTTTTTTTTGAGGCAGAGGGCATAGGGAGTCACCGGGTTTCACGAACCAGGCCACCAGAGCTTCAATCCCTTCCGAATCCTTCATCCGAATTCAGATTTGAACGTCGTCATATCCATTAGAACCCCCTCAGTAAGGTCTTGATTCCCCTTGATCCTTTCATCTAGATTTCTATTCTAAACCGAGTTATAGGGGTTTGAGAATTAATGCTTGTTTTATAGATCTACTATGTTTTAGACTAAATTAGAGGCTGTTACCAGATGAGGATCATCATATGAGTATGAGGTAGGTGGTGCATACCTTGTTTTGTGTTTTCATGGAAATTTGGGTAGAGTGACCTTTGGTGTGTCTTCAGGTATTTTTGAGCAGGAGCTATTTTATCTGATATTGCATATTGAATTAATTGCTGGACCCATGGGATGACTTTGGGCATACCCTATTTCCTAAATTGGTTGAACAAGCCCGGGCAAGAGGCCGATGCTCATTGGGACATTTTGTCCTGGGGTACAAAAATGGTTATAATTGGTCTGTTTTGTTTTTAAACTGGTATGGTAAAGCATGATTAGGCTTGTTAGAGGCATTCAAGACCTCAATGCTACTGTGTGATAGCCATTGGGTTAGTGAAATTCAACTATTTATATTTTTTTTCCTGTTTATGTGATTTTTTTAAATGTGATAAATATGTATATGATGAATTGCATATGTTGGAACCTTTGGGTTGAATTGGACATGAACAAAATATTCTTGAGTTATGTTGATAATTGGTTGGGCTTGGTCCGGATTACTTGAGTGGTTTGACCATTGGATTGGGCATCATGGATTTCAGATTGAGGTAGTGTGACTGTCAGGTTGGGCATGGCCCGAGTTACTTGGATGGAAAGGCCATCAGATTTGAGCGACATGGTTTCAGGGACATGAGGTTTCATAGATATTGTGGATTGGGTTATTTATTTGGCGATTACCACTAACCCATGACTTGAGTCATGTTCACATATGTTGACTCTGTGATGAGGTGGTTTTGAACACTCATTTGGGTAGAGGCCCCCGATAGGTGCGGTTTAGGTACTATTGGTTTGGGGGTACTTTCCGTAGGAATCCATGTGGAAGGTAAGGAGCCTTCGATTAGTAGCGATGAGGATACCGAGTTATGATATTGAGGGAAGATATCACTGTTTCCTCCAATTATTTATTTTAGGATAGACATCATCGTTCCTCCGATTATTATTTGAGGATAGACATTGCTGTTCCTCCGATTATTATTTGAGGATAGACACCGTTTCTCCTATGGTTGTTGTTCCATGGTAAGATGTGATCTTTCGATCATTGGTTACTATTGTTTGGGCAGGCCATTAGGACATCAGTACTTGAGACACGAGATTTTAGGAGGCACGTGGTACCAAGTTATATGACTGAGATTACGGCATTGGCCGAAGCAGATGACACTCCATGGTGGCTGCTGAGCACCAATGGAATTTGTGTTTACATTGTGCATCATACTATTTACTTTCCTTATAGATTCATGCCTTCTTAAACACCTATACTAGGTATGCACCATTGGGTGGTATCCAACTGAGATTCGTCTCACACCCTACATGGGCCCTTCGGGAAGCATGTAGACTTTATGAATTTAAGTGCAAGAAAGAGATTAGCTTCAGGAGATAGATCATATTATCTTTTTCATGGAGATGGTATGGAAATTGAGGTCATTCCTAACTAGAGTTTACTTTGTTTTAGATTTCTTTATGAATTATAATGCTTACTTTATTTTGTAGCTACTGTTGGTTAGCCATATGCACCATTGTTTATTGATATGTATGAACTGATGTGGATTCATGTTTTGTTGTTTCAGTAGATGTTATAAGTGTTGTTCAGCATGTTGTTTTTATTACATTTCTCTACACTTGTTTCTATAATGATTTTTCTGGTTTATCTATTATTGATTGTGATTCCTATATGAGGGTCTAGTTCGCATCTTCAGTGTCTCTTATTTTATATTATACTCAGACCAATACCTTATTTTCCTCCAACAGGGTATAGCCTCTCCACTATACCTGTTTACACCCTCATTGCTAGTCAACAACATTTGAAATTCGGGGAGGTGTTCCTCCAAGAGGGTATAGCCTCTCCACTATACCTGTTTACACCCTCATTGCTAGTCGACAACATTTGAAATTCGGGGAGGTGCACCTAAGGTGGTAACACCTGACCCGTTTAGCACTGTTTGAATGTCTGTTTGGGTCCGAGACATTACATTAACAATCAAAACATTAAACATAAAATGATTGGAGACCATCAATTCATCTGGAATATAGTTTTTAATTATAAAATCATGAATAAATAGGTATTCCTATTATATAAATCAAGGTATAATTATATACACAACATAAAAGTTAATAAGTGCATATTAACAAATAACTCTTAATGAAAGGGAAATTAAGATGAAATCCCTTACAACGATCATAACATTGAAGTGAGAATTAATAAATGAATCAATTATGTGTATCAAATGTAAATCCAAATATTTTTTTTAAATAAAATAAAATATAATCAAAATTAATTACACACATAATATAATAATATCAAATACAATGAAGAAGTAATATAACCCAATAGAAAGACATTGAGTTATGAAATTATTTACCACATGGTAAT
This sequence comes from Viscum album, assembly GCA_963277665.1. Taxonomy (NCBI): domain Eukaryota; kingdom Viridiplantae; phylum Streptophyta; class Magnoliopsida; order Santalales; family Viscaceae; genus Viscum; species Viscum album. The sequence goes on from OY728136.1 coordinate 307,061,853, forward strand.
TTTGAAGTCAAATCCACTTGGATGAAATAATTCAAATTGAAACTTAAAATACCATGAAGTATGATGGATTCATGATATTACATATAAAATTTTAAGTATATACACTACATAAAATAAATTAGTTTTATAATATTAGAATATTTCTCAATGAATGGAAAATGAGACGAAGTCCGTTACAAAGATCATAACATTGAAGTGAGAATTAATCAGTGAATAGATTATGTGTATCCAATTTAAATACACATAAAAAATTTAAATACTAAAATAGATAGTCAAAAGTAATTACACACATAATATTATAATATCAAATACAATAAAGAAGTAATATAACCCAATGAAATGAAATTTTGTTATGAAATTCTTTACCACATGATAATTTCCAATTTAAATAACATTGGATGAATTAATTAAAATTAAATTTTAAAATATCATGAACTATTAATTAATCATGACATTAAATGTAAAAGGTTCCTTATTTACACCATATAAAATAAATTAGGTGCATAACATTACAATATGCCTCAATGAAGGGAAACTGAGATGAAGTCCCTTACCTCAAGTCTAATTTCCTTCATACGTGTATGTAACTCCTATATAATAAATATTGGTTTATTATAAATATTTTCTAGAATCATATTAATACTTATAATATCATATATTATCCCCTTAAAACATTTTACCACCAATTTGTTAATAATACTTCATTATTTTCATTATTCCAGTTGTTAATTGCGTTGTTTTCTCATGCATGTTTTGTCATGAATGTTCCAATTCTTGTGTATAGGATATATATACACCATATAAATAATTATATTAATTTTATAAATATAATATTTACTCATTATATACATTTTTAGATTCATTATTTAATTTTGGACTAGGAAAATGAATCGAATCGCTTCGTGGAGACGTTAGGCCGTACATACGCATGAGGTAGAATATCATTCCCTTAACGAGTGAAAGAGTAAAGAAGTGGGTGATATATTAATTTTATAGAATCAATATCATGTCATATATGTCAAATATATTCATTAATTTTATTCTTACTAATTTCCATGTAATGTTTAATTGAAAAATGAATCACTTCGCTTCACGAGGTGGTAATCTACCATACACATGAGCGACATTATTGCATTTTAAATGACATGAAAATTAAGATGGTATATATGATATTATAATTAAATAAGTATAATAATATCATAAATTATATATATATATATATTAAATCCATGATTATATAAAATCATGAGATGTGTTGATGGAAAACGAGTTACATTGGTTCGCGAGGCGGTAGTCCTCCATACACATGATCGAAGATTTCATCTCCCATTTGATAGAGGAGATTGATAAATATTATTCCATCAAAATTATAACATATACATATATTTCATAAATTTAAATACATAATTTAATGTGATAAAAAGAAGAAATAAATTAAAATAGATTCGTTAAGACAATTACCTTGTCTTAGAGAATCCTCCTTTGGATCTCCAATTAAAGACCCTATAATTAGTCTTGTGGGAAGACTGGTATCTATAGAATATAGATAAAGATGTTGGGGACATATTTTTTTAGGGTTTGTTTAAAAAAATGGCTTGATAGGTTTAAATAAGTTAATGGAGGGGGTGACCATTTATAAGTGGGGGAGAGGACACACATAGAATTTTTGAAATGAATGAAGTGTAACCATGTTTTTCACATGCCAAAAGGCTCCAAAATGGGCCATTATCGATTCTTATATGTGATAAGGTCTAAATGTGGCCATAAAATTGGTTTTGGAAAAGTTTTAGTTAATTTTTAACCTTTATCTTCTTAGTTTAACCCATGGTAAACCCGTTTTTACATTAACTACGGTAAATAATTTTTAGAAATTTTACTATTCATAATGTTAAAACATTAAGTTGACTATAAGAACCCAATTATTTCTTGAGTTATGAGATATTTTAATTTATTTCCATATTTATATTTAAATTCTTTTTTATGGACTAACGTGAGTACCATTTGAGGTCATGGTGGTATCAGGGGTGTCTGAGGCCTGTTCAGAGTCCGAAGCTTGAGGTTTTGGATAAAAAAGACATGCCGCATGGTTAGTAGAAATTGTACAGGCTAGGATGCATGGTCTAACTAACTATTCATGGCCTGAAAAAAGGGAAATAGGATCTTTCATGGGTTATCAAACTATGTGGATAAATGTGTATGCCTATGCGATGGCCTCTGCCACTTTTAATAGTGGAAAGAGACACATTTTTCATAGGATTAGTCAAACAGTGTGCACTTACCATGTGAGGTTCCCCTCCTTACAGTGAAGGGAATATAATTGGTGCATGGTTTGACCAAACTTTAGGGAAAACCTTGTGGCCTATTATTTTGAAGAAAATTGACCATTTTTCTCTTAAAATGTTTATAATCTAAAATATATTCTCATTTCTCTCATGTTGGATATCGCTGAGGATGGGAGAGATCCTTTGAATCTCAGAGCATAGATTTTGATCCCTCTCCTCCATCCGAACTTAGAATCGAACACCATTGGTCTCATTGGATTCACACTGATAAGTACTACAATATTCTTGTTCCATTATTCATTTAACTTCAGATCTATGGAGTCAATTAAGTGAAAGCTAATATGCCCTATTTTCTAGTTTTTCTTCCATTCTTAGTTTTTCTCCTGATCTGAGTCAAATCAGAAGTTGATTCAAGATGATCACTCTACTACAGACCAATGATAGGTGGTATCATGATTTTTCCTTAAATTTTAGGTGTTTATATACATATTCTATTATTTCATGCACCCAATTTTCCATGCAACACCCTTAAAATGGAATTTATTCCTTGATTAAAATGGATAAATATCACCTATGTAATTAATTAGACCTATTGATAAATGATTAATGGTTATGAACCTTTAATTGGAACCACCACTTAGGTGCATTTTTTAATTAATTGGACCGCCATGGGTGGCATGTGAAATTTATTACCTTTTCAGTGTGTCATTTACCCCATTCCGTGGGATATTGAATGATGAATTGTAAATTATAATTTGAATTGATTATAGATAGGGAATGGAAGACCATGTCCCTAGGCTATGGTCATGTATTTTCTTGCTTAATCATGCATTTCTTATTATATTAATATTCCCATGTGTGAAAATTAAGATTCTAAGCCTTCTATGCTTAGCCCATGCTTGATCCACCTTTTGAGGTAAGGTTAAATTAAAATGATCAGGGTGATGAAATTTGAAATAATTAAATGTTATTGATTGAGTGTTTATTACATTCCTTGGGAGACACATGGGTTCTCATACGAACTCCATGAAAAAATTATTTTGGCTACTACCTTACTTACCCTTGAGTGACACTTGGAATCCCTAGTAGACTTCCAAGGATGAAATTAGTGGATTTACTATCACACGCTTGGGTGAAACTTGGAATATTTAAATGTAATGACAAGTATAGAATCAGAGAGAAGTTAATTATATACACCATGGGTGACACTTAGGCTCTCTTAGAGGAATGCCAAGGATGAACTCAGTGAGTGGTGACATTATACCATGCCTAGAGTGATACTTGGGTTCTGATGAGGATCGACATAGACTGTCTTGTAAGGTGTTTGGATCACATTATGCCTGGAACAATACCTAGATTCCAAATAAGGAATGTGAAGTATGGGCTCAGGTTGTTAATTGAATAATTAATGAAATGATTTATATGATGTGTCTACCAAGACAAAGAACAAGATTTGATTTGGTTAGAGCCTTATACCCCATTGATGACATGGTTAGAAAAATCTTGATCACATATCATTATGGGGGATGATGGGCTATGCACTAGGACCTGATACATGATTGTAAAATGAAAAAGGATAGATTTTTTATTCATATAATCGATTATAAATTGATACAAGACTTATTGTTTATTCAGAGACTTTATTATAAGTTAATACATGACTGAATTTTTATTCAGAGACATTCCGTATAAAGATGAGGTCGGTAGTAGAGGATGGGTGTCTATGCGAACCTATACCTTAATGGGTTTTTTACACACAACACTTATTTTTCATATTCTATTATGACCTACACACTGTTATTGTTATATATTCATTGAATGGAAGGAATTATACATTATTGGTAGTGGTCTACTAGGGTTTTATCTCACACCCTACTTGGGCCACCTTTGGTACCTGAGAATATTACATGACTGCATGTATGGATAAGGTAAAGTTTTCTACTATTGGTTTTTTATTTCTTCCTAGGAGTAGGGTAACACAAGACTGAGATGAGGGTCATGGTGATAAATCAGATAGTTTTGGCCTTTTTGGTATTTTGTTACATGTATTGTACTATTTTATGGATACCAGCTTTGAATTCTTTTTAGACATATTACATGATCATAATTTTATATGAGATTTCTTTTGGTATTATTTTATATATCTATATTTGTATTTTTTCTATTGTCTAATTGATTTAATAATTCCCCTATTGATTATATTAATTATTCCATTGTGTTTCACTCTAATAAGAGGGTATAGTCTCCCCATAGACACACTATAGGCCCTTACTGCTAGTTGACATCCTCTAGAGTTTATGGAGATGCGTTTGAGGCCATTTGGCCAATTGGGTTTGGGGCACCGTTCAGTGGCATTTGGGTCCGGGACATTACAAAGTGATATCAAAGTGTTTCTTTTCCACATTACCATTTGACGATAATATATAAGGGATTAAAAAGGTAATGAAATTTTTTAATGAGATGTTTTTGGGAGTAGCTAACCCATATACATAGAATATCCAAATTTCCTTAAATGAAATTTTTTGTTTTCTGGATTTATGATTTTATAGTTGATTTGATTCCACTATTGAGTGATTCACTTGAATTATGATGTGATTATTAGTATGATTCTAGGTTAAATTTTGTTGAAACCCAATGAGATGAGGGTATTCCATCTCATGCATCATTTTAAGCACTTTATAGGATTCATATGACATATATTATGTCATTCCATATATGATGGATTTCTTGATGGTATGATGTTATGAGATGTTCCATGATTGATATACCTACTATGTGATAGATATTTTTTTATAGGGAACTGAGAAAACATGGTTGGTACATAGAGTTCCTATCATAACCTAAATAGTGTTTTCCTGATTAGGATACATCAAAAACCCTAAGCAGCCAACTATGGAACATTGATTCATGGACCATTGCTCACATGGACTGAACGTGTTATGGCATGGATTAAATGGACGCCATATTTTGGTTGATTTGGAGTATGGTCCCTTTTGGATCATAAGTAGTGAAAAATTTCGTTCAAACATTTTAAAAGGGGATTTTGGTATAAACTTGAATATGAATTCAAGTGAAACTGAAATAGAAAATAGAGAACTTAACCCATACCCAACCTTAGCGTGGGCAATATGCACTATCTCTTACTTTCTTATGACCTGTATGTCACCAGACATGAATCTAGAAGCATACAAAAAGGTGTGTTTCCTATATTAGAAGGCTTTTACCTATCCAATTCTAAATATCTAAACTTTTAACGGCTTTTGAATCATGTTTTGAGGTGTTCGCTTGGCATTTTAGTGATATGACACTGCGACGTCCTCCAGTCACATTCTAGGAGGGTGGCAACAACCATGATCTAGAGGTGGTAGGCCATGGGCTACCATTAGATCCTACAGTAGTGTTATATGATGCACTAATGATTTTACCATAAATAGTATTTGAGGCATAGTTTTTTTATGGATTTATGAGTTTCATGTAGACCGTTTAGGGAGCACTGCGACCTACCCTGACTATGGTAGAGTTGATGCAGGAGTTCCAACAGCAGCATCCACACATGTTTTTGGGGGATGGTGGAGCACAGGCTATGGAGTCATGGCTAGAGGCCAAGATATCCATCCTTTATTATATTTAGACACCTCAATAGAGGATAGTGAATATCACTACTTATATGCTCTATAATTCCACCAAGAGATTTTGGAATGTTATTACTCAAAAGGATCATCATCAGAAGATGGATTCAAGGGATTTTCTTATGGAATTATATTATTACTTCTCTCTAGAGACATTGAGGGATGATAGATCCCAATTTTTCATGTAATTGGAGCATGGAGTGTTATCAGTTATGGATTACTCAGCCCGTTTACAGAGCTTCATAACTTCACACCTATTTTGATGGGTGAAAAGATATCTAAATCCAGGTAATTTGAGGATGGTCTTAGGTTTGAAATCTAATTCAAGGTCAATTTATTTCAGCCCACTACCATTTCTCGAATAGTGAACCAGGAGCTTATCACAGAGCATAACCTGAAGGAGGATGGGGGTGTGATATAGGGTGGTTTGACACCTAGATCTTGTACTGAATTGACTAGTAGTAGGAAGCATCATATGGAGATTTCACATGGCGATATTAGTAGCCAGAGAAAATAATAAGGTATCTAGGTGAGGTGAAACCAGTGTGGTATAACTGGACATATGAGACCTCAATGCACAAGAGTCACAATTGAGTGCTAATACTATGGAAATATGTTTCATCTACAATACTTTTTCTAGAACTTTTCCTCTGAAAGTCAGTGAAAGGGGGTCTGTACCGAATCCATGTTCATGAGTGGGGTCATAGCTTCTTGTCAGGTAGGGTTTTTGAGTACATCCAGCCAATTAGGCTGAGGCGGTGTTCATGGATGTGGTAGTCATACCTCATATTTGTAGTGACAACAAAGTAGAATATACTCAGGGTAGCTAGGTTGTATCACATGACCACAGATTAGACCAGATATACAGACTACAACCAACACCTGGGGTTAAGAATCCTGAAACATCTATTATGAGAGGTACTATTATAGTAGAATCTACTTTAGAAACAAATATTTTCATTACATGCGCTTCTCATAGCTTTATATTTTTTCATAGGGTGGAGAGCCTTAGGCTCATCATTCAGTGTTTAAATGGATTTATGATGCTTGATAATCCATTGGGGATTAAAACAGAATATGTACATCAGTGAATGGAGTGCCCCTTTAGATTGGTGGGTGTCACTTTGTATAAAACCTATTTCCCCTCAAGATGATATATTTTTAAATCATTCTTGAGATGGAATGGTCAGTTTCCTTTCTTTCTTTTATTGATTTCTATTTCCGAATTGTGACCTTCACATCACTAGAGGGTAGAGAGTTTATTCACAAGGGTGAATGGGATGTCTAGGTGATATGAGCTGGAACAGAGCATTGTGGATTGGGAGTATGATAAACCAAATTTAATGTTTATAACTAGATGATCATGTAACACATACAGAATATTTCCATCTAGTGGTTGATCATTTCATGGATATTTTCTTGGATGAATTTTCAAGACCACTTCCAATGAGAAAGGTAGAATTCTATATCAGGATAGTTCTAGGAGTTAAAAAAGTATCCATTACAACTTATAATATGGATAATACTGTGAAGGTGGAGTTCAAGAGGTAGCTAGAGGATTTAGAGGCAAAGGGGTTTATCAAAACCAGTACTTCTCTATAGGGTTTTCTAGTCCTTATTGTGAAAAATGAGGATGGTACCCTCAGGATATTTATAGATTACTGAAAATTAAACTAGATGAAGTTTTTATAACCAATATCCTATACCAAAAAAAGATGACCTCTTCGACCAACACTGTGGAGATTGAGTGTTCTACAAAATTGATTTGAGATCGGGGTTATCATCAGGTGCGTGTTCGACCTGAAGAAATACATAACATAAATTTTCATAGTAGGTATGGTCTATATGAGTATTTGGTTATGTTATTCGGTCTTGTGAATATGACAATAGTTTTGATAGAACCAATGAACCGAGTTTTCCGTCCTTATCTGGATTCATTTGTGGTAGTTTTCATGGATGATATATTGGTTTTTTATCACAATTGATATGACTATGCTGAAAATATTTAGATTGTATTGGATACAATAATGGATCATCAGTTATATGCTAAGCTCACCAAATTCCACTTTTGGATGGATCATATTCACATCATAGGACATATTATCTCAGAGAAAGAAGTATCAATTAACCTAGAGAAGGTGAGATCTGTAGTTTCATAGGAGAATCCCATGAACATATTTGACATATGGAGTTTCTTGGGGCTAGTTGGATATTAAAATCATTTCATATAGGACTTCTTAAGATTAGTAGTGTCACTGAAAGGATTGAATAAGAAGGGTGTGATGTTTTTAAGGTCAGTTTCACGTGATTCATCCTTTTAGGAGATGAAAGGGAAATTGACTTCAGTGTCGATCCTAATTCTTCTAGAGTCTGGAAGAAGCTACATTGTGAATTGTGACACATCATGAATTGGGATAGGATAATTTCTTATGCATGAGGATAGAGTCATGTAATACAGGTCATGTCAGTTGATGCCACATGAGAGGAACTACCTGACACATGCTCTAGAGTTAGCTAGAGTTGTTCATGCCTTACATTATTAGAGACTATTTACTTTGAGAGAATTTTTTGGTGTATATAAACTAGAAAAACCTCAAGTATATATATACACAATGTGACCTGAATTTGATCTAGAGAAGGTGGGTTGAGTACCTATAGTCTTTTGAATTTGGTGTTACCTATATGACTATAACGGTAATTGAAGTGTCTGATGCACTGAGCCAGAGGAATCAGATATAGGTGGTTCAGTAGGCCATTAGAGAGTGTTATCTTATATATTTGTTCTTTTATGTGCACTTGGAAGTGCAGGATAGTTAGGGGAAAACTTTTCTTTCATCCTTTATTACGACCTATACCCTTATGGATAGAGTGAGGATGAGACAACTATTAGATTCTAATAGCCCAGTCCTATGGGATAATGTGGAAGGTGAGGACCCACCTCTTGGTTGTACCATAGATGAGGATGCAATTATATGTATCTATAGTCACATATGGGTTTCAGTAGTCATGAATGAGGATTTGATGTGAGACTTTCATGCTTCATCTTGGTTAGTTTTCTCCAGAGTTACCAAGATGTAATAGGATTTACATCACCAGTATTGATGGATGGGTATGAAAGGATATGTAGCTTGTTTTTTCATGAGGTGTTCCACTTATCAGAAGGTGAAGGTGAAATATCAATGACTAGATGGAATCTTATAGAAGTTACCTATTCCCAAGTTTAAATGGAATGATGTTGTGATGGATTTCATGTTTGGTTTGCTGAGGTGGCCTCAAGGAAGTGATTATGGATGTGTTATTATAGAAAGGCTCACAAAGGTTTCTCACTTCCTACTGACCAGGGATACCTTTAGTGTAGATGATCTTGGGAGGATTTATGTCTTTGATATAGTATAACTTCACATGGTCCCTTATTATATCATTTTATATAGGGATTCTTGGTTAACATTTTGTTTCTGGAATATTTTTTAGAGTGAACTAGTTACATAGGTGATTTTGAGTTCATAATACCACCCTAAAAATCATGGCTAGCCACAATGTATGATATAGGTGCATGAGGACATCTTATGAGCATGCATCCTGGATCTTACATGATCTTGGGAGAGGCATATACCCTAGTTGAGTTTACCTACAAAAATATATTTTAGGATACTATAAAGATGGATCTTTATGAACTTTTTATGGTAGGTTATGTTGATCACCCCTATGGTGGTTATATGTAGGATAGGTAGCTATGTTTGGACCTTGTCTCGTATAGGAGACTACAAAGTAGGTTCAATTGATTAAGAAGTGGATGGAAACTGTACAGTCTTGACATAAATCTTACGTCGATCACCGTAGACTAACTTTATGGTTTGAGGTTAGGTATCAAGTTTTTTCATGTGTTTCTTTGAGGATGGGACATATAAGGATCAGGATACAGGGTAAGCTTTCACCTCAATATGATGGGACATTCAAGATTCTAGAGTGAGTCAGGCCGATATCCTATCAGTTGTAGTTACCTCAGAGGTACTGATCCATGCATGACCTCTTCCATGTATCTTAGCTACACCATTATCATTCAGACCAGTCTCATTATTTTTATCCTAAGGAGGTTGAGTTATAGGAGGATGAATCTTTTGAGGAGCATCCTATATGTATTGTGTATCGTAGCATGAAGGCTCTCCAAATACAATCAGTTCCTCTAGTATGGGTACTATGGAAGCAGGACTGTGTACATGATGAGACCTAGGAGTAGGAGGATGATGTACAAGAAAAATGGCCAGATTTGTTCATAGATTATGATTCACCACCCATGGAAGAGAAATTTGAGGACAAATTACATTAAGGTGGGGTGGGGGGGGGGATTTTCTACAATGATGATTTTTCCTTAATGTATGAAATCTTTTAATTTACATCCATATTTGAATTTAAATTCTTCTTTATAGCCTAAAGTGTGTAACCCTTGAGTTCATGTTGGTATCAAGGGTTTATAGGGATTGTTTGGAGCTCGGATCCCATGTTTTTGAAAAAAAGGCAGGCCACATGGTTAATAGAAATAGTGGGGGAGAGGCCAAACGATCTTACTAACCTTGTGTGGATTTTATAGAGGGAAATATAATCCTATATGGGTTTTCAAACCACCCATATGTAGTTTTATTCTCATGAGATGGACTCTATAATTTTTTATAGTGTTCTGAGACACAGTTAGTGAAACTGTGTGCAATAATCATGCGAGGTGCCACTCCTTATAGTGAAGGGTGCATGATTGACACACAATTTGGCTGATGATGCGGCCAAACTATGAGACCTATTATTTTGAGACAAATTGAACTTTTTTCCATTAAAATATTTATAACCTAAAATTTATTCTCATTTATCTCACATTGGAAAGTCGTGAGGGTGGGAGATAACCTTTGAAGCTTAAAAAATAGATTTTGATCCCTATCCTTTGTCCAAACTCAGAATAAAACATCATCAGTATCATTGGATTCACACTGGTAAGTACTAAAATCCTATTATTCTATTATTCATTTAACTTCAGATCAATAGAGTTATTTAGGTGCAAGCTAATCTGACCTATTTTCTGTCTTTTCATCTATTCTCTGTTTTTCCTCCTGATTTGAGTCAAATCAGGAGACGATACTAGACAAGAACTCTACTACGGACCTATGGTGGGTGGTATTATGATTTTACTTTAATTTTTTGGTGTTTATATATATTCCTTCATGATGTGTACCCGATTTTCTGAGTGACTCCCTTGAAATGGAATTTATTCCTTGATTAAAATGGATAAGTATGGTCTATTTAATTAATGAGACCCATTGATAAATGATTAAAGGTTATGAACCTTGAATAAAAACCACCCCTTGAGTGCATTGTTTAATTAATTGGACCACCATGGATGGAATATGAACTTTATTACCTTTTAAGTGTTTTGTTTACCCCTTTCCATAGGATATTGAATAATAAATTGTAAATTGTAGTTTGAATTGATTAAAGATAGGGAATGGAAGACCATGTTTCTAGTCTATGGCCATGTATTTTCTTGCTTAATCATGAGTTGATTCATATATTATTATGCCCACATTAGATAACTAAGAGGCTAAGACTTCTAGGATTATCATGCGGTTGAGCCACCTTATATGGTAAGATTAAATTTAAATGATCATGGGGATGACCTTTGAAATAATTAAATGATATTGATTTAGAGTTTATTATATGCCTTGGGTAACAAATGGGTTCTCATATGAACACCATGGATGGAATATTTTGGATACTACATTATTTATGCCCGAGTGACACTTATACTCCTTAGTGGACTGTGAAGGATGGACTCTAAGGCTTTACTTTCATACGACTGAGTGAAACTTAGACTCCTTATATGGACTACTAAGGACAAACTTAGAGGGAAGTTGATTGTATACTCCATGGGTGACACTTGGGATACCTTAGAGGACTTCCAAGGACGAACTCAGTGAGAAGTGACATTATACCATAGATATAGTGATACTTAGGTTTCTTATGAGGATCCCCATGGATGGTGTTGTAAGGTGTTTGGTTCATGTTATGCCTAGAGTGATACCTGGATTCCAAATAAGGAATTCTAAGGATGATCTTGGGTTTTTAATTAAATAATTGATGAAATGATTTATACGATGTGTTTTCCAAGACAGAGAACAATATTGGATTCTATCAGATCCTTATACCTTATTGATGGCCTATTTAGGAAAATCTTGATCACATATCATTATGGGGGATGTCGGTCTATGCGTCAGGTCTTGGGACTTGATTATAAATGTATAAAATACTAACTAGTTATTCAGAAAATTGATTATAAATTGATACATGAGTGAATGTTTTTCTAGAGACTTGATTATAAATTGATACATTAATGAGTATTTATTCAAATACTTTCTGGCTAATGATGAAGTAGGTAACATAGTATGGGTTTCCATGAAAACTTATACCTTCAGGATTTGTTTACATACATCACTTCTTTTTCATATTCTATTACTGCCTACACACTTTTATTATTATATATCCACTGATTGGATAGAATTGGGCACTATTGGTGGTTTCCTACTAGGATTTTATCCCACACCCTACTCAGGACACCTTTAGTACCCAATAAGATTACAGGACTGTAGGTATGGATAAGGGAAAGTGACCTGCTTCTGGTTTTTTGATTGATGCATTAAAGTAGGGGAGAATATGACCGAGACGAGGCTTGAGATGCTAGCTGGTATTTTTTTTTAATTTTTGGTATTTTGTTACATGTATTGTACCATTTTATGGATACCTATTTAGGATTATTTTTATACATACGAAATTATCATCATTTTATATGATATTCTTTCTAGTATTATTTTATATATATTTCTTTGGCTGTTTTCTATTGTATGATTGATTTACTTCTTTCGATCTTGATTTTATGACTGCTACAACTATGTTACAATCTGATAATAGGTCATATTCTCCCCACAAAACACCCCAGTCCCTCAATGCTAGTTGGTAGCCTCTGGTGTTTGGGGAGATTCATTTGAGGCCTTGTGGCCAACCGGTCTTGGGGCACCTTTCAGTGGAATCCAGGTCCGAGATGTTACATTGACCATATTAGATAATATATATTATTCAGATTACAAATATGAAAACCATTTTTCCAAATTTAACTCACAAATTGGTATAATTTATTTTAAGATTAAACCCACTGATGTGTCGAAAAAATGGTTTTTCCAAAGAAAACCTACAAAAGTTTAAATAGTTTTTATATCATAATTCAATATTAAATGATTAAAATAACCTAAATTAGTTATATTTTAATATAATTTAACATATTTTAATTTAAAATAAATTTAAAATATAATTTATCTTTTTAAATAATTTAAACTAAAAGTTATTTTTTATAATAAAAATTAGTATTTTTCACTATTCATCAAAAAATTAATCTTTTCAAAAAGTTCTCAAATATTCACCCAATTATAATTTGGATATATAGATTTAAAAATTTTATTTAATTTTTAAAATTTAATTTCATAAAAGTTGTAAAAAATAATTTTAAATTATCTGCGCAAAGTGCGACTTAACCCCCTTTTAGAAAAAAACACAGCTTTTCAGAAAACGTTTCTTTTTCTTTCATTTTTTTATAATAAATAGATAACCAATGAACATGAATAAACAAAATATTTTAATAAATTTGTTAGTCCTATTGATACTTTCCAACTTAATGTCTAGGTTATAACAATCTGGTTTTAAATAATTATATTTTAATAGAGTCTTATATTTTGTTTAAACCCAGTGTTTTATGTATCACAAGCTATCAAAGACATTGAATTTATTTAAAAATAAATATATAAAAAAGTCATGGGGTGTTACATTTTCTTATAATATTGGTGTTTCATGTAATATATTCTATGAAATCAAATTTTATTTTTTTGAAATGTTAGGGCGTTACATTCTACCCACTTTTAAAAAATTGCATCCTAATAATTTTATCTTGCGCTCGAAAGTCAAGAGATTTCTAATTGGAAATTACTTTTTGAAAAACCCACATCTTAAAAAGGTATAAAAAAACTTCATCTTAAAATAGGTAAAAATAAAAATTAAATTTCATCTAGAATAAAAAATAACTAGGTTTACAAGTAGGATAACATATGTGGGAAGTGCTGATATGGGCATGGAAGAAAAGTAAAGTTCCCAAATAATAATGGAGGGTGATAGAGGCCATTGATTACAAGAATTTTAATGATAAATAGAATGTCAACAGCTATAAAAACTTAAATCCTTGATGTTTCAAAAGACCATTTATTCATCAAATATGATGTCAATAAGATAAAATTTCACTTTAAAGATCCATTTCATAAATTTATGGAATTATTTTTCTGTATAAAAATATAAGGAAATAAATTTATATTTCTATTTCATAAGTACAATTTCATCCTTTGGTTATGATTCGATCAATTTCCAATTCACATATTTCTCTAAGAAATGAATATCCAAAATGAACTTCTATGATTAAAGTACTAAAATTAACTTTTAGCATATCATAATATCCATAAAATAGTGAAAAGTCTTTTATCATGTTTCAAAATATTTTCCAAAAACTAATATGGTCAGAACATGTTATACAATATAATACATTAATCTATAAACCTCAATAGTAACACCACTTGTTCATCATTAATATTTATTCAACAAATAATTTAAGTAAACATAATGACATATTAACCAAAAACATCATGTAGGATAGTGTTAAATACTAAACCATTATTGTCCTTTAGTTGTGGGTTCAAGCCTCATGACCTTCACCGGGTGCAATGGGTTTTCACCCATTATGTGGGTTTACCTTTTTACAAAACAATATTAATATAATTACTATAACATTCTCAAATTGTGATGATATATAATTACTAAAATATAAAAGTTAAGATAAAATTTAAAGGTTACCAATACCTTTAATCATAAGTCCAAAAAATTTAAAGTCATTCTTCCTCATATAACTCTTTCATATACTAAACCAATAGGTTGTATTCCCATAATTTTTTTTCAAAAAATATCCTTAATCATGTTACATTTTTACCATAAAATTTTCAAAAGTTGTGTTTAAGTCTTTGAACATATTATCAAAATTAAACTCATAAAACCATGATGGTATCCATAACTTTATATATTCTTATAATATTTAACACAATACTTAGATGTTTCATGATTCTTATAACCAAAATTCTAATTTTAAAAATACTTTTACAATTTAATTCTTTAATCCCAATACATAAATACTTCAACCATTTTATTTTAACATAGGTTCTTCCTTGGTATAGGGGTTAACCTTTATAAGAGGATGTTGACTCAGATAATTCATAGGGTCCCTATATTTAAGACAAATAACTATAAATGGATTCCCATGATGAAATGTTTTTCCATCCATCGTCCTCTAAAATTTTCTTGTGAATTTATTTCTTTATGCGCTTATTTTACACACATAAAATTTTCCCTTTCCTTTGATAAAACTTCCTAGGTGTCACTTTTCACATTTATGAAATGAAGGAAAACAAGCCTTCTTTCAGCCACGGTCACCACCACCCAAGTTATTAGCGAACTCCATTATTGTCTTCTTTGGTGAGTATGTGAGTTGGTTAAGTTATAGGTTATTAATAATATCTTGGAATAACTGATTATGAATAATCATGATATTTTTCACTCCAGTCATCATCCCATTTGGTTTCTCATAGTCACCACATTATCCTTCCTATTCAATGTTAACATGATTCCTTCAGGTTCCATCCATTGAGTAAAACCAAAAATGATACTTTGAGAAACAATATTTTTAGTAAGAAAACCATATAATCATTTATAAGATTTATAAATCATAAAACCTTATTTTGAATTTAAGAAACATTAGTTTTAACCTACGTCATTTATTTTCACTATCTATTAAAATCCTTGATAATGGTTTGTAAATAAAATATGAATTATCTAAAGAATATCGCATGGGAGTGTCAAACCAGGTGCGTAGTAAGGTCCATTTTCGTGTACCAGGTAACTCTTGAATCAAGCCAGACACACTTTTTTTGGAGTTATTACCCCTAGGTATGTCTTTTTTAGAACCATGTCCACTTGTAGTATCCAGAGAGGGATGCATTTCTAGGAAAAACCACATAATCTCTACCATACTAGAACTTTAGGATATTCCTATATACTTATCCTCAAAGTCTATTATAGGGTTATGTTTCCTAATTTATATTTTCCTAAATCTATTTCTCAAGGCTTATACTAGAAATCCTCTAATATCAGATCTAGTGGCCCTGATCCCAGTAACCCAGAGCCAGTGTCTACATTATTAAATTAGTATTAGTTACAGGTGATCACATCCTAAAGGAACGAATAATTTTTTAGTCTTGGTAAACTAGATACATACATGATTACCATATTAAATTTGAATACAAAAAACTATAAAATAATTATTTTCAATAATATAATTATTCCCTCTAGAATATCCTTTTATATCATTCATAATGAACATCCTAGATTCTTGGGAAAGAAAACAAATTAAGGGTGATCTAAAATACCCAGTAAGAGTTACGTACAACAAAAGATATCATGAGTAAAAAATGAATGATCAATAAGGAATAATCAGTATGAAAAGGTAAATATCTGAATTCAAATTCTATTTAATCAATAAATTTAGTATCATGATTTGATAAGGCACAATCAATATGGTAAGGTAAACAACTGAAAACACATTCCATTTAATCAATAAACTAAGGATGAAATACATATAGAGATAATATCATTGTGAAAATATCATGGATAATAATAAATGAATTACTAATGAAGGAAATGATAAATTTTTAGACATCATGATCTTAGGAAACATGATACTTATACTATCAAGACCTTCCATAAGATAGTTTAAAAATAATGGGTAGTTATACACTAGAAACCCATTTAACTATAGATAGCCAATTGATTTGTTTCATGAGACTATCGATAAATAAAGGGTATATCTATAACTGGTCCCCACCTATATCTGTGTGTCTAACAAATTAGTCATATATTTATGATTTATTTAATTAGTGAATAATGTTACTTATCATAAAATATCCTTATTGAGTAAAGAATTCAGATTTAAAAATATTTCCCTAGATAATAAAATAATATTCAAAGTTAACACCATATGTAAAAATGGTGTATGGTTTATTAAATAACAATTTACATGATATAAAGAATATGGATATATAATAGAAATGTTATTATCAATGAAAAATTATCATAAGAAAGTGTTTGTCTCAAGATAAAGTTAACAATCAAAAAATTACACAAGAAATGAGATGTTAGATATCAAACTTTTGTGAAGGTAATTTCTTAATTAAATTTTTGGTTAAATTCTATTTTATGGTGGTTGAAGTGGTTATAGAGTGTATAAAGAGTTTTGGGAGTGTTCTGAGGGTGTGGGATATGAAAATAGGGGGAAAAGTTTCTAAACAGTGCATATCGAACGGTTAGTATAAACCGTGTGCCTAGCCCAGAAAACTGTGCGACATGGGATCCATTTCGAATAGAGGGAAAATGTATAGTTACCTCACACTATGCGAGTGTGCCCAAGAAACCATGAATCTTGGCCCCTCTTAGATAGAGGGAGTCTATGGTTGGAGTACAATTTGTTTAACTGTGCGGCCAAACCGTGTGACCCTTAAAAATTGAAAATATCAAGTTTTCCCCTCTCGATATTATTTCCCTATTCCACAATTTTTCTCCCCATTATATGACATATAGATTGGGTGACGAACTTGGATCCCCTCCTCCTCTATGGGTGATTATCCTTCGATTATTGGGTGTTTGGATTGTGTTTTTGTGTGAATCGAATATTAGGGTTAGTATAAATCTCCAATTTTATCTATTTTCTAGATTTGAGCTTATAGAATATTTTTTCTCTTTACAAATCCCTAAAACCCTCAATTTTACAACATTTCCTATCTTAGGGATTTAAATTATGGTTGAGCTCGAATAAAGGGATGTGTTTGGGCAAAGAATCATCATCGAGCATGAGGTAGGTGGTCTTTAAGTTTTTTCCCATAGTCTTGATTTTATATGTGTATTTGGATGTGTCTATGTGTTTCCTTATTGTGTTTGTTTGTCTTTGTTTTTGGAAAGTGTTTTGGGATTTATATTGAGGTTTTAAACCCTTTAGAGACCTTGTTGGGTTTGTCGATGATGTGAGACCGAACCTAGGGATACCCATGGGGTAAGTCGAACCCTTGTAAATGGTGAACAAGAATGGTAAACCTTGAGATAAGGGTATTATGTGTATGTTTGGGTAGTAAGAATGTAATTGGTTTGTTTATAGGGTTAATGTATGAATGAAAAATTTTTAACTTGTCTTTTGTAAATGATTAAAAATATGTCGAAATGTTTTTGATGGTATGTTTGGGGCTTTGAATTGATTTTAGAGTTATCGATGGAAGATTATGTTTAAAAGGGAGAAATGTTTTGAAAGGATGTGTTGACCTCAAAGTGATTTAAAAATGATTTTTCTAAAGATATTTCAAATGATGTTATAATTGAGGCCAAGGTTACCTTTTTTGTGAAAATGGTTTAATGGTTTTTTTGGATGGTTGAAACAAAGACGAAAAACTTAAGGCATGTTTTAGTTCTCAAATAGTATGAAACATGTTCTCGGGATGTCTTCAAGATGATTCAAAATAAGTATTTTGAATTTTTTTATACCATGAAGTGGTATTAAAGGTCTATTGGGAACATAGTCATTGAATTGATCTATAGGCTAGTGAGATAGGGCCCATGAAAAATATATTGGCGTTAACATGGTTTTCATATGAACTAAATGATAAATGTGAATAGTTAATGACATTGTATAATGGGGGTGTTAGGTATAATGATATATATGTGTTTGATAGTTATGGGTTGTGTTGGAAAATGTGAAATGATTTGTAAATGAGATTGATGTTAATTGTGTTTAATTGAAAAAATGGAATAAGGGAGTTTTTAGTTTAAGGAAAGTGGTCCAATGGGTTATGAAATTTAAGTGATTAATGTGTCAATGGGTTATGGAATGAAAACTATTTATGTATTGTAAATTATGAATTGTGAATGTTATGTTATTTTTTAAATGTGGTTGTGAAATGGTATATGTGGAAAATGGTTGAATAATAATGTGCAGATGGTTTGGTAGTGTGGGGATCCACTGATGCTCGATACCCACAAGTTAGTTTGGACTAATGATCTAAACCCTACCACTATAATATATGAGTTTGGGTGCCGGACTGATGCTCTATGCCCCTACAGATGCATTGGATGATTACCCGGACTGATGCTCCAAGGTAAGAATGGTAAACTTGGATGATTACCTGGACTGACACTCCAAGGTAAGTATGGTAAAATTGGTTAAGAATACATCTAATGATGCTCCAAGGTATGTGAAACAAGTTATTGTGTAATGTTTTCCCCAACGAGTTAGGGAACATGACTTACTCCCCTATGCAAGGAACTTGACTTCCTTAAGCCATAGTGAAATTGATGTAAATGCCTATCCCATGGAATAATTGATGAGAATGACCAAGTGAATATTGCTAATTAATGGGCATGTGATAATGTGTGATTAGTGAACACACCTTGTGGTTAAGAGTGTGTGTAACCCCCTTGTGCCTTGGTTTATATTCCCAGTGTGACTTGAGTCAGTTGTTGTTTGGTTGATTCTAGAAAACTTAATGGGTAGAATGAATATTAGATAATTACTTAAAATGTTTTCCTTGTTGACTTGTTTATCTATTTCACATGTTACCTTCATACACTTTTTTACAAACTAGATATCTCTTTAGACACCATTGGTGGTGTCCTACTAAGTTGTAATCACACCCTTCTCTAGCATCCATGGCACTTGGGTACCTGAGAAGATTCTACTTATTTTCATGTACCAGTTCAGTACAGGGACCTGGTGGTTGGTTGTGTATGGGTTGAAGGGTTAGAGCATGTGAGGTCAGGACCATGTTGGGACTCAGGTATGGGTTAATGGTCTTTTTATTGTTTTTTCTTAGTTTATATTGTATGAATACTTGTCATGTATATTATTCACTAGATTTTGTTATAAAATGTGTACTTGGTTACTTATTGATTATTGTTTCATTCAGGTCATTTATTATTACTGTTGATTATTTTATCTATTGATGTTACTTATATTGTGGCTTTACACTGATAAGTGGGTATAATATCCTTATGTCTTAGCTTTAGACCTGCACTTCTAGTTGGAAGCCTCTGGCATATGGAGAGGAACACTTGAGGTCATGTGGAGACTCGACCTAGGGAATTAGTTAAAGTGGCTTCAGGTTGGGGACATTACAAAGTTTTATTTGAGAAGTTCATATTTTGTATTACTATTTGGTGTATGATATAATGGATAATGGGATCTTTTCAGGGCCTAGTAAATAGATCATTCTTGGGTGCCTACAACCCCACATATGAGGAAAAATTTAGGTTTCTAGGGGTGGGAATTAATGTTCGATTTTGTTATTTTATGATTGATTGTTATTTACACTTAGAGTGGTGAGCGTGGATGTGATGTTATTGATTTATGAGGTTTCATCTATTGGATTGGTGTGTCAAGAGAGGGTGTGTGAGTTCATGCATCATGTTAGGCACATAGGATAGATAGGTCATCTATATGTTGCTTGTGATTGGCTTGTGAATGACATGATGATAAACCAAATGGGTATAAAAAGTGAAATTGAATGAATCAATGGGTGTTTAAAAGTGATTTAAAATGGTTTTGAGAAATATTTTTTAAATGATATAACTTGGGGATATTAGTTATGGGTATCCCTTGTGATGGTTGTTGACCCCGTGTATGGGTGGTTTTGGAAGTGAGAGTGCCTTAGTTTTGAGACCCCAAGTTGGTGTTCCAGTTAATGGAATTTTTTTTTACTTGGTTAAGTTGTGAAAATAATGTTGTGAAGTGGAATTTATTAATGTAAATGTGGTTAATCTTGTGTATTGAGACCTTGTGAGTTTTGTTTTGAACCCTATGTTGGTTGTTCGGTTCGTGGTGTGAATGTACGTGTGTGAGTACCTTTGGTGTGGGACCTAGAATAAATGGTTGTTTGGTGCATCATATGCAATGTTTTTGGAACGGGGGTAGGATGACTTGTGAGAGAGGATGGTTAGGGTGTCAGTGCTTCTGGGTGTGTGTGGTACAATTTTACATTTCATACCTTGGTACTCTCATAAATAGGGTGTTTACTAGTGAAGGATTAACCTATAGGGCTAAGTGGAAAAGTTAATAGTTTCAGAAGATCCAACTTGAGTTGTGTCTATGAGTTGGAAATCTGGAGAGACCAATGGTAGCCTCGAGGGAGGTCGTCCAAGTGTTGTAGGTTCCTTGGAATGCAGAGTACATGTGAATTGGGTGTAAGCGTATATGTTTTTAATGGAATCAAAATGGAGAGGCCCTGATAGTGTGAGAAACCGATTGGTTTTTGATCGGTGGAATGAATCGTTTCATATATGTTATAGTTAGTAGGAATGTGTGAGAAGAAATTGAGTGAGGTAATGATAACGGTTCCAAAAGGAGTGTTGGGTCATGAACGCTAGGTAGAGAGTTGTGAGGTGGCAATGGGTTTGGTTGGAACTTCCATTTGAGATGTAGTGTTTTGGTGATGATAAGAAATCAGCGGGAAGGGAAGTTTGGGACCTTTGAAAGGTTGAGGTGTTATTGTGGTAAGAGGTGATGGCGGTGGCAGAGAGTTGTGGCGGTGTTCATTAGAAACTTATTAGCATACTTTTAGCTATCTCCAATCATGCCCAATACCTTAACATTGTCTCAAGCATGCTAATAGAGATCTAGATTTACACTTAGTTACCAAAATGTGTGATGGTTGAGGATATATCCTCTTGAGGAGTACTCTCAAGGAGTGATATGTGTGTTGGAGTCACATTGTGAGGGAGTAAACCATTAACCGGTTAAGGGATAAGCCCTCAGGATGGACTGGATGTTGACGAATTCCATGGGTGTCATTCTCGGAAGTCAGGAATGAGCAGTGGGTGATGATGTTTTGTTATTTTAGTGGAAGTTGGACGGATACATCTAAATTTTGGGGTCTAGACTATGTTTGAACATGGGCTGTGAAGGTTGAACTTGTGTTAGGAAATCAGTGATATGACACTCCTAAGGTGGGGAGATTTATATTAGTCATGGTTGAGTGGAAAAAGTTATGAATTGAATGTGGTGGCATTGTGATGCCAATGATAAACTTATGAGGTTCATGTTCATATTCCTTGGTATAAAAATGGGTTGGAATTGGATGTGATGGTCGATCGAGTTGAGTGATAGATTCAGACTCGGGCTAGATCTAAAGGTAATCGGTGTGGTCACGTTGGAAATGTGTTGAGGGGTACTGTAGAGCATGAAAATGGTTGAAAAGTATAGAATTTCATGATGATGGAGTTTTACCAAACATTGGGCATGACTTCGGTAGGTGTGTGCGGATGTTGGTAGTGTGCCTTTAGTGAAAGGGGCATTATGGCCAGGTAAAGTGGTGATGTACCAACATTGAAAGTTGGTCATCATCAGAGTGAGTCGATCAAGGATGGATCAACCCAGCTGGGCAAGAAGGAATATATGTGGTAAGATATAAGCCACCTATAGTTAACATTTATTGGATAAGTACATTTTGGTAATGTGAATGGGTTTTTAAGAAGAAACAAGTTACCCTTAAATGAGTATGGACACTGGGAGTGTCCAATCCAGGTGGTTTCGATGCAAGGGATGAATGCTAATATTGGATGGTGTTCTTGTGGATTTTTGGGTGTGGTGGTTTGGAAAACACCATGGGTACGTTTTGAAAGTTTATTTGAAGTTATTTGGTATCCTTTTTGATTATGGAAGCACTAAATACTATAAAAAGTGCAGTGATATGCTAAATCATATGGCGGGAAGCACCACAATAGGCAAGTGGTCAGTTGATGATGTGACTGGCGGTTCAAGTTGGATAGGCTTGGGTAGGAGCCATCTTGGTAAGGAAGTGTTTTCAATAGGTGATGAATAAAATTTTTATCAGTTAAGTGCCTTAATATGAAATGTATGTTTGGGATATGCTTTTAGGATGTTTGAAAATGAACTGGGGATGTTTGGATTCGAGTTGTGGACTGGGGTAAATCATGAGATGTGGTTAAAATCAGTACGTTTCCTCCAATTAAGTTGGGCTTAGATCATCATTAGAGCTTCAGAGGAATCTGTGAGAGATGGATCCAAGTGATATGGGCCATGCATTGTGGAGAGGATCAGACCAAGCATATCCCGATTGGTTCCCCTAGGGTAATGTAATTCCTTGATGATATCCTATGTAGGATGGTCCATTGGATTTATCTAGGTCCTTATCTTGTACTTTGGTTCTGTTAATGATGGGTTGAGGTAGACCCATCCTTGATGAGCATCGGGTTAAGATTGTGGGTTACGGTGGGATAAATGTTCTCGAGGAAGGGTTATTTCCTTAGTCTAAGCATTGTTACAACATGTCCAAGTTGAGGGAGAAAATTGGGAGGTGTAGGTTGAATGGTGGGCTATGTTCTAACCCTTTAATCTAGAATACTTAGTAATTCTTGGAAGTATAGCTTGAGGATGATCTATTATAAGGTGGGAAGGTTGTAGGATCCTGAAATTTTGTGAAGGTACACCATTGTATAATTTTTTTGGATAAAATTTATTTTATGGTGGATGAAGTGGTTCTCAAGTGTATAAGGAGTTTTGGGAGTGTTCTGTGGGTATGAGACATGAAAAGAGGGTTAAAAGTGGCTAAACAGTGAATAGTGCATGGTTAGTGTAAACCATGCGCCTAGGCCAGAAAACCATGTGACATAGGATCCATTTCAGAAAGAGGGATAGCAGATGGTTACCACACGGTTTTCCAAACCATGTGGGTGTGCCTAAGAAACTATGCTTCTTGACCCCTCTTAGGCACAGGGAGACACAATGTTGGCACACTGTTTGGCTAATTGTGCGGCCAAACTGTGCGACCCTTAAAAAATAAAATTTTCTAGTCTTCCCTCCCGATTCTATTTCCCACTTCCCTAATTTTTCACCCCATTTAACCCTCTACAGCTTGGGTGACGAACTTGAATCCCCCTCCTCCTCCATGGGTTATTCTCCTTTGATCATTGGGCGTTTGGATTGCATTGGGTGTGAATAAAAGATTTGGGTGAGTCTAACTATCCTCTTCACTCTATTTTATAGATCGGGGATTTTAGAATCTATTCTCTCATTCCAAAGACCTAAAACCATCACTTTTCTAGAAGATCCTATGTCGGGTATTTAAAGTATTTTTGAGTTTGAATCAAGGTATGTGTTTTGGTGAAGAATCATCCTCGAGCATGAGGTAGGTGGTCTTAAAACCTTTTCCCACATTCTTGATGTTATATATGTGTATGTGGTTGTGTCTATGTGTTTCCTTGTTTAGTTTATTTGTATTTATTTATGAAAAGTTTTTTGGGACTTATATTGAGGTGTGAAACCCTTCATGTACCCCATTAGGTTCATTGATGATGTTGGAATGAACCTAGGGCTACCCATGGGGTAAGCCGAACCCTTGTAAATGGTGAACAGAAGTGGTAAACCTTGAGATAGGGGTATTATGAGATAAATTTAGAAGTAAGAATTTAATTGGTTGGTGAGTAGGGTTAATGTATTGATGAAACAATTTTAAGATAGATTTTTAAATGATTAAAAAGGCATCAAAATGGGTTTGATGGTGTGTTTGGGGATTTGAACCGATTTTAGAGTTATAGATGAAAAATGATGTTTAAAAGTAAGAAATGTTTTAAAAGGAAGTATTGACCTCAAAGTTATTTAAAAATGTGTTTTCTATATATATTTCAAATGATTTTGTAATTGAGGGAAAGGTTCCCTTTTTGTGAAAATGGTTTAATGGTTGATTTGGATGGTTTAAACAAAAATGAAAGCCTTGGGGCATGTTTTAGTTTTTGAAGAGGAAGAAACATGTTTTAGGGGTGTCATAAAGATGATTAAAAATAAGTATTTTGACTTGTGTTTTATACCATTAAGCAGTATTAATGGTCTATTGGGACTATATTTATTGAATTAATCTACGAGATAGATAGATAGGGCCCATGACAAATATGTTGTCATGTTAACATGTTTTTGATATAAACTAAATGATAAATGTCCATAGTTTATGACATTATATATTAGGGGTGTTAGGAATAATTATATATATATATGTGTGTGTGATTAATAGTTATGGGTTGTGTTGGAAAATGAGAAATGGTTTTTAAATGAGATTGATGTTAATTATATTTAATTGACAACATTGAATAAGGGAGTGTTTGGTTTAACAAAAGTGGGACAATGGGTTATGAAATGCAAGTGATTAATGTATTGATGGGTTATAGAATGAAAATAATTTATGTGTTTTTGAATTATGAATTGTGAATAGTTATGTTATTGTTTGACTATGGTTGTGAAATGGTATATATAGAAAGTGGTTTAATAAGCATCTACACATGGCTTTGTAGTGTGGGGATCAAATGATGCTCGATACCGACATATCGGGTTGGACTAATACTATAAAACCCACAACTATAATGAAAAAGTTAGAGTTCCAGACTCATTCTATTGGCCCATATGGATGCATTGGATGATTACTTGGACTGACGCTCCAAGGTAATAATGGTAAACTTGGATGATTACCTAGACTGACAATCTAAGGCAGGTATGGTAAACTTTGTTGAGAATACCTAGACTAATGCTCAAAGGTATGTGAAAAAAGTTATTGTGTGATGTTTTTTCATGTGAGTTTGGGAACTTGACTTACTTTCTAATGCAAGGAACTTGAATGGCTTAGGCTTTAGTGAAATTGACGTAAATGCTGAACCCATGGAACAATTAATGTTAATAACCAAGTGAACATTGTTAACTAATGGGAATGTGATAGTTTTGATTAGTGAAAACACCTTGTGGTTAAGAGTGTGTGTAACACCCCTTGTTCACTGGTTTAGACTCCCAGTGTGACCAAAGTCAGTTTGTTGTTTAGTTGATTCTATAAAACTAAATGGGTAAAATGAATATTAGATAATTACTTAATTTTTTTCCTTGTTGCCTTGTTTAACCATTTCATGCGTTACCAACATACACTTTTGTACAAATTGGATATTTATTTAGACACCATTTGTGGTGTCCTACTGATATGTACTCACACCCTACTCAGGCTGCCATGTCATTTGGTTACCCGAGAAGAGGCTACTTGTTTCCAGGTACTGGTTGAGGACAAATACCTAGTGGTTGTTTGTGCATGGGATGATGGGTTAGAGCATGGTAGGTTGGTACTGGGTTTGGACTCAGGTTGGGGTTCATGGATTTTTGATATTTTGGTCTTGTTTTATATTGTATGATTTCTTAATATATAAAGTATTCACTAGATTTTGTTATAGAATGTGTACTTGGTTACTTATTGGTTATTGTTTCATGCATCACATTTATTGTTCCTGTTGGTTATTTTATCTGTTGACATTAATTATATTGTGTATTTAATCTGATAAGAGAGTATAGTCTTCTCATGATTTTACTTTAAGACCGTGCTTCTAGTGAGTAGCCTCTGGAATGTGGGGAGGTGCACATGAGGTCATGTGGCAACCCATCTTGGGGCATCAGTTATAGTGGATTCCGGGCCAGGGAAGACACATGATAGGTGAAAATTGATTCATCAGAAATATAAGGTTTTATAATAAAATTATTAATAAATATTTATTAATGTTACATATATAAAAGGGTAGTATATACACCACATAAAAGTGAATAGGTGTATATTAATAAATATTTTTCAATGAAATGGAAATTGAGGCAAAATCCATTACAATGACCATAACGTTGAATTGATAATTGATCAATGAATTGATTATGTTTATTAATTGTAAATACACATAAAAAACTATAAATAAAACACAAGATATTAAAAATTCATCAAACACATAATCTAAGAATATCAGATACAATGAAGAAGTAATATAACTCAATGGAAAGAAATTGAGTTATGAAATTATTTACCACTTTGAAATTTCAATGTCAGATTCCCTGAGATGAAATAACTCAAATTGATACATATAATACAATGAATTTTGAATTATTCATGACATTACATTTAAAATTTTTAGTATATATGCAATATAAAATAAATTAGGTGCATAACATTACAACATGCCTCAATGAATGGAAATTGAGACGAAGTCCTTTACAAAGATCATAACATTAAAGTGAGAATTAAATAATGAATTCATTTTTTGTATCAAATTTAAATCCATATAAAACAAGTGTAAATGAATAAAAATATATTCAAAATTCATAAAACACATAATCTTAGAATACCAAAGACAATGAAGAAGTAATATAACCCAATGAAAAGAAATTGAGTTATAAAATTATTTACCACTTGGTAATTTACAATTCAAAACAACTTGGATGAAATAATTAAAATTAAAACTTAAAATACCATGAATTATTAATTAATATTGATATTATATGTCAAATGGGTATTATTTACACCATATAATAAAAATTATTTTCATAACATTAGAATATGCCCCAATGAAGGGAAATTGAGATGAAGTCCCTTACCTCATGTCTGATTTCCATCGTATGTGTCTTTACCTTCTAAATAATCAATATAGGTTTATTATACATATTTTATATAACCGTATTCATATTTATAATATCATATATGATCCTATTATAACATTTTAACACCCATTTTTTAATAATATTTTATTATTTTCATTGTTTCAGGTGTAAATTTCCTTGGTTTCGCATGCATTTTTTTCATGAAAACTCAAGTTGTTGAGTATCGGATAAAGAAAAATAATATTCAGAATTATATTAATGTTATAAATATAAAATTTACTTATTATATACATTTTTAGAATCATTATTTAAGTCTGGACATGGAAAATGAATCGAATCGCTTCGTGGAGATGTTAGATTGTACGTACGCATGAACCACAATATCATTCCATTAATGAGTTAAAGGGTAAGAAAGTGGGTGATATATTAACTTTAAAAAATAAATATCATGTCATATATATCACATATATTCATTAAATATATCCTTATCACTTTCCATGTAAAGATTTAGTGAAAAATGAATCACATTACTTTATGAGGCGGTAGTACGTTATGAGGCCGTAGTACGCTATACACATGAGCCATATTATCATATTTCATACAGAATGGAAAGTAGGAAGGTATATGTGATATTATAATTATATAAGTATAATAATATAATAAATATTATATATACATTAAATCCATAATTATATACTATTGGGATATGTGTTGATGGAAAACGTGTTACATCGGTTCCCGATGTGGTAGTCTGCAGTACACGTAATCGATGATTTTGTTTCCCATTAGATGGAGGAGGAGATGTATAAATATTATTCCATAAACATAATGAAATAATATTATATAGTATATAATGGTTTTATAATATTTTATATTTTAATAAATAATTTATGGATAAGAAAAGAAAAAAGAAAACGAAAGAGCTTCGTTAAGACAATTCCCTTCTCTTAGAGAAACCTCATTTGGATATCCTCTTAAGGACCCAAGGGTTGGTATTTTAGGATGACCATTAGCTCTAAAAATGGATAAGTATGTTGGGGAGATATTTTTTTAGGGGTTGGTCAATACAAAGGGATTTATATGTGTGAATAAGTGAATAGAGGGAGTGGCCTTTTCTAAGTGGGGGATAGGGAATATATGTAATTTTTGAAATGAATAAAGTATACCCACATAATTGACATTAAAAGTGGATCAAAAATACGAAATTATTAAAAAATATAGGTTATATGGTATAAATATTACTTATAATTGGTTTTGGATAAGTTTTAGATCATTTTAACCATTATTTTATTTGTTTAACCCCCTGATAAACCAATTTTTAACTTCACTATGGTAATTAATTTCTTCTTCTTTTACTATTCATAATGGTAAAAAAATAATTGGGACTTATTATATAATATAAATAATTATTATTAAAAATATGGAATCCATTTTTCCAAATTTAATTCACAGATGTTTTAGAATTCAATTTAAAATTTAACCTAAAAACGTGTAAAAAACGGTTCTTCCAAAGAAAAATTTCAAAAGATTAAAATGTTTTTATATCATCATTCACTAAGAAATTTATTCCAATGAACTAAATGAGTTATATTATAATATAACTGAAATAATTTTACTTTGAAAAAAATTTAAAATATAATTTTATTTTGTAAATAATTTAAATGAAAATAAAGTATTCAATAAAAATCAACATTTTTTAGTATTAATCGAAAAATTGATATCTTCAAAAAATTAAAAAAAATTCATCTAACTATAATATTAATATAAAAATACAAAAAATGAAGTTTATTTTTTTAAAAAATATATAAGTGGTAAAAATTAATTTTAAATTATTTTCATAAAGAAATACCAAACCTCCTTTTAGAAAAAAAATGTTTTTTCAGAAAACATTTCTTTTTCTTTGAGTGATATTTTTTTATTTATAATAAAAAAATAACCACTAAAAATGTGTAAACCATATATTTTTATAAATTATATTATCCTATTCATACCTTCCATATTAATAGATAGGTTATAATTTTCATGTTTTAAATAATAATATTTTAATATAGTACTGTGTTTCTTTTAAACCCGATGTTGCATACATCACAAGATATTGAAGAGATTTAATTTATTTAAAAATAAATACATAATAAAGTATTTAGGTGTTACATTATTTTCTAATCTAGGTGTTTCATTTCATATATAATATCGAACCCAATTTTCTTATTTTAAAATCTCGAGGTGTTACAATGAGCACCCACTAAATAAAAAATACCTAAAGGTTGGAATTATATTGTGATGTTTTCTGAAATACGAATTCAGAATATTTTTTTGTAATAAGATATAAACCACCATTGAGTAGTTTATAATGTTAAAAATCATTTCAACTACGATCGAATACCACTTGTTAAGCTCAAAACCTCTGATATAGAAGATAAATTCTAGAACCTCAAATATATAAAAGGATTAAGATTATCTAGAATAGAAGGACATCATGAAGTCAATGGATCTAAAACTGAGAGTATCACATTAGCCAACCACTACATTGAATTACCTCTATTCCAAACAAGGCATTCCAATCTCAATGAAATATAATAACACACTCAACACATTGAAACATAAGGTTTAATATAGTTCAGAACCTAATCATATTATATAGGAGAACCAATAAAAAATTACTTGAATAGAAAAAAAGAGGTAATATATATAAATTGGGTTCTTGATAGTATAATTACATTCAAAGACACACACAAACACCACACACATAGGCTGAAGAGGCAGTCTATAGCCCCCTAAGGGGATAAACCACCCATCAAGCCTTATTTATTTAGTACAAGGGTTGTATGCCCAGTGGGCATAAAGCCCATTATATAGCCTGAAAGCTCATTACAGTGTCATGCCTCTATCATCCTATATGCATCACCAGGTCTGTGTCATGCCTGCATTATTGTATGTGTTACCACCATCATAGTACTTAATATTACCTATGCCCAACAGGGCCTAATCCCAAGACCTCTTGGATTCCATGTATGATCCTTTACCACTTGGGTATAGGCTCGTTGGCACAAATGTAATATATAAGTTATAAGGGAACCATATCTTTTGTATACCCTATACAAATATAGAATAATTATTTCTCCAACACTTCTTCTAAAAAATTCTTTTTTCATACAGTCCCACTATGTCATCCACATGTTGTAGAATGAGGAATTTTGATAGATTTCTTAGTTCCTTGAACAACACTCTATCCTTCACTTATTATGCTCTTTAATTTATACCATCACTCCAAACTATGACCTCTTACCTTTAGAATAAAGCCTTTGGTACTTTTGTGCTCTTCCAAAACACATATAACAAGTGACCATCACCCAACCTTTTATAGAAACGATTTTTAATAGCTAGATGGTCTTTCTGTTTGCAAAACCTTATGATCTTTGTGAGAATCTAACCACTCAATCAAGTTTACTAGTGGATAACCACCACCTCAACTAATATATATGATTAATAGTGAAATATTAGGATTCTAAACTACTCTTCCCACATTAGTAAAAACTTTTTAAAACATATCCTTTAGCTTTCTTCACTTGAGCATGTGTCCATATTCAACATCTAACCAAAGATTATTCTTCTATAGCACTTCAGATTATTTTCGAACAACCTTTAAAACAAAAAAGGTTACTCTTACAAAATATTAGTTTAATACTACATATCCTACATCACAAAAAATAGTAGATTTCAACTCTACCACTTCCTCTATACCCTCAAGTCATTTCTTGCATTTCATCCCATGTCACTTCCCCCAAAAGTGGTTATATCAGCTTCTACTACTCAAGCTTCAAAATATTATAGGATTTAAGTAAATTTTATTTATTAGGTTCCATAAATTTTTCTTCCAAAATTCTAGTTTTGTAAATTACAACACTTAATGAGAAATTTTTTTAACAAAAATCTACCATATTACATTAAATTGATGACTATTGAAATAATATTTTCATTTATGAGTTTGAGTTAAATATATTATTTCTAAAAATGTTTAAATTACTTATATATATAAATATAAATAAGAAAAAGGATCTTGAATATATTTCTAGAGAGAATAACCAAATCCATATTTATGAAGTAAGTAGGGGAGGTGTTTTGTATCCATGAACCACTAAAAAAATACCAGTTATTTATTACTTTTATTTATATTTTTTAGTAGGAAAATATATTCAAGTAATAAATTTTGGAATAATAATTGATTAATTGTTTTTTCTAACATAACCCTGTATATCAATCATAATACACATCTTAGCATATGAGGGAAAGAAACATATAAATGGGGTTAGATCAAATTCTCAGTATGGGTATGATTATAGTGAAATATATGAATAAATAAATCATAATCAATATGGAAAGATAAATTACTGAAACTCATGCCATTTAATCAATAACATGATCATAATATGGTAGGAATAAATAATGATCAAATAATTCCATATATCAAATCACATGAGCTTTAAAACTTTTCATGGATATTATAACTAATAGAATAATCTTATGGACATAAATGAATAATCCCATAATGCTGGAATGCATAATTATAGACATATTAACCATATAATCGGGCCTTATACTAATGAATCTTAGATAAATTGGTATAGCCTCATCCAAAAAACCATTCTAGTTCATCTCACGAGACCTACTGATGCATTGAGGGGATATAGAGGCCCCCATCCATCGCTTAATAAGTCCAATTCATTAATTATATGAAAGGGTGAAAAAAATCAACAAAAAACATTAATTTTAAAAAAACTATTATAAAAAATGTTAATAATTTCCCCAATCAATCAACATAATCATAAACTATTTAGAGTAATATGGTAAATGGTATCGAAATAGTATATCCTTGGTCAAACTGATCAAAACCCATCTAGATAAATGATAATTATGGTATTATTAAAACATATCCCTAGTGGGTTATAATTAAAATAAAGGTTTTATTTAATTAATGAATTAAAATACCATAATAATTCCATTAAAAACATTCTTCAGGAATATAAAATTTTTCACTTTGAAAATATTTTTAAAACTAAAAGTTCACAAAATATTTTGAAAATAATTTTATTTGAAAATAAACTTTGAAACATATAATTTAATCATTAAAAAATTGATTTTATATGATGGAGGAAATTTAATACATGCCTTATATGTTAAAATAGAGGTTCCTTTCACATTTTTGGTAAAATCCAATCTGACCTTGTTTGGAAAACGACATAAATATTCCTTTAATTTTTTTGAAAAAAATTCAAATATTAGTAAAAATTACTTTAATAAATCCTTTTAATAATGTTAAAAAAATTGAAAAACATTTTTAGAAAACATGGATTTGGAAGAAAACATATTTTTTACAAAAGGGAGAAACAATGACAAATTTTATTAAAAACATTTTCTCAATCATTTTAATTACCAAATAGAAGAATATATTAATATTACATGAAAAGATTATGAATTACGATAGGAGAATAAAATTAATTGTTTTTATTTTAAAATTATCAAAACATTTCCTTCAATGGAAATTTGAGTATAATCATTCCCAAATAAAATGAGATTGAAACATAAATCTATTACCACTTTGGTAAATTTTGGATCTTAAGTCCCATGAAAGGAAAAAAAATAAAATAAAAAATTAAATACCATTAAGTGAAATATATTAATGATATGTAATATCACAAGGGGAATTATATAAACCACATAAAGTAATAAGTGGTGAATATGACACATGTATCACATAAGTAATAGTAAGATAAGAAACCCTTACTTCAGGTTCGACTTCCTTAGTATCTCTAAAAAACACATGTATAATAAATATAGGTTTATTATACACCTATTAATGAACCATAATATTATATATATATATATATTACTATATATTATTTACTTATTGTCTTTTATCACTAGTTTATTAAGAAATCTTTGTCAAAATCATTGTTTCAGGTGATAATTGCTTCATTTTTCTTGTATGTCTTAGTTCAGTAATTTCAGTCTATTTACTTTGATCAAGGTTCCATAATATCCATAATTGTAAACATAATACAACTATAATATATATTAATTATATATGTATTTATATTAATCTATAAAATTTAGAGATAGAAAATGGATTACACTGTTCATGGAGACCATATGTAGTACGTATGCATGAACGTTGTTTCCATTTTTCTCAATAGATGAAACAAAAGAAATATAAATATTAATCAAAATTTGAAGTATAATTATTATTTTTTATATATTTTATATATTAATAAAATCCATATTTATTACCATCCATGTAAAAGTAAAATGAAAAACATTTCACATGATTATGTGGAGGTGGTAGTCCATACATACACACGAGTGACATTATTATCTTCCAAAAAATGTAGAGATAAGAAATTAGATGTGATATTATATTTATAAAAGTATGTTTATATCATAATTATCTCCTATATTCATTAATTTTAACCATAATACCTTTTATGTAACGAATAATAGAAGAACGAATCACATTGATTTATGAGGCTGTAGTTCGTTATACAAATGAGCGACGTCATCATATCCCCCCACCACAGAATAGTAAGTAAGAAGGTATATGCGATATCATAATTTTAAAATTATAATAATTTCATAAATATCATACACACATATTAAATCCATCATTATATCCATCTTTGAAAGGTGGTGATAGAAAACAACTTACATCAGTTCCTGGGGTGGTAGTCCACCGTACACAAGATTGATGGTTTTATTTCCCATTTAACAGAAGTGGAGATGGATACGGGTTATTCCATTAAAAAAAATGAAATATCAGTTTATATGTTATATTTGTGTTATTATATTGTCGTATTTTAAGTTGATTTTAAGGAGTTTAAAGGAGAAATACAAAAATACACATGTTTATTAATTTTACCTCTTCTTTAGAGAGCCTCCATTGGTTTATACCAAAATACTTCTTAAGAGGGATTTCTAATCACACTAAGGCCTCTAGGATATGGGTATGGAAGTAAGAAAGGTATTTTTATTATTCTTGGACAAACCAAATTTATTTTTATGAGTGAAGTGAATATGATAGGGGGTTACCTTTTATAATATGGTAGGGGACACACATGGATTTTTTTTGAAAAGATAAAGTGACAACCATGTTTTTTCTTTCCAAAAGCCTCCGAAATAAATCATTATTGAACCTTAGAGGTTATAAAGTATAAATGTTTCCATTTAATTAATATTATACAATTTTTAGGTCATTTATAACCATTATTTTCTTAGTTTATCCCCCGATAAACTCATTTTACCTTAACCAAGATAATTAATTTTTAGTGTTTTTACTATTCATTATGGTTGAAAATTATATTATAATTCTTATGTATTATAAATTATTTTTATTCAAAATATCTAATATATTAGTCAAAATTTTATTCACATAAGTTAAATAATTCAATTTAAAATTAAACACATAGATGTATCAAAAAAATGGGGTTTTAAAAGAAAAACATTCAATTCCTTAAAATGTTTTTATATCAGAAATCAATATGAAATTTGTTCCTATGAAAAAAATTAGTTAAATTGTAATATAATTGAAATATTTTTTTAAAAACAATTTATAGAATTATTTATCCTTTTAAATAATTTAAACATAATGGTAGTTTTCAATAAGAATTATTATTTTTCACTACTCATGAAAAATTTAATATTTCCTGAAAAATATGAATTATTCACCCAAATATAATTTTAAAATGTTGATTTAAAAAATTAATTTTATTTTTAAGATAAATTATAAAAAATTTTAAAAAATTACTTTAAATAATGTTAAAAAATCATGACTAAAACCCCTTTTAGAAAAATACAGTTTTTTCAGAAAATATTTATTTTTCTTTCAAATAATTCTTATTATATTTCTAATAAATAGATATCTATTTAATTTTTTTTATACATGTGTAAACCATTTAATTTTAATAATTTATTTATTTCTATTCATACACTCCAACTTAACGACTGTATTATAATGGTCATGTTTAAATTTTAATATTTTGATAGAGCATATTATTTCATTTAAACCTGTTATTGTGTGCATCGTAAGCTATCAAAGAGATTGAATTTATTTTAAAATAAATATATTTTAAAGTATTGGTGTGTTAAATTATCTTTTATTCTTGGTGTTTCCTATAATATAAATTATTATATATGATGTTTCTCTTTTAAAATTTCATGGTGTTACAATCAACCCCCTTAAATAAATTGCATCCTCACAATTTAATATTGATCTCATAAATTAAGGGGTTGATATTTGAAAATGAATTTATTAGAAACCCAAATAATAAAAAGGGTTAATAAAACATCTTATTAATAAGAGATAAAGGTAAGTAAAATTTCCATCTAGAGTAACACATAACTAGGTTTCCAAGTAGGTGAACATTGGTGGAAAGTGAAGATATTGACATGGAAGAAAAGTGTAAATAATTATAGAGAGTGATAGAGATCATTTATCACAAAAATTGAATGATCAATGGAAAGTTAATGAACTCAAAACCATAAATATTTAATGATTTAAAACACCATTTTATTTATCGGATATGTAGGTAATATGATAATGTTTTTGTTTCAAGATCCTTTTACCAAATATGAGTAATTATTTTACTATTTAATAATATAAGGAAATATACTTACTTGATATATTTATATTTCATAAGAAAAATTTCATCCTTTTTTTCATCAATCAATTACCACTTAATATATTACTCCAATAAATAAATATCCAAAAATAATTTTTTTATGCATGAATCACTAACATTAACTCTTAATGGATCATAAAAGAATGAAAAGCGATATCTCATGTTTCTTGATATATTCCAAGACAAAAATGGTTAGCATTATTTATCCAATAATTAATTTCTGAAACCTCAATAATAACTCCATAGTTGAACTTAATCTATTTCATAAATAGATAACCTTAAAAATAAACTAAAATATGTCTGTACAAATTAAAAGTATAAAAAATTTAGAAGGAAGGTCACTAAATTTCCAAAATATACTTAATATTAGATTACCCAATAAATATAATTCAACTCTTAATGTTACATTGAAAAATATGCGAATACATTGATCTACATAAAACCTTAATGAAAAAAATGCATGATTCCAAAAATTATTTTTCTCATTATTCCTTAAATAAAATATCAAATGATTGAATTTATTCTATAATTCTAAAAATATATTAAAATCCAACAAAGATAACATAAACCATCAAATCACTAACCAATTTCAAGGTCTCCAATAAAATCCTATAAAATATCTTTATAATTGTTATATCAACATTATACATGTGTTAATGGTTATTTTCCCTCAATAATCTATTTTCCAAAAACAACAACTTTCCACTAAATCACTTTTCTTAGTCATCATACCCATTTAACATATTATTGTAAATCCTTAATGAAATACTATTGTAGTACAATCCTCAAATGTTTCATGATTCTTATAACCATAATATCTTTTATAAAATAATCCTATAACATAATTATTAAATCCAAATACACAAGTAATTTAATCATTCCACTTCAACTATATTAATAGCCAAATATTTACCAAGATTCCTTATCTTATTTTGAGTAATATTACTTGATGCTTAGGGAATTCGTTTGGTAGTTCCAGATCTCTTTACTATTAAAACACTAAACATTAGTGGTTTCTTTCTAACACTTTTATTCATAAGCCTGATAGATTTTTTCGCCACACTTGAAGAGAACTCCCATTCCCTTTAATAAAGTAAAAGGGCATGTTTTTACATAATTATCACATGGGTGAAAATTATTCTTTCCCTTCGTCACTTTATCTAACATTTTATTTATCATAAACTTATTCTCTTTGAATAATTGGATTAAGACCATCAAATAAATGTTAAATATTTATCTTTCTATTACATATGTCGTCTGTAGCATGCCTTGATAACCTATTAAATCTGGAATAATATGTAGGAATATTTTCATCTTTTTTTGTTATATACTCCAGAATTTTCTCTCTATATCTTCTTGTTGATCGTGAGGAAAATACTTTTCCAAAAGAGTTCATAAAAATCCCTCCATTACATGTTTTCTATTTCATATTTTCCCTTATTTTTTTAATAAATAAACTCCATTTATCTAAATCTCATAATATATGATAAACTTCCATGAAAAATTATCCCTTTCATTGCATCCCAAAGCTAGAAATATCTTCTCTAAGGAACATATCCATTCCTAAGCTAAAAATAGATTTTTAGTCACATTACAAGATAATTTTTTCTGATGCATAAAGTTGTATAATATTGTTATAACACATGGTGGATCAACAAGATTCTTCACATGGGTAAGTTTATTGATCATAACCTGAGTCTATTTCCATAATATGGTTATAATTTGATTAGTTCTAGCCATAAATCTGGCTCCATCATCTTTATCTTTCCCAAGATGGTAATATCTATATAGAGTATGAAAATTGATACGGTTTCCATTCCATCAAAAAGGATATATTTATAAATAATGTAATATACTAGATTGGATTATAAAATTATGAAACATAATGTTTAATAAAAAAACTAGTGAAATAATTAACATAAATTAAAAAATTATGCATCGATAATCTCATAATCATAAACATGGTTTCTTTGCAAAAGTTTAAAAATCATAAAAATATTTTCAAATCCTTTATAATGGTTTGTAAAGATAATGTAAATCATCCTAAGCATAGAACATGGGAGTTTCAAACTAGGTGTGCAATATGGAATGTTGTTATATACTAGGTAATTCTCGAGTCAATCATGATACATATTTTTTAAAGTTATTACCTCTAGGTACATCTGCACTAGAACCACGTTACCTTGCAATATCTATACATGGATATTTAGCAAGGAAAGCCACACAATCTATACCTTAAAAGAGTTTATGATGTTATTCTATACTTATCCTCAATTTATATCATATGGTTATGTTCCCTAATCTATGTTTTCTTAAATTTAGTTCTCAAGGTTTTTACTAAAATCCCCCGATACCAAATGTAATGACCCCGACCGTAGTATCTCATATTCGGTGGTTACTTCATTTCAATGAAATAAGATAAAATTAATCCCATCAAGAAGGACAAAATAGTTTAGTATTATAGGTAAAATATATACATACTTTAATCTCACATTATAATTGAAAACATAATATACAAAATAGTATTTTCTTCGAGTGAATCATTATTTCTTCTATCATAAACCTACAAATCAATCATAACAAACATCTTGGAATCTTGTGGAAAGAAACATAAGAAATGAGTGATCTAAAATTCTCAGCAAGGGTATTAGTACAGTGGAATCTAGGAATAAATAAATCTTAATCAATATGTAAAAGTAAATAATTTAAACCCATTCCATTTAATCAATAAATTTATTATTAAATGGTATGCATAAATAATGATCCAATAATTATATATACGTAATCACATGATTCTAAAACATTTCCATGGAAATTATAACTAATAAAATAATCACATGGACATCAATGAATAATATTATAATAGAGTAATGCATAATTTCAGACATCATAACCATACTATGAAATACTTATGCTAAGACATCTCACATAAATGGGTAAGGCCTTTTCCAAAAACCCAATCTAATTTGTCTCATGATACATACTAATGTATCGAGGGGATATATCAGGCCCTACCTATCACTTACTAAGTCCAATACATTCCTTATATTAAAGTGGTAAAACATAATCAATATAAATATTTTTATTAAAAAACCATCATATAAAATTTTAATACATTCTACAATCAGTAAAGATAGTCATAAACCATTCATAGTAATATGCTGAATGGTATCAAAATAACACATCCCCATTCAAACTGATCATAAACCATCAATAGAAATTTTAATAATTGTATCAGTACAATATATTCCCAGTGGTTCATAATTACAATAAATGGTTTATGTTTTGATGAATTTAAAGATCATAAAAAATTCATTGAAAAAATTCTTGGGGAAAATAACCTTTTTTAATTTTAAAATATTTCTAAAACTAATAGTTCAAAAGGTATTTTTGAAAAATATTTTCTTTGAAAAAATAATTTTAAACTTATAAATTAATATTTAAAACATTTATTGGTAATTATGGTGGAAATTATATGCATTTTGTACACGTTAAATCAGGGATCCAGTTCACATTTTTAGTAAAAGTCAAACGAAACTTGTTTGGAAGACAACTTGAATATTCCTTTCAACTTTTTTTTGGAAAAAGTAAAAAAATGGGTAAAAATTTCATTAAAAAATATTTTTCATAATACTAAAAACATTTTTGAAAACATTTTTTGAAAACATGGTTATGAAAGGAAATTGATTTTTGAAAGAAGATAGAAATGAAGTTGGATTTTACTAAAAAACATTCTCAATAATTTAAAGTAAAAAAGTGAGTAAAATTTTTATATCACATGAAAAAATCATGAATAAATATAGGATAATAAAATTAATTTTTTTTTTATAAAATGATAAAATAATTTCCTTCAATGAAAATTCTAGTGTAAACAATCATGATTAAAATGAGATTAAAACATAAATCTCTTACCACTTTGGTAACTTTTTAATTGTAAGCCCCATAAAAGGAATAAAATAAAATTAAGTATTAAATACCATGAAGAGAAATATATTTATGATATTACATATTAAAATGGGTAGTATATACACCACATAATGGAATAAGTGTTGAATATGGAATATGTCTCATAGAAGTAAAAGTGAGATGATAAACCCTTACCTTAGGTTTGAATTCATTCATATATGTCCTAAAATCATATAAAATAAATATTGATTTATTATAAATATATTATAGAACCATAATAATATATAATACTACATATTATTTACTTATGGTATTTTATCGGATATTTTTTAACAATTCTTTGTTAAAATCACTCTTTCATATGCCAGTTTCTTCATTTTTCATGTATGTTTTGGTTCAGTAATCTCTGTCCTTTTACTTTTATCATGGTTAAATAATATCCATAATTTTAACCATGATATTAATATAAATATATATTTATAATATATATATTTATAATAATCTATAAAATTTATAGATAGAATATGGATTACACCGTTCAGAGAGATGATATGCCATAGTACACATGAACATTGTTTCCGATTTTCTCAATGGATGGAATGAAAGGAAAATAAATATTATTTCACCAATAAATAATAATAATAATTTTTTATAAGTATTTATATTAATAAAATCTATTATTATTACCATTTATTTGAAAATAAAATGAAAAACATTTCACACTGCTATGTGGAGGTGGTAGTCCACATGTATGCATGAGGGATGTTATTATTTTCCAAAGAATTATAAGGTAAGAATTTAGTTGTGATATTATATTTCCATAAGTATTATTAGGTCATAAATATCACATATATTCATTAATTTTAACTTTAATACCCTCCATGTAAAGTGTAAGTGAAAAACAAATCACATCACTTCGCATGGTTGTAGTCCGTCGTACACACGAGCGATGTTGTTGTATTCCACATGGAAGGGTAAGTATGAATGTATATGTGAAATAATAATTAAATAAGTACAATAATTTCATAAATAACATATAAATGTGTTAAATACACCATCATATCCATCCTTGAAAGGTGGTTATGAAAAACATATTACATCACTTCGTGAGACGGTAGTCCACTGTCCACACGATCGGCGGTTTCATTTCCTATTTGATGGAAGTGGAGATGTATCTAGATTATTACATTAAAATAATAACATCATGTTATATATTAAATACTTTATTTATTTTATTATCATAGTATAATATTATTTTAAGGAGGTGGAGGAAGAAATAAAATAAATATATATGTTTAAGAATTTTATCTCTTCTTTCGGAGAGCCTATTTAGGTTTATACTTAAATCCATATTAGGAGGGATTAATAATAAAAATAATTCATCTAGTATGTTCGTATATAATTAAGGAATTAATTTTGGTAGTAATTGGCCAAACCAAATTATTTTTTATGTGTGAAGAGAAGAGGATAGGGGGTTCCCTTTTATAAGCGGGGGAGAGGACACACATGGATGTTTTGAAATGATAAAGTGATACACATGTTTTTCTCATACCAAAAGACTCAAAAATAGTTTTTAATAGATATTTAGGGTTTATAAGGTCTAAATGTTTCCATAAAATGGGTTTTTGACATGTTTAGGTAATTTTAACCCTATCTTCTTAGTTTACCTCTCGGTAAACCCATTTTTACCTTAATAATGGTAATTATTTTTTACTATTTTTACTATTAATTAAAGGTAAAAAATTAAGATGAAAATATTAGATAATATAAATTATTTTTATTCCAAATATTTAATCCATTATTTATAATCCAGTTCACATAAGTGTTAGAATTCAATTTAAATTTAAACACGTAGAGGCGCCCAAGAAACAAGTTTTCCAAAGAAAAACATTCAAAAGTATAAAAGGTTTTTATATAATAATTATATATAAAATTGATTACAATGAAATAAATTATATAAATTGTAATATAATTGGACTAATTTTATTTTAAAACCAATATAAAAAATAACTTAACCTTTCAAATAATTTAAACAAAATGGCAGTTTTCAATAAAAATCAATATTTTCACTATTCATTAAAAATTAATCTTTTCACAACAATACAAAAAATTAACCCAAAGATAATTTTGACATGTAGATTTAAAAAATAATTTTTTTTTTCAAATTAATTTTATAAAATTGGTAAAAAAA
Source organism: Viscum album (assembly GCA_963277665.1). Classification (NCBI taxonomy): domain Eukaryota; kingdom Viridiplantae; phylum Streptophyta; class Magnoliopsida; order Santalales; family Viscaceae; genus Viscum; species Viscum album. Next base: position 307,104,143 of record OY728136.1, read on the forward strand.
TATTTTAAATTATGTTTGCAAAGCATGACTAAACCAACTTTTAGATTAATACAGTTTTTTTAGAAAACATTTCTTTTTTTTTTCTTTCAAATGATTATAATTTTATTTCTAATCAATAGATAAAAATTAAATTTATTATATATATTTTTAAACCATATAATTTTAATAATTTATTTATTAATATTAAAACTCTCTAACTTAATGGCTATGTTATAGTGGTCATGTTTAAATTATAATATTTTAATTGAGTATCAAGTTTCATTTCAACCAGAAATTGCGTGCATCATAAACTATAAAAGAGATTGAATATATTTTTGAATAAATACATCATGTCCTAACCCCATCCCCTCAAAGTGTACCCCTACTAGGCTGACAATGGGAGAAGAGAGATAGTGACCCCCCCCGAGTCCCACCTCCAGTAGGCCCCAAGTTGGAAACTAGCATTCAGGGTATGATAAACACACAGATGGGTTAAATTACCCTCTAAGAGAACACATGAAAAAGAGAGAGATAAGATCAACACCAACCAACTCTTGATCAGACCAAAAATTAAAAGAAACCCAAGTGCATATATGTAATTTCATGCAAGAACTACTACAACTGAAAGGGAAAACTTCAAGTACCAAAAGAAAGTAAAATGGCAGCGACCATAAAGCCCAGAAAGCTCCTACAAACCCCAATTTAATAGTAACCATACTAATATCTTACCTAATACATCTGACCTAAGAAATATTTTATATAAACATAGGGTGAGTATAACAGTATACTCAGTAGGATCCTCCCAAAATCCTCTCGTACAGAAGAAAAAAAGCATGCTAAAGCACATTGAACAACAAGTGAAACTAACCCATAATAAAAATAGGTATAATATGTTTCTAGAATCACCATGGATACTCTAAAAAAGTATTTCATATAATATTATATAATCTAATAAATAATTTCAAGGGTACACTGCTACCACTTCCTCACTAGTTTCTTACTTTACCCCAACGTCGCACGTCCTAAGCATCTCTCTCCAAAAAGGCTAGCCCGAAGACACCTGGGAAAAGCACCACAACATGCACCTCATGAAACACCACCACATACACATAACCAAAAGTAACTAGGTAGTTTCTGGGATCCACCACATCTCATATAGTCTGTATCATACATTGGGGATTATACCACAAGCTATTATAGCCCATACACCGAGTAAGGGTCCTCAAGCCATCACAACCTATACACGTTACACCTATAGTAGTCCATATGAAACCATATACAGAATATATGTGTGTGAAATAACCGCATTACATTATATTACTCTACACACATATATGGAAAAAACTAAACTCCATTCATACCAACATAAGTAACTACTAAGAAAAGAGTTCGAGGTCAAAGGGGGTAGTCAGCTATCCATCCTCCCACCGAGATGTTGGGGAAAACACCCCCATGGATCATAATACCTGGGGTGTCAGTTTCCCTAACAAATATGGTGGAGTATCATATAAAAACAAAAAATTATAGCATATAATATATCTCACAACCACACTATGGAAAAAATCTAGTCTTAGACTCAACTACAACTAACATCTCTTGGACTCCCAACTGCCACTACTAAGACTAGATATCCTATAAGCACACAACCATTTGAAGAGAAACATTAATTTACTTATCCCTTTTTTCTATTACACTTTATGTTAATTAATTATTTAACTATTAATTAACCATTATAAATTCCACAATTCATTCCATTATCATTCCAACCAAGATCCATGCCCTCCAGGCATAACCAAACTGAGTCCACGACTTCTCAGAAATACCACCTCAACATTTCAACCCAGAAAGTTCCAAACCCATGGGTTAAACATTTATTCATTAATTTTTGATGACATTTATACTTTCCATAGTTAAAAGTATTCAAATAAAACATTCTAATATACCAAACACAATGGGATCAACATGGTGAGTATATGATCTACCCATCAATTCTTAGCCACCTATAGTAGGATCATAGACCCATCCATCCTTGAGAATCTAAACAAGGAAATCATGTGGAATACCCTACACGTATTTTCCTATTTTGGAAGGAGAGTAATCAAAACCGCATGCCTCAAGTAGTGGGGAAACTAAAGTAGATAAAAAAACAACAAATTCAAAAAAACAACTTTCATCTCAATGGGTAAGCCCTGCTTTAACCCATTCCACCATCTCTGGTGTACTCCTTGATACCCACATGCATAAACTGATGCATCTCACCACTCTAGGAATCAACTAATTCCACAACCACCAAACCTCACTTCCCCCACATACCATAACACCAATCTATGATCCACCATCCCAAGCTCACATCACATCACATGCAACATGAAAAAACATAGAAACATGCTCTTGGCCCCAAAGAAAGGCATTAAACCTTTACATACAATGAGCTATCACGACTCTAAATAATAAGGAACTTGGTATTTAGAAGAAAGTGGGTAACTCAGACCCCATAGGGAATTAAATTTATCACACAACTGGTTCTCTATTCCATCTTGAATCAACCGATTCATTATTCATAGGTTCCAACTATGGGAAACCTAAGAAATAATATTATCAAGCTATCAAAAATTAATTAAAAAATTAATTTAACATTAATTTAATACTTTTATCAACAAGAATAATCATGCTTTAGGTTAATAAACCAATTCTATTAAACATGTATAACTACATCCATTTGATTATCATCAAATTACAAAAACAACTGGATTCATTAACATGAATCTTTAAATAGTTAGCCAATTAATTATCAATTAATTACAATTTTAAATTTTTTACTAATTTACATCAAGAACGAAAAGAAAAACAAGAAAATCATAGACATCACACTATCTAGAAAATCAATAGGCAATAACATCACTAAGAAATTAATACCAATTATTTAATCCGGTTCAAATATTTGTTATGTAAATTTCATTGTGATCTAATGGGATTAAACATACTAACTCTATGATTGCACATAAATAAAATAGATAAGCAATGAATCCCCTACCTCAAAAGGTCTCCAACATTATCTGCATGAGAACATGACAACACAATGGATCATGATCACCTCTCCTGTAATGGCTACATCCACCAAAGGATACCGTAACACCACCACACCAACCAATAACCAAGAAAGATCCATTAGAAACATGGAGATCACATGCCATCACAAGAAAATTTTAAATGGGAGAAAATATATCTAGGAACCCATAAGGACATAGTTATAACATAATTTATATCAAATATGGATCGATACTTCTTGATTTCACCAAAATAGAGGGTGCACATACAGTAGGAAAAACTCCAAGGGGAACACAATCCATGGCTAGAACACAATGCATCACTACTATGGAAGGAATAACTCTAGTCATCCTGTAACAAGGAGAAAAAATAATAAATAACAAGGGTGGAAGGTATCTCAACCTTTTAAAAATATAATTAGAGAAGCGGTTTAGATACAGTTTATATTTGCCGTTAAAGGCACATCTGGTCAAGATTACACGTTTTTACTGAGTAAAGGCTCCCAGACCCTTAGGAAAAAATTATATAGGAGTTATGTGATTTGAATTGGAATTAAATCCCTTAAAATAATCATTTAAAATCATTTTATTTCAAATAATACGTCAGAGGGGAAAAACTACAGAAAACTGGAAAACCAGAGAAAACTAAAATTTTGAAAAACTATTGAAAATGACTCACCATTGGGGTGAGTCACCATTGCATGTCACAAGTGTATGAGCTACCTGTAGATGAGTCACCATTGGATTAGATACCAGTGTATGATTCACCATTGGGTGACTCACCGTTGGATGAGCTACCACTAGATGACTCACCATCGCAAGTCACCATTGGTGAGCTACTGGTGCGAGTCACCATTGGTGAGATACTAGTGAGAGTCACTATTGGAGAGATACTGGTGAGAATCACCATTGGTGAGCTACCAGTGTGAGTCACTGTATTTACTCACTACTGTGACTCACCTTCAAGACTCACCATCACGACCTACCGTCAATGATCTACCATTCCCGACTCACCATTGAAAAAACTAGATTTTTGGAAAACTCTTGAAATGAGTCACTGCTAACTCCCAGAACACTTCAAACACCATGTTTTTACAAAGTAATAGACCAGAGAGGTCCTAGACTTTACACGTCATAAAGTCTTGTTTCTTTAAATTCTCTTATAATCTTGGTGTTTTATAGTATATATGCTATCAAAGATGATTTTTGTCTTTTAAAATCTCATTGTGTCACATTCTACCACACTTAAATAAATTTAATCCTTACAATTTAATCTTGATCTCATACATTAAGGGTTTGATATTAGAAAATACCTTAGTTGGAAACCCACATCATAAAAATTGTTAATAAAACATCCACTTGATAATATATTAAGGTAATTAGAATAGTCATCTATAATAACAAATAAGTAGGTTTCTAATTAGTATATGGTGGGACATGAAGATATGGACTTTGAAGAAAAGTGTAAATAATTATAGAGAGTGATATAGAAAGTTGATAATAATAAAGTGAATAGAAAATTGGAAGTTTAGGACCTAAAAATCATAAATCACTGATTATTTATAATACTATTTGATTTATCAGATATGAGGGTAATATGATAACATTTTTGTTTCAATATAATTTTCCCAAAGATTAGGAATTCTTATACCATATAAGAATATAAATAAATATACTTACTTGATATCATTTTATTTCATAGGAACAATTTCATCCATTGGTTGTGCTTTTATCAATTCCCACTTCATCTCTTACTCTAATAAATGAATATGAAAAACTAATTTTTTATGAATGAATCACTAAGATTTAATCTTAATGGATCATAAAAAGATTGAAAATTCATTCCCTCTGTCTCTAGATATATTCCAAGACCAATATAGTTAGTATGAGTAATCCAATAATTAATTTCTAAAGCCTCAATGATAACCCCAAAGTTAAACATAGTCTATTTCATAAATAGTTAATCTTAAAACTCATCCAAAATATATCTGTCCAAATTCAAAGTCCAAAAATTTGATGGTCACTAAAATTATAAAATCAACTTATTATAATAATCCTCAAACAACATAATGTATCTCTTAATGTCACTTACCAAATATTTGAATACTTTTATCACCATAAATACTTAATGGAAACATGAATTCTTATAAAACATATTTTTTCTCTTATTCCTGAAATAAAATCTCAAAATATCAATTTTATTATAAAATTCAAAAAATATAGTAAACTAATACAGAGATAAAATAAACCATAAAATCACTAACCAATTTCATGGTCACTAATTATATCCTATAAACATCTATTTATCATTATTATCTCAACACCAATCATGTATTAATGGTTATCTTTCCTCAATCATGTGTTTTCTAAAAGGATCAACTTTCCTTAAAATCGCTTTTCTTAACATATTCTTGAAAATCCTTAATGAAATAATATTATAGTACAATCCTCATACATTTCATAATTCGTATATCTAGAATATCATTGATACAATACTCTCATGACATAATTTACGAATCCTTATTCACAAGTACTTTGATCATTCCACTTTGGATTTATTAATATCATAATCTTGACTTTGATCCCTTATCTTCTTCTGAGGAATATTCGACTGATACTTGGGGTATTCATTTGCGTAATGCACCATCTCCTTACAGTTGAAACACTAAAAATTAGTGGTTTCTTTTTGACCCTTTCATTCACATGAATGTTGACCTTTTTCTCCATACTTTAAGTAAACTCTCATTTCCTTCAATCAATTACCAAGGTGTTTCTTTAAAAAATTATCACATGGGGGAAAATACTCCTTTAACTTATTCCCATTCTCCATCCTTTCATTTTACTTACTCTTTTTACCTTTCTTCCCTTCAAAACCATAATACCTAGAGAATTATTTCTCTATCTTGAAACAACAAGATATTATGTCCTTGTATGATGATAAATTTTGGGAGACTTGTTCTCTTAGAAGAATTATCTTAATCCCATCAAAGAAACTATCTATCTTGCTCTTTGGATTATGTTTGTTGTCTATAGAATTCATTTCTAACCTTGTAAATATGACTTCATAATTATAAAAATTTTCATTATCAATTTGTCTTAAATTCAGGAATCGTCTCTCCATATCTAATCATTTCCCATGAGGAAAATACTTTTCCATGAAAAGAACCTTAAAAAACTTTCATTCCATATTTCATATTTTTTATTCATCCTTAGTGTTTTAAACGAATGACCACCATTAATTCACATATCTTAAGAGACAATAAAATACCATGAAAAATTTCTTCATTTCACTATTTCCCAAAGTTAGAAATATATTCTCTAAATAACATATCAACTTCTTAGATAAAATGGATTTTTAGTCCCATTAAATGATGTAGTTTTCTGATGCATAAATATGTATAAATTTTTTAAACCACATGGTGGATCAACATGTTTCTCAATATGGGAAATGTTATTGCTCATAACAAGAGATTTTTTCAACAATATGGTTATAATTCAATCACTTATAGTTATATCTCTAGCTCTGACTTCATTATATTCCCCAAAATCTAAATCCCTACATGGGGTACATGAATTGATACAGTTTCCATTCCTTCCACTATGCACCATTTATAAAAAAAATGGAATACCCTATATTAGATCATAAACATGGATTCATTGGGAACGTTTTCAAATCATAAAAATATTTTCAAATCCATTATAGTGGATTATAATGAAAATTTTAATAATCCTAAGCATATCCCCTAGTAGTGTGAAACTAGGTGTGCAGTAAAGGACATTATCATATACCATGTATTTCTCAAGTCAAGATCAACACACCTCTTTCAGAGTTGTTACCCCTTGGTACATCTGTTCCAGATCCACATCCACTTGTAGCATCCATACACAAATGTATTTCTAAGAAAACTATATAATCTCTACCTTAATAAAACATTAAGATATTCTTTTGTACTTATCATTAATGTCTATAAAAGGGTTATGTTCCCTAATCGATGTTTTCCTAAATCTAGTTCCCATGGTTTATAATTAACTTCCTCTGATACCAATTGTAATGACCATGAACTTAGTATCCCGTAGTCAGTGGTTAATTTATTACATTGGAATAAGGTACAAGGTATTTCATCCCGAATGATTGTATAATTTAGTAGTATTGGTAAAATAGATAAATAATTGAATCTCACATTAAAATTTAAAACATAAAATACAACATAGTATTTTCTTTGAGTGAATTATTATTTCCTCTAGCATAACCCTACATATAAATCATAATACACATCTTGGAATCCTTGGGAGAGAAACATAAGAAATGAGTGAGATCAAATGTTCACTATGGGTATGAGTATAGTGGAAGCTATTAATAAATAAATAATACTCAATATGGAAGGGTTAATAATTGAAACACATTCTATTTAATCAATAACTTAAGTATAATAATACATGAATAAATAATGATCAAGTAATGCAATATACGTAATCACATGAGCTTGAAACTTATAAATGGATATTTGAACTAATAAAATAATCTCATGTAAATCAATGAATAATATCATAAAGAGATAGTACATAATTATATACATCATAACTATACCTTTAAGGCCTCATTCCATGAAATCTTATATAAGTAGGTAAGGAATGAACCAAACACAAAATCTATATTGTCCCATGAGACCAACCAATACATCAAGGTGCTATAGAGGGCCTCACCCATCACTTAATAAATCCAATTAATTCATAGTTTTAAAGGGGTGAAACATAATAAAAATAAAAATCAGTATTAAAAAACTAACATACAAAATGTTAATACTTTCATCAATCAATAGACATAATCATAAACCATTCAGAGTAATATGGTGAATGGTATCAAAATAGTACATCTCCTGTAAAAATTATCATAAACCATCTAGATAAATTATAAGGATGGTATCATTATAACGTATCCCTAGTGAGTCATAATTACAATAAGGGTTTGATGTCCATGATGAATGTAAATGTGATAAAAATGTCATTAAAAACACTCTTAAAGAAAATAAACCTTTCTATAGTGATAATATTTTTTAAAATAAAAGTTAAAAAAATATTTTGAAATTATTTTCTTGAAAATAAACTTTGAAAATTATAAAATAATCTTTTAAAAATTGATTGGTCATGGAGGTGGAAAGTCTGTACATGTCGTATGTGTTAAAATAAAGATTCTTTTCACATTTTTGGTAAATCCAAATGGGCCTTGTTTAGAAAATGACAATAATATTCCTTTCAAAATTTTTTTTAAAAAGTCAAACTAGGGTAAAAATGTCCTTAATAAATAATTTTGATAATTTTAAAAATATTTTTGAAATAATTTTTAGAAAACATGATTTTGGAATAGAAAACACTTTCTCATTTTAATAAAATGAGATTGAAACATAAATCTCTTACCGCTTTGGTAACTTTTGAATTATACGCCCCATAAATGTGATAAAATATAATGAAACATTAAATACCATTAAGATAAAAATAATCATTATATAACATATAAAAAGGGTCAATATATACCCCACACAAGGGAATAAGTTGTGAATATGGAATATGTCTCATGGAAGTAAAAGTGACATGAGAAACCATTACCTCAGGTTCGACTTCATTCATATGTGTCCATACCTCCTTTATAATAAATATAGGTTTATTTTAAAAATATTAAATAAACATACTCATATATATATCATACTATATATTATTTAATTATGGTCTTTTATTTTCCATTTATTAACAATTATTTATTAAGATCACTATTTTAGGTGATAATTGATTCGTTTTTCACGTATGTTTTGGTTTAGTAACTTCAATTATTTTACTTTTATAATGGTTCAATAATCTCTATAATTTTAAAAATAATATAAATATCATATATATTCATCATATATGTATTTAGAGTAATCTATAAAATCTAGAGATATAAAATATATTACACTGTTCATAGAGATGGTAGGTCATACACACGCACGAACATTGTTTCCATTTTTATAAATTTATGGAATAAAAAGAAAATAAATATTAATTCAATTTTATATAATAATTTTTAAGTTATATGTATAATTTATATTAATCAAATCCATCCTTATTATCATCTATGTTAAAATAAAGTGAAAAACATTTTATATCTCTATGTGGAGGCAGTAGTACACACATACGCATGAGCGATGTTATTGTTTTCCAAAGAATTTTAAGGTAAGAAGTTAGATATGATATTATATTTCCATATGTATGGTTAGTTGATAAATATAACATATATTCATTAATTCTAATCTTACCATATTCCATGTAAATCGTAAGTGAATAACGAATCACATCGCTTCATGAGGCGGTGGTATGCTGTACATAAGAGCGAAGTTATCGTATCCCCTATAGAATAGTAAGTAAGAATATATATGAAATATCATAATTAAATAATTATAATAATTTCATAAATATCATATAAATATTTTAAATCAAAAATTATATCCATTTTTGAAAGGTGGTGATGGAAAATGAAGTACATCAGTTCACAAGGGGGTAGTCTGCCATACACACGAATGATAGTTTAATTTCACATTTGATGGAAGTGGAAATGGATCTAGGTTATTACTTTAACATTATAACATATCTGTATATAGGTTATACTGGTGTTATTATATTATTATTTTATAATATTATTTAAATGAGGTGTAAGAATAAATAAAACAAATATGCATGTTTAAGAATTTTACATCTTCAACAGAGAGCCTCTTTAGGTTTATACCTAAATCCTTCATAAGAGGCATTAAAAATAAATAAAAGGACACTAGGATGTAGGTAGGGAATTAAGGAAGTTATTTGGGTAGGTATTGGACAAACTGAAGGGTTTTAGAAGTGTGAAGAGAAGAGAATAGGGGTGGCATTTTATAAGTGGGGGAGAGGACACACATAGAATTTTTGAAAAGATAAAGTGATACCCACATGTTCCTCATAAAAAATAACCCAATCTGAAATTATTTACCCTTATAGTTTATAAGGTATATATATTTCCATTAAATGGGGGGGGGGTGTTGGACAATTTTATGGCCATTTTAACCATTATCATCTTTGTTCAACCCCCGGTACACACATTTTTACCATAACATCGATAATTAATTTTTACTGTTTTCACTATTAATTATGGTAAAGAATTAAATTGACCATATTAGATAATATAAATTATTTTAATTCAGAATATGGAATCCATTCTAACAAATTTAATTCACACATTTTTCATAATTTAATTTGAAATTAAACCTACAGGTGTTTCGAAAAACAGTTTTTCCAAAGAAAAACATTCAAAATATTAAACGTTTTTAAATTATAATTCAATATGAAATTTATTCGAATAACCTAAATTAATTAAATTTTAATATCATTGAACTAATTTTACTTTAAAAATTAATTTAAACCATAACGTCACCTTGTATATAATTTAAAATAAATGGTATTTTTGAATAAAAATCAGTATTTTTCATTATTCAAGAGAAAAATAATCTTCTTAGAAAAATCCCAAAATTTCATTCAAATATAAGTTTGAAATGTAGATTTACAAAAATATGTTTATTTTTGAAAATAAATTTTCTAATTTTTTTTTAAAAAAATATTTTAAATTATGTGTGTAGAGAACGACTAAACCCCATTTTAGAAAAATACAGTTTTTTAGAAAACATTTCTTTTTCTTTCAAATGATTCTTATTTGACTTATAAATAATATATAACCAATGAATTTATTTTACACATGTGTAAACCATATAATTTTCATAATTTAGTTAGTCTTATTCATACCCACCAACTTAACAGCTAGGTTATAATGGTCATGTTTAAATAATAATATTTTTATAGAGCATTATATTCCATTTAAACCTGACATTTCATACATTGTAAGCTATCAAAGAGATTGGATTTATTTAAAAATACACATATCATAAAGTCTTGGTGGGTAAAATTATCTTCTTAGATTGATGTATATTGTCATATATTATATCAAATATGATGTTTCTATTTTAAAATATCAAGGTTTTAGATCTATGGGGAAGATCACACGGATAATGTTAATATTAAATATCTTGAGGAAAATTACATTGAACTGGATTTTCTATAAAAATGCATTTCAATTTTTTAATAATATTTATAAAGGTATTAGTGAAGCCGGTTTTCTTATTTTTTCATCATATGACTTTGAAAAAATTTAAAATATATTATTTTTAACCATACATGTGAAAATAGTTAATAAGTATAAAATGGAGACCTAGATCAAAATTTTAACACCATAATTTTGACTATAATGGGCATGATTTATTAAGGTAAATATAATTTTTATAGAAAGTCTATAAATCTAAGACTAAGAACTTTTGAGAATTAATTCAAGTAAAAACCTTATTATTTTTATTATGTTATGCATGGAGATAAGGTGGTGACATGTCACAATTGGATAAAAATGGCTTTCCATGTGGCGATGACATGAAATATTAGATGATTTTCATGGATATATTTTTAGAGAGATTTGAATTCTTTAACATAAGTATTTAATTTAATTAATTATGAAGGAAAATTATTTTGAGGCTTTTATGATGTTAGTTATGTGATACTAATCCTCCTTTTATTTTCCTCATAACCCTGTGATGGAAAAAATCCCCCATCTATATTCCCATTTGGAAATTTAAATGAAGAATATCAATCTCTACACAATGAAAAAGAAGCTATTCATATTATTCATTTTATTTTTAGTGAAGGTGACATGGGAAACAAATTATAATTCTGTGATTGTCTAAGTGACTGCTAAATGTAAATGGGGTAGCACATTCCTATTATTTCTAGATTTACTTTTATACTAATTTTATACTATATATATCTCTCTCTTAGTTTAACTCTCTATATGTAAATGTGATGATATTTTGGAAAGAATCTCTTATAAGATCAACTATTTTTAAAGTAAATGTTAATAAATTATAGTGAAAATTTAGAAACGTAGAATGAAAATATAAAAATAAAATATAATTTTAGGTTATATTTAATTCAAAATAATTCTTCCTTATTGTAATTAATTATTTCTCTTAATTTATTATTTCACATTGAATTATTTTAAGGAATTAATAATAAAATATAGAATAATTGACACACTCTAATGGGTGTTTAAATGTGAGGTTTAGTTTACCAAAGTTCATTTATTTTCCTTAATATTAACCCTTATTTGATCATCATATTTAATTCCATACTTGTTTTTAATTAATTGATAAACATATTTGAAAAATAATATTGGTTGGTCAGACCCTCCACCAATAACCACTTCTTGAATAATTATTAATTTTTTTATGATTCATTACCATTATGGTTTAATGATGGGAGTCATAATTTCCAATATATATTCAAATGTAAGGATAATTAAGACTGCCTTTTAATGGTAGTGTGTTCATGCGATGGTAGTTAGTTTGTGGTAAATTAACATGGCATTGATGAATCCATAGTGGTGGATCAACATGACTTAGATGGGGGATAATTATCAATGAAAAAATTATTGTTAATTAGCCTAAAATTGAGTAATAGATAGATTGAGGATGTCGAGGAAAAAAATTAGAAAGATTTTGTGATGTTGGAGGAGAAAATGGAAGATGTTGGGGATGGGAATATTGGAAGGAAATCTAGAAGAACATTTATAATGGAGAAGATAATTATAATCTATTTTTTCCTAGCTACACATTATCTAATATCTCATGATACACTTCATGTAGTTTATATTATGTGGAAATAGGGTTATGAATACTTATAAATTTCACATTTTATATGACTTTAGGTCAAACACCACATATTGTGTGAACTAGTATCTTAGTGTGTAACCCCATACACACCAACTTAATGATAACACATGATGTGTACTTCCCATATCATGCATTTTGTAGTATATGTAAGAATAAATTATAGTTAATTCTATGAATGTATGTTTTAATTCATGTAAATTTTAGTTACACATGTAATGTTCATAGCTAGAAACATTGTGTATGCTGACCTCAGATGAGTTAGGTGGTGAAATCAAATAACCAGATTAGCCCAAGAGACATATATGTATCATATCTTACTGGAAACCCAATATACTAGGATATTTTTATTATTTTCAGAAACTTCAACTTGGGTGTTAATTTTAGATATATGAGGAGTCCATTTTTAGTATTTCTATAAATATAGAAGAATGGTATGATCCTTTTGGACATTATAATTCATCGATGTGATTTTTTGGTTGGTTCAATGATATTTTCTCTATAGAGATGATGGATGGGTTTGGGATAAGATTTTGGGACTTACATGGAGTTTAGGTACTCCATCATAAGTTGGGGAATTGTCCCCGATTCACAGGGTTTAGGAAATCACTAGGTAGCATTCACAGAAAAGGGAATATTGCCCAATATGATAGAGGAGGTTATTAATCCCTTATATATTGAGGCGTGATCCTCTATCTGTTGAGTTATTACCCCATTATGTTGGCGAACAATCCTATATAGGGTTCATGTACTCCCTCAATCGACATTCATACTCCTTAATGAGGTGTGTTCCCCCAACACTAATTAAGATGTGTATTGGATGTTTTGAGAGATTGAGCACTTCGATTTGTTAGTACTTGAGCTATTTTTGGTTCCTATCGAAAATTGTCTTTTGTAGAGATGAGATAAATAGAATAATGACCTACTTGAATTTGGTTAAGTATTTATATTAAAGAATATCTAGATGTTTTATATTGATATAACTTCTTATTTTAATTTCCACCTATGTTTTATTTGTATTTTACTAGTTATGTTTATACTTACCCGTTCAAGGGAATCATGGAAGCATGTTTCATGTTTATGTAGACAATGAACATTTTGTTGTTTTATTCATAGGACTTGGATCTGGTGCATAAATTATTTTGATAAGATCATTATTGGTGGTTCTTGTGTTAGATTTTATGTTATGTAGAGGTCATCTATTTTATTACTCAAGGTTGGTCTTTGTCTTGAGATTTTGGAATTTTTACTTATCTTCTTTATATATATTTTTATATTTAATTGTAAAGTTATTTTTCTTTATCACATGTGTGGTGTATCATAATTTATTCATTTATAATAATAATATTCTATAGATATGAGTTTATTTTTATAGTTTTATAGGCTAAGGCCTCCCATGTAATACTCGAGACCCTACTATAAAGGGTAACAACTACATCCCAAAAAACTATTACATAATGCACAATCTAAAGAAACTTTATTCATGAATTTATTTAAAAGATAAATTTTAATTTTAATTTGACCAAATTAACTCCATTATTTGAATTATAATTTCAATATTATCTTATAATGAATATTTGATATTTTTCTGAAATAATTGATTTTTTAGGTCAACAGAAAACATAGAAATATTGCTAAAACAGTCACTTTTATGAAATTATCATGATAAAATAATGTCTTAAATGTTATCAAAACTTTTTATATAATATATATATATATATATATATATATATATAATTAAAATAAATCATTTAAAATAACTTTATTATGAAACCCATGTTTATTGTTTTGGAATCATAAGAAATATTTGACACTACAAATAAATTTATTTGCTTATATTAAAAAAATAACCACTTGTAGAAATTAAATCCAAAAATGGATTTCATATATTATATAAACATGATCATATTATTTAATAGATTCAATTTCATTTTTGGGAAAAAACTTATGATTTCTAAGATCAAAGGTAATGATCATGTTAATTGTACAACTGTTATTTTCAAAGAATTATTTAGTTAATATTGTGTAATTTTTATATAATAAAATAAATTAATATATTCTCGAAGTGAATTTATTATAATTTTAAACCTTTATTTAAATAAATAATCACTCATATAATTTGTAATCAATACTAAATAATATTATCAAAATTTAATTGTGATAGAAACATTTTTCTAAAAAAAGTATATACATATAATGTTTTAATTTAAAATTTAATTTTATATTAATTTTAAATTGAATTAGATTAAATATAGGTAAAATTTAGGTTATAAAAAAACAAATTTGTAAATAGGGGTTATTTTATATTTTTAGTAGAACATAAGTTACCTAGATAAAAACAAGTTACCCAGGTAAAAAAATTACAAGTAAAAATATAAAAAAAATAACTTTAAAATGTTAAAAAATGTGTGGAAATACAAGGTTGAGGAATTATCAACCCAATATATCCCCACATTCCATTTTTTATTAATATTTTTAATCATTGATGTAGCATCTCACCATGAGTGCCACTCACCAGTACCCTGAGATAGTTGGCCAGAAGATAGCAAGCATGCCTCCCTGAATGCGAGAGGTTTCTAATTAGTAGTGAGGGACTTGGGTAAGTCCATGGGGATATTATGATCTCATTGATAAAAGTAAGCGTAGAAGTAGATAATAATGATAAGTAGGATAAGTGTAAATAAGAAATAGATGGCATCGGAAGAGTATAATAATAAAACAAGCAATCTGAATAAACATTATGTAGAAGCTGGATATTTAACTGATACCAGAAATAATGATGATAAAATTGAAGGGTAAATACAAAAAATGAATAATAAAGGTCAAGGGATACAAGCATAAATAAAATTCTAAAAAAATACACAAAAGTGAAAAAAACTTCTATGAATAGCATCTCGAGCATAGGTCAGGTCCTCTACTCCCAATTCCATCCTAGAAATGTAAATCAAGCATTGGAAGCTGGATACAACACTATCTCTATACCTACTATCATAAACTCTACTCAAATACCAAAGGCACCTGAGTAGGGTGTGAGATATAATCTCAGTAGGCCTAAAACCATGTTGTCTAGTCCAATCCATTTCATGCATTAATAAATAAGAAATGTGAAATATTTAATTTAAATGTAATAGAAAATTTAAATATGTAAAAGAATTGGACTAGGTTCCAGTTGGAGACCCGTCCACTTAACGTGCTTTGGCCTAAGCCGGTGTGTCTGAACCAAAGGGAACTTCAATGTTAAAGTGAGATGTATAAGGTTTCAGGTAATGGACTATCCCCATGATTATTCTTGGTCTTGGAGTAAATTTTCCTACGTTTCCAATTACAATGGTTTATTTATCATTTTGAAAGGGTTCACTTTCCTTTTTAATTCCATTTGAAAATTATTTGATAAAACATAGTGAGACACCTTGAGACCATCCGTGAAAATTTGATAATAATTTCCTATTATCACTCGAGGGGCTCATCACATAACCAAATCTAAGGAGTTAATGCACGATGACCCAAAGATGAAGTCCCATGTATTACTTCATGAATGTCATGAAAAATAAAGTAATAGCCTCCAATTCTGTACCTAGTATCACACGTAGGGGCCCAAGTCTTTCTCAAGGCATGGTTCAACCAATCGTGTCTTAGACCCTGTCCAAGGGGTCTCTCATAGGGAACCATCATCAATAGTCGTGAGGTAAACATAGTTACCACTTGGTGAAACTATCCCAGGAATAACTAGTGTCTATCTCGATATGTTTACTAATCATTAAAAATTATAATAGGATGAAACGAGAGTCCATGCAAGGGGTCCTCAAATCATAACCCCATGTATCACCCTCAACACTAAGGTGGATCAATCAAACAAGAATTACATATATATAACATGTTTAATTACAAGGGAATTCCATTTAATTTAAGAAACTTAATTACATCAGGAATATTGGTCAGGGTATTCCATTGGGTTAGTCCATTTAATCCATCAGACACAAGGAAAAAGCTCATGGACAATTCAATTTTATCAACCATTTACTATATCATGGGATGCAAGGTCTTGTCACTAGGTTAATCTCCCTAATTAACTTAAATAAACAACTTAAGAAATATATTATGTGGTCACACACCTCAAGGGGGTGTTAGATCATTTTAGTACAAGGGAAACAAGGGCCTTTAAGTTATAGCTCATCCAATGGGGTGGAATAAGCCAATGAGATCATCCTCAGAGGAAATTCACCACTACTTTGGATCATTCTACACATTTGAAACATGTTGGAATAATTTAATTAACTTTTTTTAGGCATCTCTAGAATGGTCCAGAGAGAAAAACAACAATATAAATTATAGAACGTAACAAAATGATGGGGAATAACCTAGAACACCCACCTTAGCCTCATAGAGCTTGTCTCATCCAATGTCAATATTTGATTTGAGATATGTTTTAAGAAATTGATGAAACCATCAAATTCCCTAAAAATGGGGAAAATTAATGTGCACCCAAATAGTGAAATAAATGGGATGAAGAACTAGAAATAGATTAAAGTGGATTGAAGATCATACCTATATCTTTCTAATGGATATGATGGTAGATGGATCAAAGTTTGATCGGAGAAGGATGCTTGATTCCTAGCTTCTTGATGGAGGTGGGTTTCTACGTGAGGGAAGAGATTAAACCACTAGATAAAATAAGGGAGGATTAGAGGAAAAAAGGGATAGAAAGAGTAGGTTTAATTCATTAAAGAGGGAGAAATTAGTAATTTTACCCCCAAAACACACTACGCATGGTTTGGCCTCACAGTTGGCCAACCATGAACAAACCATGTACCATTCACTACTATAAGAAAGAACCTAGAATGGTTTTCTACAAAATTTTCTTTACCATCCACAAAACATTAAAAACCACACAATAAATAATTTCAGACGACTTGGATGACCATGTTCCATGGGTCTCATGATTGTGGATAAACTGTGCGGCCCAGTCTGTTCTTCCTATTTCAGGGTTCTGGGCTTCAAAAGAGCCTATGACGCACCTAAGATGTCATTGAATTGATTAGGAATCATATCTAGGGTGATTTAAAAGAAATATATTAAAAATTTAATGGTCCATAACTTTAGGAAAATCTAAGAGGATACAACCTCCCCTCTTTAAGACAACTCATCCCCAAGTTGCCCTATGAGGGTGGTTGAACATTGTATGAGAAGAGTTATGTCCACTGTGCATGTACATAGTCTTGCCACTACCAGGTCTTTTCCTATAAGAATCCCTACTGCCATAGCACCTAGACCAAGGAAATTAAACTATCTTAGTGATCGTTTGTGCTATGATCAATGAGACATATCAGATGATCCTCAAAGGATGCATCTTCCTCCAACTCAATATCCCTAGGGTCAAATAAATCAGATGGGTTTGGATGATACCATAAATGATGAGATATATTTAAGATGTCGTGCATGGAACAATACCTTTGAGGTAACAATAACCGATAGGCTACCATCCCAACCCTCTATAATATCTCAAAAGGCCTGGCGTAATGAGGTGATAACTTTCCTTATCTCCTTTCTCATATATGACCCAACCTAGGTGAAACATAAAGAATGAACCAATCTACCACCATGGACTCTAGAGGTCTATGGTGATAATCAATATAATACTTTTTCTTGGACTAATATGTATCCATACACTTCTGAATGAGTAGGACTTGCTCCAAAGTCTCTTGAATGAGATGAGGACCCAGTATAGTTGCTTCACCAACCTCAATCCATCCTAGAGGTGAACAACATGGTCTATCATAGAGGGCCTCATATGGAGCCATCTAAATAATTGAATGAAATATTTTTTATATAACTCAACCATAATAATATGATTTTCCCAAGAATATCTAAAATTAAGGATACAAGACTGTAGCATATCCTCTAACACCTGTATCATCTTCTCAGACTACCTATCAGTATGAGGGTGATATGCAGTACTCAAGAGCACCAATGAACCCAGTTCCTTTTTCAACCCTTTCTAGAATCATGATGTGAAGTAGGAATATCTATCTAAAATGATAGTAAGGGAACACCATGAACTCTCACTATCTCATAGATGTATATACTTACTCTCTCTTCTATAGAGAAGGACTCCCAAATCGATAGGAAGTGCATGAATTTGTTCAAACTATAGATAATAACCCATACTGCATCACTGAATTGAAGGGATCTTGGAAAAATCATCACAAAATCAATGGTGGCATCATTCCATGTCCACTTAAGAATTGATAGAAGCTGTTAAAGTCCAATAGGTCACTGATGCTATGCCTTCACCTACTGAAATGTGGAGCATCACATGATAAAACCTTATATCTATATCTTCATACATGAATACCAATACTGATGATGCATGTACCTATACATATTAGTAAGACCAGGGTGTATTTCCCAAACTGAGGCACGTGATTCCCTCATCATCTCTTCTTGTATATTAGAAGGAACCCAAACATGACCATGGGAGGGTAGGGTCCCACTGTTATCAACAACCCAACCAGTAGGTGGGTTATCTCATGTTATTCTCTCCCTCAAAAAAATTCCCACAAAATTAGATAAATTCCTCATTTGAACATGGTTTAGGAGTGAGGATTCCACTTCTAGATATGATACAACTGATTTCCCATGCAGTTCCTGAACCTTTGAATGCATCATATAAAACAACTCCATCAATTTCCATTCACTTATAGCCTCTTTGATGGCTTGAATATGAGTTTTATGTCTCAAGGAATTAGTTACTACATTTTCCTTTACATGGGTGTAATAAATTTTAAATTTGAATGATTTTAGGTAATCCACCCACCTCCACTACCTTAGATTCAAGTATCTCTATGCAGAGATGTATTTAAGACTTTTATGATCTATGTAAACAAAATATTTCTCACCCAAAAAGTAATGCCTCGAACAACATAGAGCATGAACCATATATTCTATATTTATATCACATGTAGGATATTTATGCTTCTGAGACCTCATCTGGTGGGGTCCATAAGCCATGACTCGGTCAGCTTTCAACAGAATTTCACCTAGCCTAATTTCTAAAGCCTCATAGTAAATAGTAAAACTTCTTCCCATATCAAGAATAATTAGAATTGGAGATGAAGTGAGTCTTCTATTTAACTCACGAAAGGTTTTCTCACAAGATTTAGTCCATTAGAATTTCACAGCATTCTTGGTCAAGCCTCTAATAGGTGCTTCTAGGTGTGATAAGTCTTAGATGATTCACCTGTAATATCCAACCAGTACTAAGAAACTAGGTATATCAAATATGTTATTGGGTTTCTCCTAGAAAACCATTACACTCACCTTCTCTAGGTAAACTAATATGTTTTCCTCAGATATGATATGACCTAATAAGTGAACCTTTCTAATCCAAAAGTTTCATTTATTGAGCTTTTTCATATATCTAGTTATCTCTTAGTACATTCAGCATGATCTCAAGATGATTGGAATGGATGTGCATTGTGCGAGAATACAATAAGATGGTGTATATGAAGTCTACTATGAAGAAATCAAGATACAGATGGAAAAAATGATTCATCAGATCCATAAAATCATTCAGTGCATTCGTCAGACCGAACGACATTACCAGATACTCATAAAATATGTACCTTCTATAGAATGTTTTACATGGTATGTATGATAGACTCACATGAACCTGATGGTAGCCCAAAATTAAATCGATCTTAGAGAAAAAAATTTCTCTTCAGAGTTGGTCAAAGAATTCATCAATCTGCGGTAGTAGATACCAGTTATTCACTATAAGATAGTTTAGATGATGGTAATCCATGCACAATATGAGGGTACCATCCAACTTCTTTTCAAAAAGAACTGTTGAACCCCCTAGCGATGTATTGGGTCTGATAAAACACTTTTCCTATAGATATTCAAGTTGTTTCTTGAGTTCCTGAAGCTCTATAGCTGACATCCTATATAGAGGAATGGACACTGGTGCCTCACCCAACATAAGCTCAATTGTGAACTTGATATCTCTCTCTCTCTTAGGATGAAATCCAGAGAAATCTTCAGTGAATACATATCTAAAGCGATCCAATATAGAAGGAAATTCTATAAGCTGCATTCCCAGAACACTCATAAAGATACTGGACAGTTGGGATGTCATCCCGCTTAGCCCAGTACACTTGAGTCCGGATCATCCTTCTTTGGGATCCCATTCACCTTTATAGATATATGTGTTTATGTCAGGTGATGATAATGAAACTTTCCGGTGATAGCAGTCTACCTTAGCTTGATAAGGCACAAGTTAGTCCATATTGAGAATGAGGTTGAAGCTGGTCATATCATGGAAAAAGAAGCTCCATAGAAAATGATACCAACCTATTTCAAGGGGGGAATACCTACACTGGCGTATACCTACTACTCAAACTCCGAACAACATTTCAAGGGTCATAACACCACTAGAGTATTCTATCACTAGACCCTGAATTCCCATTGTTTTAGTAGATAAGAAAGAGTGAGAAGCACCTATATCAAATAGCATATATACTAATGTAGAAGCTACCAGAACAATACCTATGACTGTAGATGGATATAGACTCTTCTCCTTTGGTATAGATTAAACTGCATAGATAAGGCATAAACCGCAGCCCTGATATGCTTCCAGATTTATTTAAACAGGTCCACTCTGTTGCTTCTAGAAATATGAAACCTGACGTCCTTGGATCCGAACACCCACTCATCCTGAATGGTCTGTAGAAAACCAACCTACTTACTAACGAGGATTCACTGACCCCATACCTGAAGGCAGTGCTAGTACAAGACCTCACTCACAAGGAACTGCATCAAAAGGATCAGAAGAAATAATGGAGGTGACCCATCCTGCTACAAGCCTAGAACTTGATTGGGTTCCTCGTACACTGGGGATTCTTGTGTCATGGACTACCGCATTGGTGACAAAACACAAGGCTATCAGCATGTTCCACTAGGATGGTACTTCCCCCACGTGTACCCTCAAATCATCACTTCTTACCTCTAGGTAAACCAATTCTCTTCCTGGAAGGTGAACTGTTATGCTTCATGTCACTTGATTAACTTGGGTTCTTATTAGTAATGAGGTTTTGGTTCAAAATCTCTAAAATGGTGGTAAAAAAAATACATTCACCTATGAGTTAATGGCATAAGAAAGTTCATCCCCAAATTTCCTCATAGTAGTTATATCATCACCATTCATGGTCAGTGTGAATCACTTAAATTTAGTGAAGCAATTTGGGTATTTTATCATTGACATGTCACCTTGATTAAGGTGAATGAATTCCCAAATGAGAACTATTATTAGGGTTAACAAAAAGAAGTAGTCGAAGAAGGATATCTGGAAGTCCACCCAGACCATACCCTTATGCTGATCATCCTGGGTCAGAACTTCCCACTGTCGTTTGGTGGAATCACACAACATGTAGGTCACGAGTTTGAACCTCCACTATGGATACATATCGTTATGCTCAAATATTGACACCACAACCTATTACTAGGATTCAGAATCCTGAGTTCCTCTATCCCTCAAGAAGGTGGGAGGATGTTGCTACTAAAACTCCTTGGTAAAATCTTCCATAGAAAGGGTAGATCGAGGCACACTATAAACTGAATTCATAAAGTGAAGGAAGCTATCTTGGAACTAACCATCAGCACTGTCACGAACCAACCTGGGTACCATGGTAACCCGATAAATGAGTCGGTACTGACATAGGCCGAAGGCCATTCTTGATCCCCACAGTTTAGCGACTAGCACCTATCATCATATGAACTAAAAGTGGGAATGATTTTTCCACTAACAATGCAGAAAGAAAAGAATACAAGATAATATGTATATCAAAGGAAAACTCCACTAGGAGTAAAGTAACATAATTTAAACAGGAAAAACTTCCAAAGTACTACAACCAATGTAATAAAAGGGTAAAAATGTCCCAAAGTACCTAAGGACATAACTCACTAAGGCCAAAGTTCAGCAGTAGGATCCACCTCCAAGAGATCCTTTTCCTTTTCTCGAACGTGGAAGGAGAGAATCTACAAACACTCAAAGGCCCAAGTAGGGTGTGATCCAAATCCTAGTAAGATTTCACCCAAATATTCCATAAAATATATCAATATCAATTTAACCAAAATTTGATTTCAATTTTAAAATAAATAGGTTTGGAATTAACAAAGCACATCTAAACAAATAATGATCTACAATTTATGAGATAGAAATACCTTTAGCAAATCATGCTATCCATTTCAAATGATGGAAAACATTTCAAAAGATGTAAATTTCCTTTAATCAAAGGATACTTTTTATAAAAATCAATTCCCAAAAATGGATTAAATAAACACTTTATATAAACAATTTATATAAAATCTCAAGTCATGTAAAACAGTTTATAACAATGGCATATACACGCATTCAAAAAATGAAAACAAGTGAGAAACATGGTTATGTGACAAATAGGTTTGATAGTTTCAGGCTATAGGGATACAACACTTTGAGTATGGAAAAGTATGTACATATGCCCCTTAAGGCCTAAGGTAAAGGGATATCATCACTATCACCTAAAGAATGAGATGTTCTAATACGATGTTTTAGAACATTATAGAATCATAAAGTTCCACCCAAAATAACTCACTAACTACCTAAGGATTTCATGTTCTCAAGTACAAATAAATGATGGGAAATTTATTTCATAACAGAAAATGAAATTCATCCCATTATCCATTTCAAATATGCCAATATTCTCTTTAAAAACCATAATAGATTTTTAATCAAAAACATAGCTTTTCACCAAGATGAGACCCTAAGGTTTCCCTTGAAAACATTTTAAGCCATTTTTTTCACAAACTTTCCATCAAATAAATTTTTCTTCAATTAAAATCAATATTTCAATTAATTTAATTCTCATCAAAACCAAAATGTAAATTTAGCAATTTAAGTCTCACCAAATTCCAATTCCAACCCAAAACCCCATCTTTTTCCTAAAAAAACCCCAATTCATCAGAATTGGGGTTTTCCAACAAAAGGAATGAAATCCATTTTATTCAAATCAAAAAAATTTCATTTGAATAAAAATAATTGAAATTTTAAAAAATAAATTAGGTTCAATAAAAATTGGGAATCGTAATGGAACCACCTACTGAAAACAAAGGATCTCACAACGCTAAACTCTAATTGAGATTTTTCCATGAAGAACGGAGATCACAAAAATGGGAATCAAACCTAGGATTAAGTTTCTAAGAACAGAGGGTATTATTTCCAAAAATCAATACTGAGATCTATGGAACCCTAATGAGAAAGAGATAGATCGCAGGAAGAAGAGAACGAGTGGATGAAACTAATCGTAAGGAGATAAAACGATGTTATCCTATATTTGGATCACTTCTGGAAGGGGATCTAGGGGCCAAGAATCCTTCTTGGGAGCTCTAAGGAAGGAATAAATACATATGAGTTGAAGGAGGTCTGTATGGGACCAAAAAAGGGGGCTCAAGAAATTTTAATAAAAATTTTAGATCTTAAAAAAACTGTCTACACAGTTTCTTGGGAAACTGTGCATGGTTAGGGAAAACCATGCGCAGACTATATGGGTCCCACTTTCCAAAACATGGCACTGATGTATTATTTGGAAAATTGTGCGTAGGCTATACGCAAACCGTGATCCAGCCCATAAACCTCCAAAACTTTCATAAAATGACCCAAAACAACTCCAAATAAAACCCAACCAAAGCTCAACCAAAGAGGGACTTCAGAATTATTGAAAATAGTAACAGGATATTACAACCTCCCCACCATATAAAATTTATGTCCCCAGAAAGCCTACAAAGAAGCCTCACTATAAAAAATATGAGGCAACTTCTCCTTTATCATTGCCTCCCCCCCATGTCTCATGAGAATCAGAACCATGATGCCATAACATATGAACCAAAGGTATAATTATCCCATGAAGTACCTTGGTCTCAGAATCAACTATCCTGACTGGCCGTTCAGTCATGGATAAATCAGGTTCCACTTCAAGATCATGCCAACTCAAAACATGCGATGGATCAGATAAATACTTTCAAAGTTGAGATACATGAAACACATTATGAATCAACGTCAACTGGGGTGGTAGTGCTAACCAGTATTCAACTTTCCCCACCTTCTCATCAAATTCAAAAGGTCCAAAAAAATGGGGAGAAAGCTTCGTTTTCCTCCCAAGCCATTGATGACCCAACCAGGGTGAAACTTTCATGAGCACCTGGTCATGAACTGAGAACTCCAAAGGTCTATGGTTATGATCAACATAATACTTGTATCATCTCTAAGATGTCAACATTCTCTAAAGAATCCACTGATTATTTGTTGTCGTCTCTTGGACCAAGCTCGGTCCAACCAATGAACTCTCCCCAATATCTGACCAAAAAATAGAGATTTACAAGGCCGACCATACAAGGCCTCAAAAGGATCCATCCTGATCGTGGAATAGTAAATATTGTTATAATAAAACTCAACCATCCCTAAATGATCATCCCATGCTCCACCAAAGTTGAGAACACAAGCATAGAGCATATCATCAAGAATCTGTATAACTCTTTCTGTTTGGACATCTGACTGTGGATGGTATTCCATGCTCAAATGGACGTGAGATAGCAGTGACTCTTGAAGGCCTATCCAAAAGTGCTAAGTAAATAGAGGATCTCTATCATAGACTATATAAGATGAAACTCCATGCAACTGAACAATCTATTTCACATAGAGACTTCCCAACTCTTCAACTTTGTCTATATCATAGATGGGTATAAAGTGATCTGATTTCATTATCCTATCAATCACCACCCAAATATAATTTTTATTCCTCTAGGTACATGGAAACCCTACTAAAAAATTCCATAGAGATCTCATCCCACTTCCAAGTAGGGACTAGAAGTGGCTGAAGAAACCCCAAAGGTTTCTAGTGCTCATATTTCACGTGTTGGCATGTATAGCAATGAGAGACAAACTCATCAATGCCTCAACTCATACATGGCCTTCATAACTATCACTTCATGTCATAGAACATCTTAGTTATTCCTAGGTTCACAACCCACTTGGAATTATAGAAATCTCCCATCACAACTTTCCTTACCGAAGAAGGTACCACAAAACGATTCTAATAGCATCGAATTCCCTCTTTGGAGAATGACCATTGGGAAACTCTCTCCCCACCATTAAGAGAGTCTCAAAATATACAGAATTCATCATCAAGCTGTTGATCCTAAATAATAATTTCAAGAAGAGAGAATAAAAACTGAACACTAGAAAAGGAAACCTAGACCCCTTTTTCCTGAACTTCAATATGAAAATGTGAAAAGAGAGCCATCAAGTTCCACTCCTATGAATATTATTTCATTTCCTGGGATAAAATATTTCTACTCAAATCATCTGTAATGACATTCCCTTTCCCCAGGGTATAGGTAATGTCAAAATCAAAAGACTATAGGTATTCCACCCAACGTCCCTAGTGGAGATTCAAATCCCTTTTAGAGAAGATGTAACTCAAGATTTTGTGGTAAAAAACATGGTAAACCTTTCACCATAAAGGTAGTGTCACTAAATCTTAAGAGAGTGCATCAAAACTTTAAGTTCAAGGTTGTGGGTCAGATAGTTCTTCTCATATGGCCTAAGCTTACGAGATCTATAAGCAACAACATGACCACCCTGCATAAGAACACAACCCAAGCCTGAACTTGATGCATCAAGAAAGACCACGTAGCCTTGACCATCCTCTGGAAGAGTCAAAATCGATGCATTAGTCAAAAGTCATTTAAGCTCAATAAATAACTTTGGCATTTCTCATTCCAAGAAAACTTCACTCCCTTCCAAGTAAGAGAAGTCATCAGAGAGGGAAAATTTGCAAAGTCTTTCACAAAGTAGCGATAATATCTAGCTAAAACTAAGAATCTCTGAATCTCAAAGTCATTCCGTGGTTATTCCCATGTCATAAAAACTTTAAACTTTTCAGGATAAACTAAAATACTATGTTCCAGCACCACGTGTCCCAAGAAATTCACTTCCTGAATCCAGAAATCACACTTTGAAATCTTGGTATAGAGTTGGTTATTTCTTAGCAAACTCATCACCATTCTCAGATGATGCACATGATCCTCCACAGATTTAGAGTATACAAGGATATCGTCCAAAAACACAACTACAAAGGTATTAAGATACTCATGGAAAATCCTATTTATTAAATCCATGAAAACTGTAGGAGCATTGGTTTGACCAAAGGGCATGACATGGTACTAATAATGGAGATAACTGCTCTAAAAAGCAGTTTTCTGAATGTTATATTCTTTTATCCTCAACTGATGGTAACCCGAGCGAAGGTCAACCTTCGAGAACCACTTCACCCCTTTCAACCAATCAAATAGATCATCGATTCATGGAAATTGATACTTATTATTTACCATTACTCGATTGAGCTTTCGATAATAAATACAAAGGATGAGTGAAACATCAACTTTATTGGAAAAGAGAACCGACACCGCCCTAGGTGACATGCTCGGATGTATAAAGAATTTTCAAATAAGATCATCCAACCGAGACTTCAACTCTTTCAATTTGACTGGTTCCATATGGTAAGAGGGAATATGAACTGGATGAGTATCAAGCATCAAGTCAATGGAAAACTCAACCTCTCTTACTGGTGGAAAACTAGAGAATTCAAAAGGAAACACATCAGGAAACTCAACGATGACTTGAGGGAGATCACTGCTCAAATGTTCCCACTCCAGATCAAAAGTAAACATTAATATTACTTTACCAAACTCTGGATAATAAGTTCTGACATTGATAGACCTTACGTACCATTCTCCTTGAAATATGGGAGACACACCACTGGGTGTAGTGAAGGAGACCCGTCAAAGGTAACAATCAACCCAAGATTTATTTTCCTTGAGAAAATCCATTCTGAAGATGATGTCAAAATATTTCATGTTGGGAACCAGAAAAGTCCAAGTTAACTCAACATCTAATCGAGAGAAAACACATGCAGGACTACAGAGACCCTGCTCTCTCTTTGTACCAAGGGGTGTAGTAATATCCATTGCACAAGAAAAAAGTTCCATAGAAATATTAATCATATTAACAACATGGGTTGAAATAAAATAATGATATGCATCGATATCAAGTAAAGCAATAAATAATGACGAATCTATAGTGATGGTGCCTCTCACGGTCACTAGACCCGTTTCTACTTCCTCTGGAGACTCTTCCATTATGTGAAGAAGCTTTGTTTCAAATGTCTGTGGATGAAACCCTTTTTCATGTGAAGAATCTGATTTTCCCATAGTTTTAGGAGGATTTGATGATCCTATCCCATTGCATGGAGTGTAATAAATATGGAAGAACCTCTGCAAGTTCCTTAAACACCTTCAGGAGCCAAAATTCTTAGGTACCTCAGTGAAAACCTTCTTATAATGCCCTGGATTGTCACACTGGTAACAAACCAAAGGGCCTATGCCTGGTACTATAGGAGTTCTAGAAAAACCCTGCCACCGAGAACTTCTATGAGAATCATCACACTTCCGATTTCCCTTAAAGGAAATCACACTACTACATGGAGAAGGAGACTCCTGATAAACCTGACTTACCCATCAGGTCCATCTCGACCATCAGTGCTCTATCTTGTACATCAGCATAAGAGGGTAGCTTCAGCAATAAAACCTAATAAAGAATATCCTGAAGAAGTAACAACTTGAACCTTCAAGCCTTCATCCTATCATTAGATACTATCTCATGTGCATAGTGCACAAGATCAACAAAACAATTTATATACTCTGTCACAGACCTGTCAGCCTGATCAAGTCTGAAAAACTCTATATACTTTGAAAAAACCATCGAATCTGGATAGAACTGGTCAGTGAGAATAAATTTTAAATCTTTCCACTCTAAGACCTCATGTTTCATCGCCATCACCATAGTGTCCCACCATTTTCTGCTCGGTCCTTCCAGCAAGAAAGTGGAAAACTTCAATTTGATCTCATCGAGTGTGTCCAAAAACAAAAATAAGAGTTCCAAATTACTCAACCACTCCTTAACCTCTTGAGGGTCATTTGAGCCCTTAAATAGTGCTGTTTTTTAGAGAAGGAACTCTTGAGAACTAATCTTGAGAATTTCCCTCTGGGGTTCCACAATGGGAGCCTGAATGGGAACTATAGGTGGTACTTGTCATAGATATTGGATAGTGTGCAGGATCACCTCAATCAGATTCAGATCCACAATAGGATTCACTCACTGAGGTTTAGTAGAAGCTTCCTCCTGAGTCTAATTTACATGTCTTCTCAGAGGCATGATGCTACAAAACATCAACAAACAACAAGGAAGACATTATGAAATGATAAAACTGAGAAACAAGGGAAATTAATTCCAATAGATATGATACACAAGATTTAGATTTCAATCAATACATATCAAAATTAAGAAAAGACTAGAACTAAACCATAATATGTATTTACCTTACCACCCCTAGTGAATTAAGGTTCATTGTGGTGAGAGATGGATAGTTAATCAATCACAACCACCTCCTATGTCTCAACAGGATTTCACAATGCATACTGACTTCAAGACAAAAGCTCAACCTGGAGCTCTGATACCACTTTTTCAAAAACCAACCCAGGTGCCCTGGTAACTAGATAACTTATTCAGTCCTGACATAGCCCGAAGGGCATTCCCGATCCCCATGGGTCAGTGACTAGCACCTGGAATCATACGAACTAAAAGTGGAAATTATTTTTCCACTAACAATGCAGAAAGAAAAGAAAAAAATAAATTATGCATATCAAAGGAAAAGTCCATTGGGAGTAAAGTACTAAAAGTTAAATAGGAACAACCACCAAAGTACTATAACCAAGGTACTAAAAGGTAAATGACATCCCAAAGTCCCTAAGGACACAACTCACTAAGACCAAAGTTCAGTAGCAGGATCCACCTCTAAGAGATCCCTTTCCTTTACTAAAACCTGGAAGTAGATAATCTACAAACACCCAAAGGCACAAGTAGGGTGTGAGACAAATCCCAGTAGGATCTCATCGAAAGATTCCATAACAGATTCCAATATCAATTTAACCAAAATGTGCTTTCAATTTTAAAGAAAAAAGGTTTGGAATTAATAAATCATATTTAAAAAAAATAATGATCTAGAGTTTAAAATATGGAAATACCTTTAGAGAATCATGCTATCCATTTCAAATAATGGAAATGATACTTTGTATAAACCACGATTCTCAAAAATATATTAAATAAACACTTTATATAAACAGTTTATATAAATTCTCAAGGCATGTAAAACAATTTATAACAATGGAATATATAAGAATTCAAAAATTCAAACAAGCGAGCAACATGGTCATATTCCATATAGGTACGATAGTTCCAGGCTATAGGGATCCAATACTATGAGTATGAAAAAGTATGTACATACACCCCTTTAGGACTAAGGTAAAGGGATATCATTCCGATCACCTAAGAAATGAGATGTGATGATATGATGTTTTAGAAAATTGTAGAATTATAAAGTTCCACCCAAAATAACTCACTATCTACCTAAGTCTTTTTTGCGCTCAAGTACAAATCAATGATGGGAAATTCATTTTATAATAGAAAATTCAATTCATCCCATTATCCATTTAAAATTTTCCAATTTTATATTTAAAAACCACAATGGGTTTTTAATAAAAAACATTCATTTTCATAAAGATGAGACCCTAAGGTTTCCTTGAAAAACATTTTAAGCCATTTTTTTCACAAAATTTGCATAAAATAATTTTTTTCTTCAATTAAAGTCAACATTTCAATTGATTCAATTTCCATCAAAACCAAAATTTTAATTTAACAATTTAAATCTCACCAAATTTCAATTCCATGCAAAAAACCCATCTTTTTTCCTCCAAAAACCCCAATTCATCAAAATTGGGTTTTTCCAAAAAAAGGATTGAAATAAATTTTATTCAAATCTAAAAAAGTTTATTCAATTCCAAAAAATTGAAATCTAAACAAATCAATTAGGTTCAATAAAAATTGGGTATCGTAATGGTACCACCTACTGAAAACAACGGATCTCGCAACGCCGAACCCTAATCGGGATTTGTCCATGAAGAATGAAGATCACACAAATGGGAATCAAAACTAGGTTTAAGGTCCCAAAAATAGAGGGTATTAGAACCAAAAATAAATACCAAGATCTATGGAACCCTAAGGAGAAATATAGAGATTGCGATAGGAAGAAAACGAGAGGAGTAAACTAACTGGAAGGAGATCGAACAAAGTTCACCTAGCTTCAGATCGCTTCTGGAAGGGGTTCAAGGGGCCAATAATCCTTCTTGGGAGCTCCAAGGAAGGGAGAAATGTGTTTTGGTTGAAGGAGCTCCATATGGGACCTAAAAAGTGGGCTCGATAAATTTTAATAAAAATTTCAGATCTACAAAAACCCGTCTGCACGGTTTCTTAGGAAACTATGCACGGTTAGCAAAAACCGGGAACAAACCATGAAAATACCACTATCCAAAACATGGAACTAGTGAACAGTTTTCCAAACTGTGTATAGGTTGTGTGAAAACCATGCTCCAGTGCAAAAACCTCCCTGATTTTTAGAAAATCAAATGAAACAACTCCAAATGAAACCAAACCAAAGCTCAACCAAAAGAGGTGTTTAAGAATACCTGAAAATGGTAACTGGTTATTACAAGCTCCTAGTGGAAGAGATGTAGGTAGGGCCTCAGGTGGAACTATAAGAGTTATCATGGGTAGATCTAGGCCTGAAACCTTAGATGTATGCACATCACCACTTTCCTGGCAGACAACACGAGGTATTCATAGTGGCATAGCTCTACAAATTCCAAGTGCATGCTTCATCTAGGTTTCATAATAGACAGGGAAAGAGGTAACGAAATAACATGTACAACACCTGCCTATAAACATGCTACTACCCTTATCCTACTCCAGGATTTAGTTTTGGGTCATCATAATGAGTCATAGAAGGAAAACATCAGATATATGAACTACTACAGCTACTTGGTCAGAATAGGGGGCTAAGGTCTTGTATAAGGTAACCATTTGATTTTAAAGAATCAAGTTGAAATTAATTATCTTAGATTAATTCTTTTTCAATTGGTTATTAACACTACAATCCAGTTAATTGCGTCAATAATTCCAATTCATATGGGCCCATACACCTTATAAATTGAATTTGGTGAGTCAACTAACTGCATCCCAACCCTTACACCAAACAATAGGTTTAACATGACATAGTTGTAGTTTTATTAGACTATTAGTCAATGACACTTTCCAATAAAACCAAAAAATATGGAATTATTGGTCAATTGAACTAATTATGCCATAATAGAAAATAAGTCACACTACAAGGCATAGAGAAAAAGGCACACATAACATTCATAATAAATAAAAACAATACATGAAGAAAGTAGATAAGTCATGTAATAGTGAATATAAATTTAAGTCCTATTGTGCCTAGTAAGATTCATGATCTAAGATTCCCTTATATCTTCGGGTCAGGGCAAGAAAACCCATTCAAATAATATCAATATTAATAAAAACATATACCAATTGAGCAAACCAATGGTTAAATATAGTGGAAGCATAATATGCACAAGCAATAAAAAATTTACCCATCCTAAGTAATTTGGGTTTCCCTTGTACACGGGTAGCTACTCTCAGGTACATGATCATAATCAAATTGCATGTCCTAGTCTCCTGTCTAAACTGAAACAGTAAGAAAATAAAAATAAAAATTCACTCTGATTCAACTTTGTAACAGCCCACCCAGAGTTCCACTCATCGGTGCCCCGAGACGATTGTCCACAAGACCTTATGCGTGCCTCCCAGAAATCTAAAGGCTACTGACTAGAAGAAAAGGACTTGGGTATGTCTGTGGGGGTGAGTATTCCCTCATTGATCAGATTATGCACACCCATAGATAATAATAAAAAGTAGTGGAAGCAAAAATAAGAACCATATGGTAGTGGAAGAGTATAGTAGTAAAAAAATCACACTAAATAAATATTATGTAGAAGATGAATATTTAAATGATAATAGAAATAATAATGATAGTATGTCATGGGTCAATAAAAAAATTAACAAGAAGGGGAAGGGGATAAAATCATACACAACATGCTTACAAAATACACAAAAGGGAAAAAACTACTATGACTAGAATCTTTAGCATAAGCTCAGTCCTCTACTCCAAACTCCATCCTGGAAATATAAATAAAGCATTGGAAGATGGATTGTTACCTTTTTCTATACATGTGATCATAAAGTCTACTCAAGTACCAAAAGGCACTTGAGTAGGGTGTGAGACATAATCTCGGTAGGCCATAACTCACAATGTCTAGGAAAATCCATTTCATGTATTAAGAAATTATCAGCGTGACATATTTAATTTAAATGTTATATATAAATAAAATATGTAAATTCATTATACTAGGTTTTATTTGGAGACCCATCAACCTAACCTGCTTCAGCCTAAGTTGATGTGTCTAAACTGAAGGGACCTGCAATAGGAAAATGAGATGTATAAGGTTCCAAGTGATGGACTATCCCCAATCTTATTCTTGGGCTTGGAGGGTGTTTCCCTAAGTTTTTAATTCAAAGGATTAATTTATCATTTTAAAAATGATAATTTTACCTTTTTAATTCCACATAAAAATCATTTTATAAAACATAGCGAGACACCCTGAGACCATCCTTGAAAATCCAAGAAGACTTTCCAAGTATCACTCAAGTGGATCATCAAATAACCAAATCTAAAAATTCCATGTATGGTGAACCAAGGATGAAGTCCCATGTATCAATCCATGCATGGAATGAAAAATCAAGTACTAGCCTCTGAGTATATACTTGGTATCACACATAGGGGCCTGAGTCTCCCTCGAGGCATGGTTCAACCAATCCTACTATCGAGCCCGTGCAAGGGGTCTCCCCTAGGGAACTGGTATCACTCGTCTAGAGGAAAATATAGGTAACACTCATTGAACCCATCACAGGAATAGCTGGTTTTTCTCCCAACATGTTTACTAAGCTTTAACAATTCTAACAGGATGTCACGAGAGTCCATCCAAGGGGTCCTTAAATCAGAACCCCTTGTATCACCCTTGTCACTAAAGAAAAGTAAAAAAAATAAGAATAATATATATACAAGAAGTTTAATTATAATGGGATTCCATTTAATTAAAAAAAATTAATTAAATTAGTTATATTTGTCAAGGCATGTCATTGGGTTAGCCAATTGAATCCATCAGGAGAAAGGAAAAAGAACAGACAATTCAATTTGATCAACCGTTTACTATTGAATGGGATGTAAGGTTTTTTCACTAGGTTTATCATCCTAATTCACTTCAATTAAAAACTTAAGTCATTTATTATGTGATGACACACCTCAAGGGGGTGTTAGATCATTTTAGCATAAAAAACAAGGGTTTCTAAGGTATATCTCACCCAATGGGGTGTCACAAGCCAAGGAGATCGACCTAAAAGGTGATTTTATGCTACTTTGGTTCATACTACACATGAAAAACATCTTGTAATATTTCAATTAACATTTTAGAGGCATCGTTGGAATGATCCGTTGAGTGGAACAATGGAACCAATTATAGAATGCAACAAAATGAGGGGGAAGAGTTGAGGCCACCTACCTTAGCCTCATAGAGCTTACCTCATCTAGCATCAAGATTTTATGTGAGTTAGGTTAGAATAAATCGACGAAACTATCAAATGTCCTAAAAATGGGGAAAATTTTATTACACCCAAATAGTATAATGGATGGGATGAAGAACCAGAAATAGATTATATAGGATCTAAGATTGTACCTCTAGGATTCCAATGGATCCAGCAGCAGATGAATTAGAGTTTGATTGGAGGAGGAGGCTTGATTTCTATATTCTTGAAGGAGGAGGGTTTCTATGTGAGGGAGGAACTTCAGCTTATAGATAAATCAATGGAGGAGGAGAAGAAAAGAAAAGGAAAATAAATAATAGGTTTAATTCATTAAAGATGGTAAAATTAGTAATTTCATCCCTAAAAACCATTGTGCACGGTTTTGATGAATGGTTGGCTAACCTACATGGTTTACCTAAGCATGAATAAAATTTTAATACCCACAATTTCAATAATTTCATATGGCATGCACGGTCATGCACCCTGGGTTGCACATTTGCAGACAAATCGTGCGACCCAGTCTGTTCTTCCTATTTCGGGGTTCTGGGCTCCAAACGAGACCTAGATGCTCCTGAGATGTCCTTGATTTAATTAGTAAATATATTTAGGGATATTTAAAGTAATAAGAGACAAATATTAATGGTCCTTTCCTTTAGGAAAATCTGATACGTTACAATCAACACTTTAATAGTTGAATTATATCAATTAAAAGTAAAAGGGTATTCACAAAAGTGCTATTTTATTAACTTATAAAAGGGGATAACTTCAAACCTTTCAATGATCCATTTTCCCATAAAAATATCCTTGAACCACTTCATATTATTTACCTACTAAAATTCCCTATAATTTCCTAAATCCCCTAGTCATTACAAGTTATCCTCTATCCTTCAATTCCAAGGAGTTCATCGAGAGGGAGTTCAAGGTATCGAAATAAGTATTACTTACTCCTTACCATTTTTTCTTAATATTTATATTCCAAACCTAACATAAGAATAGTAATATAATTAAATAATTATAATTATAATAAAAAAGTTTTATTATATTAATGGAACAACCCTTTTTTTCTTTCTATCTACTTATAAAAAATATAAGAACATCTACTGTGTGTTGTATAGACTATCACCTCCACGAAGTGAAAACTTACATTTTTCACCACCACATATCTTAAATTATTATAAGGGAATAATTAATCAATAATTTTTTCATATTTAATATAATTATGATAATACACCTATATTTCCTCTAATTTTTTAGGAAATCAAAATGTTAACAGTGTGCTGTGCAGACTACCACCTCCACAAAGTGATGTTTTTGATTTTTAATTATTAATTTCTATATTTATCCCTAAAAAATAAAATATGGTTAAAAATATTAAAAAATATTAATAATATCATTATTATTATATTATAATTACATTATTTCTAAATAAATAATTTCTTAACCATACCCACCCATTGAGTTTTTGGTATATTCATGTTTGGGTTGATCTAACCACCTACTTAAAGAACACTATAAAACTATATCATGGATCGTTAATTAAAATTTAATACTAATATTAATATAATTAAAAAATAATGATTTTTTTTAATATAATATTTATATCAAGTATTTAATTTTTTATTAAAATATCACCTTCGATTGCTAAAATTATAGAAATAAGCCAACACTGACACCAATTCCACTTTCACGCAACCTAAATAAAACACTTATAGGATGAGATAAGAGCTAAAAATAATTTATCTATTATAATACCTTAAATTATGTAGTAATTATAAACTTTGGTATAAGAATAAATAAAAACACCAAAATTAAAAAACTATTTCAAAACAATCATGATAACTCACACATGATATTGAAAATAGATAATAAATAACTAATATATAGGTAGAGAATAATTAAAAATTAAGTTTATAAATGTCTATATATATGAAAATTTTTCTTAAATAGGAGATTAAGATAGTTATTTTAGTTATATAGAATATTCATGCACTTTAGTGGATGTTAGGAATTGTGGTAAGGGACCTTTCATCTCCAATTCATCTTCTTGGTACATGTTTTTAATTATGTACCTAATTTTAATTATATAGTGTATATAATTCCTATTTGATTAATTATAACATTAATTTACTATTCTTCATGGGATTTTAAGCGCAATTAAAATATCTATAGTTCAATTGTATTTGATTGAAATGTTACCTAAGCCATCATAAATATAAATATCCAAATTTTTTGAAAGTAAAGTGTGCATGGTTTTACTAGAAATTACATCCCTACATGGATAGTGGAAATTTCACTTAGTTGTGGCATAGATTAAACAAGATTAATTATCATGAAAATTATTATTCAGTATCAACTCAATCTTTACTTGGTGCACAATGGGTGGGCCTAAGACTACACACTTGGTTAGACACCCTCAAGGGATATGCTTTGGATAATTCACAAAATCTTGGTAAACCCAAATGAAGGATTATCCTGCCATTTATTTAATCTCCCACCATTGTAAACTACTAAAATTAATTATTAACTTCTATTGGTAACCCACAAATTTAAAATTACCCTCTCCACCACCTTATATTTATTTCTTTGATAAGGTTACTTCCTATTACATTTATAATTTCCCAACATTTCTAAGTTGATTTCACAATGTTATCCAAGATAACCACATTATTCCATTGAATGGGGAAATAATTTTTCCTATATTTCCATCATATAGATATCCATTATTTTATTTTTCAATTATTATGTAAAATTATCCTTAGTGAATATTATGAAATGTATTGTGAAATCATATGATTAATGCATTGGACATAATTTAAATTTGGTGGGGATATATATAGATTACCCTTGGATACATTGGTATGTATCATGAGAGAAACATACTAGGGTATTGGCATATGAAATTCCCATTTATGTATGTTTTCTTGGTATAAGACCTTGATGGTATATTTATGATGTATGGTACTATGCATTCAATTAGTATGAGATAAAAAATTATTATCCATGTTTATATTTATTTTACTAGATACAGTATTCCCTCAGTTTCATTTTATTTTTGAATTATTTTTTTAATTAATTAATTTATTCTCCATAGTATTTATTCCGTGATTATGTTATGATAGATTCCACAGTATGAAACTCCTTATTGAGAATTTGAGTCCACCCTTGTTTTGTTTTCCTTTCCCATGGAAACCTAGAAGAGAACAATGTTTAATATTCCAAAATATTCTAGAACAAATAATAATGTTATCATGGAGTTTTTAGGTTGTATTTTATTTTATCAAGTTTAATTTGAATAATATGTATGTATCTAGTCATCCATGACCACTATATTGTTAGATCCTTCAAAATATTTATTATTTTGTACCAATAATTTTATATAACTACTAGGTCTGGGTTTCTAGATACTTAGTTGTTATTGTTGGTATCAATGTAATATTAGAAGAAACCTTTGAGAATTGATTTAGATGAACATAATTAGATATCAAAAATAATATTAAAACCCATAATATTTTAAGTAATTTTTCCTAGAAAACCTAATAGGAATTTTATTTTATAATCAAATATTTTGTGCTAATTATATTAATGCCATTATTTTGGGATGGAAGATAATAAAGGGAATGATAACTGTATGAAGACCCATTGTCAATGTAGGTTTGTTCCTCCTTTAAAATTGATTGAGACTAGTGCTGGAGATGATCATATCATAACCATATCAGGATAGTTGACTCGGGCTATAAAAAATAATCTAACCCACATAGAGAAACCTTTTGATCCATCCTGTGGTATAACTATGTTGGACCACATCATGCAATAACAACCTCTACCATTCAATGGAACTACTAATCCATTGGTAGCTTATAAATGGATCAACTCCCAAGAAACGATATTTCTCACTTTGGAAAGCACTAAAAGGGAAAAAGTCATCATGGTGGTATATCATCTGAAGGGAGTTTTAGATCAATGGTTCTCACAGATTCAGATTAATAAAGAGTAAGTAGAGATATAACATACCGAATGAATAAATCTTAGAAAAATATTCTATGAAAAATACATTCCTTGTAAGAATAGGATTGAAATGGAAAGGAAATTCCTTAATCTCATACAAGAGGAAGAAAATTTTGTTATGTAGGAGGATTACATTAAAAGGTTATCTAGATGTACTATAGACTATTTATATAGACTGAAAATTAAGATTTATCATTTCTTTAATGGGATAATTATGATCCTTTTAAGGGAATTATTCTCTTATAAATTTTCATCATATGAGGATATATTATTAAGTACCATTAATATGGAAAATGAGTTCCATAGGACCTATGTTTTAAAAGTCAATATAGAGAAGAATAAGTCTACTGAGAACCATATAAATAAAAGTATGTCAAATGGGATGAAAGTACAAGTTGAATTTCACACATGTAATAACTATGGAAAGAAACACTTAGAACTCACATGAATGGAATGAGAGTATGTTTCAAGTGCATATAAAAAGTCCATAAAGCTCATGAATGAAAAGGAAAAGAAATTTTTTCTGATTTTTAGTGCTTTAGTTACAAGGATATGGTGAAATATACAAGCAAATTAACCTAACATTAAGGTAATTTTCCACTAAGAAGGATGATAGAGCAAAGATGAGCTTATGTGATCACTACAACTAAGGTTGAAGTACTGAATGGAATGATAATAATAACATTGATCCTAAAATTGAAGTTTTATAATGTTTTATTTGATTTTTTATCTAAAAACACATTCATATCATGAATATTCACTAATAATTTGGAGTAAATATCCAATAATATGATAAAGGAGTTTTTAGTTAAAACATCTAATGGTAATATTATTGCAATGAAGATTTATTAAGAGGTCTCTATTAATATGCTTAGATATTCCCTAGTGGAAAACTTGATTGTTATACCTATTGTTGATTTTTATCTAATCCTTGGAATGGATTTTATCTTAATTTATAATGCAAGAACTTTTTATTTGAGAGATAGAGATTACTATTTTTGAATGGTGTATATAATCTCTTTTTTTCAAGGTAGAGACTTCACACCCAAGTATTTTATAGATCCATCGTAGCTCACTATAATAAAATTATAGGAGAAAAGGAATGGAAAACATTATCTATGGATGGGAAAATAATCCTAAGGAAAGAAGATATACCCATTTTTTTAAAATACATTGAATTATTTCTACAGGAATTACCTGGTCATCTATCTGAGTTTGAAGTTTAGTTTCCCATTGAACTCAATCTTAATGAAAGAACCATATCAAAAAATCACTATGGAATGAAACCTGAGGATTTTTAGAGTTAAAGAAACAATTATAGGTGTTTTGTGATAAGGTATTTATACTCCC
Organism: Viscum album; assembly: GCA_963277665.1. Classification (NCBI taxonomy): domain Eukaryota; kingdom Viridiplantae; phylum Streptophyta; class Magnoliopsida; order Santalales; family Viscaceae; genus Viscum; species Viscum album. Next base: position 307,143,970 of record OY728136.1, read on the forward strand.
TAGTTTTTCACTAATGGGAGAACCTATTTTATTTGTAAAAAAATAGGTTGGGTCTATGAGATTGCAAATTGATTACAAGGAGATCAAAGCCATTACTACAAAGAATAAATATCATTTACCGCACATTAATGACTTATTTCACAAAATTCAAGGAACTCAATATTTTAAAAATATCAGTCTTTTCTATAGTTATCATCTGTTAATGGGAATGAAAGAGGATATGCCAAAGAAAACATTTTGTATGACATATGGAAATTATATTTTTAATTTAATGCTCTTCATATTAATTAATTCACCCTATTCTTATTATGGATATAATGGATATATTATTCAATGATTATCTTGAAAACTTTATGTTAGTATTCATTTATGAAATCTTGATATACTATAATATCTATGAGGAGAATAAAAATAATTAATGAAAAATTATTGAGACCCTTAGAGAAAAGGAATTATAAGGGAAATTTAGTAAGTGTGACTTATGGATCCATAAATTTTCTTTTCTTGGACATATTTTATCAAAGTCTAGAATATATATTGATCCATAAAAGAAAAAGGTAGTAAAATAATGTTTTACATTGACAAATATAAACAATATACATAATTTCCATGGTTTATCAAGTTTCTATCAGTGATCTGTTAAAAATAATTCATAATTGGCCAACCCACTACCAAGTTGACACATAAAGGAGTTAAATTCACATGGTCCATTGAATGTGAAGAAAGTTGTATGGTGAAAGAGGGGATATTTATTAATGAATAATTATTAATTTTATCACTAGGAAATGATGTATTTTTAATATAAGGTGATATATCAAAGAATGTAATAGGTTGTTCCCTTATGCAGAATGGTAGAGTACTTGATAATGCATCAATACAATTGAATATTCATGAAAATAATTATATAACTCATGATATTTAATTGGAAGATTTAATCATTTCCTTAAATATATTGAGACACTATCTCTATGGAGAAATATGAGACCTATATACTGACCATAAAAGTTTTAAGTATAATTTCTCTCTGAAAGTTCTCAACATTAGTCAGAGAGGATGGTTGGAACTAATCAAAGAATATGATTTCTCAATACACTACCAACCTCAGAAGGAAAAAAAGGTTTTTAATGACATAAATAGGAAATACTATGTATTTTTGAAAATTATAAGTATTATTAAGGATACAATATTTAGGGATCTAGTAAATATATATACGGTAATGTTTAGGTAAGGAGAGTCATAATTCCATTTATAAGAAATTGATAAACCAAATTTACTTGAAAATATAGATATTTCTAAGAAGAATTATGAGGATATACAATGGATTATTAATGTCGTGAATGTTAATAAAATGATATAATTCATCTATATAGATGGAGTGTTGATGTTTGGAAAGAGGTTATGTCTTCCATCCATACCTAAACTGGAGAGGACACTACAAGATTAAGCACATGGATCAAAATTCCCTGTAAACCTTGGTAGCACAAAAATGTATATGGATTTAAGAAAAAATTATGATGGGATGGTATGAAGTAGGAAATTTTAGACTATGGGTCCAGATTCTTAGTGTTTCAATAGGTAAATGATTAAATAAAACATCTTAAGGGAATCATGTAACATATTCCTACACCTATATAGAAGTGGTACAATATTACAATGGACTTTGTGATTATGATTCTAAAGACTCCAAGTAAGAAAGAATAAATATGGGTTATCATTGATCACCCTACCAAGTCTTATAATTTCTTAGTAGTAAGGGATGATCTACCCCTTGAGTGCCTTTACATTCTCTATATTAATGAAATCATGAGACCCCATGAGGCACCTCTATCAATTGTATCTGATTGTGACCCTCAATTAATATCTAAATATAGTAAGAGTATTAAAATGTATTTTGACACCAATTTACATTTAATAACTTCTTATCATTGCCAAAATAATGTTCAGTCTGAAAAAAATATTCAAAAACTAAAAGATATGATGAATTTATGTTCTCTTGGCTTCCACAGAGCATGGGATCAATATCTACACCTGGTAGAATTTTAAAAGAATGACTTATTACATTTAAGAATCTAGATGGAACTGTATGAGGAATAACATGGGAAGATATGTAATACTCCATCTTGTTGGTAAGAAGTTAGAGAAAGGAAGCCAGTGAAATTGGAACTTATGGATGGGGAGACTGAGAAAGTACTAACTATTCAGAATCATATAAAAGAAGATCAAAACATAAAAAGGATTTATATTTTTAATGTAATGATAGTAATTGAATTTTAAGTGGGGGATCATGTATTATTTATGGTTTCCCCATGGAATGGATTTTAAAGATTTTGTAAAAATTAGAAGTTAAGCCCTTGGTACATTGGTCATTTTGAAATTAGAGAGAAAATTGGAGATGTAGCTTATTGATTGGCTATGGAACCCAACTTTTATAAAGTACATGACATCTTATAAGATTACTTATTGAGTAAATACATGTACTATCAAATTAATATAATCATATTTGGGGGAATATAGTTGTAACCTGACTTCCCTATATAACAAAGATCTTTTACAGATTCTTGACACAAAAGAGAATGTGTTGTGGAATCGGACAACTATAATGATGAAAGTCCTTTGGTGAAATAAAAAAATAGAGGAGGAAACATGGGACCCATAAGAATTTAAAAGGAAGAAATACCCATATTTTTTCAGTAGATAAAATTTATCCAAATTCAAGAATTAAAGTATTTAGTGCAGGATAATTTTACAACTGAGACCCTACTATAGCGGGTAAACACTACATCACAAAACTATTAAATAATGTTCACTCTAAAGAGCCTTTATTTATGATTGAATTTAAAATTAAAATTAAAATTAAAATTTTAAAAAATTAACTTCATTTTTGGATTTATAATTTCAATATTATCTCATGATTAATTTCTTGGGTTTTTCTAAAATGGTTGATTTTTAGGTGAATAAAAAAAATACCAATATTGAAAAATAATCAATTTTAAGACATTATCTTAATAAAATAATGAATTAATTTTTTTAAAATTCTTTTTATAAAAATTATATATATTTATATGTGAAATATATCATTTGAAATAATTTTTTTATAAAACCTTTGTTTATCATTTTAGAAACATAAGGAATATTTTACTCTAAAAACCGATTTTTTCACTTATATTAAAAAAAATTCTCATAACTTTTTGAAATTAAATCCAAAAAATAGATTCAAGTTATTATATCAACATGATCATGTTATCTATTATATTCAATTTCTTTTTTGGGAATAAAATAATGATTACTAAGACTAAGGATAATGACGATGCTAATTGTGAAATAGTTATTTTCAAAGAATTGATTAATTAATATTACATAGTTTTACTTAATACTTGGTATTTATTGAATCTCAATATATAATTCCGGAATTTATTATCAAGAGAAGGTGGTTAATATTTTTTAAGGTGTAAAAAAATCCCATTTTTAGGGGAGAGACTTCACCCCCAAGTCTTTTTCAAATCCACCTCTTGTAGTGCACTGTAATGAAATTACCAATGAAGAAGAAGAAAAAAATATCTATTTAAGGGAAAGAAATATTAATTATATGGGATAAAACCATTGTATAAAATTATATTTATGTATTTTTATTGGAATTTTCAGGTCATCCAACTTATTGTAGATCTGAATTTCCCATTGAACTCATTCCCAATGAAAGACCCACATTAAAAACTCCCTATAAAATGGAACCAATGGAGTTAGTAGAGTTGAAGAAAAAACTAAATGAGTTTTTTATAAGGTATTTATACTCTTTAGTATTTCACAATGAATATCCCCTATTTTATTTTTAAAAATAATGTTGGGTATATGATATTGTTCATCGATTATAGGGAGATCAAGGTCATTACCTAAAAGAATAAGTATCTTTTACCATGTATTGATGAATTATTTGATCAAATTCAAAAAGATAAATATTTTTTTAAAAGATTTATATTCAATAAGGATATCATTAGTTAAGGGTAAATAAGGAGGATATACCAAAAATTATATTTCAAATAAGATCTAAATATTATGATTTTACCATAATACCCTTCATATTGAATAATTCTCCCTCTATTTTTATAGATATGATGAATTATATTCAATGATTATATTGATAAATTCATGATGGTTTCATTGATGTTATATTAATATACTCTAAAATCTATGAAAATCATGAGAACTATATGTGAATAACTCTTGAGACCCTTAGAGAAAAGGAATTATATGGGAAATTTAGTAAGTGTGACTTTTATCTCTATTAAGATTATTTTATTGGCCACATTATCTAAAAAGGATGGAATATCTATTGAAACTTTAATGATAAAGATAGTAAAGGAATAGAACACATCGATGAATATAACTAATATACATATTTTCCTTGGTTTAATAGGTAAAAATAGATGGTTTGGTCAAAATTTTACATGATTGGACAACCCATTATCCATGTTGACACATTAAGAGGTTAAATTCACATGGACTAAATAATGTGAAGAATGTTTTGAAGAGATAAATAGTATATTGATTAATTCATTGATATTAACTTTATCATTATAAATAGAATGATTTTTAATATATAGCGATCCATCAAAGAAAGGAATGGGTTGTGTCCTTATGAAGAATGATAGAGTGGTTTCTTATACATAAAGTAAATTGAAGATTCATGAATATAATTATCCAACTAATGACCTTGAGAGAGAATATATAATCCTTTATTTAATGTTATAGAGGTAATAAATTGATGGAGTAAAATGTTTCATATATACAGACCAATTTTTTTTGAAGTATATTTTCTTTTAGAAAGATATCAACATGAGTTTGAGAATATGGTCAGAACTAGACAATGATTGATCGATACACTAACACCCTAGGAAAACAAACAAGGTGGACGATACATTGAGTATGAGGGAACATGGGGTTATGAAAATTATGTACATTAATAAGGATTTTATATTCTAGGATCTTGGAAATATAGATATGGTAATTTTTAGAATGAGGATCCATCATTCCTTTTCGAATCAATTGATAAACCATATTTATTGGGAATGATAGAGAAGTCACAACGTGATGATAAGGATATACAAACATGATTAAAGTAGAAAATTATAGTAAATTGATAGTCTCCATTAATAAAGAAGGATTGTTGATGTTTGGAAAGAGGTTATGTGTTCCATCCATACCTAAAATGAAGAGGGAGATACTAGATTAATCACATAGATAAACATCTATATACACCCTGGAAGAATAAAGATTTATAGGTATATAAGAAATTTTTTTTGTGGTATGGATTGATTTGGTAAATTGAGGACTATGAATCCATATTCTTAGTGTCCAAGCAGGTAAATGTTGAAGGAAAACATCATGAGGGAGTCATGAAACCTCTACCTATACCTATATTGGAGTCGAATAATATTAAAATTTAAATATTCACTATACTTCCAAACACTCTATGGAAGGATGATGCAATATGGGTCATTATTGATCACCATACCAAGTCTTCAGATTTCTTAGTAGTAAGGGAAGACCCACACCTTGATCACCTTTACTGAATCCATAACAATGAAATTGTGAGACTTCATGGGGTACCTATATCAATTATATATGATCATGAAACTTAGTTCACATAAATATTATAAAAGAGTATTAAAAATGATATTAACATAAATCTATATTTAAGCACTTCCTATCATACCCAAACTGATGGAAAGTCTAAAAGGGATATTCATACATTAGAAGACATATTAAGATAACGTTCTCTTGAAATAAAATGAGCATGGGGTTAGTATCCACCTCTAGTGGAATTTTCATAGAATCTTAGTTTCTATTAGATAATCCCAATGTAACCTTATAAGGAATGGTATAGGAATAAATTTCATACTCCAACTTGATGGGAAGAAGATGGAGAAAGTAAGGTAGTAATATTGGAACATATGGACGAGAAAAATGAGAAAGTATAGACTATTCAAAATAACATTAAATCATATCAAATTGAAAAAATGAGTTATGATGATAATCAAAGGAATTAACTAAAATTTCAAGTGGGGGATCATATATTCTTAAAGGTGTCCCCATGGAATGGTGTTAAATATTTGGTAAAAAGGGGAAGTTATCCCTAGGTATATTGGTAATTTGGAAATTCTAGATAGAATTGGAGATATAGTTTAATGATTGATAGTGACACCCAACCATTCTAAAGTACATGATGTTGAAAAAAAATATATTATTCCAACATATCTTAGTTTTTATGTGTATTTTGATGATTAAAAAAATACATACTTTTTGTAAGATCTCGGACTTCTTGGATCCATGTTCTTGTTTAATTTTTTATTTGATTCTCTTAAAGTTATATAATTAAAAAAAATTGGGGTGTATGAGGAGGTTTGGGGGTGCCCCGGGGGTTTGAGACCCCAAAAAGGGTAAATGACCACCTAATGAATGTTTCATGGTTGGCGCATGGTTAGTGGAAACCATGTAACCAAAATATGCTAGAATAAAGGAAAGGGTGCATGGTTATGTAAATCGTGAAATGGGAGGGTCCAAATTGTACAACCTTGGACTGAGTCATACCGCACTGTTTGTGCATGATTTTTCAAATCGCGAGGGATCCCTAGGTAACCGTGAATCTTGGAACCCTCTTGGACAAAGGCAAGCACATGGTCAGCATACAATTTTTCAAACCGTGCAACCAAACTATGCACTGCATTAATAGTGGGTTTTTACCATTTTATCCCTTGGTATTTTAAGTGTTATTCTCAATTGCTTCCACAATTTATTCTACAACAACATTAGTGAAAAAATAAAATGAACAAGAATTCCCAACGATCAGTCTCTTTATATTCTAGGCTGTTTGGAGTACCTTTAGGTGTGGATAGAAGCTCTAGGTATGTCTAAATCTCCTATTTCTTCTCTTTTCTGGATAATGGATTATGGTTTCATTTTTCTTCTTCTAAATCCCTAAAAACCTCTTTTTTCAGTAGATCTTAGTTTGGGGATTCAAAGGGTGATTGAATTCAGATCTAAGGATATGTTTAAGTGAAAAATCATCTACATATTTGAGGTAGGTGGTCTAGAAGTTATATCCAATGATCTTTAAGTCGATTTATACATGTGTGTTGTGTTAATGGATCTCTCATGTTGTTCATTTGATTATTTTAAATGGATTTGGTAAAATGGTTGGAAAATGATGAATTGAACCCCTCATGATCCTTGTGGGATGAATTGAGGTTTATTAGACAAATTTAGGGACACCCATGGGGTGTGCCAACATTACCGAACAAGGAAAATGGTAATGTTAATTATATAATTGACTTTTCATAAAGTATATCCGATGATGAACATGTTGATATATCATTTGAGTTAAAAATAGAATATTTATAGTTGATTCTAGACTTTGATAATGGCATAAGGGATTGTTTGGATTATTATGAAATGGGTGGGATGAAATGAAGTGATCATACTAAATAACTTATGAATTCTACTTGAAATGAATAAGTGAGTTAATTCATGTGAAATTATGAACATATTAAATAGAAAATTCTTGTAAATTGATGAATGTGTTGAACGATTCAACACCTAGGAAATTTATTATTATGTTAAATTGGAAAAGGTATGGGAATTGTTTACTATTATAATGTGATAAGGCATGAGAAAAAAAAAAATGGTAAACAGGCTATGTAATGTAATTGGTAAATGTGATAATGAGTTAATTTTTGATGTTAATTCACAAGTTGAATAATTATTAGATGTGACTGTTATGTGTATTGAATGTGTATGGTTTTTGATATGGTATATGTGGTAAATGAATAAAGAAGCATGCACACATGGCTTGGTAGTTATGGGGTATTGGACTTTAGGATCTATGCCCATGGGTTGGGTTAGGCTAAGGCTCTAAACCCCACCCTATAATGCATGTGTTTGGAAGGGGGAATAAGGATCTATTCCCCTAATGGTTGCATTTGATGAGACTACCTATACCTAGGTTCCAAGGTTATTGTGACATATTTTGTCTATGAAATGTTTATCCCTAGTGATACATGGATTTTACTTACTCTCTTATGCATAGTAATTGACCGTCTTAGGCTGTAGTGTAAATGATTTAAATGCATAAACCATGGAACAATTGATGAAAATGGAATAAATGATGAAAGTGGATAAAGTGAATATTGAAACTGATGGCACCCGAGTTGTCTTTTTTTGTCTTGTCATTTACTTTGAACTTTAATGAACTACCTATTTAGACTAGATATTTTTTATATATCATTGGTGGTGGACTACTAAGTTGTAATCACACCCTTCTTAGGCTGACATTGGGTACCCGAGTAGATTTCTTGGTTGCAGGTCAGGACAAGGGAAACTGCCTTATGTCATGGAGTTGGGTTGGGTTTGAGATGTACATGGATGAGGATCTGGACTTAGGTTCAGGACCCGTTCTAAGGATTCAGTTTTTTGACTTTAATTTTCAATTTCTTCACTTTTAGATATGTTAGCATGAAATAGAAAATTTATCATTTGGTTGTGGTTTGTACCCTATTTGGGAAATGGTTGGTAATATATTTTTCTAGTTTATTGCTTATTATTTTATTTATTTCACATGTTATCTTTTGTGGACTAGTCTGGTAATGAGGGTATAGTCTCCCAATGTGACCCATTAGACCCTCACTACTAGTCTAAAACCTCTGGTGTATGGGGAGGTGTGATTGAGGTCATGTAGCTACCAGTCTATGGGCACCCGTTTAGTGGCTTCTGGGTTGAGGATGTTACAAAGTGGAATCAGAGTGGTTATTTTTTGTGCCTTACTATTTGGGATGGTATATGGGAGATTAAGAAGTGTCGGGCCTTGACAATGAGATCATTCATGGGAGTAGCTAACCCATGTATGAAGGAAAAACCAATTTCCTAGGGTGGGAATTATTGTTCTTGATGTGTGTTGTTACAGATGTATGATATTTCACCATTAGGTGATGAACTTGTTGTGTGATGTGATTATTTTATGATATTTTTCTCATGGATGGAATGGTATGATATTGTTCATTCATGCATCATTATAATCACCTAGGGATATAGGTGGCATGCTTCATGATAATCAAAAATGGGATGGGTATGTGGGACATGAAGGGTGGAATGTATTTTACCTTCTTGAAAAATTTGAAGAAAATTGTGTCTAATAAAAATGATACAAATGGGTAAAAATGAAATAATGTTAAATAATGGTTAAATAATTGTTCTTTATTAAGGGTTGTAAATAAGTTAAAATGTTGGTTGTAACAAGTTGTGAAATGGGAAATGTTCCTAAGATGAAATATTTACATTGTGAGTGTGGAAATGGTTTAAAAAAATGGTGTCTAATGAAAGACTTGTGAATATGTAAGTTGTTTTACCCCATGCTAGCCATGACCCATGATAGGTATGATTAAGGGTAGTGTTCAAGATGTGAAAATTTCTACTGGGATAGTGTATACCTAATGGATTATTTATGTCTATAAGAGATCCATATTTTTTGTAAAATGTGGATATTTCATATTAAGTGTTCTGAGACGTGTGTTTGGAATTATAGATAAATTCCACAGTGACAATGTGTTCGAATTGGGTGACAATTTGACATCACTGAGAATGATCCTCTAGAGGTGGTGCAAGATATTTTGGTAGTTTAGGGTGATATAGGAGAGAATTATTTCTTTGTGAACATTTCTCATTTTATGCATATGATGGAACATGACCTAGGGAAGGCCGTGCTAAGAATATTTGATATGAATAGAGAGTTTTAGTTTCAGAAGCCTCTAAAGTTTTTTGGAGAGGTTGTATCTGAGGTAGAAGAGTTCTGGATAGAGTCCATCTATAATATTTTTGATCATTTAAAGACTCCTCCTCAGAAAAGGGTCATATTAGCAGCATACATATGGTGAGGACCAGTGAATAACTGGTGGGATATTCTAGTTCAGAGTCATCAGACTGATGGTATGTTATGGAAAGATTTCCAAGAAGAGTTTCTGGAACGTTTATGTCTATATATCTTGAGATAGAAGAAGGCTATGGAGTTTATGAGGATGACCTAGGAGACTATGATAGTGATGGATTATATTGGATGCTTCATATACTTGCAATGCTTTGTTCTATCATTGGAAAGGGATGAGGCCGCTATGGAGAGATGTTTCCAGGATGGAATTATACATGAGATTCCCTAGTTGAACATATTCTATTAAAAGAGGTTTTTCAGAGGTGGTTTATTTGGACTTTTTCAGAAGGGAACTTAAAGGAGGCTTTAAGTAGTGGGTTTGTGGTTCTAGTTGGGCGGAACAGTGATGCGACTTCCGAGGGTTGGTAGCTTCATTTATGAAATAATAATCAGTGTGGAAGTGTGTAGAGTAGTTAAAAGATAGGATCAAACTCTAAAGGTGGTGATTAGGTGTTTTTCTATTAGTTGGAAGGTCGTCACACATTCACATTTAGTTTCCCTGAACAGCAGTTGAGTGTTGAGCATGAAGAAGAATGGGGAATTTGTAGAGGTTCTATAGGAAACCTGGATTACTGAGAATTCATGGAGGATCATGGTGGATTCTAAGTGTAGGTAGGGGTCAGTTACCCCATATAAGACATGCAGTTGGATCTCTAATGGTTGTAATGGTTGAGGTGGTGGATTCTATACTCTGGGGAGAGAGTGCCCTTATCATCAGGGTAGTGAATCACCTGAATCTCAGACTAGAGCCTATGGTAGAGTGGTTAGTCAACTTCATGTAGTTTAGTCTACACCTAGAGGTGGTGAGACCGGTCCATCAATGGTTTGAGGTATGATTATTGTATCTTCTATGCTTTCTAGTGATTTATTTGATATCAGTGCCTCTCATTATTTTATATATGCTCAGTTTTTTGAGTTTGTTGGGTCTAGATGTGGAACTTATGTGTGGGGTTATGTTGATTAATACTCTATTAGGGGTGATATTAGAAAATATCTAGCAGTGTGAAGAGTTATCTCTCAAGGTTGGTGGGTATCGTTTCTGGTGGGACTTGTTTGTGCTTGAGATTTCAGCTTTTTATCTGATATTGGTGATGGAATGGATAGTGTTGTACCGAAACCACATAGAGTTTTACCACCGTAGGGTGAAGTTCATGCCTCTTGATGCTAGAACTTATGTCCGCTATGGGGAGTAGGATATCCAAGCAAGCCGTGCAGGGACATTCTGTCAGTAGTTTGGTTAGATCATAGCCCAAGTGGCTTTTCTTATGCTTGATGATGGGGAGTAGTGAAGATTTTCTTTACTCCTATGGTGGAACATTTTTAGGATGTGTTTCTTGAGGACTTATTGGGGCTTCTTCTTGAGAGGGATTTGAGTTCACGAAGGAGTTACGACCGAGAATAGAACGAGTTTCCATTCCACCATATATAATGAAACTAACAGAACTCCAGGAGATAAAGACCCAGTTGGAGGAACTGGAGAACAAAGGGTTCATTCTTCTGAGTATATCACCTTGGGGATCTCCAGTTTTGTTTTCCAAGAATGATGAAAGATCATTATGGTTGTGTGTCAACTATGTAAAGCTGAATCATATGACAGTTTAGAATAATTACCCTCTTAATCAGATCAATAATCTTTTTGACTAACTTATAGGTGCATCAATGTTCTCCAATATTGATTTGAGATTAAGGTATCATTATTTAAGGGTGAGACCTTCTAATGTACCAAAAACTTCCTATAGAAGAAGGTATGGTTTGTATGAGTTTTTTTGAGGCTGTTTGGGTTAACTAATTCACCAGTAGTGTTTATGGACCTAATGAACCAAATATATCACCCTTACATGGATCAATTCATATTTGTATTTATGTATGAAATCTTAGTGTACTCTAAGACTTATGACGATCATGCCAAAAATCATGAAATATCCATAAGTACATTAAGAGAGAATAGGCTATACACCAATCCATCCAAGTGTCATTTATAGATTGACAGGGTGCATTTCTTGGCACACATCATCTCTGAATAAGGTGTTTTTATGGACTCAAAAAATGTAGGCATTTTTACCTTGGGAGAAACCCAAGAATGATTATGATGTTATTAGTTTTTTGGGTTTGGTTGGCTATAACCGAATGTTTATCAAGTAATTTTCTTATTTTGATGCACCACTCTCAGGCTTGACCAAGAAGGGAATCATGTCTGAATGGTTAGAGGAATGTTAGAATTCTTTCTAGGATTAAATGAAATAGTTAACTACCCCCATCAATTATGATCTTACCTGATCTAGGTATGGAATATAACTTGTTTTGTGATGCATCTAGAATTGGGATTAGGGTAGTGCTGATGCATAATGATTGGGTTATGACATATGGGTATCTATAGTAGATACCTCATGAATTAAATCACACTAATCTTGATCATGAGTTGGTAGCTGTGTTTTATGCCTTAAAGTGTTGGAATAATTACTTATTGGGAGAATGGTTTGTTGTGTATACCAATCATAAAATCCTTAAGTACATCATCTTTCAGTGTGATTTGAATATTTGACAGTGAAGATGGGTTGAGTACATGTAGTCCTTTGATTTGGAGTTAGTATAAACATCGGGGAAGAGAAAAACTGTTGTATATTCTTTGAGCTGGAATACTCAAAACCAGGTAATGCAGGAATCTAGTTCTGAGTGAAAGATGATGAAATTGTTTGCTGAGATGCACATATAAGTCCATGATGGAAAATCACAGATGACCCTTAAATCCTTGGTTGTTGATTCCACCCTAAATTTCTACATTAAGGAGAGACATTATATGTATCCATACTGTTTAGATTTTAGGGAAAGTCTTGAAGGTGGGGATTCACCTTCCAGTTGGTCTATTGGTGATGATGGGATCATTTATGTTTGTGGTCATATTGTGGCGCCCACATGTATGCGAGAAAAGTTGATATGTGAGTTTCTTAAATTGAATTGGGTGGTGCATCCTAGTCTAAAAAAATTGTATTGTGGTCTTTTTAGGAAGTATTGGTGTCCTGAGATGAAGAAAGTGGTTAAAGGTTTCATGGAATGATGCCTTACCTATCAGTAAGTGAAGGTTGAGCATTGTCGACCAGGTGGTTTATTAGAGAAATTTTCCATTCCAGAATGGAAATGGGATGTTGTGATAATGTATTTTTTTTGTGGGTATTCCAAGAATGCTTTATAAAAATGATGTGATTTGGGGGGTTTTTGATCGGTTGACCATGATGGCACATATATTAACAATTCGAGAGACCTTCACTATAGATCAGTTGGGCAAGTTATATGTTTGGGAAATTGTGTGGTTTCATGGAGTGTCGTGAATGATAATTTCAGATCATGATATTAATTTTACTTCATTATTCTGGGAAGGGTAACAAAAGGTTCATGAAACCCATGTGTTTTTTGATTAAATATTATTACCCGCAGATGAACAAGCATTCACAACATTCTATCAAGGTATTAGAGGACATGTTGAGGGCTTCTGTCCAAGATTTTAGTGTATCATGGGAAAATCATTTGGTACTGGTTGAGTTTTCAAAAAACAATAGTCACCATGATATGATTCAGATGGAACTATATAAGGAACTCTATGGTATACCATGTAGATCACCATTGTGTTGGATGGAGGATGGGGAATTAGAGTTTTTGGGATCGAGTATTGTGTAGGGGATTTCATAAAAACTTCAGTTGATTCAAAAATGTATGGAAATGTCTCATAGTAGGAAGAAGTTGTTTTTTGTATTGGCATCGCCAACCTTTTGAGTTTATGGTGGGTGATCATATGTTTCTTTGGGTGTCTCCAAGGTTGGTTCACCATCAGATTCAAAAACTGGGCAATTTATCACCTAGGTATATGGGGCCATTTGAGATTATGGAGAGGATCAGATTGGTGGCATACCGATTGTCTCTTCCATTACAGTACAATGATATTTATGATGTTTTTCATGTTTTATAGCTTAAAAAATATCACCCCAACCCATATCACATAGTTAATGTTGATGATGTTGAGATTGAGGCTGATGTGTCCTTTGAGGAGCATCTGGTTCGTATTGTGGATTGTAGTGAGAAACTATTATGAGGAAAGATTATACCATTGGTTCATATTTTGTGCATTCATGGTAATGTTCAGGAAGAAACTTGGGAGATGGAGTCAAATATGCAGGCTCAGTGGCCCAATATCTTTTCTTTAGAAGCTTAGTGTTGCTTGGAAGTGTGGATCAAGGATGATCTGTTATAAGGTGGGGAGGTTGTAAGATCACAGACTTCATGGTGGTACATTCTTGTTTAAATTTTGGTTTGATTCCAATAAATTTGATAATTAAAATGTTTTTTAGGTGTATGAGGAGGATTGGGGGTGACCTGGGTGTTTGAGACATGAAAGAAAGGGGAAAATGGTCATCTGGTATATGTTTCACGGTTGGAACACAATTAGAGGAAACTGTGCACCCAAACCATGATAATCCATGAGGAGGGGTGCACAACTATGTAAACCATGCAAGGGGGAGGCTAAACTGTGTAGGCTGGGATAGAGGCATACCACATGGTTGGAATAAGTTTTATCAAACAATGTTGGATCCTCATGAAACTGTGTGACTTGGGCCCCTCTTGGATATATAAAAGTGTACAGTTGGTGCATGGTTTTTCATACCGTGCAGCCAAACTGTGTTCCCCATTAAAAATGAGTTTTTACCATTTCCCCTTAGTATTTTAAGTGTTCTGCATAATTTCTTCCCCCATTTCTTCTCCAGAAACCCTAGTGATGAACCAAAATGACCAAGACTTACCAAGTATAGACCAACTTTGATTCAAGGCCTTTTGGAGTTCTTCTGGGTGTGGATCAAAGATTCGGGTAAGTCTAATGCTCATATTTCTTCTCTTTTCCAAATGAGGGTTTGTGGTTTTTTTATTTTTATTTTGAAGCCCTAAAACCCACCTTTTTCAGTGGATATTAGTTTAGGGATTAAAAGGGTTCTTGAATTCAAATCTAAGGCTATGGTTAAGTGAGCGTTTGTCTACGGATTCGAGGTAGGTGGTTTATAAGATATATTCCAAAATCTTGAAGTTGATTTGTGCATGTGTGTTGTTTTAATGGTTCTCTCTTATTGTGAATTTTATTCCTGAAATGGATTTGGTAAATTGGTTGGATAAATGATGAATTAAACCCCTCATGATCCCTATGGGATGCATTGAGGTTTACTAGATAGATTTAGGGCCACTTATGGAGTGTTCCAACATTCTCAAACATGGAAAAATGGTAATTTTAAGCATAAAATTGACTTGTGATAAATAAGAACCCATTATGAACATGTTGATATGTTAGTTGAGTTGAAAAGAGAATATTTGTATTTGATTCATGACTTTGATAATAGAATAAGGTATTTTTTGGAATAATATGAAATTGGTGGGATGAAATAAAGTGATTGTGCTAAATGAATTATGAATTGTACTTTAAATGAATAAGCGAGTTAATGAATGTGAAATTATGAACATGTTAAATGGGTATATTTTTTTAAATGGATGAATGTGTTTAATGGGTTAAAACATGGGAAATTTACGAATATGTTAAATGGTCCAAGGTATGAGAATTTTTGAGTATGCTAATGGGTTAAGACATGATAAAGGGAAATAGGTTAAATATGAAATTCAATGTAATTGGTAAATGTGCTAATGGGTTAAGGTTTCATGTTAATTCACATGTTGAATAATTATGAGATGTGAATGTTCTATGTATTTAATATGTATGGTTTATGATATGGTATATATAGTTAGTGGATAAAGAATCATGTGCACATGGCTTGGTAGTTGTGGGGTATTGGACTTGAGTATCTATTCCCATAGGTTTGATTAGGCTGTTGATCTAAACCCCACCCCGTAATGCATGGGTTAGATAAGGGGACTGAGGCTCTATGTCCCTAATGGTTTCATTTGATGAGACTACCTGGACCGAGGCTCTAAGGTAAGTGTGATGTATTTTGTGTATGAAATTTTTATCCCTAGTGAGATAGGGATTTGACTTACTCCGTTATGCATAGTAATTGACCGACTTAGGCCATAGTGTAAATGATGTAAATTCTTAACCCATGTAACATGTGATGGAAATAGAATGAATGATGAAAGTTATTAAAGTGAATATTGTAATTGATGGCACTCGAGTTGTTTTTTGCCTTTCTATTTACTTATCACTTTCATGCACTACCTGTTTAGATTGGATATTTTTTGGACACCATTGGTGGTGGCCGACTGATTTGTATTCACACCTTTCTTGGGACACCATTAGGAACCTGTGTAGATTTCATGGTTGTAGGTTAGGAAAAGGGAATGGGCCCTATGTTAGAGAGTTGAGTTGGGCTTGAGATGTTAATGGATGAGGATATGGAATTGAGGTAAGAACCCATTTTATGGATTAAATTTTTTTATCTTAATTTTGGCATTTCTTCACTTTTGTAACTGTTAGCATGACATGGAATATTTATCATTTGGTTATGGTTTGTAATCTATTTGGTAAATGGTTTATAATTAATGTTTCATGTTTATTGATTATTATTTACAATATTTCCCATGTTATCTACTATATATTACTCTATTAAATAGGATATAGTCTCCCCATGTGACCTATTAAACCCTCATTACTAGTCTTCAACCTTTGGTGTATGGGGAGGTGTTCTTGAGGTCATGTGGCGACCCAACTCAGGGAACCTATTTAGTGTCTTTCGAGTCGTGTATGTTATAATTTTTTTATAATGAGTCTATATTAAGTGTTTCATATTATTCTTTTATCAAATTAATTTATCTTACAAAAACTCTATAATTGATTATAGTAAGAAATGTGAATTATTCATTCTATTAAAAAGTATTTCATCTTAAGAAAATAAATTTTTTGAAAGAATAAATTTCATCTACTCAGAATCAGAGAATTCAATGTTGTAATTTTATCTTACCATGTAAGATATTATCTAATGAAGATAATGATTGATTTTCTATATATTCAAAGTCAGACATTTCATTCAGTCAGTTATGAGAAGTCTTTGTCTTAGGAAATGTTTTTTCATAAAAAAATTTCTTACAAACATAAAAAGAAGTTATAAAATACAAGTATTACATCTCATCAACATAGTTATCTTATGCTAAAAAAATTTCCTATGCACTAATTTAATCTAATTTATCTTACTCCCCGAAGAAGAAAGATAATTGTTTTATCTTATGAGGACTCTCAGAAGTGTACCTTATGAGAATAGTACTACCAGTTGGATATCTTACAAATAATTAGTTGTTATACATAATGTCATGATTACTTTCATAATCTCTTGATAAGTCATTTCATACCTTTAGATCATATCACAAAAGTGATTGTCCATTTAAGGAAAGATCAATTTTTAAAAAGTTTCATTTTTATAGAAATGGAAAAATCAAAAGAAGATAATCTATAATAGTGTTGATGTATAAGCTTATTTCATATTTATAAAGAATGGATGTATTCCATTAATATCCTATTGTATTAACTTTTAAATGGATTATAAACTTGATCATTATGATTATCTCTCTAATTAAGTTCAAAATCAAGGAGGAGATATAAAAGGAACAATTAGATGAAATAATGAACTACAATGATACACATACACTTTTAAATACTATGATAAAGATTAAAAAATAATGCTTGTTCATAGACATGATCAAACTTTAACACTCACGTTGTGCCTACAAGTCTATTAGTTTCAATGAAGATCATCTTAATATGTGCCTTTAGGACTATCATCTACTCAGGGTGTATCTTCAACTACTGTCGGTTTCTACTTGCAATTGTGTGATGTAATAGTTCTTTAAATGTATATTCATTGATTTTTTATTTACACTCACTGTAAGAGTGTGTATTTAGTTTTTGGATATGTCTTGTAAAGGTATACCGTTATTGAAAGCTCTTAGACCATTATAATAAGTTAAAACTACTTGTAATCAGCTAGTATCACCAGGGAAAAGGGATGTTATAGTGAAAATCACCAAACTAGAGGAGTAGCATGTTGGTGGAGTGGATGAGGGGATTTCTTTTCCACAGACCCCTATAAAAATCCTATGTTCTATCTCTTTTTGTTAAGCTTTTAAATTTAAACTACCTATTTTATTTAAGGAAAATATTTGAACGATCATACATGGAGAGGGAGGATTTATGCATATCAATCTTTTAGAAACACAATTCACCCTCCTCTTTAGTTTTTAGTTAGCCATTATATAGAAAAAAAATTAGTATCAGAGGTCATAACTCTTGAGTTCACATCTATCATAGTTTGAGGCCCAAAGATCTATTTTCTAATGGTTTTTATGACTGATAACTAAGAAGGTATGCCAATGGTTATAGATCCTTACTTTAATGGTGAAAATTATTGTTTCTAGAAAACTTTCATTACCATCTATTTAAATAATCTTAGCTTAAAAGTCTATCATAAAACATTAAATACATATGCAATACCATAAAATGAACCTACAACATGGGAAGAAAAAATGGAAGAAGAATATAATATGAACTCCAAATCTATAAATGCTATAATATGTGGATTAGAACCAGATGATTCCAATAGAGTTTCTTAGTGTCAAACAACTCATGAAATTTAGACCACTATAGAAGTTTCCTATGAAGATACTAAAAATGTGAGGTCTCTTAGATATGTTTCTTCCAAACTTAAGTTTGAAACATTAAAAGTGGAAAAATGATAAATTATTAATTAGTTGAATGTATGTCTCATGGATATTGTAAATAAAATTGCTGCTCTAGGAGTAATTATCCCTGATCCTAAAAAATCATTGAATGTTCTCAGAGTTTCACCACCCAAGTGGAGTGGAATCTCATCTGACTTCATACAATCAACAAAGGTAAATAATTTAATGAAAAAATAACTCATTCTAACTCTTATTATGTACATAGATGAAATTGAAGCTGATACTAGAAATTAAAAATGATTAAGAAAAAAATGATGCCTTGATGGTTTCTCATTAAAAGGATGATAAAAAGAATAAAGGAATTAAAATATTTGAAACATATGAAGAAGAAGAATCTTTAATCTATTTTGGATCAAATGATGAACTTTCACAGTTTTCTTGAAATTTCAAAAAATTATATAACAAGAGATGAGGTTTCATAATACCTTTCAACAAGTACAATAACAATAGTGAAAAATCTAAATAACTAAGATGTTTTGAGTGAAAAAAACATAGGACACATCAAACCAGATTTTCTATAATTTCATGAGTATAAGAAGTATGAAAATAAGTTCTTTAAGAAGTTTCGATATAACAAGAAATCCAAGAAGTCTATTAAGGCTGCATAGTGTTCTTATGAAGATTCTAGTGAGTGTACATCATCAAAATCAGAAGAAAAATATCATAATAAAAATGACAAGATATGATTTATAGAACATTTAGATGAGGTAAATTCTTACTACTCTTCTGAGCATGATCATGAATCAGAAAATAAAAATTTCCTATAAGAAGAATTAAATGAATACTGTACTATGCTAGAAACTATGTATGAAATCTTAAGAAATAAAAAACCAAGATCTCAAGAAATCCTATAATAAAGTTTTCAATAAATTGTAGGAATTGATAAAACCAATTGCATATTTTAAAAATCAATTAGAAAATTATACTGCCTCATACACCGTACAAGTTAAGACAATAGAGAACTCATAGTAGGAGGTTCAAAACTTTAAATATGTTGAAAGTGTTTTTACTAAGGGAGGAGATTATCTAAGCAATATTATTGGTTATAATCAAGTAAAAAAGGAAAAATTTATAATAGAAAGTCAAGGTGAAATGCCCAAATTTTACAAGAACTATTTTTCACCTAGTTATAAAAATAAAAATCCTTCCAAAGTTACCTACTCTCATTTATGAGAAATTCGACATTATGATGACATCTATAATATTAAAAACCTTAAATTTTTTGTAATTAAAAATGATTTTATTAGAAAATATTTTTCAAAATGTGTTGATAAGTTTTCTATAAAATGAAAATTTATTTTGATCCCAAAGTCTCTTATAGCTAAAATTTCTGTACAAAAACGAATTTGGGTACCAAAGAATTCTATTGTTTGATATGTCATTTTAGGGAACAAAAAACATGAATAGAAATGAAAAATGGTTTATGGATAGTGGGTTTTCAAGAAATATGAGTGGATATTTCTAAAACATTCACTCACTATCCAAGATAGATGGAGGCTATGACAAATTTGGTGACAATGAAAAAGGATAATTTTTTGGCATTGGATCTGTTGAAAATTATTAGTCTACTCTTATCAATAAAGTTATTTATGTTGAAGTCTTTAATCACAACCTGATAAGTATTTCTAAATTTTTTTATAATGGTTATTCAATTTTTTTTCTAACTATGCATGTTTAGTTTTATAATATAAGTCTCTTAAGTTTAAAGAACCTAGAAAAGATAATTTCGATACATTAGATCACAATTACTTGTGTATAAAAAATTTAAATTGCTTGAATGTTGAAGTTTATGAATCATGGATTTGGAATATAAGGCTTGGAAGCTGTAATGTTTAGCCCTTGAAAAATATGTCTAAGAAACATTAGATTTCTGACCTTCCTATCCTTAAATTGTAAAAAAAAGAAGTTATTTGATGCATGTCAACTTACCAAGAAACACAATTCATCTTTTAATCTAAGTAAGGAGGTTTCAACATCTATACCTCTAGAGATTATCCATATGGAACTTTTTAGACCTACTAGAACTGAATGACTTGTTGTTAAATAGTTTTTTATGTGTTAGTTGATTATTTTTCAAAGATTATGAAAAATTAATTTGAAATGAGTATGATGGGAAAGTTAAACTATTTTATAGGATTTAAAATTTACCGAAAATATTTTAGAAATGATTTAAAACAAATAAAATAAAAACATAATTTACTTGATAAGTTTGTACTTGAAAATAATAAGACCCATTTAACTCCTATGAGCTCCAATATGAAACATGATATGGATAAGACTGCAAAAATAGTTGACCATAAGTTTTATAGATGATTCATTAGAAGTTTATTGTATTTTACTGAATGTATATCAGACATTATGTTTTCATTATGTTTTTGTGAAATATTTCAATCCAATCCTGAAGAATCTCATTTAAATGATGCAAAAATAATTTTATGATATTTAAAAATAAATTTATCTCTTCATATTCATTTAAAAAAATTAATTTTAATTTAACTTTATATTCAGATGTTGATTTTTCTGGATGTAAACTAGATAGGAAAATCACCCCAGGAACCTATCATTTTCTTAGAAAATCTATTTTAAGTTTTTCAAGTAAAAAGGATTTTGTATTTAAATTTAATTTTTTTCCAATAAAATGTGATAACAAAATTGATATCAACATTTCAGAAAATCCAATTAACCATTCTAGAACAAAGAACATTTATTTGATAAATCCTTTATTAAGAGATCATGAAAAAAAGTGATATCTATTTATAATTTCTTTTCATAAAAAATAAATTAGTTTTCATAAAAAATAAATTAGTTTCCATTTTTACTAAGACTTTTCATACTAATATATTTGAATTTATTAAATCAGAATTAGTCTTGTTTAATTTTACACGATGTTATCTTAATTTTTCTTATTAGAATATTTTCATATTTGAGTGAATATTTCATTTAAATTTTTTTTATTTAAGATTTGGTGTCACTATTTTAATTATTAGTCACATAAAATAGGAAAAATAATCTAGAGTTTATAATGATTACTCTTCATATCACCGTGTGACTCCTTGATTACTATAAAATAAAATAAAGTATGTCAGATCTACATGAGAAACCCTTTCAAACCTTCGAACCCTCATTTTGTTTACTTTTAGAACCTTGTTTTTGAAACCCACCAATGTTATGAATCCTATAAATAATGGAAAAAACTAAGTGAACTAATAGATCCTCCTCAAGAAGATTCAAGAAGGAAAGAATTTCATGGAAAGTTCTAAGTTAATGAGTAATAGATTTTTATTATCTCAATGGAACAAACCTGGTACTTATGAAAGTTTTCAATTTTCAAGGATGGGAATTTGTCTTTTATGAAATAAGAATAGATTTTGGTTTTGAGAAGTAAGTTCATGAATTCTATGAAACTAGAGTTTTCATTTTTGAGATAATGATGGTTTATTCACTACAACCATGAACCAGAAAAGTTTCTCAGTAACCTCATTGGTAATGGATGAAGCGTTCAAGTTCCCTCATGAAGTCTACATAAACTTTAGTACTTTGTTTCATGTTGTAGATGAAGTCAGTCCACTTGAAATAATGAATTTTTTGTTTCTCCATAGACACTGCGAAAAATCCTGTGAAAGACCTGGAACCAAAAATAAAATTTCTTATAAAATTTATCCAATCTTACATCACACAATGAAGTGTTGAGTTTGAAAAAGTTTTATTTAAAGATTTTACTTTATTTTATTTGTTTATGATTTAAAATACTATGAATATAGCATGATATGTTATGAGATACATGTACCCTGTACAAAATAATTCAGTCAATTTCTATCCTTTTATAAGTATATTAAAATTAGTTTTTCATAATGATGGTATTTGTTTGGATGAAAATATTTTCACCTATTTTCATGGAGTGACAACATTGAGTGAACATATTTTAAGGATAAGTGTTTTTTATAGGAATTCTTTTTTAAACATGTTGGTTCCAGTAAGTACTGAAGAAGATATTAGAGTCGACCCTGCTTTGAATCAGGGGGAGTCATCCCATATGAGTTTTTCTAGTGATGTTTCAGTTCCTATAGTTATAAATATTTTATTAGAAAGTCAATTTAAATTTGATGATATAAGATATGTTATCTATAACAATAATCTTGTTGAAAGAAGAAGATGAGTTAAAGTTTTTATTCATTATAGAGGAGAAGATACTCCTGAAGTTAGTTCACCTTTTTTTTTCTACATCAGTTGAACTTGATATTATATATATTTTTTCTAAAAGAGAATATCTGGCCTCATCTATCACAATATTAGTATGCGTTGTTCATGGAAAGACCACATCAATGGTGTTGGGTGTAATTCCCTTGGTTGAGTTATCTTCATGCAATGATACAAGTTAAAGAATAAAAACTAAATCTATTGACCTTGTTATTTAAAATTCTTATAGTGAAGAATAAGAAAAAGAATAAGGTAATGAAACTCAGTTAGTTGCAGGTGGAAGAGTAAGACCAGTTTCTATAGAACTACCATAAGAGAGACCCAATGTTGATAGAAATCAGAAAACTGATGGCACTAGAAGCACAAAAGTACATCAAGCCACGTTTCACCTATCTATGCTCAACATACACAATCATAAATTCCTACTTATTAATTATATATATATGATTAGAGATATATAGAAATCTATTCAAAGTTAATATAGGAAGTGAGATAGTTAAAAGTTTAGTTGATATAGTCCATAAATGAAGTTATTACTCTCCATGATCAAGACATCTCAAGA
Source organism: Viscum album (assembly GCA_963277665.1). Lineage (NCBI taxonomy): Eukaryota > Viridiplantae > Streptophyta > Magnoliopsida > Santalales > Viscaceae > Viscum > Viscum album. Next base: position 307,167,414 of record OY728136.1, read on the forward strand.
GATGATGTTAAAGAAGTAAATTTATTAGTTCAATATATTTTTCAAAAGTTGTCTGTGGAACCCTCAACAGAAGCCTTGAATCAAGTGGATGTTTGCTCAAGGTTAGAAGAAGTGTCTCTAGTGATAGACACAATAGATTCTATAATCGCTTCAATTTAGCATAACATTCAATCCATGAAAGTGATTTAGTATCTTCAATGTGATATAATAAATAAATTCATAATGTTTTTTGTTCTTCCAAAAGAATTTATTATGTCAATTAATAATTCTAAGAAGTAAATAATCTCTCTGTTAAAGGAAAAGGTTTCAGAAGTTCAACATCTTATTTATCAATTAAAAAATGCATTTTTTTCATTACCATATTAAAGAAAATGGATAGATCCCTATCCAATAATTATGATGTTTTGTAAAAGAATTTTGAATATTTACACAAGTTGTTTTTAAGAAGTTTGAAGTTGGGATACTCAAAATATGTTGATGAAGAAGAGGATGATGAATTTGTTGAGACTCAAGAAGAAGTTTCTGTAAGAGAAAATAATTTTTTCAAGTTTATCATTTAGTTTGTATTTCATATAACCAGTGTGAAGCATTGAATAGAGTGGTAGTTGGTTTCACTAATAAGTGATACATATAGAACCTATTTGGAAATTTCTCACAGAGGATCTGGAATGGATTTTTAATCTTTTGGATTACTGTAAGAATGGAATTTTAGAAAAAGTATTGATGTTTGTGCTGATGATTTGTTTTATATTTGAGGGAGACATTTTCCTGGACCTCCAATCATTTATCTTCATGCTTATTCTTCTCAAAGGATAAAGTTAATATTTTACCCCACTAAAATTTATAAAAGGTGACATCTCAGGTTTTTTGAAGAAGTATCTTATCCTATAACTGAACCTTATTCTAAAATAACCTTTTATACCTACAGTTAACTTTGATATGGATAGACCATAGAAAGTAATATTAACATCCAATACACTTAATTAAGGATATCTCAGAGTGTTTGATTAGGACATAGATAATCTTTACTAACATTGGGTGATGTTGTTGGAGAAATGGCTGATGATCCTCTACTTTCATGATCTTTACCCTCTGGTGAGCCTTTATCATTCAAGAAACTAACTCCAACTAATTGTTTCCCCTTCTAGAGTTGATACACCTTCACAATTTTCATTCTTGGTTTCCTGATTGGATGATCATTTTATAAATATTTAAATTGTGTTTGGTTGAATGAGATTTCTAAAACATTTGAATTCTTTCATGGTTAGTTTTCATGTTTTTAATGAATTTTCCTCTTTCATATTACAGTGTTAGTAACTATGTTTCAATATTATTCTATATTATTTGTAGAATTTATTCACTATTCTTGTCTTATAATTTCCTTCATTATTTATTTTATATTATACCATTTTATTAAATCTTTTTATCTTTATTGTCAGTATGATTCTATTTTAGTCATAATTTTTATTCTCTATTTGTGTTTTATAGTTTATTTTTATTAATTTCTCAGTGATCTGTACTGATTTTTTTTAACACAACTTCATGCCAAATTCTATTCATAATCAGTGCTATTAACTATATATAATTGTTCATGTGAAATATTGATTTTATTATTTTATTCAAAATATTTTTGATATAGAAAAACGGGGGAGAAGAAAAATGATAACACATAAATTTAAAGATTTAAAAATTTATTTTATGGATAAGAAAAAGGATAATATTAAAATTAAAAATATAAATTTATTCAAAAAAGGGGAGAATAAAAAATAAGAATACATAATTTTAAAGTTTTATTTTAAGGGGAGAATAATGAAAAACATAAAAGTTTTTTTAAAGATTCCTTTGATTTTTTTTGTTTCTTATTAAATGGGTTTTGTGATCATAAAAAAGGGGGATATTGTTGGATAAAATTTTGTTGTTTCAACATATGTTAATTTTTATATGTGTTTTGATGATTAAGAAATCACTAATTTTGTTATAATGAGTTTATCTTAATTGTTTCATGTTATATATTTATTAAAGGAATTTATCTTACAGTAAACCGATAAGTGATTTTCTTTCTATATGTGAAGTATTCATTCTATGATAATGTTTTTTATCTTATAAGAATCGAAGTTTTCAAAGAATATCTTATGTCTACTAAGAATCATAGAAATCTTTATTGGATTTTTATCTAACTGTGCAAGATATTATCCTATGAAGAGAATTATTGAGTTATTATATATTCAGAGTTAGACATTTTAGTGATTCAGTTATGAGAGGTCTTTATCTTTATCATACACAGTGATTTAATTAATTTTATTATAATTACCTAAAGAAGAAAAATATTTTTTTTATCTTATGAAGTCTCTCAGATTTTTATATTACGAGAACAATACTACCAGTTGGACATCTTACGAAGAATTAAATGTTATATATAATTTCATGATTACTTTCATAATCTCTTAATAAGTTATTTCATGCCTTTAGATCATATCATAAAATGTTTTTTTCGTTTATGGAATAATCAATTTGTATAAAGTGTCATTTTTCCAGAAGAGGACAAGTTTGAAGAAGAGGAAGATATCAAAAAATGCTACTACAGAAGCCTATTCCATATTTGGAAATAATGGTCACAAGCCATTATAGCTTGTTTTATCAACTTTTCAATGGATTATAAACTAGACTATTATAATTATCTCACTGTTGAAGTTTAAAATCAAAGAGGATATATAAAAGGAAGAATTAGCTGCTGCATAAAATATGATACTAAATAGTGGCCTACAATGACATGTATAAACTTTCAAATAATCTGATAATGGTAACAATGAATGATTGTAGATAGAAAAAACCAAAAACAAATACTCGTTTTGTGCCTATGGTTTTATCAGTTTCACTGAAGACAATCCTTAGCTATACCTTGAAGACTATCATCATCTTAGGATGTATCTTCAACTACTGTAAGTTGCTTCTTGAAATAGTGTTATGCAATAGTTTCAAAAAAATTTACTCATCTATTTTCATTTACACTCATTATAATAATTTCTGTTAAGGCCATGGATAGGTATTTTAAAGGGAGATTGATCGTACCATGATTCACTATTTTATTCCACCCTTACACCGCTGTTTTAAACTAGTTTTGTAATGAATATTCCAAATATAATAATAAATTTAACTTTATGTTTGAATCATTTAATTAATGTTAATCAACATTATAATTGTAAATGTTACTTGTTTTTATTATTTCAATGTAGGTGGAGATGATTTGGAGGGCCCTTGATGAAGTGGAAGAAAAATGGGCCAAAATTGCATGGATCCATGGACACCTATCCACTGTTTTGAATAGTACTCGAAATCCATGCATCCAAATGGGCTGATTTTTTTTGGCCCGGTTCAAAATGTGATGGGATAAATTTCATAAGAAGGAACCAAAGCCCCATTAGGAATCTAAGAGTCCCATACTAACTGATCTGTCCAAGGAATCAAAGTTGGACCAAGTCAAATGCGGTGTTCTGTATTTTATCAATATCTTGAGCTGTAGTTTTCCAAATGGTTCCAAACGTTCAGTGGAGAAATTCAAGAGGTGGGTCTACAAATTTTCTATTTTCTTAAAATCTTGATATGGCTGTCTGAAGGCCGAAACGGATGGTACAAGTGGATTAATGTAATCTGTGTGCCTAAAACCACCTTCCAATTTTCCTATAAAATGACACTTTGGGATCCCCATTTGCAAGTTCGAACAAGAAGCTATACTCTTCCATTTTGGAGTCCTATAGGAGTCTCTTAATCACCTTGGAGGTTCTGGAGGCTCCTATCCTCATAGGGGAATCAAGGATGAAGAAGGAGTTCCACCTGAGCTTCCTCCTCCTCCCGATGTCGAGCTAAAAGCTGGGTGTTCGTTATGAGGGAGCTACACACATGTCAAGGGAGTTCCGATGCATACACTAGCCACTAGTTTGGAGTAATTTGGGTGTTTAAACATTTCATTACATGTATCTTATTTTATTTCAGATTTGAATGCTTGATTCGATTCATGTGAGTGTTATGCTCTTAATTTTTAACCGACTGGTGTGAGGTTTTGAGTGTGTGACTTGTGTTATTCCGATTGGACAACACAAGAATCTTTTTCTTCCCCAATTTATTGAGATTTCAATATGATTTGGAAGCTCTTGTTCCATGCATAAGTTCTGGACCTTGGAAATATGATTGTTATGTCAAGGTTTGGTTCTTCAAGCATTGAAATATGAGCTTAGGAATTAATCGGGATTCCAATTAATTCCAACCAAATAATTACTCTAAACCTAAAATGAAACTCTATGAACAATGAACTTGATATGTGTGTAGTGAAATCACATCGACCCTTTTATCTCATATTTTTCAAAACCCACTTGGTATTTCATCTTTTTAACTATTTTTATTAAGTTACTTTCTTTAAGCTGTTTTCAAAATCACCCCCTTTTTTTAGTAGTCTTAATTAAAAATACACACTCTAAACCTATCAACGCTCCTCGAGATACGACCTAGGGTCTTCCCTAGACTACAAATCAACCTTAAAAGAATAATCAATTTGACATGTCATGACAATGTGACCAGAGATCCTGTTTGAAAGCTCTTGGACCTTTGTATTATATGACATATTCTTGTACTCAACTGGGATCCTTCAGAAAAAGGGTTGTTGTAGTGAAATTCACCAAACTCATAGAGTAGAGTATTGGTGGAGTGGACTAGGGGATTTATATTCCCCAAAACACTATAAATATTTTATATTTAAACTATATCCATTATGATTTTATATTTATAATTCCAATTTTCTTTAAGGAAAATATTTGTACGATCATACTAGAAGAGGGAGGTTTTCTGCAAAGAAAAAATTTAGGAATTCAACTCACCCTCCTCTTGAGTTTTTAGTTACCCATTATCTGGGAGGATAGATGATAATATATTTAATTATTGAGTAAATAGTTTCTAAATCAAATGCATATAATCACATCTGAGTAAATATAATTGGATCTTGACTTTCTATAAAATTAAGTGAATGTAAAGATTCTTGACACTAGAGACTGAGTGTTGTGGAATTAGACAACTCTAATGGTGAAAGTCCTTTACAAAATCACAAAACAGAAGAGTAAACATGGGATCCTATATAATAAATGAGGAAGTAATAACATAGTTTTTTAGAAGCTGAAATGCATCCAATTTCAATGAATAAATTATTTAGGGGTGGGGGGAATGTAATACATGAGATCCTACTATATTAGGTAAACACTACATCCCAAAACTATTACATAATTTTCAATTTAAATTGATTTTATTCCTGATTTTATTTAGAATTTAAACTTTAGTTTTAATTTTACTAAATAAACTTCATTTTTTATTTATAATTTCATAATGATCTTAATGTTAATATTTGGGATTTTTTGGAAATAGTTTATTTTTAGGTCAATAGTTAAAAATACTAATATTACTAAAACAATCACTTTTATGAAATTACCATAATACAATAATTAATTAATTTTTTTTGAAAACATTTCATATAAAATAAATATATTTAAAATGAAAAAAATAATTTAAAATATGTTTTTATAAGACACATTTTTATGATTTTCGAAACATAAGTAATATTTTAATCACAAAATTGACTTATTCAATTATATTAAAAAAATTATTTTTCATCACTTATAGAAATTAAATAAAGAAACAGATTTCATATAATGGATCATAATGCTCATATTATGTAGTAGGCCCAATTTCACTTTTGGGTATAAAATCATGATTACCAGGACTAAAGTTAATGACCATGACAAAGGTAAAATTATTATTTTCAAAGATTTTTTAGTAATATTGTTATTTTTTCTAATAAAATCAATTAATATATTATTAACCATAAATTTAATATAATTTTTAAACCTAAATTTAAATAAACCATCTCTAATTCAATTTTTAATCAATAATAAATATTATTAAGAATAATTAATGTAGAAAACACCAGTTTTCTATAAAAAAGTTTTTTATATTTAATTTTTTTAATTTAAATGTTTGTTTTATATTAATTATAAATTGAATTATATTATATAGAGATTAAATTTTGGTTAACACAACCAAATTTGGAAATAGGGGTTATTTTATATATTTATTAAAGCATAAGTTACTTGGGTAAAAACAAGTTACCCAGGTAAAAAGAAAAAAAAGAAAGTAAAAGTATTAGAGAAAATGCCTTCCAAAATGTTTAAAAAACGTGTTAAAATACTTGGATGAGGTTTTATAGAACCATAATCCCCAAAAAATCATTATTTTTAAAATTTTGGAGTCATTAACCCTTGAATAGTATAATGATATCATTGAAAAGTAATGGGTATTCATAAAATTACCCTTTTCTTCACTTATAAAAGGTGATCACTTCCACCTTTTCTATGATCCAATTTACCTTATAAATAATCTTTAACATCTACCCAATTTTCATATCCTAGAAGTACCTTTACTTTTATAAATTCCTTGTTCACTACAATTTATCCAAAATCCTTTAATTTAAATGATTTCATTAAGAGGAATTTCAAGGTATCCACATAAGTGTTAGTTACTCATTACCTTTTCTTATTAATATTTATTTTCCAAACCTACCATAACCATAATAATATAATGAAATTTGTATCATTAGTATATTGAAGTGTTATTATATTAATGGTAATACCCATTTTATTCTTTCCCATCCACTTAGAAAAAAATAGAAGAATTTTGATCATGCGTTGTGCAGACTACCGCCTCCATGAAGTAATGTTTTTTGTTTTTCATCATAATTTTACATATCTATCCAAAATAAATAAAATATGATTAAAAATAATAACAAAATCTAAATAATATCATTATACTACAATTATAATGATACTATGTCAAAATAAGCATATTATTCTCCATACTCACCCATTGAACTATGGTATGATCATGTTTGGGTCGGTTTAACCACCTACTTGAAAAATGATATAAAACTATATCATGGATTACTATGGGAACTAAAATAATAATATTATATTAATTTATTAAGTAAAAAATCATTTTATGGTTTTTAAAGGTTATATTAATTATCTAAATTATTATTAAAATATAATATTCAGTCACTAAAATTACCAAAATAGGCCGACACTAATTCCACTTTCACGCTACATAACAAAAAACATTTGGGATGAGATAATAGATTTATAAATAAAAATAAAGTATTTATTCAAGTGCAATAAATTATCTTGGAATGATGAACTTCTTTAGAGGAATAATAAAGAAAACATCTATTAAAAAACTAGTTCAAAACAATCAAGATAACTCACACCTGATATTGAAAATAGATAATAACTAATAAATATAAATATAGAGAATAATAGTAAATGATGTTTATAAAATGATATATATTTTAATAAGGTTATATAATATATTATTAAGATATTTTTTATACAATATATTCATGATATTTAGTGGAAGTCAAGAATTATTGTAAGGGAACTTTCGTCTTAAATTCCTCTTCTTGGGACATTTTTTATATTGTGTACATTATTTCAATTATATATTGTTTATATACTACCTATTTGACTTATCATATCATTAATTATCTTTTATTACACATATTTTATGTTCAATTAAATTCTCTATATTTCAATGGGGTTTGATTGAAATGTTACCTAATCTGTTATAATTTTAAAAAATCCTATATTTTGGAAAGTATAGTGTGTGTGGTATTTGAAGAAATTGAATCCATGCCTTAATACTATAAAGTTGATGGAGATGTGTCATAGATACACATTGGGGTAATAAATCTAAAAAAGGTCGGTTGAGAACCAAATAAATCTTCTCTTGGTGCATGATTAGTGGGCATAAGACTATATACTTGTATAGAAACTCCTAGGGGATACGATTTAGATAATTCAAACAATAATTATAAACCATAATAAAGGTTTCTTCATACAATTTCTTCAGTCTCCCAAAATTATAGTCCACTAAACTCAATTTACATCTTGTATTGATAACCTATTACTTTAAAAGTACCATCTCCACCACCTTATATTTATTTTTTATTTGTTAAGGGTACTTACTATTACATTTAGAAAACCCCATAGTATCTAAGCTGATTTTGGGTCATTCAATTAGATAGCCACATTATTCCATTGAATGGGGAAATATTTACGTTATTTATTTCCATTATATGGATACTGAATATTCTATTTGTAAATGATTAAGTAATAATTTTATTTTGGAATGTTATGAAATATATTGCAAACTTGTGATGTGTGGGGTGGGTCTGGTCTTGTGGCGGGTCTGGTCTTTAGCTGCAATCCTTGGCCAACCCATTTTTTTCTTTATTTGTATGGTGGTTTGGCCTACTTGTTTGGTTCTCACATAACTATAAAGTGTTTTTGAAAAATATATTAAAAATGTTTGGAGTCACATGATGAATGATTTGGACTTAATTAGCGATGGTTTGGACCTGGTATAGATAGCCCCTCAATGTATAGGTGGGTCCCATGAGACAAACTTGCTAGATTATTGGAATATTCCTTACCCAATCATGTACGATGTCTTAGAATAATGACTTGATGGTACATTTAGGATTTCCATTATTATGCATTCCATCGGTATGATATCAGTAATTATTATCCACATTTTTATTTGTTATCATGGATATATTATTTTCTCTATTTTATTTGATTATGACATTATTTTGGTCATATATTTATTTTTTTCCATACAAATTTTATATGATTATGTTATGATAACTTCCACTATATAGTACTCCTTAATATTAATTAGGGAGAACACTTATTTTGTTTTCCTTTCCTTATAAAACCTAGATGAGAACTATTTTTAAATTTCAATCGTCTACTAGTAGAGATAATAGTGATATCATAGAGTTTGTATACTATATTTTATTTTTGGAATATTAATTTAAAAAATATGTATGCATACAGTAATCAAAGACCACTAAAAAATTGAATCCATTAATAAATCTTGTATTCTATACCAATAATATAATATAACTACCGACACTGGGTTTCTAGAGACTAGATTGTTATATATGATATATATAAAATGCATTTTTAGTGCTTTTAATCAGCCCCTTTCTTATGGGAGGTGGTCTAGTAGTGGCACACATTTCCCATTACATGATAAGGTTGGGTCCCAGTGGGTTGGGTCGTGTCAGAATGATATTAAAGTGGTTAGATTCATAATGATGTAGTTTGGAGTTAGGAGTACTATGATATTTGTTTTGGGTTACTTTGGGTAATATTGTTAAGGGGTCTTGAATTCGATTAAAAAATAAATAAAAATAATGATTAGTGTTGGAAACTTATTTAAAATATCACTGGGAATTTGATAACCAATTAGTTAAATCATAAATATAAGGCATCAGTAAAAATATTTAAAGGGATAATACATGCACAATGTAGCATGTAAGTTATGTATTCACTTATAATTTATTTGAGTATTCTCTTCTAAATATGTTTTAATAATCTTGGTTAATCATATTGAACATATAATTACACCCTAAAGATAACTATCTTGACTTCAGTGTAATGGAACTTTTGATCCCATACAAGAAAATTACCCTCCAAACTCCAACTAGTTGGGTGATATGGAATCCGTAAAGGGTCCTAATAATGAGATATTTCTCCCACCAATGAAGTATAAAATTGATCCCCCACTAGTTGACTAGATAGAAGAATTACCCATAGTGTATGTAGTAGCCCACACAGAGAAATATGAAAACGTTCATAGACTGAGTGCACTTCATGAGTTTTAGAGGTATAGAACTTCTAGGTTTCTCGGTAAGAAAGACCCTTAAGAATTATAGAACCAGATAGATCCTCTTACTCATATCTTACATTTATTTCACACACCCATGGTTAAAATGGAGATTCTTGATATGAGTCTTCTTTGTAGTGCGGTTGGATGTTGGTGATTATTGATTGTGAAAACTCATGAAAAGGATACGTTACCTTAGATAGTGTTTGATTTTCTATTAATGGAGGAGTAAATCCCATTGACTATGAAGATGATACAATCTCTAGAGCTGTTAGACCTCTATCATGTTTTTATGATAATATCTCAGTTCCCTATGACGTTCAAATACCTATGGTGGTATTACTAGGATATGATATATGATCGATATAAATGAAATATCAAGTTTGATTACAAAATTTTATGGATTATAACCCTATGTATTCCCACACATGTTGTGGTATTAGATCAATATTCAATTATTCAGTGTTTTATTTATGATAGGTTCTTCTCTTCCTGAGGCATATTCATCATCAGTGCCTATATAATGACATGTATTAGGATATTAACATTATAGAAATCAATATTCATGACCTTTATTTAGGTAATCCATATCCATGGGATCCCATAATGGGTTTAACCAACAAAGAAGAAATATTTTTCAGTTTTATAAAGCATATGGACACATAGATAAATATTTATTAAACAAATGAGTAGAATATTCTAGTCAAGGGAAAATAATGGACATAATGCCCTAAAAAGGAAGAACATTTGATAGGGACCTCTCCAACGTGAATATAGTAGCCCTTGTATATGTATTCATGGAAGAGGGAGTATCTATCAGTGTAACATATTTTAATCTACTCCAACCAGCACTACCTCCTTGAATTTTTCATCAGGATAAGGGTAATTGTGGTCATAATGTTGGTATAATATAGGTGATTGAGGGTTGAAATAAGGGAACACCAAGCATGGTTTGAGGTATGATATATATCTTTTATACCTTACAATCACACTAAATGCTATTCAGAAAAGTCATTTTTTTTCTTACTGTATCTTTTTTCCATGAGCTAGAGATCCAAGTTGAGCTCCTGGACTAACCACTTTAGATAAAGACTCATACTAGTGGTAATAATTATATCTCTCATATCTACAGTCAGTTTGAACTAAAAATTAGTATAGAAACATTCTATGGGGAACTCATCATATAAGAGATGAGATCCTATGATTTCAATCATGGGATGGACTAGTTATACATAATCATACCATATTTCGTTTTTTTAAAATTCATATTGACGTTCCTTTGAGAATATGGGTTGAGATTATCCTTTACTGGTGAATGGGAACCTCATATATTATGAGTAGGTCCCACCATCTAGAAACTACATCTAATAACCTACATGATAATTATCCTAGAACAATGTCTCATAGAAACCATGGAGCATAAGTTTCTTGTAGTAGTATAAGAGTATATGAATGTTTCCACATAGGAAGTTTTGAGGTTCCAACCTCATCATGAGGTGGATGTTATATTTAACATTCACTCATATATCACACTAATATCCTTAAAAATTTATCAAATGGCCCTAAAAGATGTCATAGAGTTGAATATATAGTTGGTATACCTTCTAGGTAATGTATTTATTATACCAAATGTGTCCCCTTGGAAAGCTCTTATTTTTTCACTAAGAAGGAATATGTGAGATTCAGAATTTTTATTGTATATCTCCATTTGAATCAAGATAATTTAAAGAAAAAGTAAACTCTAATATGAATCGATGATCTATTCAATCAATTGAAGGGTCCAAGATGGTTATCAAATATTCATATCAGGTTTCGGTATCAAAACCTTTGGATTTATGATGAGGAAATATTAAAGATAATATCCAGATGTAGTTTGGTATGATGGACACTCAATCTGTGTTTTTTGGACTCATGAACTAGATTTTATAGCCATATTTTGATAGGTTCATGGTGATTTTCATTGAGTACCTCCTCGTTTATTCAAAAATATAGGCGTATCATTCTTAGAATCAATGGGTTATCTTAGAATTATTTCACAAGGTTCAACTATATATAAATATCTCAAAGTGAATTTTCTAGATTTGGGAAGTTCCCAACCATTGAAACTTTATTTTTTAGGGAATTATTTCAATTGAACTCAAAAATATTGAGACAGTGATGGAATTTGAACAACCTAAAATGGGTTTCGAGTTGTGTAGTTTCCTTGGGAAGGAAGGACACAACCATATATTGGTGATTTACTCATACCATATTACCGCACTTATGAAAACCCTTACTCAAAATGGGAAGCCTTTAATTTGGTAAGAGAATTTATAGGAATATTATGGGGGGTGGGGTGAAGTGGAGATTGAGTAGTTTTGGGTTTTCAAAGGGTTATAATATGAGGTGTATTGTAATGATTATATAATTGGGTTTGGTTTCATGCTGATTTATAGATGAGTAGTGATTAATTTCGAGGTTATGAAGTTAAAAAATATATTAACTACTACATATCCCATGAATTTCATCTTGTATCCACATTATCTTCCTGGAATAAGAAAGGATAATATATTTTCAGTTACTGATTTGTAGATAACTTATATCAATAGAGCCTTAAGTATATCATTTCAAATAGAGACCTTAATTCATGGCATAGGTGTATGGTACTGAGCCCGATTTCCCAGAGATGGTGCCTTATTTAATTACATTGGCATATAAACAAGGAATATGAATCTTGAAGGACCGAGTAGTTTAGTAGCATTAGAAACACTATACATACATAAGTTCAGCATTACAGCTTGAAACAAAACACAACATAGAAATTACTTCGACAACATCCATAAATCCTAGGTTATTTATACATGTCATTCATAATAAAAGTATTCATCTCCTAAGAAAATTAAACATAAGAAAGGGGTGAGATCAAACACTCATTAAGGGTAAGCAATACAATGTAAGATATAATAAACATAAACATTAGGCATTTTGAATAACTAAAAAAACACTCCTTTAACAAAACAATTGAACACATTATGGTAAGAATAAGAGATGAATAAATAATTCCATAGTTAAACATAATCATGGGTATTCTTATAGTCAAATAACCACATGAACCATAAATACTATTTTCATAACTAGAGAATTCATAATTCAGGACATCATAACCATACCGTCAAGGCCTCGTGCCAAGACCAGAAATAATCATATTGTCAAGACCTTATGCCAAGACTATAGTTTGTCTCATGAGACCTACCGATGAACTGAGGGGATATAGAGGGCCCCCCATGACACTTAATATTTTCAATTCATTCCCTATATGAACAGGGATAAACATAAACAATATATACATTCATATTGAAACTAATATATGAAATGTAAAATACTTTCCCCAAACATTAAGCATAAACACTAACCATTCAGAGTAAATTGGTGAATGTTTTTAAGATATAACATCCACATCGAAAATAATAATAAACCATTAAATTAAATATGGTAGATGATACCATAAAATATTAATCCCAATAATACATAATAATCAACAAGATGAAGATAGTCTTATAAAATCTTTGAGTAAATCTAGAGATAAATACTCTTTTACTTTGAAAAGAAGAGTTATTTTGGAAAAATCATTGTATAAATCCATAATTGAAGTAAGATAGTCTTTTAATAATAAAATGAGTGATTTTATAAAGAATTTTTTTTCCAAATATATATTATAGAGTTCCCTTTAAAATAGGTAAGAATTTGGGGAATTCCCTTGAAACAGAATTGATTATCAGGAAGGATTTTTGAAAGATCCTTTTAAAACATATAACTCCCAATAAATGAAATAATGATTCTGGTTAGAACACATATATAGAAAATTTACATAAAAATTATGAGGAGTAAATATGAATTAATTTAATTTAGGTAAGTAAATAATAAAAGTGACCTGAATGAAAATAGATGTTTGGGTAGAAAACCCTTACCATAAGTCCAAATGTTCTGCTCTTAACCTTATGGTCATGGAATATAAAATTAGACTCATTAAAAACTTAATTCAGAACTTGTTAGAAATTTATTTAGTTTATCATAATTTTTTAGTTCATTTATGTCCTTATTGATAAGTTATAATATTGAATTCTGTCATTCTAGAGTGTTCATTTTTGGATTTTCATAATCGATTCACTTGTTAAGTAATGGAATTCATGTGGAATGGATTTAAATATCTAGAATTGAATTTAAATATTATTTATTAACATCCATAAGTGTTAATGGTAATTTATATAATTTGGTTACATGTAATGATGATGAATAATTAGAATAAATATTAATGGAAATCACTTAGATTATTTGGCGGTATTTGGATTATTATGAACTAGTTTGGTCATATAAATTAATACCATGTACATATACTAGTTTATAAATATTAATTAGGTTATAATACATATTTTATAGTCTGGTTAAACCATAAAAATGGTTTCATGACCATTAATGAAGGAGAAATTTAAGAATGAAACTTCATCATTCACAAAGGTTGTAAATTGGAACCTCACGGACAATGATTTCATTTATAAGAGAGAGAGAGAGAGATAATAAGAAGATTGAAAATGGTTATTAAATTAACATGGTATAATTATAGTATATAGATGATACTGGAGTTATAAGGATCAATTGGATATTGTATGTTAGGAGATAATAAGAAAAGAAGATAAATTGAAATGAAATTAAATGAGAAAGAAAGATGTTTTACCTCTTGAAATAACCTCCTTGAGAACCTCCTTAAGGGAATGGGTTTTGGTATTTTGGAAATAAAAATAGATCTTGGAAGTGGGGAGTGACTAGGTAAGGGTATTTGGGGTGAAGTTTGAGGATAATTAAGGCTTATAGGAATGAAGAGAAGAGGGAGTGGGGGGGGGGGGGTTGTAGTGGAGGAGAGGGGAGATTTGTGAATATTTTATCCATTATTTTATTATTTCCCTCAAGACAACCAATAGTATTGATTCATGTGACCCATAATAGTAATAAGCGTATTTGAGTTTGAACCTAGTGGGATTATATTAGCCTTACATCACTTATGACCCAATAAATCGTGTATTTAGCCTTTATCGTAAATTATTGTATTTTAATATTCACCCAAAATTCAAGTACTTTTGAAAAATATCAAAAATTCACCCCAAACATTTTTTGACATGTATAATTCAAAAACAAAATCCATTTTTTCAAAATAATTTTATAAATATATTTAACTTAATTTTTAAATAAAATCATAATTTATTTGAAAAAACAATATTAAAACTATATCTCATTTTATAACACCTTGAAAAATTAATCAAGGTAAAATAAAATTATCTTATAACCATAAGACAATAAAATAAAAATTTATGATTAAATTTTTTGAAAATGAATTTACATTTTAAATTATTAAATTAATCATAAAATTGTAATTAAAATATTTATGACATACAAAAATACTAGTACTTATACTATGATTGTTTTTTCAATTATAAGTTATCTAAATTGTATTTATACATTCATGGGTGAAGTTTCTATTTTTTGTCCCATTTACTAGTCATTACTATTCAATACTATTCATAAGGGTATGTTACTATTCATCAAAACCAAAGTTGATTCTATCAGACTCTAAATATATTGCTGAACACAACTGTGTATATCAGTTTTTTGAAATTAAAATACATAGGTGGAAAAATAATGTTTACTATTTAGGTTATAAAAAAGTGGTGTTTTTTTAAAGACTTAACATTTCATGCATTCAATATTAAATTTATGTGATGAAACTTGGGGTGTTACATTATCCCCTCCTTACAAAAATTTCAACCTCTAAATTACCAGAATGTCACCTCATAAAGAGATTTGGGTAGTTCTTCATCATAAGATCCTCTGGATCCCATGTTGCGTCTTCAATTTTATGATTTTTCCAAAGTATATTTACCAGCCAAGTTTTCTAATTCCTTAACACTTATTCTTTAGTGTCCAGAATCCATATAGGATCTTCACAGTAAGATTGGTCAGGTTCCAATTCTATACTGTCATAAGTGAGGACATGCATTGGAATTGGCATGTACTTTCTCAACAACGAGACATGAAACACATTTTGTACTTTAGACATGATAGGTGGCATAGCCAAATGATATGAAACAACTCCAATTCTCTCCATAATTTCAAAAGGTCCTATGTACCTAGGGCTCAATTTCCCTTTCTTCCCAAATCATATAACTCCCTTCAATGGAGATACTTTTAAGAAAACACGTTCTCCCACTTGAAACTCCAAATCCTTCCTTAAATTATCAGCGTAGGTTTTTTTTCTACTTTGATATTCTTTGATATAACCTTGAATAGTATTTACCTTCACTGTTGTTTCATCCAAAAGATCTAGACCCACAAGCCTCCTTTCTCCAAATTCATCCCAACAAGTTGGTGTACACCATCTCCTTCTTTATAATGCTTCATATGGTGCCATTTGAATACTTGAATGGGAACTATTATTGTAGGAAAACTCCACTAAAGGTAAATATTTATCCCATATACCTTGAAAGTCAAGTGAACATGATCTCAATATGTCCTCTAAGGTTTGGATCATCCTTTCTGATTGCCCATCAGTTTGAGGATGATAACCAGTAATAAAACGAAGCTCAATATCCAAGGATTTATGAAGAAATTTACAGAATTTCAATGTAAATTGAGGATCGTGATTAGACACTATTGAAATAGGTTCTCTATTAAGTCTCACAACTTCATCGATATAGATTCTTTCTAGGCGTTCCAGTAGAAAATCCTCCCTTATAGTGAGAAAATGTGAATATTTCATAAGTCGATCCATAATTACCCATATTGCATCATTCTTTCTTGGATTTTGGGTAATCCAGTGAAAATATCCATGGTTATGTCATCCCATTTCCATATAAGAATAGGTAGAGGTTGCATGACTCCTCTAGGATGTTGTTTTTTGGCCTTCACTTGTTGATAGACTAAACATCTTGATACATAATCATCAAATTTTCCTCTTAATTTTGTCCCACCAGAAATGTTTCTTCAAATATCTATACATTTTAGTGCTACCAGGTTATATAGAGAAATTCGAGCTATGGTAATCATCCCAATACTCCCTTTTTAGCTCGGGTATAGAGGGAACACATAGCCTCTTCCCAAATTTCAGAATTCCATATTCACATACGAAGTCATCCAACTTCCCCTATTTCATAGCATTAATTTTCTTTTAAAGATTATCATCATCAGACTACGAAGCTTTAATTCTTTCCAATAAAGATGGTTGGGAAACCATTTGAAAAAGTATTAGTGTTTCACCTTCTTTGATAATTCCCAAATCCATCCTCACTATATCAATGTACAAAGGATCCTCTTCAATCTTCATTTTGTTGAGAACTCCATGATCTTTTCTGCTCAATGCATCATCTATATTGTTTTCATTTCATGGGTGGTTGTGTATGGAACAATAATAATCATTGAGTAGTTCAAGACATCTCATTTTCCTCATGTTGAGTTATTTCTATGAGAAGATATATTTTAGACTCTTATGATCTGTATATATCACACATCTTTTTCCGTAGAGATAATGTATCCATATCTTCAGAGAAATAAATACCGATTATATCTCAAGATCATGAGTAGGATAGTTTTGTTTATTAATTTTAACTACCTTGATACATCGAAAATAACTGTCTCATTCTGCATAAGGACACAACCAAGTCCTTTCTTTGACTCATCACTATAGATCACAAACCCATCATTCCTCGATGGTAGAGTTAAGATTAGATCATTCAATAATCTCCTATTAAATTCTTTGAAATAGTCATCACATTCTTTTTTCCATATGAACTTAACCCCTTTATGTGTAAGCTTGGTCATTGGGTTGGATAGTCGGGAAAATTTTGGAATGAAATGCCAATAATAACTTGATAAACCAATAAAACTACATACCTCAATTATGTTCATTGGAGTAGTCTATTCTTGAAAAGCCTTTGTCTTCACATGATCAATATATATTCCATCATTAGAGACAATGTGTCCAAGAAAGGAAACTAATTGAATCCAAAATTCACACTTGATAAACTTCCCATTAATTCATTTCTTCTAAGAGTCTTTAGAATAGCGTGCAAGTGATTTTCATAATCTTCATAGATTTTGGAGTATACCAAGATATCATCAATAAATTCCACTATAAAGTCATCAAGATATTCATGAAAAACTCTATTAATTAGATCCATGAAAATAGAGGGCACATTAGTCAGTCCAAAAGGCATTACTATAAACTCATAATGCCCATACCTGGTTTAAAATGTTGTTTTTAGAATGTCTTCCCTCTTCACAAGCAACTAATGATATCCAGATCAAAGGTCAATCTTTGAAAAATATTGAGTTCCATGATGTTGATCAAATAAATCATCAATGCAAGGTAGGGGATACTTGTTATTTATTTTTATAGCATTGATGTACCTATAGTCAATGCAAAATCTCATAGATCCATCTTTCTTCTTAACAAAAAGAACATGGCCCCCCCATGGAGAAACACTAGGGTGAATAAATCCTTTATCACTCAATTCATCTAGATTTTATTCCGTTCCACTAATTCCACAATGGACATTCTATAATGGATCTTTTATATGGGCCTTGAATCAAGAATTAAGTTAATGGAAAACTCAATTTCATGCTCTGGAGGATGTCCTGGTAAATCCTCTAGAAATAAGTTATTGAATTCCATTCCTCCCCAATAATTGAATTAAATAGATATAATGGGGGTGAATCTATATGAGAATCAGATGGTGATGTTTCTTCCCTAAAGATAAGGTATTCCACATCATCCTCAAAAATTGTATCCTCCTTCTTCTTGAAATAAATTTTCGCATCATGGTTTAAAATCCAATCCATACCTAGGATTATATAAAAGTCAATAACGAGTATGACAATAAAATCAGAATATAAAGCATGTTTATATGCCATAATGGGGACTGCCTGGCACAACTTTGTTGTAATGATACTTCCCTTAGGAGTTTTGACTGACAAATCCATTATTAAATCAAATAGGAAATATCTAATTTTCTTGGAAAATTGGGAAGATATGAAATAATGTAATGATCCAGAATAAAATAAAGCATTGGATAAATTCGAGGAAATGATTAAAGTACCTTCCACCACATCATTAGGAACTTAAACCTCCATAGTTGTGACTGCATAATCTTGGCCTTTCTCCCTTGGCCTTTTTGGGGAATATTTCCCTAACGCTCAGGACATTTATGTGAATAATGTCCTATATCCCTGCAATTGTAGCATTGAACATTTGTAGCTTTTTTCTTCCCCTTAAAATCCCAAGACAGGTGGCCTTTTTCTCCACACTTGTAACAGACTCCCATTCCCTTCTGGAAAGTGTCAGGGTGTTTCTTCCCACAATTACGGCATGATGGAAGTTCAAATCTTCCCTTCTTCCCCATTTCCTTATTTCCTTTTCTAAATTTTTTGGTATCCCTCTTCTTCTCTTGTTTCCATTTAAAGTCATAAGACTTAGAAAATTCCTTTTTTATCTTGATATCACTTGAGACTATATCTTTATATGATGAGAAAACTTGGGAGACTAGTGCCCTTCAGAGGAATGGTTTTAAACTATCATATAATCGATCAATTTTTCTCGTTGGATTATTTATGTAGTCTGTGACATGTCTTGCAAACCTTGTGAAGTTAGCTTCATACTTTGCAACATTTTCATCCTCCTCCTGCCTTAGATTTAGTAATTACCTTTCAATATCTGCTTGTTGTTTTCTTGGAACATATTTTTCTAGGAAGATTTACTTAAAATACCTCCAGTCTATCTCTTTTATATCTTCCTCCTCCTTTGTGTTTTAGATTAATGACCACCACTGATATGAATCTCCCAATAGATGATAACTTCCATGAAAATATTCTTTCTTTCATTAAATTCCAAATTAAGAAATATCTACTCTAGGTAACTTATCCACTGCTCATCTACAAATGGGTTTGTAGTCCCATTGAATGACAGAGGCTGTTGTCACATAAAGAGATCCAACATAGCTCCTCCACATTGTGGATCAAGATGCTCTATATGGGTAAGGTTATTGTTCATAACCCGAATTAGTTGTCCCAATATAGTTATAAGTTGATCAGCACCAGTTGTAGCTCTAGATCCAACATCATTATATTGAATTAGAGGGAAATCCATACATGGGATATGTGTGTTCATGATGTTTCCATTCCTTCCACTTGGAACCATTTATAAATAATTTCATACACTAGATTAGGTTATAATTCATAATATATTATCTCAGCATATAGAAATACTTAACATAAATTGAAATTCAACACATAACTAATCTCATAATCATAAATGTGGGTTCTTTGAGGAAAAATTTACATTTAAATCCTTCATAATGGCTTTTAATGAAAACGTGAATTATCCTAAGCATATACCCTAGGAGTGTCAAACTAGGTGCATAGTAAGGCCCATTGTCGTGTACCAAGATACCCTAGGTCAAGCCCGAAACTCCTTGTCAGAGTTTTCACTCTTAGGTATAACTGTGCCCGAACCACGTCCACTTGTAGTATCCATATAGGGATGTATTTTCTTGAAAGATCCACATGATCTATTATTTACCAAAAATTCCAAGATGTTCTTGTATTTTTTATCATCATAGACTATCTTAGGGGTTTGTTTCCTAATCTATTTTCTCTAAATCTAGTTTCCAAGTTTTCTAATAAACTTCCTTTGATACCAACTGTATGGACCTGACCCTAGTTGCCCATAGCTGGTGCCCTATTTAATTATATTGGAATATAAACAAGGAATATGCATACTAAAGGGCCGAGTAGTTTAGTTGCATTGGAAACAAGATTCATACAGAAGTTTATCATTACAACTTGAAATGAAACACAACATAGAAATTCCTTCGACAACATCCATAACTCCTAGGTTATTTATACATGTAATTCCTAATAAAAATCTTCATGTCCTAAGAAAATAAAACATAAGAAAGGGGTGAGCTCAAATTCTTAGTAAGGTTAATAAATATAGGGGAATATATCATAAAATAAACATTAGGCATGTTGAATAACTAAAAATACACGACTTTAACAAAAAAACTTGAACACATTATGGAAGAAATAAGATCTGAATAAATAACTCCATAGTAAAACATAATAATGGGTATTATACTAGTATAATAACCAAATGAACCATAAATACTATTTTAATAATGAGGAAATGTATAATGTAGGATATCATAACCATACAGTCAAGGCCTCGTGCCAAGACTATAAATAATCATGTTTTAAGGCCTTGTGCCAAGACCGTAGTTTGTATCAGGAGACCTACTGATGCACCGAGGGGATATAGAGGGCCCCAACCAACAATAAATATGTACATTGAATTCCTCATATGAATGAGGATAAACATAAACAACATATACATTCATATTAAAACTAATATATAAAATGTAAATAATTTTCCCTAAACATTAAGCACAAACACTAACCATTCGGAGTAAATTGGTGAATGGTTTTAAGATAGTACATACACATACAAAATAATAGTAAACCATTAAATTAAATATGATATATGATACCATAAAATATTAATCTCAATAATACATAATAATCAACAAGATGAAGATACTCTTATAAAATTGTTGAGCAATTCTTGAGATAAATACTCTTTTACTTTGAAGAGAAGAGTTATTTTGGAAAAATATTTGTATAAAACCAATAGTGAAGTAAGAAAATATTTTTATAATAAAATGAGTGATTTTATAAAGATAATGGTTTCTGAAAATATAATATAAAGTTCCCTTGAAAATAGGTAAGAATTTGCAGAATTCCCTTAAAGTGGAATTGTTTACCCTTTGAAAACATATAAATCCCTGTAAAGGAAGGTATGATTATGGTTGGAACACACATATATATAAAATTAAAATAGAAATTATGAGGAGTACATATGAATTAATTTAATTTAGGTAAGTAAATAATAAAAGTAACCCGAATGAAAATGGAGGTTCGGGTAGAAAACCCTTACCTTAAGTCCGAATGTTCTGCTCTTGACCTTATGGTCATGGAATATGAAATTAGACTCATTAATAACTTAATCGAGAAAATATTAGACATGTATTTAGTTAAAAATAAATTTTTTATTTCATTTATCTCCTTATTGATAAATTATAATATTGAATTCCGTCATTCCACAATGTTTGTTTTCTTGATTTTCATAATCGGTTCACTTGTTTTTAAGTAATAGAATTCATGTGGAATGGATGTAAATCTCAAGAATTGAATTTTCATATTATTTATGAACATAAATATTTTTTAATGATTATTTATATTATTTGGTTACATTTAATGAGGATGAATCATTTGATGAAATATTAATGGCAATCACCTTGATTATTTGGTGGTATTTGGATTATTATTAACTAGTTTTGTCATATAAATTAATACTATCTACATATACTAGTTCATAAATATTAAGTAGATTATAATAAATATTTTATAGTCTGTTTAAACCATAAAACTGGTTTCATGACCATTAATGAAGAAGAAATTGAATAACGAAACTTTATCGTCCACGAAGGTTGTAAATTGGAAGATCACAAACAAGGATTTTATTTATAAAAGAGAGAGAGAGTAAGAAGATTGATAATGGTTTTTACATTGAAATGGTATAATTATAGTATATATATGATACTAGAGTTATAAGTATCAGTTTGAAAGAGGAGATTAGGATAGAATAAGAAAATAAGATAAATTGAAATGAAACTAAACAAAAAAGAAAGATGTTTTACCTATTGAAATAACATCCTTGAGAACCTTTTTAAGGGATGGGGTTTGGTATTTTGGAAATACCAAGAGCTTTTGGACGTGGGGAGTGACTAGATAAGGTTATTTCAGTAGAACTTTTAGGTGCTTCAAGGCTTAGAAGAATGAATAGAAGAGGGAGTGAGGGGGGTTTTTATAGTGGAGGAGAGGGGAGATTTGTGAATATTTTATCCGTTATTTTATTATCTCCCTCAAGACAACCAATATTATTGATTCAGGTGACCCATAATAGTAATAAGTGATTTTGAGTTCTAAACTAGTAGGATTACATCATCCTTAGATCACTTATGACCCAATAAGTCTTGTATTTAGCCTTTATCGTAAATTGTCGTATTTTACTATTCACCCAAAATTCAAGTATTTTAGAAAAATCTCAAAAATTTACCACAAATTTTTTTCAATATATAGAATTAAAAAATGAAATCCATTTTTTGAAAATAATTTTCTAAATAATTTTAATTTAATTTTTAAATAAAATCTAAATTTATTCGTAAAAAACAACTTTAAAACTATAACTCATTTTATAACACCTTGAAAAATTAATCAAGGTCCCATAAAATTATCTTATAACCATAATAAAATAAATTAAAAATTTATGATTAAATTTTATGAAAATACATTTCCATTTTAAATTATTTAAATTAATTATAAAATTGTAATTAAAATATTAATGATGTACAAAAATACCAGAACTTATACAATGATCATTGTTTTACTTATAAGATATCTAAATTGTATTTATACATTCATGGGTGAAGTTTCAATTTTCTGTTCCATTTACTACTCATCACTATTCATTACTATTCATAAGGGTATGTTACTATTCATAAGGGTATGTTACTATTCATCAAAAACTAAGTTGATTCTATCGGACTCTAAATATCTTACTAAACACAACTGGGTATATCAGTTTTTTGAAAATAAAATCATAGAGGTGGAAAAATTATGTTTATTTTGAAGGTTATAACAAATTGGTGTTTTGTAGAGACTTAGTGTTTCATGAATTCAATATTAAATTTACGTGCTGAAACTTTTGGTGTTACATTATCCACTCATTAAAAAACATTCGTCATCGAAATTACTAGAATGTTACCTCACAAAGAGATTTGGGTAGTTATTCATCATAAGATCCTCTAGCTCCCATATTACCTCTTCAATTTTATGATTTTTCCAAAGTATCTTTACCAGTCGAGTTGTCTGATTCCTCAACACTTGTTCTTTCGTGTCCAGAATCTGGACAGGCTTTTCATAGTAAGATAGGTCAGGTTCCAATTCTATTCCTTTAGAAGTGAGGACATACGTTTGGCCTAATATATACATTCTTAGCAAGGAGACATGAAACACATTGTGTACTTTAGACATGATAGGTTTCACAAACAAATGATATGAAAAAAATACAATTCTCTCCAGAATTTCAAAAGGGCCTATGTACCTAGGGCTAAGTTTCCCTTTCTTCCCAAATCTTATAACTCCCTTCCAAGGAGATACTTTTAAGAAAACATGATCTCCCACTTGAAACTCCAAATACTTCCATCGATTATCAGTATATTTATTTTCTGCTTTGAGGTACTTTGATATGGACTTGAATAGTCTTTACCTTCACTGTTGTTTCCTCTATAAGATCTAGACCCGTAAGCCACCTTTCACCAAATTTATCCCAACAAGTTGGTGTACAACATCTCCTTCCATACAATGCTTCATATGGAGCCATTTCAATACTTAAATGTAAACTATTAATATAGGAAAACTCCACTAAAGGTAAATATTGATCCCACATACCTTGAAAGTCAAGTGAACTTGATCTCAACATGTCCTCTAAGGTTTGGATCATCCTTTCTGATTTCTTTTCAGTTTGAGGACAATAAGAAGTACTCAAACAAAGCTCAGTATCCAAGGCCTTATGAAGACTTTTACAAAATTTTGATGTAAATTGAAGATCGCAATCAGACACTATTGAAATAGGTTCTACATAAAGTCTCACAACTTCATTGATACAAAGTCTCTCTAGGCATTCGAGTGGAAAATCATTCCTTATAGTGAGGAAATGTGTAGATTTCGTAAGTCGATCCACAATTACCTATATTGCATCATTCTTTCTTGGAGTTCTGGGTAATCCAGTGAAAAAATCCATGGTGATGTCATCCCATTTCCATGTAGGAATAGGTAGAGGTTGCATGACTTCCCTAGGATGTTTTCTTTCTTCCTTCACTTGTTGACAAAATAATCATCTTGATACATAATCAGAAATTTCCATCCTCATGTTGTCCCACCAGAAATATTCCTTAAAATATCTATACATTTTAGTACTACCAGAGTATATAGAGAAATTCAGGATATGGGTATCATCCAATAACTCCATTTTTATCTCAGTTATAGAGGGAACACATAGACTCTCCCCAAATTTCAGAATTCCATCTTCACATACAAAGTCAAAAAAATTTCTCTCTTTCACAACATTAATTTTATTTTAAATATTATCATTATTAGACTATAAAGATTTAATTATTTCCAATAAATATGGTTGGGAAACAATTTGAAAATTTATTGATGTTTCACCTTCATTGATAATTCCCATATCCATCCTCACTAGATCCATGTACAAAGAATCCTTTTCAATATTCATTTTTTTGAGGACTCCATGATCCTTCATGCTCAATTCATCATCTACCTTGTTGGCCTTTCCTGGATGGTAGTGTATGGAAAAATCATAATCCTTGAGTAGTTCGAGACATCGCCTTTTCCTCATGCTGATTTCTTTCGGTGAGAAGATATGTTTTAGACTCTTATGATCTGTATATATCTCACATTTTTTCCATAGAGAAAATATATCCATATCTTCATAGCAAATATTAACACTGCTAAATCAATATCATGAATAGGATAGTTTTGCTCATGAATTTTTAACTACCTTGATGCATAGGAAATAACTCTCTCATTCTGTATAAGGATACAACAAAGTCCTTTCGTTGATGCATCACTATAGATCACAAACCCATCATTCCCCGATGGTATAGTTAGGATCAGAGAATTCACTAATCTCATCTTCAATTCTTCAAAACAGTACTCACATTATTTTGCCCATAAGACTTAAACCCTTTACATGTAAGCTTGGTCATTGGTTTGGATAATCGGGGAAGTTCTGAACAAAATTCTAATAATAACCTGCTAAACCAATAAAGCTATGTACCTCAGTTATATTCATTAGAGTATGCCATTCTTGAATAGTCTTTATCTTCACATGATCAATAGATATTCCATCCTTAGTAACAATGTGTCTAGGAAAATAAAATTATTGAAGCTAAAATTCACACTTTCTAAACTTCTCGTATAATTAATTTCTTCTAAGAGTCTTCAGAATATTGTGTAAGTGATTTTCATCATCTTCATAGATTTTGGAGTATAACAAGATATCATCAATAAATACCACTACATATTGATCAATAAATTACTTGAAAACTCTATTCATTAGATCCATGAAAAAAGAGGGTGAATTAGTCAGTCCAAAAAGCATTATTGTAACCTCGTAATGCCCAAACCTGGTTTAAAATTCTATTTTTGGAATGTCTTCCCTCACAAGAAACTGATGATATCCAGATCAAAGTTCATTCTTTAAAAAATATGAAGCTCTATGAGGTTGATCAAATAAATAATCAATGCATGGTAGGGGATAATTGTTCTTTATTTTTATATAATTTATCTCACTGTAGTCAATTCACAACCTCATAGATCCATCTTTCTTATTAAAAAAAATAATAGGGGATCCCCATAGAGAAACACTAGGGAGAATAAATCCTTTATCACTAAATTACTCTAGTTTTTTCTTCAGTTCTACTAATTACAAAGTATCCATTCTTTAAGGGGTCTTTGATATGGGCCTTGAATTAGGAATTAAGTCAATGAAAAACTCAATTTCTCACTCTGGAGGATATATGGGTAACTTCTCTAGAAAGACGTCAACACATTCTTGCACAATAGGTACATCCTCTACTTGAACATTCTTTTCATCACCCATAGTTATTTCATTCCCTTCCTCCCCAATAATTGAATTCAGTAGAGATACTGGGGTGGATATAGATAAGAATCATATGGTGATGTTTTTTCCCTAAAGATAAGGGATTCCACATCATCCTCAAAAATTGTAACCTCCATCTTCTTGTAATATTTATTTGCATCATGATTTTAAAGACAATCCATACTGAGGATTATATCAAATTCAATCATGGGAATGATAATAAAATAGTCAGATAAAGCATGTTTATATGCTATAATGGGGACTGCCTGACACAATTTTGTTGTAATGATACTTCCCTTAGGAGTTTTGACTAACATCTCCATTATTAAATCAAATTGGAAATATCTAATTTTATTGGAAAACTGGGAAGATATAAAATAATTCAATGATATAGAATATAATAAAGCATTGGATAAATTCGAGTAAATGATTAAAGTACCTACCACCACATTGTTAGGAACTTCCACCTCCGTATTTGTGAACACATAAAATTGGCCTTGCTTCGCACTTGTAACATACTTCCATTACCTTCAGGAAAGTGCCAGGGTGTTTCTTCCCATAATTACTACATGATGGAAGTTCAACTCTTCCATTCTTACCTATTTCCTTATTTAATTTTATAGAGTTTTTTACATCCCTCTTCTTCTCCTGTTTTCCTTTAAAATCATAAGACATAAAAAATTCATTTTCCATCTTGATATCACTTGAGACTATATCTTCATATGACGAGAAACTTTGGGAGACTAGTGCCCTTTGAAGGAATGGTTTTAAACCATCAAATAATAGATCCATTTTTCTCCTTGGATTATGTATGTAGTCCGCAACTTGTATTTCTAACCATTTGAATTTAGCTTCATACTTTGCAACATTTTCATCCTCCTTTTTCATCATATTCAGGAATTGTCTTTCCATATCCTCTCGTTGTTTGTAGGGAAAATATTTTTCTAGAAATATTTCGTTAAAATCCTTATATTCCATATCTTTTATTTCTTCCTCCTCCTTTGTGTTTTGAATTAAAAACCACCACTGATCTTCATATCCTAATAGACGATAAACTTACATGACAACCTTCTCTCTTTCATTACATTCCAAAGTGATAAATATCTTCTCTAGGGAACTTATCCACTGCTCAGATACAAATGGGTTTGTAGTCCCATTGAATGATGGAGGATGTTTTCACATAAATAGATCCAATATATCTCATCCACGTTGTGGATCAGGATTCTCCATATAGTTAAGGTTATTGTTCATAACCTAAGTCATTTGTCCCAGTATAGTTATAAGTTGCTCATCACCAATCGTAGCTCCAGAGCCAACATCATTATCTTGCATAGTAGGGAAATATATACATGGGATATGTGTGTTTATGCGGTTTCCATTACTTATACTAGGCTCCATTTATAAATATTCGCATAAACTAGATTATGTTATGAATCATAATGTATAATCTTAACATAGAAAAATACTTAGCATAAATTGAAATTCTGTACATAGCTAATCTCATAATCATAAACATTGGTTATTTGAGTAAAAATTTACATTTAAATCATAAATAATGGTTTATAAAGAAAATGTGAATTATCCTAATCATATCACCTAGGAGCGTCATACCAGGTGCGTAGTAATTCCTGTTGTCATATAATAGGATACCCTGGGTCAAGCCCGAAACTCCTTGTCGGAGTTTTCACTCCTAGGTACATATTTTCCAGAACCACATCCAATTATAGTATCCAGACAGAGATGTATTTTCTAGAAATATTCAAATAATATATTCCTTACCAAAAATTCAAATATGATCTTGTATGTTTTATCCTCATAGACTATCTTAGGGTTTTTTTCCCTAATATACATTCTCTAAATCTAGTTTCTAATTTTTCTACTAAACTTTATTTCATACCAACTGTAATGAACCAACCCTAGTTTTTCAGAGCTCGTGACTTATTTAATTACATTGGAATATGAACAAGGAATATGCATCTTGAAGGACCGAGTAGTTTAGTAGCATTGGAAACAAGATACATACATAAGTTCAACATTACAACTTGAAATGAAGCACAACATATAAATTCCTTCAAAAACATCCATAAATCCTTGGTTATTTATGCATGTCATTCATAATAAAAATATTCATGTCCTAAGAAAGTGAAACATAAGAAAGGGGTGAGATCAAATGCTTAGTAAGGGTAAGCAATACAGTGGAAGATATCATAAACATAAACATTAGGAATGTTGAATAACTAAAAACACATGCTTTAACAAAAAAACTTGGACACATTATGTAAGGAATAAGAGATAAATAAATAATGTCATAGTAAAACATAATAATTGGTATTCTACTAGTCTAATAACCACATGAACCATTGATACTATTTTCATAATGATGGAATTCATAATGTGAGACATCATAACCATGCCGTCAAGACCTCGTGCCAATACCATAAATAATCATTTTGTCAAGGCCTTGTTCTATGACCGTAGTTTGTTTCATGAGACCTACCGATGAAATGAGGGGATATAGAGGGCCCCAACCAACACTTAATATGTCCAATTTATTTCTCATATGAATATGGATAAACATAAATAACATATACATTCATATTGAAACTAATATATGAAATGTAAGTAACTTTCCCCGAACATTAAGCATAAACACTAACCATTCAGAGTAAATTGGTGAATGGTTTTAAGATGGAACATCCAAAAACAAAATAATCATAAACCATTAAATAAAATATGGTAGATGATACCATAAAATATTAATCCCAATAATACATAAGAATCAACAAGTTGAAGACACTCTTATAAGATCTTTGAGTAATTCTTGAGATAAAAACTCTTTTACTTTTAAAAGAAGAGTTATTTTGGAAAAATATTTGTTTAAAACCATAAGCGAAGTAAGATAATATTTTCATAATAAAATTATTGAATTTATAAAGATAATGGTTTCCAAAAATATATTATAGAGTTCCCTTGAAAATAGGTAAGAATTTGAGGAATTCCCTTGAAACAGAATTGTTTATCAAATTTTTTTTTGAAAGATCCTTTTAAAACATATAAATCTCCATTAAGGAAGGTATGATTTTGGTTGGAACACATATATATAAAATTCACATAGAAATTATGAGGAGTTAATATGAATTAATTTAATTTAGGTAAGTAAATAATAAAAGTAACCTGAATGAAATGGAGGTTTGGGTAGAAAACCATTACCTTAAGTTCGGATGTTCCACTCTTGACCTTATGGTCTTGAATATTAAATTAGAATCATTAATAAATTAATTAAGAACCTATTAGACATCTATTTAGTTTATAATATTTTTTTAGTTCATTTATTTCCTTATTGATTAGTTATAATATTGAATTCCATCATTCTGGAGTGTTCGTTTTCTTGATTTTCATAATCGGTTCACTTGTTTTTAAGTAATGGAGTTCACGTGGAATGGATTTAAATCTAAAGAATTGAATTTTCATATTATTTATTAACATAAATAAGTGTTAATGTTAATTTATATCATTTGGTTACATGTAATGAGGATGAATTATTAGATGAAATATTAATGGCAATCATTTAGATTATTTGGCGGTTTTTGGATTATTATGAACTAGTTTTTTCATATAAATTAATACTATGTACATATATTGGTTCCTAAATATTAAGTAGGTTATAATAAATATTTTATAGCATGGTTAAACTATAAAAATGGTTTCATGACCAGTAATAAAGGAGAAATTAAATAATGAAACTTTGTCATCCATGAAGGTTGTAAATTTCAACCTCATGGATGATGATTTAATTTAAGAGAGAGAGAGAGAGAGAGAGTAAGAAGATCTATAATGGTTATTTAATTAACATGGTATAATTCTACTATATATATGATACTAGAGTTATAAGGATCCATTGAATATAGGTGGTTAGGAGAGAATAAGAAAATAAGATAAATTGAAATAAAACTAAATGAAAAAGAAAGATGTTTTACATATTAAAATAACATCCTTGAGAACCTACTTAAGGGAAGGGGTTTTGGTCTTTTGGAAATAAAATAAGATCCTGGACATGGGGAGTGACTAGGGAATAGTATTTGGGTAGAACATTGAGGATATTTAAGGCTTAGAGGAATGAAGAGAAGAGGGAGTGAGGGGGAGTTTTTATAGTGGAGGAGAGGGGAGATTTGTGAATATTTTATGCATTATTTTTAGGTTTAGAATTAAAAAATGAAATCCATTTTTTGAAAATAATTTTCTAAATACTTTTAATTTTATTTTAAAATAAAATCACTATTTATTCGAAAAAACAACATTAAAACTTTAACACATTTTATAACACCTTGAAAAATTAATCAAGATCCCATAAAATTATCTTATAACCATAAGAAAATAAAATAAAAATTTATGATAAGATTTTATGAAAATAAATTTTCATTTTAAATTATTAAATTAATCAAAAAATTGTAATTAAAATATTTTTGACATACAAAAATACTAGTACTTATACTATGATTGTTTTTTCACTTATAAGATATCTAAATTGTATTTATACATTCATGGGTGAAGTTTCTATTTTTTTCCCATTTACTATTCATTACTATTCACAAGGGTATGTTACTATTCATAAGGGTATGTTACTATTCATAAAAACTATGTTGATTCTATCAAGATATAGATAACTTACTGAACGCAATCGTGTATATCAGTTTTTTGAAATTAAAATCACAGAGGAGGAAAAATTATGTTTACTATATAGGTTATAACAAAGTGGTGTTTTGTAAAGACTTAGTGTTTCATGCATTAAATATTAATTTTATGTGATGAAACTTGGGGTGTTGCAATAGGTGATGGATGGAGTTCTTGAAGGATTATGAATTCAAAATATTCTATAGTCTAATTAATGAGCATTTTCTAGATGATTTATTAAATAGGAAATCCCATTCTTAGCTTTTGGAGGTGTTTTATAAGTATTTATTGTCAATAATGTTTAATTATGTGGATGTTGGTGACATTTCCTGCCTTTTATCGATGTTGTTGGCCCCAATAATTCTTAATCAAGAGAAGGAGGACTAGATTGTAGATATATTCTATGAGGATCTTTGAGATCAAATTATCTATAAAGATAAACTTAAAGGATTATCTGAAGGTGGAGAGAATTTAATCCCTTTACAAGGAATTAAAGTGGTTCCCCAAACGATTCATGATGAGGTATTTAGGAGTCACATGCCTCCCTTTTTGAAATAAATTCTATCATGATAAATATATACCAGGATCTTAAGTTCCAGTTTTGGTGTCCATGTATAAAATAAATTGTTACTAAGTTTATTTCATGTTTCCCCATATTCTATCAGGTGATAGATGAGAACCAAGTTTATAGAGGTTTTACCCAACCTCTAAATATTTTTGAGTGGAAGTTATATATTGTTTCAATATATTTCATGAATAGGATTTTCTGATCAACTACAGGATATGATTTTTTTGGGTGATTACTGATCAACTTACCTTGCCAGATCACTTCAATCCTCTTTGGGTGTAGCATTTTCTAAAGATATTGGGTTATCTGTAAATATATGTGGTTTTGTGTTTTCATTAATTAACCTCAACAATTTTATCTAATCATAATGCTCATTTCACGTCTTAGTTGGAGATAATTTTTTATTAGGATTTTGGAATCCAACTATGTTTGAGTATAGCCTTTCATCCATAGATAGACGATTTTACTAAGAGGACCATTAAAATATTAAGGATATGTTGTGTTATATATTTTGGAAGGAGTTGGTATAATCAAGTAATCTTAGTAGGTTTTCATATAATAATATTTGTCCCTCAACAATTGGTCTAGAATATTTTGAGGTCTTATATAGGAGACCGTTCTAGTAACCTATTTATTGGATAGATATTTGTGAGTTATCTCTTATGGGGCTTACACTAGTACGTGAAAAGGCCAATCCAGGATAAATGTATCACTGGGATGGGGAGGGGTGAATCAATGATATATTTTTATTTCATTTTATACTTATTTAAAAAAAAACATTCACCTCCTATTAAATAATTATCACTTTATTGAAAACAAAACATTCACACATCCATAGAAACACAATAATTTAAAAGGTTCACTACTAAATAAGAGTAGATAATACTTATAATGGGTTGGAAATAATACAATACCACATAATACACTATAAAAAAAAATACTTTTTTATCGATATAATAAGTAGGAAATACCCTTACACTTATATATCACAATGATCAAATACAACATTTCATGTGATTGTTCTAGCACAAATGATGTAAAATGAGTTTCTGTAACAAGTTAAAAAACCTTCACTAGTTGGTTCCCAAAATGATACTGTGATTATTAAATAAATTCCACTTTTTTACTTCTTCAAAACTCAATTCATCACTTTCCTACCCAACAACAGGTAAGAACTTCAATTTTTAAATTCATAAAAAAACATGGTTCAATTTCTAAGTCTGATTTCACAATACAAAAAACCTTTCTTATTTTCCTCTCCCCTAAAACCTATTCAACTTTCTATTTATCAGTCAAAAAATATATCAATACGATGAATCTAACCGATCTATAAATCTCAGACTACTTCTTCCTTTTACCAAAAATATCAATCTTATTGTTCTATCTGATCTGGTAAACTCTTCCTTCTTCTTTTATCTGGAAAACTTCTTCAGGAAAACACAATCCCAAAACATCCTTAGCCACAAACCATTGTACATCCTCACTCCCTCCTACACATGAATAATTAAATCATTATTAGAAAGTAATATGCATTTACTTCTATTTATAGGAAAGCTGAAGAGGAAAGGATGGGAAACTACTTTCACTTTCCTGCTCAACCAAATTAATAGAAACTCGAATTTAAAAAACATTTCAACTTAAACTTTGACCATTTCATCACTTATAAACTTGTATTAAATCTTCTAAAAAATTCTTGAGTATTCTCACAACTTCATCCTTCTTCTAAATTTTAGACATTTCTTGAGTATGATACCTATTTCATTCTAATAATGTTCTTCATTATGATAAACCATATGTGAAACTAAATACTTCTCATTCTGATGCTCTGTACCAACTAAAATTAAAAAATGAATGAATTCAAATTCCAAAGTTTCATACCAACTGAAATTCACCTATTATAAACATTATTGTAAATTCATTATACTTAACAATATTTTCATAAACATAGTTGTAACTTATAAATATTCCATCACCCCCTTGACTATACTTCAAAAAAACTCTTCATAATAATTCTCATTCTCTCCAATCATCTAAAAAATCCTTAGATTGGTGATCCTGCATCCGATGAAGTTCAAAGTTCAATGAATTATCAGTGTCTACCTAACTCTGATGGATTAGTATCTTTCACCAATACGATAGATCAGTATCACTTATTGTCTGATACTTCTTGAACCAATTAAAAAAACCAATAATTTGACATTTTCTCCCTCGAACCATTGTAAAACAACATAATCCTAAATTCATATCTTGATGAAATTTTTTAAATACATTGTTGATCATCATCTGATTGATCAATATCTGATCCTATTTCTCAATAGTCCCAACAATTTCAACAACTCTGGTTTTCCTCTGATAAAAATATACATTTTATATTCTTTTGATACAAAAAATGTGTCTAATAGATCAGTGTTAGAACTCTTATGATGGATCAGTAGCACACCGAATTTGATATACTGATGTCTCCAGTGGATTATTTCATTTAGATTTCCCATAACTGATGATTTATCATCTGAATAGGTTTGATTATTGGATCAGACAGTCTAATGAATTGGCCAATCTGATGGATCAGTTGATCAACACTTCTTAAAAACATCAACTATATTTCATCCAAACTTCCCATAAATTACACAAATTATGCATCTGGTGATTCTCACACAGATGAACTATGACCATAAGTCTTCAAATTTAAATTATATTTTCTCCAACAAACTCATGCTTATATCATGAATTCCTCATGACTCTGAGAACATTAATAACAACATAACATCATCCAAATTTCAAAACCTTTTCTCTTCCTTTCATTTACAAGGCTTGGATCACAAATTTTACAGAAAAATTATGATATTGGAAACTTAAAAATAAATAAATCATCATCATATTTAGTATTGAGATATCCATACTCTAATAAATTTTCTTTTACCAATCAAAAATATCATTCCAGACATAATGTGAGTCTGAAATAATATTCACCAAACAAATATCCAGAATAGAAAACTGAAATTGATTGATTTTATTAACCAATTTTCATCAGATTAGCTAATTATGGTACCCCCTGTGTCTGATCACTAAAACATTCAAAGTGATTCAATTTTTTCAAAATGAAAAAATTAAAAACAAACATCATAAAGTACTTTGAGGATCCAAAAAACCATATCCATACAACTTGGACCCAATAATCTCTCCCTTTTTATTTTGCTATCAAACAAGGTTTATAAATAAATAAAATTTGTAACCTCAAGTTATGATTCACTAATAAATAATTATAATCCTACATGACTAAACTCATTATTGAAAATAATAATCATTGACAGAAAAACCACAATTTCCAAAAGTAGTAACTTACGAAACTTCCTTCGTTCACTCAAAACATTCAAACCTTTATTCTAGTTTACAACCTTCTTTATTCATGAAAAAATAAGTTTCCTATAACCACTTCAACAAACTATTAGAATAGTTCACACACTTACATGCTGATTTCACAACTTACCAACAACTCCCCCTATATACATTCTTCCCTGAAAGGTATAGCACATATAAATGGATAGATTTATGAAAAATTATTTTTATCCCCCTTGGAAAAACTATCCAAAGACAAGATAATAGAGGGAAAAAACACATATCGAAACCTCGAAGATAAAGTGATGGGACACCAAGGTTTAACCTCAATTTAAAAAATTCCTCCTTTAGTAAAGGTCTTGTGAAAATTTCCACAACTTGTTCCAATGTATAAAATCACTCCCTCATGATTTCATTCTTCTTCACATGAACTTTGATGAAGTGATATTTTATATCAACATGTTTTCAATGAGAATGTCATAATGGAGTTCTTGTATGTTTTATAGAAATCTGATTTTCATGACTCAACTTAATAGGTAAATTCACTTCAACAAGTAATTCTTACAACTCAGTCTTCATCCACATAAGTTATGTAGAATCTTGAGTAGAAGTAACATACTCAACTTCATCCATTCTATGATTTACAAAAAAAATTAGTATTCCAACTTACACAAATTTCCCCAAGAAATAAAATTCGACCAAATGTTGATCTTCTATCATCAACACTTCCTTCCCAATCAACATCTGTATAGAAAAAAATAAATTCTTTCAGAGCTATCATACCTTATTTTGAAATCTTTTTTCCTTTAATATATCTGAGAATTCAATTTCCATCTAAATGATGTGGTTATTTTGGATAACTTTTGAATCTTTCATACAAGGTAACAACATAAATAATGTATCATATTGAGGTAGTTAGATACAAAAAAATACCAATAAGCTTTTGAAACCCTTTAGAGTCAACTTTATTGCCTTCTCCATCTTTATTCAACTTGGTTCCTAGTGAAATTGGTGTCAAAATAGTTTTTAAATTTTCTATTCCAAACTTCTTAAGAAGTTCCTTAGGATACTTTTCATGATAAAGAAAGATGTATTTATCCTTTTTTGAGATTTGTGACCCAAAAAATTATTTCATTTCACCAACATGGAAATTTTAAAAAACTTTTTCATTTATTCAGAAAATCGTTCACAAGTTTTTCATTATTCCTAGAAAAGATAACGTCATCAATATAAAAAATAACAATGAGGTAAATCTCTTAACTATATTTGATGTAGATATTATTATCAACTATTACTTTATTAAAATCCAACTTTCTTAAGAAGGTAAAAAATTTGAAATATTATGCTCTTGGAGCTTTCTTTATCCCATACAAGGTTTTCTTAAACTTTCACACATAAATTTCATCATTCAAAATAACAAAACCACACAATTGTTCAACAAAAAATTATTCATCAAGTTATCCAACAAAATATTCTCACATAACATCCATTTAATTTTTTTTATAAATTTATTGAAGAGTAATTTAAAGAAAGATTTTAATTGTTTATAATCTTTCGACCAGAGAAAAAGTATCGTAAAAAATCAATGCCTTTAATTTGTGTGTAACCATTGTAAACAATTATTTCATTGTTTCTTATCACTACACCATATTTATTCATCTTGTTCCAGAACACCCACTTTGTACCAATAATTTTTTTTCATTTGGTTTAGGTAATAGTTTCTAAGTACCATTCTTCTCAATTTGATATGACAGTTCATTTATAGCATGAATCCACTCCTGATGCTCAAAATATTCATTAACATCTTTTGGATAAACTTTTAAATACAAATAAGTATGTGTAACAACTTTTTATGTTCTTCATGTTTGAACCTTTGATATTGATCTTTAATAATGTTTTGAGCTTCCACCTATTTCCTCATCCTAGGATGAGATATATGAAATCATTCCTCATCACTTGAAATATCTATGTACAATTATTCTATCTGAACAACATCATAATTTTTGTCATCCTTTTCATGATGTTTAAAAAAATTATTTCAACCTATTCATCTTCCTCATCTGCATGTATTTCTGAAAGTTATTCCTCATTTTTTTAATAATATTTTACATCAATAGAGTCAACATTTCTCCTAGGTTATTTGTTGGAAATTCTATATCCTCTTCAATCTAGAGTATATCCAAGAAATAAGCTGTGATAAAGTTTATGTTCAATTAACATTATAAGCCCCATATAAACTAAACATTGATTCTTCATTTCAGAAACACCATTTTGTTATGGTGTGTATGGTTTAAAAAAATCATCAGTAAATCCATTTTTTTAAGATAACTTCTGAAATATTTGTTCTCATACTCACCACCATTTTTAGTTTGAATTTTTTTCAATAAATACTCACATTCCTTCTCAGCAGTTCTCTTGGAACACTTAAAAACTTTTAGAGCTTCTGACTTATTTTTCAAATACATAACACATGTAATGAAAGTAAAATCATCAATGAAACAAATGAATCACTTATCACTAGAATTTGATTTTTATCTAATTGTCCCATAAATATCAGAATGAAGTAGTTACATGGGCCATGTTGAATGAATATCAACTTTCTTATACACAATGTTTGTAATATTCCCTTTCTAACAAAATGAACAACATCAATATCTTGTTCTTGAAATATTAGTAATACCATGGACACTATCTTGATTTGATAACTTACATATGTTTCTTTGACACATATGGCACAATATTTTATGCCTCAACTGATTTTATTCTTTCATGCTTAAGTAACATGAATTATGAAATTCACCAACCTGAAACAAGTTTCCTTTTGTGTGTTGGAATTTTGTAATAGCTTTTCATTCATCCTATATTTTCATAACTAAAACATCTTTTCTAAAAAAACTTTATTGCCTTTGATATCTATATTTAATGGATATATTTTATGGTGAATTTTATATTTAAATGATGATTCATTATAATTTTTGAATGGTTTAACTCATTGTGTTTTCTACAGAAGGATACAAAAAATAATTTAAAAAGGAGTAAAATGACACTTCATGCCATAAGTGAAGTGAAGTGTCATGATAATGGATTTTTCAGGATGGTCATGGAGTACTTACGAGGAACATAACTGAAGAACCGAGAAAAAATGATGCTTCTAAAGTAGAAAATTGACTTTACACATTGTGTAATAATCACATGTCATGAAACTATGTATGTAATTAAGGAAATACATAATGTGAAGTGAAGAAAGGTGAAAAATAAATTTACACAATGTTTGAATCATTACACATCATGTAAATCATTACACGCCATGTAAAATTTTAAGATGATATTTAAAAAACTACATTTGACATATCTTCAAATTTTTACTCATTTTAAGACCCATGAACCACTTTGAACCACTTTTGACCAATCCTTTATGTAATTAATTAATACCTAAGTCCATATGGAGCCTATAAATGGAGGGATATCCTGCTATTGTGGGAGATATCCCAGAGGCAAAATCATAGAGTGAGAAGCTTCATTGTGTAGGGTCCTCCCTGGTTTCATCTTTATTTTCTTTAGGAATTTTCTTTCTTTATTCCATACCTATTATTTTCTCATCACTAGGATGAGGGGGTAAACCCACCTTATGCTAGGGTTATGTAATAAAAGGTGGAAGTTTTCATTTGATTAATTTCATTTTCTTTATTAATGTATTTGGTTTTCTTTAATTCTTTTAATCAATTCCCAATCACTTTATTTTAATATTATCATGTCCATTGATAATTTAATCTAAAAAGAAATATAAAAATTATGTAACTGAAAACCCTAAATGTGGTATGACCATTTTCAAATTTAGGGAATCAAGTTTAAATACAATATCGAGACAAACTGATTAGGTGAAACCCTAAATTACTGGACTAAGGGAAATTGGGGATTATTATGTCAAAGAGGGGATACCATGGCCATTGGATCTTAATTATCTTGACTTTAATAACTATAATGAATTAATAAACCTATTTTATAAAATATAATTTCACTCAAACCCTGAAATTACAAAATCCAAACACACTTTTCAAAATCTGTTTAGAAACCAATCAATCAATCTGCTTTGTTTTCATTCTTCTTTCATTAAATAAAAAAACCATCTTTTCTCACATTTTTCCTCAAATTAATAAATTCAAATCTTTTAAAAACCTTATAAAACTAATTCACCATATCTATAGGTTTGACCTCTATCTTTCCTAAATACTATTTTTAACTAATTGAGTAAGATAACTTGAGTTTTAGAATTTTTTTATTATACCTGTGGGTAATTAACAACGCCCTTTGGGATTATCATCCTTCATAAAATATTTCTGAAACCCTCAACAATTTTTGATTCAACCCATAAAAAAATAAGTCCTTCTTGGATTTCCAATTTTCTTCTCCAATAATAGTTGAACCAACACTTTTTATTATGAGAGATTCATCATTTACAAATGTCACTATTCTTTATTTGAAATATTTCACATTAATAACAAATTTAAAATATCTTGTCATATGAGAATAACACCGACTATCCAAAATCTAGGTTTGTTCTCATTTTATATCTTTTAGGGAAGTTTCTACAAAAAGATATTTTTCATCCCATTTACCATTATTCACATATATATTTTTATAATTATTATAAACATGTTGGTGTGATGGTAACAAAACAAGATACCCTTTTTAAAGATATCTATGTTGATCACATCCTTCACATATAGTTTTCAATGTTTGGAATCAATTTTCAACTTTCAAAACATATTTCTTAGATTTCTTCCTATGAGGGGATTGACTCCCCATTGATATTTTTCTTATATAAATCAGGTAATAGTTGTAATGTTGTTGGTTAAACCAAAAATATTTTCCATATAACCAAATCCACCATAATACCAATAGTAACTATAGAAAGAATATTTACCTCTGTAACTCCCATATTTTCTAGAATTGTGAACATGTTTCTCATAAAATTTTATATCATTCACATCCAATTTTTTTGAGACCAATTATTTCTATTATCACCCTAAATATTCTTTTTCACATCATCTTTATTCCCAAATTTATCAAAATTATAAACTATAGAAAACTTTTTTTTGTAAAATTTATTTAGAAACTTATGAATTTAAAACTTTTTTGGTTTTTTCCACATACATGATTTTATCATCCTTCTTTTTCTTAGTAAAACTTTCAATATTATTTTCAACCTTTGAAGGTAAAATTTTTGGATCCTTATCAAGTTCAACCTTTCCAAAACATTCACCAATTTTATTTATAGAGTTCTTAAAACTTTTAACTCCTTTCCCATGTTAAGAAAAGTTTTGTTGAACAAGTTCCAATTTTTTTTTGTTTTGACTTCAACTTTACTTCAAGATGTTCATTCCGATTATTTTACTTCTCAAGAGAAATATTTAGAATGTCAACCTATTCTTGTAACTTATCTTTCTCTTCAGGAGGACATTCTTGATTGTTTTTTTTCATTACTTTCCTCTATTAACTTCTTGATTTCCTTTTCAAGTCTCACTATCTTTCTAAGACATCATTTTAACTCTCAATTCAGGTGAAATTATAACTCATTCTATTCTTCTTCAGAAATAATACTTCCAAACTCTTCATTGATTACTGTATATATGAATATATTTTATCTAGAAACATAAAAACACTTTTCATCTTTAGCATCACCATATTTATCTTCATCATCTTTAGACAAAAAACTTCTCCTTCTATATTTGGATAACCTTTTATCTTTTCCCTTAGAATATGAGTTTGACTTTTCATCAGGTTTAATCATCATCACCACTATCTTCCCCATTCTTTATTTGAGTAAAATTAGCTGCAAAGTTCCCAATGGATTCACATTCAAACATTTTAGGTGTAGCTTCCCTTTATAATTTCTTGTACCTTTTTTAATTTTTTTAGAAAACAATAATGTAAATTCTTGAAAATTTTTTCATACCTCATTTTTATATTCAGAGTCACCACATTCTTAATCTTTAGGAATTTACATAGACTTCCCTTGATAGGAAGGCTTGATGAAAATTTCTTGATCAATTTTTTTTTCCTTTCATAACTTTATCCCTTCTCATTTCATAAGTAATGAGAGTACTATGAAGATCATCTAGATATAGGGTTCAGGATCTTTGTCTTCCAAAGATGAAATATTGGAATCAAACTTATCAGGATGAATTATCAAGATATTTTTAACAAAAATTTAATCTTACGACTTCTCACCAAGACATCTAATGGTGACCAAAATTTCATTCACCCATGTAAATAAGTCACGAACATATTCATACTCACCCATTTTGAGGTCTTCATACATTAGCCTCCAGATTTTTAAATCTAAATTATTCACCTTCATATTGCCTTCAAAAATATTTTTAAATTTCTACCAAACACCTTAATAGTAGTAACTCCCTTCACTCTAAGGAATTAACTTTCTGTAAGTGATGAGAGTAAAGCATTCATATCTCTTCCATCATTCTCCAGGTTCATCATATCCATAGATGTAAGAAGAATTTTTTAATCAAGAGGAGAAAAAACACCTGTATTAGCTTCTAAAGCATCACACCCAAGATGCATAAGATATGGAAACATTTTATATTTCCATATATGATAGTTATTTCAATAAAAAATAAGAATCTCCTTAATGTTCACACAATTCAAATTTTATATAAAAAATCTCTTCAAAAACATTAGAAAAGAGTAAATAAAGGGAACCTTAACTTGATACCTCTTGAAAAGGCCTAACTAGAATAAATGTATCACTAAGAAGGGGATATGTGAATCAGTGATATCACTTTATTTTATATTATATTTCCTTTCAAACAACCTTCTCCTCCTGTTAAATAATTTTCACTTTTCTAAAAGCAAAATATTAACACATCCACAAGAACACAATAATTTACAAGGTTCACTACTCAATAAGAGTAGCTCGTCTTTGACATGGTTTTGAAATAATATAAGACACAATCCACTAGATTAAAAAACTTATGTGTGGATAAAAAAATTAGGAAATACCCTTATACTTATGTATCAATATAATCAATACAATATTGCATGTGCTTCTTCTATCATAAAAGATGTAAAAAAAGATTGTGTAACAAGTTAAGAAACATTCACAAGTTGGTTTTAAACATGTCACTATGGTTCTAAAAAAACTTCCACTTTTTTACTTCAAAACACAATTTTTCATTTTACTACCCAGCATAAGGTAAAAAATTCACTTTTTGACTTTGTACAAAAACACAGTCTAATTTACCAATCCAATTCCTCAGTCCAGAAAACCTTTCTTATTTTCTTCTTCTTTAAAACCTGTTTACCTTTCTCTTTCTTAGACTGGAAATCTATCGATCTGATGACCCAGTATGATCTAGAAAAATTTAACTACTTCTTAATTTACCAATAAATATCTGTCTGATTTCTCAATATGATCCATTGAACTCTTTCTTATTATTATCCCTCCTGAAAAATCTTTCTGAAAACATACTTTTCCACAAATATATTAGTTCTCTCAGTCTCTCTACCACACATGAATAGATCAATCATCATCTAGAAGTACAATGTACTTCCTTCTATTTATATCCCCCTGGAAAAAAATGGTGGGAAACCACTTTCACTTTCCTACTCAACCAAATTTCCAAAAATATGAATTTAAAAAAAAATTACAATTTATTTTTGAGCATTTTAGTGCTTCTCAAGTCTTCTTGATTCTTCTTAAAACATCTTGAATCTTTTCAAAACATTAGTTTTCTTTGAACTTTCAGACATTTATTAAGTCTGATACATATGTCATTCTGATATTGTTCTTCATTATGATGAAATGAATGTAAAACTAAACACTCTTAATTTTGATGCTATATACCAACTAAAATTGAAAAATAAATGATTGTACATTCCAAAGATGCTAATTCTACTTTTCTTCAATCATATAACAATTCCTCATACCGATGATCCTATGTCTGAAGAAGTTCAACGTCCCATGTCTTATCAGTGTTAGAATGCATCTAATAGTTCGATCACTATATCCAATCCAATAGATCAATAGTTATTTTTCCCGGATAATTCTTGACCCAATTAAAGGCGAGTAAAATTTTGACTGCTGTTTCTCTTGGCCTATTATAAAACAAAAAAATATTTAATTCACATGCCGATGAATATGGTTGACTAAATTTATTATTATCATCTAATTGATCAGTCTCTACTCCCATATCTCATTGGTCTCAAAAACTTCAAAAACTATGGGTTTCCTATAATATAACTCTTCATATGATACCCTTTTGACATAAACATTGTGTCTGATGGATTAATTTAAGAACTCCTCTGATGGATTGGTATCACACCACATCCAATAGACCATTCTCACCAGTGAATTATTTATTTCAAATTATATTCGACTAATGACTGATAC
The DNA here is from genome assembly GCA_963277665.1 of Viscum album. Classification (NCBI taxonomy): domain Eukaryota; kingdom Viridiplantae; phylum Streptophyta; class Magnoliopsida; order Santalales; family Viscaceae; genus Viscum; species Viscum album. The sequence continues at coordinate 307,210,983 of OY728136.1, forward strand.
TATAAATAGGTTCATTTGGTGGATAGGATAGTCAGATTAATCATCGAGTCTGATGGATTGGTTGATCAATACTTCATCAAAACATTGAATTCTTCTCTTCCAAACTTCCCAAACTTTAAAAAAAATTCCACATCCAGTGATTCTCACATCGATGAACTATTATGTAAAGAATTTTTCTATAAAAACTCTTCTCCCACAAAATCTTTCTTAAATCATGAATTCCTCAGAACTCTTGGAATATTATTAATGGCATAACATCATATAACTTCCAAAAAATTTTCTATTCCTTTATTTTATAAGGCTTGGATCAGAATTTTTCTAGAAAAATTATGATATTCAAAACTTACAAATCAAAAAGGCATCATCAGATTTAATATCGAGATATCTAGACTCTAATACATTTTATCATGCTGATCAAAAACAACATTTCAGAAACAATGTGATTCTGAAAACCTTTTCACCAAAAAAACATATTCAGAGCATAAAAGAAAAATCAATAGATTTTATTAATCAATTTTAATCTAATTAAATGTGTCTAGTATCGTTTTCATCTGAACACTAAACCTTTCAAATTTATGTGATTTTTTTCAAAATGATAAAAAAAAAATTCTTTTAGGAGCCAAAAAACCATCTCTAGCTAACTTGGTCCCAACAGTATGATTAATGATTGAGAAGGGGAAGTTGATGTAAGAGTGAATGAGGATAACCATGATCCATCAGAATGTTTTATGAAAAATATATACAAACCCATGGAGTTTAATGAGAGATAGCTTGTATTCAAAATAGTCATATTTGGGAATGTAATAAAATGATTTATATGGAGTTTTATGTTATCCTTGTGGTTAATTAGAACATTTCATTTTTTGGGTAGGGTAAGTGAGGTAGCGTATTACCCAGCATTACCTCCTTAGTTTGACCGGGTATGAAACATTTACTATGTGTTGCAACTGAGGTGGTATGATCATGACCCATCAAAAATTATAGACTAGTTTAAGATACATTCTCTGGAATACATGATCTTTATGGACTACATAGTGGATATAAAGGATAATTAGAAGAAACTACATTGCTTTCATGTGATTCCATATGTTTTTATCTTTTGGAAACATGAGAATATATAGTAGAGATGATGGTAATGAGAGAACCAGATGGACGATCAGTACCCTCACCACCTTACATGAGTTGTTATTTTTATGATTAAAATCCTTGAAGGTGGGGAGAATGTAGTGACTTACTTTTTCTAATGTGAAGTTAGTTTTTTAATTCTAACATCGTGAACAATTGAAAAAATATATAATATATATAGTGTATTATTTTTATCCCTATATGTGTGGAAATTAATAAATCCTTAAAAAAGTATCAAATTGTAATTTTAAAATTTTTGTTATGTACAAAACAAGTTTATTTTTCTAGGAAAAGTATAATTTTTATATCAAGTCTTCAAATCCAATACTGGGGATTTACTGGATTTAATTAATGTAAAAATAATTTTTTAATATGGTGTACACAATGAATAGGCAGTGAGTTTCCATAATGACTTGGAAATGACGTTCCATGTAGTGATAACATGGCATGTTAGATGATTTATGGCGGATACATATTTTTATAGAGATGACCAGATTTAATGTAATGTTTTAATTTTATAAATTATGAAGGAAAATTAATTTGATCCTTATATTGAATGAGTTATATAAAACTAACCCTCCTATTCTATTTGTTTACTCTCATTAATGGAATGAATCCTCTGTTTATTTTCCCAATTGGAATGTCAAAGGAATAATATATCTCTCTTTACAACAAAGAAAAATTTATTCATGTTCTTAGTGTTCTTTATTATGTAGATGACATCAGTAACTAAGGATCATGATATAATTTTCTAAGTGACAGCTAAATTTTGATGAGGTATGATATTATTATTGTTTCAAGACTCATTTTTCATTCTTATTCAATCCATTATCTATTTATTGAATTATATATAATTAAATGTGATGATATAACATAATGAAACTCTTATAAGATTAAATCATGAGAAATTGAAGGATTATCGATTATTGTGACAAACTAGAAACATATAGTGAATATTTAAAGATTACATATAATGTTTGATTATATTTAATTAAGAATTATTCTTACTTTTTGTAATTTATTATTTTTTATAAAATAATATTTCATAATTAATTATTTTAATGCATGAAATATAATTAAATAAGGAAGAATTAAACTACTCTAATTGATTTTTACATGTAAAATTTCATTCATCAATATTCAATGATTTTCCCAATAATTAATCCTTCTCTAATAATTGAATTTATTTATATATTATGTCATATTTTTAATGATGATCCCCGATGTAAACTTATATTGGATGGTCTAACATTTCAGTGAACAATATCCATTGAACATTTCTTCAGTCTGTATTTAATCAATTCCAATTTTAGTTCATGTGGGAGGCGAATGGTGACAGTGTTATAATATTATCATGTTGGAGACATGGTAGCTATTCAGTGGAAGTCATATAATGTATTGTACAAGGATCCAATGGTGGATTTGTGGAACATTGGTAGTGTACATCTTGCAATGAGAAAACAATAATAAATCATCATGAACATTCCTAATATATTTATTGAGGATTTCAAGGAAGACAAAACTAAAAATTAGTGGCTTTGATGAAGGTAGAAATTGTAGAAATAGGGGATGGAGATATGGGAAGGAAATATAGAAGAAAGTTTCTAGTGAAGAATTTGATTCAAGTATTTTTTCATGATTACACATTGTATTGTTCACATTACGAGACACTAGGTTTACATGAACTTCTAAGTTTTATTTGTTGTGTGTCATTAGGTCACGTGCCATATATTTAAATACTGAATATCTTTATGAGTAATTCTATACAAACAAAATCAATTTTCCTAAACAATGTGTACTTCTCATATCACATATTGTGTTGTTTATATTTAGAATAAAATAGAGTTCCTTTTATGCATGATAGATTTATGTTATGTATCTTTTAGCCATATGTTCTACATTCCCTAATGGAAGTGACATGTATGTTGACCTCACATGAGTTGGGTGATGGAATTACATGACTAAGTCATCCCAAGAGACCTATATATATTGTATCCTACTAAAAGTGCTGTAAATCATGTTATTTATAGTATTTTTCAAACCTTTTCAAATGGGTATTAATTTTGGATGTATGTGGAGTCTATTCTAAGTGGTTTTCCATGTAGAGAATAATGATATAACCTTTTAGCCATTTTAGTCCATCTATGTGATATTTTTGGAAGTTAAAGGATGTTATCTTAGTAGAGATAATAATAGGGTTTGGTTGAGGTGTTTGTAGACCAACAAGGATTTCAGGTACACCCCCATGAGTCGGTACATATCCCTCCATGCATGGGGCTCAAGTACTCCCTTAGTGGAATTCCAATGGGTGGGTATAGCCCCCCATATGAATGATGTATTTAGTACTCACTCTCATTTCAACACGTAGTCCTCTATACGTTGAATTATTACTCCCCTATATGTGCAGTAATGATCTTTCATAAGGAAAATATACACCCTCAATCAACATTCACACTCCTTGACGAGGTATGATCCCTTACTATGGATTCAATGGTGTCTTGGATATTTCCGTAGCCTATGACCTTATGTTTGTTAGTGATTTGGGTATTTTTTTCTTCCAATTGGTAATGGTATTTTATATAGTTGAGCAACATTGAACAATTACCTACATAAATTTTGTTATCTATTGATGTAAGAACCTAATTTTTGACTTAGGTATGGATCCTTTAGATTTTGGTCTAATTTACTTCTATGGACCTAATATGGATACCTAGTGTATTCGTGAAGGTCTTGGGGGTGTCCAAAGCTTGTTCAGAGCCCATAAAAAAATTTAGGGGGGGGGGTGAAAAAAGCCTATCGCACGTTTAGTTTAAAAAGTGTAAGGCAAGACGCATGGTTAGATTTAACCATGTGAGGCTGGATAAAGAGAAGCATGAGGGCACACAGTGTGATATAACATTTCCAAATGGGCCACATGGGCATGCGAGAATGTCTACAATTTTGAAAGAGCTATTTTACACAGTTGTCTCATGATTTCCCTAACTGTGCAGCCTAACTATGTGACATTCCCCTTCCTACATATTCCCTTGCATGATTCGGAAAACTATGCATCCAAACTGTGCGAAGTCCAAAATTGGAAAAATTTACCATTTTACCCTTAAAATATATTTTAACTCAAAACCTCATCCCATTATTATTTTCTAGAGAGGTATCCCATTTTTATCCTCTTTTGAAGCCTAAATATTGGAAATTATAACTTTATAGATCTACCATCCATCCAGAGTCTGATAGAATCACCGTTCATCTTGTTGGATCCACACCGATACGTTCTTAATTCCTTTTTAATCTTTTATCATTATTGTTCCTATCAACGATGCTATTTAGATGTAGGATAATATGATACAATTTTAGGGAATTGATCTATTAATTATATCTACTACAATCCACTTAAAACTAGAGGTTGATATTGGATGAGGAGAGTGTGAGAGTATGAGGTATGTGGTCTACAACTCATTCCTAAATTTCCATCATTTTATAAATTATTGTGTCGTAGTGATGATTTCATGAGGCATAATTTATTGAATTTATATGTCATTATTATAGTCATTAGGACCATGTTCTGTGACCCTTGTTATATATGTATTTTTTTGGTGGTTATGTCCATAACTTCAACCACCTCATGTAGGGTGATATACCATAATTGGGTTCTTAGTGTTTTGACACCTTTAATCCATCGATCAGGTGTGATTGATCTTGAAAAATATAATGGTAAGACTGCATGTATTAAATGGTTATTGAATTGGGAATTGGTCATGGAAATTACAATGGTATCCTTCCACTTGAACCACCTAAGGTAAGTTCTTGAACTTTTTTAATAAATATTAAATGATAAAATAGAAAATATATTGTATATATATGAATTGTCCTATTTGATTATAAATTAATGGTTGGCTGGTCGTCCTTAGAACAACCTTTTCATGTTATGAAAGGTAAAGGAGAGAACCAAGTAATTTAATATAAAATGACTTAAAAGGTTTCATGTCCCTTTTCATTTTCACACGAATGAAAGGAAATGATTGAACCCCTCGACTCTTAAATGGTATGATCATCACTTGGATTTAATTAATAAAATGTATATAATGTAAGGTGAATAATTATAATTGTGGACTTTGACATACTTATAGGGGTGTTCATACTTGAATTAGATCTTGGATTCCATATGGAATTACTTCAAAACTCATGGAATCCATTCCGATTCAAGTATGCCACTTTCCTTCATTGAGACAGATCGTGTAGCAGTTAACTATTCATTTCCTCCCTTATACCACTGTGTTAAAATTATTTTTTATCTTAAATTTCAATTATTATAACAAATTTAACTTTATGTATGATTAAATTATTTATCTTTTATCACTTTTAAAAAGGTATATTTCACTTTTTTTGTATCTTTGTTGTATGTGGAGGTGATTTGGAGGCCCGAGAGATGATCCAGAAGGAAAATGGGCCAAACAACATGGAATCCCAAGGACACATGTGAACTGTTTTTCAAATTGCGTGAAATATGTGCCTCCAAATGGGCTGAAATATTTTGGGATGATTCAAAAATCCATGTTCTAAAACTAATCTCATTAAACTGAAGCAAAATTATTCCATTAAGAGTCCCATAATAACCAATCTATCCCCGGGATAGAATCTGCACGAATTCAAAAGTTAGGTTCGGTATTTTGAAAATATATCCTAATAAATATTTCTAATAGACTCCAAGTTTGACATAAATATATTCCATAGATCATAAAACAACTTTCATTTTCTTACAAGTCATGATATGGACTTTTTCTATTCTAAAACTGAGATACAAGTGGTATAAGAAAAACTAGGTGCTCAAAACCACTTCCCATTTTGGCTATAAAAGGGAACCATGGGCACCTCATTTTCAAGTTCAATAAAGGGATTGAATTTCCACAATTTTTTAGATATTTAGGTTCCCTCTCATCACCTTGGAGGTTCTATAGCTCCCTATCCTCGTAGGGAGAGTTGAAATGAATAATGCAATTCACCCGAGCTTCCTCCTCATCCGGATGATGAGATAAACGGTGTGTGATCATTATGAGGGAGATAAACATTTGAAGATGGAGTTTTGTAACATAATTATCTATTGGTTTGGTGTATATTGTGATTTGGAATTGTTCTTTTATATGTATCTTAACTTTTATTGATTTATTTAATTAAAACACTTTTTATTTCATAATCAATCGGTGTGCAATTTTAAGCGTGAAACTTGTATTGTTCCGATTGGACAACATAAGAATCCTCTTATTTCCCAAATATATGAGATTTAAGTGTTCCTTTATAATACTTAAAGGATTATAAGGGTCTGGAACTTGACTACACGATTTTTATGTCAATGTTTAGTGTTATTAACATCATTTTAAGAGGCTTGTGGGTACCCAAGATCTTGGTTAACCCTCAACCAAAGGATTACACTAAAATATATTTATCAATTAAGAAAAATAAAATTTTCAAGTGTTGTAGTAACATATAAACGATCAAATAATTATTATATATTTTCAAAATTCACTTCTTTTTCAACCATTAAACTCTTTAAATTAAGTCATTTTTTTCAAACTGTTTTGAAAACCACCCCTGTTTGTAATACTTTTTAATAAAAATGCATACTCTAAACCTATAAAAACTAATGGAGAGATGACCTAGGGTCTTACCTAGACTATAAATCAACATTAAAAATATAATCAATTTTACATGTCATGAAAACGCGTTCAAATTTTGACGCCATTTTCTGGTATCACTTTAGTTTTTTAATGTGTGTTTTTATAAGATTTTTTATAACTTTTGTGAATATTTATTTGTTTTATCTTATACATTTACCTATATTTTTGTGTTATGATTTATTTATTTTGTAGGTTATTTTCCTAACGCATTCTAATTTGGGAGACTTTCCACCTTTAGAACTCAAACTAGAGAGGATTCTATGTCAGCGACACTGAGACAGACAAGAGAACCCTGTGAAGAAGGACACCCAAAACATTAAAACTTTTCTCAATCCTTCTTCTTCTGGAACCCACGGGAAAACTAAATATAACTTGTATAACATGGATGAAAATAATAGAACACTTAAAGAACTATCATCACTTGATGTTGATATACAACCTATATATATTCAAATTCAAGGTGAGACACCCAATTTTGAACTCAAATCCGGGTTAATTCACTTATTTACAAGATTTCATGGACTCACTAGAGAAGACCCACATAAGAATTTAAAAGAATGTCACATTGTGTGTTCATCCTTAAAACCTACTAATGTGGAAGAATGATAAGTAAATCTTAGGGAATTCCCTTTTCCATTAGAAGATACTACAAAATATTTTTCCTTTACTATGTTTATTCACCAATTAAAGAATGAGAGGACATGAAATGACTTTTTATTAAAAAATATTTCCCAGCCTCTCATTCTGCAACAATATGAAATCAAATTTGTGGGATATGATAATCTCAAGGGGAAACACTTCATGAATACCGAGAAAGATTTGGAAGTCTTTTTTTAAGTTTCCCACACCACCAAATAAGTTACCAAATTTTAATTTAGTATTTGTATAGTGGTTTAATTCCAATTGATTGAAATATGATTGATGCTACTGTAGGTGGTGCACTAGTGGATAATACCCTAATTGATACAAGGAACCTCATTGAGAACATGGTACAAAACACTCAACAATTCAGTTGAAGGTCTAGTGTACCCATTCAAGGAGTCCGTGAGGTGAAAAGTACTAAATTTGAGAAGAATATGGACATTAAGTTTGAAGAGGTAAGTACCCTTCTTCAAAATCTTTCTCCTTCCCAATGGAAATCCCAATATCCTCCTCCCATCCATTGTGGTATCTGTTCTACTAACACTCACTATTCTGACCAATTCCCTCAACTGAGAGAACCTTCTGAGAGTTATGGGGAAATCTTCCTAGGACGACCCTATAACCAAACCATTAGGAAATAAAATTACTATCCATCCAAACCTAGTTTTAAATATAACCACTCCTATAGACAAGGGAGGTATTCAAACCAAATTAATCAACAATGCAACCAACCGAGGCAAAGTAGTCATCCACCAGCACCACCCTAAAATACCCAACAACCACAAAGGACTTTCCAACCACCCCCTCCAAAACATGAGACTAGCCTTGAGGAAATAATGAAACAAATGGTTTATAATAAACTAAAATTCCAAAAAACCACTCAAGAAACCATACAAGACCTAAAATTCCAATTAGGCCAAATTTCCAACTCAGTGGGGGGAAATTCAAAGTCATGGTTTGGGTAAACTACCCTCTCAACCACTAGTCAACCAAAGGGATAAGGGAAATGTTAGTGAAATTTCCATTTAGAGTGCAAGTCAACTTAAAATCCAAATAAATCCTCAATTACAACCATCCCCTCCTAATGAAACCACCATCCCAACCACTGAAAATGGTTTAAATTTGAAAAAACCTTGTCCTGAGATAAGCCCTTCCAAAGGAAATAATGTTTAATTCGATGAGACTCCTAGACCAACCATTCCTCTTCCATTTCCTGAAAGTGACACCCATCCAAGAAAAAAAATAAAATGATCATGATAAATAAATATTAGAAACTTTCAGGAAATTTCAAGTTAACATCCCCTTGATTGATGTTGTGAAGAAAATTCCATGATACAAAAAATTTCTCAAGGAGATGTGTACATGCCGAAAGAGACTCTAAGGTGATGAAAAGGTGAGATTAGGGAGGAACATATCAGCATTGATAGATCTATAAATTCCTACAAAGTGAAATGATCCTCAAACATTCTCGATTTCGTGAACCATAGGGAAGTATTGCTTTTCCAATGCTATTATTTATTTAGGTGCTTCTATAAATATGATACCTCCCTCCATTTACTTTTAATTGTAGCAAGGGTAATTAAAACCCACTATAATTGTTGTGTAAATAGAAAAATGGAGTATATCACACCCCAAAATCATGTTATATGATGTTCTTGTGAGGGTAAAAAACATAAATTTTCCTGCCAAATTTTATGTGCTTAAAATGGAAGATGATAGGATGAATGGATATGAACCAATTATATTGGGGATATATTTCTTTAAAACTACCCAAACCATAATTAATATCCACAATGGTATAATATCTATGGATTTTGGTGGTGATATTTTCCAATTCAACATCCTTGATGCCATGAAGCACCCTTCAGAAGAACATTCCTCTCTCTATGTTGATTTAATTGATGTACTCCCTTACCCTGAAAACACTTCATTTTATTCCCATGTTCCCCTTTCTAATAATTTATTAAAAAATGAGGATATAATGAGGATATTATGACCATCGATGATACATCTAATCTTGTAAAATCACACTCCTCTTCTAAGGATATTACCATTGAGAATTTCTTTGAGATCATTGACATCCCACTATCACATTCACTCCCATCAATTAAAAATACACATGAATTGGAACTGAAACAACTAGATTAAGATTTGAAATATTCCTATATTGAAAATGAAAACAGTATTCCTATCATCATTTCTAGTTAACTCTCTCCAGAGCATGAATCGTGACTGCCTGAACTTTTGAGGGAGTATAAACAATATTTGGGATGGACACTTGCCGAAATTCCTAATATTATCCCATAAACCTGAACACATCATATATTGTTAAATGGTGAGGCTAAACTAGTGAGGTATTCACAAAATAGACTAAACCCAACCCTCTTAGATGTTGTTAAAAAGGAGGTAACAACATTATTGGTTTCTCTAATCATTTACCACATCTCTGATAGCCAATGGGTCAGTCCAGTTCAAGTAGTTCCTAAAACATTTGGTATTACAATAATTAAAAACGATAACAATGAATTGGTTATAAATCATCTGAAAAAATAGTTGGTGCATCTATATAGACTACCATTGACTAAACCACCACACTATGAAGGAACATTTCCCATTTTCGTTCATTGATTCGATTCTAGAGAGGCTAGTGGGGAAGTCTCACTACTATTTCCATGATGGGTATTCTGGATACTTTCAAATTTATATTTCCTCTAAGGATCAGGAAAAGACAACCTTTACATTCCCCTTTGGAACATTTTCCTATAGAAGTATGGCATTTGGTCTATGTAATGCTCCAGGTACTTTCCAGTGATGCATGGTTAGTATTTTTTTCATATTACCTTGAGAATTGCATGGAAGTATTTATGGATGATTTCACTATTTATGGATCCTATTTTGATGAATGTTTGGGTATTCTTGGTTCAATACTACGTCACCATATTGAAAATAATCTCATATTAAATTATCAGAAATTCCATTTCATGGTGTGAAAAGGTATAGTATTAGGACATTTCAATTGTGGGGATGGTATCCAAGTTAATAAATAAAAAGTACATGTCATTTCTTCCCTAAAATTACAAAAAAAATGTATGGAATGTGTGGTATTTCATAGGTCATGGTGGATTTTATCGTCATTTAATTCGTGACTTTAATAAGATTTCACTCCCCCTCTCCTGATTTCTCTAAAAAGAAAAGCAATTTGTTTTTGAAAAATAATGCGAGGAATATTTTAACAAATTAAAATGGAGTGTCACATCACCCTTAATAATCCAACCACCTCAGTGGGATTTACCATTTCAGATCATGTGTGATGCCAATAACTATGTAGTTGAGGCAGTCTTATCACAAAGGGTTAATTGAGCTCCACATGTCATTGCCTCTGCCTCACGTACATTAGAACACGCACAAGAAAACTACACCACAACTGAAAAATAATTTATTTCCATTGTGTTTTCCATGGATAAATTCATGTAATTCCTTTTAGGGTCCAAAGTCATTATGTTATTGTACCATGAAATCCTCTGATATCTCCTTAGGAGACTGAAAGACAAACCACATCTCATTCGCTGGATCCTCCTTTAGGAATTCAATCTAGAAATTAGGGATAAAAAACGAGCATAGAATGTGGAGTCTAATAATATCAGTAGGATACTCCCATCCTTGAATATTAACTCATCCCAAAATATTTCTATAAATGACATGTTTCCCGATGAGAAACTGTACCGAGTTAATGATGTTATTCCTTGGTGTGCTAAAATTGTAAATTTTTTGGTAGCATCATTCATTCCTATTGATTTCAACAAAAACCAAGTTGACCATTTAAAATATGAGTCTCATTGGTACATTTGTGATGACCCATACCTTTTATGAACATGTAGTGATCAAGTACTTAGGTGTTGTGTTCTCGATTTAGAGTTTTAGTCTGTCATTAGGTTTTTTACACTCTTGCTTATGGGTGCCACTTTGGTCCCCAAGGACTGCCCACAAGGTCCCCAATTCTGGTCTCTTTTGGCCAAGACCTTTTTGGGATTCCAATGATTTATTTGAATCTTTTACTTGCTTTCAAAGAATGGGGAATGTCTCTAGAAGAAATTAAATTCCACAAAACCCTAGATCATCCATTACATTTTTGATGTTTGGAGAATTAAATTTATGGGCCCATTTACAAAATCCTTTGGAAACATGTACATTCTTTTGGTAGTTGATTAAGTTTAAAAATGGGTAGAGGCATGATCCACAAAGATAGATGATTCCAAGATAGTTGTATAATTTTTGATAACCCAAATTGTCTATAGGTTTGGATTACCTAGGTTTATCATCAGTGACCAAGGTTCTCTTTTCTACAACTGAACAATGTAATCACTTTTTCATCAATATGGGGTCAGGTATCGAGTGTCTACTACTTTGCAGCCACAAACCAATGGTCAAGATGAGGTGTTGAATAGAGATGTAAAACAAATTCTTGAAAAAATGGTCCAACCTAATAGACAATATTGGAGTCTTAGGCTTGATGATTAATTATGGTCTTACCATATTGCCTTCAAAACTCCCATTGAAATGTCACCATATTGGATAGTTTTTGGAAATATTTCTCACCTCCCTATGGAGATAGAGCACCAAGCCCACTAGGAAATTAAACAATGAAATTATAATATTTCTAGTGTAAGTGATCAAAGGAAGCTACATATTTATAAGTTGGAGGAAATACTTTGAGATTCATATAAGATCTCTCAGATATATAAAGAGTGAACCAATGATTCCCATGAATGTCTCATCCTTCAGTTTCAATTCTACATTGGACAGAAGGTCCTCCTGTTTAATGAAAGGATAAAGTTTCATCAAGGTAATCTTTGTTCCCACTGGTTTGGACCATACACTACTACCAATGTTTATCCATTTGGTGTTGTTCAAGTTTAAAATGATGAAACCAAAAAATTTTTTGCTATCAATAGGAATCAGATGAAGCACTTTCAAAAATCCATTATGGAGTCCTCAATGGAGGAACTCCATGTTCAAGAACCAACCTACCAATGACACCTAAGAGGTTTTATCCCTCCTTTTCCACATTTTCATTTATTTCAGTGAGATAAATACACACTCTAGGTGTGGGGGGATTGGTATATTTCTAGGTTAGTTATGAATTTTCATCATCTTTATTTTTTTTGTCTTTTTTGGCTTGCTAGATTGTATTATCACTTGGCCCCCATTTTTCCACCTCTCTTTTGGGTCGGAATGTTAATTTTTTCTTCCCAATTTATCATAGAAAATGATTCCCGCTTACTCATGGAAGTTATTTAAAATGAATGATGAATTTCCCTATTTCATGTTGTTTTGAAATTAAAAAAAATTCGGATGAAATGCGCATTTTAGCATGAATTCAACATTGTGGTGTGAAGTTTTCTTGAAATTTGGTTTTTTGGAGATAATATAAATGGTTTTATCATTTTGAAACCTTTAAGAAGAATGGTACCCTTTTTGTGAGTAGTTAAGGGAAAATTGTGTCTCTTAATTTATCCACACATCTTTTGACCCAACCATGAAGTGTGAAAATTTATTACTTAATAGAAGGTAAATACAAGTTAGGTTAATTTATCCCTACTTTAAAAAATTATTTTCGTATACATTCATTCCTTATACGATCTATTTTTTTATTGTACCATATTGACCTATGTGTGTGTACATGTTATCTGACTGTTGTATGACCTAAAAAAACAAAAAAAAAAAACACAAAAACAAATAAACATTGAGGGGAGTGATGAAATGTACAACATTTGGGGATATCTAGTCTAGGATATTTTGGTTTTGCTTCTAGTAATTCTTAAGTTAGTGGGTATTAAAATTTTATTTCAAAGGATGTAGGGTAGGTTCATTGGAAAGGATCATGTAAGCAGACAAATTTTAAAATAACCTATAATTACTCTATAGAAAGTGGAAAGAATAGCATGAAATGGATTAAAAACACACACATGGATAATTATTTACATTATTAAAATTTTAATTATTTTATTATATTGGTATCATTCATCTCTTGGAATTTCATTCTGATATAATTTTTGAGTTGTCTTTTTCCATGATCACTGAGAATAACTCCTTAGTGTGATTTTTTATTTGACCACATTTCTATCAGGAATTAAATTTTCATTGAATGCTAAATCTTCATGAATTTTAGAATATCTCTATGCATAATTTTTTGAAATGTGTATTTTCCTAGGAATACAAATCTTTTGGTGGGGGGTGTGATCGTATAGCAATTCACTATTCATTTCCTCCTTTATACCATTATGTTAAACTTTATTTGTATCATAAATTTCAATTATTATAAAAAATTTCACTTCATTATTATTAAATTATTTAATTTTTATCACTATTAAAAAGGTATATTTCAGTTTTTTGTATTTTCATTTTAGGTGGAGGTGATTTGGAGGCCCCAAAGATGAGCCAGAAGGAAAATGGGCTGAACTGCATGGAATCCCAAGGAAACCTATACACTGTTTTTCCAATTTCGAAAAATTATTGATTCTAAATGGTCTGAAATTTTGTGGAAAGATCGAAAACTTCATGTTCTAAAACTCATCTCAAGAAACTGAATCCCAATTATTCCATTAAGAGGTCCATAATAATCAATCTTTCTAGGGGAAATAATCTACATGGATTCAAAAGTAAGATTATGTATTTTGAAAATATATCCCATTATATATGTCTAATGGCCACCAAATTTGACATGTAGATATTAAATATTCCTTCTAACAACTCTCCTCTTTTTTTCATGTCTTGATATGGCCCTTTACTAATCCAAAACTGTGATATAAGTGGTATAAGAAAAACTAGGTTCACAAAACTACTTCCCATTTAGTCTATAAAAGGTCACCATGGGAACCTCATTTGAAATTTAGACAAAGAGATTGAATTTCTGCCAATTTTTAGTTCAAAGGGAGTAATATCATCACCTTTTAGGTTCTAGAGATCCATATCATCCTAGGGAGAGCTGAAATGAAAAAGGATATCCATCCAAGCTTCCTCCTCCCGATATCGAGATAAATAGTGGGTGATGAATACAAGGGGGATACACACTAGAAGAGTGAGTTTTGGGACATAATTATCTATTGGTTTTATGTATATTTTGGTTTTTAATTGTTATTTTATATGTATCTTAACTTTTTTTGATGCATTTAATTAAAACACTTTTTATTTCATAACCGATCGATGTGAAATTTTAAGTGTGCGACTTGTGTTGTTCCAATTGGACAACATAATAATCCTCTAATTTCCCAAAAATTTGATATTTAAGTGTTCATTTAAAAACCTTAAATAATTCTAATGGGATGTAACTTGACTACATGATTGTTATGTCAAGGTTTAGTTCAATTAATATCATTTTAAGAGGCTTGGGGGTACCCAAGATCTTGGTTAACCCTCAACAAAAGGATTACAATAAAACCTAATAATCAATTAAGAATAAGGAAATTTTCAAGTGGTGTAGTAACTTAGAAATTATCACATACTTATCATATATTTTTAAAATAAACTTCTTTTTCAACTATTAAACTCTTTAAAATTAGTCATTTTGTTTTTAAAACTTTTTTCAAAACCACCCCATTTTTAGTACTTTTTATTAAAAATGTATACTCCAAAACTATCAAAGATCCTTGAGAGATGAACTTGAGTCTTCCATAAACTATAAATCAACTCTAAAAACATAATCAATTTGACGTGTCATGACAATGTGTTCATAGATTAACCATGGAACCCGATCCTTATCTATCAAAGGATTTCTGGTATGACATCGCAGGATCCCTCCTTTACTATTATAGGATGCCTTGGATACAATCCTTATATCTAGAATGATTTCTGAAAACATGAGGTACCTTGGTTATATCCTAGTGTCTGGACATATCTTATCCCATTTTACCTTGGATGTATTCCTTGGACTTAGTTAGATTCACTATTTTGGAATTCCTTAGTGGATGCTCGTTAGATTACACTCTTACTCTTAGCCAGGCTGTAGTTACTACCGAGTTGGAGACCCTTGAGGTCTAGTTTTCCTTTATTATTACCTTGGAACCTCTAAAATATTAATAATGATATAGGGTTTCTTGTTACAACTTGTAAACTTTATTTTTACTATCATGTGGTGATGTCATTGATGGAAATGCCTCATGTGACTTAAATATATAAACTAGAAATTAATTAATTAATGAACTAGTTACATATTTAGACACTAATCAAGGGATGAAGCACATAATTGGGAATTTAAATTATTATACTTATTTAATTTCATATATTGATACTTTCACATTTTTATAGTTTATATTACATAGAATGGATGTTATAGACATCGTTGGTGGTGGCCTACTGATATTTAGCTCACAACCTATCCGACCTCCTTTGGTGCCTGGGTAGATTACATGTATAAAGGTGTTGATAAAGGGATGTGTGTCACTTTAGATACTTGATTAATTGATTTATTAAGATGGAGCTAGTATAAAATGATTTAGTTGGAGCTCTGGATGATGGGGATATATTCTGGTTTCTTTTTGTTACTTTTGTATAGCATGATTGTCTACTACTTGTATACCTTTTTTATCTTTATAGATAAATGGAATTTCATCATCAGCTTTTATATATTTTGATCACTTGTTCAGTTGTATTTACACCTGTATGCTTCTGATGTGGCTTCTATTCACTAATTTTCTTCCATTATTTACCTGTTATATTACACCAATCCACTGTGATACACTCTGGTAATGAAGGAATAGTCTCCCCATAGACACAACCTAGGCTCTCGGTACTAGTCGGAAGCCTCTAACATTTGAGGAGATGCACTTGAGGACTTGTGGCCAACCGATCTTGGGGAAAATTTAGTGGAATCTAGGTTTAGGATGTCACAATGTGGTATCAGAGCCATTACTTTCCGGCTTTACTATTTAGAGAAAATTTATTGGGGAATTAGAAACACATGGAACCTGGTCATAAGTCATGCTTGTGTTTTGAAAACCCATTTTTGAGGTGAAATATAATTTCCCTGTATTATGAATTATGTTTTATTTTTTCCTATTATAGTTGATATTACTTCACCATTGGGTGATGCACATGATATGTGGTGTTGGTGATTATTATTATGATTGATGATCTTATTTCTTCATTACCTGATGATATGATGACAAAGATAATTATTACATGAATCATTATAGGCACCTAAAATTTAGATTTCATGCATATTTCCATGCCATATTGGTACATTTCATTAATTTCATTGCTTGATATCCTTGTTATTGTTGAGAGAGACTTGTTATATATATATATGTTACTTTTTGGATGTGATTGAGTTATTTTTCATTTCAATTACTGAGGTGTTATGGGCCCTCTTGGGTTTGAATTGGTAATATACTGAGTCGATCCCTTAGATTGAAATAAAATGGATGATGTTTTCAGTGATAAGGTGTACGGGACCTAATTCACTGTTAATATATATCTATCCTATATAAACTGTGATATATGAAAATAAGAAAATGTAACTGTAAGGTGAAACATGAATTTTGAAATGTAATGGTTTCATATCCTTATCCCACCTTGTCATCTTTATGAAATGTAAAGGAGTGAGCCTCATAATTAAATATAAAATGGAATGAAATGGTTTCCAGTAAATGATGAGGTAAGGCATAGTTGACCCTTCATCTACTACAACCCCTGTAACTTATACTTGAGAACTTACCAATACCTAGCCTTCTAAGTTGGTATTCAAGGTAGTATACTATGGGTAGTGATAATTTTCTTATATTAAACTTCTACTAGTGATGTTATCTATATTCTTAAAGCATGTTCTACAGTGTGTTATTGGAATTTGTAGACCAATTATTCTATGAAGTCCTCATGTATTGCACCAGGAAGGTGGTGATGACCATGCTTCAGATGTGGAGGGACCTGAGCTACCAGTATTAACTTTAATACTTTAACTTGAGGCACCACCTGTTGTACCTAATTTGATCATGGACACTCAAGTTTGAGATAATTTCTTATGTCTGATACAGTTCATGCATGGTGCTTCACAACTAGTACCTACAATGGATGATATGACCCATGAGTTCCATCAACAGCATCCTCATACCTTCTCAGGGTATGGTAGTCAATAGGCTTCTGAATATTGGATAGAGGATACTTTTTCTATCTATGAGAATCTAGATATGAATCTATAG
This sequence comes from Viscum album, assembly GCA_963277665.1. Classification (NCBI taxonomy): domain Eukaryota; kingdom Viridiplantae; phylum Streptophyta; class Magnoliopsida; order Santalales; family Viscaceae; genus Viscum; species Viscum album. The sequence continues at coordinate 307,228,612 of OY728136.1, forward strand.
AGGAGCGTCAAGATTTCTACTTACATGTTGTGTGATTTGTCCAAGTGATGATGGGATGTGATTACCCATACTGGTCACCACCAGGGCATGATATGAGATGATTTACAGACTATTTTATATGTTCACTTCTTTCCTCAGACAACGAGTGATGATTGATCCCGAGAGTTCATGCATCTCAAGTAGGGTTCTATGTAAGTTATGGAACATTAAGCATGTTTTATTGAGTTGCAACACTTTGCACCACTTCTAGATAGTGATGATATTTAATGAGATAGACGCTTCTTGGATGGGATTCAGTATGCAATATGTACTCATGTGAATGTATTCACCTACCTACCTTCTATAAAATAGTCAATTAGGCTCTTATCACTGAGCACAACATGAGGGATGATGATAATACTGGTCAAAGAAGATCAATGTCAAGGTAGGCCAATAGTTCTTCTGGTAGCATGAAGAAATCTCTCGAGGTTTTTTGTCAGGGTAGTGGAATCCATTATACCCATGTAGGTAGCTCTGTAGTGTTCCATCAGTATGGAAGATAGGTGAATCTAAAGCCTTAGTGTGATATAGAACCTCTGGAGTGTCGGGATTTTGGCCCTATGGGGAATCCTCAGATATTCTGTCGAACCTTTCCATCAGCTTCTAGTGGAATAGGTTCCACACTAGATCTACCTTCAGGAGAAGGTTATTTTATGCTTTGTAAGGTGGGGAGTTAGAGTAGCACTAGAAGGACTGGATGAGGGGAGGTCATGGTTGTGGTATCCAAAATCCTGATCAACAGCAGCACTAGCAGAGTAGTTTTGATCATGAAATTCCAACTGTTGTATAGTGTCATGGATCAGATCAGTTTCATGCTCTACAGCTGATACCCAAAGATCAAGATACATGACCATCTAGAATATTATGTACTATTCTAGTAGCCTCCACTATAATATCTTCTTTATTTTATACAGGTGATTCACACTCTTTCATATCCTTATCTATCATGTAATGTCTTGGGATATAAATACAGTATTAATGCTATGTAATGACCTTAGATACACAGTTGAGAGTACGGTTCGAGGGAATATGATAGTGCAGGGTCTACCCCAATAAGGTAGGTAGTTACCCTTTCTTGTAAGACCTCTTTTTTCTAGAGATGATGGGCTTTAATTACATTCTCAATATGAATTGGTTGGTTCCATATCACATCTTTGTAGACTTATATCACCGCATGGTATCGTTTACATCACCATAGGGTATAGGTTATCTACACAAGGGTGAGTGGGATGTAAAATCTAGTATATATAGACCATATAATCATGGGATAGGTGTAGTGAATTCCCATATTGGTGATCTCTTCAAGGAGGATTAGGGTTTACTTTAGGCTACATTACCTCTAGTTGTAGATTGTTTTAGGGATGTCATTCCCGATGACTTTTATATCATGGATCATGACATAGAGTTTGTGTTTATAATCTATATTATTATAGGATTATCTCCAATGGAATTTAATTTATATAGGATGGCACCTACTAAGCTCCAAGAGCTCAAGATATAGTTAGAGTACTTTTAGGATAAAGGTTTTATACAGTCTAGCACTTCCTCTTAGGGTTCGCTAGTTCTTTTTTCCAATAATGTGGATGGGACCCTTCATCTATGCACATATTATATATAGCTAAACCATATTATGATCAATAATGAGTATCCACTACCATGAATATATTATCTCTTTGACTAGATCTGTGGAGATATGTTGTTTTATAAGGATGAATTGAGATCAAGATTACATCATGTGCAAGTAATGACATCAGACTTACCTCACACAACATTACGTAGTAGGTATGGTTTGTATGAGTACCTTGTTATTTTGTTGGTCTCATAAACACACCAACCATTTTTATGGATTTTATGAATAGGTTGTTCCACCCCTATATATATTCCTTTTTCATGGTATTTTTGGATGACATCTTGGTGTATTCTCACACTCATATCAACTATTATAAGAACCTTAATACCATTATGAGTACACATAGAAAGAATTATCTTTATGCTAATATTTCTAAGTTCCACTTTTGGATCTACAAATTTCACTTCTTAGGTCATATTATTTCAAAATCAGAAGTATCAGTTGACCCAGATAAGGTTAGTGATGTGGTTTCCTAGGAAAACCCCAAGAATGTGATTGATATATAGAGTTTATTAGGACTAGATGGTTAATGTATGAGTTTCATAAAAGACTTATTATACCTTTCTTCACCTCTTACTAGTCTTACAAAGAAGGATGTTAAGTTCCTGTGGTTGAAAGTGTGTGAGAAATCCTTTCAAGAGATGAAATGGGGATTGTCTCAACACCTATTTTGTTTCTTCCAGAGCCCAAAAAAGGAAATAATTTTTTATGTGATTCATCAAGAATTGTCCTTGTAGTAGTGCTAATGCAGAAATATAGAGTCATTGTGTATGGATCACGGTAGATGAGGCCTCATTAGAGAAATTACCTGATACACAATCTTGATATAGAAGTAGTTTTCTATGCCTTATGTTATTGGAGACACTATCTATTGGGTGAGAACTTTGTGGTGTACATGGAACATAAGAACCTCAAGTATATCTTTACACAATAAGGCTTGAATCCCAGATATTGAAAATGGGTCTAATATCTTTAGTCCTTTGATTTTGATCTTGCCTATATGCCTGTAAAGGAAAATGTATTTTCTAATGTCTAGAGCTGGAAAACTCAAGCATAGGTCATAAGGTAAGGCAGTGATGAATGGAAATTGATGGCCCTATTTTCTAAGATGCATCTATATTTTCACAATATTCATAATTAGTTTTATCTATCATCATTGATAGTTACATCTTCCCTCCCTGAGTAGGTGAAGAGTAGGAAATTTTTAGATCCTGAAGGCTTGGTTGTCTATGAGAGTATTATAGGAGATGACCTGGATTTGAATTGGTATGTGGACAATGATGACATCCTACATATACATGGATGTGTCTAGGTTCCTACAAATATGATATAGGAGTTGATATGTGAGTCCCATGATCCATAGTAGGGAATTCATCCAGGAATCTCCAAGATACATTGAGACTTACAAAGCTAGTATTGGTGGCTTGGGATGAAACATTGGATAACAAGTTTCATCACTAGGTGTTCCACATATTAGTAGGTGAAATAGGAGAACCAGAGAACTGTAGTCTTGTTACAACGTATTCCAATCCCATAATAGGTATGGTAAGATATTTCCATGTACTTTTTAGTTTGTTGACCTAGGTCACCTAGAGGTAGTGACATTGTATGGGTTTTCATTGACAGACTGAAGAATGTAGCTCACTTAATTCCTATCTGGGAGACTTTCTTAGTTGATTTGATGGGAAGCCTATATGTCTGTGAGATCACAAGACTACATGAAGTCCATCATACTATAATTTCAGATAGGGATTCTAATTTCACATCATGGTTTTGGTAGGGGTTGTAGAAGGCTATGGATACACAGGTGCTTCTGAGCACAACCTTTCACTCTGAGATCAATGGGAAGTCAGAATGGATGATATAGGTTCTAGAGGACATGCTCTAAGCATGCATCCTTTATTTTAGTAGTTATTAGGATAATAATATTCCTATCATCAAGTTCACATATAATAACATCTTCTAGGTGAAGATTCAGAGGGATCCTTTTGTGGGATTATATGGTAGGTTATGCTGTTCACCGCTATGATGGACAGAGGTAGGAGAGGTATCCCTACTAGGTAATCATCTCATATAGGAGACTTTAGAGTAGGTTTAGATGATTAAAAAGCGTATGTATATAGCTCTGTCTATATAGAAAACTTATGCCTATCACCGCTGAAGACCTATGGAGTTCGAGGTTGGGGATCGTTTTTCCTACGGGTATCACCAAGGTTAGAGAATAGATGGATACAGAAAAAAGGGAATATGTCTACTAATTATGTATAGATGTTTGTGATCTTAGAGAGAGTCAGGATGGTAGACTATATGTTGCTACTACCTCATAGGTATTGTGCCATGCACGACATCTTCCATGTTTCATAGATTCACCAGTATCATGCTGACCCATCTCATACTTTTTATCCCAAGGAAGTTGAGTTTAATGTCGATGATTATTTTAAGGAGTATCCTATATGTATCATAGAATTGAGCATGAAGGCTATCCAAGGTTGGTATGTACCACTAGTACAGGTGCTATGGTAGCACAACCATGTGTAGGATGAGACTTGGGAGCAGGAGGCCAACTACATGCCCAATGGCTAGTTTTTTTCTCAGATAGTGTTTCATCGCTCTTGAAAGGTGAACTCGAGGAATATTTCCTTTAAGGGGGAAGATGGTAAGAACACATTTTTTGACTTGGGTACGCATCCTTTATATTTTGTTCTAATTTACTTTTATGGACCTAATATGGACGCCTAGTGTGTTTGTGAAGGTCTTGGTGGTGTCTGCGGCTTATTCAGACCCTAGAGCCAAGTTTTAGGGGTGAAAATGACCCATATAATGGTTATTTTAAACCATTCTAGACAGGATTCATGGTTATATTTAACTATTTGAGGCAGGACATAGATAATAATGAGGTATTATAGTTAGAGGTAACCATGTGAAATAGGCCGCACAACCGTGCAAGAATGTCTGCAATTTTGATAGAGTTGTTTTTCATGGTTGGGGAATAGTTTTACAAGCCATGCAACCTAATTGTGTGGTATTACCCTTCCTAAATATTCAATTGCATGGTTTCACATGGTTTAAAAAACCATGTGGTGAAATCATGTGAAGGCCAATATTGGAAAAATTTACCATTTTCCCTTAAAATTTATTTTATCTCAAACACTCCTCCAATTCTTATTTTCCAGTGGAGGTAGCCCATTTTTCTCTTAATTTGAAGCCTAATTCTTGGATATTCTAGATCTGGAGATCTACCATCCATCTAGAGTCTGATCAAATCATTGTTCGTCTCTTTAGATCCAAACCGTTACATTCTCGATTTCATTTTAATATTTCATCATTATTCTTCCTATACATGACACTATTTATATATAAGCTCATATTACCTAATTTAAACGAATTAATCCATTTCTCATATCTACACCAATCTAGGATGAACTATAGATCCATACTGGATGAGGAGATTCAAACGAGTATGAGGTAGGTGGTATACAACTCATTCGTAAATTTCTGTTGTTTTATAAATTTTCGTGTCATCAAGCCGATTTCATTTGAAATCATTTATTGAATTTATATTTCACGCATAAAGTTTTTAGGAACATGTTATATTAAACTTTCCATATATGTCTTTTGTTGTTGGTGGTTACATCCACAACTTCAACCACCTCATGTAGGGTGATATGCCATAATTGGGTTTTTAGTGTTTTGACACCTTTAAGTAAACGATATGGTGTGCTTCAGCTTGACCACTCTAATGAAAAGAATCTATGTATTAAATAGTTATTTAATTTTAAATTGATCATGGAAAATACCATGCTCACCTTCCACTTGATCCGCCTAAGGTATGGGATTGAACTTTTTTAATAAATATTAGATGATAAAATGGAAAGTATATTGTATATATATGACTTTTCCTATTTGATTATAAATTAATGGTTGGTTACTCATCCTTAGTATATAAATTTCATGTTATGAAAGGTAAAGGAGATAACAAAGTAATTAAATATGAAATGACTTAAAAGGTTGCATGTCCATTGGCCTTGTCACACTAATGAAAGGCAATGCTTGAACCACTTGACTCTAAAATGGTATGACCATCACTTTTCTTTAATTAATTAAATGTATCTAATGTAAGGTTCCAAATTATAAATACATACCTTGACATAATTATAGGGGTTTTCAGACTCGAGTTAGTTTTTGGATTCCTAATAGAATGCCTTGAGTACTCATGTACGTCATTTTGATTCAAAGATGTCAGTTTCCTTGGTTGAGACCCACTGTGGAACCCGATCCTCTTCTATCAGTGGATTCCCAATATGACACCGAATGGTGCCTTATTTACTATTAAATGATGCCTTGGATTCAATCCTTGGATCCATAATTTCTTCTACGGACATGAGGTTCCTTGTTTATATCCTTGATCCTAACCATAGCTTACCCCATTTTACCTTGGATATATTCCTTAGAGCCGGTTAGATTCACTATTGTAGAATTCCTTGGATGACTCTCCTTGGATTACACTCTCACCCTTAGATAGGAAGTAGTTACTAATGAGTTGGTGACCCTTAAGTTCTAGATTTCCTTGGTTATTACCTTGAAACCTCTTCAATATTAACAATGATACCGATTTCCTTGTTATATATTGGAACCTTGAATTTTACTATAATGAGGTGATCTCAAAGTTGGACATGCCTCACATGACATAAATATATAAACTAGAAATTAATTTATTAATTAATAGGTTACATTTTCAGACACCAGTCGAGGGCTGAAGCACATACTTGTGTATTTACATTACTGTACTCCTTTACTTCCATATATTCATGAATTCACATTATTATAGTTTATATTACATAGGCTGGAAGTTGTAGATTCCATTATTGGTGGCCTTTTGAGATTTATCTCACACTCTATCTGAGTGCCTATGGTACCTGGGCAGATTACATGTATACTGGTGTTGATAAAGGGAAGTGTGTATTTTCAGACACTTGATTGGTTGATTACTTATGATGGAGCTAGTAGTAGATGGCTGAGCTGGATCTCAGGATTTTGGGGGATAGATTTTAGTTTTTTTCTAATTTTCATATCATACTTGTATACCTATTTTCATATTTCTAGATACATGGTTTTTCATCATCAACTTCGGTATATTTTGATCAGTTGTTTAGTTGTATTTACTTATGTCTGTTTTTGTTGTGGCTTATGTTTATTACATTGATTCCACTACTTACATATTATATTACACTGATCCACTACGATACGCTTTGATAATGAGGGAATAGTATACCCTCACACAAACCCTAGTCCCTCTCTTCTATTCAGAAGCTCTTTAATTTGGAAAGATGCACTTGAGGCCTTGTGGACAACCAGGCTCAGGGCACCTTTAGTGGTATCCAGGTCTGGCTCATCAAAATTGTAATGACACAAACTAACTCACTATATATTAAATATATTGAATTATCACTAAACCATATCCATTTATTCCTATATCCTAGAGGATACTAAAAAATATTGAGGGTATAAGGGGTGATAGTGGAGAGATAATACCATTTGAAGATAAATATGAATAACAACCCAACAAAAATGGAAGTATTAATAATTTTTTACAACATAGAAAATCATAACATACCATTAGTACTAACAAATTGTACTCGTAACATTTCATTCTAGTAAAATAAAAGTGAATGGATAACCCATAGGATTATTACATACAAACATGCTCAAAAGTTACCAAAATAATATGTCATCTCATCACTGAGGATCCACTCAGTCTAACTTTGAAACCGTAACATCCAACCCATGCAACATAGACACAAATTTCTACTAATCTCCTAATTATGGTCTTTTTGTATCACCTGTTTCATGAACCATAAAGTTGTCATGTGTCTTGGAGGGCCTGTGAAGGGTGGTAGAAACACCCCTGACCCACACTTCTAGATTATGTGATAAAATAAAAATATTATACATATGCTTTGTTACCATGTGATATGAGTCAAGAATAGAAAACATACATTTTACATAATTTTCATAATATAAAAATTACATCTACCAAATTAAAATATAATCATAGAACCTAAAGTTTTTTTTCTTTGGTGATTAGATACATAAATATCTTATTTTACAAAAATATGAATTTTTCACCATAGTCACAACCCACTATAACTCATTTAAGAAATCTCATATGTTACACTCTTCTTCATATATTGAGAATCATAAACATAAGAAAGGGGTGACAACATATGATAAATTATGGTAAACATAAATGATAACAATAAAAAAAATCATAAGCGAGCATTATACAAGCATGTGTGAATCCGAACATAATCACGGTACATGGATATAAAAAAAAGAGTCATACACAATAAAACATAGATAATAGATCACGATTCATGGTATAAATATTTTTTAATAACAAAATAAATGATTAATTGGAGTGTGAAAACATGATCCAATAATCATGATACATAACATAGGCATATGAATATGACATATACATAAGCATAAGAAATAATAACACTATGAAGAAGGTTGTAAAAAATCATGTCCAAGAACTATATTGTGAACAAAGAAACCCAAAATCATGTATACACACAAACTTATGAACAAAGTTATTCATAATATTTTCCATTATTAATCTTGTTAATGAATCTATATTCAATCATTTATATAAAAAAATTGAACAAATGTATCCACAATCATTTCCATAAACAATATTGGGAAGAAATTGATCCAAAGTTATAACCATGCATAATCTTGTGAACAAAGTAAACAAAAATCATTCTACAAACAATCTTGTTAAAAAAGATATCCACAATCATGTCAATACAAAAAATAATTATCTCATGAGATATAAAATTTTATCTAATTCATTGGAGGGATATAACATACCTTATCATATCATAGTGATAAACCATATATATGTGTGATATAATAACTTGAAAACTTTCATAATTTCGTGATACCTTAATAAACCCTTGGGAAAGAAATGGTTTCTTAAATATTCCTTCAAAAAATTATCATAATACATAAAAAATTTGGATGGTATCTTTAACATATATCCCCAAAGAAGCATAAGAACCATTTAAGTATGTTTTCATAGATACAAAAAAAAATTTAAGAGTATTTTAAAGTTACTTTGAAAAAAATAACCTTTATATTTTTTATAAAATTCATTATATAAGGAAAATATTTTTTAAACAATGATAATAAGAATTATTTTTAAAAATAATGAAATATTTTTAATGAATCATCATAAATAAAAAATAAATATAATGATTGGATAATGGTTAAATATGTAAAATGTTAAAAATATTCTATTAACACTTTTGGTGAGAGGGTAATGTCAATAGAAATGACATATATGGAAAATGGCAGAAATATTACTTCAAAATTTTTGTAAGAAAGATAAATATAGTATAATATTATTTTAAATAATCATTTAGTTATATAAAATTACAACCAAAATATAATAAAAATAATATAGTCATGGAGAAAAAAGATTCTTGATCGACAAGAATGTATATGGTCGTTCCCTATTACAAGAAACCTTTCAAATGAATTTTTGAACCAAAGTTAGGTGAATTGGAAAGAAAACATTAAAAAACTAGAAATAATTATATTAAAAAAATATGGTTTTTTAGAGATAATAAACATAAAATTTTCTTATTTGGAAATTCAATCATAAACAACCTCAACTTGAAAATGATATTGGAAATAAACTTTTATGACTTTAGTTTTTTTAATCAAAATCACCTGAAAGGGAAAAAATTATATGGATTGGTAAATAATTTTATTTTCCCTAAAACTATAATGAAACAAATAAATGGGGAATTATATACCCTAAACAAGGAATATATTTGTTAAATATGGAACGTATCTAAATAAAAGTAAAATTCAGGTGAGAAACACTTATCGTCACTCCCAACATTCAAAAATGTTTATTAACATACTATATAATAAAAATGATCATATTAATCACTTATTTCATAAAATTATCATATATATATATATTAACTTTTATACTATTAAATTATAATCATTCATACAACATATATTAGTTAGTTATTTCTTATTTTCATCATAATCTGTTGGAAATTTTGATTGTTTTATTCAAGTTTTGGAATGGATATGTCGATCCTCATTAATTGATACAAAGTTCATAATTCCAAAATTATTCAAGTTAGTGGAATAATTTTACTTCTTTGATTTAGGTAAACCCATTTTCATTTTATAGAAGTTATGTGTATGGTTTGAAAGAATGTAATCCATTATTAACATGTTTTGAGAAATATATCAATAACAATGAGTTACTTTATTACGATCATTAATTTTGGTTTCAACCTTATAGAACCATATTAATAATATAAATTAATCTTTAATATCATGTATTACTAGTATTAATTTCATGATAATCATTTAGTTTAGAAAAGGTGATGATAATATAGAATTGTTCATGTAGGTTGTTGAACTAACCCAAATAATAACATGTTATACTATTGAATGAGTATGTTTTTGGAGTTATATAATAGTAATATCATTATCTAATAAGCATAATGATATTAATATAACATAATTATAGTTTATAATTGTATTTTTTGAGAGTATAGATGACAAATTAAATGAATACAATGATGAAAAACTCATTACTTTGATGAAATTCTTCCTTTTCACAATGTCCTACCTCAGATGAAGGACATGGGATTCCTTCTTAGAAACAAAATTTCAAAATGTATAATAACATTTTAATAATGTAAAAATGAGTACGTATTAAATAGATATTCTAATTTAAATAATGGTATAGATGGGTTATAATAAATCTCCTTTTATATGTAAAAATGTGGGTCATTTCCTTGCAAATATAAGTTGTGTGATGGGTAAAGATGGAATCACATCGAATATAGGTGAGTCAATTGAGGAAATATTCTTGAGAAATTTATATTTTATTCCTATTGAGTCAATAAGGTTTTCCTTACGAATTTTCCATTCCATTATGATTGAGGATATTGTTATTTCAATAAGGTTTCCTTATGACTTTACCATTCTTTCTTGTTTTGAAAATCACAAACACCTTATCTCAAGGAAAATTTCATTTTACCCTGTTTTTACCTATATAAGGAAAATTTTCCTTCCCCAAGGAAATGTATCATTACAATGTTTCTCATTGTTCATTATCTTGTCTAAGTGTAAAATTTGGTTTCATATCTAAAACCTCATAATCATATAATACTTAGATAAAGATCATTCTGTTTTCAGGATCCGAATTTAGACTCTGAGTTCTCGGAATTCAGACTCCGAACTCCTCTAAGTTTTGACTCCTAATTCTAATGAATTCAGACTCCGAACTTTGTAAGTTCAGACTCAAATTATAATTAATTCAGACTCTGAACATTGTAAGTTCAGACTCTGAATTCTCATAAACTCTAACTACGAATTCTCATGAACTCTGACTCCGAACTTTGAAAGTTCAAGTTCCGAATTCTTGTGAATCCAGATTCTGAATTTCCTTGAAATTTAGACTCCAAAATTCTATAGAGTTCAGGTTCCAAATTCCTTAGAAAACAGAATCCGAATATCCTTGTATTACAGACTCTGAATTCATTTTTGGTTAGACTCTGAACATTCATATTTCCTTACATTCTGAATATTGGATTTTGGTTTTGTGGCCATATTTTTTCTTACACTTGTTTTTGTTATAAAACAATGTTCTGCATTCAGTTACTAACTAACCATTGTTTGAGTAACACATGTACATGTCCCTATGAAATTCAAGGAAAAATATGACCATTGGAGGAGGGAGCCGACTATTGGTGCTGTACCTATAAATAGGAGCTAATTTGAAAGAGCTCACAACTTTGATGAACAGTTCTATGACTCTAGAGATTACATGCTATTGAAGTGATTTCTAGAGAGAGACTCTCATGCTTTGTGTGTATTGAACATGTTGTTCATATTTTCTTCGTGTGACTCTGAATGTTTATGAGTACATTCGAGGTCTTCTAGGGATAAAAAGACAGAGGTGCCGACTACCTTAAAATTTGAGTACTTCATTGCTGAGGAAGACAGAGGTTCCATCTACCTTGAAGTTGAGAGCTTATGCGGATAGCAATACAGACTCCTATCTTTGTATTGAGGGCTTACCCTGGTGTGCTTAAGACATACTTTCTTGAAAGTATAAATCAAGGGACCTTTATCCAAGGTTGTTGGATACCCTACTCTTTGGGTTAAAATATTTACTACTTGTTACTTGTTTGTTTCAAGTTTTCCGCTGCATTTTGATTGTTGAGGAAAGTATAACTATCTTATACTTCCTTATACTTGTTCTCTGATTTAGTGAGATTCTATACACTTTTAGGTAGAATCTTTGTATTTGTAAACTTTTGTTTAGTTTCATTTCCGGAATCACTTTTCTAGAATTACATTCTCAGAATCATATTTATGGAATTAAGCAAGTGTGTAGAACTAGAGGTTTTGTGAATTACTTTATTTAACTTTGTTAAACTTCACCATCTTTAAAATTTACAAAGAAATTTTTTAAAGTATACAATTCCCCCCTCTTGTATATTGAGAATCTAAATCATTATATACTATAATCAATATCTACATTCATTATTTCAATCCTACAATTGGTATTAGACTGGGTCTCTGAAATACTTATACTCACATATAAGTTTTACTTGCTCAAGTTTTCATTGTTCTATATTTTCCTTGCTTAGGAATATTTTCCTTGAATCCGAACTTTTTCTATTAACAAGTTTGTGTGGAAAGAGTTTTTATTTAAGATGGAAGGAATCAATGTTGGTTCCATAGACCATCTCAATCCAACTAGACCACCTATTTTTGATGGTAATTATTACAAATATTAGGGAGATCACATGAAGACTTTTGTTATCAATACTAGAGTTGATAATTTTGTTATGCTTACTAGAGGATATAAAATCCCTGATAAGGAAGTTAGTACCTTCACCAATCAAGAAAAGCATGAATATAAAATAAATTATAAGGTATGCAACACTTTTCTTTGTTCCATGACTAGAAATATATATATCCAAATTTCATCTTGTGAAGTAGAAAATTGAATTTGGAAGAAACTTAAAGTCACCCACTTTAGAACTTCCAAAGTAATTGAAACTAGAAGAGCCATGCTCAGAGCTGAATATCACGGTTTCTTATTTACTTATGGAGAACCCATATGTAAGGTGCAACAAATATTCATGACTATTATGAACAGTTTATAATCCATGGGTGAGAAAGGATTATATGTTGAAGCTCTTGTTGATAAGATCATAGACATCATGCCAAATGAGTGGGAATCCAAGAGAACTTCTATTGATGAGAATAGAAAGGTTACTCAAATTTCTCTTGATGAACTTTTTGGTACTCTTCTTCAACATGAGACTAGAATGAAGAGAGATTATGATAACATAAAGAAGAAGAATGGGAATGGCGGTGTTTCTTTTACTACTACTTCAAATCATATGAAAGACAAGACTCCTGAGAGAGTTACAAGATCTAAATCTAATAAGATCGTTATTTACTCCGAATCTAGTGGAAGTGAATCTTCAAAAAATGAGTTATCAAATATTGATCTAAGGATGAACAAGACTACTGGATAGAGGAACTTTCAATCCAGATACAACAAGAAAGAAAGGAAAGATAAGAAAGATTCAAAAGTCACTTGTTACGAATGCAAGAGAGCTGGACACATAAGGCCTGATTGTCCTATTCTCAAGAGAAAAGAAAGAAAGTAAAATAATTATGAGATAAATAGATATATGTACTACAAAGCTAAAGCTAAAAATGTCTTGAAAGAAAATGACACCTCGAGTTCCAATGGTGGAGACTCTTCAGATGAATCATCAGATTAAAAATCTTCTGGAAAGAAGAATCTCGGTCTAATAGCCATACTACCTATTGAAAATCATTTTTTGACGGCTAAGGTACACAATGATTCATTTATGACTAATGTATCCTTGAATGCTAATTATAGTGATAGTAAATACTATAACTCTTCTAATGAAGAATCTTCTTCTGAGGAAGATAATACTTTACCTACCTATGAAGAAGTTTCTAGGTTTGACAAACTCCTTGAGATTGAGAATTCAAAACTCATGAAAAAGATTGAAAAAGAAAATTCTAGGAATACTATTCTTACTAAGGAAATATCAGATATTTCTAAAGATCTTGATAAGAAAATTGTTGATTTTGAAAGTATTTCAAAAAATCTTGCGAAAGTAAATTCTGAGAAGAATAAACTTTCTAATGATCTAGAAAACGTAATTACTAAGAAAAATGTTTTTGAGCCTAACTATAGTTTAAAATCTAATGGTTTGGAAGACAAGAACTTAGTTATCAAAATGAAATCCGAAATTTTTTCCTTGAGGAAGTGTTTTTCAAACTTTACCTTAGGTAAATAAAATTTTGATAAGATGTATTCTCAAACCCGACCTTTAAGAAATAGTTCTGGTTTTGGTTATACTAGTTCTAAACCAGTTTTTAGTAACAATTAATTTGTTCCTCAAAGTGATCCATTATGTACTAAGTTTCGGTGTAGTGGGCATTGGGTAAAAAATTATTCTTTAAATAAAACTCAGTCTTTAGGATTTCATAAAGCCTATTTTTCTAACAAAATGTGGGTGCCTAAGATTTTGCATTCTGAGATTTCCGGATCCAAGCATGTTTGGATTCCGAAAACCTAACTTTTTCTTATTTTTAGGAAAATAGAGAAGGTACCAACAACAATAGATGGTACATGGATAGTGGATGTTCCCGACATATGACTGGTAACAAAAACTACTTTGAAAAGATTATCAAGACGAAAGGTGGAAAAGTAACTTTCAAAGATAATTCTCAGGGAGAAATTATTGGTATAGGTATCATCGTTCTTCTTGGAAAAACTTTGATTTCAAATGTTTTATTTGTTAAGGGTCTTAAGTAGAACCTCATTAGCATAATCCAATTATGTGATGAACGTTACCTTGTGAATTTTAGGAATGACAAGTTCTTAGTACACAATTCCAAGGAAGAGTTTATTATTTATGCCCATAGGCAAGAGAATGTATACAAACTAAACTTGGAAGACCTTAGGAGACAATAATTACCTTGACTTAGTGCAATGGAAGATCATTCTTGGTTTTGGCATATAAGGTTAGGTCACTGTAACCTTAATAACCTATGCAAACTTTCTAAGAAAAGACTAGTTAAGGATCTACCGGAGCTTAGATTTGATTCATCAAAAGTTTTTGATCCTTGTCAATATGGAAAGAAACATAAATCTACTTTTAAATCAATTTGTGAAGTCTCAAATACTGATGAATTATAGTTAGTGCATATAGATCTTTTTGGACCAACACAAATTGGAAGCATTAGTGGAAAATATTATGTATTTGTCTTAGTTGATGACTACACTAGATTTACGTGGGTCTTTTATCTAGAAAAGAAGTATGAAGATTTTTCTTATTTAAAAAGTTTTAGATCCCAAGTTAAAAATGAGAAAAACCTTCCTTTGATAACTATTCATAGTGATTATGGTGAAGAATTTCAAAATTCTGATTTTGAAACTTTTTGTAGTAGAAAAGGCATTACTCACAATTTCTCAGCACCAAGAACTCTTCAACGGAATAGTGTTGTTGAAAGAAGAAATAGAATTCTTCAAGAGATAACAAGAACTATGTTGAGTGAATATTCTATAGCAAAACAATTTTGGGTTGAAGTTGTAAGTACTGCTTGTTATACTATAAATCGAGTTTTAATTAGACCTTTTCTTAATAAAACACCTTATGAGTTATGGAATGGTAGCAAACCTAGACTTTCCTACTTCAAGGTTTTTTGTTGCAAGGTATTCATCCTGAATACTAAAGATAATCTACATAAATTCTCACCAAAATCCGATGAAGGAGTTTTCTTAGGCTACTCCACAACTTCTAAGGATTATAGAGTTTTCAATAAAAACACTTGTATTATTGAAGAGACAGTACATGTGAAATTTGATGAAACTAATCCCTTTGTCTTTAAACAACCCCAAACTACATCTTCAGACGTGTTTTCAAAAACTGATTATCAACCCTTGATAAAAGATCTTTCTGATAAGGAAAATTTCCAAGAAGATATTTCTGAAACATTTACCCCAGAAGATTTCCTACCGTATGTTGATGAAGAGGTTTTACAAAACTCAAATAAGGTGTTTCTTAAGAATCAACCCAGTGATAGTATCATTGGTGATGTGAATCAACTTTTAAGGACTAAAAGTTATTTAATAAATGAAGTAGAACATATAGCATTCATTTCCCAATTAGAACAAAAAATCACTGATGAAGCTTTATGTGATGCTGACTGGATTAAATCCATGCAAGATGAACTAAATTAATTTAAAAGGAATAAAGTCTGGAACTTGGTTGAAAGACCTAAGGAATCTTCTGTTATTGGAGTAAAATGGGTTTTTAGAAATAAGTGTGATGAAAATGGAATCATGGTAAGAAATAAATCTAGATTAGTTGTTAAAGGCTATAATGAACAAGAAGGAATAGACTATGAAGAAACCTATGCTCCAGTAGATAGACTTGAATCTATTCATATCATTCTTTCCTCCAGTAGATAGACTTGAATCTATTCATATCATTCTTTCCTTTACAACATTCTTCAATTTCAAACATTTTCAAATGGATGTGAAATGTGCTTTCCTTAATGGTTTTGTACAAGAGGAAGTTTTTGTTGAACAAACTCTTGGTTTTGAAGATACAAAACATCCGGAACATGTTTTTAGACTTATCAATTCTTTATATGGACTTAATCAAGCCCCTCGAGTATGGTATGATAGACTTACAGGATTTTTGATTCAAAATAATTACATTAAGGGAAATGTATATCCAAATATTTTTATAAATAAATATAATAAAAATGTTTTGATTGTTCAAATTTATATTGATGACATTATATTTAGTTCAACTTAAAATATTTAAGTGATTTATTTGCGGATCTAACGAAATCTGAGTTTGAAATGAGTATGACGGGTGAGTTAACATTTTTCCTTGGTTTTCAAATTTCTCAAAAATCAGAAGGAATATATATATATCAACATAAGTATATTAAAGATCTTATTAAAATGTATGGATATGAAAACAGTAAGAGTATAAGTACTCCCATTGGTACCTCAAATACACTTGATCTTGATGAAGATGGGAAACCAGTAGATCAAACATCTTTTAGAGGTATGATAGGAAGTATACTTTACTTAACAGCTAGTCATCCAGAATTAATGTTTTCAGTATGCTTATGTGCAAGATATATATCTAATACTAAGGAATCTCATTTAAAGGCAGTGAAAAAAACTTTTCGCCACTTAAACGAAACCATGGATTTAGGACTCTTTTATACTTCGGGAAAGGTTTTTGTTTTGAAAAGTTTTTCAGATGGTGACTTTGGTGGATGTAGAATGGATAGAAAGAGTACATTCGAACTTGTCATTTCTTAAGAGATTCATTAGTTTCTTGGTCTTGCAAGAAGCAACACTCAGTAGTACTTTCCACTGTTGAAGCTGAATATGTAGTAGCTGGAAGTTGTTGTTCTCAAGTGTTGTGGATGCAACACATACTCACAGACTATATTATGAGTTTTACCAAAACAAAAATTTTGTGTGATAATACAAGTGCCATTTCCCTTAGTGAAAACCCTGAACATCACTCTCGTGAAAAACACATAGATATTAGGCAACACTTTCTTAGATATCACACACAAAAAGGAGATATCATTCTTCAATTTATCATAATTCAAGATCAACTTGCTGATATTTTCACAAAATCTTTACCCTCCGATATATTTGAATACATTAAATAGAAGTTAGGAATGATAACCATAAGGTAATCCTTCGCATTAACTTCCTGTTGAAACCAATCTCTTTACAGTAATAAACTTTTTTTCATAGGGGGAGTACATTTTTTTGTTAGTTTTTTAAAAAATTTCATAGTTTGTTTTTCAAATTTTCATAATGAAATTTTTCGAAGTTAGTTTTTCAAATTTATTTTTCATAGTTAGTTTTTCCAATTTTCATAATTGAAATCTTTCATTGTTGGTTTTTCAAATTTTCAAAAATGAAAATTTAGTTCTTAAATTTTCGTACTTGAAATTTTCATAATGAAGATTTTTGTACATGAAATTTTCGTAATAAAGATTTTCGTACTTGAAATTTTCGTAATGAAGGTTTTCATACTTGAAATTTTCATAATGAAGATTTTTGTACTTGAAATTTTTGTAATGAAGATTTTCGTACATAAAATTTTCGTACTTGAAATTTTTGTAATGAAGATTTTCGTACTTGAAATTTTTATAATGAAGATTTTATTACTTGAGATTTTGGTAATGGAGGTTTTCGTAGTCATTTTTTGGAATATAAATTTCTTCAAGACGAATATTACCTATTACGATTAATTTTCCTGGAAATCCAAAAGGTATGTTTCCTTTCTTAAGTTTTAATAGTAATAATTTACTTACTGGTATTTTATTTTTTATTTTAAAATTTTCAGATTCTAGTTTCCTTAAATACGAATGTTTTTCTTAAAAACCTCAAAAGATTGGATTCTATCAAGATTTCCTTACGGATATCATATCAACCATCAGATATAATCAGAAGGATTTTCAGCCATTGGATCGAGTTTGGAAGATGAATCGTCACTTCTAACAGCTATCTAAAGGACCCCCGAAGGGTTGTCCCACATCGATTTCAATATCTCGCATGCTGAAGTTTTGACCTTCTACTTAAGCTCGTTCCGAACTTCTCAGAGTTTTCTCATTTCTAAATTTCTGCAGAAGAATCCTCTCAGAAAGATATTTCTACTGTCCAGCCAATACTGGAGTGACAGGTGTATAGAGAAAGGCTGGTGCATCCAAATTCTTCAATAAGTATGATTCGATTATCTCCAAAAACATCAAGCTGAATGGATGGGAGAGTGTTTGCATATCAAAGCGAGGTTCTCAAGACTTAGTGTATCCAGATCTGCTTATTGAGTTTTATGAGTCAGTTAGTTTCCTTATGGAAGAAGGCAGAGAGAAGTTTTCATTCAAAAGCTATGGAAAGACCTATGCTCTTTTGTATACAAAGGCAACTAGTTTGGTTGGAGTTCTATTTTAAGGGGAAACTGAGTTCTGTTCCCATAAGTTGTCGGATGTCCAAGGAAGTTTTGTCAAGGTGAAAGCTATGGATTTTCTTCGTCTTATAGATATCAAGACTTCAAAGATTTCTCACCTCTCTACAAATAACCAGATCTTTGAATTATGGGTTCAAGGTTTCATCATTCCGAGAAAAGGTGATAAGTACATCTTGAAAAAGAGTGATATGTACATCATAGATTTTCTAGTGAACATAAGGAAGATCAATTTGGTCAAGAATATTCTCGTTATGATCGATAATATAAAGAATGGAAATATGAAGTCTTAGATTATCACGTACCTGACTATTCTTTCCAAGATAATTGTTTGGTGTCTGGAGTCTTTCAAAATCCCTTGCAGATCAAAGCCGATGAATTGCAAAGTCATGCTAATCAGTGATGATACTCTCAAAAGGATGAAAGTTTATTTTTCTAAGGAAACTGGAGAATTCTATGATCTACCAGTAGAAGAGTATGAAGCTGTTCCGAAAGAACAAGAAGTGGTTGAACCATCGAAAAAGGATGGAAAGAAGAGAAAGTTGAAAGAAGTATAAGAGGAAGAGAAAACACCAAAAGCTAAAGAATCTCAATCCGCACCTCCAAAACCTAAGAAAAAAAAGCCTATCCAGATGAGGTTGTAGCCAAGTGGGGGGAAGACAAGAAAAATCAGAAGGAAGGATAGCCAAAGTTTGGCTTGGACCCTACAGAAGCTAAGGTTTTAAAAGAAAAGACTACTAATGATCTTGAGAAGCAAGCTAAAGAAAAGAAGCAAAAGAAGAAGATGTCAGAGGCTGAAATTGTTCAATCCCTTCTGAGGGATACTAAGAAATCATCTGAGAATATGCCTGTACCAAAATACTTCTTGGTAGAGGCCTTACCTGAGACACCGGGGAAAAAATTTCTCACTTCGAAAAAAGTCCAAGAAAATATTATTGAAGAAAAAGAAGCTGCGGAAGAAGTGGAAGAAGAAGAAAGCAGTGGTGACACCAAAGACCTCATAAAGAAAGTTGAAGACTTTCATGAGACAAAAAGTGCATCTGAAAAATTGTCAATCCGTACCTCTCAATCCAGATCTTCAAAGCTTGATACTCCTGGGTTAGATGAAAAAGCTGAAGATGAAGTGAATAAGCTCTTTGAGGAAGAAAGTTATAATCATAATTTCATTCACCCTGAAGATGCTGAGGCAGGAACTGAAAAGGAAAAGATAAATGAAGATAGAATTGTTCAGCTTTCTAACAGTGAACATGAATCTCTGGATGAGGAAGTTGTTCTGAGAAATGATAAGGGGAAACAGGTGTGTGTGGATACACCTACTAAAGTTGTTTTAAATAAGGAAACTAATGGATCTTCTAAGATAAAACTTGCTGAGATAGAGAAAGATCCCTCAACAAGCAACATCTCAGATTCGGAATCATCATCCCTAGGATATGATTTCATCATTCAATCACTAAAGAAGCTTGTTGAAACTATTCCAATATTTCTAATCATTGACTCGAGATGTCAGATGCTCCAAAACAACTTGAATCAAAAATCAGATTCAGTATCCATGGTGATGGATAAGTGTGTAATGCTTGAGGCTGATTTCAAGAACTTCTTCATTAACTATGATTCCCACAAAAGATCTTGTAAGAAAGTGATTATCTGGTCAAATAAGATAGTTGAATATTTGAGAGATATTGATGAGTTTCAAGATTGTGTTAAGGAAGCTTTTGATATTGAATATGGTAAAATCAAGGATCTCATGACTAGCTTTAAGGAAAATCTAACTCTTGAGCAGAATACTCAGATTCAACAGGAAAAGGATCTGAATGAGAAGCTATATTCTGTTGCCCAAAGTTGGAAGAGGGAAAGGGATCTTCGGATTGAGATCGAAGAGAATCTAGTTAAGCAAGATGAGTTGTTGAATGCTTAGGAGGAGGCTCTAAAGGATCAGGAAGAAAAGATCAAATCCTTAGAGAATCAAGCAGAGGAAGATCACAAGGAACTCAAAAAGTTGAAAACCATAGTAAAGAAATTGATACCCAAAGAGAAGGAAGGAAAATAGATCCAATCCTATCTTTTTTTTGTATTCTCTTCCCTGTACAAATTATTCTTATCTTAATGAAATTTTGGTTGCTAGTTTTTGTTTGGATGCTTTGTACTAATATTTTAGGTTCTATAATTTCTTTTCCATTCCTTCAGTTTTTTTTGAAAATCACAAAGGGGGAGGAAGGAAAAAGAATACTAAGTAAAGAAGAAATATCCCTAAGTAAGGGGGAGTTTATCTAAGGGGGAGTTTTCATTACAAAGATTACCGTACTCAAAATAATGAAAAATCTCATTCCAGAAATCGAGAATACAATCCTTACTATTCCAAAGATTATGGGGGAGTTAGTCGTATTTATCTTTGCCCATATGAGAAGGGAGATAAGTTTTATTTTCAAAGTCTAGACAAATATTTTCTAAGTCCTTTTACTCTTTTTCGTAAGGATGTTTGTGATTTCCAAAAAGGGAGAGATTGTTGAGTCAATAAGGTTTTCCTTATGACTTTTACATTCCTTCATGATTGGGGATATTGTTAAGTCAATAAGGTTTCCTTATGACTTCACCATTCCTTATTGTTTTAAAAATCCCAAACACTTTATCTCAAGGAAAATTTCATTTTACCCTGTGTTTTACTCTATAAAGAAAATTTTCCTTCCACAAGGAAATTTATCCTCACCATGTTTTTCATTTTTCATTATCTTGTCTAAGTGTAAAATTCAGTTTCATATCTAAAACCTTGGAATCATATAATACTTAGATAAAGAGCATTCTGTTTTCAGGATCCAAATTCAGACTCTGAGTTCTCTGAATTCCGACTCCGAACTCCTATGAGTTCTGACTCTGAATTCTAATGAATTCAGACTGTGAACTTTTTAAGTTTAGACTTAGAATTCTAATGAATTCAGACTCTGAACTTTGTAAGTTCAAACTCCAAATTATCATGAACTCTAACTCCGAACTTTGTAAGTTCTGACTCCGAATTCTCATGAACTCTGACTCTGAACTTTTTAAGTTCAGGTTCTGAATTCTTGTAAATCCATATTCCAAATTTCCTTGAAATTTAGACTCTGGAATTCTATAGTGTTCAGGTTTCAAATTCCTTAGAAAACAGAATCTGAATATCCTTATATTACAGACTCCGAATTCATTTTTGGTTAGACTCCAAACTTTCATATTTCCTTATATTACAAATATTTGATTTTGGTTATGTGACCATATTTTTCCTTACACATTTTTTTGTTATAAAATGATGTCGTGCATTAAGTTACTAACTAACCATTGTTTGAGTGACACATGTATAGGTCCCTCCAAAATTCAAGGAAAAATGTGACCGTTGGAGGAGGGAGCCGACCGTTGGTGTTGTGCCTATAAATAGGAGCTCATTTTAAAGAGATCACATCTTTGATGAACAGTTCTATGACTATAGAGATTACATGCTGTTGAAGTGATTTCTAGAGAGAGACTCTCATGCTTTGTGCATACTAAACATATTGTTCAGATTTGATTCGTGTGACCCTGAATGTTTCTGAGTACATTCGAGGGCTTCCGGGGATAGGAAGACAGAGGTTCCGACTACCTTGAAGTCGAGGGCTTGTGGGGATATCAAGACAGACTCTGATCTTCATATCGCGGGATTACCCTGGTGTGGGTAAGATATAATTTCTTGAAAGTATAAATCAAGGTACCTTTATCTAAGGTTGTTGGACACCCTACTCTATGGGTTAAAAGATTTAATAATTGTTACTTGTTTGTTTCAAGTTTTCTGCTGCATTTTGATAGTTGAGGAAAGTATAACTATCTTATACTTCCTTATACTTGTTCTCTGATTTAGTGAGATTTTATACGCTTTAAGGTAGAATATTTGTCTTTGTAAACTTTTTTTAAGTTTCATTTCTGGAATCAATTTTCTGGAATTACATTCTCGGAATCATATTTTTGGAATTAAGCAAGTGTGTAGAACTAGAGGTTTTGTGAATTACTTTCTTTAACTTTGTTAAACTTCACCATCTTTAAAAGTTCCAGAGGAATTTTTTAAAGTATACAATCCCCCCCTCTTGTATATTGAGCGTCTATATCATTAGATACTACAATCAGTATCTACATTAATTATTTCGATCCTATAATTCCCACACCTCATATAAGGAATAAATATCATATTAATTGAACTAAATTTTATCCATGATAATTTACCCATGTTTATTATTTTTTACCTTGTTTAATTATTTACCAAGGTAATTATTTTTTACTAAAATTATATTATGGACCGTCTTACATAATTTTAAAAGCATGATTCCAAAATTTTAATATATTTAATATAATTAAATATCTAAAAATGTTAAATTTAAATTTTAATTGAACATATAAAATACATATATAAATTGTTTCTATACAAAAATTAAATTTTAACATTAAGTGTTATTAATTTTATTTCATATCAATTACTAATTAAATGAATATTAATATTTTTTTTATAAATTTAAATACTTCATTAGATTCATCTTTTAAGAATGATCAATTTAATTTATTAAGATAAAAATTACACCATGATTATAAAAACAAGTCTTTGAAAATAATATTTTTACTAATAATGTGGTAACAAACATTTACTTCAATAACTTGTTTTTATATCTAAAAACAAAAATGAACTTATTATATAATTTGGAAATTATAATTCCAAAAAATAAATCTATCTTATTTTATTCAATTTATACAAGTGATAAAAATTAATTTTAATATAAGAATATATAATGTATAATTTTTTAGGGAAATTTAGTTTTAAGAATAAAAATGAATTTAATCTTAATAATTACCAAGTAATAATCATTTAATAGATGTTAAATTATTATTAATATATATAAAAACAATTTATATACATAAAATCATTCTTTATCATTGACTATTTTAATTTATTTAATTATAAATAGAGAAAAATATTTGAAAAATAATTCATTTTAATCATAAATAATTATTACTATATAATTAATAAATAATTAATGGATATTAATATAAAATAAACAAATTCTATTAAATTTAATACAATAATTATGAAAAATTTAGTTTAAAAAATAGATAATATATAAAAAACAATATTTTTATATAAAACATTTTTCTTCATCCATGAAAAATTAAATTAAAATCAATTATAGTTTATTAATTATGTCTTAGAGGTTATTAATTTGTTTTTGTAACCAGTACTTGAATTTTAGTAAAATATTTTATGGATATTATTCTTTTAAATGAAATATATTTAATAAAATGAATATTTCATAAAATAGATTTATTTAAAATAAAACATATTTTCTCATTTTAATTAACATCCTTTATTTATCTTACCAAATCATTTGTTTTACTTAAAATAAATTATCTTAAATTATAATTTAAATTTTGGAAACTAAATAAACTTTCTATATATTAACTATATACACCTATTTCCAAATTTATAACATGTTTTCCAACATTATATCCAATGTCACTATAAACCTATATAATAGCTATATCACTCCCATTACCTCATATATAGTCATTCCAATATTACTTTGTAAATTATACTTCTCATTCATTGAATTTTCAGTAAGTATATTTCACAAGGATTTCTCTTTTCATGATATTTTTTGTCATTGTTTCTCGACAAAAAAAATAGAGAGACTGATATATATATATATATGGTGTATGGTTGGATAATTATTTGTATCAAGTTCATTATATTTTCTTCAATAGAATCTCACAATTGATTCTAAATCCGTAACGAACTATATGATTACTTTCCAAAGGAAATAATTCATTGGGATTTCATACTAATGATGCTTAGAATTATTTATTATTCATGAGGATGGGAGGTTGGGATCATCGCACAATGTTGGGGGTAATTATTTCCTACAACAAAACTCTCGTATAGATTTAGGATATGTTTATAAATCCTTCCCAAATCCAAGTATGAGACTAGTTAACCCTATTCTAATAATTTGATCAAAATCATGTGTGGACGAGAAAAACTATATATATCATAAGTTCTACTTTATATTATTATTAGTTAATGATGATTTGGTTTATTTCCAAACTTAGGCATTATGGGTTTTATCACCATCTAGGGATGTGATTGGTGTTTCGAAATTATGATTGAACCTCAAATATGTGTTTTATGTATCATTTGGGAATAAGAATCAAATCCCATGTTGTTAAAATGACACAGTTTAAGTTCATATGGAAGGACCGTACCATGAATTTTATTCTCATAAAGTAAGATCATACATATGGTCATTTGAATATTGGATATGTTGGTGATTTAACCTTATAGAGGAATCCAATATATCCAGATGAGGATCAGAATTAGATTCCACATAGTTTTGATGTCATGGACATCTTTATAATAAGAGGTACAATAATATATGTTTGAGTGGGGCTTATGCACATGAGGCTTTCCTAAGATGTTTCATTGGGAGTATGGACCTTTTAATGAAGAAGAGTATGCAGTCTATACTTACACCAAAAGGAGGCCCATATTGGGGGTATTTTCAACATTATAATTTTAAAATCATTTCTAGTCTCTAAGCCCACACGAGTAACATTCAATGTGATAAAAAAGATATAGTATAATATTATAAAAATTCCTTGGGAGTGTAGGATCAGATTTATATGGGTCTTCCACATTGAGGTCTCCCTGAGATTCTTTCTTTGGAGTATGACCCTCTGAAGTGAAGGAAATGTGATCATGGATTAATCCTAAGGATGATCCCCATACATAGGGTATTGTTTATGAGGATTACACACTAATGATTCCCTTTAGGGAAGTGTGGTTATGAGTCCCTTAGAGAATATGTATCTATAGAAAATAATTAGGATATTTTTTAAGGAATATTGAAATTTGAAATCTTTAAACTAGGAAATTTGTGATAATATTTTGAAAATGTCATGATGTTTATGATAGAGTTTGTTCCCTAGAACCAACTACTTGGTACTTTGGATTACTTATATATTAAAATAAGTGAATATAAATATAAATTCTTTCTCACATATTGATTTTTATTATGAAAAACATTAATGTGATAATATTCTAGGGTATCTGTCACATTATTAAAGTCGTAGCAGTTACACACTATGATAAGAACCTTGACATGCTATGATGATATTACAAAATATAGTTCTTTTAGATAACATACTGTGATAGGGAACATAGTATATAGACTATCAGGTTCAAGTTATAGTAGGTGGATGCATCTTCTTCTCATGAATTTAACACTCGGTAATCTCCAAGAAAAGAGATTATGAGAACATACCCACCAGTAGATATTTTGTATGTTTTAGTGTCATTAGATATTCTTATATGTGAACATGTGTCATGGTCCTTAGACTTTAAGATTGTCAATGATGCATGTAATGAATCGTGCACTTATATTTACAAACTAAAACCATCAAGAAATATGTTGGCAGGAAGTAGGGTATATTGGGTGCATCACGATTGAAATATCATTAATGAATAAGTAGGGGAAGGATTTGTCCCTTACATATTTAGGGAAGTTGATATCTCAACCCTTTGATTAGAATAGAATTTTCTCATTAAATTCCATGGACAAGGTGTAATGATGTTTATTTCAGATAGTCAACAAATTCATATCAAGAATATAGGTTGGTGACATAGATGTGAAACCTTATTGATGAGATATTGTGACAAAGGGATTGTATTACATAGTGAGAATTCATATATAGTTTTCATCATTGATACATTATGTTTTTCTCCTCAGTTACTTTTCCCATTTCAAGATAGTAATCTTGAACTTTAGGCAATCTCACCTAATGATACTGGTAAATAATAGTATATGATCACGCACTAAGTGATTCTGTTGATCTCGATTAAATTATATTTTAATTTAATTAATAAAATAAATATTATTCTCCAAACATAGAAATAATTTTATTCAAGTTTTATTGATCACATAAATTAAATAAATATTTATTCACTGGATTGTGAATAAAATATATTTATTTATTTTAATGAATATTTAATAAATATTTTATCACTGTTATGTGAATAAAATATTTATTTATTAATAAAATATTTATTTATGAATAAAATATTTATTCAGGTATTCAATAAATATTTGGGAGTTCGAACGGACCCAGTCCACATCCGGTGATAAATAATTATTTTCAAGTAAATAATTTTTATCAATTTGTGAAAGATGGCCTGCACAACAAATTATTATTATTATTATTATTATTATTATGTGACATGAGGTTTCATTAAATTTTACAATATTATTTAATGGATGGTATGAAATTAAATTATTATTTTAATCGAAACCCTAGCTTTATAAATATTCTATTATTTCTATTGTGTAGGGTATCCAAAAATAAATCTTTGTAATCCAAATAGAGAATTGTTGTACCCAATGAATTATCTCTTGAATCCTCCCTCTCCCTCCATCTCAAGAATGGGAAATTCAAGAGATATTTCTTCAAGACCGAAGAACGATCGATCAAGAATGAATAACAAAAGACATTTGATTCGCCGTGATAGCACCTAAAGATCGAGTTTCTTTGCTTAGAGATATAGGAGAACATGTTGATCACTGATATAGGGATTCTATCATTGGATCCACAAAGAATAATGAATGAAATCCAATAGTGTCTTTTTCAAATGATCAATATTCCTCAAAAAATAATGTTCCTAAGCCTGTATAATTTATTTCTTACAATATTAATAAATTAATTATAAATTTGATGTGTAATATCATTTCTCATTGTTTTGGGAAACTATAATATGAATATAAAATTTGATATATCTCTCACCACTATAGGATTCTGCTACACCTAGAACCAACAAGTGATATTAGAGGGAGTTTACGTTTAAATTTATAATTATTTATTTTATTTTTGATCTATGAACAATTGTGGTTTGATTTTCATTTAATATTATTATTTCTTTAATAAAATTTATATTAACGTGGTTTGAAATATTAATAATTATTTATTCAGATATTCATGTTATTAAAGGTTTAATAACACATGAATAATGATTGGATATTCCATTGAGAAACTACCAATTGTTTGGCCGGTAAGATAGGGTTACATGGTGTGTACTCAGAAGTACACGATATTCACCCTATTGCACTGCTTATAGATGCACCAAGGGATACGTGGTGAACCATGAAATAATTACATGTGGTGTATTCTATGTTTTTACTAGCCAACCTGGCACATGGTTTTCAGATTACACAACATGTATTGGTGTACATTCCATGTTGTCTACATGGGTTAGCAGTTTAAACCGTGCAATCCATGTGGTCATTATAAATGGTTAGAAATGTGTGAGACTTCCAACCTAGGGAATTCATGATATGAAAAATGTGTATTCTGTGTACATAGTGTGTGGTTCATCAAATCCCATATTCGAAGAACATGCTGATCCACTTAGTGAGAAAACATACACATGGATCAAAGAGATACATAGTGTGTAGCTAGCCTATGCACACCACGTAGTCCACCAAGACATAGGTCAATGACCCAAGCATGCATCTTGGACACATAGAAAGTAGAACACATGGAATGCAACTGATTTGTACATGTCATGTAGCCCAGATGAGGTACACACTACAGACCCAGGTATGTACCCTAAATACATGACAATCGAGATACACAGTGTGTATATGGATGTACATTCTATGTAGTATCCAATTAATAGACATAATTAAAAATTAAATTAAATTGAAAAATTGTAGCATTTAAACCTTATTTTATTGTTTGTCAAACCATTTTTTGTTTTGAAAATTTAATAGTTGTTTTAAATAATTTTAATTTCTCAATTAATTTATTGTAATAAATATATATCATCATCAACGATTACATTTTTATTGAATGAAAATAAAGAGACAAGCAAGAAGGGAGAAAAGGTCTTAGGGGGCCTAAAATAATGAAGGCCAAGGGAATCCCCTCATATAAATGGCATGCTCTCAGGTTTAAAGAAAGAAATGTTGAGCGAGCTGGTGACTTCAAGGATTTGGTCAGGTTGAGAGGCTAAATGATCTGAAACTTTATTCCCTTCATGCTAGGTATGATTAACCTTAATATCATTGCTAATGAGAGCTCTACATTTTCTCGTGATGTAAGATATCGACCACAGGGTTCGATCTTTACCCGGAAGGGAGCTGTGAATGATCATTGAATCAATATCCACATGAGATAACCTGATGTTCTTATGGATTCTTAGAATGATTCCATACATCAATGCTTTGGCCTCGACCTAAATGCTAGTACCATTCCTGTAGTGGGCCTTAAAGGCTAGAATCAGACTCCCCCTTTGGCCCCGCACGACCCCTCTACCCCAAGCAATGCCCTCTTTGCAGGAACTGTCCATATTTAGCTTGAATCCAACCTCCGGGGGAAACCATCTCACCCACTATCCTTGAAATCTGAAGTGGTGGGGGATGAGCCACTGTGGTAGAAACACAAAGTGTCATAAGAGAAGTCGCTTCCTCCCAGTTTTTGAAAAAAGGCACCAGGCCTGCTAGAAATCTTCAGATTCTTACGATGATGGAACTCCCTGAAGAAGGAAGCCCCTCATACCTCACCCTATTCCTTTCTTTACAGAGACACCAACATGTAGCATTGAGAAGAATGGAACAATCCCTCCTTTCCATGCCCAGTTTTTACGTCCCCTAAACCCATCTCTCTAAGAAGGGTTCATCACAGTGAACCAGGGAAGAGTACGTTGTGAACTCGCTGAAGAAATTATACAGCTCTTGAGCCCAGTCTCCCTCAAAGAATATGTGATTAGAATCCTCCTCTCACTTACTACTACAAAAGTGGAAACAAGACACAGAACTTATTCCCGGTTTTTTGATAATGTTTTCTGAAGGAATGGTGTGATTTCTGATCTACCGGATGAGAAAGAAGTATTTGGAAGGAATCTTATTACACCACACCTCCTCGCTCCATCTAATTCCTTGATACTGGGGGAAATAAATCATGTGATAGTACTTTGTATTGAAGTTACCCACTATAGATGGAGTAAAGACGCATTTATCAGGTTCTGAATTGATGAGAATAGTATTGAACACCTATGTTCTCTTCCCATCCAAGGCCATCGAAATAAAGTCAGGATATTGAATCGCTTCCCTGAAGTAGATTGTGAGTGCAGGGCATCCCGGATACCCTACTTTTTATCCAGCCTATTGGCCGAACTAGAAGTTAATGTTCCCCTACCCTACGATCCATTGTGAGTGCTGTTGAAGAGTCATGATGATGGAGATAATCGAAGACCACAGAGGATAACCAATCGCAGACTCGGTTCCCACATTACCTCCCCTTCTACAGTTCATGGTCTTTTACAAGGATATTTATGTAATCCCCTTTTAACAAATTTTTTATTTCCCCTCACCTACATGTGAGTCATAAATATATGTAATTAATGGAGTATCCTAAGAAACATAGAGGTGGTTCAAGATAGAAGCTTCATGATTCCAAATCAAGTGAAACACAAATAGATAGATAGAATTTTGTAACACTTTCCAAGACCCACAATAAGTGTTATTTACCCTAGGTAAAAGGTTGATTTAATATCCACTTATTAAATGAACCATTTGATAAAGATCATGAATGGGTCATTTAATTAATTAATTATTTATTTCTATGAAATTATCTATTTTATGGATGAAAGGCTATGATCATATTAATAATTTAATTAATGTGAAAATATAGAAATTAAATAAATGAATTATGTGTAAATGTTTTATCCAACATTGATAATTAATCAAGTAAAATCCACTTAATATTAACACGACATGTAAAGGATAAAACAAGATAAAATTTATGCATAATAAATTAAAATCCATTGATTAAATATTAATTCAGGCTTGGTCTTATATTACATGATTCATAATGATACTCAGTATAACTAAGTGTTTTAACAACCCTTTTTGAGACACTTACTTTTATAAAGGAAGTTATTATAAAGGTTTTTGGTTGATATAACCATTTTACATCAAGAGGGTTATCCCTGTCTAGTCTTAGAGTAATTTAGAGCTAAGTGTTGAGGTAATCCAATTCAAGATTTTGGGATAGGGTAGACCACTCAACAAATAAAGTAGATTCAAGCCCATAGTTATAAAATACATTCTTACCTAAATAGTTTCAAGTAGCTTGGTTAGCCCTTCTTGGTGTCATGCGAAGGTGAATATAGATCCTTGACACTAGAATGTCCTAGAAATATAAATTCTGAGTTTAAGGGTGAAGGATATTGAAACATGAAAAAATAATGGGAATTTAATAAAAAAATATTATTATTTCTCAAATTATTTTCAATCTATTAAAGTACTAAATATCTGTTTTAATTATTATAGAAAAATGAAAATTAAAACTATAAAAGAAGTAAATTCATTCCTTAACTTAGGGTATGTTTTTTAAAATAAAAATTTTCAGATGTGTTACAATCATTTATGAGATGCACTGTTATCAAAATTTTTTTATTTTGTTTTGGATTCCCCTATTACAATTATTCCACCACATATGTTGAGTAAAAGTGAAAGGGAAGCCTACTAGAGATATGTTGATGACGATTCTTATGTCTGTTGTATTTTATTATCAACTATGATCAGAGAGTAGATGATACAAAATAAAGACATGGATTATTACAAAATAATAACAAATCTCCATTATCTTGAGGAAGATAAGGAAAGGCTTGAAATAAATAAGATTTTCAATCCCCTATATTAGTGAAAACTGGAAGAAGGAAATCCATCTACTGATCAAGCTTTCAAAATGATGGGGTATATAGATCTATTATAAAAAATTGGGCTTCCACTTGGATAATAAATTATCCATTAATCTTATTTTATTTTCCTTACCACAAATATTATCCTTATTTTTCCAATATCAGATAAATAAAATGTTAAAGTCCCTCAGGAATTTTTTTTTCATACTTCACCAAGAAGATAAGGATTTTTTGAAACCTGGTACTCAACCCCTTATGGTGAAAAGTTTTAAAGATAAGACTGAAGATCCAATGGATAGTATAAAATCAAAATATTCTTGAAAATATACTTTAAATGGATAAAGGACTCAAAGTTAGAAGAATGAACATGAGTCTATTTGCTTCTCACGTGGAAAGAATGTACATTGGAAAATAAATTACAATAAATTGAAGAAGAAGTATCATCCACTTTAGGTATATTCATCAACTTTATATTCATAACTTTTATATTAAATTCTATATTCATACAATATACTTGTATTTAAATATTGTAAATGAGGAATAATAGAAGGGTTATTAAGTGAAGTAAAAAGGAGATGAGAAAGAGTGACTCATTTTTCATCCAAGGGGAGATCCCTACTTCCCATTTCTAAATTGATTGGTTCAAGTTGGTTATAAGTGGTTACAAAAAATTTCACTCAATATTAGGACAGAAAAATGAGACATTATTTAATATTCAGAATAAATGTTGTTATGGTACATTAAATTCAAAACTATTAGTTTAGAAACTGTTGAATCACTTATATCCATTGCAATGAATTATGAACATAAAATATAAGACTCTTACATAATTATGGAAAGATAATTATTTGTCAAATAAAACTAAATTTATTTGAATTATTTATTCCCTTCAATGTGTTTTTAGTCTCAACTGATCTATGGTACTAGATATATAATGAAACTACTTATCATGTTTTAGATAAAGAAACCTTTATACATAAAGGTATGCCACAAAGATTTTAATTTTGGATAAACATAGCCTTGTGAAGTATTTTAATTATGAAGGTAACTTCATATACTTCATGATATTCCTTTTAATAAATTTTAGAAATTCTCATGGAAGTAAATGGGTGCACTTGGTAAAGATAGATGAATCTTCGAGCTAGTTTGTCGGAGAGCACTTATCCAAGTAATCATTGATCAGACATATTAATTAAAGGTTATCCCAAAATCACATTTCCTTATATACATTAATGATTTAATTATATTGAAGGTAATATTAATGATGAGTATTATATATATTGATAATATTCTATTGTACCATTCAAAACATATTTTGTAAATAGAGGTGAAACTAATAACCATATGAAATCTATATTATCTAATGGATTTGATATCAATTACTATATGATAAAAATATATTAGGAAACTAAAATAAGTTTTTGTTGAAAACCATTTGTTAAAAGATAGTCTTAGCTACACATAAACATTGAAACACTAGGTTCATCGATGTTAATGATCCTATATCCACTAAGTATATTAAAATCTAGTCAAGATCGATTATATTTCAATAAAGGATGCTTATCTCCTGGAATATAGTTGTAGCATACTTAAATTTTATGGTTTAAGGATATAGATACACATAATTTAGTATAGTAATATTGAACTCCATGGAGCTTAGTGATAGGATTAGTAATAGAGACACATATTTTATAGGAATTGATAACGAAATAGGTGTTTTCTGTGCATCGTAGTAGGTGATACATGTATTATTCATTCAGAATAATGATTTCTATAAAGAAGTAGTAAATGGTAATATTTTATGATCACAAAGTAAATAAAAAATCAATTAATGGACTCCCTGTATCAAGATTAGGGATTCTTTAACATCCACGACCCGGAAGCCACTAAACTGATGCTCCGAACTGTGTGGTTACATGACCTTAAGCGTGCCTCCCCGTATGCCAAAGATTGCCGAATAGCAGCAGGGGTCTATGTAGTCACGTTGGGAGACTATACCCCCTTTTTATCAGAGTAAGCCACAACTGAATAACCAGATAGCGGAAAAAATAACCAACAACAAGGAACATGTATAACAACCAATTCCAAATAACAATAAATATGCCATGTCATACTAAAAGTGCATGAGTGAACAAAAACACAAAACAAAGAGACAACCAGAATCCCCAAAATAGTCCCGACTCCAAGTCCATATCCTCCACCAAGTGCTACCAATGTCCACTCACTATCTAGCAAGGACCTTTTCCCTTTTCCTGACCTTCAAACATGAAGTCTGCTCAGGTACCCAACGACGTCCCGAGCAGGGTGTGAGTACAACTCAGTAGGCTACCAGCAACGGTGTCTACAAAATATCCAGTAAAAAAAGGTAGTGTATGGAAAATAAATATGAATGATAATTGCCAACTATTATTTAAGGTACCCTTAACTAGTTTAGATTCAAGTCATTGCCACTTCCATTACCATTCATTACACACCCATTATCACCATTTACCATTTCATCACATTTACTTGGGTTAATCACATACATTATGTTACATGGGTCTAAGGCAACAATCACATGCAAGAGGGTAAACACATCGTTATCCTATCTCACAAGGAAAAACCCCTCATAGAAACCATAACCTCACCTCAAAGCCTCAGTCCTGGTGGATGCAACCATTAGGAGAATAAACCCTCAGTCCCCTTTCATAACCCGTGCATTTAGGGTAGAGCTTAGAACCTCAGTCTTAGCTCGACCCGTGTGCATAGATCCTCATGTCATACCCCACTCTACAAAGCCATGTGCACATGCTTATATATAAGTTACCATCAACCATCCAAACCATTTCCCTTCGGCAAACATTATTCACAACAACCCACATGGGAATCCACATCATGCCTTAACCCATTAACACATTACCTTTTCACATCATTTATCCATTCACCCAATTCCCATGTGTTATGGCTATCTAACTAAGTATTCAACATTAAACCCATAATCTATCCCATTATGGTCTTTAATTGGTTTACACATTAACCCATTTAAACCGTTCATCATTCCAATGAATCAACCATTTAACCCATTCCACTTTAACCCTTAGGTTATTGCCAAGTCTAGGTGCATCACCTAACTTCTATCCCAAGTTCAACCAATCATTACAATATATTTATCAAGGGATCTACAATTCATTACACAAGCTCACTTGTTTAATATCAATCCCAAAATCCAGGAAAAGCCGGCACATCCCATGGATGGCCCAAATTAGGTCAAGTCCATCCCAACACATCCCACGAGGATCATGAGGGTTCCCATTTACCATTTTAAGCATCATTATTACAAAAAATTCCAAGGTTATTCAAAACATAACCAAAGGAAATCAAGAACACAACTAAACATGCACAAAAACCCAAAAACTATGAGATATCACTTGTAGACCACCTACCCCAAAACCACAGTTGAACGCACTCTCAATCGAGTCCTTATACCTCGATCCAACCAACCTTTGGAGCTTCAACCTAAAACTCAACCAAAAGTTAGGGTTTTAGAGCTTCGAAACGAGGGGGAGAGAAGATATAAACCCTAAACCAAAAAGAGAAGCAAGGATGGGATTGGCCTTACCCGAAGCTTCGATCTGCAACCAACAACACAAAAAACTCCATAGAATCGAAGGAGATCGGTCTCTTGGAGCCATTGGGTGATTTGGTTCATGCCTAGGGTGAAGAGGGAGGAAATGAGAGGAAATCCTGAGTGGGGTTTAAAAGCCCGGAGTGGAAAACTTATAATTTTTCCCAACATTAAGTGGCCTCATGGTTTTTCCGCACTGTTTGGAAAACCGTGAGCAAACCGTGCACATGACACTGCATGGAGGAGGAGGGGTCGCACGATCTAGCCTGGGCAGGCCGCACGGTTTACCTGGCCGTGCGCAGGCCATGTACCCTGGCCTGTCTTGCCCAGATTTCCTTTCTTCCATGCCCCGAGCCCCCAGAACACCC
Source organism: Viscum album (assembly GCA_963277665.1). NCBI lineage: Eukaryota > Viridiplantae > Streptophyta > Magnoliopsida > Santalales > Viscaceae > Viscum > Viscum album. Next base: position 307,264,103 of record OY728136.1, read on the forward strand.
TCAAGGCCTCTCACACTTTCAGGAAACATTTTTAAGACCCAAAACAAAGGGTTCAACCCAAAATACAACAAAAAAATACCTTTCCAAAAACTGAGGTCTTACAACCTCCCCTCCTTATAACGGCTCGTCCCCGAGCCGAGTTTCCAAGCCTCGTTGATCCACTGAAGAGAAGAGTTCAGGCCATTGAGCCCGCATATCTGATTCCCGCTCCCAAGTTTCTTCTTGAAATTTCCCATGCTGCCATAGTACTCACACTAATGGCACAACCTTGCCTTGCCAGAACTTTTCACTATGATCCACCACACGAACCAGATGCTCCTCAAAGGATGCATCAACCTCAAGCTCCACATCCTCAACATCAACCACGTGAAATGGGTCTGGGTGATACCGTCGAAGATGCGACACATGAAACACATCATGCATCCCACCATACCGTTGTGGAAGAGCCAATCGGTAAGACACTAGTCCGATCATGTCCACAATCTCAAAAGGTCCCACATACCTGGGCGCTAACTTACCCCGATTTCATATCCAACGGTAAACCAACCTTGGAGACACCCGAAGGAACACTTTATCACCCACCCCAAACTCAAGAGTTCTACGCCGCCGATCTTCATACTACTTCTGCCTACTCTGATCTGTATCCATTCGCTTCCTGATCAACTTAACTCTCTCTGAAGTCTCCTGCACGAGACTTGGTCCCAACAACTCAGATTCACCGGCCTTTAGCCAACACAACAGAGATCTACATGGCCTCCCATAAAGTGCCTCAAATGGTTCCATCTGAAACATAGCCTGAAAACTGTTATTGTAGGAAAACTCAACCAACGATAGGTGTCTCTCCCAAGAACCACCAAAGTCTAAGACACAAGCTCTTAACATGTCTTCCAAAACGTGGATCGTACGTTCCGACTGCCCGTCCATCTGCGGGTTGAAATCCGTACTCAAAAACACCTGCATACCAAGCGCCTTCTACAAACCTTACCAGAAACGCGATGTGAAATGTGGATATCGGTCCGAAACTATGGTCTGCGGCACACCATGAAACCGCACTATTTCCCGAACATACAGCTCACCCAATTGGTCGACTGTATGGGTCTCCTAAATCAGTAAGAAATGAGTCACTTTCGTTAACCGATCCACAACCACCCATATTGAATCATTCTTATGTGGTTTCCTCAGAAGACCCACTAAAAAATACATCGTTACATCATCCCACTTCCATTCTGGAATGGGAAATGGATGCAACAAACCACCTGGGTGCTGATGCTCGGCCTTCACCTACTGACCGGTAAGACACCGTGCCACAAAGCCCACAACTTCCTTCTTCATTCCAGGCCACCAAAACTGCCTTTGTAGATCACGGTACATCTTGGTCAAACTAGGATGCACTGCCCAGTTTGATGCATGGGACTCACACATCAACTCCTCCCGACACACTTTGGCATAACCACACGATCTGGAACACGAACAACACCGTCCACACCGGCAGCCCAACTAGAAGGTAGCTCCCCACCTTTAAGATTTTCCTTCATGATCAAACACTCAAGATCATCAATCTGAACTTCTTTAACTCAACTCAAAAGAATCGACTCTATCACTAAGGAAGCAAGAGTGACCTGACCACTCTCCTCTGGCACCTCCAGGTACATTTTTTCAAACAAATCAATCACCTTCCACTCGGTGTTGGACTCCTGAATCATCTAATTATGAACTTTCCTGCTCAGAGCATCAGAAACACTATTTCACTTTCCCAGCATATACACCAAATCAAAGTCAAAAGACTGGAGATATTCAACCCATATTCGCTGCCGAAGATTTAGATCTCATTGTGAGAAGATGCACTTTAAACTCTTACTAAAAATTAATTTTTTTATCAAACACTTTGAGGGAAAGTGAGTACCGCAACGTCCAACATAACAACCAAAATACAACCAAAATAGAGAAAACCTGAAAACCGGAGTTGTCCCTCCCCAGCAATTGCATCGTGATTATAAGACTTCACCAAAGCATGTCAAATGGAAAGAATCCCGTGAAAAAGCGCGGGCCTGGTACCGATGGAAAAGCCATACCCTCTTAGTCATCCCAATACAAATGACATGCACTAATGAAGCCTTTATGCTCTGGTCCCCATCTGAAACAACTCCAAAATCCACCACAAAACCAAATATAGGAAAGAACCGAGAGCAGACATCTCTAACAATAAAACCCTCCAAATAACCCACCAAACATCAACTTAAATAGATACATTAAAAAAGAAATTAAGATTACCAAGATCTGCTTCACTAAACAACTTCCAGGATAAGGTTGAAACTTGGGTGTCGGTGACCTCAGTTATTCTCTTTTCAAATTCCGAAGCCAGCTGATCCCATACCTGAATGTACTCCTCGATGAAAATATTCCCTTTATTGAAGCCCCCACCAGAATTATATCTTGCTTGTCAATCCATAAGTATTTATCTTTGTTCAGAGACATTATTAGTGGCCTCCCCATCATTTTAGATGCCTCCTATTCATTATCATTAAGCAGTAAGACCTTCTCAATCACCTCTTCCTCAGAGCTAAGAAGCAATTTAGAGGATTGAACTCCCTGGTCCTCTGTTCTCTAACTGCTCAAAACCTCAGCAGCCATTTTCATTTCGTTAGAATTTTTCGTAGATCGGGTCTCCAGAGGAGGATGTAAAGAGGAGTAGTCCTTCATCCCTTTTCTCTACTTAATACTCTTATTACTTCCTGGGTTTAAATATCCATCAACCAATAGTTCGAGTTCACTTTCATTAGGATCCTTCTCGGATACCCCGTCATGATGAACCCGAGTATTTAGGTCCAAACTCAAACCAACCTCGGAAAGGATTCCAAATGAGTTGCTCAAGTGAATGGAGGTCTGAATCAAAAAGTTTGTCCCCCCTGCTTTCCCAGTTCCAGTTTGATTCGTAGCATCCACAGAAGCTCCTTGTCTCCCCTTACACACATCACCACTGTCCGACAATACCACCTCAGTGTCAGGAGTGACTGGGAAAACCTCCTCCCCGCATGCCATAACCTCTGTACTCCCATTCCACTGATTTTCCATTTGAGGAGCCTCGATCAGAACAGGACCATTGTCCTGCAGTTCACAGGAGGGTCCAACCAAATCCTACTTCATCCCGCAGAACACTTCAGACACGAGCAGAATATTTTGAGAAACAAAAGCCTTCTTCACTCGATCCGTGTAAGAAATCCCCTCAACAGACGCATTGCCTTACACTGGATCATTTTTGAGATGCTCCTCCTCCACCTCTTGAAGCAATTGGGATCCCCGACCTCCCCCTTTAGTAACCTCTATTGATAGTCCCATGCCAACCTTCTCACATTATGGAACTTTTCCCTTCCTTCCATCCTCCGACCTTCCCCTGGACGGAGCACCCTGATGGAAAGCCTCCATAGAATGACCCAGCCTCTTGCACTTTGAGTAGGATTCGCAGCCAAATACCTAGTCTCTCTACTTTGCAGACCCCTGACGGAAAACATCATAGGAATGACCCAAACTCTTACAGGAAGAAGAAAAATTGACCCAGTTTTCATAAATCACCCGCTGCTTACACCGATATTCCTCACCGATTGTAATCCAAACATACTCAAACGGAATTAGGTAAGGGTCTAGTTCCACACACACTCATGGATTGACCGGGTGGAAAACTGCCTCAGTTTGACTATCGGAACACAAGAATCAACCGAACAGATTACCAATCTTCCTGATAATGGATGGATTTTGAAACGGTAAAGGCAGATTTGGAAAACTAACCCAAACCACAGAAGAAGGTGGATCCCACTTCATGTGAAAATCAAAATACCAGTGGAAAAGAAAGAAACGAAAACCATCGATGATACGGGGGCCACTAGACCATGCTTTGATGAGGTCCATTTTGGAAGAAAAAAGAATCATGAAATGCTGATTGTCAAGCAGACCCACTGTCACCCTCTCATGAAGGTCCCAAGCGCCGAAGACGAACCTGTTCAAGGTCATGATTGGGATAGTTCCACTCATGGGGTCTCAACTGACTTGACCCATAAGCCACAACTTGACCATCCTGCATCAACACAACCCCAAGTCTGATTCCAGACACATCACAAAACACGATGTACTTCTTACCCGGTTTAGGTAAGATCAAGATAGGTGTGGTCGTCAACCACTTCTTCAACTCTTGAAAGGAATTATCACAAGCCTTAGACCACTCGAACCTAATTCCCTTCTTGTTCAAGACCGGAAGTGGTTCTTCCAAGCGAGAGAAATCTTGAATGAACCTTCGGTAATACCCAGCCAAACCCAGAAAACTCTGAACATCAGAAACACTCTTGGGATGCTCTCAAGATACAACTGCCTGCACTTTCTTTGGATCCACTGACACACCTACCTCCGAGATGATGTGACCCAGAAAATGTACCTCACCTATCTAGAATTGACACTTGGATAACTTGGCATATAGCAGATGCTCTCTTAGCATACCCAAGATGATGTCAAGATGTTGGGCATGATCGTCGTGAGTTTTCGAGTACACTAAGATATCATCAACAAAGACAACCACAAACCGATCTAGATAGGGATGAAAGATCCTATTCATCAAATCCATAAACACTTCCAGTGCATTGGTCAAGCTGAAAGGCATTACCACAAACTCAAACAACCCGTACCGACTCCAGAAAGCTGTCCACGATATGTTGGAAGACCTCACCCTCAACTGGTGATAACCCGACCTCAGATCAATCATATAAAACACTGATGCAACCCTCAACTAATCAAACAGGTCATCAATTCTAGGAAGAGGGTATCGATTTTTCACAGTCATCTGATTCAACTTTCGATAGTCAACACACAGCCTTAATGACCCATCGACCTTCTTTGCAAAAAGCACGGGAGATCCCCAAGGAGACGTACTAGGATGGATAAATCACTTACGCTCCAACTCCTCAAGCTGAACCTTCAGTTCCTAGAGTTCTGTCAGTGCCATTTGGTGTGGCAGAATAGAAACTGGCTCCACTCCCGGCAGCAACTTGATCGTGAACTCGACATCCCTCTAGGGTGGTAACCCTGAGAAATCCTCAAGAAACACATCCTGAAACCGATCCACCATAGGAGGGAAAATAGATTTCCCCCCTCTTTCATTGTCATCAAGCATGAGACATTCCACTTGAGCTGTGAGTCCACTCAACCGCTGACCAATCAGTCCTACACGCGCTGCTCGAACATCCCATTCTCCACGGTGGACATAAGTGTCACCATCAAGTGACCTAAATGATACTGTGCGACGATAACAGTGTAAAGACCTATAAATTTCAAGGATTTTTTTAAATTCTTTGGGATTTTACAAGTACGCAGTTTCTAACGGCACCTGATTCCGAGGCCCGGTGTGCCCGGAATCAATTTCTGAAGTTTAGCACGGGTACGTTCAGTGAAAAAATGAGCAAGTTTTTCTATCTTTTGAACCAGTGCTCGGAATTGAAATCTGAGGCCACCGATGAAACTGTAGCACCGGTAATTGATTAAGAGGACCTTTACTGTAGATACGTTTGCATGGGAGAAGGAGTTAAATTTTGTGGTTTAAATAAGAAGTGAATAAAAAATTATGGAACAATTTTTATTCTTTATCTTAGGAGGTTATATCCAACATGGGGTAGTTAGGATGGGACCCAAAAACACCTAACTACCCATGTGAGGATAATTGTGAGGTGGGTCCCACATGATCCCCAACCATTCAAATTCCCTAAACCCCTTAAACCTCCCATTAAACTTTTTTTAATATTGACAACCCCTTGTATTTATTGGAGTGACTTTTCCTCTCCTCTCTCTCCCTCATTTAAAGTTGCTAACCTTTCACCTAATTAATTAGACAACTCATGGTTTAATTAATTAAGTGAATTGAAATTTTAATTTTTTAATTTTGAATGCTTGGAAAAATAAAATAAAATAAGAGGAAGCCTTATTTTATTTTGGGGGATAGATTTGTTGTTTGAGGAGATTTGGGAGAACTCTAGCTTTATTTTAAGAACTTCATCCTTTCGTGAAGAACTTCATCCTCCCGCAAATAACATCACCTCTTCGACGAAGAACACCATCACCACAAGGAAAGACAATGTGCCTTTCCTTCTTATCTCAGCAGCTAGTGTGAGACACCATACCCTCCTTGGATGCACGCCAACACCGTCTACGAATCCTCACCCGCGACGCCATCTTCCGCGATGCTGGAAAATGACATCGTTTATTGAGGTAGGGGTGTGTTTTGATTGAGCAACGTTGGTTTTCCATCCATGTTGTTGTTTCTCATAAAACCACTTGATATCAGACTAATGTGGAAGGAACCAGACCAAACTAACACTGTTCGATTCCTCTGCCGTTCTTGTTGTTGTATGGTATTCTCCTACCATTCTTTGAGCGGTGAATCAAGTCATGCTTTCGGAGCCGACCAGAGGCCTTAAAACATAGAAAAAGGCTGCATAGCATCGAGGATACCTAGAAGTGGAAGTTTCATAGCAAGCGGATCATCGGATCAAAGAACAGACACCTTGGGAGGCGTGTTGTCAAAAGGTGTCATTTCTGGAAAATTCCAAAATACACGGTGTGTACTCCATAAGCACACGCCGTGTAGTACAAGCATACTGTGGCTTCCGTTTCGGACGTTAGAAAAGTAGTACACGGCGTGTGACTCTAGACACATGGCGTGTACTCTCCACCCTATTTGATAGAGGAGACTTCAATGGACATGGCGTGTATTCAGGGAAAATACACGGACACAGACAGCAATACACGGCCAAGTAACACGTCATGTATTCTCTTCATAGAAAGGAAGAAGTGGCTTCGCGAGGCTCGGTGTGTAATCTGGGAGATACACGGGCATGGGAAGAACTACATGGCCAAGAGGAATGACGTGTACTACCTTCACCATGGCAGAAGCAGCTTCGTGATGACTCGGCGTGTATTCAGGAAATACACGGACACGGGGTGGAGTACACGGGCATGTACCCACCACATGGCCAGGCATGGCCAGCGCACATTGAACCGACCCTAGAGGTTTATACACAGCGTGTAACCATACTACACGTTGTGTACTTACTTATATACAAGACCAGCCCTACGACACGGGCCGTATCACACGGGCAGTACCCGGTGTCTGATGACACGACATGTATTTCTTACCTACACACCGTGTAATTTAGGAAAATGGATTGGTCGTCTTGTTCTCCGTGACTTGGGAATGTTTTTCTTGGTTTTTCACCTATGACATGGGACTGAACTACAAGATACAACAACTCTGGTCTTCATGATAGTTGATGTATTAATCTTTGACTCAAGGAGCGGACCCTCCAGAAATCGAGCGTGCTGTGTGCGGGAACCCTAGAGATGGTTGCGACTGCAACGAAGATGATGAATGTACTTGGATACTCCGTGGGTTCGGCTGCGAGGAATACTATACTTGGATCCTCCATGGTTTTGGCAGAGATGACGACTGTACTTGGATCCTCCGTGGGTTTTGCAGCGATGAAAATTGTACTTGGATCCTACGTGGGTTCAGAAACGATGGTTACTATACATGAATCCTACGTGGGTTCAGCAGTGATGACTTCTATACTTGCATCCTACGTGGGTTTGGTAGGAGAGATGATTCAGAGGCTACATCTATCATCTCCACCCCTCTTCGTGAGTAGTATACCTGTGTGAGCTGAGTCTTGAATTTCAATCATTATCATTGATGTGGTTGACTTGCCTTCCTGTGTAGATTGGGTTGTGCTTTCCTGTGTGGAATGGGTTATACTTTTTTGTGTGGACTGGGTTTTACTTGGGCTCGTGAGTTGAAGAAAAACCGGAATTGATGACTTAGGTATATGTATGGGCATATACCTAATTAGAGTTTGTTGATACTTCGTGTTTGTATATTTCCTTTGTGGTATATCCTTTGTGGATTCTGGGAGGCCTTTGGGGGTCTCGGGGTCCCTACTGAGTATCATATACTCACCCCTGCACGGGCTATGCCCGCACTACGTTGTGTTGGTTGCATATGACGGGCATCACTGATCGTGGTTGAGGCTTGTATAGAGGGATGGTATATGGAGGTGGACTATCAGGTGGGACGTATACGGAGCAAACGGACGGATTCGAGGAGCTGAGGAGACCATCTGTACCCACCCTTCAGGTGGGATTCCCAGAGGATGTCTCGGTGGATGCTGCTTTAATTTTCAGTTGTTGTACTTCACTTTTCTCAGTTGTAATGTACTATCAGTTGGGTTTGTATACTGGCCCATTTACTTTCCAGCACTTACTTTTGTACTCAGTTTACTTAGTGTTTACTTCAGCTTGTGTACTATATTGTTTTTGTTTTCTTATATAAAGGTAATGCCTTCCCTTTTTATCCGGATTTACGCCTTTGGTGCTAGTCGCCAGCCCCTAGCCTATAGAAGATGGGCTTGGGGTAGTCACGACCCGAGCCCCGAGGACGGGTCATGACAAACAATGTATGTATGCCCGATATAACACCCACCAATCCATTCCCAAGATTAGGTCAAACCCTGACATATCGAGAATGAAAAAATCCCATAGAAAATGATACTCACCAGCTTTCAAGGAACATCCCTTGCACTTCATGATATCCTCAACCCGAACCCCCAATGGAGTGTCAATTGACATAAACCCACACACCCTCTCCACAGGTAAACCCAGTGCTACCACAAGTTGAGCAGAGATAAAAGAATGTGTGGAACCTGTGTCAAACAACGCACTAGAAAAAGTAGATACTACAAGGATCGTACCTCGAAGAGTCGATGGTCCAGCCTCACCATCACCAGCCACAAACTGAACTTCCTGAAGCTGACTTTCCCCTCTAACCTAGGCTCCAGCCAGAACGCCATGTGCTGCACTGCCCTGCTGGCGTGAGTGATCTTGCCCTGGAGTTCCACGTCCACCGCCCCTACTAGTACAACCCGTGGAGCTCCAACTGCATGCATGATAGAAGGAAACTGATACCCTTCCCGTATCTAGCACATGGCTTCCACAATCATGCTCACTCACCTGTCGAGGGTTCCTGTAGAACCTTTGCACATGCCCCATCCTTCCGCACGAACGACACTCAACTAGAGGTTGAGGACACTGACCACGCATATGCCCCAGCCTACTGTACTGATAGAAAAACAACTGATTTACACTATGAGAGTCTTACCCTCTCTTCCAGCTAGTTTTCACACTTCCACCATGCTTGGAGATCTCATGGCATCACTTTCGACCTTTGGTAGCTGCACCACTTGTCTGTCCCACTGACACCACAAGCCCACTACCCGAAGCTCCCTTCAGGTTTCCTTATGAGATCAGTGCCTGATCTACTACCTCTGTGAACCTCTTTAAGTAGAAGATGTTTACTTGATACCTGATATCATGTCTCATCACATCCTGGAAATGCCTTGCTACTGCTGCCTCATCCCCTGCTAACACTGGGACAAAGCGTCTCAAATCAGTGAAGTGACTAGCATAATCCATCACCGATAGCGATCCCTGAGTCAGGCTCATAAACTCTGCAGCCCGCTCCTATCTCAAGGTATCTGGGTATAAATGCTATAGAAACTTTTCCTGAAAAACCTTCCACGACATTCCCTTAGCCTGGTCAATTTGAGCCTAAATGTCCCACCAACGCCTCGCCTGGCCTCACAACATATAAGCGACCAACTTCACCCTATTTTCGACAAGGGTGTCTAGATGATCTAGTATCTTCTGGATAGACTCTAAACAGAACTCCGCTGCCTCTGTCCCACCCTCTCCAGTGAAAGTCGGAGGGTTCTGCAGCTGGAACTCCCTGGTCAGCTCAAACATACTCGGTGCAACCCGCCTTGGGTCCCGATCCATCATCTACATAAGGCAATCCAAGTTCTCTCGAAACTAGTCTTCTCTATTTTCATTGATCTCCACATTTTCTTGTTCCTATACTGGAGGAGTGTTCTCAAAAACATCCTATCATTTCCCAACGGGTAATCGACATTGTGGTGGCAGTTCTCTACAATGCCAAGTATAAGATTTTAGAACGCATACCACAAAACATTCACGACTTTATCAAAATCTCTTTACTAGCTAAAACAACCCAATCTTTATACACTAACCCAAAAACAGTTTCCAAATTTGTTTCAAACCCTATTACTCCATGAAACATCATTTACCCACTGGTTCTATTTCATTCTTCTCATTATTTCTTGGTTTCATGAAATGCATGATGCATCCTACTTTCCTGCCTCATACACCCACCTCGTGCCTGTGTCTAACACAATGTATGTCACCTATCTCCCTAGGTTCCTATAATGATGCATGAATGGAAATCCTCATGCCGTTAAGGCCAAGATCCAAATATCATAAAATAGTCACATCAAACCACATGTGTTACGCCCAACAGTGAAATATCATCAACTGTAACAACACACAACCAAGAACAAAAATTCCCACCCAGGGTGACTTGGGTTTCCCCCGTACCTGGGTTAACTACTCCCAAGAACGAGTTCATTACCATTGCCTGACACATCTTAACCCTTGGCTACCAATCCCATATAACAATACCTCTGAGAAGAAGAATAAGAACCTCCCTCTAATACCACTTTGTAACGTCCCCGACCTGAAAGCCACTAAACCGGTGCTCCGAGCCAGGTGGTTACATGACCTTAAGAGCGCCTACCCGTACGACAAAGGTTGCCGACTAGTAGCGGGGGTCTATGAAGTCAAGTGGGGAGACCATACCCCCTTTTTATTAGAGTAATCCACAATAGAATTACCAGATAGCAGAAAAAATAACCAACAACAAGGAATATGTATAACAACCAATTCCAAATAACAATAAATATGCCATGTCATACTACAAGTGCGCGAGTGAACAAAAGCCCAAAAAAAAGACATGGCCAGAATCCCCAAAATGGGCCCAACTCCAAGTCCAGATCCTCCACCAAGTGCTACCCATGTCCACTAACTATCTATAAAGGACCTTTTCCCTTCTCTTGACCTGAAAACATGAAGTCTTCTCGGGTACCCAATGGCGGACCAAGCAGGGTGTGAGTACAACTCAGTAGGCCACCACCTAGGGTGTCTACAAAATATCCAGTAAAATAGGTAGTGTATGAAAAATAAATATGACTAATAATTTCCAATGATTATTTAAGGTACCCTTAACCAGTTTAGATCCAAGTCATTTCCACTTCCATTACCATTCATTACACACCCATTATCACCATTTACCATTTCATCACATTTCCTTGGGTTAATCACATACATTATGTTACATGGGTCTAAGGCCAACAATCACATGCAACAGGGTAAACACATAATTATCCTATATCACTAGGACTAACCCCTCATAGAAACCATAACCTCACCTCGAAGCCTCAGTCCATGTGGATTCAACCTTTAGGAGAATATACCCTCAATCCCCTTTCCTAACCCATGCATTTTGGGTGGAGCTTGGAACCTCAGTCTTAGATCGACCCGTGGGCGTAGATCCTCATGTTATACCGCACTCTACGAAGCCATGTTCACATGCTTATATATAAGTAACCATCAACCATCCAAACCATTTCCCTTTGGTTACCACTATTAACAACAACCCACATGGGAATCCACATCATGCCTTAACCCATTAACACATTACCATTTCACATCATTTAACTATTCACCCAATTCCCATGTGTTATGACTATCTCACTAAGCATTCAACATTAATCCCATAATCTATCCCATTATGGTCTTTAATCAGTTTACACATTAACCCATTTAACCCGTTCATCATTCCGATGAATCAACCATTTAACCCATTCCACTTTAACCCTTAGGTTATTGCCAAGTCTAGGTGCATCACCTAACTTCTATCCAAAGTTCAACCAATCATTCCAACATATTTACCAAGGTCTCTAAAATTCATTACACAAGGTCACTTGTTTAATATAAATCCCCAAATCTGGGAAAACCCAGCACATCCCATGGATGGCGCCAATTAGGTCAAGTCTATCCCAACACATCCCACAGGGATCGTGAGGGTTCCCATTTACCATTTTAAGCATCATTATTACCAAACATTCCAAGGTTATTCAAAACATAACCAAATGAAATAAATAACACAACTAAACATGCATAAACACCCAAAAACTACAGGATATCACTTGTAGACCACCTACCCCGAAACCACGGTTGAACGTACTCTCAATCGAGTCCTTAGACCTCGATCCAACCAACCTTTAGAGCTTCAACCTAAAATTCACCCAAAAGTTAGGTGAATATGAAATAAATCTAATATAATTTCATAGACATGTAGTTATAACTCTCTGAAAGTACTTTGAAAAGTAATAGTTGATGAGTTCCTACTTCCTAAAGAAAGGATAATACTAGTGATCAAGGGAATTGAACACTTATCTTTATTTAGTTCAAGTTTTTCTTGTATCACTAAGAAGCATATAGTAATATGAAAGAAAAACTTATTACATATAGTGGTTTTCATATGTATAATAATTGAGTATGTTAGGGCTTCTGATACAACTTAAGAAGAAGTTTATAAACATCTTGTTCCAATTTTGGGTTATACCAAAACAAATAGTTTTATCACTTGATGATAAATTTTGACTACAGATTTAGTCAGAATGTCAGAATTCTGACATGGGAACAAGAAGTGGATGCTTGATTAAATCACTACTTGAGGGATTTTCTCAATATAGTTATGTTGTAGTAAACAGATTCACCACACAGACTTGTGTCTTAACCAAACCTAGCCATGGAAGTGTGGTAGGACTAGAAACTATATCCATTCCCAATATAAGCAGGTTTAACACGTGATGATAGACTAATCAATTAGTTTTTCGCTCTAGTACAAGTGGAAGTTTGTTGGAGTTAGTTCCCTAAAACAAACTACTTTCTACTTTATATTACAAATATATTAAAAAAAGTTAATATCAATATATATATCTTATCACACATTGATATTTATTATTTATAACATTAATGTGATAATGTTATTAGGTATCTATCACATCGATAAGGTCATAGAAGTTCCCCTCTATATTGATAACTTTTATGTTCTATGAAAATATTCCAAAATATAGTTTTGTAGTTGGATAACATACTATGATGGAGAAAATAGTATGTAGACCGTATGGTGAGATTTATTCTAAGTGGATGAGGATTATTCTCATGAAGTTCTCACTTGGTAATCTCCGATATGGGAGATTATGAGAACATACACGCCGGTAGTAATTCCTCACATTTTTAAGTCATAGGAGATTCATATATGCGAACTCATGTAATGGTACATAGAATTTATGATTATCATTAATGCATGTCATGACTTACACACTTAGATTTATTGAACAAATTCATCATGAAATATATTGGCGGATTGTAGGGTATGTTGGGCATGTCATGATTAACATGTCATTAATGAATATGTAAAGGAAGGATTTTCCCTTCCAAGTTTATAAAAGTTGATATCTTAACCCTTTAAGTTTAATAGAACTATTGCATTAAATTATGTGGTCATGGTGAAATGATGTTTATTTCAGATGGTCAAAGAAATACCTATCAAGAATATAGGTTGGTGACATAAATGTGAAACCAGGTTGATGAGATATTTTGAAAAAGGGACTATATTTCATAGTGAGTGTTCATATGTGGTTTTCACCATTATGACATTATGCAATTTATTTTGGCTGACTTGACCCATTGCTAGATAGTAATCTTGTACTTTATGGAAGAACACCAAATTCCAATGAGAAATAATACAAGAGGGTCACAAATTACGTGTTTTCATTTTTCTCTATTAAATATATATTATTCTCAAGACTGATGAATAATGTTATTCAAGTATTATTGATCACATAAATTAAATAAAAGTTTATTCACTGATTTTTTAATAAAATATATTTATTTATTTTATTGAATATTTAATAAATATTTATTCATTGGTTTGTGAATGAAATATTTATTTATGAATAAAATATTTATTCGAGTATTCAATAAATATTGAGGAGTTAAAACGGACCAAGGCCGTGTCTTGTGATAAATAAATTTTTACAAGTCGATAAATATTATTTATCAATTTGTGCATGTTGGAATGCCCCCAAAAAATAATAATATTATTATAATTTGGAATGGGGTTTCATTGAAGGTTATAATATTATTTTAGGGCTAGTGTGAAATTAAATTGTTATTTTAACCTAAACCCTATCTCTATAAATAGACAATAATTTCTATTGTGTGGGGTATCAAAAGAATTATCAGTGAATTCGAAATAGAGAATTTTTGTGCACAATGAATTATCTCCATACTCCTTCCTATCTATCACTATAAATAATGAGGAATTCAATATATGTTTCTTTAGTACTGAATAATTAGTGATCAAGAACGAACAACAAGATAAATTCGATTCACCATGCCCAAACCCAATGATTAAGTGGAAATTCTAAGAGATTATAGGATCACTTATGGATTACTGCTAGAGGGATTCTATCCTTGGATCCTCATAGTGAAATAAAGGAAATATGAAAGGGTTTTTCTAATGATCAAAAATCATTAAAGAAGAAAGTTCTTAAGCCTGGGTAATTGCTTTCTTCCAATATAAATAAATAAATTATTAATTTGATGTTTGAGATCCTCACTTGAGGTTTCATGAAAATAAAACATTAAAATAAATTTTAATATATCACCCACTACTGCATGCTTCCGATTAACCTAGAACCAACACTTTATAGGGAATATATCCTTATATAAGTACTGATAAAAGTATATCAGATATGGGTCTCGGGCCTTAGGAAGGTGTCATATGTATCTTGTTTGTAATATGAATCAGATTCCTCATACTTTATTTTCTCTTGACCCACTGATGGATAGGAAAAGATAATTGAGCTCATGGGAATATTTCCCATAGGATTAGAAATCATTATAATATTAAGGACTTACACCAAGGTGTAATCCCAATTAGTATTAATTTATAATGATCATATGAGTTTATACTCATGATGCATGAAGAATGAAAAGATAATGAATATTGAATTTCGGCAAATAAGGGATTCCATGAAAAGAGGTGATGTGATATGAAGTATGCCAAGAGGGGTCTCCTCTAGAGGAAATATGATAGCATCAAAAGGTTATGTCTCAATATAATGTGTTTAAAGAAAATGTGGGGGATTAAACTTATGAGGATGGCCTTGTATAAATTCATTCCTTGTCTGTTGATAGTTGAGGAAGGATGAACACACTCATAGGATAATTTTTCCCTATAATCTAGAATGATTGGGTTATTACAATAAATGGAGTCCTATATAACATATTAATTCTTTATCCTATTAAGTATGAATATAGATGAATTTTAATGTTCTATTGAATATATTTTTATGACATGGGGACGCTCAGGGAAAATGAAAAAAGGTAAGCTCGTATTTGTTCACAGGGGTGAGGAAATCACATGACCCAGTAGGGGTCACGTGATCATGTAACCTCGAGTGGGTCACATGCTCATAAGTGAGAACATCACATTGAGTGAAATACTAGGGTTTCACATGGACTAGGGTTCATGGATGAGATTTGTTTATAAAAAATAACATGAGGATGGATACCTGAAAATAGGGGAATTACCAAGACTAATATACTGGGATTCATGAAGGAATCATGATAGTGGGGTCACATGATAGGGTCCCAAATGAACATTGGTGAAATTCTTGGGTTGAAATTATGGTCTATAGAAAATCATGAAGAGGCCTAGTTTGCATGATCATGAGTGGCTACATGGTTGGCCTGTCATTGAAAGCCTTTTAAAACCCATGGAATAGATAAGGTCACATGAATGAGGTTGAATGACATGGGGTTTATAAAAAGAAACCAAATTTACCTCTATTTAATAGACATATGTATACATAATTCGTTAGTACCTCCCTGAAATAAGGATCCCGTGATATAATTTTCTTTACAGTATATACATTGTTCTTCATGTGATTGATTCACACAACAATTCATGCTTCGAGAAGCCTAGGTGTCTCACATGATTTCACTTCTCTTTTATGTGAACAAGGCACATGGGTGGCCTAATATTTTCTATTCTTCACCTGATTGAGAGGGATATGTGGATGCTCTATTTTCCTTTATAAAACGAGTCACCCCCAATTGATAGTATCATTTTTTGGTTTGTCCACTGAGTATTTATAGAGGGGTTATCTCTAAATTTTTACATCCAAGAAATGTGATGTGTCTGATAAACACGCTTTATTATTGATCACATCAACTTACTCAGCCTTATATTTAATGCCACATCATAGTTTAAAACTCAAAAACTCTCAAATTTATCAAACTCATTCAACACCTAATAATATGGTGTCAAGGATTCACATGATCGGTTTCACATGATCAACTTTATAGTGGATACATGATCATAGAACACAACTGATTTTTTCATAGATGGGATCTTTTAACATCCCTCCATCTCCTCATTGGCTTACGAAGGCGGGGAGATGATACTTGGTCTTAAGTGACATCCCTAAGATTCAAAATGCTGACAATAAATGCTGAAGGGCTTCATTAAATAGGTGGGGAATATTTTCCATTAAATAATGAAATAACTAACCAACAATTAATAATAAAAAATACCACTATATGATACATGATAACCATGAAAGAAAAATCAACATTTCATATATAAAAATCATACTCAAATCAAGTTCCATAGCAGAAGACTAAAACATCAAAGTAAACAGTGGAAGGAAAACATATAAAACTCCAAGACAACCACAAGACTCCAAGATCCACATGCTCCATGCTCCAACTTCACCAAACAACCCATGTATCACAAGGAATTTCTAAAGACATGTGGTATTTTACCTTTTCCATGTATCGGTAGATGAAATATGAAAAATCACCAAAGTTCCAAAGTATGATGAGTACTAAAAATCAGTAGGTTTTCACTAATTAATTCCCTACTCACGCCACTAGGATAAAATAATTAACCCCATTCATATATAATTTTTTTTATATAAAACAATTTCCAAAAAATTTACAACGACATATAAAAAACTTTTTAAAATAGTTTTTAACTAAATATAAACAAATGATACATAAATAAATTTTCCAGAAAAAGATATATTCCAAGGAAATAACCAAATCATGCTTTAAAACCATTTCACAAGTTCCATTGGCATAACCATTTCATTCCACATATTCACAATACCAACCATGCATGTATCATTATAACAGTTTCATACAAATGAGCGGTTTCTCATTGATCTACCACGTCATCACAAGGTAATTATATCCCATGTTCTATTACACCTTTAGCACTGAGGACAATGCCATATTTCAACCAAGCCTCATAAATACAACATGAACACACTCCAAGTATTCCCAAAAACTATTCCAATCCCAACATGCCAAATCCATTTCAATATATCAATATTTTATTAAATTTTTTTTCCAACAACCATTTTAAAAATCTAGTAAATCCATATTTTAAAATCACATTTTCAAAATCAATAAACTAAATCACTATGTACAAAAGTTAACAAAAATTCCACAATTTCACCAAAAACCATAAATCATCACTAAATAGGATTTATATCATACTTTACACCATGATTTCATAATCAATTCCAAACATATAAACCAATTTGAAACAAATACAGTCAATTATAGCAAGAGGAGTCAAGAGTGAATCCACCTACCTCGAGAGTTTTGGAAAAAAATGATGAACGACATGAAAAACGTCACAAAAGTGGGATTAATCTCCACAGACCCACCTTAAATCTCTTCCCCTATCATAAAAAATCACAAATATAAACTTATTTGGCATCTAAAACCTTAGATATACCAATAGCGGGTGTAGATCTAAGAAAACTAGCTTAAGGGAAAAGTATATCTAAGAAAATGCATTAAGAACGATGAAGAACAACCACATACTATAAGAACCATGCTTCAATGCACCAAATGATGGATTCAGATCACATACAATTTTCTTGGTAGAGGTTATCCAACCTTTGAGAGACTAAAATAAAGACATAGGACTGAATAAGAGGAAAAAAAGTTGGTTAAAGTGTAAAATGAGTGAGATCCACTTCTTAAGGATCTAACTTTGAATTTGCACGCGGTTAGGAAAACCGTGCGATAACTGTTATCCTGATTATGTATTAAGAAATATCTTGCACAGTTGGATCACATAGATTCCAAAACATGTTTCGACCATGTCAAATATCTCCATCTAACATTTTCACCACACTTCATGGTTTCTTCTTGGATTTTTGCATAGTTTGGACAAACTGTGTGCAACCCGTGTGCCTCAACTTTATCCCTTGTATCATTGTGCACGATTTCTTGCAAGTGTTTCACAGTTTCCACAAACAGTGCACCACCCATTAAATTTTATAAAAGTCTCAAAAACACATTAAAGGTTCCCCAACCTCTCCCACACTTAACCTTATACTTTATGTACATAAAAAACATACAAAAGGATTACATACCCAAAATTGAGGGTGCTACATTCTTTCAACCATTGGTATTTCCTTCCCATAAAAGTAGAAAACCATCATTTCCCTGAAAGAGTTCTAGAAATTTCTCATACATTTCCTTCTCACATTCCCATGTCTCTTCTAGAATCTGACCATGCTTCTATAAAACCTACACTAGGCAGATACTTTTTCCACACAAGACATTATCTTTCCTATGCACAATCCACACCGGGATATGTGCCAATGAAGGATCCGACTATAGGTCAATGTGATCCCATATGATCACATGGTCAGGATTAAGATGATACTTTTTCAACTAAGATACATGGAACACATTATGCACCACACTAAACCGTGATGGAAATGCCAACTGATACACCACCTCACCAACCCATTCCATTATCTCAAACAGGCCTATGTATCAAGGAGATAACTTTCCATGCATCCTAAAATGTCGATGTCCCATTCTTTAATAGATCCTAAAGAACACATGGTCACCCACCATTAATGATAACGACTGTCGATGATAATCTAGTTATGATTTATAATGGCTATGTGCCATCTCCATTCTCTTCCTAATCAACTGGATCTTCTCTGTTGTTTCTTGGATAAGGATCGGCCCAACTAGGGAAGTATCACCTGTTTCTGCCCAACAAATTGGAGAATGAAAAGGAATCCCATATAATGCTTAAAATGGAGCCATATGTATTGTTTCATGATAGCTATTGTTATATGAGAACTACAAAAAGGGTATGTGATATTCCCATGAGACAAAAAAATCCACTACTCAAGCACGCAACATGCCTTCCAATGTTTGTGTTGTCCTTTAGGATTGTCCATCCATATGAGGATGATACACTGTACTCCTAGTCAACTAAGTCCCAAGGGATTTTTGTAAGGATTTACAGAAATGATACATGAACCTTGGATCACTGTCTAATAAAATTGAAATCGGTATGCCATGTCTCTTTACCACTTATTGGGTATAGATCTTGGATAGATTTTCTACCGTATGAGTATTACGAATCGGCATGAAATGAGATGACTTTCGGTTTAAGGTCTTTGAATTGTATGTGTAAAACCACTGATACCCATGAACGGGGTATTGTGAGTTTTCCATTTTTAACCCTGTTTTTTTGGCTGCCATGCTTGTATGCTTGTGTAGAGGTTAATTGGATGTAAATAGAATTGATTACCATGCTTTGGATGTTTTGCCATTCATTTTCTGTTTATGACCGTATGATCCTATATCACATGTTTTCCCATTCCAAGTGATTGTAGGATGGAGTGTTGTATCTTGACATGTTGAGATACTATAGACTGATTAGCCAAGTAGTTATTTAGGTTTACATTGGCCTTATAGCATTACTATGCGTTGAATTACACAGGGCCGGGATAACCAGATGTAGTAGACTGTAAGGGGATAGACCGAGTGAGCATCCTCAGAGAGTCTTTGGACATTATAGACAATAAGGGGATAGACCGAGTGAGCTTCCTCAGAGAGTCTTTGGACCTTATAGACTATGAGGGGATAGACCGAGTGAGCTTCCTCAGAGAGTATTCGTTTACCTTGAATTTACCCTAAACCATTCCAGGATATAAGGGGAATTGACTGGGTGGGATTCCTTAGAGTGTCTGTGAATGACCTGGGTCTATAAGAGGAATTGACTGGGTGAGCTTCCTTAGAGAGTCCCTTGACCTTGGGGCTATAAGGGGAATTTACCTTGTGTGATTCCTTAGAGAGTCCTTGACTACCTTAGACTATAAGGGTAATTGACTCAAAGTGATTCCTCATAGAGTCTTTGAGCATTATAGACTATGAATGGATAGACCTAGAGTGCTTCCTCAAAGAGTCTTTATGGATGCTTAAGCTGAACTAGAGGGGTTAGAATGAGTGTGCTGCCCAGATGGTTGCTTGTACTTGATAGGTAGAACCATAGGGGATAGGTTGTGCGTACTTACCATAGGGTTACCTATTTGTGTAACTTTCTTTGATTAGATGTTGCTTGATAATTTTTACTCTGGAATGTTTATAGATGAGTACCTTCCTATTTGTTGTTTTCTATACTTTTACCTGCCATATATATGAAATTACTGTTCGGAACAGATCTCGTGGTGGTTGCCTACTAGGATTCGTCTCACACCATGTTTGGGCCATGCTTTTGGGCCCAAACAGACTATGTTGTTGCAGGTATAGATAAAGGCAAGCACCCTTCTACTTCAGGTACTTGACTGCATTGGTGCTGGAGAGCATGGGACCAAGCTATGGCTTGCGATGCTGAGGAGTTTATCTGATTTCTTTTGAACTTTGGTTTAGCACTGTTGTATTCTAGTATTGTGACTTGTTGGCTATTTTCCTAGACATATATTTACCATGCATCACTTTATATATATGTGCTCCAGTTGTTTATCATTTCAGTCTTCCGTTGTTTACTATTGTTGGATATTACTGCTTCCGCTATTGCATGTTTGTTTATCTTCTACTGTGTTTCTTTGCCAATGAGGGCATAGTTTCCCCACTATCACACCCAAGGCCCTCGCTACTAGTAGGCAGCCTTCGGCGTTCAGGGAAATACGTTTGAGGCCATTTGACCAACTGAGTACGGGGTGCCTCTGGGTGGCTTCTGGAACTGGGATGTTACAAAGTGGTATCAAAGGATTTCTTTTCTATTGATTTACTGTTTGGAGCCTTTAGCCAAGGATAGGAAAAAATAGGTACTTGGTAATAATCTATGCTCAGGAGTAGCTAAACCATGTATAGGGAAAATCCATACTACCTCATTTATTGCAATTTTACTGGTTTGCAAATTTTACAGTTGATTTGATTTCATCGTTGGGTGATTCACATGCTTTGTGCTATTACCATTTTTGTTATTGTGGTTCTATTTATGTCGCAACTCGATGAGATGAGGGTATTCCATCTCATGCATCATATAGGCACTTGTTATAAATCACATGCTATCCATTCTTTCCATGTCATCTAGGATGCATTAGCAATTGCATGTTGTTGTGATAGACGTTGTGTAGATTATGCATGCTGTTGTGATATATGCTTTGATAGAATCCCTGCTGTTTGATAGGGAATTTGTTGTATAGTGATTTGCTTATATGGATGCTAAACTTTGGTTCTTGAGGTGTTATGGGCCCTCGTGGACCGGAATTTGGTGGATCATTTCTTGTTTGCCTTGTTATAACTTGTATAAGATGCCAAACTTTGATTTTCAGGGAGTATGGGCCCTCACAGATCGGAATTTGGCACTTTCAATGTTCGTTTCAGTGTTTCTCTAGGTTCCGGAGTAGTTTCTGAGGCTTACTGTCCAGAAAAACCCAGAATTCATGACATGTATTTTTGACTACATGTTATGTGTTCTTCTGTTTGGGAAGAAACAATATTTATTAAGTACACGCCGTGTACTCCTATGTTTCAGTCCCTATTAATCTTGATATGAGGTGTGTGTTTGACCTTACAGAGTCATGCCACCAAGACATCCTCCGGTTGTATGCCAGCCACAAGGCAGTGATCAGACACTGGATACAGCTGATCAGGGACTTCTAACAGATCCTCCTATTGTGCCAGTCTTGGAACCAACAGTTATACCTGACCCAGGTGCTGATGCACAGTTTAGGGAGGGTTTTCTGAGGATGACGCAGACCTTCCAGGGAGCACGACCTCCTGCCCCATCAATGGCTGATTTGACATGGGTTTTCTAGTAGCAGCATCCTCCTACCTTCTCAGGGTTAAGAGGACCTCAGGCTGCAGAGTCATGGCTCGAAGCCACACTGACGATCTTTGAGCATATCGAGGTACCACTAGAGAGGAGGGTGAAGCTTGCGACTTATATGCTCCGAGACTCTGCCAAGAGGTGGTGGGATGTCATCTCTTAGGCGAGACTCCATCAGAATATGGCTTGGGTGGAGTTTCAACATATTTTATATGATTACTTCTACCCAGAGACCCTAAGAGCCGACCGAGCCCAGGAGTTCCTGAGCTTAGAGAAGAGTTCTCTTTCTATGATGGATTATTCCTCTCATTTTCACAGAGATGAAGTGTTTCACACCTATCCGAGCAGGTGATGAGTGGTTCCTAGCTAGGAAGTATGAGGATGGTCTCAGGGAGGAGATCCGTTCCCAGGTGAATATCTTCAGGTTGACTTCAATCTCCTCTATCGTCAACCAGGTGCTGATCACCGAGCGCAATATGAGGGATTCTAGAGCAGTGAGCCAGAAAATTTTGACATCTAGAGTTAGTGTTCCTTCTTCTGATAGTAGGATGTGATGTAGGGAGACTGCACGAATAGATCATAGTAGACGGGATGCACCTTCCGGTAGCCAGTTAGTGTGCTACCAATGTGGAATAAGCGGGCATACTAGGCCGCAGTGCCATAAATACCCAATGGTGTCCTGATCTTGCGACAAGATGGGCCATCCGCAGTGTTTCTATCAGATCATCTCACCAACAACTAGTGGCCGGGGTTTGTCTATGACTCCTTGTACAAGAGCAGTACCACTGGTTTCTCACCATTCTAGGAACTGGAGTTCTTCCAGCCATTCAGGATGAGATGGAGGTCGCGGCCGTTGCGGTCAGTCACCAGGCTACCAGCGACAACAGGGTGGATCCGCTCAGAGTAGTCAAGCAGGGTCACAAGACCACAGAGTTGGACAGACTTTTGCAGTGGAGCAAACCCATCAGGAGCAGGATCCTGACCCCTCTACGGTTTGAGGTACGATCCTAGTATCCTTAGTTTTATCTTCAGATCTTTTCGATACTGGTGCTATGCATAGATTTATATCTATTACTATCATGGAGAGCCTTGATCTCTGTATCTTTTCTTATGCTGATGTCTTAATGCTAGACACTCCGTTGGGGACTAGAATGGCTAGTGTACGTCAGTGCAAGGAGTGACCTCTCAAGGTTGGTGGGTGTCACTTCCTTTGGGATCTTTATGTTCTGGAGATGTATGGTTATGATTTCATTCTCGGAATAGACTGGCTAGTTTCCTTCCAGGTAGTCGTATATTTCTATCATCTTAGGGTGAGTTTCATATCACCATAGGGCAGATCATTTCTTCATAAGGGTGAATGGGATGTCCAGGCGAGCAGAGGGGGTCCCGAGCAGCATGGGTTAGGAGGCATTACAACCCAGATTGCTAGTCTATATCTGGATGACCATGGGACTTCTCAGTTAGACTTTCCTCCAGTGGTGGATCGTTTTAGAGATGTCTTTCCAGAGGACTTTTCAGGTTTTCCTCCGGATCGTGAGGTAGAATTTTCTATTGATCTCCTTCCGAGAGTGGCACCGATGTCCATTCCTCCTTATAGGATGGATACACCTGAGTTGTAGGAGCTCAAGAAGTAGTTGGAGGAGTCACAGGAAAAGGGTTTTATCCGACCCAGTACTTCTCCTTGGGGTTCGCCTATCCTTTTTGCGAAGAAGGCAGACGGTACTCTCAGGCTTTGTGTGGATTATCAGAAGTTGAACCAGTTGATGATTAAGAACTCATATCCCTTACCGAGGATTTATGATCTCTTTGACCATCTTCGAGGACCCCAGATGTTATTGCAGATTTACTTGAGGTCCGGTTATCATTAGTTGCGTGTTAGACCATCTAATATACCTCTCATAGCTTTTAGGAGTAGGTATGGTCTATACGAGTATATGGTTATGCCGTTCGGTCTCATGAATGTGCCTGCAGTTTTCATGGCACTGATGAACTGATTATTCCATCCATACTAGGATTCCTTCGTGGTGGTTTTCGTGGACGATATCTTGGTGTACTCTCACACTTGATATGACCATGATACCCATATTGAGATCATTTTGAGTACACCGAGAGATCATCAGTTATATGCTAAGCTATCGAAATGCCACTTTTGGATGGATCAGATTCACTTCTTGGGTCATGTTATCTCAGAGACATGAGTATAAGTAGACCCATAGAAAGTGATAGCTGTAGTTTCCTGGGAGCAGCCGAAGAAAATATTTGAGGTGCAGAGTTTTCTGGGGCTGGATGGATATTATAGAAGTTTCATACATGACTTTTCACGCTTAGCAGCACCGCTGACAGGTCTGACTAAGAAGGGTGTGAAGTTCTTGTGGTCAGATTATTGTGAGTCAGCCTTTCAAGAGATGAAGGAGAGGTTGAAGTCAGCACTAATACTAGTCTTTCCAGAGTCGGGAAAGAGATATACTGTTTACTGTGATTCTTCAGGTATCGGGCTGGGAGCTGTACTAATGCAGGGAGATGGAGTCGTTGCGTACTGGTCTCTGTAGTTGAGGACACATGAGAGGAATTGCCTGACACACAATCTGGTGTTGGCAGCTATTTTCCATGCCTTACACTGTTGGATACATTATCTTCTTGGAGAGAATTTTGTGGTTTTCACTGACCACAAAAGTCTGAAGTACATCTTCACTCAGCATGATCTGAATCTGAGACAACGCAGGTGGGTCGAGTATCTTCAGTACTTTGACTTTGAGCTTGCCTATACACCTGGGAAAGGCAACGCAGTGGCTGACACATTGAGCAGGAGAACTCTGATACAGGCAGTTCATGAGGCCAGAAGTGAGTGGCAGTTTATGTCTCTATTCTCTGAGATGCATTTGGAGGTGTACGACAGACAGGGTTAGACTTATCTATATTCTGTAGCTGTTACCTATACTCTTCTCGATCATGTTTGAATGAGGCAGCTATCATCTTCTGAAGGCCTAGTCCTATGGGAGAGTGTGTCAGGAGAGGACCCTATTCCTGTGAGGACCGTAGGTGAGGATGAGATTTTCATTTTCAGGGACGCGTATGGGTGCCAACAGATATACGCGAGGAGCTAATGCAGGTTTTTCATTCCTCGGTTTGGGAAGTTTTTCCTGGTGTCACCAAGATGTATCGTGATCTACACTGCCAGTTTTGGTGGCCAGGTATGAGGAGAGATGTTGCTGGGTTTGTCATGAGGTGTTCCACTTGTCAGCAGGTAAAAGTGGAGCAACAGTGACCAGCAGGTCTTTTGCAGCAGTTACCCATTCCGGAGTGGAAGGGGAACGATGTCATGATGGACATTGTGACTAGTTTGCCGAGGTCAGCTCGAGGGAATGATTCTGTTTGGGTTGTCATTGACAGGATTACGAAGGTTTCTCACTTCTTGCCGATCAAGGAGACCTTAAGTGTTGATGATCTAGGATGGTTGTACATCCGAGATATTTTATGTCTACATGGAGTTACACACTCCATTGTTTCAGATAGGGATGCTTGTTTTACTTCTCAGGTCTGGCAGGGGCTTTCGAAGGCTTTGGTTACACAGGTACTTTTGAGTACAACATTCCATCCCCAGACAGATGGCCAATCCGAGCGTATGATTCATGTGCTTGAGGACATGCTCCAAGCATGCATCCTAGATTTTTGAGGTTCTTGGGAGAAACATATACCTCTTGTGGAGTTTTCCTAAAAAAATAGTTTTCAAGAAACTATTTAGATGGCACCTTATGAGGCTTTTTACGGTAGGCCATGCCGATCACCCTTATGTTGACTGGAGGTAAGAGAGGCAGCTTTGTTGGGACCTCATCTTGTTGAGGAGACCACAGAGCAGATAGAGTTGATTTGGAAGAGGATTTCTACTGTACAGTCTCTTCATAAGTCTTATGCTGATCTGCAGAGATAACCCCTAGAGTTCGAGGTCAGGGATCAGGTTTTCCTGCGTGTCACATCGAGGTTGGGACACAAGAGGATTAACAGGTAGGGTAAGCTCTCGTCGATGTACGTCAGGCCGTTTGAGGTGTTGGAGAGAATCAGGCCAGTTCCCTATCGGTTTCAGTTACCTTAGAGGTACTGGACTATGCACAACATCTTCCACATTTCACAGCTTCGACATTACTTTTCAGACGCGTCTCATGTCTTTCAACCTGAGGAGGTTGAACTCAAAGGGGATGCGTCATTCGAGGAGAATCCTATCCAGATTCTTGATTGAAGTATGAAGGTTCTCTATGGATGATCTATTCCTTTAGTTCGATTGCTATGGCAGCACATATGAGTATAGGAAAAGACTTTGGAGAGGGAGGCCGATGTACGATCACAATGGCCAGAGTTGTTTGAGGTTTATACTTCGGCACCACGCTAGGGAAATTCGGAGAGGAATTTCATTAAGGGGGGAAGTTTTTAAGAACCCATACCTTATTTTCAGGTATGCTTTCCTCTTCTGGTGGTTTTTTAAGAAAAGGGGGTTTTTAGGAGGGTGTCCAGGGGCACATGGTTAGCGCACGATTGGCACACGGTTAGCGCACGGTTGGCGCATGGTAAGAACATACCATGCAGCCAGCCCAAGAAATCATGAACCCTTGAAAGTGGGCTCTACATGGGCTCTACATGGTTTGTCAAACTGTGGAGGCAAGCCGTGAGAAACCACATGGGTGAGACAGTGGAAACTGCACAGTTTTCCAAACCGTGCTGGGTAACCGTGCAGCCACTTAAAGTTGGGGTTTTAAGTCCCGGACCACTCAGGATTTACCATTACTCCACCTTTCTTCCTCCTACTCATGGATCACGCGGGAGTTTCATTTTTAGAGGTTTTTGGAGCTCCTTGGATCGTTTTGGAGGCAAATCGAAGGGGTTTCTTGGTGGATCGAAGGCAGTTCTTCTTGGGTAAGTCCCTTCTCTTGGTTTCTCCCTGGTTTTCCCTATATCTTCTCTTCCCTTTATCTAGGTTTTATAGATCTACATCCGTTTCATGTAGATCTAGAGTTGTGTTTTCCTTGAGTGTTGATTATAAGGCTTGTGGATGATAGGGAAGAAGATTTAGAGCAGTCTTCCATGAAGCGGTTTCCCGGATTTGTGGGTACGGTTGATTGTGGATCATTTTCACCGAAACCCTAAATGTATGTGGTTTGTGCGTTTTGGTTTAAGGTCATTGAATTTTATGTGCAAAACTACCGGTACCCATAAATGGGGTATTGTGCATTTACCGTTTTTAACCTTGTGTTTTTCCTGCCATGCTTGTATTCTCCAGTAGAGGTTAATTGGATGTAAATAGAATTGATTACCATGCTTTGGATGTTTTTCCATACATGTTATGTTTACGACCGTTTAGTCCTATATCACCTATCTTCCAATGCCTAGTGATAGTAGGATAGAGTCTTGTATTCTAACATGTTGAAATGATATAGACCGATTAGCCAAGTAGTTCTGTAGGTTTACTTTGGCCTTATAGAATTACTATGCATTGACTTACATGAGGCTGTGAGAACCTGGTGTAGTAGACTATAAGGGGATAGACCGAGTGAGCTTCCTCAGAGAGTCTTTGGACATTATAGACTATAAGGGGATAGACCGAGTGAGTTTTCTTAGAGAGTATTTGGACGTTATATACTATGAGGGGATAGACCGAGTGAGCTTCCTCGGAGAGTCTTTGTTTACTTTGAATTTACCCTAAACCATTCCAGGCTATAAGGGGAATTGACGGGGTGGGATTCATCAGAGAGTCTGTGAACGACCTGGGGCTATAAGAGGAATTGACTGGGTGAGCTTCCTCAGAGAGTCTCTTGACCTTGGGTCTATAAGGGGAATTGACCTTGTGTGCTTCCTCAGAGAGTGATTGACTACCTTAGACTATAAGGGGAATTGACTGAGAGTGCTTACTCAGAGAGTCTTTGAGCATTATAGACTATGAGGGGATAGACCGAGAGTGCTTCCTCAGAGAGTCTTTATGAATGATTAAGCTAAACCAAAGGGGTTAGACTGAGTGTGCTTCCCAGAGGGTTTCTTGTACTTGATAGGTAGGACTAGAGGGGATAGGTTGTGCGTATTTCCCATAGGGTTACCTATTTGTGTTACTTGCTTTGATTAGATGTTGCTTGATAATTGTTACTGTGGATTGTTTATGGTTGAGTACCTTCTATTTGTTGTTTTTTGTACTTTTACCTGCCATATATATTCACTGACTGTTAGGCATATATCTTGTGGTGGTTGCCTTCTGGTATTCATCTCACACCCTGTTTGGGCCATGTTTTTGGGCCCAAAAAGACTATGTTGTTGTAGGTATAGATAAGGGAAAGTTCCCTTCTACTTCAGGTACTTGATTGCATTGGAGCTAGAGAGAATGGGACCAAGCTATGGCTTGCGATGCTGAGGAGTTTATCTGCTTTCTTTTTCACTTTGGTTTAGTGATGTTGTATTCCAGCATTGTGACTTGTTAGCTATTTTCCTAGACATATATATACCATGCATCACTTTATATATATGTGCTCTAGTTTTTTATCATTTCAGTCTTCTATTGTTTAATATTTTTGGATATTACTACTTCCACTATTGCATGTTTTTTATCTTCTGCTGTGTTACTCTGCCAATGAGGTCATAGTTTACCCACTATCACACCTTAGGCTTTCGCTGCTAATCGGCAACCTTTGGCATTCAGGGAAATGCGCTTGAGTCCATGTGACCAACCGGGTACGTGGCTCATCTAGGTGGTTTCTGGAACCAAGACTTTACACTAATAATATTTATTTTATTTTATTTCTTATGGATAAATTACCTTGGTTGAAATAAACTAGTGATCATGGTGAAAATTAAAATGAAAAAAGTGAGTAAAAATTAAAGGCTATATAATGAATTATTTAAAACATGTATTTTTCATTTGAGATGTTTTTATCATCCATATAATTCATAAAATCTATTATTTATAAATTTTTGAGCCACAATATGTGATAGTGGATTCCCATTATTGAATACTTTTGGGTATTTACAAAAATGTCACTCCTTCTCAATTATAAAAGGGCTCTCGCTACCCTCACTTATTCACACATCTCAATCAACTTTTCTATCCCATAAACTAAACAAATAAATTTTAAAATTAACTAACACCATCCTATAAGCCTTTTTTGGAATAAATCCAACTTTGGAAGGATTTTGATAAAACCTAAAGAGGTTACCTGAGGAAGAGGTAACATTCTTCATCATGCGTTTTTATTTTATTTCTTTATCCACCTATTTAAATTCTTATTAAATCATGATGATGTAAAAAATAAGTATCTTAAAAATAATTATATTATTTTATGTTATGTTAATTACCGAAAACCATATCCTATTCCATCAAATGGGTTATGAAATCATCATTCGTGTGTATGGCAGACTACCGTCTCACGAACCGTTATATTTCATTTTTTCATTATCACCTATCATGTTTGGGTGTGATAATGGATCTAAATTATGTGATATTTATAAAATAATTATACCTTTATATTAATTATATCATATATAAAATTATAATTTACATTCCATATGTCATACGATAACGTTGATCCTGTGTAAGGTGGACTACCGCCTCACGAAGTGATGTAATTTTTTTTAACTAACTCTTTACATGGAAGATAATAAGGCTAAATTTATTGAATACATGTGATATAAATGAAATAATTATGATATAAATTAAATATTTATAATTATTATAAGATAATAGATCATTTTATCTCTTACCATTTCACTCACTAAAAGGTGATAACATCATTCATGTACGTGTGGACTTCCGCATTCACAAAACGATATAACTCTCTTATCATCACCACACCACATATATGATATTTATAAGTATATTTAATGAAATAATATGTTTATTATTATATTAGTATAATTCTATAATTATATTATATAATTTACCTCATTTATATAATGATATTTTAAAAATTGAAACGTTACTCATGCGTATGTACGACCTACCATCTCTATGATCGTACCATACTTAATTTATCAAAACCATATTTCATGATTGGTATTAGAATTATAATTGAATTATAAATATTATAATTATTTATTTATTATTATTATTGATATTATGGAACCATGATCAAAGTAATATGATCAAAAATTATCAATCAAAATATATACGCAAAACTAAGTGGTTATTACCCAAAATGTGACCTTAACATGGAATTATTAATAAACGGGTAATAAAAATAAATAAGTAAATCACATATTGTATGTTATATATTATTTTTTTCATTAATATATTTATCATAAAATGAAATTTATTATATAGTATCTTTGTATTTGTACGAAGTATGTCAATATTCAAGGTAAGCTATTTCTAGTCTCTCTTTTATTTTCAGGACAAATATGCAAATTCACCACTTGTTTCATTTATGAGATATATAAAATACCTCTTTTAAATGTTATATCATGAATATAATTATTTCCATGATATATAATGTTTCATTTTAATTTATTCTCTATTTTTTATTATGATTCAAAAGATTACAAAATCAGTAAGGAATTTATGTCTCTCTTTTATTTTATGTGAGAAAAATTCCATATTCACGACATGTTTCTCATAATTGGAGGGAGGTAAATTTTTCCATGGATAATATTGAATTCAAGAGAATCTAAATTGAATGACTCATTAATTTTCATAGCATCAAATATCTTCCTAATGATTGTAACCATATTTTCAGTGGTGATACCCTTAGGCTACACCACTTTAGAACCCCTGAGACTCGAGTTTTTTGAAATAAAATGTTATTTTTGAGAGAGTTAGTATATTCAACCCATGAATATATTTTATTATTTTTATACTTATTATTATTTTTATTTACATTTCCATTTTACTATCTCTCTTTCTTGGGGATTACAGTTCAAAAGTTACCAAATCAGTAATGATTTTTTATCCCAATTTGCATTCTTTGAGACATATGATTATGACATGAACATATATTATTGTATGAGGTATATATATATCACATTTTACATGTAATATCGTGAATTTTTTTATACCTATGATATTTTAATTTTCATTTAATGATATTCTTTCCTGGGGATTACGTTTCAAATTTACCAAAGTGGTATTGATTTTTTATTACAATATCAAAATTTATTGAGATTGTTTATGAATATGTTTCCAGTGAAGAATATTATGATACATAACTTAAGAAACTAATGAATTTTATTCTACTCTATTTATTCCATTATAATACTTGTTTTCAATTCATTTTCATCTGTTTATGTACTCAAGATTACAAAAGAATTTTTTTTACTGAAAAATCATCTTCATTTATCTCTATAGTTGAAAGACAGTTTTTATTCTGAAACATGTTTTCTAAAAGTTTTTAAAAAAATATTAAACATTATCCAGATGATTTATTAAATACATTTTTACCCATGTTTTACTTTTTATAAAAAAAATTGAAATGAATCTTCATATCATTTTCCAAACAATGTCCATTTGTATTTTACGAAAAATGAGAAAGGAATCTTAGTTTTAAAGTTGAAGACATGAACAATATTTACTTCGGTCATGACCGCTCAAATATTTCAATATTACCTTACATATTTTCAAGGTTATTTTAAAAATAAATTTATTTTAATTTATATTATGTTTTAAAAAGTGTTTTTTCAATTGGAAAGGATATTTTACTCAATAACATCATTAAAATGATCTTTAAAGATTATTTTTAAAGAAATGGATTTTGATAATGTTTTGTGTTTTAAAAAGTGTTTTTCCTATGGAATGTTTATTTTCATCAAGAAATATTACAAGTGATATCTAAAAGTTATTTTTCATCTAAAATGAAATCCTTTGATGTCACTTATACTTTACTAGGATCTTATCCAGGGAAAAAATTCTTATCATATATATGAATGGTTTATATTTTTATTACAAGATATTTATGAAAGCCATTAATTTTCAACAGGTTATGATATGATGAAATGATTAATTGATTATGAATATTATTTCTTTTCTTTGGGTTAATCTATGATGGAATGATTATAAAACCTATTTCTTTTCTAAAGTTTGTGATGAAATGTTTATGAAACACCTTTATTTTCATGTGTTCTGATATGATGAATGTTTTATGTTCTTATAGAACAATTATTTATGGTTTTGATTATGTGATGACTGGGACCGATTCTCCCTCCAATACATTGGGTAATAATAAATGTTCTATGAGCTCATAGGGTACTCGAGTGGTTATCCCAAGCCTGAAAAAGAGGGTACATGGGTGGTTATACCAAGACTGAAAAGTTGGGTACATGGGTGTTTATCCCAAGCCTGAAAAATAGGGTACATAGGTGGCTACCCTAATTCCAAACCAGTTACACTGGTGGTTAGAAAAATCCTAACATGTTATGAATGTCTTGGTTGTTAGACTTGACATAAGGTTTTATATTATTATGTTTTTCCACATATCTATGCATTATTCTAATTTTATCCTCTTATGGATCATGTTAATTTATTCCTTTATTACTTATGTCTTATAAAGTGATAATATTTATTCTATAACTCATTATTAGCATATTTTATTTGTAGGGTGTGGTTTTAAAATGTTATTCTCATGTTATCATTCTTTTATGTTCTTATTATGCAAACTTATCTCCCTTTATTACCCTTATTGAGCATCTAAGATCACCCTTTCTTATGTTTCTATTCCCCATGTTATGGAGAATGGTTTCATGTAGGGTATGTTTGTGAAGATTAATAATGGGGAAGATCTTTATTAGATATATTGAAAATTATTCCACCAATTTATAATACCGTGTACATAGTCTCCAATGAAACTAAATCAGCACTATCCTTAGAATTTTTTTTGTCTAATGATTTCAATAGTCCTTTAAAAAGTTTTAATATCCATAAATAAGATTCCTGGGTCACTATACAGGTCATATATGTTCTAATAGGATCTACATGGATCGAGTCATCATGGGTCGCTCTGAGTAAAATAAAGTCGTGAAAAATGGACTTTCACTTAACATTTTAATGTTATTTAGTATGCATGGTGACCATGTAGTTTAACATCATATAAATAGGACATTTATGATATAAAGTTTAGAGTCTTGTTTACAAGAATTAAATTATATATAGTTTAGAATTTTTCTACCAGGACTCATGACTATTTTCACAAGGGTCTAATTCACATGTGAAATATAAGAACAATCTCTCAGTGTTGAGAAAGAGAAAACCCAGCATAATTGAGTGTAGGGTCAAGTACAGATATATGGTTAGGGATTTTTTTTGAAAAGAGGGTATATTAGCACATATTATTTTTAAAATACATGGTTGGGTTTAGATTTAAAGATATATATGTCACTATATATCCTAAAGGAATGAGAATCAAGAAACATGTAGTTCTTAAAGAGAATACCTATATAGATCTAACTTATATGCCGATAGGAGGGATTTTTTTTAATTTCCTAAGTGAAACTTGAAATTATAATTGTGTAAATGTTCCCCCTTTTTTTATCATGATCATATATAGGTTATGGGTATTTATATATTCTATTCTGGTATGGGAATTAAACATTCAACCCGATCATAAATTAATGAATAAGGGGTATATAAAACATATACTTTCATGTATCTGCCCCTCATACAAGTAATGAGTCCCATCATATGGCCACCTTAATAATTTTTTGGTATTTTATGACAAACCTAATCTCGTGAATATTATCATCATATGATAGGAACTATTGAGGGATTATGTTTATTGTTTTACAACCTTAACAAATAGTTTCCCATGAGGATTTTGGGTATTTACAGGGGTTTCATACCTTGAAATATAAGGGTGGAAGAATACAATGTTATAATCTTCCTATGATAATGTGTATGATTCATAGATGTGTAAAATTAAAGATATTCAAATCCACTTTAATAGTTGGGATATAGGAATTGTAAATAATATCTCAAGAATATATAATTCAATGGGAAGTTGAGACTAGTGAGAGTAAGTTTTCAATTTGTAATTGAAGAAACTAGTATCACACATAGTTAAGATAATTACTCATGGGTTTGAGGGGTATCTTTCCTCTAGGACTAGAACATCTCTTAGGTCACAATCTCTAAGGAATTTTATTACTCAACCATAATTCCTAGTGGGGTCACCTCAAATCCGTTAGTCTCTATTAATAATATACTATAGGGGAGAACCAATATGAATGACTCAAGCCTATGGGGAGTCTAGGAGAAGTGTATAAACTCATGTAATTTGTGGGTATGAATTTTTTTTATTGAATTTATGATGTTAGTTCATGGAGAATATAATATTTAAGAAGGGTTCAAGCACCATAAAGGCTATTCCAACATGTATTGAAAACATTTCAAGGTTTAAGGGATAAAATAAGAAATTATCAATTACACAATCATTAAAATAGATTATGTTATCCATGTGAAAAACTCATATCAAGAATATTAATGTTATAAGAAAAGGATGTGGGTGTTGTTTTGTTTAAATTAACGCCTTTAGGACTTATATAAGAGGGTACAAAATAATGAGACATTCATAGTCCTTCTTGTGTGTGAAAAAATGGATGTATCAAATCATTACTTAAAACTCATAAATCATGGATGTTTGTATTATGATTGGTAAGAGTGTGTCAACCATTAGTAATAGAAGAAACAAGTTTCTCCCCACTAAGGAAATATCCCATGGGGTTAAGAGGGTCTTTCCTCAGAGACCAAAATCCCCTAGATCACGAGATTCGAGGAAATTTTGTTAGTCATAAATGAATTTGAGTGGGGTCCCTTTAGATTATCTAGTCTATGTTACCAATATTACAAAAAGGGATAACCAAGGGGAATGGCTTAAGTTTAATGGAGTTCCAAGAAAATTTTCACTGAAATCATAGGGAGAGTCAGACATGGAAATGTAAGAAGTAATTTGGGTGGAATAAAAGGGTTTTAAAATGGATTTGGGGGTAGTCCATGAATACACATTCTTGTGTTATATCCATATAACTTTGAATATAGGTTTAATTAAATTAGGATTAATACAACCTTTTCCAAGTATAATTGGAAAAAGGAATGAACAAATCAAGGAATTTGGATCTTCACATGAGATACATACCTTAGAATAAAAGCGTACAAGAATATTATGTTATAATATAGCTTTGATAATGGGTATGATGAATAGATTTGTAACATCAAGGGTATATGAATCATATTGAATAGTTAGGTTATAGGATGCGTAAATCATAACCCAATAATATTTGAGACAATAGGAAGTGGAGACTGGTGAGAATAGGATGTCCAATAGTAATTGTGGGAACTAGTATTACACACAATCAAGAAAATTGATCATGGGTATAAGGGGTAGATTCCCCCAGGACCAAAACATCTCCTAGGTCACAAGCTCTGAGTAATTGTGTTATTCACCAAATAATCCTAGATGGGTACCTTCAGATCAGTTAGTCCATGTTACTAATATAATACATTAGAGGACGAATATGAATGGCTCATAGTTATGGGATTATAGGAGAAGTATTTTGACTCAAGGAATTAGAGGGTATCAACTCAGAAACCAGAGGCATGAAGTTATTTCTTGGAGAACATAATATTCAAGAAGGTCTTCAGTACCCTAAAGTTTATACTAATATGTTTTGAATTAATTCTCAAGAAGAAGGGATAAAACATGAAATAATTGAGTACACTGTCTTTAGAGGGGATGATATTCTCAATGTGAAGGCCTCATGTTATTCAGTTTAAAATCATGTGATATGGATGAGTTCCCTATATTTGAATAAAATTCATCATGACCGCACTATTTATAGTGACATTTAAGGTCCTCTAAGATAACATGACTTATTATTATCATGATAAACAAGAGAAAATTTTGAAATCAGTTAAACTGAATGAGGGTTCATGATTGGGAAAATGTGGGGGAATTGAAATTTTAATGTGAGTAGGAATCCCTATATGGACTTGAATATAATAGAGGGACACAGTTGGGGGTAATGAGAATTTGTGGATGGGACTGAAATGGAACATGCAAGCATCACCATGTTTCCCACTATATAGGAATTAATATACACATAACTCTTATATATGTACCCTATACAAATATAACTCTTATATAGGGAAGAGGGAAAGTCATTTTCTTCACAAATCTGGATAATGTATAGTGAATTTACAATACATAGGTAACCTAGAATGATAAGGAATGAAACTTTATGGGGATGAGGTTATAGTATAAGGATGAGGTGTGATCACTTTTTCCTTATATAGGGTTGTTTGAGAAAAATCAACATGACCTAGTTAACCAATACACCAGAAACCATCTACGTAGATCTATATCACATGTAAAAGGGAATGAAAGTCCCAAAAGGTGATCGAATGTATTACAGTTTAATATTATGTGATATGTAAAAATGCGCTATACAGTTTAAGGACTTACTTCCCAGAATGGTACGTCATAGAATTTAAGGTCTTGCTACAAGGACCACTATGAATTTTAAAGTTGTGTAGTGAGGAAATAATATGTATTACAATTTAACATTATGTGACTAGGTTGTTTTCTATTTTTTAACATCATTTGGTAAGGATTTATTCAATACAGTTTAATTTATTATTGTAATGAAATGTTCTACATAGTTTAATTTCATGTGGTAGGGATGCGTTCTATTCAGTTTAACATCACAAGGTAAAAATATGGGTTGACATAAATTTTTTGAAGAGAGGTTTTTCAAATAAATATGGGATGAATAACATATGTTTCATATAAGTCATAGGATTCTCTTACTCTATCACGAATTATCTACTTGATTCTAGAGCCAATCCTTTAGGACAAATATTACTTCAATTGTATACCCTAAGAACTGATGGTAAGGATAATAATTGAGTTGGTAATTCATGGAATCCTACCAGAGTTTCATGGTCCATAGGAGATGGAGAAGGTCAAGATCTATTGAAAATGTGAAATATTCATCCATATGCTCTGTTTTAATGGAATTGAAATTTTTGTCTATTACTAGGAGACTTTTATCTATCACTAAGAGGTGGGAGGACTAGATTCTTCTACCCAACTTGTCTATTCTATTCATAATTTCCACACAACTGAAGTGGATATTTGGGTTTTAGTGGAACCAACATCACCTCATCTATATAATTATGAATCCTTTTATTAATATTAAAGAAAAACTCAACTGTATTACCAATACATTGATGGTAGAGAAATTAATTGGTGAATCATCTCAACTCTTCCTCATTTGATTTATTTATTCTTTGGAGTTCAGTCAAATACTTCCCCATTGATAATACATAATAATTATAGATATTATTTGACTAGAACTAATACACCTTACTTTTTCTATCATCAAGAGATGGATGACCATGCTACTTCCCCTTTTTTGGGGAAGATTATGAAAAATTTTAGGTCCTAGATTCAGATTATATCTCTCATTTATTGGAGTAATCTAACCCTCCCTAAAACTCTATGGAAACTACTATGGTTGAATAATATCTCTAATGAACCTAAGGAGGAGGTGGAAAATATGAATATCCCCACATACTTGTGGGATGGTTTGAGGTAGAATGATATTTTAAATTCACTATATGAGGGTGTGAATAATATAAAGATTCACCCATCTCTATGGGCTTGAGAACTTCACTATAATTAGAAGCACTGTAAGAGGGTTCTTGTACATCATTTAGGGGAAAATATACCTAAATCATTCCCACAATTATTTTGTTTATATTATCATTCTCTAATTAGAGATAAGTGATATTTTAATCTATATACATAACCTTTTTGTCCTCAAGGGGATGATTGGAATATTCCATGATGAAACCTTTCATTTTTCATTGTTTGGATGAGTAGATGATGATCAGAGTCCCATAGTGAACCCTAGTGATTGGATATACTTTTGGAATTGGGCATATTATCCATCAACATTGCACTCTAAAACACCCAAAGGGTTAGTAATTCCTTCTATAGATGAAATAAAGGTATCATTGTTCACTTATTACCCTATTTTTGGGGTGGAATATGGGTTAACCCACTATGTCTTGAATGACTGCAAAAGGGAAAAATTATCCTCATCGATGGTCTACACATTCGAACCTAGTGAAATGTCCTACAATCTAGTTGATATCATGTTGATGGAGACATAAGTTGTTATATTCTATTATTTATTGGATTATCTTGTTTTTTGGTGTGACACCCTGAGATTTTATGAAATAGCTGTTTCAAATAAATTTCGTTTCTTTAATAGCTTTCATAACACACAATAATGAATTTAAACGAACCGTGATATATACTATTAAAATATTATTATTTAATGTCATAGTTACCGCCTAGACATTATATTGGGGGTATGAATAGAAATAAATAAATTATTAAAATATAAGGATTGCACATGTATAAAATTAGTTCATTTTTATCAATTATAAATGAAAATAAAAATCATTTGAAAATAAATGAGATGTTTTTCTTAGAAAATATTTTTATATGAAAAATGTATTTTAATACAAATAAATTAAATTGAACACTATTGGTGAATTTTTTAATGAATTTTATATATTATATATTCAATCAAATGTATTAAATTTCATTTAATATTTTTTTATGTGTGTGATAAGAATAAATCTAGTGTTATGCTTAAAAATGTACTTTTTCTAAAAGTGTCTTCTGTCACATTATTCACCCTTATTTTAAAATGTATTTATTATAATTATGAAATTTGAATTGGAAAAAATGGATTTCATTTTTTGAATCTGGAGTTATCAATTTGATAAATAAGTCTCCTTTATTTTTAGGGATGTAGAATAGTAAACATGCTGAAATTCATCATCTCGATAAAAGGTATACCAGGTTAAACTAGGATAAAACAGAGTTAAGGTCACCATATTTCAACTTAATTATTATTTAATTATGTTAATTTAACCCTCATCACTATAGTATCTAAATTTAAATGTTCAAGGGACACTTTTCTATCAAAATAAAATATATAATATATAAAGTAAAGAAAAATAAAAAAGGTCACTCTATTACTTTTAAATATACTTTATATGTTAGAATAGGAACAATTTTTTTTTACATCAATATAAATTTTGATTTTTAACATAATCAACTTATTTTCATGATGTAAATTTATTTCTAATTTTTAGTAATTATATATTTACCTTAAAATTTTACACAATGCTGATGTAGCATTTCTTTAATTAATAGAAAAATAAAATAAATTATTTTGAAAATACTAAAACTAATATAATTTGAGTGATATATAGTGTTTCATGAATTTAATAGATTATTATACCATATTATATATTTTTTAATGGATTATATTTTAATTTTTTTATCATATTTATGTATTTAACGTTAAATTATATGAATAATGTTAAAATTGACATTAATGATATTTTATGAAAATAATATTATATTTAATTATTTAAAAATGCTAAAAATATTTAAAGAGAAAAATTTAGATAAGATATGGTCTAAAATGTAATTAATTGTAAATATCTGATCCAATTTCACCTTATAAGTAAGATTATAACCCTTTAAAAATGAAAAACATGTTACCACAGTTGAATTTAAAATTGGTTAACTGTGGGGTTAAAGAAAAGATAAGATTTAAAACACCACTTAAACCTATAAAAATTTTATTGTTTTATGGGTCTTAAACATAATACTATACCAAATTTAAATCTATATCCATTTAGAACCATGTTTCTTGAAAACAACTTTGTTATGTTTTATTATTTTAAGGAATTATAATTGTCTCCTCTCCCTCACTTATAAAATGAGACCACTCCTTTATATTTTCTTCACTACATTTAGCCTTATTTAATAAAAAAACCTAATTAATTATCTTATAAACACGAGTATACACATTCCAGATGTTCTGGTCCTCCCAGAAACCAACCCTATGATCCATAAGTGGAAATATAATTGAGTTCTTTCAAATAAGAGGTGATCATCTTAACCGATCAATTATTTTTATTTATTTTTTACCTCCTTTAAATTGGTTCAATTTATCATAAAATAATATCTACAGTATATTAAACAAAATAAATGTTATTATTAATATGATACAACCACTATCCACCCTCTTTCTTATCAAATTGGAAGTGAAAGTATCGGTCGTGTGTACGCATAACTCTCAATCTTCACATAGCGATACAATTATTTTTTTTAAACATATTAAATGGATGGGTATTATGATGGAATTGATTTTTATATATGATATTTATGACATAATTATTATTTTTAAATGATAATATAATATCTATATTCTTATATTCTTATCTATTGGAAGATGATAACATCCCTCATACGTACATGTGGACTACCACTTCCATGAAGTGATGTGATTCGTTTTAAATTTATGTTTTAAATGGATGGTAATATGGATATATTTTACGAATTTATATGATATATAAAGTATAATAATTATTTTGTAATTGTTAATTACTATTTATCTTTCTTTCATTCCATTTCTTGAAAAATGAAAATAACATTTATTTATACGTATGGTCTATCGTCTCCATGAATGGTTGAATTCATTTTTCAATCTATATAATTTATGGATAAATATAAATATTTATATAATTAATATACATGATATTTATATCATAATTAACATTATGGAGATTATGGAACCACAATCAATTTATAATGACCAAAACTAACAAACCAAAACATACATGAAAAACAAATCATTTATCACTCGGAATAGTGATTTTAATATATAATTATTAGTAAACGGATGATAAAAGTTTATAGGTAAATAATGTATGGTATAATATATATTATTATGGTTATATTATATATTTATAAGATAAATATATTTATTATATCATAGTTTCGAACTTTTATAATGAAAGGCGTAACTGAGGTAAGAGATTTTCATTTCACTTTTACTTCTGTGAGACACATTCCATATTAACCAATTGGTTCTTTTATGTGGTGCATATACATCCCATTAATGAAATTTATGATGTTTTACATGATAATTATGAGGTATTACATATCCATATAAGGTTCAATATTTTAAGTGGTTTTTATTTGAATGTTACCAAAGTGGAAATAGATTTATATTTCAATCTTATTTTTAATCGGGAATGTTTATGCTTGAATTTATATTGTGTAAATTACATGATACTTATATGATATCTTAAATTTTTATTATCCTCTAGTTACTTATTAATAATAAATATTTTTATTTCACTTTCCTCAATTTATGTACTTAGGATATAAAAATAACTTTTTTAAGGAAAACCATGTTTGTTTTATTATTCGATCAGGAATCTTTATCTTCCCTATATATGTTTTCTAAAAATATTTTCTAGAATATTTTTACTATTGTACAATTATTTTTTTTAAATTAATTTTTACCATTTAGTTTTTAAAAAAAATATTTTAAATGGAATATTATTATCATTTTATGAATGAGGTGATTTTTGCTTTTTTCTGAAAATGTAAAAAAGAATCATTGTTTTAACTTATACGACATAAATAAAATTTTACATCATTATAGACCCTAAATAATTTGAAGATTCGATTAATTTTTTTCATAGTTGTTTTCAATGAAAATTATTTTCATAATATTTTTGTTTTTTTTTAAATTTTAAAGAAGTAATTTTAAATTAGAAAGGATATTTTCCTCAATATTATTTTAATGATATTTTCATCTAAAACTAGGACCTTTGATATTGATTATAATTTACAAGTGTTGTGATACCATTATAACATAATTATTATTTATGTCGATGGTTTATGATTATTATAAATTGATGAAATGTTTATGAAACCTATTTCTTTTTTATGGGATATTCTGTGATGTAATATTTATGAAACCTGTTTCTTTTACATGAGTTATGAAATAATGTAATGTTTATGAAACATGTTTCCTTCTCATGGGTTATTCCCTTAATAAATGGTTATATAACCTATTTAATTTTAATGGGTTATGTTATGATGATATGATAAAAGTATTATGATCTTTTGGAACACATATGTATGGATTTAATTATTTTATTAGTGGGACAATAATTATATAGCCCCCGAATGCATCAGGTAAAGATTGATATCTCATGTGATAAATAGTAATGGAATGTGGAGTGAGCCTAGTTAAGTAAGGGTTTATATACACTAAGATAGTCTTGGGAGTGAACCTTGACTGCTATAATGGTTTGGGGAGTTAACCCAATCTACTATGATAGTCTTTCTAGTGTACCTTGAATACTAAGGAAATTATTTTATATGATTATGTGTATTCCAAAAATATATGTATCATGCTAGTGTTATGCTCCCATAGATCATGATATTTGAATAATTTATAATTAATTTCTTATAAACTACTATTATTTATTCCATGACACAATATTATGATCTATAATATGTAGGGTATGGTTGTCAAATGTTAATCTCATACTTTCATACCCTTATACCCATGTTTTGATTGTGTGATCATTAATATCTCCCTTGTTCACCTTTACAGAGCACCAAAGATCACCCTTTATTATTTTTCCATTCCCCATGTTATGAAGATATTTATTATGTATGATATGTTTAAGAAGGGTCCTAGTTATGAATACTATAGAGGTAGATAATTTAGTTCACTTTTGAACTAGTTGTTAATGTATTCAGGTTTCCAAAGATACAAGACCTATATGGATATTGCATGAATCATTATGTTATGTAAAGAATATTCATATAATAAGATATTATATGTATATATGAAAAGTATGGGTCATTATAGTTGGTATCATAACAAGTTTTAGTTAACCTTTGGAAACTAGGATGAGGAGAATTTAGCGAGAACCCTTAGAATAATCCTAAGTATATGAGAACATCCTAAGATATGGAAAATAAATGAGTTTATTTTTCTTATAAATACATCCTTACCTATATAATATAAGTGGATGTATTTTTGAGGAAAATGCATCTAGGGGTAATAACCCTTAATATTTTTTCAAGTATAACTTATCCATTATTGTGGTTCATGATTAGTGTACCAATACTACAAACCTGGTTTGACACTACTGTGAGATATTCTTAGGTTAATTCAAATTTTTATTATGAATCATTATAAGGGATTTGAATAGATTATGACCATGAATGTCCTAGGTTAATCCAAAGGTTCCATATATTGAAAAGAAGGTGTCCCAATTTTAGAATACTATAAATGATTTTTCATGATTATATGTTTTCTCATTATTATTATGGTTTCTTAAACTATGAATTTTTTTTTCTAATGGATATAACCCAAAGTAATTGGGTTAATGCTCAATGTGATGGATAATGAAATGAATTTCCACCTTATAAACCAAATATAATGAGATCTATAATTTAAAATATTATTCCTATCCTTATGAAAATTTATCAAGCTATGAATCACACTGAGCTTACAAAAAAGAAGAGGTAAATTTTTTTATTGAGTCATTCATGAGGTAACATCCGCCTTCTTTTAGTGGGTCCACTAATGAACTAGTTTCTAAATAATTGATTAGTACCACTAAAAATATATTTCTTTCAT
The DNA here is from genome assembly GCA_963277665.1 of Viscum album. Taxonomy (NCBI): domain Eukaryota; kingdom Viridiplantae; phylum Streptophyta; class Magnoliopsida; order Santalales; family Viscaceae; genus Viscum; species Viscum album. Next base: position 307,307,778 of record OY728136.1, read on the forward strand.
TCTATACTGTTTAGAACATGAAGAAGTCATTTTGGCTATTTATCATTTGGATATAGAAGTAGATAAATGGTGTAATATTATTAGGAACATGATGCAATAAGAAGAAATTGGTTCCCTAGAGTGTGACGAGATTAATATCTTATTTCTAAATAATTAATTACCTCATATTATTCATATGAAAATGGAGAATGAATTACTTTAGCTACATTATAAGGATAATGAATTTTTTGGAACCTATGAGGAAAATTTTACAATACTTTTGAGGTATGCTTCTAGTATTATCATCCAACCTGAAATTTAGGTTTATTTATTCTTTAGTGTCTTAAAAAAATAATCCAAAGGGAGTTATCCATAAGGGAATTTAGTATCTATAAAAAATCTTTCAATGTGTTATCATGGTGGAGAATAATATTGGAGTTACCCATCAATATCAAGGTCTTCAAAAGAAAATAAATATATAATTCAAAAGAAATTTTATAAACTATTGAGTGAATAAGACGATCCTTAATTTATGATTGAGGTGTAGATGGAAACATGGAGGAAATTGTAACACCCCATTAGTTTAAAATAATAAAGTTATATTTGATAGTGTAAAAGAAATGAAACACTAATATTAGATGAGAATGTAACACCCTGATAATTTTGGTTATATTTATTTTTAAATAAACTTAATATTTTTGGTAGCTTTAGCTACACACAACCCTGATATTTTTATGTACGAGAACGTATTCAACATGAAACATCAAGTTTAAATGACCAATGTTATATATAACCTAGTTGTTAAATTGGAATATATGAATAGTTTAAACTACATTATAATATATATATATATATACACATATATAAATTTCTTAACTATCATGAACCAGATCTGGTCACCATCAAAACTAGCACCCGAACTAGTTTGCAGCAAGTCCCAATGGGTGTTCCTGATCCCCATGGGCTGGAATAAGTGCCTGGGTATGTTAAAGAAAAGGTTGGGAATGATTTACCCGCATTTATAAACATAAATCAACAACTGTAATAAATAAACTGAATCTGAAAATTTAATTCAAATAGGTATTTAATAAAAATTCATAATTGAAGTACATGGCTTTAGATAAATCCCAAGAGGGAAAAAACTCCAAGGTAGTAGAAAATACAACCCAAGAACCACCACAAGGTAAGGGGTCATCATTCCCAAGCCTTCTCCACAACACCGCTCTGAGGATGGAAGTTAACAACCCGAACCACCGATTTTGAAAGCTTGACCCAATCCTGCGAAAAAGATTGGCATGACTAAAAACACCCAAAGGTGTAAGTATGGTTTGATTCTAATCCCAAGAGGATTCCACCCAAAATATATTCCACATGATAAAAATTATAAGTCAAAAAATTTGTAGGTTTTTATAAACAAGAAATGCCATAAACAATTTTTAAAGGATGAAACTTTCAATGATAATAGTTTTCAAGTGAAAAACATTAATGAATGAATTTTTTTAATGAAAATGCACATGATACTGCATTTTCCAGCTCAAATACACCATATGACGATGTTAAGTACAAAATATCCAATGATTACTAGTCACAGGAACACCCCTAGGCACTTGTTAGTTGTGAGCCACAAGTACCTCGTAATTCGGTGAAATGTAACCATAAAAAATATCTGTTTTCATGAACAAGCCACTAGTAGAAGAATAACTCACAAACCAGTGGTCCCCGACACCATCATCATAGTTTAATTATTGTTGTCATTGTCAAACTTGCTACGTAAAATAGGTACGCAGCCACTATGGATCCCTAGCATACTAGTACACATATGCCCACCTAGATACCTGGGTTTCCATTTTTGTGCTCAAAAAAGTTCCACATCTTATAAAATACCATTTAATATGAAAATGAATTTTAAAAATCATTCACACCTCAAAAATCCAACACAAAATCAACAAAATACATCTTTTCACATTCAAATTTATTTTAACATCTTACTCACACCAAAACAACAGATAAACATGTCCTGCACCTTTCTCACAATTTAATAAATCATTCCACAATTTATAAAATATTCTCAAAATGTTTAAAATCACAAACCATCACTTTATATTTCAAAAATACATTTTAAGAACATACACACTCCAAAATAGTACCTCAACATCTTTTTCACACTTTATGTTACACCATAAACCATTTGAGATTATTATAAAACAACTTCAAGGATTATAACAATCTTTTTCACATAAAAACCATTAAAAACCCCTATTTAAACGACAAAATCACACCAAAACCCTACCAAAATAGATTTGGAATCCCAATCCACATTTAATAAACTATTTTCTTATGTTATAAAATGACCACAAATGATACCATAAGAGTTAAAAAAAAAGAAAAACTCACCATTTCAAGAAACAATGCATCTTTGAAATTAAATGCTTAACCAATTCCATCAAAAACACATTTCACACCATAAAAAACATATAAGGAACATGATAAATAAGAACATAAAGCAAGATAACTCATTAAGAAATACTTAAACATGGAATAAGCTATAATTTGTGTCAAAATCCCCCAAATCATTGTGTGAAACTTACACCGCACCACCACCGAACCACAAAGGAATCAAAATAAACCCTAATCAAATAATATTGAACCAAGAAACTCAAAAATAAACCCTAGGTACGAAACCCTAATTTCTGTACATTTGAAACATCAAGGAAGAAGGAAGAAACCCTAAGGAGAATGGAAGAAAAAAGAGAGGGATTCACTTACCTGAGAAACTTTAATGAAATATCTCCAAATACACCAATAGTTGAATATCCCAGCTAAAAAAATTGAAATTAAAGTTTGAATAAGGATGATGAGGTGAAGTGGGGATTGAAATGGGGGAAAAGAGTAAAAAATTAATGATTTATGAAATAAAAAAATTACCTTTGCAAATATGGACGAATTGAGAAAAATGGAGAAAATTCAACCTAATCTATGATGACGACGGTCTCCAAAGAGAGAAAACAGAACATGGGGGTGAACCTAGGGTTTTGGGCTTGATTATAGGTTGAATGACTGAAAAATATTAAAAAAATAATGAGATATAAAATAAATAACCGTTTTTTTTAAAAATGGAAATGGGCCCACATGATGGCTCAATGCTTCCATAAATCACCCAAATCCACCATGAAAATGAGTTACTAAGGGGTACAAATGGATATGGTGGCTTTAATAGGTATGTGAAGGCTACGTGGGAAGTTTAATGGGTGAAAAATGTTAAAAAACAATGGAGGTATAAAAGAAACAATTTTTTTTAAATATGAAAATAGGCTCACGGTATGGCCCAAATCTTGAACAAACCACCCCAATAAACATACCACACCTAAGGAGCCACTAGGAGTGTCAAAAATTGAATTCCAAGCCACATAATCCTTATAAATCCCATTTAAAAAAAGACAATTCCAAATACCATCCAAGACTTCCAAGATTAATGACTTAGATCAAGAGCACCTAAGACACCAAATTTAAACCCAGAACACCTGGAAACCAAGAGAAAACAAAGAACCAAAAGAAGATTCGAAACAGAGCGTGGAATTGAAAATCCAAGTGTGAAAATTCTACCCACCATAAATCTTTTCTCCATAGTAAATATACAAAAATTATGGATTCAAAACAAAACCCAACTAATAGACCAATATTGACTCCCTTACTATGTTTTCACCCACCCCCAAATTCCAAAACACATCCAGTTGATCAAAAAAAGGTTGGGATACTCTCACAAACCAAAATTTACATCATTTTCCTAAAATGAATAGACATAGTCAAACCAAATACCAAAACAAAACACCTCAAACACTACCATATGAAGATCAATCAATTTACCAGAAACAAACAATGAATTTTAATGAGGTTACCACAAATATACTTCAACGAAACCCTAGGGAACACTCTAATCAAAACGTTTAACAAAGAAAGAAGTTTGTGGTTAGATAGCTCCTAATGAGACTACCTACTCCCAATACAACACCAAGGACAAAACTGTGTTTTAGATACGGGGATACCTGGACAGACTCCTCACCATAAGAGACAACTTATGTTCCCAAGACAGAACTAAGACACAAATAGGGGAAGGACTGAATGGAATCCCCACCATAAGGGATAGACTAACACTATAATAATTCCAAAGCACATAAATAAGACCCATGGTGGGTATCACCACCATAATAATCTACCGTCTTAAATGAATAGCACTAGACGACACTAAAAAGACCGCATAAGACCCAATCCCTAATGCAAGGGGTGTCAATCAGTAAAACTCCAAACCAAAAAAACACTACACAGTTCTCTACTCCCACAAACATTACTATCCATAGATGAGTCCAACCAGAAATGAGATCAAAAAAATCCTACATGGTTATTCCAACATGAACAACCATTCAGTGAGTTGCACCCACAGGGTTTTAAGCATTGGGGTTTGAGAAAACTAAACCACCCCGTTACCTTATAACCAAAGAGGGAATTTTACACCGACACAGATTACAACCCTGAGGGATAGGGTCTGTACATCCCTTTCCACCACTCCGGACCAATTAGAACGAAACCACCACATCAAAACCTTAAACTATCTCTATATCCCACAATAGAGACAGAAGTTAAAACTACATCCCTTACACCCTTGGTTTTCCTGACTACGTGCCAGCTTCACTCTAGGACCTAAAACTAGAGCTCAAATTACTGAAGCATCTCCTGCCACACATTCAGGTTCTAAAAACCCCTGAACAGAAATTCTTCCTTGGGTGCCAAAAAAAACTACACCATGATCCAACAATATTAATAGAACACGGCACATCTTGAAAATAACTTACCCTTTCATGGAACCTTCACTAAGACAAAGGCCTCGAAGATACATATTTATTTCCCCACTCACCCCAAACAAGGAACAACATAATAAAGAACACAAGGAAGACACCTTCTCTCAAAACAAGGAAGTCAAAGATTCTCAGTAGAGAGACACACTTTCATTTGAGAAAATTCCCTCCAAACGTTCCACAACATCCACCTTTTCCCATTATGGTAAACAAAAAACAATAAAACATAACCAAACATGACCCTAGATACTGATAGATACATTACAAGGAGTGGGACCTTGAACCGATCCCCAAACAACATGATATTACCACAAGAAACCATAATAGCCTTGAACAACCAAATTTTCCACACTAGTGGCCTAACATGAATAATTTTCTTATGAGAAACCCACAAAAGACCCAAATTCCCTTAAATACTGCATCCAAGACCGTCAACTTTGGACTTCTTTACCTTTCCTCACTGGAATTCCCCTTCACTGCTTCTAGATAGAACATACAGACACAACAGTGTCAAACTTTAGTTTGACGACTCAGGCCCTTTATGAGACTAAGATTTATTTCAAACTTCCACAACCACTCCCCTAATACATAAGGATCCACTTAATTGGAAAAGAAGAGGGGGTAGACTCAATCTCTAAATCTCAAGAAGAAAGTCCTTATGTTGATCAGCTGGAGGATCCATCAACGATGAATCACCTGTGGCCACACTTCCACCATGCATTAACCCTTTTTGGGGGCATACCCTAGCCAACATGAAAACCCAAGGACCCAACCCATCTAGTCTATTTTTCAATAAATACCACAAACTAGAACCCAACATAAGTGGGAAACCACCAAAAAGGATTCCTGAAACATTTCTCATAAAAGACCACTAAACAACACTTCAACTCAACTTACTGACGAAACACAAACCCAAAACATCATTCAGACAAGAGGGGTCCTTAAACTCAAAACATACCACAAAAACATTCTAAAAAACACATAATACACCCCACCCCAAACACTGGCTATCAAAAAATTTAATTTCCTTAAAAAAATTTCTTTGAAAGTAAACGAGGTCGGTGGTTAGCGCATTCACCAGGGGTATCTCATGGGCCCCACACATGCATGTTTTTGTTCCACCACAGTCACCCAAATCATGCCAACCTAGGTACTCATCCAATTTTCCTTACACGTAACATATGAATGTCACTCATCCACTTTTCCTTACACATAACCCATTAATGTTGTCACCCATGAGAACACCAAGGATCAAAAAAATTTCTTTAAACTTTTCAAAACTAAAACATTTCATTCCACTCAAAAAAATTTAAAAACCCATATTAAAATCATCCTTGTTATACAAACCTTCTAGTTTGATAATCCAAATGTTCTGATTATAAAAATACAATATCATCTTACAAAAAGACCGTTTCATGAAAATATACCTTTTCAAATACTCATTCAAAACTGTTTTGAAAACCCATTTTCTATCACTGTGAAAATCACACCATTACCACTTTAAAATTACATTTAAAATAAATTTACAAAACACTATTTAACATAACTTACATTTTCTAAACAATTAATTTCAGTAAACCATATTTTTAAATTATGAAAATACACTACTAATAAACTCAACACCATTTACCCAAAACCATTTCCATTTTAAAATATAGTTCCAAAATTTTTCAAAATAGATCCATATAGAATGATTTTACAAAACCCATAAATATGAAGAATGAATCAACATAAAACTAGTGCCGATGGGTGACTCTGAAATATGGTTGGAGGCCATACACCGATCACGCCACTATCATGGAGAGTGTTCTAGGACAATATCCCTAGATCCACTTTGTCACACACAATATCTTCATTAAATGTAATTATTTTTATTGTGTTTTTATCCTAACATTACCCCTAAGTCCCCCCTAATCCCCCCACAAATTTTGGTGGCTTTTGGACATGTTTTGAGGAGAGAAAGGAGGGTGCACAGTTTAGGTGCATAGTTCCAAACCGTGCACACAAACCGTGCACCAATGTCCAAGTCATTAATTTTTTTAAATGACCTATTTCCCTCTAGGGATTTATCCAAATTCATCCCTTACTCCTCCTCTTTGAACCTAACATACATGGCATCCCCCAAATCTTCTAAAAACCTCTTTGGAACTCCATTTTGAAGGAGGATTTGGTGGAGGGACTTCACACAATCTCAAGTAAGTGTTTATAACTCTTAGTTACTCCCACTTTTATGAATTTTCTTCCCATTTATTTGAATTAAATAATTACTAGAGGGTAGGGTTTTGAAACTAGGGTTTAACCTTGGGTTTTCTTGGTCTATTCCTGTGGTTTTAGGCTTGATCTAGGTCTCTCTTGGTGCAACGGTGGTGCGATTTGATTTTCACAAAAAGATTCAATGGTTTCCATTAATTTGGTAGGTGATTCATTTTGATATGAAATATTTGTGATATATCTGCTTTGTTAATGGTATCTTAATGTTGCTGAAAAAAATTCTAGGGGAAATTATAAAAAAAATGAATTTTAAGTGCCAATTTTGGGTGAAATTGGGGGTTTTCCATATAAATATTTTATTGGTTCATTAAGGGATTCCCTATAATAATATAGTTAATTTTATTGAACTATATTTGGGCTGAAAATACTGTTTTAAATGTTATTATCCATTGGTTGTTGCTTAGAAATTGGTTTTGGGTGACGTTTGTTAAGTAAATTATTTTTGAGTACCAATTTGGTGTTAAATTGGGTGTTTTACATGGCTATTCTATGTGATACTTATTAGGGTTGTTTAATAACTCATGTAATGGGATTATGTAAATGTTTTGGGTGTTTAAAATTCTTCTTTGGAAAATATGATTATGAACATGGTGTTAAAAGTAGGGTTTTAGAGGGGATTTTTGTGTGCAAAGCATTGTTAGTTTTTGTGAAGTTGTTTGTTAAAAATAAAAATGTTTTGTTGTGTAATTTAAGTGGTATAAAGTGTGAAAATATACTATATTGTTTTTATATGACCATTATTGGTGTTTTTACATTAAAAGGGATGTGTGTTGCTTTCTGAAATTGTTTGATCACAAAGGGGGAAGCCCACATACCTAGGTGGGAAGATATGTACTAGTACGACTAGTGAACCAGATGGGTTGTGTCCATGTTTCACTAAGAAAATGGATAACGACAACTCTAAATATAATATGTGGATGATGTTTGGGGACCAATAGGTTATGGGTATGTTACCTACTAGTGGCTCATGCATTGGAAAGGATTGTGACTTGGATACTTTACACTGAGGTATGAGGTACATAGGGCTGGAGACTATCTAGTTGCCTAGGGGTGTTCCCGGTTTTGGTGCTCATTGGATTTGTGGTATTTTCACTTTTATTAGGGTGTGTTTGGATGTAATTTAAATTATATAGCATGTCATATTTAATTGTGTTAACATTACAAAATTTTTAGTTCAAAAACCTTTTTCAATTGAATGTTGCATTTCAAGGAATTTATCACCGCTTTTCTTTACGGATTAAAACTACTTGACTTTTCACCATATATTGAATAATATTTGGAATAATTGGGAGGTATTTTATTGGTATTAGGCTCACACCCTAATTAAACCCCTTGGGTTTAAGTAAACTTCATTATGTTTGACTCAGGTAAAGGCAAAGCCTCAGGTGCAAGCGGTTCGGGTTGTTAGACCCCTCCTTCAGTGCGGTGTTGTGGAGACGACTCATGGGAGAGAACCCGTTGTCACGTGGAGTCTTTTTGGATGTATTTATAATGTATTTATTTGTATTTTGAAGACTTGTACTATATTTAGAACCATGTATTCAGTTATGTATTTTTATTAAGTCTTGTTTGGCATGGAAATTTCCGATTATTATTATCGATTGTTTTTGGTGTTTTATGCTATAATAATTGGGTAAATCATTCCCAAACCAAATATATTAATACCCGAGAACTTGTGATAGCCCGTGGGGATATGGAATTCCTTTAGGGCCTTGTCATGGGCAAGATTTGGTACCGGTATTAGTGGTGACCAGATTCAGTTCGTGATAAAATGGTTTCAAAGGAGGCCAATGTTTTTAGGTTATATTACTATTTTGGGATGAGTTGGGATAGACAGGAGCTAAGGATGTTGGGGATCAGGGTTTTGGTTGTGAGTAGGTTTCCTGGACCGCACTCCTCATGACAGACCTTGAGTCACCAAGGGATGTTGGAATTGTTTGATTGACTTCACTTCCAGGTGAGAAGTGTGGGCTGCAGACCACACGTGGACATCTGGCGGGGGTGGAGTATTTGTTTATTTTATTATCTTTATGTTTTTCGATTATTTATATTTGATGTATTTGATTAAAATTTTCATAATTTTGGCATTTACTATTGTTTTGGTGACTATTGAATTTTGTAGCAACATGCCTCCCTGGAAAGCTCCCTTGCGCCCCCGGGAGGAAGCTAGAGAGAGTTCTACCACACCAATTGATCAAAGGATAGTCAAGGCTATGGTCCATACTATCCAAGAACTTGGATTGGGAACATCTCATATTCCATATACTATTAGAGAGTATGATAATAGTCCTAGGAAAGACAAGGCACACAATTTCTTGAAAAGTAAGCATCCCACCTTAGGAGGTAGCATAGAACCCCAGGAAGTAGAGGAATGGCTCGAGAAGATCATGCACATGTTCGAGTTATTAGATACACTCGAGGAGATTAGGGTGAAGTGTTCATCCTTTTTGTTGGAGGGTCCTGACCACAGGTGGTGGGAATCAGTTCTTCAGACTGGGAAGAATGAGCAGATGCGCTGGGGAGACTTCGAGGCTGTCTTCAATGAATAGTACTGACCTGAAGTGTTTTCTTATGCTAGGTCATGAGAGTTCATGGACCTTATTCAGGGGAATCATTCATTATAGAGTACGCCAACCATTTTGTTGAGTTGGTTCGGTATTCTCCTGAAATCTTATCCAATGAGCAAGCAAAGGCCGAAGGGTTTGAGAAAGTCTTGTGATCAGAGATATACTCTCAAGTGTTCTTTTTTAAGCTGAGGACCTATGTTGAGGTTTTCGACCAGACATGCATGGTTGGTGGGGATGGTATCTATGGGTCAGTAGCAGTAGTGGGCAGTGACAGCTCCTCCGAGAAGAAAAGGAAGCGGGAGGAACAAGTGAAGAGAGGAGGTGGAAGTTCGGGCCACTCTTCCAAGTATTTTTTGTTTTCGGATTATGATGTGATATCGGTCATGTGACACCAGTGTGGAAATATGGGGCACATATGACTATAATTCATGCTTCCTCTAAATCCATGTTACTAGTGTGGAGGTTTGGGGCATTTACAATGCTTCTGTGGGGTGGCACATTCACTTCCGAGTGGGATAGGGTCAGTGGCTTTAAGAGAAGTGTCAGCACAGTCCAAACCATCCAGGATTGGGGGATCAAGATTTGGAGTCGATGGTGGTAGGGATGTTTTATCTTCTAGGTATGACCATTTCATGGCATATCCACAAACTAGCGGTCGTCCTCAGGCAAGGACCAGGCATCTCCATGCGATGGATCAAACACCAGCAGGATCAGAGGCGGGACCGTTGACAGTTCGAGGTACCGTTCTGATCACATATTCTATAGCTACTACTACTTTTTATATTGATGCCTCTGTTTCATTAATTTATTCCTATTTTGGGGACATTCTGAATTTTCCAATCGAGTTGTTGTCTTTTTTGATGGAGTTTGTGATGTCACTGGGAATGAAGAAGAAGCAGGGTCTCAGGTGCCCCTCATGCGTGCTTTCCGTGTCAGGGGTTAAGATTGAGTGGGACCTATTGGATTAGATATGGAACTGTTTGAAATTATACTTGGCATATATTGGCTAGTATACTTCCAGGAACACATCGATTTCTACAGGCGGTGTGTGAGTTTCACGACACCTGATGGGAGTCGTCAAGTTTTTCGCGGAGAATGGGATCCTCAGTCGGGTCGCGCAGGACCTCCACTCCCAAATTTGGGAAGTCTTATCTTCCATTTTCCATAAGTTTTGCAAGATGATGATGGTATTTCCCCTAAGGGTTCACTACCTCATGTAGTGAATGAGTTTCCAAAAGTATTCCCGGATGATTTTTCAGGTTTTCCCTTAGAGCGGGATGTGGAGTTTTCGATTGATCTGGCACTGGGAACACAACCAATATCTCTTCCCTCAGATCGTATGGTCCCCACCGAGATGAGGTAATTAAATATATAGTTAGACGACTTGGAATCCAAAGGATTCATTCACCTGGTATTCTCTCCTTGGGCCACTCTTGTGTTGTTCGTGAAAAAGGCTGATGGATCCCTCTGGTTGTGCATTGACTACTGGAAGCTGAATAAGGTTACCATTAAGGACAAATACCCTTTTCCCAGAATAGATGATTAGTTCGATTATTTTAAGGGGGTAAATTGTTTTTAAAAAATAGAATTGCATTCAAGATACCATCAACTCAGGGTGAAAGACGCTGATATCCCAAAGAAAGCCTTCCATAGTAGGTACGACCACTTTGAGTATTTGGTCATTCCCTTCAGATTGACCAATGATCCAGCGGTCTTTATGGAACTCATGAATAGGGTATTCCATCAGTACCTCGATTCCTTTATTGTGGTGTTTTTGGATGACATTCTAGTATACTATGGCTCTGAGGATGAACACGAACATCACTTGAGGATTGTTTTGGGCACTTTGCGAGATAACCGAATCTATGAAAAGTTGTCAAAGTGATATTTCTGGATAATGGAAGTGAAATTTATGGGGCATGTGATCTATGAGAAGGGGGTTTCAGTGGACCTTGAGAAGATCAGTGTGGTCATGTCATGGGAGAAACTGAATCATGTGTTTGAGATCAGGAGTTTCCTTGGCCTGGCTGGTTATTATAAGAAGTTTGTTTGGGATTTCTCTCAGCTTGGTTCACCGATGACCGTGCTCACCCAGAAAGGGGTTAAGATTGTATGGGGCCTATAATGTTAGGAATTATTCAAGGAGATGAATTGGTGGTGTACTACCACCCCTTTTCTTATTTTTCCAGAGGCTGGAAAGGGGTATGTGGTCTATTGTGATGCTTCAGGTATTGGTCTTGGGTGTGTGCTTATGCAGGATGATCATGTGGTGGCATATTGATCTCACCAACTCGAACCACACGAAAAGAACTACCCAACCCATGACTTAGAGTTGGTAGTGCTGATGCATGATTTGAAAACTTGGCGTCACTATCTATTTGGAGAGAAGTTTGTGGTCTACTCTGATCAGAAGAGTATGGCCTATATCTTATCGTAGAAGGACCTCAACTTGAGGCAGCGTCACTAGATCAAGTACTTGTAGGGGTTCAACTTTGACATTGTCTATACCCCAGGAAAGGGTAATGTGGTGGCTGATTACTTGAGTAGAAGAGTTATAGTGTAGGATTTGAGGAAGTCCATTGATGAGTGGGCTTTGATGGGACTCTATTCTAAGATGCATGTGGAGACCAGGGAGCACAGTGGAGGTGCATTCTTGGAAAGCGTCCAGTTTACTCCTTCTCTGTTGGAGTTTATTTAGTGGGAACAGCTTAGTGATGAGATTTTTTAGTGGTCGAGGTAGTTTATTCAGGGTGGGGAGACATCCTATGATTGGTCATTGTCTCCCGAGGGCATCTTGTTCTTCATGGGCCACTCAGTAGTGCCATCATCTCTGTGGAAGGTAGTGATGAAGGATAACCACCGATCTTAGTGGTCTATCCATCTAGGTTCCACCAAGATGTATTATGATATACTTTGATAGGTATTTTGGCCATGTATGTGACGAGACATAGTAGACTTTGTGTCGAGATGCTACACATGCCAATAGGTGAAAGCATAGCATCAGAGGCCCTCTGGTTTCCTCCTGCCATTACCCATTCCTACTTGTGTTGAGTCAATAAGGTTTTCCTTATGACTTTTCCATTCCTTCTTGTTTTGAAAATCACAAAAACCTTATACTTAAGCAAATGTATGTTTTACCCCCATCAGGAAAATTTACTTCTTTAAGGAAATTTACCTTAAACTGAATTTTCTTATACATAGCAATATTTTTCTTAAATTCAGAAACTGGATTCATACCCAAAATCCAGGAGCCATATAATGAAAAGATTTGGAGCATTCTGTTTTTTAGGATCCTAATTCTGGATGTGATCTATAATGTAGTTCTAATATGAATTCTGGACTCCAAACTCTTAAGTAGTTCAAATCCGAACTCTGAAGAAGTTCGACTCCGAACTCTTAATCAATTCAACTCCGAAATCTTAAGCAGTTCGAATCCCAACTCTTAAGCATTTCGACTCCGAACTCATAAGCAGTTCGACTCCGAACTCTTAAGCAGTTCGACTCCGAACTCTTAAGTAGTTCGACTCTGAACTTTTACGAATTTCGACTCCGAACTCATAAGTATCTCGACTCTAAACTCTTAAGCAGTTCGACTCCGAACTCTTAAGTAGTTTGACTCCGAACTCTTAAGCAGTTCGACTCCAAACTCTTAAGTAGTTTGACTCCAAAATTTTAAGAAGTTCGACTTCGAACTCTTAAGTAGTTTGACTCTGAACTCTGCAAGTTCAGATTCCGATCTCTGGTGAAACCAGACTCTGAATTCCTATAAAATACAATCCGAATATTTCTTAACATAGACTCAGAATTTCATTTTGGTTAGACTCCGAACTTTTGAATTGATTATACTCCGAAATATTGATTAGATTTTACTTACATATTCTTCATTTCAAAACAATGTAGTGCTTTCAGTTATACATGGTTTTTTATAAAACGATTTCATCTATTCTGCTTCTAATTAACCGTTGGTTGAGTTACACGTGTACTGGTCCCTCCAAATTTCATGGAAAATATGACCGTTGGAGGAGGGATCCAACTGTTGGAAATTTGCCTATAAATAGGAGCTCATTTTAAAGAGCTCAATTATGAAACAAGTTTATCGATCTAGAGAACACATACTGTTAAAGTGATTTCCAGAGAGAGAAACTTTTCATGCCTTGTGCGTACTGAACCGCTCGTTCAGATTTCTTTGTGTGACTCCGAATGTTGGTGATTACATTCGAGGACTTCCGGGGATAGGAAGACAGAGGTGCCGACTACCTTGAAGTTCGAGGGCTTCCTTGCTGAGGAAGACAGAGGTTCCAACTACCTTGAAGTTGAGGGCTTGTGGGGATAGCAAGACAGAGATTCCGATCTTCGTATCGAGGGCTTATCCTGGTGTGGGTAATACATACTTGCTTGAAAGTATAAATCAAGAGACCTTTATCCATGGTTGTTGGATACCCTTCTCTTTGGGTTAAAAGAGTTATTGTTTGTTACTTGTAGTTTTTCTACTTGTTTGTTTCCGATGCATATTGTATTGTATGGATAGTATAATCTTCTTATACTTCCTTATACTTGTACTATGATTAGTTTAGATTCTATACGCTTTAAGGTAGAATCTTATATTGTAAACCTTGGTTCCAATTCTCAAGTTGGTGATCAGAGGTGTTGTGAATTTGCTTAGTTTAACTTTGTTAAACCGAGATTTTCCTTGTCTAAGGAAAACATAGTTATCCATAACCAACATTAAAGGTTTCAAAGGAATTTTTAATGTATACAATTCACCCGCCCTCCTGTATATTGAGCATCTACATCGATATTTCAATCCTACATTTGGTATCAAAGGAGGTCTCTAAAATACTCGTACTCACGTATAATTTTTTCTTACTCATTTTCATTCCGAACTTTATTATTCCGAACTTTGAAATTCCGAACTTTATGGTTACAAATTTTTTCTCAAACTAGTTTGGTTGCCCAAGTTGTTTTAGAATGGCAGGAATCAATGTTGGTTCTATTGACAATCTAAATTCTACAAGACCACCAATCTTTGATGGTAATGACTATGAGTACTGAAGAGATCAAATGAAGACTTTTTTTATCAACACTGGAGTGGAAAATTTTGTTATGCTTACTGGTGATTATAAAATTCCCGATAAGGAAGTTAGAACTTTCACTAACCAGGAAAAGCAAGAGTATCAACTCAATTATAAGGTACACAATACTTTACTATGTTCAATGACTAGAAATATATATATCCAAATTTCTTCTTGTGAAGCAGCTAATTATATCTGGAAGAAGTTAGAAGTTACAAACTTTGGAACTTCTAAAGTGATTGAAACTAGGAGAGATATGCTCAGAGCTGAATACCATGGATTCAATTTTCCTTATGGCGAACCAATCTGAAAAGTTCAACAAAGATTTATGACTATAGTCAACAGCTTATAGTCTATGGGAGAAAAAGGGTTATATGATGAAGACCTTGTAGATAAGATAATTGATATTATGCCCAATGAGTGGGAATCAAAGAGAACAACTATAGATGAGAACAGAAAGGTCACCCAAATTTCTCTTGATTAGTTATTCGGAACTCTTCTCCAACATGAAACCAGAATGAAGAGATATGCTGACAACATCAAAAAGAAAAATGGTAGTGGTACTGTTGCTTTTACAACAACATCAAATCATATGAAAGCTAAGACTCCTGAGAGAGTAACTAGATCCAAGTCTAAGAAAGTGGTTATTCAATCAAATTCTAGTGAAAGTGAAATCTCAGAAAATGAGTTAGCAAATCTTGCACGAAGGATGAATAAGATAGCCGGCCAGAGAAATTTCCAATCCATGTATAAGAAAAAGGAAATGAAATAAAGGAAATATGGAGAAGTTAATTCTTACGAATGCAAGAGAGCTGGACATATTAGACCAGATTTCCCTCTACTCAAAAAGAAAGAAAGAAAAGAAAGGCATTCTGAAAGGAGTAGGAAGAAGTATTACAAAACCAAAGCTAAGAAAGTTCTGAAATCAAATGACACATAGAGTGCTAGTGGTGGTGACTCTTCAGATGAATCTTCTGATTATGAATCTTCAGGAAAGAAGAATCTTGGTCTTATAGCCAGATTACCCATTTATAGTCATTTTGTTATGGCTAAGGTAGGAAATTCTGAATCATTGACCAATGTATCTTTAAATTATAATGATAGTAAGTATTATAACTCCTCAGATGAAGAATCCTCTTCTGATAAAGAAAATACTTCACCTACCTATGAAGAAGTTTCTAGGTTTGCTGAACTTCTTGAGATTGAGAACTCTAAACTCAATAATAAACTTGATAAGGCAAACTCTAGGAATTCTATTCTTACAAAAGAGATATCAGATCTTTCTAAAGATCTTGATAGAAAAAATGCTGATTTTATAAGAATTTCAAAAAATCTTGAGGAAGTAAGTTCTGAGAGGAAAAAACGTTCTAAAGAGTTAGAAAAATTAATTTCTAAGAAAAGTGTTTTTGAGCCTATCTCTAGTTCTAAATCCAATGATTTTGAAGATAAAAACTTGGTTATTAAACTCAAGTCCAAAATTTTTTCCTTAAAGAAGTGTTTCTAGAACTTTACCCATGGTAAAGAAAATTTTGATAAAATGTATTCTCAAATACGACCTTTAAGAAACAAATCTGGATTTGGTTATACCCATGCAAAACCAATTTTTAGTAACAACTACTTTGTTCCAAAAAGTGACCCATTTTGTACCAAGTGTCAATGTGGTGGTCACTGAGCAAAGAATTGTTCTTTAAATAAAACCCAATCTCTAGGTTTTCATAAAGCCTATTTTTCTAAGAAAGTGTGGGTTCCTAAAATTTTGTTGTCTGGAAATCCCGGATCCAAGAAAGTTTGGATTACAAAAGTATAATTCTTTTCTTATTTTCAGGAAGATAGAGGAAGTACCAACAACAATACATGGTACATGGATAGTGGATGTTCCCGGAACATGACTGGTAACAAAATCTATTTTGAAAAGATTATTAGAATGAAAGGAGGAAAGGTAACTTTCAGAGATAATGCACATGGAGAAAATGTTGGTATTGGTAATATTGTTCTTCTAGGTAAAACTTTGATTTCAAATGTTTTATTTGTTAAGGGACTTAAGCACAACCTCATTAGTATAAGTCAGTTATGTGATGAAGGGTACCTTGTGAATTTTTGGAATGATAAGTGCTTAGTACACAATTCCAAGGAAGAATTTATTCTCTCAGCCAATAGGCAAGAGAATGTTTACACTTTAAACTTAGAAGACCTAAGGATCCAAGATTTACCTTGCCTAAGTGCAATGGAAGATCATTCCTAGCTATGGCATAGAAGACTATGACACTGTAACCATAGAAACTTATGTAAACTCTCTAAGAAGAAACTAGTTAAGGATCTACCGAAGCTTAGATTTGATTCTTCTAAAGTTTTTGATCCTTGTCAATATGGAAAGAGACATAAATCTAGTTTTAAATCAATTGGTTAAGTCTCAATGACTGATGCATTACAGTTAGTGCACATGGATCTTTTCGGTCCAACACAAACTGGAAGTATTGGAGGCAAATACTATGTGTTTGTTCTAGTTGATGATTACACCAGATTTACTTGGGTTTACTTTCTAGCAAAGAAGTCTGAAGATTTTTCTTATTTCAAAAGTTTTAGAGCACAAGTTAATAATGAGAAAAATCTTCCACTGAAAACTATTCATAGTGATCATGGAGGAGAATTTCAAAATTCTGATTTTGAAACTTTTTGTGGTAGGAAAGGTATTACTCACAATTTTTCAGCACCTAGAACTCCTCAACAAAATGGTGTAGTTGAAAAAAGAAATAGAATTCTTCAAGAGATAACTAGAACCATGTTGAGTGAATATTCTATAGCTAGACATTTATTGGTTGAAGCTGTAAGTACTGCTTGTTATACTATAAATCGAGTTTTGATTAGACATTTTCTTAATAAAACTCTTTATGAGTTATGGAATGGTAGAAAACCAAGACATTCCTACTTCAAGGTTTTTGGTTGAAAATTATTCATTTTGAATACTAAAGATAACTTACATAAATTCGTACCAAAATCTAATGAAGTAATTTTCTTAGGTTATTCCACAACTTCTAAGGCTTATAGAGTTTTTAATAAAAATACTTGTACTGTTGAAGAAACAGTGCATGTAAAATTTGATGAGTCTGATCCTTTTGTTTTTAAACTATCCCAACCTACATCCTCAGATGTGTTTTCATAAACTGATTGTCAACCCTTGATAAAAGATCCTTCTGATAAGGAAAATGCTCAAGAAGATACTTCTGAAATATTTACCCTAGAATACTTTCTACCCTATGTTGATGAACAGGTTTTACAAAACCCAAATCAGGTGTTTCTTAAGAATCATCCCAGTGATAGTATCATTGGTTATGTAAATCAACATATAAGGACTAGAAATTCCTTGAGAAATGAAGTAGAACATCTAGCATTTCTTTCCCAATTAGAACCAAAAATCACCGATGAAGCTTTAGGTGATGATGATTGGATCAAAGCCATGAAACACGAACTAAATGAATTTGAGAGGAATAAAGTCTGGACCTTGGTTGAAAGACCTAAGGAAACTTCTATTATTGGAGAAAAATGGGTTTTCAGAAACAAATGTGATGAAAATGGAGTCATAGTAAAAAATAAAGCTAGACTTGTTGCTAAAGTCTATAATCAGCAAGAGGGAATAGACTATGAAGAAACCTATGCTCTAGTAGCTAGACTTAAATCTATTCATATTCTACTTGCCTTTGCAACATTCTTCAATTTTAAACTTTTTGAAATGGATGTGAAATGTGATTTTCTTAACGGTTATGTTCAAGAGGAAGTTTTTGTTGAACAACCTCCTAGTTTTGAAGATACAAAACATCCTGATCATGTTTTTAGACTTACCAAGGCTTTGTATGGTCTTAAACAAGCCCCATGAGTATGGTATGATAGACTCACAAGATTTTTGTTTCAAAATAACTATGTTAAGGGAAATGTAGATCCAACCATTTTTATAAAGAAAGATAAGTAAAATGTTTTGATTGTTCAAATTTATGTTGATGACATCATATTTGGTTCAACTCAGCAATCTTTAACTGATTCTTTTGCAAGTCTAATGAAGTCTGAGTTTGAAATGAGTATGATGGGTGAGTTAACTTTTTTCCTTGGTTTTCAAATTTCTCAAAAACCAGAAGGAACCTATATATCTCAACATAAGTATATTACAGATCTTCTCAAAAATTATGGTTATGACAACACTAAGAGTATAAGTACTCCCATTGGTACCTCAAACTCTTTAGATCTTGATGAAGCTGGGAAACCTGTAGATCAAACGTCTTTTAGAGGTATGATATGAAGTCTACTTTACTTAACAGCTAGTCGACCAGACTTAATGTTTTCAGTGTGCTTATGTGCAAGATATCAATCCAATCCTACGGAATCTCACTTAAAGGCAGTGAAAAGAATTTTTTTCTACCTAAAGGGAACCATGGATCTAGGATTATTTTATACTTATGGAAATGATTTTGTTCTAAAAAGCTTTTCTGATGATGAAATTGGTGGATGTAGAATGGATAGAAAAAGTACATCCAGAACTTGTCATTTCTTAGGAGATTCATTAGTTTCTTGGTCCTGAAAAAAGCAACATTTTTTAGTACTTTCCACTGCTAAAGCTAAATATGTAGCAGCTGGAAGTTGTTGTGCTCAAGTGTTGTGGATGCAACACACACTAACAGACTATGGCCTGAGTTTTACTAAGATTCAAATATTGTGTGATAACACAAGTGCCATTGCCCTAAGTAAGAATCCTGGACATCATTCTCATTCAAAACATATAGACATTAGGCATCACTTTCATAGGGATCACACACTTAAAAGAGATATCATTCTTCAGTTTATCGGAATGCAAGATCAACTTGCTGATATTTTCACAAAATCATTACCCTCCGATAGATTTGAATACATTAAACAAAAGTTAGGAATGATAACTGTAAGGTAATCATTCATTATTAACTTCTTGTTTAAGAATTCTCCTAACAGTAATAAACTCCTCTTTATAGGGGGAGTACATTTTATTGTTAGTATAACTAAACTTTTTAGTAAGTTTTTCAAACTTTTCGAAACAGAAGTTTCTAGAATGTAAATTTTTGAAACCAAAATTTTCAGAATGGGAATTTACAAAACTGAAATTTTCAAGACTGAAATTCTTGGAATAAGAACTTCCAGAATGGAAATCTTTGTACTGAAAACTTCTGGAATGGAATTTTCGTACAGATAAGTTTCAGAATGGAGAGTTTCTTACTGAAGTTTTCGTAATGAGATTTTTGTACTGGAACTTTCATTTTTTTTATTTCTTCAAGAAAAATATTACCAATTACGAACAATATTTCTATTCAATCCATAAGCTATGATTTTCTCACTTATATTTTTGTAATCAAATTTTTCTTACTGGTATTTTACTTGTTTCTAAAAGTTCGGAATCTAGTTTTTAATCATATCCAGATGTTTTCTTTAAAAACCTCAAAAGATCAGAGTCAAATTTTCCTTGCGGGATTGTTCTCAACCGTCAGATCAGATCAAAGATTTTTCAACCGTTAGATGGATTTTGGAAGACCAACGATCAAATTATTTTCCTATATAAAGGGGACCCTGAGACTCGTCCCACATCGGTTTTTCGAAGCTTTTGCATCTTTAAGCTCTGCTGCTCTTCTTAAGGTCGGTTCCGAACTTTGTGAAGCCGATCCGAATCATTCAGATTACTTCACTCCGAATGTCTGTTGAAGCAACTTATCAAGATATGTCAACTGCAAAACCAATCTCAATGTGGTTAGTCTTCAGGGAAATATTAGTTCATCTAGATTTCTATAAGCTTGATTCCCTTATTTCAAAGAATATTCGACTAAATGGATGGGAAGATGTCTGCATGGAAAAGTCAGATAAACCAGATCTGGTTTATACTGATTTGTTGATAGAGTTTTACAAGTCTGTTTCCTTCCAGATGGAAGATGGCAGAGAGAGGTTTTCTTTCAAGTCTTATGGGAAGAATTATAATATTTCTTACACCAAGGCCATGAGCCTGGTTGGTTTATCATATGAAGGAGAAGCTGAATTATGCTCTCACAAACTTCCTGATGTGCAAGGGAGTTTCAATAAGGAGAAGGCACTGAAGTGTCTTGGTCTTAAGGATGATTCAATAATTAAGATTTATCGTCTCACTCCGAACAATATAATCCTTCAGCTATGGGTGCAAGCCTTTCTGGTTCCAAGAAGAGGTGATAAATACAATTTGAAGAAGAGTGATATCTTTGTATTAGATTTCTTGGTAAATCTAATAAAGATAAATCTGATGAGGAATGTGTTGGTTATGATCAAGAATATCAAAGAAGGAAATTTTAGAGCTCAGATTATCATGTTTCCTGCCTTATTATCTAAGTTGATAGTTCTATGCTTAGAATCCTTCAAGGTTGCCTGCAAATCGAAGATCCGGAATTGCAAACTCATGTTAGTTAGTGATGATACTCTCAAGAGGATGAAGATGGGTTTTTCCACTGAATCCGGAGAATTTTAACCTCTGTGTGTAGAAGAGGTTGAAGCAGCTCAAAAAGAGTCACAGAATCCGGAACCATCCAAAAAGAAAAGGAATAAGAGAACGATTAAGGAAGTAGTTGCTGATGAAGAAATTTACAAAGCTAAGGAAACTGAATATGCACCTCCCAAGCTGAAGAAGCAGAAAACATATACGGATGAAGTAGCAACCAAGTGGAGGGAAGACAAAGAGAAGAGGAAGGAAGGGGATCCTCAATTTGGATTGGACCCTGCAGAGGCTAAAGCCTTAAAAGAAAAATCTTCTGAGGAGCTAGAGATACAAGCGAAGGAAAAGAAAATGAAAAAGAAGATGTCCGAAGCTGAAGTGGTGCAATCACTGCTGAAAGATATAGAGATGGCTTCTGAAATGCTTCCAGTTCTGGAATCTTTTGGTGTTGAACCTTCATTACTAGAAACACCAGCCAAGAACTTTGTCACTCCAGAAAAGGATAAGGGTAATGAAATAGTTGTAGAAGCTGAGAAGGAAATTGCTGAAGTAGTAGAGGAAGAAGTTGAAGAAGAAGAAGAAGAAGAAGAGGAAAGTGAATATTTGGATACCCTAATCACGAAAGTACAGGACTACAATGACAAGGCTAAATCCATAAAGTTAGATACTCTAGGTAAGGGAGATGAGGAAGCTAGAAAGCAACATCAAGAAGAAGAAGAAGAAAATGTGTTGTATGATGAAGAAGAATCCTATGAGAGGAATTTTTTTGAGGAAGGTCAAGAAAAACATAAACTAGATGAAGACCAGATCGTTCAAGTTTCTGAATTTGAGGAAGTATCTCATAATGTGGAACCCATTCTGAAATCTGATAAGGGGAAGAAAGCTCTCATGGAGAAACCTATAAAAGATCTCATCAGGAGGAAAGAGGTTGGTGGTACCTCTAGAAGGAGGATGGTTCCAGTTGAAGAAGAGAAATCTCAAAAGGGAAATTCCTGATTCAGAATCATCATCTCATGGGCATGATTTTTTGGTTCAGTCTTTGAGAACGTTGGTGGACACAATTCCGATTCTTCCAATAATAGATTCTAGATGCCAGATGCTGCAACAAACTATGAATCAGAAATCAGATTCTTTATTCATGGTCATGGATAAGTTTGTGAAGTTGGAAGCAGAACAGAAAAGTTTTCTATTCGATTATGATATACATAGAAATTCTTACAGTAAGGTAACAAATTGGTCTAAGATAGTTGAATAAGACTTGACAGTGTATGATAATTTTCAGAATGACGTGAAATAAGCTTTTGACAGAGCAGATAAAAAGGTTAAGAATCTTGAAGATGAGCTGATTATTGAGTAGAGTACCCGGAGTCAACAAGTGAAGGAACTGAATGACAAGGAAAATTCTCTTGCTCAAAATCTAATAAATGATATAAATCTTTGGATTGAGCTTGAGAAAATAGTGGTTCAGGAAGATGAGTTGTTAAAGTTGCAGAAAGAATCCTTGGAGGCTCAGGCAGAAGCCTTAAAAGTCTAAGAAGAAAAGGTAAAAGCCTTAGAGAAGAAAGGTGAGGAAGATAAAAGGTACTTGAAGAAACTCAAAACCCTGTTAAAGAAGCTCATCCCGAAGGAAAAGGAAGAAAAATGAACCCACTCCGATTTTTTGTTGTAATTGTTTCTCCTTGTAAATTTTTTTCGCAACTCTAATGAAATGGTTATCTGGTTGGGTTGTATCTTGTTATATACTAATGTTTCAGGTACCATACCTTGTTTTCCATTCCCTTCAATTCTTTTTGAAAATCACAAAGGGGGAGAAGGAAAAAGAACTACTCCTAAGGAGGAGAAAGGAAAAATTTCTAAGAGAAATATCCTTAAAGAAAGGTGGAGTTTCCACTACGAAGTTTTTCATTCTTACAATAATGAAAAATCCACTCAAGAAACTAAAAATACAATCCTTAGAGTTTCAATGCCTAAGGGGGAGTTAGTTGTATTAACTTTTATCCGTGAACAAAGAGAGATAAGTTTTAAATTTCAAAGTCTAATAAAATTTTTCAAAATCCTTATATGCTTTTTCGAACGGTTGTTTGTGCTTTCCAAAAAGGGGGAGATTGTTGAGTCAATAAGGTTCTCCTTATGAATTTTCCATTCCTTCTTGTTTTTAAAATCACAAACACCTTATACTTAAGAAAATGTATGTTTTACCCCCATCTGGAAAATTTACTTATTTAAGGAAATTTACCTTAACCTTATTTTTCTTATACATAGAAATATTTTTCTTAAATTCAAAAACTAGATTCATACCCAAAATCCCAAATCCATATAATGAAAAGATTTGGAGCATTCTATTTTTTAGGATCCGAATTCTGGATGTGATCTGTAATGTAGTTCTAATCCGAATTCTGGACTCCGAACTCTTAAGTAGTTCAACTCCGAACTCTGAAGAAGTTCGACTCTGAACTCTGAAGAAGTTCGACTCCGAACTCTTAAGCAGTTCGACTCCGAACTCTTAAGCAGTTCGACTCCGAACTCTTAAGCAGTTCGACTCCGAACTCTTAAGCAGTTCGACTCCGAACTCTTAAGTAGTTCGACTCCAAACTCTTAAGCAGTTCGACTCCGAACTTTTAAGAAGTTCGAATATGAACTCTTAAGCAGTTCGAATCCGAACTCTTAAGCAGTTCGACTCCGAACTCTTAAGTAGTTCGACTCCGAACACTTAAGCAGTTCGACTCTGAACTCTTAAGTAGTTCGACTCTAAACTTTTAAGAAGTTTGACTTCGAACTCTTAAGTAGTTCAACTCCGAACTCTTCAAGTTCAGATTCCGATCTCTGGTCAAACTAGACTCCGAATTCCTATAAAGCAGGATCCGAATATTTCTTAACATAGACTCAGAATTTAATTTTGGTTAGACTCTGAAATTTTGACTTGCTTACACTCCGAAATATTGATTAGATTTTACTTACATATTCTTCATTTCAAAACGATGTCGTGCTTTCAGTTATACATGGTTTGTTATAAAACGATGTCATCTATTCTGTTTCTAATTAACCGTTGGTTGAGTTACATGTGTACGGTTCCCTCCGAATTTCATGGAAAATATGACCGTTGGAGGAGGGAGCCGACCGTTGGAAATTTTCCTATAAATATGAGCTCATTTGAAAGAGCTCAATAATGAAACAAGTTGATAGATCTAGAGAACACACGCTGTTAAGGTGATTTATAGAGAGAGAAACTTTTCATTCCTTGTGTGTATTGAACTACTCGTTCAGATTGCTTTGTGTGACTCCGAATGTTGGTGATTACATTCGAGGAGTTCTGGGGATAGGAAGACAGAGGTGCTGACTAACTTGATGTTTGAGGGCTTCCTTGCTGAGGAAGACGAAGGTTCCAACTACCTTGAAGTTGAGGGCTTGCGGGGATATCAAGACAGAGATTCCAATCTTCGTATCGAGGGCTTATCCTGGTGTGGGTAAGATAGAATTGCTTGAATGTATAAATCAAGATACCTTTATCCAAGGTTGTTGGATACCCTTCTCTTTGGGTTAAAAGAGTTATTGTTTGTTACTTGTAGTTTTTCTACTTATTTGTTTCCGTTGCATATTGTATTGTTAGGATAATATAATCTTCTTATACTTCCTTATACTTGTAATCTGATTAGTTTAGATTCTATACGCTTTAAGGTAGAATCTTATATTGTAAACCTTGGTTCCAATTCTCCAGTTGGTGATCAGAGGTGTTGTGAATTTTCTTAGTTTAACTTCGTTAAACCTAGATTTTCCTTGTCTAAGGAAAACATAGTTATCCATAACCAACTTTAAAGGTTTCAAAGGAATTTTTAAAGTATACAATTCACCCCCTCTTGTATATTGAGCATCTACATCGATATTTCGATCTTACAACTTGGAAGTGGGATGAGGTTTCCATGGACATCATTTTTGGTTTACCTCATATACGTCTAGGTATGAATGAAATTTGGGTGGTGATTTATCCTCTAAAAAAATTATCCCACTTCATTCCGATCAGAGATATAGCTAAACTGGATGAGTTGGGCCATTTGTATCTTCAGGAGGTGGTGAGACACCATGGAATTCCCTCAGCAGTTGTCTCAGACAGAGACCCTCGTTTCACTTCTCGGTTTTGGGAAGGCCTTCAGAAGGACTTGGGGTCACAGATTAAGACGAGAACATCATGTCGTCCTCAAACAGATGGTTAGATAGAGTAGTAGAATTAGATTTTGGAGGGAAATCTCCATGCATGTGTCTTGGACTTTGGAGGTTCCAGGGATATCCTTTTGGGATTGGTTGAGTTTTCTTATAATAATAGTTACCAATCCACGATTCGAATGGCCCCTTTTGAGGCACTCTATGGTCAGCCATGTCGGTCCCCCCTCTATTGGGCTGTGGTAAGTGAGACTTCACTGTTGGGGCTGAGCCTTGTGTAGGAGACTTTTGAGAAGGTAAAATTGATCAGACAATGGTTTTTGGTATCTTAGAGTCCTCATAAATCATATGCTAACTAGAGGTGTCGAGACCTAGAGTTTTTTGTCGGTGACATGGTATTCTTGAAAGTGACCCCTCGTCTGGGACATCGTCGATTGGGGAAGCAGGGGAAGCTAACATTGTGATATGTCGTCCCATTTGAGATCACTAAGCATATAGGAAAGGTGGATTATAGGTTGGCCTTAAATTATCAGTTGACATCAATCCATGACATCTTATATGTCTCCCAGTTGAATAAATACAACCCGGATCCATCCCATGTGTTGAGTTGGAAAGAACTGGAGATAGAGTCTGACTTGTCTGTTTTTGAGTGGCCAGTGAAAATAGTGGACTCCCAAGAGAAAGTTCTTTGAGGGAAGTGCATTCTTATAGTATGGGTTCATTGGAAGCATGGTAGTGATACACATGAGACCTGGTAGTTTAATTAATGGATCAAGGAAGAGTACCCGTTCTTGTTTTCTGATCAAGCCTCTCGTTGACTTTCTGAGACATAAATTTTTCATGGTGGGGAGAATTGTCACAACCAAGATCTTAATTAAAGGTAATTATTTTTATTTTATTTGTATCCTAACATTCCACCCTAAGTTCCCCCTAATCCCCAAAAACATTTGGCGTCTTTTGGACATGTTTTTAGGGGAGAAAAGAGGGTGCACAATTTTGGTGCATGGTTCCAAACTATGCACCAATGTCCAGGTCTTTAAAAATGTTTTAAATAACCTATTTCCCTCCTGGGATTTATCCTAATTCGGCCCTTTATCCTCCTCTTTGAACATAATAGCCATGGAATCCCCCAAAGCTTCTCAAAACCTCTTTGGAACTCCATTTTGAAGGAGGATTTGGTGGAGGGACTTCACACAATATCAAGTAAGTGTTTATCCATCTTAGTTTCTCCCCTTTTTATGAAGTTTATTCCAATTTCTTTGAAGTCCCAAATGACCAGAGGGTAGTGTTTAAAACCTAGGGTTTATCCTTGGGTTTTCTTGGTCTATTATTGTGGGTTTAGGCTTGATCTAGGTCTCTCTTGGTGCAGTGATGGTGTGATTTGATTTTTTCACAAAGATTCAAGGGTTTCCATTAATTGGGTAGGTGACTCATTTTTGTATGAAATCTTTGTGACCTAGAATATTTTTTATGGTATATTCATGTTTATTTGATTTTAATGTTATTGAATTTTTTTATAGTGGAAATTATAATGAAAATGAATTTTAAGTGCCAATTTTTGGTGAAATTTGGGGTTTTCTATATAAATCTTTTATTGGTTCATTAAGGACTTCCCTATAATTATTTAGTTAATTTTATTGAACTATATTAGGATTGAAAATAATTTTTTCAATTTTATTCTCAATTGGTTGTTACTGTGAAATTGGTTTTGGGTGACATTTGTTAAGTAAATGATTTTTGAGAACCAATTTGGTGTTAAATTGGGAGTTTTAAATGGATATTCTATGTGATGCATATTGGGGTTGTTTTATAACTCATTTAATGGGTTATGTAAATGTTTTGGGTGTTTCAAATTATTCTTTGGCAAATATGAGTATGAAAATGGTGTTCAAAGTGGAGTTTTAAAGGGGATTTTTGTGTGCAAAGCATTGTTAGTTTTTTGTGATGTTTTTTGTTAAAAATAAAAATGTTTTATTGTGTGATTTAAGTGGTATAAAGTGTAAAAAGATACTATATTTTTTGTATCTGACCAGTAGTGGTATTTTTACATGAAAAGGGATGTGTGGTGCTTGCTGAAATTGTTTGATCACAAAGGGGGAAGCCGGGGTACCTAGGTGGGTAGATATGTATTAGTACGGCTAGTGAACCAGATGGGTTGTGACCCTGTTTCACTGAGCAAATGGATAACGAAAACTCTAACTAAACTATGTGGGAAATTTTTGGGGAACACTAGGTTATTGGTATTTTTCCTACTAGTGTATCATTTATGGGAAAGGATCGTGACTTGGATACTTTACACTGAGGTACGCAGTACATATGACAAGAGACTATCAAGTTGCCTAGGGGTGTTCTCGGTTTTGGTGCTCATTGGATTTTTGGTATTTTCTATTGTATTAGGATGTGTTTGGATATACTTTACAATAGCTATAATGTAATATTTAATTGTGTCTACATTCTAAAATTTCTAGTTTAAAAACTGTTTTCAATTGAAAGTTTCATTTCTTGGAATTTATCACCGCTTTACTTTACATATTAAAACCACTTTCTTTTTCACCTTGTATTGCATACTATTTTGGAATAATTGGGTGGTTTCCTATTGGGATTAGGATCACACCCTACTTACACCCCTTGGGTGTATGTAGACTTCATTAGGTTTGAATCTAGTAAAGGTAATGCCTCAGGTGAAGGCGGTTCGGGTTGTTAAACCCCTCCATCAGGGTGGTGTTGTGGAGACGACTCGAGGGTGACAACCCCTTGTCATGTGGAGTCATTGTGGACGTATTTATGAAATATGTATTTGTATTTGGACTAATTTTAAAATATTTAGAACCATGTATTCATTTCTGGATTTTTATTATGTCATGTTTGTCATGTAAATTTCATATTCTTATTATTGATTTTTTTTGGTGTTTTATGCTATCATACTCGGGTAAATCATTCCAAAACCAAATCTATTGATACCCATCCACTTGTGCCAGCCCATGGGGATAGGTAAATATCTTAATACCTTTTCATGGGATGGATTTGGTACTAGTATTAATGGTGACCAGATCTAGTTCGTTACACACATGGCTTTCCAGGCCCTGCGAGCTCACTGAGACCGTTAACCTAACTCCCATTTCATTTCCCAAATAACGAACAACCACAAGAACAAAAAGACTCATATGAAACCATAATTACCCTGGTAACTCAATTACCTACATGAGTTGTGATGGCCAGGAACCTTACTCGTAACTAGAATATCGATTTTTGACAATCCTAGATCTGGTCTACCCAGAATCTTTCGCAAAAGAACATAACCCAAAAAGAGAGAAACTCCTTTGATACCAATTTATCACGAACCAGATTTGGTCTCCATCAAAATCGGCACCCGAACTGGTCTGTAGAAAGTCTTTAAGGGAATTATCGATCCTAATGGGCTAGAATAAGTTCCTGGGTATGAAAAATTAAAAGTTGGGAATGATTTACCCGCATTTATAAACATAAAACAACAACTGTAATAAATAAATGGAATATGAAAATTTAATCCAAACAAGACTTTAATAAAAACTTAGAATTTAAATACATGGTTTTAGACAAATCCCAAGAGGGCCACAAATCAAAAGTAGTAGAAAAAACCCAAGAATGACCATAATGCAAGGGGTCATCATCCTCAAGCCTTCTCTACAACACCGCACTGAGGATGGAAGCTAACAACTTGAACCACCGATTCTGAAATCTTTACCCAAACCTGCGACAATGATTTACAAGCCTACTTACACCGAAAGGTGTAAGTTGGGTGTGATCCTAAGCCCAATAGGATTCTAACCAAAGGGTATTCCATGTGATAAACATTATAAGAGAAAAATATGGCAAGTTTTTATAAATAAGAAATGCCACAAACAACTTTTAAAGGATGCAACTTTCAATGAAAATAATTTTTATGTGGGAAACTTTAAATAATGAATAATTTTAAAGAAAATTCACATGATACTAAATTTTCTAGCTCAAACACACCATAAGACGATGTTAAGTAAAAAATATCCAACGATCACTAGTCCCGGGAACCCCCTAGGCATTTGTTAGTTGTTATCCCCAGGTACCTCGTATCTCGGTGAAAAGTAACCATAACAAATATTTGTCCGCGTGCAAGAGCAACTAGTAGGGGAATCACCCATAACCTAGTGCCCCCAACATAATCATCATAGTTTAATTAGAGTTTTCATCATTAGACTTGCTACATGAAACAGGGACAAAACCACTACAGATCACTAGCATACTGGTACACTTCCTCCCACCTAGATACCCGAGTTTTCTTTTTTTATGATCAAACAAGTTCCACTTCTTATAAAATACCATTTAACATGGAAGTTTCATTTAAAAATCATACACACATAAAAAATCCCACAGAAAAGCCACAAAAGACCCCTTTTAGCATTTAAATTCGTTTTAACATCATAATCACACCAAAACAGCCCATAAACATGCCCTTCACCTTTCTCGCAAATTAATTAATATTTGAACAATTTATAAAATATTCTCAAAAAATTTGAAATAAAAAATCATTAATTTATCTTTTAAAAACTAAATTGAAGAACATAAACACTCCAAAAGGCCACCTCAACATCTTTTTAACACTTTATGTAACTCAATAAACCAATTGAGATTTTTATAAAACAACTTTAAGGATTATAACAAGATTTTGCACAAAAAACCCTTTCAAAACCCTATTTAAAGGCCAAAATAACACCAAAACCCAACTAAAGAAGATTTGTAAGTCAAATAAAAGTTTAATAAACCATTTTTTTGTTATAAAATGACCCCAAATGATACCACAAGAGTTACACAAGAAAAACACACCATTTCTGGAAAAAATGATACTTTAAAATTAAATGATTAACCAATTCCATAAAAAATAGATTTCTCACCACACACAACATATAAGGAACATGATAAATAATAAAATAAGGCAATATAATTCATCAATAAATGATTAAACATGGAATCACCAACCATTTGTGTCAAAACCCCCAAATCATTATGTAAAACTTCCACCGCACCACTACCCCATCACAAGGGAATGAAAACAACCCCTAATCCAAGAATATCGAACCAATAAACTCAAAAATAAACCCTAGGTACGAAACCCTAGTTTTTGGAAATTTGAAACATTAAGGAAGAGGGTTGAAATGCTAAGGAGAATGGAAGAAACAAGAGAGAGATTCACTTATTTGAGAAACTTTGAAAATTTTTCCCCAAATACACAAATAGTTGAATCTCCAAGAAGAAAAAATTGAAAGTGTGGTTAGAATAAGGCTTAGGAGATCAAGTGGGGATTGCGATTGGGGAAAAAGATTAAAAAATGAATGATTTATGAAAGAAATAAATTTCCTTTACAGATATGAATGATTTGAGAAACCTGGAGAAAATTCACCCCAATCCACGATGAAGACGAGCTCCAAAGAGGTAAGACGGAACATGGGGGTTCCCCTAGGGTTTTTGGTCTTGAGTGAGAGGTTTAATGAACAAAAAATATTAAAACATGAATGATATATAAAAGAAATAAAATAATTTTTTAAAACTGGAAATGGGATCATGGGATTTTCCAATGCTTGAATAAATCACCCAAATCCCCCATGATTATGAGTTCTTAATCGTTCCAAATGGATATGGTGGATTGAATAGGCCAGGGGAGGCCAAGTGGGAAGTTTAATGGACGAAATATGTAAAAAAACAAAGGAGTTATAAAAGAATCAAATTTTGTTTTTAAATATAGAAATGAGCTCATGGTTTGGCTCAAATATTGAACAAACCACCCCAATAAACCTGCCCCACAAAAGGTGCCATTAGGAGTGTCACAAATTCAATTCCCAGCTTCCTTATCCTTATAACTTCCCTTTTAAAAAAAATCAAGGATAAATACCATCCAATACTTACAATACTAATGACTTAGATCATGAACACTCGAGACACCAAATTTAAATTTGGAACACCCAGAAACCAAGAGAAAACTAAGAACCAAAAGAAGATTCGAAACAAAGCATGGAATTGAAAATCTAGGTGTGACAATTTTCCCCACCATAAATATTTACACCCCCAGAAATCAATAATAATTATAAATTCAAAACAAAATAAAACCTATAGGCCAAGATTAACTCCCTTACTATGTTTTCACTCACCCCCAAAGGCCAAAACACCTCCAGTTGATCAAACAAAGGAAGGGATACTCTCACAAACCAAAATTTACACCATTTTCCTAAAACGAATGAACATAGTCAAACCAAATCACAAAAAAAACACCTCAAACACTACCATATGATTATAAAGTAATTTACCTGAAACAAATAATGAATTAAAATGTGGTTACCACAAATCTACTTCAAGGAAATTGTGGGTAACACTCCAATCTTAATTTTTACCGAAGAAATAAGTTGGTGGTTAGATATCTCCGAATGATAATACCTACTTCCATTCCAATACCAAGGAAAAAAACAAGTTACTGATATAGGGAGACCTGAACAGAATCCTCACCATAAGAGAAAACTTAAGTTCCCAAGATAGAACCGGGACACCAATAGGGGAAGGCTCGAACGGACTCCCCACCATAAGGGATAGAATAACATCAGACTAATTCCAAAATAACATACATGATACCCATGGTGGGTTTACCCATCATAAGAACCAACTATCTTAACCTAATATCATGGCCTGACATGAAAAATAATCCATAAGACTTAATCCCCAATGCAAGGGGGGTCGATTAGCAAAACTCCAAAATAACAAAGACACTACATGGTTCACTACTCCCACAAACATTACAATCCTAATATGAGTCCAACCAAAACTGAGATCTAAAAGATCCTAAAAGTTTATTCATACATGAACAACCATTCAGAGAGTTTCACCCACACGGGTTCAAGAACTAGGGGTTGAGAAAACTAAACCGCCCTGCCACCTTATAACCAAGGAGGGAATTTTCCACTGACACAGACTACAACCCTGAGGGACAGGGTCTGCACATCTCTTTCCACAACACCGAACACCTTGGAATGAAACCAACACATGAAAAACTCAAACTATATCCACATCCCACACTAGAGACAAAAGTTAAACCAATATCCCTTACTCCCTTCATTTCCGGACTACGTGCCAGCTTCACTTTGGGACCTATGGCTAGAGCTTAGATTATTGATGCATCTCCTACCTCACAATCAGACACTAAAAATCACTGAACAAAACTTCTTCCTTAGGTTCCACAAAAAACTACACCATGATCCAAAAACATCAACAGAACATGACACATCTTACAAACCACTTACCCTTTCATGGAACCTTTACCAAGATAGGCTCCTTAAAGATGAATATGCATTTCCCCATTCACCCTAAAAAGGAACAATAGAAGAAAGGACACAAGGAAGATACCTTCACTCAGAACAATGAATTCAAAGATTCTTGGAAGAGAGACACACTTTCATTTGAGGGGATTCCCTAAAAAAGATCCACAACATCCACATTTTCCTGTAAAAGGGAAAAAACACAACAAAACGTCACTTAATATAACCCTAGATACCGGTATAGAAATTACAAGGAGTGGGACCTTGAACTAAGCCCCAATAAGAATGAGATTACCACAAGAAACCATAATATCCTCTAACAACTAGATTTTCCACACTAGTGGCCTAACATGAATCATTTTCTTATGAGAAACCTACAAAAGACCCAAAGTCCCTTAAATACTGAAACCAAGACCATAAACTCTAGATTTCTTTACCTTTACTCACTATAATTCCTCTTTACCACTTCTAGATAGAACCTACAGAAACAATGGCGTCAAACTTGACCTATGATGACTTGTACACTTTATGAGACTAAGGTCTATTTTAACCTTCCAAAACCACTCTCCTAATATAGGCGGATCCACTTAATCGAAAAAGAATAGGGGGTAGACTCAATCTCCAAAGCTCAAGAATAAATTCCTTATGTTGATCAACTGGAGGAGCTTCCAACAACGAATCACCCATGGCCACACTTCCACCATGCATTAACTCTTTTTTGAGGTGTACCATAGCAAACAAAAAAAACCCAAGGACCCATCCAAGATGGTCCATTTTTCAAAACATACCACAAACCATAACAGAACACAATAGGTTAAACACTACTAAGGCTTCCTAAAAAATTTCTCATAGAAGGCCACTAACAAACACTTCAAATCAACTTACTGACAAAAAACAAACCCAAAATATTGTTCAAACAAGAGGGGTACTTGAACTCAAAACCTCCCACAAAAACATTCTAAAAATCACCTAAGAAACCCCACCCCAACCACCGATTATCAAAAAAATAAAATTTCCTAATAAAACATTATTTTAGAAGTTAATGTAAGGATTGGTGTCATGAGAACCAACTGTTTTGTACTTTGATTACATGAATGTTCACTTATTATATATTGTTCATTGTTCTTCATGACTATAATATAATAATATCATGGAATATTTGTTGCATTAATAAGGTCATGGAAGATCCCCTCTATGATGAGAACCTTGAAATTCTATAACAATATTCTTAAATAAAGTTCTGTGGTTGGATGACATACTATGAAAGGATACATAGTCTACAGACCGTCATGTGTGAGTACTCATAAGAAGACGAGACTCTCTCTCATGGATTTCGCACTTGGTAATCTCTAATATGGGAGATTAAGAGAACAGACCCGCCAATAGAAATTCTGCATGTCTTGGTGTCATCATACATTGCTATCTACAAGCGTGTGTAATGGTCCTTAGACTGGAAGATTATCATTAACTCATGTCACGACTCACGCACTTATATTTACTGACGAAAACCATCATGCAGACAGTTGGCGGGAAGTAGGGTACGTTGGGTGCATCATGAGTGACATGTTATTAATGGATAAGTCAAGGAAGGATTTTTCCCTTCCATTTATAGAAGTTGATATCTTGGCCCTTTGATTGAAATAGAACTGTTGCATGAAATTCCATGGCCATGGTGTAAACGACGAGTTTATTTCAAGTAGTCAAAGAATGATAGATCAAGCATATAGGTTTATGACACTTCCATGAAACCTGCTTGATGAGATATTGAGACAAAGGGATTAAATTACACAGTAAGCATTCGTATGTGGTGATACGTCAATGCAGCATCAAATTCTTTCTCTTGGGTGCCTTGACCCGTTGCTAGACAGTAATCTTGGACTTTAGGCAAGCCTGCCTAATGCCAACGAGAAAGAGGCCTAGAGGGTCACACACTAAGTGTATTCAAGTATCTCAAGTATAATAAAGATTATTCTCGTACTTGGTTTAATAATTAATCACGGAAGCCTAAATTGTTTTAATGATGGAGGAAGAATAAAATAAAACAAGTTCACGCCGTGTATCAATGATTACATGCTGTGTAGTTTTATTTTGAAAACAAGTACACGCCGTGTATTATTAAATGTACGCGCCGTGTAGTTTTCATTTTGGAAAGGAAATGAATAAATGAAAACAAGATATACATGCCGTGTACATTGAATATACACACCGTGTAGTTTTCAATGAAACACAAGTACACGCCGTGTATTTATTAATACACACCGTGTAGTTTTTCCAGTTGGGATTTTGAAGAAATATCATTTTATTAAATGATATTTATTATAATCAGTGTGGGCGCATGTCAAGGAATTAATGAATCGACATGGGGTTTTCAAAAGGGAGTTAATGAAATAAATAAAATGCGTAACGCGTTTAATTATTATCATAACTCTACAACCTCAAACCCGATTATAAATATCCTCACAACCCCAACTCTTTTCCTGACCTAACCTAAGAGAATCGTTGTGCACAAAAATTCGGGATAACTCTTTCAAGACCAAAAGAACCCCTTCCTCCAAGAAGGATCTCAAGACCGAGAGAGATCCTCTTCCATCGTATCAAGACGATCTATGGAAGACAATGCAAGAAAAGGTTTCTCCACGCTTGCACCCGGATACTCCTTTGGCGACATCCTGAGATACGAGGTACACATGTGGATCAACACTAGAGGAAGTCTACACTTGGCTTCTACGATGAAATGATGAATCACATAGGAACGTGATCAAGAACATCAACGAAGAAATAACACCCAAAACTTATTTCTTTTCAATTGATTAAATTAATTATAATCAACTTGTAACGATCCTTGTTTGTGGTTTCGGGGCAAACCTTCTTATTTGTCTATTTCTGTGATTCGATCAGTGGAGACTGGCATTTATCATCGTATTGATCTCGGATTGATCATTATTAATGAAAAAAAGACAAGTGGGCACATCCACCCATGCACTTCCGCTGTGCCCGGAACCTTCAAACGGTATCAGAGCGAGGTTACACTGTTGATTATAGTTATTTAATTTTCGTTGATAATTTATGCATTTATATTTAATTCAATTCGAAATAAATCGTTCTATAAATATGAATAAATTAGATCTGTTCTTCCTCCTTCGTTTCTTGATTCATATCATAGAAACAACCTTTTAATTTTAATTTTGATTAAAATAAAAATGAGGAACTCATCCGGAGGAGCCGCTCTTTCTGTCTGTACAACACAGAAATACACAGCATGTACTGAAAACTACACACTGTATACTTAGGTTCAACGAACCTGCACTGGTCTGCCAAACCACGCCATGTGAATTGAGTATGCCTAAGTTTTTTTTACGCCGTGTTGACCAGAATGAAATGGCACGTGGGAACTAGAATACACGACATGTATGTTGGAACAACACACCGTGTAGTCCGATCCGGCCCAAGTGAAACCGTGTACAAAGGAGAAGCTGCGTACCACGTACACAGGATCGCCAGGCTAGTTACTGCGTAACAAGGAAGTACACGTCGTGTACTCCAAAATTTCCAAAGTATAAAAAACACGCCAAAGCCCCCGGCGTGTACTTTGGATAAAGGGTGAAAAGAAATACACGCCGTGTAAATATAAACTACACGCCGTGTACTTTCAAGAAATTTCACCGGGTTTCCTCCAAAAATTATAAAGACCTATACAAGGAATATGGATGAGAAGAATCTCAAGGAAATTCAGAAAAGAATTTAAGATAAAGAATTGATTAATTATTAGATCATAATTAATTGAATTCAAGAGCGACTTATCTTAAATGAAAGAACGATTATAAGAATTTGAATTATAAATATGACTAAATGTCGTTGCATGCTATGGATGATCATGAGCTAGACCAAAGACCCCTTGTATGTGTGTATGGTTTCATTTAATTTTTTTTAATTTAAATTTGTTGGCCTGTGAGCCTTCTTCCAATAATATTTAGGGCCTGCGTGCCCATGGTTTCTTTAATGTAAACCCCAAGTAATGGAGGATCTCTCAATCCATAGGAGACAGTTCGAAATCCGAAGCTGAGTCGAAACCAACCCAAGAAGATACAAAGGTGGACAGGTGGAAGCTGCAAATCATGAAGCATCAGGTTCAAGGTGTTTTCCCTAGGTCAGGGTTAGCTTATCAAAACCGCTAGATAAACTAACCAATAGAAGCTCATGATCATTCCATCTTATTTTATTTCTGTATGATTTTATGGTTTATTTATTATGTATGTGTTGTCGCGATCACATAATTAATAAAATTAAAAACATGCAAAGATGGAATAAAATACAAACCGGACTATGTGTAAACATTATCAGAACATGGTTAATCACTTAAGAAAGCATCACTTAATATTAGCAAGCATGTGATAATGTAAAACTATGCATAAAGAATAAAATCCCTCAAATACCATATTAAGTCAGACCAAGCCTTCCGTTAATTGATTAAGGGAAAGACTCAGTAAAACTATGTGTTTGACCAACCCTTATTGGGACACTTAATTTTATAAAGGAATCCCTTATGAAAGGTTTTGGGTTGACTTAACCATATTACATCAAGTGGAGTAGCCCTTGCTAGACTTGATGTAATATTGGAGGCAAGAGTTGAGGAAATCCAAGTCAGGATTTCAGGATTGGGGAGTCCACTCAACAGATCAAGGAGCTGTAAGCTCACAGTTGGCAAAGACCTGCCTACCTAAATACCTTCAAATAGCTTGACTAACCCTTGTTGGGTTTATGCGAAGGGGAATATGGATCCTTGCCACTAGAATGTCAAAGTAACTTGACATTCCGAGTTCAATGGTGAGGGGCATTGGGACTTGATAAAATAGTGGGAGAATTAATAAATTCATAAAATGTAATCAAAAGGTACTGATAAATCTTCTCTTTTAATTTGTAGAATCGAAATGACAAACTCGTCAACCAAATTTTCTCTGCAATAAATTCTGGATAAAGAAAATATCCTCACCGACAGTAACTTTCAAAAATGGTTTAGGCACCTTCGGGTTATCCTATTCCATGAACAAAAGTTTTATGTGCTGGTGTCCTCACTTCCTGATCCCCCTACCCAAGGGGCGAGTGATGAAGATTTCTTGGTCTATGATCAACATTTGAGCGATCCACTCGACATTCAATGTTTGATGTTGTCATCAATGTCTAGTGAGCTCATGAAGTCTCATGAAGACATGGATTCCTACAGCATGATCGAGCACCTCCGTGGTCTATACCAGGAGAGAGAAAGACCGAAAAGGTTTGAGATCTCCAAGGATCTATTTCAGATCAATATTAGAGAGGGTGCCTCAGCTGGGCCTCATGTAGTCAAGCTCATTGGCTACATTGAGAGCTTGGAGGTTCTAGGGTTTAAAATCCCTGAAGAACTGGGCACCGATATCATTCTTGCATCACTACCCCAGAGCTTCTCAAACATTGTTGTTAATTTCAACATGAACAACTTTGAGTAGTCTTTATATGATCTTCTTATCCTTATTCGCCAAGTACATAATGACATGAAGTGTGAAAAGCCTTTTGTTCTTATGATAGAAATCTTTGGATTGAGCTTGAGAAAATAGTGGTTCAGGAAGATGAGTTGTTAAAGTTGCAGAAAGAATCCTTGGAGGCTCAGGCAGAAGCCTTAAAAGTCTAAGAAGAAAAGGTAAAAGCCTTAGAGAAGAAAGGTGAGGAAGATAAAAGGTACTTGAAGAAACTCAAAACCCTGTTAAAGAAGCTCATCCCGAAGGAAAAGGAAGAAAAATGAACCCACTCCGATTTTTTGTTGTAATTGTTTCTCCTTGTAAATTTTTTTCCCAACTCTAATGAAATGGTTATCTGGTTGGGTTGTATCTTGTTATATACTAATGTTTCAGGTACCATACCTTGTTTTCCATTCCCTTCAATTCTTTTTGAAAATCACAAAGGGGGAGAAGGAAAAAGAACTACTCCTAAGGAGGAGAAAGGAAAAATTTCTAAGAGAAATATCCTTAAAGAAAGGTGGAGTTTCCACTACGAAGTTTTTCATTCTTACAATAATGAAAAATCCACTCAAGAAACTAAAAATACAATCCTTAGAGTTTCAATGCCTAAGGGGGAGTTAGTTGTATTAACTTTTATCCGTGAACAAAGAGAGATAAGTTTTAAATTTCAAAGTCTAATAAATATTTTCAAAATCCTTATATGCTTTTTCGAACGGTTGTTTGTGCTTTCCAAAAAGGGGGAGATTGTTGATTCAATAAGGTTCTCCTTATGAATTTTCCATTCCTTCTTGTTTTTAAAATCACAAACACCTTATACTTAAGAAAATGTATGTTTTACCCCCATCTGGAAAATTTACTTATTTAAGGAAATTTACCTTAACCTTAATTTTCTTATACATAGAAATATTTTTCTTAAATTCAAAAACTAGATTCATACCCAAAATCCCAAAGCCATATAATGAAAAGATTTGGAGCATTCTATTTTTTAGGATCCGAATTCTGGATGTGATCTGTAATGTAGTTCTAATCCGAATTCTGGACTCCGAACTCTTAAGTAATTCAACTCCGAACTCTGAAGAAGTTCGACTCTGAACTCTGAAGAAGTTCGACTCCGAACTCTTAAGCAGTTCGACTCCGAACTCTTAAGCAGTTCGACTCCGAACTCTTAAGCAGTTCGACTCCGAACTCTTAAGCAGTTCGACTCTGAACTCTTAAGTAGTTCGACTCCAAACTCTTAAGCAGTTCGACTCCGAACTTTTAAGAAGTTCGAATATGAACTCTTAAGCAGTTCGAATCCGAACTCTTAAGCAGTTCGAATCCGAACTCTTAAGCAGTTCGACTCCGAACTCTTAAGTAGTTCGACTCCGAACACTTAAGCAGTTCGACTCTGAACTCTTAAGTAGTTTGACTCTGAACTTTTAAGAAGTTTGACTTCGAACTCTTAAGTAGTTCAACTCCGAACTCTTCAAGTTCAGATTCCGATCTCTGGTCAAACTAGACTCCGAATTCCTATAAAGCAGGATCCGAATATTTCTTAACATAGACTCAGAATTTAATTTTGGTTAGACTCTGAACTTTTGACTTGCTTACACTCCGAAATATTGATTAGATTTTACTTACATATTCTTCATTTCAAAACGATGTCGTGCTTTCAGTTATACATGGTTTGTTATAAAACGATGTCATCTATTCTGTTTCTAATTAACCGTTGGTTGAGTTACATGTGTACGGTTCCCTCCGAATTTCATGGAAAATATGACCGTTGGAGGAGGGAGCCGACCGTTGGAAATTTTCCTATAAATATGAGCTCATTTGAAAGAGCTCAATAATGAAACAAGTTGATAGATCTAGAGAACACACGCTGTTAAGGTGATTTATAGAGAGAGAAACTTTTCATTCCTTGTGTGTATTGAACTACTCGTTCAGATTGCTTTGTGTGACTCCGAATGTTGGTGATTACATTCGAGGAGTTCTGGGGATAGGAAGACAGAGGTGCTGACTAACTTGAAGTTTGAGGGATTCCTTGCTGAGGAAGACGAAGGTTCCAACTACCTTGAAGTTGAGGGCTTGCGGGGATATCAAGACAGAGATTCCAATCTTCGTATCGAGGGCTTATCCTGGTGTGGGTAAGATAGAATTGCTTGAATGTATAAATCAAGATACCTTTATCCAAGGTTGTTGGATACCCTTCTCTTTGGGTTAAAAGAGTTATTGTTTGTTACTTGTAGTTTTTCTACTTATTTGTTTCCGTTTCATATTGTATTGTTAGGATAATATAATCTTCTTATACTTCCTTATACTTGTAATCTGATTAGTTTAGATTCTATACGCTTTAAGGTAGAATCTTATATTGTAATCCTTGGTTCCAATTCTCCAGTTGGTGACCAGAGGTGTGGTGAATTTTCTTAGTTTAACTTCGTTAAACCTAGATTTTCCTTGTCTAAGGAAAACATAGTTATCCATAACCAACTTTAAAGGTTTCAAAGGAATTTTTAAAGTATACAATTCACCCCCTCTTGTATATTGAGCATCTACATCAATATTTCGATCTTACAACTTGGAAGTGGGATGAGGTTTCCATGGACATCATTTTTGGTTTACCTCATATACCTCTAGGTATGAATGAAATTTGGGTGGTGATTTATCCTCTAAAAAAATTATCCCACTTCATTCCGATCAGAGATATAGCTAAACTGGATGAGTTGGGCCATTTGTATCTTCAGGAGGTGGTGAGACACCATGGAATTCCCTCAGGAGTTGTCTCAGACAGAGACCCCGTTTCCCTTCTCGGTTTTGGGAAGGCCTTCAGAAGGACTTGGGCTCACAGATTAAGATGAGAACATCATGTCGTCCTCAAACGGATGGTTAGACAGAGTAGTAGAATTAGATTTTGGAGGGAAATCTCCATGCATGTGTCTTGGACTTTGGAGGTTCCAGGGATATCCATTTGGTATTGGTTGAGTTTTCTTATAATAATAGTTACCAATCCACGATTCGAATGGCCCCTTTTGAGGCACTCTGGTCAGCCATGTCGGTCCCCCCTCTATTGGGCTGTGGTAAGTGAGACTTCACTGTTGGGGCTGAGCCTTGTGTAGGAGACTTTTGAGAAGGTAAAATTGATCAGACAATGGTTTTTGGTATCTTAGAGTCCTCATAAATCATATGCTAACTAGAGGTGTCGAGACCTAGAGTTTTTTGTCGGTGACATGGTATTCTTGAAAGTGACCCCTCGTCTGGGTCATCGTCGATTGGGGAAGCAGGGGAAGCTAACATTGTGATATGTTGGCCCATTTGAGATCACTAAGCATATTGGAAAGGTGGATTATAGGTTGGCCTTAAATTATCAGTTGACATCAATCCATGACATCTTATATGTCTCCCAGTTGAAGAAATACAACCCGGATCCATCCCATGTGCTGAGTTGGAAAGAACTGGAGATAGAGTCTGACTTGTCTGTTTTTGAGTGGCCAGTGAAAATAGTGGACTCCCAAGAGAAGGTTCTTTGAGGGAAGTGCATTCTTATAGTATGGGTTCATTGGAAGCATGGTAGTGATACACATGAGACCTGGTAGTTTAATTAATGGATCAAGGAAGAGTACCCGTTCTTGTTTTCTGATCAAGCCTCTCGTTGACTTTCTGAGACATAAATTTTTCATGGTGGGGAGAATTGTCACAACCAAGATCTTAATTAAAGGTAATTATTTTTATTTTATTTGTATCCTAACATTCCACCCTAAGTTCCCCCTAATCCCCAAAAACATTTGGCGTCTTTTGGACATGTTTTTAGGGGAGAAAAGAGGGTGCACAATTTTGGTGCATGGTTCCAAACTATGCACCAATGTCCAGGTCTTTAAAAATGTTTTAAATAACCTATTTCCCTCCTGGGATTTATCCTAATTCGGCCCTTTATCCTCCTCTTCGAACATAATAGCCATGGAATCCCCCAAAGCTTCTCAAAACCTCTTTGGAACTCCATTTTGAAGGAGGATTTGGTGGAGGGACTTCACACAATATCAAGTAAGTGTTTATCCATATTAGTTTCTCCCCTTTTTATGAAGTTTATTCCAATTTCTTTGAAGTCCCAAATGACCAGAGGGTAGTGTTTAAAACCTAGGGTTTATCCTTGGGTTTTCTTGGTCTATTATTGTGGGTTTAGGCTTGATCTAGGTCTCTCTTGGTGCAGTGATGGTGTGATTTGATTTTTTCACAAAGATTCAAGGGTTTCCATTAATTGGGTAGGTGACTCATTTTTGTATGAAATCTTTGTGACCTAGAATATTTTTTATGGTATATTCATGTTTATTTGATTTTAATGTTACTGAATTTTTTTATAGTGGAAATTATAATGAAAATGAATTTTAAGTGCCAATTTTTGGTGAAATTGGGGGTTTTCTATATAAATCTTTTATTGGTTCATTAAGGACTTCCCTATAATTATTTAGTTAATTTTATTGAACTATATTAGGATTGAAAATAATTTTTTCAATTTTATTCTCAATTGGTTGTTACTGTGAAATTGGTTTTGGGTGACATTTGTTAAGTAAATGATTTTTGAGAACCAATTTGGTGTTAAATTGGGAGTTTTAAATGGATATTTTATGTGATGCATATTGGGGTTGTTTTATAACTCATTTAATGGGTTATGTAAATGTTTTGGGTGTTTCAAATTATTCTTTGGCAAATATGAGTATGAAAATGGTGTTCAAAGTGGAGTTTTAAAGGGGATTTTTGTGTGCAAAGCATTGTTAGTTTTTTGTGATGTTTTTTGTTAAAAATAAAAATGTTTTATTGTGTGATTTAAGTGGTATAAAGTGTAAAAAGATACTATATTTTTTGTATCTGACCAGTAGTGGTATTTTTACATGAAAAGGGATGTGTGGTGCTTGCTGAAATTGTTTGATCACAAAGGGGGAAGCCCGGGTACCTAGGTGGGTAGATATGTATTAGTACGGCTAGTGAACCAGATGGGTTGTGACCCTATTTCACTGAGCAAATGGATAACGACAACTCTAACTAAACTATGTGGGAAATTTTTGGGGAACACTAGGTTATTGGTATTTTCCCTAATAGTGTATCATTTATGGGAAAGGATCGTGACTTGGATACTTTACACTAAGGTACGCAGTACATATGACAAGAGACTATCAAGTTGCCTAGGGGTGTTCTCGGTTTTGGTGCTCATTGGATTTGTGGTATTTTCTATTGTATTAGGGTGTGTTTGGATATACTTTACAATAGCTACAATGTAATATTTAATTGTGTCTACATTCTAAAATTTCTAGTTTAAAAACTGTTTTCAATTGAAAGTTTCATTTCTTGGAATTTATCACCGCTTTACTTTACATATTAAAACCACTTTCTTTTTCACCTTGTATTGCATACTATTTTGGAATAATTGGGTGGTTTCCTATTGGGATTAGGATCACACCCTACTTACACCCCTTGGGTGTATGTAGACTTCATTAGGTTTGAATCTAGTAAAGTTAATGCCTCAGGTGAAGGCGGTTCGGGTTGTTAAACCCCTCCATCAGGGTGGTGTTGTGGAGACGACTCGAGGGTGACAACCCCTTGTCATGTGGAGTCATTGTGGACGTATTTATGAAATATGTATTTGTATTTGGACTAATTTTAAAATATTTAGAACCATGTATTCAGTTCTGGATTTTTATTATGTCATGTTTGTCATGTAAATTTCATATTCTTATTATTGATTTTTTTTGGTGTTTTATGCTATCATACTCGGGTAAATCATTCCAAAACCAAATCTATTGATACCCATCCACTTGTGCCAGCCCATGGGGATAGGTAAATATCTTAATACCTTTTCATGGGATGGATTTGGTACTAGTATTAATGGTGACCAGATCTAGTTCGTTACACACATGGCTTTCCAGGCCCTGCGAGCTCACTGAGACCGTTAACCTAACTCCCATTTCATTTCCCAAATAACGAACAACCACAAGAACAAAAAGACTCATATGAAACCATAATTACCCTGGTAACTCAATTACCTACATGAGTTGTGATGGCCAGGAACCTTACTCGTAACTAGAATATCTATTTTTGACAATCCTAGATCTGGTCTACCCAGAATCTTTCGCAAAAGAACATAACCCAAAAAGAGAGAAACTCCTTTGATACCAATTTATCACGAACCAGATTTGGTCTCCATCAAAATCGGCACCCGAACTGGTCTGTAGAAAATCTTTAAGGGAATTATCGATCCTAATGGGCTAGAATAAGTTCCTGGGTATGAAAA
Source organism: Viscum album (assembly GCA_963277665.1). NCBI lineage: Eukaryota > Viridiplantae > Streptophyta > Magnoliopsida > Santalales > Viscaceae > Viscum > Viscum album. The sequence goes on from OY728136.1 coordinate 307,352,199, forward strand.
ATTAAAAGTTGGGAATGATTTACCCGCATTTATAAACATAAAACAACAACTGTAATAAATAAACGGAATATGAAAATTTAATCCAAACAAGACTTTAATAAAAACTTAGAATTTAAATACATGGTTTTAGACAAATCCCAAGAGGGCCACAAATCAAAAGTAGTAGAAAAAACCCAAGAATGACCATAATGCAAGGGGTCATCATCCTCAAGCCTTCTCTACAACACCGCACTGAGGATGGAAGCTAACAACTTGAACCACCGATTCTGAAATCTTTACCCAAACCTGCGACAATGATTTACAAGCCTACTTACACCGAAAGGTGTAAGTTGGGTGTGATCCTAAGCCCAATAGGATTCTAACCAAAGGGTATTCCATGTGATAAACATTATAAGAGAAAAATATGGCAAGTTTTTATAAATAAGAAATGCCACAAACAACTTTTAAAGGATGCAACTTTCAATGAAAATAATTTTTATGTGGGAAACTTTAAATAATGAATAATTTTAAAGAAAATTCACATGATACTAAATTTTCTAGATCAAACACACCATAAGACGATGTTAAGTAAAAAATATCCAACGATCACTAGTCCCGGGAACCCCCTAGGCATTTGTTAGTTGTTATCCCCAGGTACCTCGTATCTCGGTGAAAAGTAACCATAACAAATATTTGTCCTCGTGCAAGAGCAACTAGTAGGGGAATCACCCATAACCTAGTGCCCCCAACATAATCATCATAGTTTAATTAGAGTTTTCATCATTAAACTTGCTACATGAAACAGGGACAAAACCACTACAGATCACTAGCATACTGGTACACTTCCTCCCACCTAGATACCCGAGTTTTCTTTTTTTATGATCAAACAAGTTCCACTTCTTATAAAATACCATTTAACATGGAAGTTTCATTTAAAAATCATACACACATAAAACATCCCACAGAAAAGCCACAAAAGACCCCTTTTAGCATTTAAATTCGTTTTAACATCATAATCACACCAAAACAGCCCATAAACATGCCCTTCACCTTTCTCGCAAATTAATTAATATTTGAACAATTTATAAAATATTCTCAAAAAATTTGAAATAAAAAATCATTAATTTATCTTTTAAAAACTAAATTGAAGAACATAAACACTCCAAAAGGCCACCTCAACATCTTTTTAACACTTTATGTAACTCAATAAACCAATTGAGATTTTTATAAAACAACTTTAAGGATTATAACAAGATTTTGCACAAAAAACCCTTTCAAAACCCTATTTAAAGGCCAAAATAACACCAAAACCCAACTAAAGAAGATTTGTAAGTCAAATAAAAGTTTAATAAACCATTTTTTTGTTATAAAATGACCCCAAATGATACCACAAGAGTTACACAAGAAAAACACACCATTTCTGGAAAAAATGATACTTTAAAATTAAATGATTAACCAATTCCATAAAAAATAGATTTCTCACCACACAAAACATATAAGGAACATGATAAATAATAAAATAAGGCAATATAATTCATCAATAAATGATTAAACATGGAATCACCAACCATTTGTGTCAAAACCCCCAAATCATTATGTAAAACTTCCACCGCACCACTACCCCATCACAAGGGAATGAAAACAACCCCTAATCCAAGAATATTGAACCAATAAACTCAAAAATAAACCCTAGGTACGAAACCCTAGTTTTTGGAAATTTGAAACATTAAGGAAGAGGGTTGAAATGCTAAGGATAATGGAAGAAACAAGAGAGAGATTCACTTATTTGAGAAACTTTGAAATTTTTTCCCCAAATACACAAATAGTTGAATCTCCAAGAAGAAAAAATTGAAAGTGTGGTTAGAATAAGGCTTAGGAGATCAAGTGGGGATTGCGATTGGGGAAAAAGATTAAAAAATGAATGATTTATGAAAGAAATAAATTTCCTTTACAGATATGAATGATTTGAGAAACCTGGAGAAAATTCACCCCAATCCACGATGAAGACGAGCTCCAAAGAGGTAAGACGGAACATGGGGGTTCCCCTAGGGTTTTTGGTCTTGAGTGAGAGGTTTAATGAACAAAAAATATTAAAACATGAATGATATATAAAAGAAATAAAATAATTTTTTAAAACTGGAAATGGGATCATGGGATTTTCCAATGCTTGAATAAATCACCCAAATCCCCCATGATTATGAGTTCTTAATCGTTCCAAATGGATATGGTGGATTGAATAGGACAGGGGAGGCCAAGTGGGAAGTTTAATGGACGAAATATGTAAAAAAACAAAGGAGTTATAAAAGAATCAAATTTTGTTTTTAAATATAGAAATGAGCTCATGGTTTGGCTCAAATATTGAACAAACCACCCCAATAAACCTGCCCCACAAAAGGTGCCATTAGGAGTGTCACAAATTCAATTCCCAGCTTCCTTATCCTTATAACTTCCCTTTTAAAAAACATCAAGGATAAATACCATCCAATACTTACAATACTAATGACTTAGATCATGAACACTCGAGACACCAAATTTAAATTTGGAACACCCAGAAACCAAGAGAAAACTAAGAACCAAAAGAAGATTCGAAACAAAGCATGGAATTGAAAATCTAGGTGTGACAATTTTCCCCACCATAAATATTTACACCCCCAGAAATCAATAATAATTATAGATTCAAAACAAAATAAAACCTATAGGCCAAGATTAACTCCCTTACTATGTTTTCACTCACCCCCAAAGGCCAAAACACCTCCAGTTGATCAAACAAAGGAAGGGATACTCTCACAAACCAAAATTTACACCATTTTCCTAAAACGAACGAACATAGTCAAACCAAATCACAAAAAAAAAACACCTCAAACACTACCATATGATTATAAAGTAATTTACCTGAAACAAATAATGAATTAAAATGTGGTTACCACAAATCTACTTCAAGGAAATTGTGGGTAACGCTCCAATCTTAATTTTTACCGAAGAAATAAGTTGGTGGTTAGATATCTCCGAATGATAATACCTACTTCCATTCCAATACCAAGGAAAAAAACAAGTTACTGATATAGGGAGACCTGAACAGAATCCTCACCATAAGAGAAAACTTAAGTTCCCAAGATAGAACCTGGACACCAATAGGGGAAGGCTCGAACGGACTCCCCACCATAAGGGATAGAATAACATCAGACTAATTCCAAAATAACATACATGATACCCATGGTGGGTTTACCCATCATAAGAACCAACTATCTTAACCTAATATCATGGCCTGACATGAAAAATAATCCATAAGACTTAATCCCCAATGCAAGGGGGGTCGATTAGCAAAACTCCAAAACAACAAAGACACTACATGGTTCACTACTCCCACAAACATTACAATCCTAATATGAGTCCAACCAAAACTGAGATCTAAAAGATCCTAAAAGTTTATTCATACATGAACAACCATTCAGAGAGTTTCACCCATACGGGTTCAAGAACTAGGGGTTGAGAAAACTAAACCGCCCTGCCACCTTATAACCAAGGAGGGAATTTTCCACTGACATAGACTACAACCCTGAGGGACAGGGTCTGCACATCTCTTTCCACAACACCGAACACCTTGGAATGAAACCAACACATGAAAAACTCAAACTATATCCACATCCCACACTAGAGACAAAAGTTAAACCAACATCCCTTACTCCCTTCATTTTCCGGACTACGTGCCAGCTTCACTTTGGGACCTATGGCTAGAGCTTAGATTATTGATGCATCTCCTACCTCACAATCAGACACTAAAAACCACTGAACAAAACTTCTTCCTTAGGTTCCACAAAAAACTACACCATGATCCAAAAACATCAACAGAACATGACACATCTTACAAACCACTTACCCTTTCATGGAACCTTTACCAAGATAGGCTCCTTAAAGATGAATATGCATTTCCCCATTCACCCTAAAAAAGGAACAATAGAAGAAAGGACACAAGGAAGATACCTTCACTCAGAACAATGAATTCAAAGATTCTTGGAAGAGAGACACACTTTCATTTGAGGGGATTCCCTAAAAAAGATCCACAACATCCACATTTTCCTGTAAAAGGGAAAAAACACAACAAAACGTCACTTAATATAACCCTAGATACCGGTATAGAAATTACAAGGAGTGGGACCTTGAACTAAGCCCCAATAAGAATGAGATTACCACAAGAAACCATAATATCCTCGAACAACTAGATTTTCCACACTAGTGGCCTAACATGAATCATTTTCTTATGAGAAACCTACAAAAGACCCAAAGTCCCTTAAATACTGAAACCAAGACCATAAACTCTAGATTTCTTTACCTTTACTCACTGTAATTCCTCTTTACCACTTCTAGATAGAACCTACAGAAACAATGGCGTCAAACTTGACTTATGATGACTTGTACACTTTATGAGACTAAGGTCTATTTTAACCTTCCAAAACCACTCTCCTAATATAGGCGGATCCACTTAATCGAAAAAGAATAGGGGGTAGACTCAATCTCCAAAGCTCAAGAATAAATTCCTTATGTTGATCAACTGGAGGATCTTCCAACAACGAATCACCCATGGCCACACTTCCACCATGCATTAACTCTTTTTTGAGGTGTACCATAGCAAACAAAAAAAAACCCAAGGACCCATCCAAGATGGTCCATTTTTCAAAACATACCACAAACCATAACAAAACACAATAGGTTAAACACTACTAAGGCTTCCTAAAAAATTTCTCATAGAAGGCCACTAACAAACACTTCAAATCAACTTACTGACAAAAAACAAACCCAAAATATTGTTCAAACAAGAGGGGTACTTGAACTCAAAACCTCCCACAAAAACATTCTAAAAATCACCTAAGAAACCCCACCCCAACCACCGATTATCAAAAAAATAAAATTTCCTAATAAAACATTATTTTATAAGTTAATGTAAGGATTGGTGTCATGAGAACCAACTGTTTTGTACTTTGATTACATGAATGTTCACTTATTATATATTGTTCATTGTTCTTCATGACTATAATATAATAATGTCATGGAATATTTGTTGCATTAATAAGGTCATGGAAGATCCCCTCTATGATGAGAACCTTGAAATTCTATAACAATATTCTTAAATAAAGTTCTGTGGTTGGATGACATACTATGAAAGGATACATAGTCTACAGACCGTCATGTGTGAGTACTCATAAGAAGACGAGACTCTCTCTCATGGATTTCGCACTTGGTAATCTCTAATATGGGAGATTAAGATAACAGACCCGCCAATAGAAATTCTGCATGTCTTGGTGTCATCATACATTGCTATCTACGAGCGTGTTTAATGGTCCTTAGACTGGAAGATTATCATTAACTCATGTCACGACTCACACACTTATATTTACTGACGAAAACCATCATGCAGACAGTTGGCGGGAAGTAGGGTACGTTGGGTGCATCATGAGTGACATGTTATTAATGGATAAGTCAAGGAAGGATTTTTCCCTTCCATTTATAGAAGTTGATATCTCGGCCCTTTGATTGAAATAGAACTGTTGCATGAAATTCCATGGCCATGGTGTAAACGACGAGTTTATTTCAAGTAGTCAAAGAATGATAGATCAAGCATATAGGTTTATGACACTTCCATGAAACCTGCTTGATGAGATATTGAGACAAAGGGATTAAATTACACAGTAAGCATTCGTATGTGGTGATACGTCAATGCAGCATCAAATTCTTTCTCTTGGGTGCCTTGACCCGTTGCTAGACAGTAATCTTGGACTTTAGGCAAGCCTGCCTAATGCCAACGAGAAAGAGGCCTAGAGGGTCACACACTAAGTGTATTCAAGTATCTCAAGTATAATAAAGATTATTCTCGTACTTGGTTTAATAATTAATCACGGAAGCCTAAATTGTTTTAATGATGGAGGAAGAATAAAATAAAACAAGTTCACGCCGTGTATCAATGATTACATGCTGTGTAGTTTTATTTTGAAAACAAGTACACGCCGTGTATTATTAAATGTACGCGCCGTGTAGTTTTCATTTTGGAAAGGAAATGAATAAATGAAAACAAGATATACATTCCGTGTACATTGAATATACACACCGTGTAGTTTTCAATGAAACACAAGTACACGCCGTGTATTTATTAATACACACCGTGTAGTTTTTCCAGTTGGGATTTTGAAGAAATATCATTTTATTAAATGATATTTATTATAATCAGTGTGGGCGCATGTCAAGGAATTAATGAATCGACATGGGGTTTTCAAAAGGGAGTTAATGAAATAAATAAAATGCGTAACGCGTTTAATTATTATCATAACTCTACAACCTCAAACCCGATTATAAATATCCTCACAACCCCAACTCTTTTCCTGACCTAACCTAAGAGAATCGTTGTGCACAAAAATTCGGGATAACTCTTTCAAGACCAAAAGAACCCCTTCCTCCAAGAAGGATCTCAAGACCGAGAGAGATCCTCTTCCATCGTATCAAGACGATCTAAGGAAGACAATGCAAGAAAAGGTTTCTCCACGCTTGCACCCGGATACTCCTTTGGCGACATCCTGAGATACGAGGTACACATGTGGATCACCACTAGAGGAAGTCTACACTTGGCTTCTACGATGAAATGATGAATCACATAGGAATGTGATCAAGAACATCAAAGAAGAAATAACACCCAAAACTTATTTCTTTTCAATTGATTAAATTAATTATAATCAACTTGTAACGATCCTTGTTTGTGGTTTCGGGGCAAACCTTCTTCTTTGTCTATTTCTGTGATTCGATCAGTGGAGACTGGCATTTATCATCGTATTGATCTCGGATTGATCATTATTAATGAAAAAAAGACAAGTGGGCACATCCACCCATGCACTTCCGCTGTGCCCGGAACCTTCAAACGGTATCAGAGAGAGGTTACACTGTTGATTATAGTTATTTAATTTTCGTTGATAATTTATGCATTTATATTTAATTCAATTCGAAATAAATCGTTCTATAAATATGAATAAATTAGATCTATTCTTCCTCCTTCGTTTCTTGATTCATATCATAGAAACAACCTTTTAATTTTAATTTTGATTAAAATAAAAATGTGGAACTCATCCGGAGGAGCCGCTCTTTCTGTCTGTACAACACAGAAATACACAGCATGTACTGAAAACTACACACTGTATACTTAGGTTCAACGAACCGGCACTGGTCTGCCAAACCACGCCATGTGAATTGAGTATGACTAAGTTTTTTTTACGCCGTGTTGACCAGAATGAAATGGCACGTGGGAACTAGAATACACGACATGTATGTTGGAACAACACACCGTGTAGTCCGATCCGGCCCAAGTGAAACCGTGTACAAAGGAGAAGCTGCGTACCACGTACACGGGATCGCCAGGCTAGTTACTGCGTAACAAGGAAGTACACGTCGTGTACTCCAAAATTTCCAAAGTATAAAAAACACGCCAAAGCCCCCGGCGTGTACTTTGGATAAAGGGTGAAAAGAAATACACGCCGTGTAAATATAAACTACACGCCGTGTACTTTCAAGAAATTTCACCGGGTTTCCTCCAAAAATTATAAAGACCTATACAAGGAATATGGATGAGAAGAATCTCAAGGAAATTCAGAAAAGAATTTAAGATAAAGAATTGATTAATTATTAGATCATAATTAATTGAATTCAAGAGCGAATTATCTTAAATGAAAGAACGATTATAAGAATTTGAATTATAAATATGACTAAATGTCGTTGCATGCTATGGATGATCATGAGCTAGACCAAAGACCCCTTGTATGTGTGTATGGTTTCATTTAAATTTATTTAATTTAAATTTGTTGGCCTGTGAGCCTTCTTCCAATAAAATTTAGGGCATGCGTGCCCATGGTTTCTTTAATGTAAACCCCAAGTAATGGAGGATCTCTCAATCCAGAGGAGACAGTTCGAAATACGAAGCTGAGTCGAAACCAACCCAAGAAGATACAAAGGTGGACAGGTGGAAGCTGCAAATCATGAAGCATCAGGTTCAAGGTGTTTTCCCTAGGTCAGGGTTAGCTTATCAAAACCGCTAGATAAACTAACCAATATAAGCTCATGATCATTCCATCTTATTTTATTTCTGTATGATTTTATGGTTTATTTATTATGTATGTGTCGTCGCGATCACATAATTAATAAAATTAAAAACATGCAAAGATGGAATAAAATACAAACCGGACTATGTGTAAACATTATCAGAACATGGTTAATCACTTAAGAAAGTATCACTTAATATTAGCAAGAATGTGATAATGTAAAACTATGCATAAAGAATAAAATCCCTCAAATACCATATTAAGTCAGACCAAGCCTTCCGTTAATTGATTAAGGGAAAGACTCAGTAAAACTATGTGTTTGACCAACCCTTATTGGGACACTTAATTTTATAAAGGAATCCCTTATGAAAGGTTTTGGGTTGACTTAACCATATTACATCAAGTGGAGTAGCCCTTGCTAGACTTGATGTAATATTGGAGGCAAGAGTTGAGGAAATCCAAGTCAGGATTTCAGGATTGGGGAGTCCACTCAACAGATCAAGGAGCTGTAAGCTCACAGTTGGCAAAGACCTGCCTACCTAAATACCTTCAAATAGCTTGACTAACCCTTGTTGGGTTTATGCGAAGGGGAATATGGATCCTTGCCACTAGAATGTCAAAGTAACTTGACATTCCGAGTTCAATGGTGAGGGGCATTGGGACTTGATAAAATAGTGGGAGAATTAATAAATTCATAAAATGTAATCAAAAGGTACTGATAAATCTGCTCTTTTAATTTGTAGAATCGAAATGACAAACTCGTCAACCAAATTTTCTCTGCAATAAATTCTGGATAAAGAAAATATCCTCACCGACAGTAACTTTCAAAAATGGTTTAGGCACCTTCGGGTTATCCTATGCCATGAACAAAAGTTTTATGTGCTGGTGTCCTCACTTCCTGATCCCCCTACCCAAGGGGCGAGTGATGAAGATTTCTTGGTCTATGATCAACATTTGAATGATCCACTCGACATTCAATGTTTGATGTTGTCATCAATGTCTAGTGAGCTCATGAAGTCTCATGAAGACATGGATTCCTACAGCATGATCGAGCACCTCCGTGGTCTATACCAGGAGAGAGAAAGACCGAAAAGGTTTGAGATCTCCAAGGATCTATTTCAGATCAAGATTAGAGAGGGTGCCTCAGCTGGGCCTCATGTAGTCAAGCTCATTGGCTACATTGAGAGCTTGGAGGTTCTAGGGTTTAAAATCCCTGAAGAACTGGGCACCGATATCATTCTTGCATCACTACCCCAGAGCTTCTCAAACATTGTTGTTAATTTCAACATGAACAACTTTGAGTAGTCTTTATATGATCTTCTTATCCTTATTCGCCAAGTACATAATGACATGAAGTGTGAAAAGCCTTCTGTTCTTATGGTGAATAAAAGGAAAGGGAAGACGAAGAGATTTAAGGCCAAAGCTTCTTCAAGGACTTCCATGAAAAGGAAGATCAAAGGGGAGGCAAGAGAATAGGAGGATATTTGTTTTGCATGTGGCAAGAAGGGCCACTGGAAGAAAAACTACACCCAGCCTAGGAAGGAAGGGGAAGCTTCAGGGGCGTTTATCATCAATTGAAATCTATCTATTTCTATAAATTGGGTATTAGATACTACGTGTAGTGCTCACATCTGTATCCAAATATAGGAACCAAGTAGATTCAAGAAGATTCATCGAGGGGAGGTAGATCTACGAGTAGCCAACGAAGCCAGACTTACTGTTGTAGCTGTCGGAGACTACCACCTCACGTTTCCAATTGGAATGATCTTGGTGTTAAAGGGTTGTTATTTTGTTCCTTCTGTAACCAAAAACATTATTTCAGTATCCATATTAGATATTTATGGATTCATCTTCAAGTTTGGAAATTGATATTGCTACTTTTATAAATATAGCATGTATTTTGGTAGGGCACATTTATATAACGACCTTTATGTGTTAAACTACACAAACCAAGTAATGGCAATCAATGACAAAGTTAATTCACATGAATCATACCACAACCAACTTTGGCATCACTAGCTAGGTCATGTTAATGAGAAACGTTTGACAAAATTACGTCAAGATGATTATTTAGATTATTTCAAACTAAAACCACTTGGTGTATGTCATGCATGTCTAAAAGGCAAAATGACCAAAGCCCCATTTAGTGGGAAAGGTGAAAGGGTTAAAGAGCTTATAGAATTAGTTCACACAGATGTGTGTGGACCATTTCCAGTTGAAGAAAGGGGTGGGTTCTCATACTTCATAACTTTTACTGATGTTTTTAGTAGATATTGATATATCTACTTAATGAGGTATACATCATATTCTTTTGATCGGTTCAAAGAATACAAGAATGAAGTTGAGAACCAGCTTGGTAAGAAGATTACGAAACTCCACTCAGACAGAGGAGGGGAATATCTTAATTAGTACTTCATTGATTTCTTATGGGAGTTTCGGATTCTATTTCAACTCACTCCTCCTTACACGCCATAGTGGAATGGTGTAAGCGAAAGGAGGAACCGCACCTTGTTGGACATGGTGAGATCAATGATGAGTCATGCAAGTCTTCCATTATCCTTTTGGGGATATGCATTACAAACAGAAGCACACATACTAAACCAAGTACCAAATAAATCGATAAATGGTATTCCATACGAGTTATGGAGTGTACACAAAGCCATGTTATCGAATTTACATGTGTGGGGTAGCGAATCATTTTTTAAGGACTCTTCAGGTAAAAAACTTGCACACCGAGGCACAAAGTATATCTTTATAGGATATCCCAAGGAAACAAGGGGATATTACCTATACAACCCCTCAGAAAAAAGGTTAAAGTGGCAAGACACACCATATTACTTGAGAGGGAGCACATCTCTAAAAGAGATAGTGGGAGTGAGATAGACTTCGATGAAGTCGAGGCTCAAGATACACAGGAGTTGGTATAAGAACAGATTCCACAAAGCCCCGTGGAAGAACAATCTGTTCCAGATACACAAGAACTGTGTAGGAGCATGAGAGAGGTGAGAGAACCAGAATGATATGGTTTTCTTGTCATCAAGGATGGTGACTCATTATTGGTTGACAATGATGATCCTCTTACCTACAAAGAAGCAGTTGAAGGCACAGACGTTGCCAAGTGGCAAGAAGCCATGAATTCTGAAATGGATTCCATGTACCAAAAACAAGTCTGGATTTTGGTAGATCCTCCAGTTAATGTAAATCCTATTGGTAATAAATGGGTATTCAAGAAGAAAAAAGAAATGGAGGGGCAAGTCAGAACCTATAAGTCAAGACTGGTTGCAAAAAGTTTTAGACAGCGTCAAGGAATTGACTATGATGAAACCTTTTCATCGGTTGCGATGCTGAAATCCATCAAAATCCTATTGACCATTTCCACTTAACAAGACTATGAAATTTGGAAAATTTATTTCAAAATAGCATTCCATAACGGGAACCTCCAGGAAGATGTCTATATGACACAACCCAAAGGGTTTGTGACTCCAAAGTATGCCAACATGGTATGCAAGTTGCAGAAATCCATTTATGGATTAAAGCAAGCATCAAGGTCGTGGAACATTCATTTTTATAAAGCTGTAACGGAATTTGGATTTGTTAATAACGAATGTGAGCCTTGTTTTTATAAAAGGTTTAGTGGGAGTTCAGTCATTTTCCTAATTGTATATGTTGATGACATATTACTAATTGGAAATGAAGGACCTGTCTTACAGTCAGTTAAGGCATGGTTGCATTAATGATTCTCCATTAAAGACTTGGGCAAGGCAGCATATATTCTTAGGATCAAGATCTATTGTGATAGATCCAAGAGAATGCTGGGCTTGAGTCAAAGTACATACATTGACAAGATACTGAAGAGATTCGGTATGGAACAATCCAAGAGGAGATTGTTGCCAATGTCACATGGCATTCATCTTTCCAAGAAAATGTGTCCTTAGACACATGAGGAAAGAAAGAGAATGGCAAGGATCCATTACGCATCCGCGATTGGGTCAGTCATGTATGTTATTCTATGTACGAGGCTAGATGTTTCTTATGCATTAAGTGCGGTAGGCAGATATCAAGATGATCTAGGAGACTGCCATTGGATGACAGTCAAAACTATCCTTAAGTATCTAAGGCGTACTAAGGATATGTTCCTTGTTTATGGAGGATATGAAGAACTAGTCATCATAGGACATGTAGATGCTAGTTTCCAAACAGATCAAGATGAAATGAAGTTGCAGACTGGATACATCTTCAGTTTGAATGGAGGTGCAGTGAGCTGGAAGAGCTCAAAGAAAAGTGTGGTTGCAGATTCTATAGAGGAGTCCGAGTATATCACAGCTTCTGGGGCAGCTAAATAAGAAATATGTATGCAAAGATTCATCCAAGAGTTGGATGTAGTACCGAGCAGTAAAGATCCTATCACACTCTATTGTGATAATACTGCAACGGTGGCACTTGCAAAAGAGACAAGGTCACATCAGCGGACAAAGCACATAATTTAGAAGTATCATCTCTTGAGGGATTTTTCTCAAAGAGGTGAAGTTGTAGTGAGCAGTATTTCCACAGAAGACAACGTGGAGGACCCCTTGACTAAAGCCTTGAATCTACAGAAACATGATCATCATGTGAGGTCTAGTGGACTAAAAGTCGTAGGCAGTTGTCTCTAGTCCATGTGGGAGTTTGTAAGGGTTGGTGTCCTGAGAACCAACTGTTTTATACTTTGATTACATGAATTCTCACTTATTATATATTGTTCATAGTTCTTCATGACTATAATATAATAATGTCCTAGAATATTTGTTGAATTAATAAGGTCATGGCAGATCTCTGCTATGATGAGAGCCTTGAAATGCTATAACAATATTCTTAAAAAAAGTTCTGCGGTTGGATGACATACTATGAAAGGACACGTAGTATACAGACTGTCATGCACGAGTACTCATAAGAAGAAGGGAATCTCTCTCATGGAGTTCGCACTTGGTAATCTCTAAGATGAGAGATTATGAGAACAAACCCGCCAAAAGAAATTCTGCATGTCTTGGTGTCATCGGACATTGATATCTACGAGTGTGTGTAATTTTCCTTATACTGGAAGATTATCATTAACTCATGTCATGACTCATGCACATAGATTTACTAACGAAAACCGTCATGCAGATAGTTGGTTGGAAGTAGGGTACGTTGGGTGTGTCACGAGTGACATGTTGTTAATGGATAAGTTGGGGAAGGATTTGTACCTTCCATTTATGGAAGTTGATATCTTGTCCCTTTGATTGAAATAGAACTGTCGCATGAAATTCAATGGACATAGTGTAAACGACAAGTTTATTTCAGGTAGTCAAAGAACGACGGATCAAACATATAGGTTTATGACACTGCCATGAAACCTGCTTGATGAGATATTGAGACAAAGGGATTAAATTACACAGTAAGCGTTTGTATGTGGTGATACGTCAATGCGGCGTCAACTTCATTCTCTTGGGTGCCTTGACCCGTTTCTAGACAGTAATCTTGGACTTTAGGCAAGCCTGCCTAATGCCAATGAGAAAGAGGCCTAGAGAGTCACACACTAAGTGTATTCATATATCTCAAGTAGAATAAAGATTATTCTCGTATGTTGTTTAATAATTATTCAAGGAAGCCTAAATAGTTTTAATGATGGAGGAAGAATAAAATAAAACAAGTACACGCTGTTTATAAATGATTACACGCTGTGTAGTTTTTATTTTGAAAACAAGTACACACCGTGTATTATTAAATGTACACCCCGTGTAGTTTTTATTTTGGAAAGGAAATGAATACATGAAAACAAGATATACACGCCGTGTACATTGAATGTACACTCCATGTAGTTTTCAATGAAAAAAAAGTACAGACCGTGTATTTATTAATACACACCGTGTAGTTTTTCCAGTTGGGATTTTGAGGAAATATCGTTTTATTAAATGATATTTATTATAATCAGTGTGGGCACATGTCAAGGAATTAATGACTCGACATGGGGTTTTCAAAAGGGAGTTACTGAAATAAATAAAATGCGTAACGTGTTTATTTATTATCATAACTCTACAACCTCAAACCTGATTATAAATATCCTCACAACCCCAACCCTTTTCCTGACCTAACCTAAGAGAATCATTGTGCACAAAAATTCTGGAGAACTCTTTCAAAACCGAAAGAACCTATTCCTCGAAGAATGATCTCAAGACCAAGAGAGATCCTCTTCCATCAGATCAAGACAATCTAAGGCGGACAACGCAAAAAAAGGTTTCTCCACTCTAGCACCAGAAGAATCCTTTGGCGATGTCCCGAGATACGAGGTACACATGTGGATCACCGCTAGAGGAAGTCTACACTTTTCTTCTACGACGCAATGACGAATCACATCAGAATGTGATCAAGAACATCAACGAAGAAAGAACACCAAAAATTATTTCTTTTCAATTGATTAAATTAATTATAATCAACTTGTAACAATCCTTGTTTGTGGTTCCGGGACAAACCTTCTTCTTTGTCTATTTCTGTGATTCGATCCGTGGAGACTGGTGTTTATCATCGTATTGATCCTGGATTGATCATTATTAATAACAAAAAGACAAGTGGGCACATCCACCCAGACACTTCCACTGTGCCCAGAACCTTCAGTTAATGGCGTCGGTGGTTAGCGCATTCACCAGTGGTATCTCATGGGCCTCAAACATGCATGTTTTCGTGCTCCCATAGTCATCCACCTCATGCCAACCTGAGAATTCATCCAATTTTTCTTACACATAACCTATGCATGTCACACATCCAATTTTCCTTACACATAACCCATTAATGTTGTCACCCATGAGAACACCAAGGATCAAAACAAATCTATTTACACTTTTCGAATCCAAAACATTTTATTCAACTCAAAACAAAATTTCAAAACCCAAATTAAAATCATCCTTGTTTTCCAAACCATCGAGTTTGTAAATCCACAAGTTATTATTATGAAAATACAATATCATCTTACAAAAGACAATTTCATGAAAATCCACCTTTTCAAAACCTCGTTCAAAACTATTCTAAAAACCCATTTTCAATCCCTTAGAAAATCAAACCATTCCCACTTTAAAATTCCATTTAAAACAAATTTCCAAAACCCTCTTTAACATAACTTACACTTTCCCAACAATGAATTTCAGTAAACCACATATTTAAATTATGAAAATACACTTCCAATAAATTCAACACCATTTAATCAAAATCATTTCCATTTTAAAATATAGTTTCCCTAATTTTCAATCAGGAGCCTTCTAGAATGATTTTCCAAAATCCTTAAAGATATCGAATGAATCAAGGGAAAACTAGTGATGATGGGTGACTCATATGTATGGTTGGAATCCATACACCAATCGTACCACATCCACAAAGAGTGTTCTAGGACAATATCCCTAGATCCACATGGCTTTCCCAGTCCTGCGAGCTCACTGAAACTATTAACCTAACTCTGATTTCATTTCCCAAATAACGAACAACCACTAGAACCAAAAGAATCAAATGAAACCTGAATTACCCTGTTAACTCAATTATCTAAACGAGGTGTGCTGGACAAAGACCTTTCTCATAACTAGAACATAGATTCTTGATAATCCTAGCTCCATTCTACCCATATTCTTTCCTAAAATAACATATCCCAAAAATAGAGAACCTCCTTTGATACCATTTTGTCACGAACCAGATCTGGTCTCCATCAAAACTAGCACCTGACCTAGTCCGTGGAAAGTAAAGAAGCATGTTACCATTCCCCATGGGCTGGAATAAGTGCCTAGATATGATAAAGTAAAATTTGGGAATGATTTACCCACATATATAAACATAAAACAACAATTGTAATAAATAAACTGAATCTGAAAATTTAATCCAAACAAACCTTTAATAAAAATTCAGAATTGAAATACATATTTTTAGAAAAATCCCAAGAGGTCCACAACTCAAAATTAGCATAAAAAACAAGCCAATAACCACCAAAATTCAATGAGCCATCATTCCTAGGCATTCTCCACAACACCACACCGAGGATGGAAGCTAACAACCCAAACCACCGATTACAAAATCTTTACCCAAACCCGCGACAAATATTTCCAAGCCTAATTACACCCAAAGGTCTAAGTAGGGTGTGATCCTAAGACCAATATGGTTCCACCCAAAAGATATTCCATGTGATAAACATTATAAGTCAAAAATCTTGCATGTTTTATAAACAATAAGTTCTGTTAACAATTTTTAAAGGGTACAACTTTCAATGAAAACCATTTTCAAGTAGGAAATAGTAAAGAATGAATAATTTTTTAAACAATTAACATGATACTAAATTTTCTAGGACAAGAAAACTATATTATAAGGGTAAGTAAAAAATATCCAATGAGAACTAGTCACAAGAACACCCCTAGGCACCAGTTAGTTGTAATCTCTTGGTACCTCGTATCTCATTGAAAAGTAATAATAAAAAAATATCTGTTCTCATGCACGGTCCACTAGTAGAGAACAAACCATAACCTAGTGATCCCAAAAATAATCATCATAGTATTATTAGTATTTTAATCATCAAACTTTCTACATGAAAAAAGGATGAAACCACTCCAGATCACTAGAATACTAGTACACGTCTGCCCACCTAGATACCCGAGTTTCCCTTTTTGTGCTTAAAAAAGTTCCACATCTTATAAAATACCATTTCACATAGAAATAAAATTTATGAATCATAAAAACATCAAAAATACCACACTAAATCCACAAAATACTTATTTTCACATTCAAATTCATTTTAACATCATACTCACACCAAAACAGCCCATAAACATGTCCTTCACCTTTCTCGCAATTTAATAAATCATTCCACAATTTAAAAAATATTCTCAAAATTTTTGAAATAAAAAATCATCACTTTCTCTTTAAAAACCCCATTTTAAGAACATACACAATCCAGAACATTACCTAAACATCTTTTTCACACTTTATGTAATTCAATAAACCATTTGAAATTTTTATAAAACAACTTCAAGGATTATAACTAGCTTTTTCTCATAAAACCTAGTCAAAAACCCTCTTTAAAGGCCAAAATAACTCCAAAACCCTGAAAAAATAGATTAGGAAGCCCAATCAACATTTAATAGAAAAAAATTTATATGTAATAAAATGACACCAAATGATACCAGAAGAGTTACAGAAGAAAAACACACCATTTCATGAAAAAATGCAATTTTAAAATTAAACGCTTAACCAATTCCATAAAAAAAATATTTCTAACCACACACAACATATACGTAACATGATAAATAAGAAAATCAAACAAGATAAGTCATAAATAAATGCTTACACATGGAATCACGCACCATTTGTGTCAAAAACCCACAAATCATTGTGCGAAACTTCCACTACACCAATATCGCACCACAAGGGAATGAAAATAAACCCTAATCTAGTAATATTGAACCAATAAACTCAAAAATAAACCCTAGGTACTAAAATCTTGTTTTTGGAAATTTTAAACATCAAGGAAGAGGGTAGAAAACCTAAAGAGAATGGAAGAAACAAGAGATGGATTCACTTGAGAAACATTGAAGAAATCTCCCCAAATACACCAATAGTTGAATCTCCATGTAGGGAAAATTGAAATATAGGTTTTAATAAGGTTTATGAGGTCAATTGTTGGCTTAAATGTATGTAAAAGTGTAAAAAATGAATGATTTATGAAACAAACAAATTACCTTTGCAAATCTGAACGATTTGAGAAAGCTCGATAAAATTGACCCTAATACATGATGAAGACGAGCTAAAAAGAGGTAAAAAAGAACATGGGGGGTGAACCTAGGTTTTTTGGATTGTGTGAGAGGTGGAATAACCAAAAAATATGAAAACATGAATGAAATATAAAAGAAATAAAATATTTTTTTAAACTGGAAATTGGATCATGATATGGATCAATGCCTGAATAAATCACACAAATCCACCATGATTATAAGTTCCTAAGGGATCCAAATGGATATGGGGTATTTAATAGGTCATGGGAGTCCAATTGGTAATTGGAATGGATGAAAAATGTAAAAAAAGGAGTTATAAAAGAAACAAATTTTGTTTTTAAATATGGAAATGAGCTTACGGTTTGGCCCAAATATTGAACAAACTACCCCTATAAACATACCTCACAAAATATGCCACTAGGAGTGTTAAAAATTAAATTCCAAGCCACCTCATACTTATAAATTACCTTAAAAATTCCAAATACCACCCAATATTAATGACTTAAATCAAGAACACATGAGACACCAAATTTAAACTTAGAACACCCGGAAACCAAGAGAAAACTAAGAACCAAAAGAAGATTTGAAACAATGCATGGAATTGAAAATATGGGTGTGACACTAACCCATATTAATTATGGATAAATTTTATTAAATAATAAATCATTTTTTACTAATGTGATTTCATTATTTAAAAATTTGTTTTCTTCAAAAAAAATTATTTATTTTATTGAAAGAAATATTATAATAATTTTTTAAAAATTGTATAAAATTTATATGATAAAATTAGCTCCATTTTTTGAATCATAATGTTAAAATTTACTTTGAGAGATTTTTTTTTTGTTTTTTCAAAAAATGATGATTTTTTAGTGAATAGTGAGAAATGCTATTTGTTTGTAAAAACATCATTTCTTTTCAAAAAATTTTAAAATTTAAAAGACAAATTATATTTATAATATTATTTAAATTAACATAAATATAAATTAGTCATATTTAATCCACTTAATTACATTTTAATCATATTTATATTGGATTTTATTATAAGCTTGTTTTTGGGCTTAAAAACAAGTTTTTCGTAAAAATGCTTTAAAATGAATAATGTTTCTCATTTTAAATTAATTAAAATAATAGACAATGAGTGATGTTTTAAATTAAAATTTTAGATTATATATCATTAAATATTAATTTAAATTCATACTATTATTATTATTATTAATAGATTTGATGTACAATCATCTTTTGAATGAAAAATACACTTCTTAAAAACATGATTTCTCACAAAATATACCGGATTAATATTAAGTTAAAATTTACTAGTTTTGTGAATTGAATTTGGAAAAATAGATTCCATATTTTTAATCATTATAATTTATAATTTATAATTATTTTAACTTAAGTTTTGACTAAAATGAATAGTGAAAACTCAAAAAATTAATTACTGTAGTTAAGGTAAAATACTAATTTACTAGGGTTAAACTAAGAAGATAAGGGTTAAAAAGGTCGTACCAACTTTTCAAACACCCATTTTATAGACATATTTCTATCTTATCACTTCTAGGTTCAATAATGGACTATTTTGGGGCTTTTTCTCATGATAAAAGTGTGGGTGTGATTGAATCATTTTGAAAAATAACAAGTGTGACACTCAACTCACTTATAAAAGGCCACCCCCACTCCTCCCTTATTCACACATTCAAAAATATTTAATTCATCCAATACCTTCCAAAATCACTTAAAACCTTTCCTCCTCTCATCCTGTAAGACTTATTTTGGGAATAAATCCAACATAGGAAGGATTTTTTGCAAACCTAAGGAAGATACCCGAACCAGATATAATGTTCACCAAGAAGCATTTTTGTATTAATTCTTCCACTAACCCATTAAAATATTATTATACCATTCTAAAATAATAAAATCAGTATCTTAAATATACTTTGATTAATTTATGTTAAGTTCATGGCCAAAACCATTTCCTAATCCATCAAATGGTGTACAAGAACATCATTTGTGTGTATGGAGGACTTCCGCCTCATGAACTGATGTCCTTCATCTTTCCATTACCACCTCTCAAGGTTGGGTATGACTATGTATATAAATAATATATATGATATTTATAACATAATTATAAATATTTAGTAATTAAATCATATATTTCTTTTTTTTACTTTCTTTTCCGTAGGGGATGTGATAATGTCTCTCGTGTGTATGGCAGACTATCTCCACACGAAGCGATGTGATTCATTTTTTAAAAACTCTATACTTGGATAGAAATAAAGGTAAATATAATTAATATGTGTGATATAAATGATATAATTATGATATTAATGACATATTTATTATTCTGAAAATATAATATATCATTTTTTTCTTTCCTTTTCACCCACTGAAAAATGATAACATCATTTGTAGACGTGTGGACTGCCACCTCCATAGGGAAATGTGATTGTTTTTAATCACCACATCACATGAATGATATATATTATTATATATAATTAAATAATATTACATTGAATATATTTTAATCATTTTTAAATACAAAATTTTAATTACCTTTTTTCCATAATGATCATTGAAAAATAGAAACGTTACCCATGCGTACGTATGTCCTATTGTCTCCATGATCATAACATTAGTTAATTTATAATAACCATATTTAATTATTGGTTTAAATGTATAATTTAAGTATAAATGTTATGATTATTTGATGATTATTTTTCTTTATAAGTTTAAATAATGACCTCTCTGACCATATTAAACTTACCAAATTCAATTTTGACACATAAGATGAATATGTCAAAACATTCAACATAAACTTAATTTATTATGTAATTTTATGTAAAATGGTAATAAGTGAAATAAAAATAATAATAACCTTGGAAAAAAGTCTTAATAAAGTTAATATATAGAATAATTTTATTATTTCAGGAAGATAATAACGAGCATAGCTAATCAAACTCGAGTTAGGGGTTATCTCGTCTCACTTTTATTTATGTGAGATATATGTCATATTTACCAAATATTTTTGTTATGAGTTGTATATAAAATCCATGAATCATAAATATATTACCAAAGTAATAAGGTATTTATTAACTCAATTTCTATTCATTGGGTTAAAATTATACTTCATTGATTATGTCATTATATGATTATGTGTGAAATTAATTTTTATTATCTAATGGTTTATTTTCAATTTTTTTATGTGGATTTATATTTTACACACATAATCGATTCATTTGATTAATTCTCACTTCAATTATATTATCTTTGAAAGGAATTTGTATCTCAATTTTATTTTTCATTGTGATACATGCCATATTAAAAATATGTTTCTTTTATGTGGTGCATATATTTCTTGTGAATTTATTTTATGATTAATATCCTTAAATTTATTGGAATTTACATATCCATTTGTGGATATCTCTTAAATGGGGTTTATGGTCTCAAAGTTACCAATATGGTATGACATTTTTGTCTCAATTTTCATTCTTTGACACATATATTATGTTATACACCATGGAGTTTTTTAGGATGAAATTTAGGATTTAATTGAAGAAGGAATGAAAAAATATAATAAAAGAGTTATTAATTAATTGAAGTAATGAAGAGTCATGTATAAAATGAGAAGGTTTGATTACATTGGGTTCATCTTAATGAAGAGTAATGTTATTTTTTTCATCATTTATTCCAAAATCATACCTTCTATAAATTATTTGATATTGGTCAGATTGATGGACCATTGATTACATTGAGTTCATCTTAATGAGTTTAATTTTAAGAATAATTTTTTATGAAGGCATGGAGGTTTTAGTGGGGTGGTTAAATTTGGACATCAACGGTTGTCGTCAATCATAATTTCACCTAAGGTAGGAATATATTGACATTGGTTCATGTTTAATATAGGTTTTTGGCATGATTATTGGTATGCGTGTGCAATAGTACTAATTACATGACATTAGTGAATGATTTATATAATTTATTGTCATGATTTTTAGCATGCGTTTGTAGACCATGAGACCTATGTTTGATGCTTGATCAGATGAAGTGTGTGTGTGTGTTTCCATTGACATGTGTTTCTGTTGTTTACATATGAATTTGATGACAATTTTTATGATAATATTTGACTTTATGTGATGTTTGAATTGTCATTATCATTATGTATCATATATATTTTATATCTTTCTACTATAGTTGAGCATGTAGGTTTGAACTCTTTGTTCGGCATGTGAGATGTGACATGTGTATTAGTGGACATTGGATAACATGTGAGATATGACACATGTTTGGAGACATGTGAGATTTGATGCATGTTCGAGACTATTATCCAAGTGGGATGTACTAAGATTGGGTTGGCATGTACATGGACTATTCTAGTCAGAGGGATGTGTCACATGATTTTGGATATTCACATAGGAGGTATGTGGTAAAAATTTGGTCAGTATGTGATATTTGATGCAGGTATTTCACTATCCACTCGAGAAGGATGTGATAAGACCATAATGGTCAGCATTTACCAAGACAATCCCAACTGGAGAAACGTGTCACATGCTTGGGGATATCCAATTGAGGAGGATGTGTCTCGATATTTATCGATGTTTCAACTAACAATATGCTGAAGCATTTATATTTTTCTTAGCAGGGTGCCAAAGTTGGTAGAGTCAGCCCCCGATGACCTGAAATGTGTTTGGTACTTGTGTGATATATTACTGTTAAATTTTTACCTTATTTATGTTTATGTAATACAATTTTGTATTTTATTCATTAATGTTAATGTTCATTGGTGGTGTCTTATTGAGTTTTGTACTCACACCTTACTCAAGAATTTCGGTGCGCATGTAGATTGCATGCTTAGGGATCTGACTAAAGGTACGGGCTCTATGGTGGATTATTTAGAAAGTGGAGTGGGATGATGTTGACATTAGTAGATATAGTTCAAGTTAGGTGTCATCTGCTATTTTTATTTTATTAGCATACCCTATACCCCTGATCCATGTTTAGTTTGGTTATTATATCATGTATGTCATCCTTCATTTTTTTCATGTATTACTTTGATTATTTATATATTTATATATTGATGTTTTAATTTATCTGTATCATGAAATGATACATAGGGTATAGTCAACCACTAACAGATTTAGACCCTCCCTGTTAGTCGGTACCCTCTTGTGTATGGGGAGACGTGTTTGAGGTCATGTGGCACTCTGGTTTGGACCTGGTGGTTCAGGCTGGGATGTTACAAAATGGAATCAGAGCACTAGGTTTAAAAACATATTTTTTAAATTTTACTTGATTTGGGATAGGATAGAGAGGACATAGGATAGTTAGGACTCGGGAAGTGGAACTATGTCAGTGTCTAGTCGACACTAAATAATAGACCTCCAAGTTTCTATAAAATGGGAAAATTCTTATTTTCTATTTATGTTGATTAAATTTACCTTAGATGAAGCACAAGTTGTTGATATGTGACTTATGGGTTTTTGTGTGCATTCATGAATCTTTCTAGGAACTTAGGTCCACATTCCATATATACCAATTGATTTCATTATTAAGAGCCCAAATATTTAAATTCATGTTGAAATAATGATATGTGACTTGGTTCATTATTTGTATCATTATTTTCTTTGACCATATTTTATTCCATGATTGAGTTTATTTATGTGGTTGTGACTATCGTTAAAATTTTGTTAATATTGACTTAATACTTGAATAGGTGGTAAGTATTTTATATGTTCCTTTCAATGAGCTCGAATGAAATTATATTTCACTAATTGTAAACACCAATGGTGGAATTAAAAATGTTTTAATTAATTTTTTTTTAAAATATAAAATCCAATGGAAGGGAGTAGTGGATCTATGATCTAACGTTATTCTCAAGGGTGAGAAGAATTATGTTGGGGAGAATTGTAACATCCTCAATTATTAAATGATAACAAAACATTCTTTTGTTAATAAATTACAAGTATTTTTTTTTGTGAAAATTTAAATTATCAATACTTGTATTTATTATGGAGTTATGAAAGGTTAAAATCCCTATTTAAAACTTTGGAATATTCTATAGAATATTTTCAGAATTAGGTGTTGTGTCAATGATAGATTCTTCAACCCGTAGAGAATAAATATTGAAATAATAAAGACATTAAATATATTTTATTCATTTACATAATTTTTATTCAAAAAAATTATATATCTCAAGAGGTGTGATGCATAAAAAATTTGATACCACTGTTAGGTATAGAATGAGAGGTTTACCCTAGGTGCGATATAATATTTCTTTTTCATTGGGTGTTTAGAAACATCACACCTGAGGATAACTTATTTAATTTTTTTATATTTTTTGAAAATAATGGAATATCTCTGAAACAGTGTCTCCAATGGAAAATCCAATACTAGCATTAAAAATAGAATATGGGTTTTACCCTAGGTGTGACATGAAAATTGTGAATTCTTGAAATTTATCTAAATCACATGTAAGGGTAATAATAATAATTGGTATATAATTTTTTTTGTAGGGAAACTAGAAATAATAATATTATTATTATTATTATTTGTGTGGATGAAAAAAATGAAAATATACTTCCATAACAAATGTTTTTATTGAGGTGAAAATAATTAATGAGAAAAATAAGCAATATGATATTATTAATTTTTCCAATGAAATAAAAATTGTGGTTAATAAATTTTTTTTACTGTTATTGGTATTTAATTGAAATTATTATTGAAATGTTACGATGATAATGATGACGGTGATTTAATAATAATAATAATTTATTTCAATTTTTTTTATTTTTAAAATTGGAAAGCTAATTTTTGGGTTTATATATATATATATAACATGTATATATATGTATTAAATATGTATGTAAATATATATGCATGTACGTGTGAAAATAAATATGTAAATATGCAGGTGTCTACATATACATATGTGGGTTAATTATATATATATGTGTGTGTGTGTATATGCATGTACATATGTTCATATATATATAAATTGTGTGTGTGTATATATATGAATGAATTTAAAATATATTTAATGACTGTTCAAGGATCTTGATTAAAAATATTTTAAAGAGGATTTAAAAAAATGCATGAATTAAAGAGTCTTAAAAAATCTTGGATTTTTCTAGGGTAGCATTTGGGATTTAATTGGATAATGAATGAAACAGATATAATAAAAGATTTATTAATTAATTGAAGGAATGAAGATGGAATTATAAAAAGGGAAGGGAGTGTATGGAGTTTGGGTCCCTTACGTCACCCCTATCCTCTCTCCCTCTCTCCTCTATTTGTTTTATTTTATTTTGATTATTTTTTTAAAACTTCTATCTTATGTAACTTCTCTGATGTTGATCATATTGACACTTCATAAATGTCGTTGGGTTCATCTCGATGAGAATAATTTTAAACTTAATTTTATTTCTAAAGGTATTCTAGTTTTTGTGGGGCAGTTAAATTTAGACTCCAACCATTTACATCAATCATCGCTACACCTAATGTGGGAAGCTCTTGACATTAGCGCATATTTTATATAGGTTATTGGTATTATTATTGGAATGTGTGTGTAGCCATATGAATTTTTTAACATTATTTAATGCTTTATATAGATTATTTTCAAGATTCTTGGTAGGAATGTATTGTAACAACCAGGAACTTCTTTTTAGGTCTCGCTCGTCCGAGAGCACCTGTACGGTGTCAAGACTTCCCTGAGCCCCCGATCGTGCATCCTTTCTCTAAATAGACTACCATTGATTACATTGGAACTGTAGTGATCTATGATGTTCTTGGGCAATTCAAGGCTTGAGGTTCATGTATAGAGATCCTACGACGCTAAGGTAGGTGGTTTGTGCCTTTCTATTGAAAGTATTTGAGTTATATGTGCAATTGTTCCCAATACCCTTGAATGGGGTATTGCGTAATTACCGTTTTAGCCATTATATTTGCATAATATGCTTGTATTCTTGAGTAGAGGACATTTAATTGTGAATAGGGTTAATTTCTATGCTTTGGAAGTGTTTCCCATGTATGTTCTGTTTATGGCCGTTTGGTCAGCTTGGCCTGTTAGGCTGCCTTGTCTGTTCTATGCCTAGTGCTTATAGGATGGAGTGATTGTATTTATGACATGCTGATATGCTATAGACTATTTATACAAGTAGTTCTTAAGGTTTACCTTGTCCGTATTTCATTGCTCTGCTTGATTGACTTACAGAGGGCTGTGAGAACCTGGTGTAGTAGACTATAAGGGGAATTGACCGAGTGAGCTTCCTTAGAGAGTCCTTAATCACTGTAGACTATAAATGGAATTGACTGAGTGAGATTTCTTAGAGATTCTTAAATCACCTTAGACTATAAGGGGAATTGACCGTGTGGGCTTCCTCAGAGAGTCATTTTTCAAGATTGACTATATGGGGAATCGACTGAGCGTGCTTCCTCAGAGAGTCTTTGTTTCTTCCTTATGACTGAAACAGAGGGGATAGGCTGTGTGTACTTCCCAAAGGGTTACTGTTGTGTTTGTTGTATGCTTGAATTGTTAGGTTGAACCAGAGGGGTTAGGCGGTGAGTACTTCCCATAGGGTTACCTTCTTTGATTAAGCTGTTTACTTGCTATGTGTTATTGATTACTCTAAACCGTAGGAATGGTTACTGCTGAGTACTTCCTTGTCTATTTCTGTTGTTTACTTATTACTTTCCATATATATATATATTCACTAAATGTTAGGCATAAATCTTTGGCTGGTTTCCTACTGTTATTTAGTCTCCCACCCTGTTTGGCTTATGCTTTTGGACCCAAACAGATTATATTACTGCATGTATAGATAAGGGCAAGCGCCCTTCTACTTCAGGTACTTGATTTCTATGGAGATGGAGAGCATGGGACCAAGCTATGGCTAGCGACGATGAGGAGTTTTTTATTTGTTTTCTTTAATATTTTGGTTTTGTACTTTATTCCAGCATTGTGATCTCTTTGGGTATTTTCCTAGACATATGTATCACACATCATTATATATATATATGTGCTCCTATTTATCCCTTCAGTTTTCCACCGTTTGCTGTTGTATGGAATGCTCACTATTTATATCTATTTACTTCCACTGTGTTAATCTTCCAATGAGGGCATAGTTTCCCCAATATCACACCCAAGTCCATCACTACTAGTCGGCAGCCTCCGGTGTTCGGGGAAATGCGCTTGAGGCCATGTGACCAACTAGGTACGAGGCTCCTCTGGGTGGCTTGTAGAACCGGGACGTTTCAAAGTGGTATCAGGGGAATTATTTTCTTCTTGATTTACTATTTGGAGCCTATATCCAGGGATAAGATGGAATAGGTAATTAGTAATAATTTGTGCATAGGAGTAGCTAACCAGTGTACATGGAAAAGCTAATTTACCTCGATTATTGCAATTTTTCTGATTTTTCAATTTTACAGTTGATTTGATTTCACCATTGGGTGATTCACATGTTTTTTGCTGTTACCATTGATGTTATTGAGATTCTATTTCTATCACAACCCGATGAGATGAGGGTATGCCATCTCATGCATCATATAGACATTTTCTAGAAATCACATGTCATGCATTCTTGCCATGCCATTTAGGGTGCATTAGAAATTGCATGTTGTTGTGATAGATGTTGTGTAGAGTATGCATGTTGTTGTGATAGATGCCTTGATAAAATACCTAATATTTGATAGGTTATTGTTGTGTAAGGTTTTTTTTGAATGAATTCCAAAGTTTGGTTATTGGGGTGTTATGGGCCCTCATGGACCGGAATTTTGTGGATCATTGACTTGTTTACCTTGTTATAACATGTATAAGATGACAAGATCTGATTCGCGGGGAGTATGAGCCCTCATGAATCAGAATTTGGCACTTTCAATGTTTGTTTCAGTGTTTTTATGGGTTTTGGAATAGTTTCTGAGGCTTACTGTCCAAAAAAAACCCAGAATACACGGTGTGTAATGTTAAATACACACCATGTGTTATACTTTTTAGGAAGAAACTATTTTTATTAAATACACACCGTGTACTGTATGTACACGCCTTGTTGTCTCTAACTGTGTCATAGGCTGTGTGGGCAGAGATACGGGATGGGGAAATTATTGTGGGAACACGCCATGTACCTATTGTACATGTCGTGTGGCGTTGACTCTGTGTCCTCCTGGGTGACTAACAACACAGATGGATAAATATTAAGTTACACACGTCATGTCTAGTTTGAACACGCCGTGTAGACTAATCCTAGAATCAGGCCATGTAGTTAACAACACAGGTCAGTGAAGCCTCTTTTTATATACACCGTGTCTGCCTTGAACACGCCTTATAGTGTGAGCCGCGTATCTGGCCATGTCACTAACAACATGGGTTTGTGGAGCTCGTCTTGTACACGTTGTGTTTGGCACAAACATGTCGTGTTGTCTTATTTAGGAGAAATGTGTGAGTTAGCTATGTAAGGGGACTCAGGCAGGTGAATAGAGTTCAAGTACATTCCATGTGTAAGGAGAACACGCCGTGTGTTTGGGGTGTTACATGACCAGTTGTGGCAGAAGTACACGCCCATGTGAATGGCTTGAGGGAACATGCTGTGTAGGGGACGTACATGCTGTGTAGTCATGTTTTTCTAAACTTGAATGATTTATTTCTCATGTTCTCTTATTTTACTTCTCAGATTTCTATCCTTGATAAACATGATCTAAGGTGTGCGCTTGACCTTGCAGAGTCATGCCACCGAGACATCCTCTGGTTGTCCGCCAATTTTAGGGGAATGATCAGACACCAGAGATGGCTGATCAGGGACTTCCTGCAGGTCCTCCAGTTGTGCCAGTCTTGGCACCAACAGTTATACCTGACACAGGTGCTGATGCATAGTTCAAGGAGGGTTTTATGAGGATGATTCAGACCTTTTAGGGGGCATTGGATCCTACCCCGTCGATGGAAGAACTGACACGAGTCTTTCAACAGCAGCATCCTCCCACTTTTTCAAGGGATGAGGGACCCCATGCTACATAATCATGGCTAGAAGACATATTGACGATCTTCGAGCATCTGGAGACGCCTCCAGAGAGGAGGGTCGAGATCTCTACCTACATGCTTTGAGACTTCGCCAAGAGGTGGTGGGATGTGATCTCATAGGTGGGACGCCAAAAGAATATGTCTTGGGAGGAGTTCCAACGCACCTTCTACAATTACTTTTATCCAAATACCTTGAGGGCCGATCAAGCCTGAGAGTTCATGAGTTTGGAGCAGGGTAATCTTTCTGTTCTGGAGTATTCTTCTCACTTCACGGAGCTACAAAGCTTTACACCCTTCATAGGGGGAGATGATTTGTTCCTTTCACGGAAGTATGAGGATGGTCTCAGGCAGGATATATGATTCTAAGTGAACATCTTCAGGTTGACTTCGATATCCTCTATAGTCAACCAGGCGCTGATCACAGAGCGCAATTTGAGGGATTTTGGAGCTGTGAGCTAGGGAGGTTCGACATCCAAGGTTAGTGCTTTGCCAGCTGATAACAGAAAGCACTATAGGGAGGCTACACGAGGAGATATGAGTAGGCGGGATGCATCTTCTGGTATCCAAGTGGTGTGCTACCAGGGCGGGAGAAGCGGGCATATGGGGACATAGTTACATAGATACCCAGTGGAGTGCTGATCTTGTGGCAAGATGGGTCAACTTCAGTGTTTTTGTCAGGTTTTCTCACCAGTAGCTAGTGATAGGGGTTCTTCTATGACTCCCCATATAAGAGAAGCTCCACCAGTTTCTCACCATTCTGGGAACTAGAGTTCTTTTGGTCATTCAGGCCAAGGTGGAGGTCACGACTGTAGTGGTCAGTCACTGGGATACTAGTGAAAGTAGGGTGGATTAGCTCAGAGTGGTCAGGCAGGGTCACAGGGCCGTGAAGCAAGCTATACTTTTGCAGTGGAGCAGACTCAGCAGGAGAAGGATCCCGACCCCTCTACAGTTTGAGGTACGATCCTAGTTGCCTCAGTTTTATCTTCATCTCTTTTCGACATAGGGGCTTCCCATAGCTTTATATCTGTTGTTGTTGTGGAGAGCCTTGGACTCTACATATTTTCTTGTACCGATATCTTGACACTAGACACTCCGTTGGGGATGAGAACATCTGTTGTACGTCAGTGAAAGGAGTTCCCCCTTGAGGTTGGTGGGTGTCACTTCCTTTGGGATCTCTATGTCCTAGATATGATAGGCTATGATGTCATTCTCATAATGGGCTGGTTAGTTCCTTTTCAGGCAGTTGTCGATTGCTATCTCCATAGGGTGAGTTTCATACCACCAGAGGGAAGATCATTTCTTCTTAAGGGCTAATGGGATGTCTGGGAGAGAAGAGCGGGACTAGAGCATCATGGGTTAGGAGGAGTTACAACCTAGATTGCTAGTCTGTATCAAGATGATCAGGGGACTTCATAGTTAGAATTTCCCATAGTGGTGGATATTCTTAGGGATGTCTTTCTAGAGGAATTTTCATGTTTTCTTCCAGAGCGATTGGTGGACATTTAGATTGAGCTTGTGCTATGAGAGGCACTGGTGTCCATTCCTCATTATAGGATGGATACACCAGAGTTTTAGAAGCTTAAGAAGTAGTTGGAGGATTTGTAAGAAAAGGGTTTCATCTGACACAGTAATTCTCCTTGGGGTTCGCTTATTCTATTTGTGAATAAGGTGGACGGTACCCTCAGAATTTTCATGGATTATCGGAAGTTGAACTAGTTGATGGTCAAGAACTGATATCCCTTGATCGAGGATTTATGATATCTTTGATCAGCTTCAAGGAGCCCGAGTGTTCTCAAAGATTGACTTGAGGTCCTGTTACCCTCAGTTGTGTGTTAGACCATTTGATATACCTCTTACAACTTTTCGGAGTAGGTATGGTCTATATGAGATTGTGGTTATGCCGTTCGGTCTCACGAATGCGCCTATAGTTTTCATGGAACTGATGAACCGAGTGTTCCATCCAACTTGGATTCCTTCGTGGTAGTCTTTGTGGATGATATCTTGGTGTACTATCACACTCGACACAACTATGACACACATCTTGAGATCGTTCTGAGTACACTGAGAGAGCATCAGTTATATGTTATGCTCTCAAAATACCACTTTTAGATAGACCGAATTCACTTCTTGGGTCATGTTATATCAGAGACAAGAGTGTCAGTAGACCCAGAGAATGCGAGGGCAGTAGTTTCCTGGGAGCAGCCGAAGAACTTCTTTGAGGTGTGATGTTTTCTAGGGCTGGATGGATACTGCAAAAGTTTCATTCATGACTTCTCATGATTATCAGTGCCTCTGACAGGCCTGACTAAGAAGGGTAAAAATTTCTCGTGGTCAGATTCTTGTGAGTCAGACTTTTAGGAGTTGAAAGGGAGGTTGACTTCAACACCGATACTAGTATTGCTAGATCCGGGAAAGAGCTATACCATTTATTGTGATGCTTCAGGTATCGGTCTAGGAGCTGTGCTTATGCAGGGAGAAGGAGTTGTTGCGTACGGGTCTTGGCAGTTGAGGCCACATAATAGGAATTAACTGACGCACAATCTCGAGTTGGAGGCAGTTCTTTATGCCTTACTCTGTTGGAGACATTATCTTCTGGGATAGAATTTTTTGGTTTTTACCAACCACAAAAGTCTCAAGTACATCTTCACTCAGCGTGATCTAAATTTGAGACAGTGAAGGTGGGTTGAGTACCTTCAGTATTTTGACTTTGACCGTGCCTACACGCCTGGGAAAGACAATGTAGTGTCTAATGAATTGAGAAGGGGGACTCAGATACATGTAGTTTTGGAGGATAGCAGTGAGTGGAAGCTTATGGCTCTATTCTCTGAGATGTATTTAGAGGTTCATGACAGACAAGGGTAGACGTTTCTTTCTTACATAGCTGTTATCTCTACTATTCTTGATCGAGTGTGATTGAGATAGCTATCAGATTATGAAAGCCTAGTCCTATGGGAAAGCACCTCAGGAGAGGACCCTATTCCTGGATGGACCATAGGTGAGGATGAGATCGTGCATTTCTAGGGGCACGTATGGGTGCCAGCAGACATACATGAGGAGCTAATGCAGGACTTTCATTCCTCAGTTTGGGAAGTTCATCCTGGTGTCACCAAGATGTATCATGATCTACACCGCCAGTATTGGTGGCTAGTTATGAAGAGAGACATTTCTGGTTTCATCATGAGGTGTTCCACCTATCAACAGGTGAAGGCGGAGCATCAATGACCGGCAGAGATTTTACAGCAGTTACCCATTCCCGAGTGGAAGTGGAATGACGTCGCGATGGATTTCGTGACAGGTTTATCGATATTTCCTCGAGGGAATGATGCATCTTGGGTTGTCACTGACAGACTCACAAAGGTTTCTCACTTCTTGCTGATCAAGGATACCTTCAGTGTTGATGAGCTGGGGCGGTTGTACATCTGAGAGATTTTATGTCTACATGGAGTTCCACAATCCATCGTTTTAGACAGGGATGCACGTTTTACTTCTCTGGTCTGGCAGGGGCTTCAGAAGGATTTGGATACATAGGTACTTTTGAGTACAACTTACCACCCTCAGACAGATGGGCAGTCCGAGCATACGATTCAGGTGCTTGAGGATATGTTCCGAGCATGCATTCTAGATTTTGGAGGTTCTTGGGAGAGAAATTTACCTCTTATGGAGTTTGCCTACAATAATAGTTTTCAAAAAACTATTCATATGGCACCTTATGAGGCTTTGTACAGTAGGCCATGTCGATCACCCTTATGTTGGCTGTAGGCTGGAGAGGAAGCTATGTTAGGACCTCGTCTTGTTCAGGAGACCACAGAGCAGATAGAGTTGATACGGAAAAAGATGGATACTGCACAACCTTGACAGAAGTCTAATGCTGATCGACACAGACAACCTTTGGAGTTTGTGGTTAGAGACCAGGTTTTTCTACGTGTCTCACCGAGGTTGGGACACAGGAGGATTAGGATACAGGGTAAGCTTTCACCGAGTTACGTCAGGCCGTTTGAGGTGTTGGAGAGAGTTGGGCCGGTTGCCTATCAGTTTCCGTTACATCTGAGGTATAGGGCTATGCTTGATTTCTTCCACGTTTCTCAGATTCGACGTTACTTCTCAGAACCATCTCATGCTTTCCAACCTGAGGAAGTCATGTTGAAGGTGGATGCATTGTTAAAGGAGTATCCTATCCAGATTGTTTATAGAAGTACAAAGGCTCTCCATCGACGGTCTGTTTCTCTGGTACGAGTGATATGGCAGCACAAGAGAGTACATGACGAGACTTGGGAGATGGAGGAAGATGTACGATTGCAGTGGCCAGAGGTGTTCGAGGTTTCTTCTTCTGCGCCTTTCTAGGGAAATTCGGGGAAAAAGTTTTTTAAGGGGGGAAGTTTGAAAGAACCTGAACCTTATTTTCAGGTCTCGTTCGTCCGAGAGCACCCATACAGCGTCGAGACTTCCCCGAGCCCCCGATAGCGCATCCATTATCCAAATAGACCACCTTAAATTGTATTGGAACCATAGAAATATACAGTGTTCTTGGGCAATTCAAGGCTCAAGGTTCACGTATAGCGATCCTATGATGCTAAGGTAGGTGGTTTGTGCCTTTCCATTCAAAGACTTTGAGTTATATGTCCAATTTTGCCCAATACCCTTGATCGAGGTATTGCATAATTACCATTTTAGCAATGATATTTGCCTAAAATTCTTGTTTTCTAGAGTAGAGGATATATGATTGTGAATAGGGTCAATTTCTATGCTTTAGAAGTGTTTCCCATGCATGTTCTATTTATGGCCGTTTGGTCTGCTTAGCCTTTTAGGATGCCTTGCCTGTTTGATGCCTAGTGCTTATAGGATGGAGTGACTTTATTTCGGACATGCTGATATACTATAGACTGTTTAGCCAAGTATTTATTAAGGTTTACTTTGTCCATATTGCATTTTTACGCTTGATTGACTTACACATGACTGTGAGAACTTGGTCTAGTAGACTAAAAGAGGAATTGACCAAGTGAGCTTCCTCAGATAGTCCTTAATCGCTGTATACTATAAGTGGAATTGACTGAATGAGATTCCTCAGAGAGTCTTAAATCGCCTTAGACTATTAGGGGAATTGACCGTGTGAGCCTCCTCGGAGTGTATTTTATCACGTTTGACTGTACGGGGAATTAACTAAGAATGCTTTCTTAAAGAGTCTTTATTACATCCTTACGACTAAACAAGAGGGGATATGCTACGTGTACTTCACAGAGGGTTACTGTTTTGTTAGCTGCATGCTTGAATTTTTAGGTTGAACCATAGGGGTTAGGCTGTGAGTACTTCCCAGAGGTTTACCTTATTTGATTAAGATGTTTACTTCCTATGTGTTATTGATTACTCTGAACTGTAGGAATGGTTACTGCTGAGTAATTCCTTATCTATTTCTGCTATTTACTTCTTGCCTTCCATATATTTACTGACTGTTAGGCACAAATCTTTGGGTGGTTTCCTACTAGGATTTAGTCTCACACCCTG
Source organism: Viscum album (assembly GCA_963277665.1). Lineage (NCBI taxonomy): Eukaryota > Viridiplantae > Streptophyta > Magnoliopsida > Santalales > Viscaceae > Viscum > Viscum album. The sequence goes on from OY728136.1 coordinate 307,386,506, forward strand.
TTTGGGTCATGTTTTTGGGCCTAAACATATTATATTGCTGTAGGTATAGATAAGTGAAAGCACCCTTCTACTTCAGGTACTTGATTGCTATGGATCTAGAGAGAATGGGACCAAGATATGGCTTGCGAAGTTGAGGAGTTGTTTATCTGTTTTCTTTAGTACATTGGTTTTGTACTATATTACATAATTGTGATCTGTTTGGCTGTTTTCCTAGACATATGTATCACACATCATTATATATATATATATGTGCTCTTGTTTATCCCTTCAGTTTTCCACTTTTGCTGTTGTATGGAATTCTTACTATTTCCACTATTTCTATATGTTTACTTCCACTGTGTTACTCTTCCAATGGGGTAATAGTTTCCCCACTATCAAACCCAAGTACCTCACTGCTAGTTGGTAGCCTCTGGTGTTCTAGGAAATGCGCTTGAGGCCAGGTGACCAACCGGGTACGGGGCTCCTCTGGGTGGATTCTGGAACCGGGACGTTACATGTATATCCCATGAGACTTTTGTTTTATACATGTTCACATAATGTGTGTGTGTGAGTAGCCTTTGACCTGTCCTTATGTTGTTTTTATATGGATTTTGAAGACTGTGATTATCATACAGTTTAACTTGACGTGATTTTTGATGTATCATTTGAATTATGTAGTGTATATATTTTATTTCTATCTACAACAGTAGAGAGTGCATGTTTTGTAATGCCCCAAACCTAGGAGCCTGGAGCTGGTGCATTATTTTAATACATTGGCATGATTACAAGGAATCAAGTCCCAAAGGACCGATCTATTTAATAGTCTTGGAAAATAAATTACATACATGAATGTTACATTACAATTTATAACATACAACACAACATAAATAATCCTTTGAGAACACCATTATTATCTTAGCCTAACCCTGCATATCAATCATAATACACTTCTTAGAATCCAAGGAAAATAAAACATAAGAAAGGGGTGAGCTCAGATGCTCAGTAAGGGTAAATAATTCAGCGGAAACTACTAACTTTTAAGGCAAGATGTATAATAAAAATAGTAGCCTTTTAAACATAAAACTTGAACATAATATGCTAGAAATAAGTAAAAACTTACCATATAAACATGCACATGGATATTCTACTGGTCGAATAATCACGTGTCATAACAAATTTCATAATGAGGGAATACATAATGTGGGACATCATAACCACATAGTCAAGGCCTCATGCCAAGACTACAAATAATTTTTTTTTCAAGGCCTTGTCCCAAGAAACTAATTTGTCTTATGAGACCTATCGATGTATCAAGGGGTTATGGAAGGTCCTTCTCATCACTTACTAAGTCCAATTTATTCCTCATATAAAAAATGATGAAACATAACATAAAAATTCGTACTAAAACTAGCATACGAAATGTCAATAATTTAACCATAAACCAAGAATGGTATAAAAATAGAACATCTACAATGTAACACCCCGCCCTCAGTTACCCAGAGTCGGTGCATTATTACATAATATTAGCATGATCACAAAAGATCAAGTCTCAAAAGACCGATTAGTTTAGTATCCTTGGAAACACTAGATATATTCATAAGTCTTACATTACATCCTAAAGTTGAAAAAACAACAACAACAACATCTTGTATTCATATACCCTCATAATATCCCTGTAGTTCATTAATAAAATACTTCTTCACATCCAGGGAAAAATAAAACATTGAAAGGGGTGATCTCAGATGCTCAGTAAGGATAACAATATAGTGGAAACCTTCATAAATAAACATAAACATTTAAGGCAATGTATAACTAAAACAAAAGCATTTTAAACATGAACTTCAGTATAATATATCAAATATAAAACGAAATAATTCCATTTACTTATTAACATGTATATTCTACTAGTAGAATAATCACATGCAACATCAATAACCACTTTCATAATGATGGAATGCACAATGCCAGACTATCATAACCACATAGTCAAAGCCTCATGCAAAGAATACAAATAAGATTTTGTCAAGGCCTTATTCCAAGACACTATTTTGTCTCATGAGACCTATCAATTCATCGAAGATCTAGATCAGGCTCCACCCGTCACTTATTCAGTCCAATGCATTCCTCATATGAACAGGTTTAAACATAACATAAACATTCATATTAAAACTAGCATACGAAATGTCAATACTTTCTCCATAAACCTTGAATGGTATAAAAATAACACATCCAAAGTCAAACATATCACAAAACATTCAATACTATATGGAAGTTTTGTATCATAATAAATCAACATCAAATAAGCTTAAAATCCATCAAAGGATGTTGACATAGATGAAATAAAAACTATTTGAGAGAAATATCTTTTTTTTTTGAAATCATATAAAAGACACATAATTAAAACATTTACTTTGAAAATATTCCTATAATCTTGTAAGGGAACCTTCGACAATTTTATAACGGCGGAAAATAGCCACACCCGCCATATAAGTTAAAAAAAGACATTCTTACCTTAATTCTGTCGCAAAGGTTAAAAAGGACCTTGTTTGGAAAACGATGGAAATATTCCTTTATAAACATCTTATAAAAGTCAAACAAGGGTATAAATGAATTTAACCCATAGTCTATAAAATATTAAGAATGTTTTCAAATACATTTTTAAGAAACATGGATGTGGATGATAAATAGGTCCCAGTAGATAATTATGTTTAAACAACCTCGGATAATGAAGAGATTGTGAAATAAACCCTTACCTTGTACTTTTCCTCGGTCGAGGGTAGGTTAACCTCTAGTATAATAGGGAAATAATTTTTATTAAATTATAAAAGAATCATATACATTAATATGATATCATATATGATATTTTAACATTTCTTTGTTAATAATATCTTAGTATTATCGTTGTTTTGGGTGTTAACTGATTCAATTTCCTTTATTTTCTTTGTTACATAAGCCATTTTTCTTATTGATAGTTTGTATCTTATTCATATCTAAAATGATATCATGTCCTTAAACATTACTTTTAATCATCAAATTAGAATTATTCTTGAATGGCTATGATGGAGAATGAATCTCATCGCGTTCGTCAAGACGGTAGTCCGTACGTACGCACGAGCGACAATATCATTATTTTTATATTAAAATCCTATATAATTGGATGGTATATCATATATACAGAATCATTATAATGTTATATTTATTATTTAATTCAATTAAAACTCATTATCATACCCATCCAAATAATAATGTTTTGAATAACAATTACACTACGACGTGGAGACGGTAAGCCATACGTACGCACATATGGTGACATGTCATTCAAAGGATGGATAGAATAATGAATACGGTTGTACCATATTTATAATAACATCACATTATATAGAATATATTGGATTTATTATTTTATAATGGAAATGAAAAAGAAAGAAGAAGTGGAATAAGAAAGGAACTTGAAAGAGGGTGGTGAAAACATTACCTCTTCTTCGGGTTCTTCCTTTTGATTTGATCAAAAGGGCTCCTTAGGTTGGATTTATGATCAAACTAATGCCTCTAGGTTGAATTGAGGGATGTTGAGAGAATATTTGGGTAGGGTTCGGCTGAGCCAAAAGGTTTTGAAGGTGTGAATTTGAGAGAAGGGGGTGTTCCCTTTTATAAGAGGGGTGAGGGGCACCTTAGGTAAAGCTAGAAATATTATTTTATAATAAATTCATATTCGGTTTATAATGGCTCCAAAGCGGATTATTTAAAGTTTAAGGTGGTTATAGGTAGAAAACCACTAAACCAATAGGTTTTAGACAGGTTTGGGTCACTATATTAACTTTATCTTTTTGATTTAACTCTTAGTTAAATAGTTTGACATTTACCATGTCTCTTTGTATTTTTATATTATATAGTTAATAAACATAATATATACTTCCAAGAGACCCCCAATTGGTCCAATAATGATAAAAATATCATTATATAAGTTTTTTTCCGAACCATATAATTTTATGAATAAAATATCAATTAATAATATAATATTTTTTTTAAAAACTCATTTTTGTCAATTTTGACACTATTTAATAATTGTATTTTGTTAAAGTATTAAAAACTTTATTAATTAGAAAAAAACTCATTTAATTAATAATAAAATGTCATATTAACCAATAAAATTTGTTTATGTCATCAAAACTTTCAAATTATATATATTTTAACATTTATAATACCAATTATTTGATTCTTTCATTAATAAGGAAAATACTGCATCATTATTGTGTCATAAATAAATTTAATTATTTAATGTCTAAAAATTATAAAAAAATTCCATTATGTAGGAATTCGTTTTATATTTCTAATTAATATTTATAGTCGAAAATATAAAATATATAACCCTATGTAATTTTTTTTCTCTAAAAGATATATGCTTAAGTCATTTTTGTATTTACTTTAACTTAATTAATATAAAGTGTCATTATCACTTACAAGTGGATCCATGGAGTTCCAAAATCGACCCAAAGATTCCCATGGTCGGAACTATATCAAAAAATATGGTTAGGACATGTTTTAGTGTAATTAAATATTATTATATTGTTATTTTTTTACCCTTATTTACCAGATTTACCCTTTAACCTTGGTAAAAAAATATTTACGAAGTAATTATTTAAAATGTCTAAAAATAATAGTTACCTATTTACACAATTTTGTGACTCCTGATTCCAAATATGAAATCTATTTTTCTAAATTCAAAACACATAATTGGCAGAAATTAATTTAAAATTAATTCTCGTTGTCAAAACAAAAATTGTGTTTTTATGAAATAATAACTATCAAAAGATTGACACTTGCTTTTGTCAAATTTAAATGTGAAATTACTTATAATTAATTAAATTGTATTAAATGATAAAAATATAATCTAATTATAATTCCAAACCATTCAAATTCATAATTTATCACTATTAATTATTTTGATTAAAAAAGTGATTTTTAATTAAAATTTAGTAATTTTCACTATTCATCAAAAACTGAATGTTTTCAGAAAAATATCAAAAATTCACCCTAAGATAATTTCGATACTCTGAATCCAAAAATGAAGTCCATTTTAAAAGATAAAATTAATAAAATTTTAAAAAGTGGGTATTACTATTCATAATCACTACTTTGATTGGTCGCGGTATGTTAGAATCTCAAAGTTGCGTACAATGAAAGCAATTGCATTATTCAAAGGGAAGCGTACTGTGGAATCTTGGGGTGTTACATTCTCCCCTCATTCAATAATTTCATCCTCAAAATTTCTATAATATTACTACATAAAAAGACTTAGGCGGTTCTTCATATAACTTCCTCAGGTTCCCATGTTGTCTCTTCCATCTTATGGTTTCTCCATATAACTTTTACCATACGAGTCTTCCGATTTCTCAACACTTGTTCTTTAGTATAAAGAATCATGACAGGCTCTTCGAAATAAGATAGATCGGGTTCTAGTTCTACTTCTCATAAGGGAGTACATGTGTTGGGTCAGGAATGTATTTTCTCAACAGTGATACATGGAACACATCGTGAACTTTGGAGATACTTGGCGGCATTGCCAAACGGTAAACTACAACCCCAATTCGTTCAAGAATTTCGAAAGGTCCGATGTTCCTGGGACTCAATTTACCTTTCTTACTGAAATATATAACACCCTTCCATGGAGATACCTTCAAGAAAACATGATCTCTTACCTGAAATTCCAAATCCTTCCTTCAGCTATCAGCATAGCTCTTCTGCCTACTTTGAGCTGCTTTGATGTGGTTTTGGATTACCTTCACCTTTTCCATCATTTCCTCCACCATTTATGGGCCTATGAGTTTTCTTTCACCAATGTCATCCCAACAGGTTGGTGTGCGACATCTCTTTCCGTATAACGCTTCATATGGTGCCATCCGAATACTTGAATGGAAGATATTGCTATAGGAAAATTCCACTAGAGGTAAATATTGATCCCACATACCCTGAAAGTCAAGTGAGCATGATCTCAACATGTATTCTAAGGTTTGAATAGTCTGTTCTAATTGTCTATCAGTTTGTGGGTGGTAAGCAGTGCTCAAAGAAAGTTCAGTATCCAAGGCCTTCTGAAGACTCTTCCAGAATCTTGAAGTAGAACGGGGATCACGATCAGAAACAATCGATAGGGGTACTGCATGAAGTCTCAAAACTTCATTAATATATAGTCATTCTAGATGTTCAAGTGGTAGATCTTCTCTTATAGAAAAAAATGTGCTGACTTGGTAAGACGATCAACAATGACCCATATTTCATTGTTCCTTCTAGGAGTCTTTGGTATTCCCATGACAAAGTCCATCGTGATATTATCCCATTTCCACTCAGGTATGGGAAGAGGTTGCATGACTCCTCCAGGCTTTTGCCTTCCAGCTTTCACTTGTTTACAAACCATACATCTTGACACAAAATCAGCAATCTCTCTCTTCATGTTGTCCCACCAAAAATGTTCCTTCAAATATCTATACATCATGGTGCTCCCAGGGTGTATAGAGAAATTGGAACTATGAGCACCATCCAACAATTACCTTTTTAGATCAGGTATATCAGGAACACAAAGTCTCTTCCCAAATTTTAAAATTCCATATTCATATACAAAGTCACTCGATCTCCCATCATTCACAACATTAATCTTCTTTTGAAACTCTTCATCATCGGTTTGAGAACTCTTTATCCTTTCTAGTAAATATGGTTTAGCAACCATTTGAAAAAGTATTGATGTTTCACCATCCATGTTGATTCCCATATCCATCTTTACTAGATCCATGAAAATAGAATCATTTTTTAACTCTCATCTTGTTCAAAACTCCATGATCTATTATGCTCAAAGCATCAGCCACCTTATTTTCCTTCCCAGGGTGGTAGTGTACCGTGCAATCATAATCCTTGAGTAATTCAATTCATCTCCTTTGCCTCATGTTGAGTTCTTTCTGTGAGAAAATATACTTCAAACTCTTGTGATCAGTATAAATCTCATATTTTTTACCATAGAGATAGTGTCTCCAAATATTCAATGAAAAGATTACAGCTGCTAACTCAAGATCATGAGTAGGATAGTTCTTCCCATGAATTTTAAGATATCGTGATGCATAGGCACTAACCCTATTATTCTACATAAGGACACAACCAAGTCCTTTCTTTGATTCATCACTATAAATAACAAACCCATCATTCCCTGATGGTAGAGTAAATATAGGATCATTGACTAAAATTTTCTTCAGTTATTCGAAACATTATTCATACTCTTTTGTCCAAACAAATTTAACCCCTTTATGTGTGAGATTTGTTAATGGGTTAGCCATCCTGGAAAAATTCTGGATGAAACGTCGATAATAACCTGCTAAACCAATAAAACTGTGTACCTTAGTTATACTCATCGTTGCTGGCCATTCTTGGATTGCTCTTGTCTTAGAATAATCAATAGAGATTCCATCCTAAGAGACAATATAGCCAAGAAAAGAAATCTCCTGAATCCAGAATTCACATTTGCTAAACTTCCCATATAATTCATTTCTTATCAGATTCTTTAATATAATGCGCAAGTGATTTTCATGATCTTCATAGATTTTTGAGTATACCAAGATATCATCAATAAATACCACTAAAAATTCATCAAGATATTCCTTGAAAACTCAGTTCATTAGATCCATGAAAACATAGGGTGCATTAGTCAGCCCAAAAGGCATTACTGTAAACTCATAATTCCCGTACCTGGTTCAAAATGCTTTCTTCAGAATGTCTTCCTTCTTCACACACAACTGATGGTATCCAGATCGAAGGTCAATCTTTGAAAGGTTTTGAGCTCCATGCAGTTGGTCAAATAAATCATCAATATGAGGTAGGGGATACTTGTTCTTTATTTTTATAACATTGATCTCCCTGTAGTCAATACACAACCTCATAGATCCATCTTTCTTCTTAACAAAAATAATAGGGGCTCCCCATGGAGAAAAACTAGGGCGAATAAATACCTTATTACTCAATTCCTCAAGTTGTTTCTTTAGTTCCACTAATTCCACAGTGGACATTCTATAAGGGGTCTTAGATATGGGCCTTGATCTAGGAATTAAATCAATGGAAAACTCAATTTCTTGTTCTGGAGGATGTCCAGGTAAATCCTCTAGAAAAACATCAACACATTCTTTCACAATAGGTACATCCTCTATTTGAACATTCCTTTCCTCACCCATAGTTATTTCATTCTCTTCCTCCACAATAATTGAATTTAGTTGAGATAATGGGGGTGGATATATATAATAATTAGGTGGTGATGATTCTACTCTAAAGATAAGGTGTTCCTTATTATCATCATAAAAAATCGTAACCTCCTTCTCTTGCTTTGCATTAAAGTCATAAGACTCAGAGAATTATTTTTCTGTATTGATAGCACATGAGACAATATCTTCGTATGACGAGAAGGATTGTGAGACTAATGCTCGATGGGGAAACGGTTTTAACTAATCAAAGAAACGATCAATCTTACTTCTTGGGTTACCTATATAATCTGCAGCATGCCTTGCTAACCTTGTAAAGTTAGACTCATACTTTGCAACATTATCGTCCTCCTTTTTCCTTAGACTCAGAAATTGTCTTTCCATATCCTTTTGATGGTCATAAGGAAATTATTTTTCTATGAAAATCTCTTTAAACTCCCTCTATTCCATATTTTATACTTCATCATCTTCTTTTCTGTTTTGAATAAATGACCACCATTGAATAGCATCTCCAATGAGGGGGTAAACTTCCATGACAACTTTTCCCTTTCACTACCCCCAAGGCGTGAAATATTTTCTCTAAGGAATTTATCCATTGCTCGACTACTAGTGTATTTGTAACACCATTTAATTTTGGTGTTTGTTACCTCATGAAGTGATCTAACATTGATCCTCCATGCTGTGGATCAGGGTGCTCCAAATGGGTAAGGTTATTATTCATAACCGGAGTGAGTTGTCCCAGTATGGTGATTAGCTGATCAGCACCAGTTACATCACCAGCTCCACTATAATTATCTTGATCATGAGGGAAATCCCTACATGGAGTGCGTGCATTGATACATTTTCCATTCCCTCCACTAGGCACCATTTCTAAACAATTTCATACACTAGATTAGTTTATGAATCTCTATACATAAATCCAAACTTGTAAAACACTTAACATAAATTGAACAGTTTAAGGATATAATCCATAATCATAAAAATGTTTTCTTTGAGGAAGTATATACTCATAAACCCTTCATAATTATTTGTAAAGAAAATGAGAATTATCCTAAGTATATCCCCAGGAGTGTCGTAACCAAGAGTGCAGCAAGGCCCGTTGTCGTGCACCAGTTCTCGTTCGAGTCTAGATCAAAGTGGTGTTTTTGGGTTTTACCCCTAGGTACATCTGTGCCAGAGCCACCTCTACTTACTCGTATCCAGACAGGGATGTATTTCTCAGAAAACACACAAAATCTCTACAATACCAAAATTCTAGGAAGTTCTTCTATACTAATCCTCAAAGTCTATCTTAGGGCTATGTGCTCTAATTAGATTTTATCTAAATATAGCTTCCAAGGTTTTTACTAAACTTGCTCTGATACAAACTGTAATGCCCCGACCCCAGTTACCTAGAGTCGGTGAATTATTACATAATATTGGCATGATCACAAAAGATCAAGTCTCGAAATACCGATTAGTTTAGTAGCGTTGGAAACACTAGATATATTCATAAGTCTTACATTACATCATAAAGTGAAAAAAAACTACAACAAAATCTTGTCTTCATATCCACTTATACTATCCCTGTAGGTCATTCATAAAATACTTCTTTGCATCCTGGAAAAAATAAAACATCGAAAGGGGTGAGCTTAGATTCTCAGTAAGGATAACAATATAGTGAAAACTTTCATAAATAAAGATAAACATTTAAGGAAATGTATAACTAAAAAATACTTTTAAACATGAAATTAAGAATAATATGGTAAAGATAAAATGAAATAATTCCATTTACTTATTCACATGGATATTGTACTAGTCAAATAATGACATGAAATATCAATAACCACTTTCCTAATGATGGAATGCATAATTCCAGACTATCATAACCCCATTGTCAAGGCCTTGTGCCAAGCTACATATAAGATTTTTTCAAGGCCTTATTCCAAGACACTAGTTTGTCTCATGAGACCTACCAATGCATCGAGGAGTAATAGCGGGCTCCACCCATCACTTATTAAGTCTAATGCATTCCTCATATGAACAGTTTTAAACATAACACAAACATTCGTATTAAAACTAGCATACGAAATGTAAATACTTTCTCTATAAACCATGAATGGTATAAAAATAACACATCCATAGTAAAACATATCACAAAACCTTCAATATTATAAGGAATTTTTGTATCATAATAAATCAACTTCAAATAAGCTTAAAATCCATCGAAGGATGTTGACATAGATGAAATCAAAACTATTTGAGAGAAATATCTCTTTTTATGAAATCATTTAAAAGCCACATAATTAAAAAATCCACTTTGAAAATATTCTTATAAGCTTGTAAGGGAAGCATTGACAATTTTATAAAGGCATAAAATAGCGGCACCCACCATATAAGTTAAAAAAAAGAAAAGGTTAAAAAGGACCTTGTTTGGAAAATGATGGAAAGATTCCTTTATAAACATCTTATAAAAAGTTAAAATAGGGTATAAATGAATTTAACCCATATTCTATAAAATAGTAAGAATGTTTTGAAATACATTTTTAGGAAACATGGATGTGGATGATTAAGTGGTCCCTGTAGATAATTACGTATAAACAACCTCGGATAATGAAGAGATTGTGAAATAAACCCTTACCTTGTACTTTTACTTGGTCGAGGGTAGGTTAAACTCTTGTATAATAGTGAAATAATTGTTATTAAATTATACAAGAATCATATACATTAATATTATATCATATATGATCTTTTAACATTGATTTGTTAATAATATCTTAGTATTATCGTTGTTTTGGGTGTTGACTGATTCGTTTTCCTTTATATGATTTGTTACATAAGCCATGTTTGTTATGGATAGGTTGTATCTTATTCATATCAAGAATTATATCAATTCATTAAACATTACTTTTAATTATCAAATTATAATTATTCTTGAATGGATACGATGAGGAATGAATCTCATCGCGTTCATGGAGACGGTAGTCCGTATGTACGGACGGACGACAATATCATTCTTTTGATATTAAATCGTATATAATTGGATGTTATATCATATATAACGAATAATTATAATCTTATATTTATTATTTACTTCAATTACACATCATTTTCATACCCATCCAAATAATAATGTTTTGAATAACACTTACACCACGACGTGGAGACAGTAAGCCGTACGTACACACGTATGGTGACATGTCATTCAAAGGATGGATAGAATACTGAATATGGTTGTACCATATTTATAATAACATAAACGTATATAGAAGATACTAGAGTTATGATTTTATAATGGAAATAACAAAGACATAAGAAGTGGAAGAAGAAAGGAACTTGAAAGAGGGTGGTGAAAACATTACCTTTTCTTCGAGGTCTTCCTTTTGATTTGATCAAAAGGGCTCTTAGGTTGGATTTATGATCAAAATAAGGCCTCTAGGTTTAATTTATGTAAGTTGAGATAATATTTGGGCTGGGGTTGGCCAAGACAAAAGGCTTTGAAGGTGTGAATTTGAGAGAAGGGGGAGTGCCCTTTTATAAGAGGGGTGAGGGGCACCTCAGGAAAATCCAGAAATATTATTTTATAATAAATTCATATTCGGTTTATAATGGCTACATAGTGGATTATTTAAATTTTAAGGTGGGTATAGGTCGAAAATAACTCAACCAATAGGTTTTAGATAGGTTTGGGTCACTATATTAACTTTATCTTTTTGGTTTAACTCTTATTTAAATAGTTTGACATTTACCATGTCTCTTTGTATTTTTATATTATATAGTTAATAAACTTACTATATACTTCCAAGAGACCTCCAAGTGGTCCATTAATTATACACATATCATTATATAAGTCCTTTGGCCGAAACGTATATTTTTAGGATTATAATATGAATTAATAATATAATATTTGTTTTAAAAACTCTTTTATGTCAATTTTGACACTATTTAAAAATTGATTTTTGTTAAATTCTTAACAAATTTATTAATTCTAAAAAAAATAATTTTAGTAATCATAAAATGTCATATTAACCAATAAAATTTGTGTATGTCTTCAAAACTTTCAAATTATAGTTATTTTAACATTTATAATACCAATTATTTGATTCTTTCATTAATAAGGAAAATATTGAATCATTATTGTGTCATAAATAAATTTAATTATTAAATGTCTAAAAATTATAAATAAAATCCCATTATGTAGTAAAGATTTTTATCTCTCTAATTAATATTTATAGTAAAAAATATAACATATATAACAATATGTAAAAATTGTTTTGCTAAAATATATATGCTTATGTCATTTTTGTATTTACGTTAACTTAATTAATATAAAGTGTCATTATCACTTAAAAGTGGCTCCATGGGGTCCCATAATCAACCTAAAGATACCCATGGTCGTACATGTATCAAAAAATAGGTTTAGGAAACGTTTTAGGGTAATTTAATATTATTATAATATTATTTGTTTACCCTTATTTACCGGATTTACCATTTAACCATGGTAAAAAATATATTCACCGAAGTAATTATTCAAAATGTCTAAAAATAAAAGTTACCTATTTAAAAAATTTGGACCTCCTGATTCCAAATATGGAATCTATTTTTCTAAATTGAAAACACATAAGAGGCATAAATTAATTTAAAATTAATTCCCGTTGTCAAAACAAAAAGCGTGTTTTTATGAAATAATAACTATCAAAAGATTGACACTTGCTTATGTCAAATTTAAATGTGAAATAACTTATAATGACCTAAATTGTATTAAATGATAAAAATTTAATCTAATTATATTTACATACCATTAAAATGCATAATTTATCACTATTAATTATTTTGATTAAAAAAGTTGTTTTTAATTAAAATTTAGTAATTTTCACTATTCATCAAAAACTGAATGTTTTCAGAAAAATACCAAAAATTCACCCAAATATAATTTTGATACTTATAATCCAAAAATGAATTCCATTTTAAAATTTAAAATTCATAAAATTTTAAAAAGTGGGTATTACTATTCATAACAGCTACTTTGATTGGTCGCGGTGTGTTAGAATCTCGAAGTTGCGTACAATGCAAGCTATTGCATTATTCAAAGGGAAGCATACCGTGGAAGCTTGTGTTGTTACATACAATCAAACATATAATTACTAATTAAATAAAATATGGAAGATTCTATTATAATAAATCAACCTCAATCATGCATAAAATCCAATAAATGATTTTGACACAGTTGAAAATAATCAATAAAGAGTTTAGAGATAAATACCCCCTTTTCATGAAATCATGTAAAAGTCACACAATTTATAAAGGAAGTCATTTAAAAGGGATTTTTTAATCAAAGTGTCCCAAAACAATTTGAAACTTTTGAATGAAATTAACATTTTAAAAAAATCAGGTCCATGTAAATAAATCCTTAAAATTATTTTGAAAACATGGACATTAATTAAAAAGATTTAGGAAAATAAATATTTAAAACATTTATAATGATGATCTAGTTAAAGTTTACCTTATATAAAACCATAAAATATTCCTTTTAAAAACATTTCTATGAAACATTGACATGGATGATAAATACTTCCCAGTAAATACATACATATGAAAAATCTCGGATAATAATGAGATTAAGGAATTAACCTTTACCTTGTACATTCCTTTAATCCAGGGTACATTTAACCTCATATATAAAGGCCATAGTATGTTATTAAATTTTACCAGAACCATATTAATATTTATTATATCATATATAATTCATTTATGACTTTATACTACCCATTTAACAATAATTTCAATGTTAAAGTAAAATTTCCGGTAATAATTGTTTTCTTTATCGTACGTGTTTTAACTTGTTATTCTTGGTCGTATCACATAGATAATGATTTAAATAATTCCAGAATATAAAAAATTATTTATATATAATATATATTTAGAATATAAATATGTATAATAGATATAGATATTAAATTGAAAACACTGTTTATGGAGACGGTAGGCCGTACGTACACATAATTGTTGTTTCTGTTTTCATATCGTATTGAATGGAAGTAAGTGAATGAGATATATGAAAACACACACAAACACACACAAACACACAAACACACACATATATTTCCAGTATCATTATTATTTCATATATTATATACTTATTAATAATATATATTTTTATAATCATCGTTGAATGGTGAATATGGAAATGAATCTCATCACGTTGTGGAGACGGTAAGCCGTATGTACGCACGAGCGATGATATAATTCTATTTATGGTAAAATAAAATGTAATTGGATGGTATATTATATATATACATAATAATTAACATTTATATTTATTATTTACATCAATTATACTCATTATTATGCCCATACAAATAATGAAGTGTTGAATAAGGCACTACATGACGACGTGGAGACGGTAAACCGTACGTATGAACGTATGGTGAATTTGTCATTCATAGGATGGATATAATAATCAATATGGTTGTGACATATTTATAATAAAATCCCATTATGTAGAATGTACTGGAGTTATTATTTTAGTATGGAATCAATAAATAAAGAGGAAGTAGAGGAAGAAAAGAACTTTAAAATAGTATGGAATCAACAAAGAAAGAGGAAGTAGAAGAAGAAAAGAACTTTAAAATAGGCGATGGAATAATTACATCTTCTTCAGGTGCTTCCTTTTGATTTGAACAAAAGGGCACATTAGGTTGGATTTATGATCAAAGTAATGCCTATAGGGTGACGTTAGGGTAGTTGGGAGGAGATTTGAGTAAGTTTTTTACAAGCTAAATGTCTTTGGAGGTGTGAATTTAAGAGAAGGAGAAGTGACCTTTTATAAGAGAGGTGAGGGGCACTTTAGGGAAAATGTTAAAATATTATTTTATTATAAAATTATTGTTGTTTTATAATAGCTCCAAATGGATTTATTTCAATTATAATGTGGGTATGGGTATAAATAATTTTAAAAAATAGGTTTTATACAAGTTTAGGTCACTATATTAACCTTATCTTTTAGATTTAACCCTTAGATAAATAGTTTAACTCTTACCATGTCTTTTTGTACTCTTACACTATATGGTTAATAAACATACTATAAAATTACAAGGGAACCTCAAGTGGTTTGTTAATGACATATATAACATTATATAAGTCCTTTGGACAAATCTTAGTTTTTTAAGAATATTATATCATTTAATAAAATAGTATTTGTTTTAAAAACTCATTTATGTCGATTTTGACACTATTTAGTAATTTTTTATAGTAATAAAAACTTGATTACTTAGAGAAAAATAAATTGAATCAGCCTTAACATGTCATATTCAACTAGAAAATTAATGGATGGCATCAAAAGTTTAAATTTAAATTTATTTAAATATTTATAATATCAATTATTTAATTCTTCATTAATAAGGCAATTACTGCATCATCATTATGTCATATATAAATTTAATTATATAATGTCTAAAAATAATAAATAAAATACCATTAGGTAGTAAATATTATTATATTTATAATGAATATTTATAGTCTAATTTATCTTCTATATAATTCTATATTAAAAGTGGTTTAGATAATTAAATTTGAATTTAACATGGTTTACACTTCTTTAAATAAAATATAATAAATGTCCTAATCTATCCCAAATGGATAAAAAATGATATTAGTTTTATCCTAAGGTTTATTTTGGTTGAAATACACTTATCTAATAGAATGAGGATATGTGTTGGTGGTAATTGTTATATAATTTTTACCTTTAATTATTTTTTTTACTTTTAACCGTGGTAAATAAAATTTAAAAGTTACAATTCAACAAAAATTATTTTCATCATATTGAACCAAATTTTACATACTGATTAAAACCATTTCTATCGTATTTTTCAAATTCAATTCACTGAAGTGGTAAAATTACGTTTTATGCAAATTTTCAAATGTGCATAGAAGGTGGGTAAATGTAACTAGAAGGTGGGTAAAAAGATGTTAAAAAAAGATCAATGAATTTTTATATATAATTCTTTTATAAAATGACTCAAATGAATTAAATTGGGATAATATATGTACTATGTATCTATTTTTAATTTATGATAAATTTTAATTAAAAATAATTATTTAAATGAAAAAGTCAGTTTTATGTACTATGTAGTATTTTTCATTATTCATAAGAAATTGGATGTTTTTAGAAAAATTCCAAAAATTATACTAAGCTAATTTTGATATTCTAAATTCGAAAATGAAGTCTATTTTACCAAATTCAATTTTTACGAGTTTCTAAAATTAATTTTATTATTTTTCATAAAAGGACATAAAATGTAGTTCTTTTAAGAAAATAGTTTTTCTAAATATATAACTATTTTAACAAAACTTATACCTTTCATTATAAATATGTTTTCTTTATATAAAAACATCATCCATAACATTTAAAATTTATTTTTTACTATTCATATTACAATATTTAATTGTTAAATAAATATATCGTTTAAATAATTATAATACTAATGTGTTGTTTCACAGAAACTCAGTCTTGTATATAACGCAAGCCAAGTTGGTGTTGAATGAAATATAAGATATTAAATTAATTTATATAGATAACTTGCTATGAAATATTGGGGGTGTTAAATTCTCCCCTCCTTCAATAATTTTCATTCTCTCAATTTGAAATTGTTCTTCGAAAATAAATGGTTAAAAGTAGAAAGTACCTTTGTGGAAAACCCACATCAGAAATAGGGTTAATAAAATTTATTCTTAATAACATGGAAATGGAAATGAAAAATTCACCATGAAATTATGATCTCGAATAGGAGAAAATTGGTGGCAATTAAAAACACATAATTGGAGGAAAAATGTAAATATTTATAGGGAGTGATTGAGGTCATGAATCACAAACAAGTTAACAATAAATGCAATATTGAGGGCCTCAAAGGCACAAATATATGATGTTTTAAAATATCATCAGTTCAACAAAACATAAATTATTAGGGTAACACATTTTTTGTTTTAATATACATTCCCTAAAGTTTAATAATTAATTTCTTCATAGAATAAGATAAAAAAAGAATACTTGATAAGTAGAGTTCCTTTCTTCAACTAATTTCTACCACAAAATTATATTTCACTCTAAAAGACAATAGAAATCAAACATATTCTATTTATACTAATGGTATAGGGTTCCAAATAAAATGAATTTATAATTCATATTTCATACCATTTAAAAAAACTACATTATACAAACTAAGACATCATGTAGGTCAGTGGTAGGTGATGCACCCTTGTCACCCTTTAGTTGTGGGTTCAAGTCTCACGGCCTTGCTGGACGTGACGGGATATCACCCGACCTCTGGGTTGTCCATTTTATAACAATCCAACAATAATCTTAAGAAATGTTTTAACCTTAAACAATAGTATCCAATTTCCAACTTAATGCATTCTAACCTTTAGACTTATCCAAAATACTTCTGTCCAAACTCAAAATACAAAATTTATAAGGAAGGAAAACACGATGAATATATCTTTTTCCATATAATAACATGTGAATACCTTCATCATGTATTATCTTAAAATATGGTAACACCATAAATTACCATAAACCGTTATTAATTACATCCATGATCTCTTATTCCTTATAGAATACTCGATATACTCCTTATAACCAAAATTTTTGTAAACTCCAATAATGATGGAATAAAAAACAATTAATTAGTTTCAAGGTAGTCAATAATATCCAATATAATTAATCCAAATCAATCCTGTCTTATTCTGAAATCATTATCTCAGTTTCAGAAAGATATTAAGGGTTATATTTCTCTTAACCATATATTCTCAAAAATGTTTAACTTGAAACTATGTCACTTTACTTTGTACCATACAATCTCAAATCCGTAATGAAATAGTACTACAATACAATCATTATTTATTTCCATAATTCATATAACTAGTGCATCATTGATACAACACTCAAATGACATAATTCTTCAATTTAGAAACACAAATAAATTAATTATTCCATGTCGACTGCAGTAACAGCTTATGCTTGACCTTTATCCCTTTGATTATTTTGAGCTATATTTCCTTGATGCTTAGGAAATTTATTTTCATATTGCATCATTTCACTATAGTTAAAACAATGAATATTAGACTTTTATTTGTTCCATTATCAATCTTTTTCTCGATGAACATTTTATCCACACTTATAAAAAACACCATGTCCTTTCAAGAACTTCCCTAAGTGATTATTTCCACAGTTATCACATATGGGAAAATCCTTCATTCCATTCTTCCCTTTGTCCATATTTCTCTATGCCATCCTCTTCTTCTCTGGCTTCCCTTCAAAGCCATATGACTTAGAGAATTATTTACTTATCCTATTAACACAAGATATTATTTCCTCAAATGATGAGAATACATGTGAGGGTATTTTCCTTCAAAATTTTGGATCAATACCATGAAATATAGGATCCTTATCAATCTTTGGATCATGAATATTGATGGAGTTCTCATTCCTTCTACTGGGCGCTATTTCTAATTTATTTCTTTCACTAGGTTAGATCATATCATAATGTATAATCCAAAAACTAGACAAATTATCAACATTAATTGAATATTTTTGCACATCTAGTCTCATAATCATAAAAATGGTTTCTTTGATGACATATTTACTCATAAATACTTCATAATGTTTTGTAAATAAGAAGTGAATTATTCTAAGAATATCCCCCGGGAGTGTCAAACCAGGTGCGCTGTAAGGCCCATTGTCATGTACCAGGATACCCCGAGTTAAGCCCAAAACTCCTTGTCAGAGTTTTCACTCCTATGTAAATCTCTTCCACAACCATGTCCACTTGTAGTATCTCTACATGGATGTATTTCTTGGAAAACCCACATAATATCTAAATTACCAAAATTTTTGGTTGTTCTTCTATACTAATCCTAAAAGTATATCTTAGGGTAATCTTCTCTAATCAGAGTTTTTCTAAATCTAGTTCCCAAGGTTTTTACTAAACTTACTCTAATAACAACTGTAATTCTTGACCATAGGAGCCTAGAATTGGTGAATTATTTTAATACAATGACATTATTACAAGTAATCAAGTCTCGAAGGACCGATCAGTTTAGTATTCTTGGAAAATAGATTATATACATGAACGTTACATTACAATTTCTAACATACAATAGATCATAAATAATCCTTTGAGAACGCCATTATTCCCTTATCTTAACCCTACAAATCAATCATAATAAACTTCTTGGAATCTTGAGAAAATAAAACATAAGAATGGGGTGAGCTCAAATGCTTAGTAAGGGTAAATAACTTAGTAGAAACTATAACCTTTTAAGGAAAGATTTATAATAAAAATAGAATCATTTTAAACATAAAAATTGATCATATTATGCTAGAAATAAGTAAAACCTTACCATATAAACGTGCACATGGATATTCTACTCATCAAATAATAACATATAATAACTAATTTCATAATGATGGAATGCATAATGTCGGACATCATAACCACATAGTCAAGGCCTCGTTCCAAGACTACAAATAAAATTTTTGTCAAGGCCTTGTTCCAAAACACAATTTTGTCTCATGAGACCTACTGATTCATAGAGGGTCTATAGCGGGCCCCACCCATCACTTACTATGTCTAATTCATTCCTCATATGAAAAGGGGTGAAACATAACATAAACATTCATACTAAAACTAGCATACGAAATGCCAATACTTTTACCATAAACCAAGGATGGTATAAAAATAGCACATCCAAAATCAAACATATCATAACTCATTCAATAAAATAAAGAATATTTTATTATAATAAATCAACCTCAATCAAGAATAATATCCAATAAAGGATGTTGACATAGTTGAAAACAATCAATAAAAATTTTAGAGAGAAATACCCCTTTTTCATGAAATCATTTAAAGGTCACAAACTTTAAAAATGAATACATTTAAAAGAGATTTCTGAATCAAAGTATAATATAAAACTTGTAAAATTTTGAAAGAAATTAAAATTTTAAAACAATCATGTCCATGTAAATAAATTATTGAAATTATTTTGAAAATATGGACATTAATTAAAAAGATTTAGAAAAATAAATCTTTAAAACATTTAAAATGATGATCTAGTTAAAGATTCCATTATATAAAACCATAAAATATTCATTTTTAAAACATTTCTATGAAACATGGATATGGATGATAAATATTTCCTAGTAAATAATTACGCATAAACAATCTCGGATAATAATGAGATTGTGGAATTAACCCTTACCTTGTACTTTCCTTTAATCGAGGGTACGTTTAACCTTCTGTATAATGAAAATAGTATGTTATTAAATTATACCAAAACAATATTAATATTTATTATATCATATATGATTCATTTATGACTTTATACTACCCATTTAATAATAATTTCCATGTTAAAGTAACATTTCGGGTAATAATCGCTTTCTTTATCGTACATGTTTTACCTTATTATTGTTGATCGTATAACATAGATCATGATTTAAATAATTCCAGAATATAAAAAATTATTTATATATAATATATATTTAGAATATAAATTTTTATAAAGATAGATATATGGAATAGAAAACACCGTTTTTGGAGACGGTAGGCCGTACGTATGAATAAACACTGTTTCCATTTTCATATCATATTGAAAGGAAATAAGTGAATGAGATATATTTATATATATATATATATATTTAAAGAAGAATTATTATGTAATATATTAAATACTTACTTATAATATATATTTTTATAATCATCTTTGATTGGTGAATGTGGAAATGAATTTCATCCCGTCTTGGAGACGTTAAGTCGTACGTACACACCAGCAATGATATAATTATATTAATGGTGAAATCATATGTAATTGGATGGTATATTATATATAAAGAATCATTAACATGTTATATTTATTATTTACATCAATTATACTCATTATTATAACCATCCAAATAATTAAGTGTTGAATAACAAACTACACCACAACGTGGAGATGGTAAGCCTTACGTACGCACGTATGGTGAATGTTTCATTCATAGGATAGATAGAATAATGAATATGGTTGTAAAATATTTATAATAACATCACATTATCTAGAAGGTACTGGAGTTATTATTTTAGTTTAGAAACAATAAAGAAATAGGAAGTATAAGAAGAAAAGAACTTTGAAAAAGGTGATGGAATAATTACCTCTTCTTCGAGCACTTCCTTTTGATTTGAACAAAAGGGCTCCCTAGGTTGGCTTTATGATAAAAGTAATGAATATAGGTTTATGTGAGGGTAGTTGGGAGCAGAATTTATCCAGGTTTGGCTGAGGCAAATTGATTTAGAGGTGTGAATTTAATAGAAGGGGAATTACCCTTTTATAAGAGAGGTGAGAGGCTCTTTAGAAAAAATATTGAAATATTATTTTATTATAAAATTATTTTCGTTTTATAACAGCTTAAAATGAATTTAATTCAAGTATAAGGTGGTTATGGGTCTAAATAATTTCAAAAAATAGGTTTTAGATGAGTTTAGGTTGCCATATTAACCGTATCTTTTAGATTTAACCCTTAGTTAAATAGTTTAAATCTTACCATTTCTTCTTGTAGTCTTACACTATATGGTTAATAAACTTAATATAAAATGTCAATTGAACCTAAATTGGTTTATTAATGAAATATATAAAATTATATAATTCCTTTGGAAAAAATCTTAGATTTTTAGGAATATTATATCATTTAATAAAGTAGTATCTGTTTTGAAAACTCATTTAGGTCAATTTCAACACTATTTATTATTTGCTTTTTTATATTCATAAAAACTTGATTACTTAGAAAAAATAACTTTAATAAACCCTAAAATGTCATATTTACCTAGAAAATTATTATATGGAATCATAAGTTTCAATTTACATTTATTTTAATATTTAGAATATCAATTATTTTAATCATTCATTAATAAGGTAATTACTACATCATCATTGTGTCAAATATAAATTTAATTGTATAATGTCTAAAAATTATAAATAAAATACAATGATTTATAAAATATTTTTATATTTATAATTAATATTTATAGTTGGATTTATCTTATTTATAACTCTATATTAAAAATGGTTTTGTTAATAAAATTTCAATTTAACACTTTAAACACTTCTTTAAATAAAATATAATAAATGTCCTAATCTAACCGAAATGGATCAAAAAGGATATTAGTTTTGTCTTAAGGTTTATTTTGGTCTAAATACACTTATTAAATAGTATTATTACATGTGTTGGGGTAAGTTTAATATTATTTTTACCTTTAATTACCATTTTTACTTTTAACCGTGGCAAATATAATTCAAAAGTTACTATTCACCATAAATTATTTTCATCCTATTGAACCACATTATACTTACTGATGAAAACTGTTTTTGTCATATTTTTTAAATTAAATTCATAGAATTAGTAAAATTATTTTTTATGAAAATTTGGAAATGTTCCTAGAAGGTGGGTAAATTTACCTAGAAGGTGGGTAAAAAGATGTTAAAAAAAGGTCATTGAATTTTTATATCTAATTCTATTATAAAATGTCTCAAGTGACTTATAGTGAGATAATATATGTATTATTTATCTATTTTTTACTTAAAGAAAAATTTTAATTGAAAATAATTATTTAATGAAAAAGTCGGTTTTTCTGTACTATACAGTATTTTTCACTA
This sequence comes from Viscum album, assembly GCA_963277665.1. NCBI lineage: Eukaryota > Viridiplantae > Streptophyta > Magnoliopsida > Santalales > Viscaceae > Viscum > Viscum album. Next base: position 307,409,383 of record OY728136.1, read on the forward strand.
TACATAAAAAATTGGATGTTTTTAGAAAAATACAAAAAATTCAACCTAAGCCCATTTTGATATTCTGAATTCAAAAATGAAGTATATTTTATAAAATTAACTTTTTAATAGTGTCTACAATTAATTTTATTATTGTTCAGAAAAGAACATAAAAAAGTAATTCTTTTAAGATTATATTTTTTCTATATATATAACTATTTTAACAAAACTAATATATTTCATTATAAATTTGTTTTCTTTTTGTGAAAACATTATAAATAACATTTAAAATTTATTTGTTACTATTCATAATACAATATTTAATTTATTAATTAATATATCGTTTAAATAATTATAATACTAATGTGTTGTTTCACAGAAACTCAATATTGTGTATAACGCAATCTAAGTCTATGTTGCGTGCAATATAGGATATTAAATTAATCTATATAGATAAAATACTCTGAAATCTTGGGGTGTTACATGTTTGGACTATTTAGTCAGCATGTGAGAAGTGACACATGTATTGGTCAACAGTGGATAACATTTGAGATATGACGCTTGATTGATGACATGTGATATTTGACGTATGTTCGAGACTATCCTCTAACAAAAATTCCTTATGCTTGGTTCATCTTGTACGTATAATATTCTAGTCGGCGGGATGTGTCACATGATTTTGGCTATTCTCACAGGAGGGATGTGTAGAGACTTTAGCTGACATGTGATATGTGATGCATGGTTTTTGTTATCCATAGTGGTCATCATGTAATTAGATTATCTCAACTAGAATAATGTTTCACATGATTGGGGATATTCACTCGAGGAGGATGTTTCTATCTGGTTACCTATGTTCCATTCAGTGTTGTGCTGAAATAGGCATGTTTCTCTCGATATGGTGATAAAGCAGGTTGATTCAGTCTTCAAGGACCCGACATGTTCTCGGTACTTGTGTGATATATTCTTTCTATATTTTTACACTTTTATTTTCATGGAATACACTTGTATATTTTATTCACTAATGCTAAGTTTTTTTGGTTGTGTCCTAATGATTTTTGTACTCATGCCACACTCAAGAATTTTAGTACACTTGTAGATATAATTCGTAGCGATTCGATAAAGGGAAAGATCCATGTGGTGGATGGTTGAGCAGGTGGAGTAGGATGATATAGATGTTTTTGGATGGAGTTTGAGGGAGATTTCAGATTATTTTTTTATTTTTCTGGCTTGTCCTGTGCCCTAGATCCATGTTTAGTCTAATTATTATATCATGTATGCCATATTTTATTCTATTCGTGTATTACTATGATGATTTATTTATTTATTAATTATTTTTATTATTTATCAATCCTATGACACGATACACTGGTTATATTCTCCCCACTAATGGATTTAGACCATCAATGTTGGTTAGAAGCATCCTACAAATGGGGAGATACTCATGAGGTCATGTAACATCTGTCTTAGAATCGGTGGTTCAGGTTGGGATGTTACAATGATATTTGAGAGATTAATAATGGCATAAAACATAGAATTTTTGAATATACATAATAATAGAAAATAATTTCCATATTAGTTAAGGCTCACCTATAAATATTTCATAGCAGAATAGGTTCACTCCCCAAACCGTCATAGTAGTCAAGGTTCACTCCCAATACCATCATAGTGGAAAATTTCATTTACTAAACTAGGTTCACTCCCCATTTGAGTCTTGTCTATGTCATGAGATATAAATCTTTATCCTATTAATTAGAGGGATATATAGGTCCCACCTATGATATAATGAAAATTATATTTATGGGTTTCCCATGATCATAGAAAATTCATCATATCACAACCCTTTAAATGAAATAGGTTTCATAAACATTTAATCATATAATAACATTTGGAAAAGATCCAATCTTCATAATCATTTAATCATCTCATCATAGAATAATCCATGAAAAGTAGTGGTTTTTATAAGAATTTCCCTATAGTGTAACCCATGGAAGACAAATAGGATTCATAAAAATAATTCCAAATTAAAAAAAAAAATTAGATAAACAATAATAATAGTATCCTTGTATCATATACCATGTAGGGAATACGTAACATCAACAGATGTCATTTTAGATGGAAATGATTTTGAAAGATCCTTTAAAAAACTTCTTGAGTATAATAAATTTTCTTCATAATAAATTTTTAAAATGAAAACTTCATAAAACCTTTTGGAAATCATTTTCAATAAAAATAATCTTTGAAACATATAAATGAATATTTAAAACCAATTTAAAAAATTTCTTGAGGAAAATATCATTTCTGCTTTGGAAAAAACATTTTAAAACATAAAACATTTTTAATATCATTTTCTTTGAAAATATTATTGAAAAATTATAAATTATTTTTCAATTAAAATAATTTTCTTGATGATAATATTTTTATATACCATACACATTTAATAAAATATACCTTTTCTATTTTATCTAGAAGACAAATGATCAATATTTGAAAAATTACATAAAGATTCATTTTAAAAAAATTTATAAAAATAAAAAATTGGGTAAACATTTCTTTAATAAGTAATTTGGATAATTTTAAAAACATTTTTCAATAGGTTTTTAGAAAAGATATTTTTGGAAGAAAAAAGGTTTTCGGCTAATGAAATTAATGAATAAGATTTCTTAAAAAAATACATTGAACTCTTGAGTACAAAAAGAGAGTAAAATGATGGTAAACATGTATTATCCATGAATAACCATGGGAGAATAAATTAAATGATTTTTTAGTGACATATAATATAATATAATAATTGTAAGCATAATCATGAGAAACTCTGATAAATGTTGAGATTGTAACACGAAACACTTACCACTTTGGTAACTTTGAATAGTATTCCCCAAGAAAGAATAATTTTAAATGGAACTTAGAATTTCATGATGATAAATAAATTCATGATATTTCATGTAAAAAGTGGGTGTGTATAAACCTCATAAAATAATATAGGTACATAACATAACATATGTCTCAAAGAAGGAAAATTGAGACAAATATCCATTACTGATTTAGTAACTTTTGAACCTTAAACCCAATAAAAAAGTGATAATAAAAACGATATATAAATCAAAATAATTCTTATGGGGATAGTAATAAAGTAAATTCATGGTAATTATATATATAATATAAAATAAATGAATGGTGAATTTTCATATATCTCATTGAAATAAAAGAGAGACTATAAATCCCATAACTTAAGTCTCAACTTTCTGTATACACGTTTGAACCTCATTTATAATAAATATAAGTTTATTGTAAATATTTTATTTAACCATTATTATATATATCATACCAAAATATGGTTTAATTACAACCTTTTATTACACATTTATTAACAATCTCATGTTAAAGTTACGTTTCAAACAATAATACTTTGTTTTTTGTGTATGTTTTTATTTTTTATTTTTGGTCCACTTAATTTTATAATAGTTAAATTATCTCCAAAATTTAAACAATTATTTAAATATCATATATATTAGTTATATATTTTTTTATAGTAATCCATTATAATTATAGATATAAAATGAAATACATCTTTCATTGAGATGGTAAGTCATACGTATACATGAATGTTGTTTCCATTTTCTCAACTGATTGAAAGAAATATGGGTAAGTAATAGATTACCATTAAGAAATATTTTTTATTTTATATATATCACATTTTTTATTAAACCAATCCTTATCACTTTCCATGTAAAGTGTTAATGAATCACATTGATTTGCAAGGAGGTAGTTCGCTGTACACATGAACGTCATTATCATATTCCCGCATAATTTAAAGAATAAGAAACATGTAATATAATTAATCAATAAGAATAATAACATCATAAATATCATATATAAGTATATAATCCATAATTTTATCCAGTCATGAGATGTGGTGATGGAAAATGAATAACATCAGTTCGCGAGGCTCTAGTTTGCCATACACACTAATAATGATTTTGTATCCCATTTTATCAAAGTGGAGATTATTTTAGGTCATTCACTTAACATGAAAATATAAAATTATATTTAGGAAAATGGGATTATTATATCATCATGTTTTAATAATAATTTATGGAGTTGGAGGAAGAAATAAAATAAAATGCTCGGTTAGGGACATTAACTATTCTCTAGACAACTTATATTAGTTTGCAACAAAATCCTTCCTAGGTTGTATTTTTGAACAAAATAAGGATTCTAGGATGGTATAAGGGATTTAATTAATTTATTTGGGAGGTAATTTGTCTATCGAAATTTATTTTGAAGTGTTAATAGGAGAGGAGAGGTGGTGGAATTTTATAAGTAAGGTGAGTGGTACACTTGTAATTTTTTAAAATAAAAAGTTGTACCCATGTTTTTCACATGCCACAAGGATCCCAAATAAACCATTATAGGGAAAATAAGATATTATATCTAAATATGGCCATAAAATTTGTGTTGCATATGTTTTGGGTCGTTTTTAACCATGATCACTTTAGGTTAACCTCTAGTAAACTCTTTTTTAACTTAATTACGATAAATATTTTTTGTTATTTTTACTATTAATTATGGTAAAAAATTAATTTGACCTTTTTATATAATATAAATAATTCTGAATCCAATTATTTAATCCATTTTTAAAAATTAAATTCATATAATTATAAAAATATACATTAAAATTAATCCTGCATATGCGATGAGAAAGTTGGTTTTCAAAGGGAAAATGTTCGAAATTTTAAATAGTTTTTATATCAAAATTAATTATGAAAATGGTTATAATGAACTAAATAATAATAATAGATATATAATTCAACTAATTTTTCTTTTAAATGAATATTGAAATAATTTTATTTTTATAAATCTTTAGAATAAATGAAATTGTTAATAAAAACTAGAATTTTTCACTAATCATCAAAACATTTATCTTCTCAAAATATTATCAATACTTCATCATAAGATAATTTTGACATTATTATTTAAAAAATTAAAACTATTTTATAAAATAAATTTTCTAAAATTGTAAAAAATAGTTTGAAAATAATTTAGAAAAATGAGACAAAAATGAATTTTGGAAAAGTACACTTTTAAGCATAAAACCTGATTTATACTTATTTATTTTATAAAATAAAAATAATATTAATGTTAAGAATTTTATTGAATAAATAATATATATATTTCATGAAAATAATTTACTAAAAGGTTTTTGTTTAATATATTAAGGTAGAATGTGTTTATTTTCGTAAAAATAGGTTTCTAGAAAATAAATTCTTTGTTTTGAAATAGTTATTATTTTTATTTATAATTAATTTTTCCTCAAATAATTAATATTATATACATTTTTTAATAATTTATTTTAATAATTTAGTTAATCATCTTTAAACCCATCATTCTAATGGATAGTTGATAACTATCATATTAATAAATAGTATTTTAATAGTATGTCACGTTTCATTTAAACTCAGTGTTGCATGTAATGAAAGATACACTAAGTGTTACTTGTAATGAAAAATATTGAAATTATAATGTTTATTTGAAAATAAATATTTCAAAAAATTTCTAGGTGTTACATTCTACCCCCTTAAATAATTTTTTTTTCACAATTTGAACTCGGTATGCTAGGGTTTAACATTTGAAAATCTCATTGTAGGAAACCCACATCGTAAAACTAGTTAATCAAAATTCATCTTTGAAATAGAGAAATGTATGTTTAGAGGTCATCTTCAATAAATCATACTAGGATTCCAAATAGTATAACATATGTGGTAAGTGATAACATGGACATATAAGAGAAAAATAACACTCAAATGTTGATGGAGAGTGATACATCACTTGGTTAGGAGAAAGTTAATGACGACAAATCCATAAACCAAAGAGGTGTGAATAAGTTCATTTATATTATAAAAAATGATGATAAAAGTATTTAAAAATCATTTCCATGATTATGTTTAATTTTAATAATAATATATACTTACATGATTCAATTCCATTTCATAAGAACAATATCATCCTTTGGTTGTGTCTTCTTCAATTTTCTCTTTATATCATACACTAAGAGATGAATTTTGGATGTATTAATCTCTAAATATGACCCATAAAATAATGATAAGTCATTCCTTAAATCTCCAATTATTAAACAAATATCATAAGTTATGCATAAATCTTTATATGGTGAAATCATACATTAATATCTAAACCATCATCCAAAATTTAACTTAAACCTTTCTATAAATGGTTAAACTTATAACCCTTCAAAAATTTATAAATAAGGCCAATAAATTTCCCAATATCAACTTAACAGTAATCCTACAAATATAATTAAGTATCTCTTGATTTCCACATATCAAATATGTGAATACCTTAGTCATAAATGTTCTTGAAACATGGTAAAAACTAGAATTACAATAAACCCTTACTGAAAACATATATACTTCTTCATTCTTTGAATAAAACCATAGATTATTGAATATATCTACAATAATTTTGTAACCTTCCTAAATGATAACATAAACCAATTTGTCCTCAAATCATTAATTAGTTCCATGTGAATCAATACAATCCAATTTTCTTTATTCATATCCAATATCTCTTTATCTCGACATCATTATATCAGAATCCAAAAAATATTAGGACATTTCTTCACATAATCATGTGTTTTACATAAAATATAACCTTTATAATAAATAAATTTTATAGTTCATCAATAAATATAAAAAAATTCTTGTAAATCCATAAATAAAATCTTATATAGAATAATCCTTATATATTTCATGATTCATATAACATAATTCTTGAATTCCAATCCATAGACAATTAAATCATCCCGTTTCATTCTTAAACCATTAACTAGGATTCATCATCTTATTCATTGACACATATTTACTTAAATATGAAATATAAATCATGTCTTGTCACTCATGAAACTCAATGTATTCATTCTTATAATGTTTAACATAAACAACATATTACAACACTTTATACCTTTCATATGTCATTTATGGTCTCTTCATCATTTGTAGTATAACCATTACTCATACCAACTTATTTATTATCATCATAATATCCCACCTAGGAAATATATTTTCATATTTACCATACATTTAACATTTAAAACATTCAACTTTCAATGTTACCTTAGGGATACCATTATTCTCATATATTACATTAATCATACTTCTCAATTTTCCTTAGGAATTACTTTCATTGTTTCCTTCTTTTACACACTCAAAAAATCTCCCCGTTCCTTTGAGACATCCACTTTGGTTCTTCTTACCACTTTATCAATATATAAGAAACTGAATATTAATTCCTATATGGTCTCCACTAGCTATACTCTCAACAAAAACTTTCATTATCTTTTTTGGTAAGTATAAGAGTTGGTATTAATCATATATCATGATAACTGATTCGTAAAAATCACCATATCCTTCACTCTAGTTGGAATCCTATTTGATTTCTCATCAACACATTATATATAACATTCAATTTTTATCTAGTTCCTTATGGTTACCTTTACTAAATAAAACCTAAAAAGATAATGTGAGTAACAATATTCATAGTGGTAAACTACATAATCATAAAAATCACATATAAGATGTCTAAATCAGGACACCTTATTTTTAATATATTTACCCAAGGTTTATGATATTTCATTAATATTCATAATATATTTATATACTTCATGATAGTTCATAAAGAGTTTTTTAATTTCAAAATAATATCCCTTGAACTTATCAAACCAAGTGTGTAGAAAACCCCATTATCGTGTACCAGGTGATGATCGAGTCTAGTTCAATGCACCCTTTTTGGAGTTATTATTCCAAGACACCTCTGTGCCAGAGCTACATCCACTTATAGTATATATATAGAGATGTAATTTCATGGAAACAACTAGCTCCATAATTTACTAAAATTCTATGAAATTTTCCTATATTTTGAATCATCCATAGACTTATCCTTAGACATATCCCGAGACATGTCCTTAGAAATATCCCTAGAGACCCCACTAATTTTTTATCATCCTAGTTTCTAAAGTTTAAATAAACCTATATTTTGATACTGACATTAATTACCTAGTATTTTAATACATAGATATTATATATTTTTAGATTAATATTCATTAAATTACACAAACACATGCCTAAGGACCATAAAGTGTTAGTGTCTTTAGAAAATTAGACACACTATATTCTTGATAACTAGGACCCTTTTCATAAATATAATACATAATATATTTCTTCATAACTTGGGGAAATAAAACATAAGAAATGATTAGATCAGATGCATTGTAAGGTTAAGAAAGGGAGATATGCAATCATAAGGGTATAAGAACATGATCATAAAATTTGAAAACCACACCCTATATATGAAAGATCATAATCCTGAGTCATGGAATAATTATTCAAAGGTCGTAAGACATGAATAACAATGGAATCAAAGAACATGATCCATGAGATAATAACATTGACATAATAAATAGATTTCTACCATACATATAAGCATATAAAATCATTTCCACAGTATTCAAGGCACACTTATAAGGCTATCATAGTGGACTGGTTTCACTACTCAAACCATCATATTATTCAAGGTTCACTCCTAAGACCATCATAGTAGATAAAGTATCTTACTAAACCAGGTTCACTACTTATTCCAATTCTGTCTATCTCATTAGATATGAATCTTTACCCAATGCATCAGAGGGAGATATAGTGACAACTGATCACATAATGAAAATCACACACATGTGTGTCACAAGATCATAAAACATTCATTATATCATAAACCCTAAAATGAAATGGGAATCATAAACCTTTCATCATATCATAACAAATGTAAAATAGATAAGATTCATAATCATTTCATCATTTCATCATAGCATAACCCATGAAAAGAATTAGGTTTTATCAGAATTTACTCATAGTGTAACCCCTGGAAAATAAATAGGTTTTACAAATATCCTAACATCTTAAGAAAACAAGTCAAATAAAGAATAAGAATTATATCCCTGGATCATATCCCTACCAAGGGATAGGTAACATCAATGAATGTCATCTTAGATTGAAAGTGATTTTTAAAGATCATTTAAAACATTTGTTAAGGAAAATAACTTTTCTTTGAAAATATATTTTTTATATACTAAAATTTGAAAAACATTTTTTAAATCCTTTTATTTTAAAATAAACTTTTAAACTTATACAGGAAGCTCTATGAATTATTTAAAACATTTCTTGAGAAAAATATCATTTCTATTTTGAAAAAAACTTTTAAAACATAAAAAAATCTGAAAATTATTTTAGAACAAAATAAAATTGAAATTTTAAAATTTAATCTTAAAATAAAATAATGTTCATGAAGGTGGAAAATTACATTCATGTTGTACACTTTAAAATAAATATACCTTTCATATTATTGGTAAAATCCAAAAAAGAATTGTTTAGAAAATGAAATGAACATTACGTTCAAATAATTTTGTAAAAATTACAACATAGTTAAAAATTAATTTAATAAGAAATTTTTAGAATGTCAACAAAAATTTAAAAACATTATTGGAAAACATGGTTTTGGAAGAAAACAGGCTTTCAATCAAAGAGATAAATAGAGAAATAATTTCTAAAAAAAATTATTTTAAACTATTTTGTAAATAAAGAGAGTAAAATGAAGGGAAACAATGTATTCTAATTTAATAAATAAATAATAATATAATAAATTAGTTTCTTGATAGATAGATCATATTATTTCATCACTGTAATTATAATCTTGAGTAATCCGAAAAAACGATGATATTGTAACATTAAACCCTTACCACATTGGTAACTTTTAAAACTAATCCCCATAAAATAATAAAATTAAATTAAACTTATAATATCATGAGAATAAATAAATTCATAATATTGTATGTTAATATGGGTTTTATATACATCTCATAAAATAATATAGGTGCATAACATTACATAGTTCTCAAAGAAGGAAAATTGAGACAAACATCCCTTTCAGATTTGGGAACTTTTGAACTATAATCAACATAAAAGATAGATCCTAAAATGGATATGTAAATATAAATAATTATTAGTATAATAATAATTAAATAAATTCATGGGAATTATATACACCACATAAAATAAATGAGAGGTGAATTTCCATATGTCTCCCTGAAATAAAAGAGAGACTAGAAATCTCTTACCTCAATTCTCAACTTCCTTCACACACATTAGAACCTATTATATAATAAATATATATTTATTATAAATTTATTATATAAACATAATTTTATATATCATAACATATATGTTTAAATTATGAAATTTTATTACCTGTTTATTAACAACTCAATGTTAAAGTTACATTTCAAGTAATAACTTCTTTGATTTTCATGTATATTTTTATTTGTTACTTTTTCCTATAAAATTTATCATGGTTATATAATATAAAAAATTTAAACATCATATTAATATCATATATATTCATTATATACTTTTTAAAATTAATCCATAAGAGTTGGAGATAAAAAATTATATACACCGATCATTAAGACGATAGGCCGTACGTATGAATAAACATTATTTCCATTTTCTCAACGGATTGAAAAAATATGGGTATGTAATTTATTAAAATTATTGAATAATTATTTTATAATATATATATATATATAATATTTTCATTATACGAATTGTTATTTCCTTCAATGTAAAGTTTGAATGAATCACACCTGTTTGCATGGCGGTAGTCCACCATACACATGAATGATATTATCATATTCTCATAGAATAGAAAGTAATTTGGAAAATTATATATAATTATCCAAGAAGAAAAATAATATAATAAATATACTATATAAATATTCAATCTATATTTTTATCCATCTATTAGTGGTGGTGATAGAAAATGAAAAACATCGGTTCACGAGGTCGTCGTCTGCCGTAAACATGAACTATTATTTTATATCCCATTATATGGAAATAAAGATGGATTTAGTTCATTAAATTAACATAAAAAAATATAATTATATGTAATATAATCTTGTTACTATATCATAATGGTTTAATAATATTTTAAGTAGGTGGAGGAAGAAATAAAATAAAATGATTGGTTAGGGACGTTACATCTTCTTCAGATTACATCTTTTGGCTTTCACAAGAATCCTTCCTAGTTTAAATTTATGAACAAAATAAGGGTTCTAGTATAGGATGAGAGAATTTTTGAAGTTATTTGGGTAGTTTTTGTATGAAAAAAGGGGTTTTGAAGTGTAAATAGGAGAAGAGAGGGAGTGTCCTTTTATAAGTGAGGCGAGCAACACACAAGTAATTTTTGAAATGAAAAAGGTGAACCAATGTTTTCCACATGAAAAAAGGATAAAAAATGGAATATTATAGATAATATATGAGATAGTATCTAAATATGGAAAAAATGGTTTTTTGAAAAGATTTTGGAAAATTTTGTCCCTTCTCTTTTTAGTTTAACCCTGGGGAACCTAGTTTTACCTTAACTACAGTAATTGTTTTTACAGTTTTTTACTTTACATTAAGGTAGAAATTAATTTAACCTTATTATATCGTATAAATTATAATTGTCACAAATATTTAACCTATTTTTCTTAGTTCCATTTATATAATTATAAAAATTTATTTTAAAATTATTCTCACATATATTATGAGAAAGAAAGTTATCAAAGATAGAATGTTCAAAAGTTTCAAAGTTTTTTATTTAAAAATTAAAAATTAAATTTTTTACAATGAGATAAATTATATTAATAGATATATAATTTTACTAATTTTTCTTTTTAAACCATCTCAATACAATTTTTATGTTTTTGAAAGCTTTAAAAGAAATGATAATTCTTAATAAAAACTCGTATTTTTCAATATAAACCGAAAAATTTATCTTCTTAGAAACATTTCAAAAATTATACCTAAAATAATTTTTACATTATGATTTTAAAAATTAATTTTATTTTTTCAAATAAAAATAATAAAATTGTAAAAAATTATTATTAAAATAAGTGCGCAAAATGCGAAAATGTTTATTAGAAAAAAATAGTTTTTAAGCATAAATTGGATTTATTATTATCTCTTGTATAGAAAAGACATAAGATTAATGTTGGAAATTTTATGAAATATATAATATATAAATTTCATTAAAATAATTCCCTAAAAGTGGTTTTTTAATTTATTTCTGCAGAACACATTTGTTTCTATAAAAATAGTTTTTCATAAAAATATTTCATTTATTTTCAAATAGTTTTTATTTTAATTTATATTTAATTTTTCACCAGTGAATTAATTTTATTTACCTGTGAAAACAATAAAGTTTCATAATTTAATTATTCTTATTCATACCCATCATTCCAACGGTTAGGTGATAACTATCATATTAGTAAATAATATTTTAATAGTATGTCATGTTTCATTTAAACTCGATTTCAAATGTAACACATGATACACTAAGTGTTACAGATAAGTCAAAATAAAAAAAAATATGAAATTTACATGAAAAAGTTATTTCAAAAAATATCATGGTGTAACATTAACTATGTGGTGGAAGGTACACTTACCATGCACACTAGAACTACTAATTCATTATTTGATTCTGCATCAACCCACTCTTTTATATTTGAAGAATCTGTTAAGGGTATCACAATACCACTTGGACAATTAGATGTTGAATTAGTAGTGAGAAAACCTAATGGTATAATGATCACATCTTAAGTATATGATAATTATCCTATTAAATTTTGTGGGAACGTTTTTTATAAATATATTATTTTTCTCTATCTGGTTGAATTTGATGTTATCTTATGTATGGATTGGCTTTATGTACATAAATCACACATCAATTTCATAGGAAGGGAAGTCATGTTTGATATTCTGATCCAAACAATGATCATCTATCAGTGAGACTATAAATAGGAACTTCTAATGGAAATCACATCCACTATATGTGTCATGATTCCTATTCAAAAGGGGTGTTTGTCTAATATGGTTGGGAAGAAACTCAACATCCTTGATATGCCTATTTTTTAGGAGTTATTGATGTCTTTATAGAAGAGTTTTCTAGTAATCCACCAAATAATAAATTTTAGTTTTAAGTTTAAATCATACCTAGTTCTAAACATATTTCAAAGAATCCATATATAATGGTCCCTATTGAGTTGTTGGATTTAAAGAAGAAAATCTAAGAGAATATTAAAAAGGGATTCACTCTACCAAGTGAATCATATTATAGTGAACTTATTATTTTTATTAAGAGGAAACATGGGTCAATGTGTCCCTATATTTATTATCAAGAAATTAACAAGATAATTATAAAGGAAAAGTATTCTCTACCTCATATTGATGACTTGTTTGATCAACTATATAAAGATCAATACTTTTCCTAGATTGAACTTTGTTCTGGATATCATCAATTGAAGGTCAAAAAAGACGATACACAGATGAAAATATTGCATAGAATGTATAAAAACTATGAATTTATAGATATTCCTTTTGGTCTTATTAATTCCCTTGTTATATTCTTGGATTTAATCAATAGAGTCTTTATAGATTACCTTTCTTAGTTAGTGGTAGTCTTCATAGATTATATTCTTATATAGTAAAAGATAAATGAAGAGAATGGAGATCAATTGAGTATTTTATTGAAGAAACTATGAAAGGATAATTTGTATGAAAAAACTACAAATATAGAATTTTGGATAAAAAAGTTTCATTTTTGGGTTATATAATATCAATAGAGGCCATATATTTGGATCCATCAAAGATGGAAGTTATTGAACATTGGTCTACACTAACCAATATGATTGATATTTATAGTTTTCTTGGTTTTTATAGATATTATAAACGCTTTCTGAAAAATGTATCACAAATATCCAATCCACATACCAAGTTAACTTGGAAGGGAGCTATATTCATTTGAATAGATGAATATAAAGGAAATTTTAAATAACTAAAGAGAAAGTAAGTTTGTGGACCTGTTCTTACATTACTCTATAGTGGAGAAGGGTTTTAATCTATAGTGATACATCAAAGAAGTGAATGAGGTAAATCCTAATGTATAACAATATGGTCATAGATTATTCCTCATAGAAATTGAAGGTTTATAAGAAAAAAATACCTAACTCAGGATTTGTATTTTTTTGTTGTAAATTTTTCATTAAATATATATATGCATTATCTTGTAGAGAAAGGTGTGAAATATATACTAATCATAAACATTTAAAGTATATATTCACACTTAAATAATTTAATATTTGAAGAGATTATTGGATATTATTAATGATTATGACTACTCAATACATTACAACCTGATGAAAGTGAACTAGGTGGATGATGCTTTCAGCTGAAAGGGTCATGAAGTCTTATCTATGATGATAAACAAAAAATATCCTATATTTATATATTTGTAGAGTATAGGTTTAGAAATCGTGAAGGAAGGGGAGAAATATTTTCTTTCTCAAATGATTTTTCAACCATCTATCAATGTGATAATTAAAGAGGTGTAGAAATAATATGTAGAGATGTTGAAGAAGGTGAAAAATGTTCCCATGTTTAATGATTATTATGACGTAATGATATTGTTTAGGAACCGTGTATGTGTCATTTCCAAACTAGATTTGAATAAGGATATGTTAGAGGAGGATCATAGTTCATTAATCTATATTCATCATATTAGTATGAAGATGTATATATATTTGAAATATTATTTCAGGTGTGATGGCATGAAGAGAGATACTACAAGGTTTTTATCTCAATTCTTGGTCTGTAAAAAAGTTAATTATGAGATACAAAAGACTAATGGTATGTTACAAAATTACCCATACTATAATGGAAATGAAAAAACATCACTATGGGTTTTTTAATTACACTCCCCAAAACCTCTTGGGGCCATAATTCCATTTTGGATATAATTGGTCACATTACAAAGTCACCACGCATCATTTCCATCATAGAATAACTTCATATTGATCAAATTTATAGAATTTATTTTAAATAATTTGTAGGATTTCATAGAGTAACACATTATATTATATCTAATCAGGATCTGTGGTTTACCTTGATGGTGAATTCATCACACTATGGATACAGAGTAATGATTTAACATTGGTTATCATCCTTTGATAGATGGAAAATATGATAGAACTATTCATACTCCATAAGATATACCAAAATCTTTTTCTATGGATTTCAAATGTGACTAGGATCAAAACCTTCATGTTTTTGATATTTCTTATAATAATAAATTTCATGCAAGCATTCATATAGATCCATATAAAGTCCTCTCTGTTAGGAAATGAATAAATCCAACGTACTAGGATGAAGTTGGAGAAAGAAATCAATTGGGACCTGATCTAGTTTAGGAAATGGTAGATAAATTTAGATCCATTCAGTAACATATCATGGAATTTGAGAGTCAACAAAAATGTTATGATGAAAACCATTAATGAGATATAAAGTTTGAAGTTGGTGAAAAGTTATTACTATTAATATAACCATAGAATAAGGCGATGATATTTGGAAATAAGGTATATATAATATTTAGTTAAATGGTCCCTTAAAAATTCTTTATTATATTAGGATGATAGCTTATCGACTGATGCTTCCATTGAATCCCTATGAAGTTCATGATTTGTTCCCAATATATATCTTGAGGAAGTTAAAACCTGATACTTCACATGTACTGAACTTAGAGTTCATACCAATGGATAATGATCACTCTTATGAGGAAGATATGGTGATGATTCTAGATCTTTTAGAGAAAGTTCTATGAAACAAGACCACGCTTGAGGACAATGTTTTGGGGTGAAATCACCAATTTACAGAATATATGTGGTAAGCTTATGATATGATGAGGTAGAAGTATCATTAGTTTTTTTATTGGATGGATGGAATTTTAAGGAATAATTTTTTATAATCTGTATAGAATGTAACAGCCTAATATTTTATGAAATATTTTTATCAAATAAATTTATTTTCTTTGACATCAAGCGTTATATGCAACATCGAGTTTAAATGAATCGTTGTATATTATTAAAATATCATTATTTAATGTTATAGTTATCACCTAACCATTATATTAGAGGGTTTGAATAAGAATATATATATTATAAAAATTTATGGTTAAAACATGTATAAAATTAATTTATTGGTTATCAAATAGAAATGAAAATAAAAATCATTTGAAAATAAAAGAGATGTTTTTCTGAAAAAACTATTTTTATGCACGTAAGGTATTTTTATCCTAATAAATAAAAGTTATCTCTATTGGTGAATAATTTTAATTAAATTTATATAATATATATTAAATAAAAAATTTAAACTTTCTTCTAAACTTTTTCTTGTCTTGGGATAAAAAAATATGGCGTTATGCTTAAAAATGTATTTTTTCTAGAAAGTGGCTTTTTTGGGTTTTGCCCAATTATTTTAAGATGTATTTATACCACTTAAAAAAATTTAATTGTGATAAATGGATGCTATATTTTGAATCATCATGTCTAAATTTGGTAAATATATCTCACTCATTTATAGGCATTATGAATAGTGACCATGGTGAAATTTATCACCTTGGTAAAGGGTAAATCAAGCTAAACTAGGTTAAAATTATTTGTTAAAGTCAATATATTTCACTGTAATTCTTATTATATGATGTTAATTTGAAACTTATAACCTTAGGTAAGAACTTGATTTTTTTAAGGGACCAATGTCCATGAAAATGGCCTATATAATATTTAACGCAAAGAAAATACAAAATGCGACTCACTTTTTTTTAAATATATTTTATGCATCAAAATTGGAAATAAAGAAAGTTTTGAATGAATATAAATGATAATTTTTAACATAATTAAATTATTTCCATGATATAATTTTATTTATAATTTTAATTAATTATATAAATACTTTAAATGTTTACACAATCTTGATGAATTATTTCTTTAATTAATAGAAAAATAAAATAAATGATTAAAAAAAATTAAAAGTAGTATAATTTTAGTGAGTTATAGTGTTACAAAATTTTATATAATATTATAAAATATTATTTATATTTTAAAGTATTATATTCTAAATCTATCCTTGTCTTTGTGTTATTAAAGCCAAAATAAATTAATAGTGTCAAAAATTGACATTAATGATATTTTAAGAAAATAATATTTTATTAAATTATTAAAAAGTCATAAAAAATATTTAAAGTAGAAAAGGTGGTTAATATATGATATAAAATATCAGAAAAATTTCATTAATGATCCAATTTTCAACTTATATGTAAACATATAAGCCTTTAATAATGAAAAATATGTTAAAGTAGTTAAGGTTAATATAAGTTAACTAAGGGGTTAAACAAAGATATTATGGTTAAAACACCACATAAAAATGTAAAAATATTATTGTTTAATGTTTTCCAATCCAATAAAACCCAAAATATAAATATATCTCCATTTGGAATCATTGTTATTGATTGTTAATTTGTTATATTTTATAATTTTAAGAAATTCTAAGTGTGTCCTTTACCCCACTTATAAATGGACACCACTCCTTTCTCTTCTTTACACTATAATGGGCCTTATATGTTGACCAAAACCTAAAAAATTACCCCATAAACATAATTATAAAAATTATATAGGTTTTATTATTCCCAAAATACCAACCCAAGTATCCTAGTAGGGTATCTAAATGTAACACCCCAGGTAAATAAAGAATATGACATTTTTATATTTATCCATATTTGTGAATAAAATATTAATATTACATTAAAGGGGATGCTATGCTCGATGGCGTACCCAATACGCAACAATGAGTTTCTTGGGAAGCTTACGTTGCACTCTAATACTAAAATAATATTATTTTAAAGAGTAGTTAACGCCTAGCCGTTTTAATGGCGGGAATGAATAGAACTACCTAAAAAATGATTATATATGTTTGTCAAATATTTTTACTCTTTACAATAAATGTTAGAGGATTAAAAATGCGAATGAATCCAATTTTAAGCGTAGACATTCTAATATTCTTTAAAAGGTCGATTAACCGCCTTTTAAAGGCGAACCTATTTTAAATCCACTTTTTGACAATTTTATGTGTTATATTTGACAAAATAAAATTCTTATTTAGAATCGGGACATCAAAATTTACTTTGTTTAATTTTTTGGTATCTTTCTGATAAAGTTCATTTTTTAATGAATAGTGAAAAATGTTGTATTTTAATTCAAAACCTCTTTTTAATCTAGTTTATTTATATGATTAGATTATATTTTGGATTTTTTTTAGTAAAATTAGAATATATTTTTACCATTTAATCCAATAGTGGTCATTGGAATTAATTTCAATTTGAAATTGGACTTAAACTAGTGTCAATCTTTTGATACTTATTGTTTCATAAAAACACGCTATTTGCTCTGACTACGGGAATTAATTATAAAATTAATTAATGAAACTTCTATGTTATGAATTTGGTAAAATAGACATCATTTTTGAATTCGGGATATCAAATATACCTTAGGGTGAATTTTTGGTATTTTTCTATAAATCTCCAATTTTTTATTAATAGTGAAACCACAAAGTGGTGGTTACAAAATTTGGTTTTTCGTTTAAATTGGACTTTACCAATTCTGTGATTTGAATTTCAAAAATCCAATTTAAATGATTTTAATTGTTATGTAATATGTGGTTCAATAGGATGAAAATAATTTTTGATGAAAAGTAACATTGAAGTTTTATTAATCGCGATTAAAGGTAATTAGTGTGATTTAAGGTAAAAATGATATTATAATAAAATGAAACTATATTGACACTTGTCCTAACCCTATTGGATGAGTTATGGATGACCCAGACAACCCATGGGTCGATTTTTGGTACCCCATGGAGCTACTTGGGGTTGATGATGACATTTATGCCTTTTATTTAAGGTTAAAATAAAAATGTCACAAACATGATTTGTTTTACTAAAACAATTTTTACATGTGGTTATACAAGTCATAATTTTGACTATAAATAGTAATTGGAAAGCTAAAAATATTTCCTACATCATAGTAGTTTTTTTATAATTTTTAGACATTAAATAAATTAAATTCATTGTGACATCATGATGATGCAGTGATGACCTCATTATTTAACGATTTAAATAAAATGGGAAGATAATGTAAATTCTAAGACCTAAACATGTCCAAAACATATTGGATTGGAGGATTTATAAACCTTATCACCTTATCCTTTAATTATATCAATTTGGGACCATTAAAATCCGAAAACCATTTGAAAATAAAGTAACATTTTATACTTTACCAAGAGTGCCCCTCCTCTCCTCTTATAAAAGGCCCCCACCTCTACCACCTTACCCACACCTCTCAAACCTTTGAATCGGTCAAGATCTGATCATTTTGTCTCTAAACATACCTATCCTAATCCTAGAAGCCTTAACTTAGGCAGGAAGCTCTTCAAGAAACCCTTTTGGTTCAAACCAAAGGGAGTTACCCAATTTTAAGGTAACGTCTTCACTTGTGCTCTTTTGCTTTATTTTGCTTCTCCAACACCCTAAACTATTTTTATTCATTTATTTTATAACAAATACAGTATCTTTAATATACTAGGATGTTTTTATAATAATTATTCGTGATACACTTACACACACCTTCATCTAATGGTTAAAGAATATACAGTTTCTGTGGATGGCGAATTTCTACCTCACGAAACGATGATTGTTCAACACTCATATAACACCTTCAAATGTGGACATTAAGATGTCACTATGTTTATATATGATATATAATATTTTTATGTTTTACTTAAGCTTCTGTATTTTTCATTTGTGGAATACCTTTATGGCTTCCATTATGGGTATACGCGATATCTTCATTTTAGGAAGTGCGGACTGCCGCCCCTCAAAGTGATTTGATTCGTTAATGCCATATGTGGGATGTATAAAGGATGGATTTAAAGTTATTATATATGATATTATACTGGAATTATATTATACCTTTATATCATTATTGTTTTCTTTCCATTAAAGAATGAGATAGAAATGAAAGTAGCGTTCATGCGTACGTACGACTTACCGTCTCCATGAACGGTGCATTTCATTTCTTATCCTCAAATGTAATGTACTATTATAAGTACATATAATGGATATATATGATGTATTATACATATAAAGGATGAATATAATTCTGGAATTAAAAATATACACATCTCTCATTTAGTTTTAATTCCATTAATATGACATAGAAATGAAAGTAGTGTTCATGCATACGTACGACTTACCATCTCCATGAACGGTGCATTTCATTTATTACCTATAAATGATTATGTAATTTTATAAATACATGTATATGCTGGATATATATGATATATATGATATCCAAATCAGGAATTTCATTCTGGATATAAAGAACCTTTGACCACACGAACAACATGTAATTGTAAGAAGTCCACTTTTGACTTAAGAACCAAATATCGACGAAACAAACATTATTAACTTAAATGACTACATAATGTTTATAACATGTCAATAATTGATATAAAATGAATAATGAACTTTAAAAAGGTTCTTAAGCAAGTATAAATTAACTCAAGTTTATTATTCAGGACGTTAACGAACGATCGAGTCAAGTCGGACCCGAGGTAAGGGATCCTACTCCTCTATTTCTTTTTTAAGTACGCTCTTTTATGTCATTCCATTCAAAGATCATCTTTCTTGTTATTGGGATGTTATTTTATATTACTATTACTCTAATTTTTATTTTCATATGATGAGAGACCCTATTCTCTCTCATCAATCCATTTTGGAAGTTTTGAGTGGGGCCTTTTGGCTACCGAATTTTCGTAAGAGATCTAACATCTCTCTTTCTTTTTAAGTACTCTCCTTTATGTCACTTATTTTAATCGCCTCTTTGTTATGTTTGGGGATGTTCTTTTATATTCCTATTTCTATAAACTTTATGTCAATATTATGAGATACTCTATTTGATCTCATCAATCCATTTTTGTAAGTTTTATGTGGCACCGTTAGGCTGCCGAGTTTTCGTAAGGGATTTTTCATCTCACTTTTATTCCCGTGAGATTTATGCTACATTTGCCACAATTTCCTTTGAGTGGTGTATGTACTGCCCATTATTTCACTCACTGTGTAATATAATTTTATTTATGAGTATTTACATCAATGTTGTATTGTCCTTCTTTCACGAGTTGTATGTTTCGAATGATACCCATGACGGTAAGGGAACCTTTCACCCTCCTCTTTTTAAAAGACTTCTTTTGTTATGTCTTTTAATTAACATACTATTATGTTGGGATATGTTCTTCTATATCCTTATTTATTTAAATTTTATTTCCATGTGATGAGATACCCTTTTTATCTCTCATCAACTCATTTTCTGAATTTTGTTGTGACGCCATTAGGTTGTCAAATTTTTGCAAGGGAACTTCATAACCCAAATTTGATTCTTTGGGATAAACTTATACTCCTTGAATATGTCGTTCTATGAATATGTGTGAATAACCTATGATTGTTTTACACTTAATATCCACTTATATTTGGTGTATTCGTTTGTCACACATAATTATGTAATTGATTTATGCTTAAACCAAGGATACCGTCTTTGTAAGGGACTTTGTCTCAATCTCCTTTCATTGAGGCATATTTCGTTTTATACACAACTTTCTTTTATACGGTGTATAAAACATTTCAGATTTTACTTTTATACAAAAGGAATCTTTTTCTACAAAGCGTTTTACTAAACGACAAAAAGTAATGTTTTTTTAACGTACGTGGTGACAATGACCTTTTCCGCCTCCGCGAGTATTATTTGATCTTTAGCTTCCTCAACAAGCCGTAATGTTTTTAAAATAAAATAAATACCATATACTCTTTTATGTATTTTGGTATTGAAAATGGTTTTGACAAAGGATTCTATTTTTTCAATATATTTAAATGATATATTGTGATTGAAATGTGGAAATGTTATCATTCCATTATATTGGTTTTATGTGTTATAATTTTACAATGGTAATTGGACATTTTACGGGTGGTTACGTGATAAACCTTATGACGGGTGGTGGCGTGAATACCAGGATGGGTGGTTACGTTATAACCTCCAATTCATTGGGTATGGAAGTCGGCCGTATGGCTATTCCATTAAGTATGTATGGAAGTTGGCCGAATGACTATTCCATTAAGTGATATGTGTGGAAGTCGACCTTATGGTTATTCCACTTAAGTATGTTTATGTCCCAAGTTACCTTTATATGTTATGTGATATTTATTTGGGTTTTATGGTAATATTTTGGTTACATAAGGGTAAGTAATGAACTTTTATTCAGTGAAGAGTTTTTAGTACTTAGAAAAGGTGAAAAGTATTACTTTGATAAAGTATACATGGTTTACTTGTTGTTTTTAAAAACTAACAGTTTTCATTATTTGTGTATCCCTTACTAATATTTTTATGCTCATCCCACGTTTTTGAATTTTTTTTTCACAGGACTTAACGTGTAATAGGGTCAAGGATGGGATCAAGGGAAAGTCATGCAACCTAAAACATGGAACTGGACATGTTTCTTTTTAAGAGTTTTTATTTTATGGAAACTTAGTAAAAGTTTCTACTTTGTAATATTTTGAGATGTAATAGTTATGTCCTAATTCTCTAAAACTCTAAACCTGAAAATATCCTCAATGTGAATTATTCATTTAATTCAATATTAACTAAGATTTAAGGCTGGGGCCTTATAGCTGGTATCAAAGGTCGGTTTAGACAACTTTAGGGATTATGAGTTTTTGTTAGACACATGATTAGTCCCTATATCTATTATTTCAGTTAAATCCTTGTTTTATAAATTTTTTCAGGTCAAGTAAAGTCGGTTACGAATGGAAGGAGAAGGATCTAAAACGACATTCCTATCTCTTCCTAATGACATGCTTGCAATAATTATTGCAAAGTCATGTTCAGATGATTGTTAAACTTTTTCTAGCATACAAATCACTTGAAAGCAGTTGTTTGAGATATCAAACACCTCCACTATACCTCGTTATCATCATGGATCATGGGTTGTTTTTAGACAAATACTATTTTCACAATATTCTCATATTTTCAAGAAAGGTAAATATTATCAAGGTATTTTCAAATATTTTACCTTATCACAAGAATTTGAAGCATATTATGATTTTAAAGATGGTTCTGAGGAAGGAGACCCTTGCGCAACCTATTTATATTTGATTTTAAAATATAGTCTCTCAGCACATACTTATGGTATTTTAAAAGGACAAATAATAGAAAGTTTCAACTCAAATTCTGTCTGACTATTTTATAGAAATCATGTTTTATCAGATGTTTTGGAATTATATGTCATACATGATTATTTTCCAAAACTGGTTTTCTGTGAACACCCATATGACCCATGTTGTACAAGGTGTATTTGGATGGAGGAAGCAAATGATTTTGAAGGATCTCTAAATCATTTTTGTAATGCATGTGACTTCTACCTACGTGAGCAAGATGACGATGAAACCGAGTGGACGCCATGATCAAGGTATGATGTTATAAATTTTGGGAATCGTTTTATTTTATCTTATGGTGGTGAAATAAGACTTCAAGAATTAAGATGTTGAGACCGTAATGAATTTGGATGAAAATGAGAGGTATAAGGAAACTACTAAGGTTAAAACATGTTAGGGTTATTTTTGGAGTTTTATAAAAAGGACAACACGTAGACCGTGTGACAACCCATCGTGTTGGACAAAGGTGCGGGAATCGAACCCACAACCAAAGTGCAATGTGTATTTATCGCCTACCACTGGACTACATGAAGTCCCTGGTTAGTATGACTTATTCTTTTTAGTTAGGTGACTTTATGAATTAAGAGTAGGTTGATTTTGGGTTTTTATGAAAATTATTAACTTATCATGGAGGATATGTGATTAGGTTAATTACTTTTCAATGCAAGACTTTAGGAGCAACTGATGTTTTTTTAGAGATAAATGTTACGACTTAACTTGGAAGACTATGTGACTAAATCCTTCAAATATTTAGGATTCAATCTTAGTTTGGTTTACTTTGAAGAATTTTATGGACAAATTGTTTATCTAATGGTCCTCGTTGAACTTTGGGTTTTGTTGGTCAAATTTTGGAGATTAAGAATAAATTTTCTTTTTATAAAGGGTTATCCTTTTCTGGATTATCTGATCTTGTACTAACCTTTTTGGTTTTGGTTTTGGTTAGAGTCTAAATACATGGGAAGTATATAGTTATCTTTTGTGGATTAGGTGATTCTCTAGAAATTGATTATAGTACTCTTAATGCAAACAAGTCTTCCTAAATACTCGTCTTTTGGAGAAAATATGAGTTTGATTAAGGAATCTAGTAAAAGTTGGAAGTCTATGTGACAAGTAAGTATGTTTCATTATGATTTAGTTAGGCTCAAAAATAATTTCCTCAATGAAGAGTAACTTAAAACAAAAATGTTGTCTGTTAACTTTTCCTACTGGGGAATCGAATACTGTTTAACCCATCACAAGTTTGTGATTTTCTTGTGGTTAACTTTCTCCTAAACATGTTTTTTATCACTCTCCATCAGAACATGACCCTATGTTTTCTCCTCCATGTCCATGTTTTTCTACATGGAATCCTAGTATGGGTTAAATCGGGTGACCACTGTACTTATCTTTCTTTATTTTAAAGTGATTGTTTTACCGACTCTTGTTCCGATGTGGGACTTTCAATTATATTTCCAAGCCCAATTTTAAAATTGCGAGGACAAAATTCCCAAAAGGGGGGAAGGATGTAACACCCCAGGTAAATAAAGAATATGACCTTTTTATATTTATCCATATTTGTGAATAAAATATTAATATTACTTTAAAGGGGATGCTATGCTCGATGGCATACCCAACACACAACAACAAGTTTCTTGGGAAGCTTACGTTGCACTCGAATAATAAAATAATATTATTTTAAATAGTAGTTAACGCCTAGCTGTTGTAAGGGAGGTAATGAATATAACTACCTACAAAATGATTATATATGTTTGTCAAATATTTTTACTCTTTACAATAAATGTTAGAGGATTAAAAATGCGAATGAATTCAATTTTAAGCGTAGACATTCTAATATTCTTTAAAAGGTCGATTAACCGCCTTTTGAAGGCGAACCTCTTTTAAATACACATTTTGACAATTTTATGTGTTATATTTGACAAAATAAAATTCTTATTTAGAATAGGGACATCAAAATTTACTTTGTTTAAATTTTTGGTATCTTTCTGATAAAGTTCATTTTTAATGAATAGTGAAAAATGTTGTATTTTAATTCAAAACCTCTTTTTAATCTAGTTTATTTATATGATTAGATTATCTTTTATATTGTTTTTTTAGAAAAATTAGAATACATTTTTACCATTTAATCTAATAGTGGTCATTGGAATTAATTTCACATTGAAATTGGACTTAAACTAGTGTCAATCTTTTGATACTTATTGTTTCATAAAAACACGCTATTTGCTCTGACTGCGGGAATTAATTATAAAATTAATTAATGAAACTTCTATGTTATGAATTTTGTAAAATAGGCATCATTTTTGAATTCGGAATATCAAATATAGCTTAGGGTGAATTTTTGGTATTTTTCTGAAAATCTCCAATTTTTGATGAATAGTGAAACCCCAAAGTGGTGGTTACAAAATTTGATTTTTCGTTTAAATGGGACTTTACCACTTCTGTGATTTGAATTTCGAAAATCCAATTTAAATGATTTTAATTGTTAAGTAAAATGTAGTTCAATGGGATGAAAATAATTTTTGATGAAAAGTAACTTTTAAGTTTTATTTATCGCGATTAAAGGTAATTAGTGTGATTTAAGGTAAAAATGATATTATAATAAAATTAAAATATATTGACACTTTTCCTAACCCTATTGGATGAGTTATGTCCGACCAGGACAACCCATGGGTTGACTTTTGGTACCCCATGGATCCACTTGGGTTTGATAATGACATTTATGCCTTTTATTTAAGGTTAAAATAAAAATGTCACAAACATGATTTTTTTTACTAAAACAATTTTTACATGTGGTTATACAAGTAAGAATTTTGACTATAAATAGTAATTAGAAAGCTAAAACTATTTCCTACATCATAGTATTTTTTTTATAATTTTTAGACATTAAATAAATTAAATTCTTTATGACATTATGATGATGAAGTGATGACCTCATTATTTAACGATTTAAATAAAATGGAAAGATAATGTAAATTATAAGACCTACACACGTAAAAAACCTATTGGATGGGTTTATTTAGAACCCTTATCACCTTAGACTCGAATTATATCAATTTGGAACCATTAAAATTCGAAAACCATTTGAAAATAAAGTAACATTTTATACTTTACCAAGAGTGCCCCTCCTCTCCTCTTATAAAAGGCCCCCACCTCTACCACCTTACCCACACCTCTAAAACCTTTGGTTCGGCCAAGATCTGATCATTTTGTCTATCCACATCCCTCTACTAATCCTAGAAGAATTAACTTAGGCAGAAAACTCTTCAAGAAACCATTTTGGTTCAAACCAAAGGGAGTTACCCAATTTTAAGGTAACGTCTTCACTTGTGCTCTTTTCCTTTATTTTGCTTCTCCAACCCCCTAAACTCTTTTTATTCATTTATTTTGTAACAAATTCAGTATCTTCAATATACTAGGATGTTTTTATAATAATTATTCGAGCTACACTTACACACACTTTCATCTAATGGTTAAAGGACATACAGTTTCTGTGGATGGCGAATTTCTGCCTCATGAAACGATGATTGTTCAACACTCATATAACACCTTCAAAGGTGGACATTAAGATGTCACTATGTTTATATATGATATATAATATTTTTATGTTTTACTTAATCTTCTGCATTTTTCATTTGTGGCATACCTTTTTGGCTTCCATTATGGGTATACACGATATCTTCATTTTAGGAAGTGTGGACTACCGCCCCCTCAAAGTGATTTGATTCGTTAATGCCATATGTGGGATGTATAAAGGATGGATTTAAAGTTATTATATATGATGTTATACTAGAATTATAATATAACTTTATATCATTATTGTTTTCTTTCCATTAAAGTATGAGATAGAAATGAAAGTAGCGTTCATGCGTACGTACGGCTTACCGTCTCCATGAACGGTGCATTTCATTTCTTATCCTCAAATGTAATGTACTGTTATAAGTATATATAATGGATATATATTATGTATGATACATCTAAAGGATTAATATAATTCTGGAATTAAAAATATACACATATATCATTTAGTTTTAATTCCATCAATATGACATAGAAATGAAAGTAGCGTTCATGCGTACATGCGGCTTACCGTGTGCATGAAAGGTGCATTTCATTTCTTACCTATAAATGATTATGTAATATTATAAATACATGTATATGCTGGATATATATGATATATATGATATCCAAATCAGGAATGTCATTCTGGATATAAAGAACCTTTGACCACACGAACAACATGTAATTGTAAGAAGTCCACTTTTGACTTAAGAACCAAATATCGACAAAACAAACATTATTAACTAAAATGATTAAATAATGTTTATAACATTTCAATAATTGATATAAAAGGAATAATTAACTTGAAAAATGTTCTTAAGCAATTATAAATTAACTCAAGTTTATTATTCAGGACGTTAAAGAATGATCGAGTCAAGTCGGACCTGAGGTAAGGGATCCTACTCCTCTCTTTCTTTTTAAGTACGCTATTTTATGTCATTCCTTTTAAAGATAATCTTTCTTGTTATTGGGATGTTATTTTATATTAATATTACTGTAAATTTTATGTTCATATGATGAGAGAACCTATTCTCTCTCATCAATCCATTTTGGAAGTTTCGAGTGGCGCCGTTAGGCTGCTGAATTTTCGTAAGAGATTTAACCTCTCTCTTTCTTTTTAAGTACTCTCCTTTATGTCACTTATTTTAAGCGCATCTTTGTTATGTTGGGGGATGTTCTTTTATATTACTCTTTCTATAAACTTTATGTTAATATGATGAGATACCCTATTTGATCTCATCAATGCATTTTTGTAAGTTTTATGTGGCACCGTTAGGCTGCCGAGTTTTCGTAAAGGATTTTTCATCTCACTTTTATTCCCGTGAGATTTATGCTACATTTGCCACAATTTCCTTTGAGTGGTGTATTTACTACCCATTGTTTTACTCATTGTGTATTATAATTTCATTTATGATTATTCACATCAATGTTGTATTGTCCTTCTTTCACGGGGTGTATGTTTCGAAAGATACCCATGTCGGTAAGGGAACCTTTCACCCTCCTCTTTTTAAAAGACTTCTTTTGTTATGTCTTTTAATTCACATACTATTATGTTGGGATATGTTCTTCTATATCCTTATTGATTTAAATTTTATTTCCATGTGATGAGATACCCTTTTTATCTCTCAGCAACTCATTTTCTGAATTTTGTAGTGACGCCATTAGGCTGTCAAATTTTTGCAAGGGAACTTCTTAACCCAAATTTGATTCTTTGGGATAAACTTATACTCCTTGAATATGTCGTTATATGAATATGTGTGAATAACCTCTGATTGTTTTACACTTAATATCCACTTATATTTGGTGTATTCGTTTTTCACACATAATTATGTAATTGATTTATCCTTAAACCAAGGATACCGTCTTTGTAAGGGACTTCGTCTCAATCTCCTTTCACTGAGGCATATTTCGTTTTATACACAACTTTATTTTATACGGTGTATAAAACATTTCAGATTTTACTTTTATACAAAAAGAATCTTTTTCTACAAAGCGTTTTACTAAACGACAAAAAATAATGTTTCTTTTAACGTACGCGGTGACAATGACCTTTTCCGCCGCCGTGAGTATTATTTGATCTTTAGCTTCCTCCACAAGCCGTAATGTTTTTAAAATAAAATAAATACCATATACTCTTTTATGTATTTTGGTATTGAAAATGGTTTTGACAAAGGATTCTATTTTTTCAATATATTTAAATTATATATTGTGATTGAAATGTGGAAATGTTATCATTCCTTTACATTGGTTTTATGTGTTATAATTTTACAATGGTACTTGGACATTTTACGGGTGGTTACGTGATAAACCTTATGACGGGTGGTGGCGTGAATACCAGGATGGGTGGTTACGTTATAACCTCCAATTCATTGGGTATGGAAGTCGTCCGTATGGCTATTCCATTAAGTATGTATGGAAGTTGGCCGAATGGCTATTCCATTAAGTGATATGTGTGGAAGTCGACCTTATGGTTATTCCACTTAAGTATGATTATGTCCCAAGTTACCTTTATATGTTATGTGATCTTTATATGGGTTTTATGGTAATCTTTTGGTTACAGAAGGGTAAGTAATGAACTTTTATTCAGTGACAAGTTTTTACTACTTCGAAAAGGTGAAAAGTATTACTTTGATAAAGTATACATGGTTTATTTGTTGTTTTGAAAAACTAACAGTTTTCATTCTTTGTGTATCCCTTACTGAGCTTTTTATGCTCATCCCAAGTTTTTGAAATGTTTTTCACAGGACTTAACCTGGAATAGGGTCAAGGATGGGATCAAGGGAAAGTCATGCAACCTAAAACATGGAACTGGACATGTTTCTTTTTAAGAGTTTTTATTTTAAGGAAACTTAGTAAAAGTTTCTACTTTGTAATATTTTGAGATGTAATAGTTATGTCCTAATTCTCTAAAACTCTAAACCTGAAAATATCATCAATGTGAATTATTCATTTAATTCAATATTAAGTAAGGTTTAAGGCCGGGGCCTCATACTAAATGAGTTCTTTTAAAGAACAGGTAATCACCTAAACAGATCACGTTATAATTTACTTCTTATCTTAACTCCATTAAATATTTTGTATTTTTTCATAAAATAATATCATAAAAATACAAAATATACTTAAATTATAATATTATTATTATGAAATAACCATTATCCATCCTCTTTCCCATCAAATGGGAAGTGAATATATCGCTCGTGCGTACGTACGACTTACAATTTCCATGTATGATACAATTCCTTTTCTATCACCATTTTCATTGGATTGGTAGTATGATTGGTTTAATGGTTATATAATATATTTAAAAAATTATTATTCTAATTTTATTATAATATCATATCTACCATATTAATTTCTAATACGTTGGAAAACAATAACTTCGCTTGTGTGTAAGTGTGGACTACCAACCCCATAAAGCGATGTGATTCATTTTTCATTTCCATTTTAAATTGATTGTAATAAAAAAATATTTGATAATTATATATTCTATATATGATAATGTAATGATTCAATAATAGATTATTATAATTTATTTATTTCATTCAATCCTTCAAAAAATGAATACAATGTTCATGCGTACATACGACTCGGCATCTCTTTGGACAGTGTAATAAAATTTTCATTCATTAAAATTCATGGATGAATATAAATATGAATATAATGAATATAAATTATATTTATATAATTATTAAAATTATATATATTATTTATCTATAATCAATGCACAATTACCAAAACTACTAAACCAAAACCAACCTGAAAAACAAAGTAGTTATCACCCAAAATAGTGATATCAATAAAGAATTGTTAATTAGCGGGTGAAAAAGGTTATAAATAATTAATGTATGGTATGAAATATGTGATTATGGGTTTTTAATATATTTATAATAAATATATATTTATTAGAAATGATTTTTTAACACATATGAAAGAATTCAGACATAAGGTAAGGGATTTTCATCTTACTTTTACTTATATGAGGCATAGTCCATATTCAGAACGTTTTTATATTATGTAGAGAATATAATTCCCATGAATTCATTTTATAATTTTTTCATTTAAAATTATGAGTATTTATCAAAAAATATAAGTTTCTATACTTCATGAGTTTTTTATTTCAATGTTATCAAAGCAGTAAGGGTTTTATGTTCTAATCCTATTTTTATTGAGGATTATTTAGGCTTGAATTATCATTGAAGAAATTATATTATAGCTATATAATCCATTTAAATTTTATTTAACTAGAGTTATTTATTTAGAATACATGTTTTCCTTTCATTTTCATTAATTTAAGTAATCAAGATACCCAAAAAAAAATTATGCAAAACTGACCATGTTTTACTATTCATTTAGGAATCTTTATCTTCTATGTAAATGTTTTCTAAAAATGATTCCATGAATTTTTTTACTATATTAAAATTTTTTAAGTCATTTTTACCCTTTTCTTAATTTAAAAAATGTTTTAAAATGAATCTTCTTTTTATTTTTTGAATGAGTCACTTTTTACTTTTTACTGAAAATGTGAATGAAATCGTTATTTTAACATATACAGAATAAACATAATTTCCTACTATCATGACAACTAAATGAATTGAAGATTATTTTACATGTTTCTATATTTATTTTAAATTTTTTTTTTCCAAAATATTTTGAAATTTCATTATATTTTAAATAAATAATTTCAAAGAGGAAAGGTTATTTTCTTCAAGAGTTTTTTTAATGATCTTTTCATCATTGACAATCACCTTTGTTGTTGGTTATAATTTACTGGGGATATGATCCAATTATACCATACTTATTATTTATATAGATAGTTTATGATTATGATGAACTTATGAAATGTTTATGAAGCACATTTATTTTTCATAGGTTATTCCATGATGAAATGTTTAAGAAACCAATTTCTTTTCTATGGGTTATGCCATGATGAAATGATTATGAAACTAATTTGTTTTTTATGGGTTATTCCATGATTAAATTTTTATAAAACCAATTTCATCTTCATAGATAATATTATCATGATTTGATGAAAGTCTTCTGATCCTGTGGCACACATATTTATGGTTTTCATTGTGTGATGGGTGGGATCAAAATTATATATCCCTATAATTAATTAGCTATAGATTGATATCTCATTAGATAAAAATGACTATAATGGGTAGTGTAGATAGTTCAATAGGGGAATATTCCCTCTATGATAGTTTTGGGAGTGAAACTTGACTACTTTAATGGTTTTGAGAGTGAACCCAATCCACTATGATATTATTGGAAGTGATCCTTGAATATAAGGAAAATTATTTTCTATGCATATGTGTATAACACAAGTCTATGTATCAGGATATTGTTATGCGATAATGAATCAGGATATTTTATTACTTCATGATTCATATCTTATATCATTCCACGATTTCTTCTATGAATCAAGATTATTATCTATGATATGCAGAGTACAGTTTTCAAATGTTAATATTATGTTTTCGTACCCCTATTCCCATGTTATAATTATATTATCATTTTTATCTCCATTTTTTACCATTGAGAATCAGATCTCACCCTTTGATATATTTACATTCTTTAGGTTTTGAAGAAAGGTATTATATATGATATTTATAAGAGGGATTCTAGATTCAAAGAACATATAGGGATATGATGTAGTTTAGTTGTGAATAAATTATTAATGTATTCATGTTTCCAAATATACTAAAACTATACTATTTTTGTGTATATATTTATTCCATGTAAATAATATTAATCTAATAAGATGTAAAATTTATGTATGAAGATTATAGATTTATATACATGGGTTAGTTTACAATGTTCCATCTATTGGGATGATGATCATTATACCATTTGGTGGGATGATTCTATGTCAAAGAATAATATAGAGTTAAGAAAAATAAAAAAAATTAAAATGCCCCTAGCCCTGCATGTTAGGTTTCTCCGTGATATTTCATAATTATAGACAGTAGTTGAGATGAATTTATAATCTTATAGATAGTGATGATTCAAAGTATTTTATTAGATAAAATTGAGATATATTGGTGGGACTTAGTGATATTGATAATATTCGAGTTGTGGTCCTACACTAAAGTTGTAGTGGTCGGCTACAACTGGTGGGCACTCCTTTTGGATACCCTAGTTTGGATGACTCGGGTTAGAATTAATTTATTTGTGACTTCCATGAATTTGGTCCATATGTTGATGATGATAACTAGGGTGGATATGATCTTTCCAAGGTAGATTCTAGGTGGTTGCATCGATGTAGAAATTTTCCTCATCCACCTTACTAAGACAGGGAAGGTATGTTTTGCTGCACCCCAGGAATAATCTCTAAACGAGGTTGAATGTGGAAACAGTGGAAAACTCCTCCTCTGTAGATTATCGTGCGTAGGATGGCTTATGGGGCTTCATCCTATAGAGTATTTCTTGATCTAAATACAGTGTTAGTATAGATCCATTGAGGTGGTACTCCCTAAACATTGATTTCACCAACCAACATTGGAGGTGTTAGGATGATGAAAGCATACATATGGGCCTCAAGGCCACAGTTTTCAGGGAAGATGAGGCATATTATTGGTGTATTAATGGTTGTGTGTAGTAAATTTAGGTGTTTCATGGGGTACATCTTTTACAATGGTCTTCAAACTCATTGGACAATTTTGAAATAAGATTTGGATTAAAGATTCTTGATTATCTTGGTTATAAAAGAAATCAATGACATCCATTAGTAGAACATCATATGCAATGGTGCATGGTTGATAAATTGATTTCATAGTTAAAGGATATAAAATGGAACCTTTTTTATATGTGAGAGGCTTGAAATTGTTAATTGATTCACATTTGGTTCACCATTTTTGTTTCTTGGAATATATATATATATATATATATGGATAAACACTTGATTATGGGGTGTTGATTATGGTTGCACAATAATTTTCATCTGGTTCACTATTTCACATATAACATAATATCCCAATTAATTTTTAATCTATAATGGGATAAAGCCTTTATTTTTTATGGTATAAAGTCATTATAATTTCATACCAATGACTCTTAGGAATCCACATGTGTTGAAAAGATGGGAGGTTAGCCTCATCAAACCTTTTTGGGGGAGGGGGTAATTATTAACTAGTTTGGGACTCTCTTATAGATTTAATATATGTTCATGAATCCTTACAAAATCCTAGAATTGGACTGGTTTCCCCTGTACCAATGATTTGATCAAAACCATGTCTTGATAAGAACAATAACATGTACTGCTATTTCTAAATTATTCACTTATGAATTTCTGATGCTTTGGTTTATATCCATAATAAGGAACTCTGGAGTAATGTCACTATCCATAGAGACAATTGGTATTTCGGAATTAATATTGAACCTTGAAAAAGTTACCTACATATCCTATGAGAAAAATAATTAAATTCCATGTATTTTGAATGTCATAATTTATGTTCATATGATAAGATTGTACTGTGCAGTTTAACGTCATGTGGAAATGAAATGTATTGGTTCAGTTGAATACTTGATATGGGGGGATAATTCCTTATAGTTGAATCCTATATATCCTAATGAGGATAGGAATCAGAATCCATATAGTTCAGATGATGATGACATTTTTTTGTGAAAGTTACAATAATAGATGTCTGAGTGGGGCCTATGCACATAAGGCTACCCAAATATGTTCTATCAGGATTATGGACCTTTGAAGGAAGAAGATAAAGTATTCCAGACATACATTCGAAAGGAGGCCCATATTAGAGGAATTTTAATCATTCTAATGGTACTATCATCACCGATATCTAATCCCATTTGAGTTGAACTCAGTGTGAGGAAAATTTTATAGTATATAATTAGACACATTACATGTGACCATAGGACTTAATTATTATTGGGCTTACACATTATGTCCACAATGAGATTCTTCATGGGGAGTATGGATCTTTGAGGAGAAGGAAATGTGGTTGTGACTTAATCTCATGAAGGAAGCACACATATTGGGTATTTTGTATGGGGTTTACCCACAGAGGCTTCCCTAAGAGAAGTAAAATTATATATACCATATAGAATAAGTCACTACGAGAAAATAATTATAGGATTTCATAATGAATATTGAAATGTGAATGTTATACATGAGGAAATTTGATAGAAATTATATGAAAATGTCATGTCCTTTATAGGTAATATATCCTCATAGAAGTATCAATAAATTTACATTTGATATGGTGATTGAGACTTAGAAAGGCATCATATGTATCCTATTTATAACATGAATCAAATTACTCATAGTTTATTTACTCACGATCCACTAATGAGTAAGAAGAAATAATTGAGTTCATGGGAATAATTTCAATGAGATTGGAAATCATTAAAATATTAGGGACATACACTTAGGTGGATGACCAATAATGAATAATATAGAAGGATCATAAAATATTGAAATCCTGATTCGTGAAGAATTGAAAAGTAGGTATCTCAACTTTAAGCATATATGGGAAGCCATATAGAGAGGTGATGTGATAAGAAGACCACAAATAGGGGTATTATCATGAGAAAATATGAAATCACTTAAATGATATGTCTCAACATAAGGCATTTGAAGACATCATCAGGGCTTAGACATAAGAATATGCCTATTAATGAACCCATTCCTCATCTTCTGATGGAAAAAGAAGGACTACCACACTCATAAGAGAATTTTTTCCTATAGGATACAATGATTGATAGCTTACACCATGTAGATTATCATATCACATATTTATTCTTTATCATCTAAAAAATGAATAGATAAGACCATAAAAAGGTCTATTGAAAATTTTTTATGGAATGGGGAGCATCGGGTAAGATGGAATGAGAAACCATATATTTCTTTATAAGAATTACGGTAATCTCATAAACAATTAGGGTTCATGAGATCATGTGACCTCAAGGGGGTCATGTGCTCATAATGTGCATGTGACTTGGGGTGTATGACTAGGGTTATATATAGAATAGTCTGTATTGGTGAGAATGTATGACTAAAGTGCATGAGGAATAAAGAATTATATGAAGAATGCCTAAGGACAACATCCTAGGATGTATGAATGAATTATACGACCAAGGTTTCACGACAAGGTGTCACATAGAAAAGGGTGAAAAGATTTATCTAACATCCCTTGCGGTATAAAGGTGTCATGAAACTAGTTTCACATTATCATGAGTGAGTGAATGGTCATCCCATCATAGATATAATCTTTGAGACCATGTCATATAAAGGGTCGCAAGAATTAGTATTCAATACTTGGAGTGAATTGTAGGGTTCCACCTTTACATTCATATAATGGGTATCTATAAACGTGATTCCATAGTTAGTTAATGAATAAAGAATCATGTGAGATATCATCCTTCACATGATCTACCAAATTATTCACATATCTTCTTCATGTGAGGGATTCACATGATGGGTCATGTTTTAGAAATCCTAGGATGCTCAAGGGACTTCACACATACTTTTCATGAACAATTCACACGAACAACCCAATCTCTTTTATTATTTTCATAACTGATAGGGCTATGTGGATACTCTATTTTCCTTTGGAAAATTAGACCAATCCCCCCAATAGGAACCACATATTTTGTCTTGGTCTCTTGGTATTTATATAGTGTTTATCACCATATTTGCACATTATAGAATAGTTTTATTTCTAAAAACCACATTCTATAATTGACCATACTAACTTACTCAGCTTTAGATCCAAGGATCATTTCATTCCATGGTTCAAAACTCCAAAACTCTTAGCCTTATCAAGATCACATGATACTGAAAAATATGGTGTTGAGGAATTTCATGTTCATATTTTTGTTTGATATGTGATCATGTAATGAAATTGGGGCTGTATGAGATAGGATATTCTTGTTTATGTTTTCTTCACATAAAGCTTCGATGATACGTGATGTCTTCACAAGATCGATCCTTGTTTATGCGATACATACTTATGAAACCCATGATCATGTATCACAACATATACATGAATGGCCTCCTAAAATAAATTCTTTTTCAAGATTATAATTTTTTCTTAAGACATCTTAGTTTTATCACTGTAGATGGTCAACGTGTAGATCATTGAATGGTGGAATGTCGATGTTGCGTAGGCTAGTGCTGGTGATTTTGAATATGATCGCTCACTCAATCATATGATGTAGATCATCTTAATTAAGTGGATAGATTTATATTGTTATCATTTTTACATGATTTAAATAGTTTATAAGAAATACATCCAAGATCAGAAACCAGAATGTTATGCCTCTACTTAATAAACAATCATGTCATCATAGCCCGTTAGTTACGAGTATTAAGCTCTGATACCAGATTCTTCTAAAACTAACTAATTCCAACACTTTTATAAAGAATAAAAAATAAACTCTTCTAGTACTATACAGGTATATCCTCACACCCACCAACCCATAATTCCATGATTGTTGGCTGTATTGGCTCCCAGGCATGGTTGAGTTAACTCCCATGTGTTCATGGTCGAACTAGCCAGTTGGAGAGACATGGATGGACTAGTTTTTATAAATAAAAACTCAAAATACATAAAAAAAGTAAATTAATATATGTCATATGACTAAAATATTCTCCATTATAAAATGATTCCCAGGACAATATTATCATGAATTCCCCCACCAAACCTCCTATGTTCCAAAAAATCCTTCATGCAAAATGTAAATTATGTTTGCATGAACTTATTCATAATTTTTCAATAATAATCCCAACATTCTTTATACAATAAATTACTTTTTCATGGGATTCACACTTCTCAAATAATAAAATCTAAAATTACATATTACACATTTATTGGTTCTAACATTCATTATAGGTCTAGTTTTACAAACAGTGCTTCTAAAGAGTGAAGATGGTACATGGTATTTCCTAGTTGTAAACATATTATTATTTTTTGTTCACTGTACCCTATTAATTTATGCAATTTAAATATATTTAATCATCCATGTCATGTAATAATCAATTGTATTTAATACTTAGTTTCATGCAATATTTTTGTAATGTTCCATAATTAATGAATAAAATGTTTTTAGTATGATTCATATCATATATAAATTCCTTTCTAATTAGGATCAAATCATATTAAAGAATATATAATCAGATTATGAATTATATAAATACATTTTATGGAATGAAATTGTGTCCTAAAACATGGTGTGTTACCTTTTTACCATTTAATAAATTATGTCCTCAAAATGTTAAAAAATTATCACCCATGAAAATAATTGAGGGTATCCATATGATAGAGAAGAATCAAGATATAATTTTCAATGATATATAACTCTCACTTTATTAGGTAAGACTAGGAAACTCATATTTTCCCTCATAATAGTAATATCACTAATATTTGGTTTCTCACTAATCTTTTGAGAAAAATTTACCTTATGGTTGGGTGTTAAGACCTATATAATAGAATTAATTTACATATGTAGTTCATAGTCAACATTGCACCAATAAATGACCATGGGTTGATTTGGGATATTGAATGTGATTTACTATTTTTGGAAATTAATTTAGCCTCTATGAAGATATAACCAATCCATTCCAAAATGAAATAAAATTCAATAAAAGGGAGAATATTATGATTTGTGGGAAGCGCATTCCCAAAAACATCTATCAAAGAGGAGTTATAGAATTGGGATGAAATAATCATACAATTAAATTTTTTTAAAAATAATATAATTTATGGGGAGCTGATTTAATACTCCTAGAAAACATTCTAGACATAAAATAATGGTTATAACTAGAATCAAATAGAAAATTTTATGTTATTTTGTGGATGATGAGTGTACATTATGATACTTCCTTTTCATGAATCACTTAAATAGTTATGATAGTATAAGAATTCCCTTTTTCCTTAGAATAATAAATTTTTTATTTTGTTAACTTTCATTAATCCTTAGTTTGGTTTAATAGTTGCGATAATATACTAACTTATTATAATAAAATCATTAGAGTGTGGTGGTATACTAGGTTTATCATTGTTTTAATTATTTATATACCTTTGACCATCATGTACTTGATAGCCTTCTCTCCCAAACATGAAACATTTTTTATTTCTTTGATGTCACCCCATAGGATTCTTCCCATATATTTGGAAAATGAAAGTTTAATAGTTTTCCTCTTTTAATTTTATCATTTGAGTTTCCATGAAAATAAATTTTTTTTTCTTGTCCCAAAAACCTTGAGAATAATTGGAGTCTTCAATATTAATTTATACCATGAGATAACATAAAAAAAGTTATTTAAAAATAATAATTTTTTTCATATAAAATTCCTTTAAGAGACTTTATTTTACCCCAATAAATAAATAATCAGTTTTATATAAGTTTCAATGATAAAACTAGAATCATAACTTGCAATTATGGTGAAGTTTTCTTTATAGGTACTAATATATTCATCATAATTATTCTTTACCT
Organism: Viscum album; assembly: GCA_963277665.1. Lineage (NCBI taxonomy): Eukaryota > Viridiplantae > Streptophyta > Magnoliopsida > Santalales > Viscaceae > Viscum > Viscum album. The sequence continues at coordinate 307,448,611 of OY728136.1, forward strand.
CAAGGAATTATCTCTCTATTTTAGTATTAAGTGTTTGGTGAAAATATTTATTAAAAAATACCCACATAAACTCCTCCCATTTTATAGAGTTTATTTCTTCCTTTATCCCAATTGTTATTTATCAAATTCCACCACAGGTCATATTTACCTTCCAACTAATAGATATCCATGATTAATTTTTCTTACCCTAGGAATTGAAGAATAGAAAATATATTTTCATCCATGTTTATTCATTTCTTAGTAATTAAGGAATCAGTAGATCCACTAAAGGTTGAAGGCTATTGATCCTTAAAAAACTCAATAGCATGTTTATCCTTCTTTATTATATTCTAGATCTCAACCAGGGTTACGTTATTGTTTATTATCTAAGATATAATCTTGAATAAATTTTTTCACTCCATCCCCAATCCCATTTGGTTGACCCTTATGACCATCACTGTCTTTTCCATCACACTCATTATTCACAGGGTTCCTATTATTTCCAATCATTTACAATAACAAAAAAGGTTAGTGTGAGTATCAATCATCAATAATTAGAGTAATAAATCATTTTATTATTGAAATCTATTCTAGTATGTCCAATATTATGACACCTTAATTTAAACCTATGACATTTTAGGTTCGTCCTACATCACTTTTAGTTAGTCATAAATTTATTTAGGTTTTGTCCCATTATTATTCATAAAATGATCCCCAAAAACAATTAAACACCACTATGATACCAACTAAATAACCCCATACCCACATTACTAGATCTGGTGATAAAAAAACAATACACATATTTGTTAATACCAAGTGAGTCAACCAAAGCATACCAAACATAAATTTTACATCATTTTCATAATTTAAACATTATGACTAAAAAAACCACACAAAATTAAATAACCCAATGTTTTAGTGGAATTATAGATTAGATATATAAAACAATTATTTTGAAACACTATGAAAATTTATCCATAGTCCCACCCCACTAGTACACCTTCTACGCATGTCAATTGTCTAAATCTTCATCGTATTATGGGTAATGAAATCATATGAAACAGATTTAGGTAAAATGATCAGTAATGGAAAATTTAAGATATATTAATCAATGATTATAAGTTAGCACAAGATGATCATGTGGGTATGAGAACACAATCAGGGTATATTCATACACCAAAAATTGTGGATCATAAATCACAATTCATGTAATAAAGCTTTTGGCATAACGTAATACATGGGTAATTGGAGTGTGAAAAATGAGATTAAATTCATGAAATTTAACATAGGAATAATAATATGATATTTACATACACATTAGAAATCATATCTTTGTGAAAAAGTCTATGATAAATCAAATTGACAAATAATCTTATGAACAAATCTTCTCAAAATTATGCCTACACACAAAATAGTTAACAAAGATATATGTAATAATATCCATTCAAAATCATGTGAAAAGTATATATTCAAAAATTTCACAATAAAACTCATGAATAAGGATATCTAAAATCATTTATACAAAAAAAAATTTGAAACAAATTTAGCTACAATCATCTCCATACAAAATCTTATGAAAACATTTATTTTCAATCATGTTCATGCATAATCATGTGTACCAAGATATATGAGATCATTTCCACATAAAAATTATTATATCATGATATATAAAACTTTACCCAATTAATTGTTGGGATATAATGAAACCAATTATCTCATATTGATAAATCAAACATATGTGTGCTGCATGAACTTATAAACATTCATAATTTCATCAAAGATTAATTAACTTTTTATAAAGGAATGACAGTCATAAATATTTTTTTAAATAATTATCATAAGACATCCTAAGAAATTATATAAATTATATAAATATATTTTATCCCTAAGGATATAAAATTTTCATTTAATGATGTTTTCATTGACAAAGAAATTTCATAAGAGCATTAAAAAATTATTTTGATAAAAAATAAGAAATTTCAGATATATTTTTAATAATCTTTTTTAAGATATTTTATAAAACAATGAGAATAAGAATTAATTTAGAAAAACATGAAATTTTAAGAAGGAATATTTGTAAATAAAAATTAATATAATGGTGAGAAAAAGAATTCACGTGAAATGTGTTAAAAAATGGTTATTTCATACTTTTGACAAGATGGAAAAGTCAATTAAATTGTATCATAAGAAAAAAAATTAAGAAATTACTTTAATTATATACTAATAAAGTAAAATATATTATAAAATTAGATTAATTAATCATTTAAGAGTAAAAAAATAAACCCCTAAAACTATATAAGGAATATGAACATATGGGAAAAAATAATCTCGACCAACAAGAAGAGATAAGGTTAGTCCCTCTTAATGGAAACCTTTTGGTTGAATTGTAAACCAAATTGATGTGAAATGGTAATAAAATATTAAAATCATAGAAATAACTAGAGTAAATGAAAATATATGGTGTATAGAGTTAATAAATATAAAATTTCTTGAGTTTTAAATTCAATCATAATTAATTTAAACATGAAAATTAGATTGGAAAGAAAGACTTATTGCTTGGGTAACTTTTGAATCAAAATAAATTAAAAGGTAAAACCTTACAATTAGTGGTAAATAAATTTAATTTTATGAAAATTAAGATGAAAAAAATCCATGAGTAATTATATACATTACAGAAATATGATATGAGCTGAATAAGGATCATATCTCAATTAAAGGAAAATTGAGACAAGAAAACCTTACCTTTACTCTTAACTTATATGAAAGTTTATTAACTTCCTAAATAATAAACATAATCATATTAATAAATTTTTTAAGAGGCTGATTCATATATATTTTCTTTTGTATTATTTATTTATAATTACTAATTACATATATATCAGTCAGTTGTTGATTATTTTCATCAATGGGTGTTTGAAATTTTCATTTTTCCGTACGAGTTTCATAATGGTGATAATGATCCTCATTATTTAATACCAAATTCATAATTTAATTGTTATTCAAGGAGTATTTTTGTGAGGAGTTGTGTTTGTGAGGTTCCCACTAAACCACAAAGTGGTTTATTAAGAAAATGAAAAAAGTGGATTTAGAGGAATATTATTCAAGGTGTTTGAATCATTTTTATTTAAAAATTTAGGTAGTCTTATGTTATTTTTATAAAAGGTATGGGTCTGGTTCGCAACAATGGGATCCATGATGATCGTACTTTAGAAAATTTATTGATTAAAATGAGTTACTTTATAATGGTTATTCATTTTTTTCACCCTTAAAAAATATATTAATAACATAAATAACTTTTTAATGTAATATATAACTGGTATTAATGCCAAGATACTCATTCTTGTCTGAAATGATGTAGATAATATAACATTGTTTATAAAGTTGATTTAAAAACTGAAATAAGAACATGTTATACCAATTAATGACTAAGAGTATAGAGTTATATAATAGAAATAACATATTTTTAGAATATAATTAGAGGGTATAATGGGATTTATGATGATTTAATATGATAAATTAAATGAGAATATTAAAGAATAACATGTTACATTTTTAAAATCACTCTTTCTCACAGAATCCTCCCTCATAATGAAGGATTTAGTCTCCCTATTCAGAACTAGAGGCTAAAAAATGTCAAATAATATTATAGGATAGGAAACATGGTAAGGGATTCATAAAATATTCAAATAAAAAGGGTGATATTAAATGGGAATAGAAGAGATCATTTTATAAGAGAAAATGTCAGACATTTCCTTGAAAAACTTAAGTTGCGTGAATAGTACATATGGAATCACAAGAGAGTAAAGTTATTTAGGTGATTAAATGATGGTGAGAAATTTAGATTTAACTAAAAAATATAAAAAAATAATTTTATAATTATTAAATAAAATATTTGTTATATAAAATTTGAGCCACAACAATTTACTTATTTTTAACCCTCTTAACCATATTTAATTATTTACACTGGTGATTATTTTTTCACTAAATATATATGATGACCCAAGCTACACAATATCATTCTGATAATTTAAAAACTTTACTCCATTTAATCTAATTTAATTTATAATTATCTGAAATTTAAATTTTATATAAAAATATAATATATAGATATAAACTTTATTTGTAGAAAAATGATTTTTTTAATAATTAAGTGTTTTTAATTTTATTTCATATAAATTAATAATTAAATGAATTTTAATCTATTTATATATAAATTGATGAATTATATTACATTAATTATTTAGAATAATAAATTTAATTTATTAACATAATAATTACACAACACTTATAAAAAAAATTCATTGAAAATAACTCTATTACCTATGCTATGGAAACAAAATTTACCTTGATAGCTTATGTTTTTTTATTAAAAATAGAACTTATTACCAAATTCTGGAATTATGATTCTAAATATGAAATTAATTTTATCATTTTTGATTTATAAAATTGATAAATATTAATTTTAATATAAGAACACATAACATATAAAAAATAGTTTTTAGTGAAATATATTTTTATGCACAAAAATGAATTTAATCAAATTTATTAAAGAGTAATAATAATTTTTTCGATATGAAATTATATGTTTATTTATATAAAAACATATGTATTTAAAATAATCTTTTCTTTCAATCATTTTAATTTATTAAATTACATATAGAGAATTTTTTTTGAAAAATAGGTCTTTCTGAAAATGAGTGAATATAAAAAAAATACATTTTATAAAATCTAATACTAAAAATATGAGAAATTTAACTTTAAAATAAAAAACATATAATATATAGTAAAAAAAGGTTTTTATATAAAATATTTCTATTTAAACATGAATACTTAAATTTGTATTCATTATAGTACCTCAATTATATCTTAAATGTAATTGATTTATTTGACTAATAATTCATTGAATTTTATCAACATATTTTACTAATATTATTATTTTTAACGTAATAAATTTAATAAAATACATATTTTATAAAAAAAATCTTTTAAATGAAAATTATTTTTACCAATGAATTAGTATATTTTAATTATTTTAAAAAAATAATTTTGTTTATTTATGTTAAATTATTTATATTAAAATGTGTATTTTTTTACATCTAAATAAAAAATATATTATATATATATAAAGATAATTTCAAACTTGTAAAATGTTTACTAGTATTATTCTACATAGTTATATACTTTTTTCTAATGTATATATAATGACTATATTACCCCCATTACCTCTTATAAATTCCTTTAATTATTACTTATTAAATCACACATCTTATTCCATTAATTTTAATTTAGGATTTTTAATAATGATTTATCCTAGCATGAGGTTTATTTCCAATATAATTTTATAACTACTAAAAGTGATTTCTATGATTGAAGATGGGCTATGGGATTTCCTAGTTGTAAAGATATTATTATTTTCTATCTATTATCCCCTATTAATTTATGCACTTTTAAGTGATTTATTCATCCATGGAATGTAATAGTCCATGGTATGAAATACTTTGTTTCATTTACTTTTTTTAATGTTCCACTTTGAATGACTAAAATATTATTAGATTTTTCATATCATATGTAATTTACTTTCTAATAATGTAATTTATTATAAAATAAGAAAACATATTTATGTATATTTTACATATACTTTTAGGAAAAAAATGTGTCCTAAAACTAAGGGTTTCATATTCACCTAACCTTAATTAAATTCCATCCTTATAATTTTAATTATTTATCATGGGAGAAATAATTAAGGTTATCCATAAGATAGAAAATCTCAAGATATAATTTCTAATGGGATATCAACCTCACTATCTCAGGTAAGATTAAGAAACTCGTATTTTCCCTTATAATTGGAATATCCTCAATATTTAGTCTCTCCTTAAAAATATCATAAAAACATCCCTCATGATTGGGTACTAAGAACAATATAATAGAAGTAATTTATATAGGGATTTTTTAGTCATTCTTTTACCAATATATGATCATTGGATGATTTATGATGATAAAATTGATTTCCCTATTCGGGAAATTAATTTGAACTTTACATAGAGAAAACCAATCCATTCCCAAAATCAAATCAAATTCGACTAAATAGAGAATATTTTTTTTACAAGAATAACATTACCAAAAAATTATATCAAATAAGGGTTATATACTTTGGATGAATTAATTATACCACTAGAAGTTTTCATTAACAATATAATAACTGGTCTAGTGATTTGATGCTCACAGAAAATATTCTAGATATAAAAAAGTGGGTATAACCAAAATAAAATAGAACATTTATATCTCTTGAGTGGATTATGAGTGCACCTTGGAGCACTTAATTTCATTAACTAGCTTTTGTAGTTATGATTACATAAGTCTCCCATTTTACCCTTGGGATAGTAGGTCATTAACATTAATCATCAACACCAACTGTTGGTTTGACATACTAGTTTTCATAGTGTACTTACTCTTTAAAATTGAGGAATTGGAGTGTGGGTGGTGTATTAGGTTGATCATTATTATTATTCATCATATCCCATAAACTTTAATGTGGTTTGTGACCTTCTCTCCCATACTTGAAATATTTACTTATTCATTTGAGGTAATAAAACCATGATTCTTTCCCAAATATTTGACATATAAGAAGGTTATTTTTCTTTACTTTGTGGGTTTCATCATTGGAGTTTCCTCAAAACTATTTTTTTAACTTCTTGTCCCTAAAACAGTGAAAATTATGGGATTCTCCAATCACTATTTATACCTTGATATCATATAAAAAAAGTATTTATAGCAACCAAATTATCATAAAACCAATGTATTTTAGAGATTTTTTTAATCCACTAAATATACTCTAAATTTTCCATTAAGTGTTAATGATTGACTTAAAATGAAATTTTTATTCATCAAAAAAGTGAGAAACCATGAGTTCAACCAAAAAAAGAAATAAAATAGTCATTAAAGGAAAATTTAATCCAACCAGATCTAATATCACTAAATAATTTCCAAGAGATATTGGTTACTTGAGTGTTTGGTTCACCTATTAGAAGATCTTTGAATAGAAAGGCCATCTTGCCCCAGGACTAGATGTACCCCTCAAGGATTATCTGCCCATTATTGAATCCCCCAACTAAAATCTGATCTTTCTTGTTGATCTCGGTATATTCTCCTCATTGAGAGTCACCCTTAATGATATCCTCATCATTTTAGAAGAATCTTCTTCAGTATAATTGAGAGACAAAACATGTTTGACCACTTCTTCTTCCAAGAACATGATCAATTCCAAGGATTTCTCAAGTGCATCATAGTCAACAATGGATTCATTATATTTTTTATTCATCTTAAGTAATTATCTATATATTTAATTGTGAAGAGTTTAAATAAATTATTTATTGAAAAATACCTCCATAAAATCCTCCTATTTCATGTAGTTGGTTTCATCCTTTAACCTCATATTCTTTATCAAAGTCCATTATTGGTCTAATTCTCTTTCAAATTGATTAACAACCAAGATTTAATTTTGTTTTTATAAATATTGAATAACATAAAAAATTATTTCAATCAAAACAATCTATTTATCAATAATTAGTGGATTAGATATTCCACTAAAGGTTAATAGTTATAGATTAATGAAATACTCAATAGCATGATTCCCCTTCTTTGGTGTATTTGGAAGCTCAACATGATTATATTTACTATTCATTACTTGAGATAGAATTTACATAAAGATTATCACTCTATCTCTTGCAACATTTAGTTTCTCATTATAAAAATCACTTCATTTTCCATCACACTCATTGTTCACTCTGTTCCTCCTTGTTCAATACATTGGATTTAACATAAATCGTTAGTGTGAGTGTCATGAAACAATAATCATAGTAAGGAATCATATGATAAGGAAAATCAATCCTAATATGTCTTAAATTTTTTATTCATCATATCAACTATGAAAATTAAGGTTCATCCTATATCACATTTTGATATTCATCAGTTATGATATGTTCTAGCCTCTTGTTGTTCATAAAAAAATCCCTAAAAAAATTTAAACCCTACTCTGATACCAACTGAAGTTCCCTAGACATGGAGTCCCAAATCTAGTGCTAAAATAAAAACATTACATATATTATTTGATAATAAGTGAAATGAACCATGCATAAAAACACATATTTTACATCATCTTAATAATTTAAACATTATGTCCTACAATTTCATACATAATACCAAAATATAAAGGTTTAGTATCTTTGGATATTAGTTGCATATACAACTTACTTTACAACACTATGGGAATTTATCCATTATTACACCCAACTAGACCCCCTTCAACACATGCCATGTGTGATAAATTTCATATCCTGGGGAATAGAAACATTGGGAAGGGGGTGAACTCAGAGGATCAGTAATGGTAATAATAAGGGATAATAATTAAAGATAATAAGTGATAATAAGATTATTATGTGGGGATGAGAGAATAATAAAGGCACAAGGCTATAACAAAAGAGAACCATACACAAAAAACATAGATCATAGATCATGATTTATTGTATAAATCATTTGTGATTACATAATACATGACCAATTAGAGTTTAAAAATGAGATAATAATCATGAAACATAGTATTGGAATAATAATATTATATATACATAAGTAGACTAAATTATAAGATTGGAAAAAATGACCACAAAAATCATGTCCATGGATAATCTTATGAACAAACCTTCCCATAATAATGTCTGTATAAAATATTTTGAACAAAGATATTTTACATCATGTCCCACACAAAATTTTGAATGAATCGATCAAAATTACTTCCAATAAAAAAATTATTAGAATAAATAAATTTATAATAATTTCCACAAACAATCTTGTGAAAAAATCTATCCTCAATCATGTCTATACACAATATTGTGAACTAATATATTTGTAATCATGTCCAAGCACAACAACATTATCTTATGAGATATAAATCTTTACCCAATGCATTGTAGGGATATAATGGACCAAACTGTCTCATATTTATAAACCATTATGTTGAATAATAACATTAAAACATTCACAATTTCTTTATAACAACCCTAAATTTTATAAATTTAGTTCCTTTTTAAATGGATAAATTCCTTATTAAGTAATGTAGTTATAGAAAACACATTCACTAATTTGGTTATTTTGGACCGTTATAAAATATAGGATATTGGATTTAAAAGGTAATTAAGAATATTGAACATTGATAATATAGTCACTATATAGTGATCATTTATATTAGTATATAAAGGGTTATGATAAACTCTAATTAACACAGTATAATGATGTGATGTCGTCAACCATTAGGATTGAACCCTATGAAACCCATTTATCAGAGCTTCTAAGGGATATAGATTCATTGAGATTTTCCCTTAACTAGGACTAATATGAGATTAAATAACTAAATCTTGGGAGAAACCATTTACAGGATAAGTTCAATATTATTGATATCACAACTCAAACAATGTTATCTAATCCACACTAATAAAATACCACCATCTCACAACATACCCTTAGGGTGTACATGGTGTAAAAAGAGGTTATGTATCTTGAAAATATTTGCATAAATTTTTATATTTGATTTTAAAAATAATTATGATTATATTTATCATTTTTTTATTATATAAATGATTATATAATGAGTTTGATGAAAATCATAGTTTGATATTAAGAAATTAAAATTGTATCTTTGGAAAATATATATTTTCAATTAAAACACCTTTATTGATAAATTATCAAAATTTAGAAATAAAGAAATATTCCTGAAATATTATTATTGTTACATAATATTTAACGAAATTTAAATGTTATAATATAATTTGATGAAGTCCAATGAAATTTTTATAAGGTTCAGAAGGTTGTTAGGGTCCCCAAAACGTGTTTTTTCAATTAAAAAATAATTTTTATTTAAAAGTATAATTTATCATATTTATAAAAAACAAAATTGGTAAAATAAATATAAATTTTGAAATTATCATGTTGAAACTATCAAATGGTGAATTTTTCATATTTTTCTGAGCCATTTTAATTTTTAGGTAAAAAATGGTATAAATATACGATGCTTATTAAGACATCATGATAGACCAAAAGTTATGTAATATATACTATAAAAGTAATATATGATAACATATATATTTTTAATTTAAAATAATGTATTTTTTAGATATTTTATTAATTTTATAATCCTTTTATAAATCCTCCAAAACCTATATTGAATTTTAATGTTTTAAAATCAATTTTTTATAAGCATGAATCACATCCACATAACCGATGGTATACTATTAATATGTTTTGTTCTTGGAATAAAATATTTCAATAAACTAATATTTGTTATAAACCATGGTAAGACACCATTGGAATGTTTTTGGTTTTTATTATTTAATTATATAGAGTATAAAACCTAAGTTTAGAAATTAATAAAGAATTATCCTCTCTTTTTCATTAAATACCCATCTAAAATCCCATTCATATTCACTAAAAACCCATTTAATATAAATTTACCCTCAATTTACTTATCAAAATACCTCCCAATGTGTTCCCAATCTCTTATGAAGCTGCTCCCATTGTTTTAGAAGCACCCCCTCAAGGTAAGGAAAATCACTCTTATTTTCCATTGAATTGCCTTCCTTATATTTAGCATTTTCAATCTTAATTTTTTCATGTAGTTATAAAAATCCACTTACTATTTATATTATGTTATAATAATGTGATATAATTTTTTCCCTCTCATTATAACCTTTACGTAATTTGTTATTGTGCTGAAGAAAGGGATTCTCTCGTATTAATTTTTATTCAAGTACTTTATTTATACTATGAATTTTTATCTCTTCTTTTTCATGTTGTAATTTATTTTTACACACACATTTACTAACCTTATGATTACCATGTAATTAGAGACCACCATTCACTCTCATTATTAACTTTATTGAATTTTATGAACACTTATTATGCTGCCGAAATTATCCCATGAATTTCCATGCCAAATTGTTGTGTTGTGAATACCAATCCATGTTTACACTCATGGGAATTCACCTAGATATAACTATACCTAACTGATTATGGAATTCATTTTTTGTAAAAAACCTCATTAATCATGATATTAATAGCTATGAATTACATTATTATTTTTTTATGATCTATGTGACAAAAAAATGAATGTACATGATATGAATGTGATGGGTGGGTACAAAATTATATACCAGTCCAATGCATTGGGTGAGGTTTTTATCTCATGAAATATCATGTATAATGAATGTGAGGTAATCCTAATCACACTATGTTATGATGTCTCATTGGTTATCCTTAACTTAAACTTATGATGTCATATTTTATATTGTTGTCACATTCCTATGTTTCCTTTATGGTATTATATTATATCATGATTCCATTTTCATTTTTATGATTATCACACATTTTATGTCACCTTGATGTGCCTCTTTTCTCACATGTATTAATTTCATCAAGTTATATTTTGATTTTTCCCTAACTAGTATTTATAGATAATAACTTTCTTATGTACATCCCTAGGTTATATCATGTTTTATTAGAAGATAAATGGAATTTGAGGGAATGTTATCAAGTTTTTTTAAAAAATAATTTTATCGATATTCCATGTTAATGTGATATGTATATAACTTCCAAATTACACTAAGAATCTTGATCACCTTGGATTTCATTATGTGTATGTTTTTGTAATAAATTTTTAAATAAGGTATATAAAATATATGGTTTGTTATAGTTGGTATCATAGGAAAGGTCTAGTTATTTTTGGGAATTATGATGAGAAAAAATTAGTGAAAGACTTTGGGATAAGTCTAAACATTGGAAAAAATCCCTAAATTTTGTTAAATTATAGATTAAGTAATTTCCAAGAAACATAATCCATGTTTGGATACTATAATTCGATGTGGATCTAGTACATTTATACTTAGGGGTAATAATTCTGAAAATAGAGCATTGGTTTTTTACCCAATCTTCACCTAGTGCATGAAAAAATGCTTTTCTGAAAACTAGGATTAACACTCCTAGGTGATATGCATTGTAAATTCAAAAGAACTTTATGAACCATTATAAAGGGAAAAAATACATATAAATTTTATGTTATAAAAAATACCATGGTTAACTTAGATTAAAACATATAAATTCATTGGATAAGGAACCTTAAATGTTTATAATTTCCCACTTATATGTTTAATAGTTTAGAAATTCTCATCCCTAATTTTACATTTATTTTACTCAATGGATTTAAATAAAAGGAACCAATTAAACAACCAATGTTATGGGAATTGTGATGACTTCCCAAATGAGATTCCCAACCTAATGGGAGGAGGATTTGAGAACTTAATTACAATAATTACTCAATTAACTCATGTTTTGAAAAAAATAAATCTTAGAGAAAACCACTCTCCCCCTAAGAAATGAAAAGTTTAAATTGGGACCTTTATGCTACAATTTCTTTTGTCTTTCATTATATCTTTTGATCCCTTAATCTTGGAATAATTTATGAACTCCATTTAAAATAACTTGTGTATCCTTAAATGCTTTGTTAAAGTGAAGGTTGATCTGGATATTTATCATATAGAGGGAGAATCTGATCAATGGTGGATTATAAATAAAAATATAAATCATGAGGAGGAGATCAAAGTGATGTGGTGAATAAAATTATAAATTTTTTTGGATAAATATTTTCCTCACACTCTTCTAATGAAAATATAAAGGGAGTTCCTTATCCAATAGAAATACAGTGAAGAATTCATCAGGGCGTATGAGGAGAAATTCAAAAGACTTGCATGATACACATATATCTTTTTCATTGACCCAAAATGTAATTTTAACCACGTTTTCGAGTGGTCTAAATCCGAATATATTAAAATGTTTATCGATTTGATACTTTTATATATATAAAGAAATTGGTTGATGCAGCCTCAAACATGAAATAGAGATCAGTAGAGTTTAAGTGTCTCATGGGTTAGGATATAATAAGTGGAGAATAGATTTTAATTCTTCGAGAGTGATGGAGAAATTTCAATGTGGCAAGAAAGTCCAACATCCCACTTGTAAAAAGTGTGGTAAAAAGCATCATGGTAGTTTCTTGAAGGGGACACTAAAATTCATTATGTGTGGTAAGGAAGGGAACCTAGTTAGAAATTTTTAATGGGAGAAATACACCAATGTGAAGGAAGAAAGGAATAATCCATTCAACCCTTATCCTGGTATCTAATGTTTTAACTTTAAGTAACAATGAAACTATGAATACAAATTCACTAGTCCAAGGGTTTCCAATTTCATCCAATGACATCAACCTCTAAGGCCTATAGACTATGATTGAGATTATTCCATCACAACTAGTGAGTTGGATCCCTTCAATAATGTGCTGACATGTACACTTGTTATCCATTCAGGGATAATTAGCACGCAATTTTATTCAATCTATATGAATTCATTCAAATCATGCATGTTTAGTAGAACTATTCAAACACCAACTAATAACATGTAAGAGGAAGTATATGTAAAAAAATAAAATGGGGAAATTATTCTATCCCAACTATATAACTTCTCAAATGTCTATATTTTATGAATAAACTTCCCAGTAAACCTAGAGATACCCCCTTTAGAAAAATTAAATGAAATTTTGGGTATGGATTGAGTTTCCTTTTATAGACCCAACATCAATTTATAGGAGAATGAAATCACCCTCAATATTAGGAATCACCGTCTAATACTATACAAGTGCAAGGAGTAGAATGAATATTCTTTGGAATCATCATCTAAAGAATGTATATTATTACTTTATAAGAAATATAATCTATCTAAAATGATTAGTACTAAAGAAAATATCATCCTTGATTACATTATTATTTTAATGGAATATGTTAATTTTTTTCTTGATTAATTTACTAGCCTTCTACCAAACTGATAGGTTTAATTAATAATCGAACACATTCTCAAAACATTAACGATATCCAAGACTCCATAATGAAGGATTAATTTTGATCTTAAGTAGACGAAGAATAAACTACAATATAATTTGGATAAAGTGTTTATACACCATAGTGTTTCACCATTTGGTGCACTGGTCCTCTTCATAAAAAAGAATGATGGTTAAATATACCTCTACACTCAATATCTTGAGCTCAACAAAATCATGATAAAGAAAAATTATTCTCTTCAATGAACTGATGAATTCTTTAATCAGCTACACGGAGCCTAGTACTTCTTCAAGGTGGATGTTTAGTCAGGATATTTCCAAGTAATGGTGAAGATGGAGGGTATCCCCAAGACTAATTTTTATAAAATATATAGGAACTATGAGTTTATAGTGATTCCATTTGGACTTAACAATGCTCCAACTATCTTCATACTCGTAATGAATAGAGTCTTTAGAGATTACCTTGAAAAATTTATAGTAGTATTTATAGAAAATATTATTATCTACTCTAAAATCAAGGAGGATAATGAGAATAATTTGGATTTTGTATACACTATGAAAAGAAAATTTATATGAAAATTGAAAAAAATGTGAGTTTTGTATGTTGAAAGTAAGATTCATGGGGTATTTTATCACCAATAAAGGGATATTTTTTATCCTTTAAAGATAGAGGAAATTAAATGATTCTCCCAAAAAAAATTTGTGATGGAGATCTATATTTTCCATCGATTAACTGGGTACTATCATAAATTTGTGAGAAACATATCATTATTTCAAATCCCACTAAACAAGATGAAATGAATGAGAGTGATGTTTTTTTGGACTAATGAATGTGAGGATAGATTTAATGATTTGAAGAAGAGGTAAATAACCATACATATTTAGACATTATCAATATATAGGGAAGGATTTTTCATCTAAAATGATGAGTTTAAAAAGGGTTTGGGTTGTGTACTCATATAATACGGAAAAGTGATAGCTTATGCCCCTTCCAATTAATGATCCATGAGATGAACTACCCAACCCATTATCTAGAATTATCTACAGTGATATTCGTTTGAAATATTTGATTCCATTATATATATGGGAAGAAGTGTGAAATATATATAGATCATAAAATCATCAAGTATACTTTCACACAAAAGGATCTCAATATGAACCAATGAAGGTGGTTCGAGCTGATCAAGGATTATGATTTTTCAACCCATTACCATCCTAGGATGGTGAAAAGGTGGTGGATTCTCTATGTAGAAAATATTCCACAACCATATAAATGATAATGATTAAAAAGGATCTGTATTCTTCAATATGAAAAGGATGTACATGGGAGTCATATAAGGAAATTCTTCTTATGCTGCTTAAATAACTGCTTAACAATCCATTCTTGGGAGGTTTTAGGGGGTCGAAGAAGACAATGAGGAGCTATTAAGAGTGGTAAAATTATTTTTCAGATCATATTTTCTGAGTATGGAGTCATATGTTTTGGAACATAGATATTTGTCCCATTAAAAGTATAACAACAAATGGATATTTTAGATTATGTGAAAATCACATTATTCACTATTCCTCAAGGAAGTGCTCAGATGTATAGAGATCTAAATTTAAAAAACTTGTGGGATAATATAAATAGAGAGATATTATAATTTGGATGCCAATGCTTGGTATGAAAATAACCCAAATCTGGATGATATAAGTCTAAGGATAAGTTATAATCATTTCCCATACTAGTATAGAAATGGGATATACATATATATATATAACCATGTATTTCATCATAGGAATCCTTATGAAATCTAAAGGAAATAACACCATCTGGGTGGTAGTCGATCATATTACAATGTTAGCGCATTTCATTACTATCATGGAATATTTATTTCTTGAACAACTCAGCAAGATATATAAAAGATAAGTTTTATGACTATAATTACTACCACTATCTTTTGTATCTGATTGAGATTGGAGGTTTACAACGAGGTTTTAGAGAATCCTTCAGTAAGCGTTGGATATATTGCTTGGCTCTAGTATTTTGTATTACTATTATATATATGGTCGGTCTGATAGAACCATTCACACTCTATAGGAAATTTTGAGATCATGTTCAATGGATTTTCAAGGATTTTAAGATCAACACCATCCCCTAGTGGATTTATCATATTATAACATCTTCCCTTCTAACAATTTAATGGAACATTTTTTGGCTCTGTATGGGAAGAGGTGTAAAACTCCAACATGTAGGGATAAAGTTAGAGAGAAAATGCCTATGAGGTATAATCATATCTAAGAGATGGTAGAGAATGTTCAAACCATTCAATTTCATATACAATCCATACAAAGTTGAAATAAAAGTTATACAGAAAATTGTCAATGAGAATTAGAGTTTGAGATTAGAGATATGGCGTTCCTTCATATATCACCATGGAAGAATTTGATGATGTTTGGGAAGAAGTTAAAACTTATTCCAAGATACATTTCCCCCTTTTCGATCCTTGATTGCATCATATCTTTGGCCTATTATCTATCACTCCTACCTAACCTATCTGAAGCACGTGATTTGTGCCATGTATCACTATTGAGGAAGTATAGACCAGACCCCTAATATGTATTGAATATCGTGGTGATACCCATATATAATAATCTTTAATATAAGGAGCATCTGGTGAAGTTCATATATTATAGGGAGAATTTTCTATTAAATAAGACAATTCACTTGGTTAAAAAACTATGGTGGAACCTCAATTTTGAGGAAACAACTTAGGAATTGAAATATGCAATGAAATAGAAGTACCCTAATATATTTTAGTGTATGAAATAAAATTTCAAGGGTGAAATTTATGAAGGGTTATGAATGTAAAAACCAAAATTTTATAAATGAAATTCTCTTTTGAATGCATATATTCTTTATTCAGTAATGTGGTTATAGAAATCAAATGCACTACTTTGGTTATGATGTACCATTATAAAAAATATCTTGTCATATTTAAAAGGCTGTTATGAATATTAAAAATTGATAATATAGTTTTTGTCGAGTGACTGCTAAGATTAGTATATTAAAGGTTATGATAAAGTCTAATTTACACATATGGAAGAAGTTATGAACTCAACCAATCGAATCGTACCCTGTGAAGCCCATTTATCGATGCTTCTGAGGGGGAAGGCATTTTTGGGATTCTCCCTTTTCCAATCCCAAGATGAGGTTCAACAAATAAAGATTGGTAAAAACCATTTATGGTATAATTTTAGGATTATCAAGATCACAACCCAACCCATGTTTTCCGAACCTCCATAATAAAGTTCTATAATCAAACACCTTACCCTTAGGGCACACACTTGTGTAATAAGGGATTATGTATCTAGATCATAGTATTATGATTTTTTTATTATATTATAAATAATATAATGACCATATTTATCCATTTTTTATTAATTTATAAATTATTATATAATGAGTTAGATAAAAAAATTATTTTGACACAGAGAAATAAAAAAATATTTGATAAATATATATTCTAAATTAAAACAACCATTTTGATATATTCACAAATTTTTTAAATAAATTTATTTCCATTAAATATTATTATTATAAAATAATATTTATTTTAAATAAATAAGATAAAATAATTTAATTAAGTTCAATAAATTTTTTATAAAGGTCGTAATTTTTTTAGCATCGTAAAAACTAGTATTTTACAGTAAATAATGATTTAATTTAAAAGTGTAAATTCTAAAATTTAGAGACATAATTTTTAAAAATAAATTTTATTTTCGAAATAATCACATTGAAATTATATAATGGGGAATTTTTTATAATTTTTTCAGACATTCAAATTTTTGGGTAGAAAAATAGAAAATGATATACATATACGCTGTGTTTTATAAAATCATAATATCCCAAAATTGTTGTAATAAGTTATATAAACGGTATAAATGAAGAAATAAATATTTCCCATATAAAATAGTTACTTTTTGAAGTTATTTTACTAATTTTATAAATATTTAATGAAACCTACAAAACATATATTTTATTTTATGATCTTAAGATAAATTGTTTATGAGCATGACTTACATCCACATAAAAAATGGTATTATTTTAATATTTTCAGCTCTTGGACTTATATAATATTAATAACCAATACCCTTTGACAGTAAACATGGGAAAAACCTTGATAATTTTTTTGGTTTTGATTATTTTATTATATATAGTCCAAAGCATAAGCTTAGAAATTAATAATGTATTCCCCTCTCTTCTGCTAAAAATGCATACCCAACCTCCCACTAAAATTCACAAAAAAAAATTAATCACAAATTTACAACCCCTCTCAAAATCCCTTCAAATTTGTTCCCAAAATATTAATATTATCCTCTCAAGATTTTAGAAGCAACCTCTTATGGTAAGGGACCACTCTATCTCCTTTTCTATTAAAGCACCTTAATTGTATTTAACCATTTGAATCTTAATTTATTATGTTTTAATTTCTTTATAAATATTTATTTTCTATCAAATTTATTTTATAAGAATGATATATCATTTATCCCATCTTGTTACAAAATTTACCTAATTATTTACTATGTTGAAGTAAGGTATTCCCTCATCTTCATTTTTATTCAAGTACTTCATTTATACTAATCCTTTTATTTCCAATTGTTCTTATTATAATGTGTTTTTACACATCTAGTTACCAACATTATGGTTACCAAATAATTAAATTCCACCTTTCACTCTCATTAAATCATTCCTTGAACCTTTATGTACACATATTATCTTCTCAACATTATCCCATTATATTCCATGCCATAATTGTGGGTTGTGAATACCCATCCCCATTTCCACTCAAGGGTATTCACATAGTTGTAACTATCATTAATTGATTTTATAATTACATTTATGTTACCCAAACTTTTAATGATACAATTAAAATTTATATAAGACATTCTTATGTTCGTATGATCAACATAGAACACAGATGCATGTACATGATTTGAATGTTATGGGTGGGAGCAGAATTATATAGCCCTCTAATGAATTGGGTAATGTTTTTATCTAATGAGATACCATGTATGGTTCATAGGAGGTTTTAAAAAAACACTATATTATGATGTCTTTAATGTTTTCCTTGACTTATGATTATTTCATGTTTTATGTTTTTTCAAAATTCCTATATTTTTTTGATGTTATCATATTATATCAAGCTTCAATATTCATTCTTATGATTATCAACCCTTTTATACCACCATTATATTCATATTGGATCACATATATTACTTTTATAATGTTATTTTTTTATTCCCTTACTAGTTTTTATATCTTACTCCTTTCTTATGTATGTCCTCAGGTTATCTTTTGCGGTATTAGAAGATCAATGGAATTTAAGGGCATGTGATAGTATTTCTAAATAATGTCTTTGTATATCAGTTTCAAGTTAATTTTCTATGTATCTAATTTCCTAAATAAACTAGTCCCATCAATATTATAGGAGTTATTATGTGTATCATTATGTAATAAATCATGAAATAATGTATATAAAAGATATTGGTTGTCATATTAATCATAACTTAATTAACCCCTGATATATAAATAAGATCAAAAATGATTTCCTCAATACATGATCGTAAGAAATTCAAGGAATTAATGAAGATTATATCATTAGATAATTTCCCTAATTAATCATAAGAATAATTTA
The DNA here is from genome assembly GCA_963277665.1 of Viscum album. NCBI lineage: Eukaryota > Viridiplantae > Streptophyta > Magnoliopsida > Santalales > Viscaceae > Viscum > Viscum album. The sequence goes on from OY728136.1 coordinate 307,468,195, forward strand.
GTGATATTTTAATAAAATATAAACCCTTTATTAAAGCATTACAAAATTACAATGAAAAAAAGAAATCCCATTTAAAATGTTAGTAACAATTATTTTAGAGGGAAGGTATTTTATAAATAAACATTAATAAGAATTAATTTATAAAATAATGAAATATTAGGGAGGAATACTTTTAAATAAAAAATATATAATGGTGGGAAAATATTCTCACATGGAAAGTGTTAAAAGAGATTCTTTTTACACTATTCATAAGAGGGTAAGGTAAATAGAAATATACTATATAGAAAATATTAAAAATAGTTATTTAAAGCATTGTTAAAAAATAAAATATAGTAGAAAATGATATGAATAAGTAACTTGAGAATTAAAAAAACAACCATAAAACAATATAATGAATATTGGCATAGAGGAAAAATATTCTCTACCGAAAAGAAGAGGGAAGGTCGAACCCTCTTATAACAAAACTTTCAATTGAATTGTGAACCAAATAGAGGTTAAATGTTATGAAAACATGAAAAACCTAAAAATAACAAGATCTTAATAATAATAATATATATATATATATATTAAAGATAATTTTCATATAATTTCTCCAGTTAGAAATTCATTTGTAAACAATCTCAACTAGAAAATAAGATTAGAAAGAAACTCTTAAGGATTCGATAACTTTTGAATAAACAAACCTTGAAAGATAAATCCTTATAGAGATTTGTAAATTCATGAAAATTCTGATGAAGAAAATACATTTTTATGTATATACACTGAAAGAAGAAGTTGAGTGGTGAATATGGAACATATCTCAATGAGGGGAGAATTGTGACAATAAACCCTAACCTTTACTCCCAAATTCCATGAAATCGCTTATTATATAACAAAAATTATCATTTTAATAACCTATCTTATAAAATTATTTATATATTTTACCTTTTAGACACTTTATTTATAATAATTAATTACACTTATATTAGTTAGTTATTCATTAATTTCTTTATTACGTGTTGGTAATATTTGTTGTTTCATAAAATTTTCATAATGACGATGTCAGTCCTCATTATTTGATATCATGTTCATCATTATGAAATTATTAAAGGTATTATAATAATTTTTAATCAATTATTTAATCATATAAATGTTCATTTGATTCTTGGTATGTGTATCATTCTCAATAAAGCAATATGTGAGGATCATGTTTTGATAAATATATTGATTACAATGAGTTACTTTATAATGATTGTTCTTTTTTGTTCCTCAATTACATAAAAATAATAATAACATAAGTTAATATTTAAATCTTATATTAATAGTATTAACTTTATGATACTCATTCTTGTCTAAAAAGGTGAAGAGAGTATAACATTGTTCATGTTGTCGGCGGATCTAACATAAACAAGAACATGTTATTCTAATGAATGAGAAAGAGTATAGAGTTATATAATAATAATATAATTTTATCATAATCATAATGATGTTATTATAACATATTTAATCCGGGGAATATTATTCATAATTATTTTAGATGATAAATTAAATGAAATGAATGAATAATAACTCATTACTTTGATGTAATCGCTCATTCACACAGCATGCTCCCTCGAAATGAAGGAAAAATGATTCCTTCTTGGAAAAAAGGCTTCATAATGTCGAATAAAATTTTATTAGAGGAAAAATGAGTAGGTATTCAAGATATATTATCATAAAAATAGTTGTATGGAATGGGAATATGGGAGATACTTTTATATGTGAAAATGAGGGATATTTCCTAGAAAACATATGTTAGGAGAAGGGTAAAGATGAAATCACATTGATAGTTTAGTAAAATGGGTGAGGAAGTTTGTTTTGGAAAATTTAGGTTTGAACCCCACATATAACATTAAAATTTTATAATGTATAAATATCACATTAATCAAACCAAAATTTTAGCTTTTTTAATTTACCTCTTTTAAAAAAATATCCTATTTAATTATTTACCATGGTTATTATTTTTTTCTAAAATATAAGATGAACCACATTATAAAATATAGATATGATAATTTAAAAAACTTTTTTCATTTAATATATTTCAATTTCTAAATATGTTAAATTCAACTTTTAAACTAAAATATAAAATATATATAAAAATAGTTTTTGCTGAAAAATTTGCTTTTAGGCATTAAGGGTTCTTAATTTTATCTCATATAAATTTATAATTAAATGAGTGCTAATAAATTTTGTTATGAATAAAATTAGTATATTAGATTCATCATTTAAAAATTATCAATTTCAAATATTAACATAAAATTTATATAATACTAAAATTAATTCTTTGAAAATAACCATGGGCCTTCAGGCTATGTAATGGGTCACCCTCTACCCAGTCTAAAGAGGCCTTTGATTTAATAATAAATCAAGGCTTTGGACCCATCCTTTAAAAAAACTATGGTAACTAAAATTTACCTCGGTAACTTATATTTTTGTCTAAAAATTAAATTAAATTTATTACCAAATTTTTAAATACTGATTATAAATATAAAATCCACATTATTTTATATTATTTAAAAAATTATAAAAAATAAATTTAATATAAGAAACTCTAATATATAAAAACCAATTTTTTGGGAAAAATATTTTTAAGTAGAAAAATGAATTTTATTATTATTTATTACAAACTAAAAATTAGTGAATGGATGTTAATATAGTTTATTTATATATATAAACAAGATATATCATTAAAATTATTAGTTAATAATGATCTTTTTAATTTATTAAATTAAATATAGAAAAATAAATATATAAGAAATAAGTTTTTTTAAAATTGAATAATTATTACTGACTAATTAAAAATAAATGAATGATGTTTAACATAATAAAATACATTTTATTATAATCAATACTCCAATTATGATAAATACTTATTTTAGTTAAAAGTATATAAAATTTGATAAAAATTTGTAGAAAATGTTTTTCTTTATCCATGAACAATTAAAATATTATTCTTTATAGATCTTATATTTTTTATTTGGTATTATTAATTTAACTTACTAATCATTAATTTGATTTTATAAATATTTTTTTATATTACTCTTTTAAAAGTAAGAAATTTAACAAAAATCATATCTCAAAAAAATTCTTAAAATAAACATTGTTTCACAAATAAATTATTATCCTTTAATTATATTAAAGAATAATTTTTTTTAGTTTAAATTAGTTATATATAATGAAAATGTATTTTTTGACATGAACATATACATTATGTATATTAATCATATACCAATAATTCCAAACTGGTAACATGTTTAGTGATATTATGCCCAACAGCTATATAACCGTTTATAATGGCTATATAACATCTATATTTCCCTCATTACCATATATAAATTAATTCCTTTATTACTTGTTAAATCAAACTTATCATTCCTTTAATTTTAATCCATGGGTTTTCAAAATTATATCTCCAGTTATGATGTTTTTTTGTTATTTTAGGTTTAGTTTCACTAAAAGTGATTCTTAAGAGTGAATATGGTCTATAGGATTTCATGATTTTAATCATATTATTCCTTAATATTTATAGTCCTGTATTAATTTATGCACTTTTAGGAGATTTAGTAAACCATCGTATATAATAATCCATGGTATGTAATACATAGTTTCATGTTTTTTTGTAATATTGTACTATGAATGAATAAAGTCTTTTTAGTTGGATTAATATCATATATGAATTAATTTTTACTAATGTTTATGTCTTATTATTGAATAGAATAAAAATATGAATGATATACATATAGTTTAACGAATTAAATGTGTCCTAAAAAGTGGGTTGTTATAGTTTGAGTGTGAACTCAGTATTCTAACACTAGAGGTGTCCCTATATAATATCCATATGTATAGGAGTGTATGAAAATTGAAATAAATAAAAACCAAAACACTTCACTTAGCCATGTCTCTTCATGATCGACCAACGACTATTGAGACTTTACCAACTTCAGTTAGTGTCAAAGAGGAACAATGTTCCCAAAACTTATCATTTTTGAACTTCACTTGGCCTTCCAACTAATTTCATGTCCCACAACACCACACACCAACCCAAAACTAAAATAACCAACCTGATTCAACTATGATTCCCTAAAAACATTTCTATAACCATATAACAAGTTCCTATATCTCTCAAAACTATTAACAACCACTAGTTCAACATCCAGATAAAACACAATGCTTGGAAATACCCATACTTTAACAAGGAATGATCATTGGACCCAAGATATCTCACATATGTGGAAATCATCCAAATTCTTCCCAGTTATCCTAATCACCTCCGAGATCCTTTGGTCACCTATAATATATCCCTTATCTAAATTAATGTTCAACACCATGACCCCTAAGATGCTCAATCTATGTAAGATATTTCTAACAACTAATGGTTAAATGAATTTCATGGAACTTGTACCTTATTCACACAACTATAATCGATTCAGCCCCCACGGTGACCAATAATCACTAACAACCTAGTTCATGACCTGATGAACCTCCACCTCTAACCATGAAAAAGTTCAACACCATCTGTATCCCACTAGCGAACCACATCACCCCATTCTCATAAATATCACCATCCACAATCTCATAGGTAACACCCAAAACATTCATAAGGTACTACATCGAAAATTAAATCCCATGGAACATCTTAAAATACATGAATCATCATGCCCATCCATCCTTAATACCACATAACCAAACAATACAAATCATACCAATACTATTGAATCCCATATCTTTTATATATCTTATTTCATGATTTATTATATAAAGATACACATAATAAAATCCCATAATATTAGGAGGATTGGTGAATTTGGAAAATAAGGTACATAACCCAATAATATAAATTAGAGATACAATGAAATTATTTAAAATTCTTTAACATGATCTTAAAATTACACCTCTCTTCTAAAACTATGTGAGATAACATGGGGATGTTCATATGAAATGGGTGAACTATAAACCCCATTAAAGGAATAATCAACGAATAACATGTTGAAACTAGTAAATGTGAGTTAAGAGGAAAATACCGGTGACATAAAAGGGTGATAATAAAAAACCTGTACATCAAAGTATGAATAAGAAGATAACATCAAAGAAATATATGAATATGGAGACAACATAGAACATGACATCATAAGCATAATTAAAGGATAACCATCATGAAATCATATAATCTTGTGATTGTGATAACCTCCAATTCAACATACATGATATCTCATGATATAAAAACATTACCCAATGAATTAGAGGGTTGTATAATTCCAAGGCCACCTTCCACATTCGTATCATTTACATGAATTTTTGTTCAATATAGATCATATACAAAATAATTTATTTGGTCACTTTTAATAACATGATTAAGGAGTGTGAGTTATATACATGAGAGTCCAAAATATAGAAAGAATATGTACATCTAGTAGAATACCCTTGATTAGAAATGGGTATGGGTATTCACAACCTAAAAGTTTGGCATGGAAAATCACGAGATAATTTGGGTAGTGTAATTAGTGAAAATAAAGGTTCAATGGGATTTAATAAAAGTAGATGGTGGTATCTAATTACATTGGAATCATAAGGATAGTAAATGGATGTGTAAAAACATATTAATATAATAAAATTTGGAAATTAAAAAGGCTTAGTATACAGAAAATACTTGAAATAAAAAAGGAAGAGGACTAGATCCCTTTCTTTGAGAGGATGCTTCTAAAAGACAGGGATGAGCTTCTTAATGTAAATTCCCAGTCACGATAATTGTATCAATGAAAGGGGGAGGGGGTGAATCAATGATATCTTTTTATTTTAATGTTCCTTTCTTATGAAACAACCTTTACCTCCTATTAAATACTACCTTCCCTACTGAAAAAAATTCAAACACACATTCACATGAATAGAAGAAATTATAAGGATCACTATTCAATAAGAATGTCTACATACATGGTATGGTTTGGAAATGATCCAATACTACATAATCCACTAGAAAAAAAATACATTTTGTGTGGAATAAAATGAGTAGGATATGCCCCTTCACTCATGTAGTACTATGTAAACAATCCAATAGTGTGTATGCTTGATCTATCACAAATGATGTAATATAAGGTTTATTGTATCAAAACTTGTTACTATGATTATTTATAAACTCTCACAAATGTAAAACTATATTCAATTCCTCACTCTTTTTCCAAAATTTGATAAGAACTTCCTCATCTTTGTAATAAAACTCAATCTGTTTTCTCAGTCCAATTATCCCAGCCTGATTTCCTAATATGAAGATGTATAACTCTATCAAAATATGGGCGAGACAATTCTAAACACTTTATTCCTTATTCCAAAGAACCCAATACAATAATACTAGTCTAATTATCTATCTTGATATGATGATCATCTAAATACAATGACAAGATGAATACAATAATTTGCTGAATACGTTGGAATCTTGTATCTTATCCTTTCACTTATGTCCATCACGAATTCTTCAAGAAAAAAAATTCAGAAACTTATTACCCCTAGAATATTTGATATTATATATCATACTTTTATGAACATTTTATCCTTCATAAAGTATAATATACTTTATCCTTTTATACTCACCCCAAAAATGGTTTGGGCAAGATTCTGAAATTGTTTCCCACTCTACCAAATTTTCCAAATTTGAATGTTTCCTTGAAATTAAAATATATTTATGACTTTTTAAATGCTTCTATACTCTATCGACCCTTCTATAATCTTAGAACAACTTCAGTTATTCTTTATACTTTCTTTATAAACATCAGTTTAGATCTAATTCTCCATTCTGATTTTCTCAGTACGATTTATTCATTACGATGCTCCTTAACAAATGTATGTATGAATAAATAGAAAACTTAAATCTTCTTAGAAAACATCAGTCTAATTTCAATTATCCATTGTCATTACGATATGCATTATTATGATGAACAAAACTATAAAACAATAGTTTCCTAACTATTTTTTTCTGCACTAAACAAACATAATCTCTTTTGAATTTCAAGAACCCCCTTTGACAACTCATCCAACCATATCTAAGTTATAATTTTATTCTTCTTTCCTCCATACCAATGATTGGTGGTGGCTTCACCTATAGTCTTCATCAATATGATGGCTCTTAGCCTATTTTTCATCCAAAAATTATTTTCCTCTTTATTGGTTTCAAACAATTCTACCTCTAATGAATACAATGATATACTGAATCTGATGAACTAATATTAGTGGATTATTATTTTTTTAATATGAGACTGATGATATTTCCAAAACTAACTTCTTTCTCTTTTATGATTACAATTCCCATAAACATCGTTCTTTAAATAGTCATATATTTTGGCTTTTGTTCTAACTAAAAGCCATCACCTTTGGCCTCTCATACTTTCTACAAACCTTCCCAGTCTTCAAATATTTATGAACATGATGAAATCATTATAATGACTAGAAATATTTGGCTTAACCGATATTCTTCTTTAAACCTTCAGTATGTATGATTAATTCCATCATGAATTTGAATATATTTAAGATCAGATTCAACAGTGTTTGACTTACAATGTAATGTATTGTGACTTCCCAATCAACACGTTTCTTTATTTCTCAACCTGAATATGATTGATATAATTACAATGATACTGAATATGATCTAAAACACCTTTTATCCCCCTTTATTTTCTTAAACTGGCATCATAAGTTTCACAAAATAATTATGATTTATCAAAACTATGAGATCAAGAAAGAATAATCACATTTACATCAGATCCATGATGAATCTGATTATCCTTCTCATTACAACCAGACCTCTTGTTTTGGACTCAGAGTGATTCTAATAATTGTTTTCTTTCTTCCATCTATATTATCCTCAATCCTACGGACCTTTTCAATCATTATGAGTCTAATTTTATAAATACGATGGTTAATTCAATTTTCACCAAATATAAGGTGAGGTTATTTCTTTTCTTATTAAACATCCTTGACAACAAAATACAATACCTGAATACGATTATCATACTTTTCAACTTGTTCCTAAAAATATCCCCCTTTGAATTTTTTTTCAACCAAGGTTCATAAATCTTTAAACTTTCTATCCTCAAGCTATGGATTACTTATAAAAAATTCAAATCCTATGTGTGCAAACTCATTACTGGGAACACGAATTATTGAAAACAAAGATAAGATGTCCAAAAATAGCGATTCTCAAATCCTTTTCTACTTTTATACCCCATATTTCATCACTTATTCTACATCCCAAGAATAAAAAAAATTTCTTCCTAAAACCACTCCAGAAAAAAGTTAAAATAGTTCTCACACTTACAATGATGAATTCAAAGCTTACCCACGACTCCCCTTTTTACATGATTCCATAGAGAGAGATTTATGAAAAAATTATCCACCATGACAAAACAATCCAAGGGTAAGATGAGAGAGGGGGAAAATCACATACCTAAAACTTGATCATAAAGTGGTTGGATTCCCTCAGTTTTGAAAAAACTTCCTTCGGTAAAGTTTTTTTGAAAACATCAACAACTTTTTCCATTATAGGAGTGCATTAAAAAATGAACTCATTTATCTCCATATGATATTTGATGAAATTATATTTTATATAAATATGTTTTTAATTAGAATATTGTATCGGATTTCTGGTAAGGTTGATTGTGATTTTATTATCACAAATCAAGAGCAAGGTTAACTTCACATCAACATGTAAGTCATGTAACTATGTCTTCATCCACATAAGTTGGTTAGCATCTTGGGTGGAATAAGAATACTTAGATCCATCTATGATAAGATTTACTAAATTATACTTCTTTGTATTCCAACAAACACAACTTTTCCCCATAATGAATAATCCAAAAGATGTAGATCTTCTATCATCAATATTTCTTGTCCAATCAGCATCTAAATACTCAAAAAAAATATTTTTTGAACTATCATACATAATTCTAATTTTTTGAGCCTTTTATATATCTCTTATATTTTTTTCAAGCCCTTAAATGTGATTATTTTTGAGAACTCTAAAATATTTCACATAAGGTGACAACATAAACAATGTCGTTTCTTGAAGCATTCAAATATAACAATCTGCCAATAAGCTTAAAAAATTCTTTATAATCATCTTTCTTTCATTATCCATATTTACTCAACTTTGTTCCCACTAATATTGGTCTGGAAAATGGTTTTGAATTCTCTATGATAAACTTATTAAGAATTCCCTTAGCATACTTTTCTTAAGAGAGAAAAATATGTTTCTTCTTTTTTAAAATTTGTAACCCAAGAAAGTATTTTATTTCTCCCAGCATGGGAATTTAAAAAAAATCGTCTCTTTAGGAAACTATTCACAACATTATTCATTATTCCTAGAAAACAAATTTCATCAACATAAACAATTATGAAGAGGGAAAACTCTTAACTTTCCTTAATATAAATATTGTTATCAACTATTCCTTTCATAAAACTAATCTTTATAAAGAAAGTATCTAAATTTCAATACCATTCCCCCAGAGCTTGTTTTATCCCATCAATGGATTTCTTCAACTTACACAAATAAATTTTATCTTTCCCAACATCAAATAAATATGGGTTTTCAATGTAAACTTCCTCATCAAGATCACCATTCATAAATAAAGACTTTACATCCATTTGAAAATTTTGTATCTTTATTATGGAACAATAACAAGAAAGATTCTGATAGTTTCTATTATTTCCACAGGAGAAAAGGTTTCATCAAAATCAATACCATCAATTTTAGAATACCATTTGCAAACAAGCCTTTCCTTGTTCCTTATAAATACACCTTCTTCATTCATCTTGTTTCAGAAAACCCACTTTAAACCAATAACTTTTTTTTTATCAGGATTAGGTATGAGTTCTCATGTATAAATCCTATTGATATGATCAAGCTCTTCATTCATGGCCTGAACACATTCCTGATACTCAAATGCTTCATCAATATCTTTCGGTTCACTTTTGAATATAAAGAAGTATGTTTAATGGAATTCAATGTTCTTATTGTTTGAACTTTTTGTTGTTGATCACCAATAATGTTATGAGATTCTACTTGCTTCCTTAAACTAGGATGATATTTTTGAGTATATTTCTCATATTTGAAAATAGGTGGGTCTGATTTTTATTCTTTAGTAGGATTAAAATTTTTTATATCCTTATTAGAATTATTAAGAAAATTTTTCCTCTCCTCTCAACTTGCTTATTTGTATGACTTTATTTATCATCCTCAGTATTTTCAATAAATTTCACATCATAAGAATAAAACATTATTTCTATTTATTTATTGAAATATCTATATCCTCTTTCTTCCGAAGCATAGCTAAGAAAAACTCTATTTTAACCTTTTTTTATCAAACTTTCCCAAGTTTCCACCTTTATTATTTATAAAACATGGAATCCCAAATATTATTATGTGTTTCAAAAATATGTTTTTTCCATAAAATAATTTAAATGGAGTCCTATAAGATATTTTCCATTAGAAACATAGGTTTTTAATGTATATAGAAGCACTCATGGATTTCCATCAATAGTAATGATAAAGACCATGTTCATGTAACATAGTTCTCGCTATTTCCCCCAAACATCTATTCTTTCTTTCAGAAACCCCATTGTGTTGAGGAGTATATAAGGAACTATAATTAGGAATAATTACATAATTCTCAAGATAAATTAATTATTATTTTCTATATTCACCACCATTGTTAGTTATCAAATTCTTTGTTGAATACTAACATTCTTTCTAATCATTCCGCTTGAAAAATTTAAACATTTTTAGAGTATCTAATTAATGTTTCATATACATGAAACATGTAATGTGAGTAAAGTAATCAATTAAAGTGATGAAATACTTATCTATATTCATTTTTTTTTCATTGGACAACAGATATTAGAATGTATAAGTACCAGGGGTTTTGAAAGAATATCAATATTCTTATGCACTTAGTTTTTAATTTTTTCCTTTCTCGAAAATATTGCAACACCAATATATTATTATTGGAAAATTATGAATGTCACAAACATTTTTTCTTTTAGATAACTTTACCATGTTTCTTTAAAATATGTGTCCCACCCTTTTATTCCAAAATAGATTCTATTCCACCACACTCAATTTACATGAGTTTTGGATCTCACCACCTTGAAATGACTTTAACTTTGTGCATTGGATTCTTGTAACTATCTTTCCATCCTTCTAATTTTTCACAAAAAAATCCATCTTTCCTGAAAGTAAATTTTTTACCCTTATCCCATAATTTTGAAACACTCAACATGTTATGTTTCATCCTATCAACATATAAAGTTATCTTGGATTGTAATTTTTATTCTCTAATGATAACTAATCCGACACCTTTGATTCATAGTGATTCATCATGGATGAATGTCTCAATTTGTTATTTTGTAATATTTTTCATTATTCAACAATATAAAATATCTTAATATGAGAAGAACACCCACTATAAAGAATCCATAGTCCTTCTCCTTTTATAGATTTCAAATTGATTTCAATAATAAGAGCCTTTTCTTCTCCATTTTCTTTATTTATCTCAGGATTCTGAGAATTGTTAAGAAACTTTTGTTGTGTTGGTAAAAAAAACAAGACAACCATTTTCAAGATTTCCAGGTTTTTCACACCTTTCAAAAATATTTTCCTAGGGTTGGAACCTATTTTCAAATTTTACTCAAACCTTATCATGTTTCTTTAAAACAACCTTCTCAGACTTCTTCCTTTGAGGTGATTGAATCCCCCTCAAAATTTCCCTTCTTTAATTTGTGGGATAGTAATAATGTTATTGGTTAAACCAAAACATATTATTTTTATGCCCAAATACACCACAATACTAGGAGTAGAAAAAGATATTATATTTTCCTCTAAAACTTTCATATTGACCGAACTTGTGGACATGTTTCTCTATAACTTTCTTATCTTTTTTATCTGAGGCACTAACCTTTATATTATAAATAAGATTATTCTTTTTTATCTTGGTTTTCTTTTCAGATTTCTCAGACATAGAAGTATTAGAAAAAATTTTGAATTCAAAATGTTTAGAAAATTGTTTGGACTCGGGGTTTCTAGATACCTCTAAATCATACACTTTGTTAATCTTAGACACACATATAAATTTATAAACTTTCTTATTTTCAAAAAAAAATCGTCTTTCTTCTCACCCTTTTAAGGTAACTTTTTTTATTCTTATTAGGTTTTCCCTTACAATAACTTTAACAAACATTAGAGATAGAGTTTTTTTGAAAGTTTATTTCTCATTTCATCTTTAGATAATTTTTTGGGACAAGTTCTAACTCTTATACTTTTTCCTTCATCTTTACTTACAGATGCTAATTATGATTCTTTTATTCCTCAATATATTTCTTTAAATCATCAATTTTCACCGGTATCTTATTCTTCTCTTCTGGAAAAAATTATTGATATTTTGGTTAGGTACATTCATCTTATAAGTACTTGTTTTTTTTCAAGTTTTATAATCCTTCTTAGACATTAACTCTTCTTTCAAAGGAATTTCAATTTGAGTTTCTTTTTAATCAAAAATATTGTTTATGAGTTCTCCATGATTCAGTGTTGTGACAAAAGTACTCTCGCCAACATGCTCAATATAATTTTTGGATTCATATTCACTATATTCTCCTTCTTTATCTTTAGAAAATAATCTTCTTCCTTTAGATTTGAAAATTTTCCATCTTTCCTTGTGGAATACGATTTTCATTTGTCACCCTCTTTATTCCGAAACCTTCTTGGCCTTCATTATTCATCATCAATATCTTCTTATTTCTTTATTCATGGACAATTGGCCACAAAGTTACCAAAATTTTTACATGCAAAACATTTCAAAGGAAGTTTTCTTTTGTATTTACGTGTACCACTTCTCACATTTCTAGAAAACAAGGATAAAATTTCATCAAGATTTTTACATACCTCATTCTCGAAGTTAGAATCACCAACTTTTTCTTCAATAAGAATATTATTTGACTTTTATTTCTTTATATCCATGAAATAAATTTCTCTAGAATCTTTTTTTTCACTTTTCATATCTTTATCCCTTCTCATTGCATAAGTGATGAGAGTTCTATGTAAATCATCCAAAGATAATATATCATGGTCTCTATATTACAAAGAAGAATCTTTAGTATCAAACCTATCAATAATAATTATTATGATCTTATAAACAACGATAAAATCCTCCAAATTTTCACCAAGGAATATGAGGGTGCTAAAAATATCATTTACCCTAGTAAATAAGTCCCTAATAGATTCATACTCACCCATCTTCAAATATTCATACTTCAGCCTCTAGATTTGTAATTTTTCTTTTTTTACTTTTGCATTTCCCTCATATATGTTTTTCATATTATCCCAACCATTAGATATGGAAACCCCTTCCACTCTTAAGAATTCACTTTTATAAAGTGATGATAATAAAAAATTCTTAACCCTTCTATAATTCTCAAGATTCTTCTTATTAATAGATTTAAGAAAAAACTTTTCATCAATAGGAGTAAATCCATCTTTAGTAGCTTCAAGAACATTATATCCAAGAGAAATAAGATAATTAAACATTCTATACTTCCAGATATGATAATTATTACCATCAAAAACTAGAATTACATTATTGTTCACACAATTCAGATTCTCCATAATAAATTCTCCTGAAAACAATAGAAAAGAATACCCGATAGGAACATTTGTCTCTAATAACAATTGTAAATGCCCAGTTATGATAATTTTAACAATGGGAGGGGGAGGGGTGAATCAGTGATATCATTTTATTTTATGTTTTTTTTTCTTGTGAAATAATATTCACTTGTGGTTAAATATTACCTTCCATAATGAAAATAATTTAAACACACATACATAGGAATATAAGAATTTACAACATCCACAATTCAATAAGAATACCTATTTCCTTGGTATGGTTTAGAAATTATCCAATACCACACAATTCACTATAAAAATCCTTTTGTGTGAAATACAATGAGTAGGCTATTCCCTTTCACTCTTGTATCACTATATAAATAATCCAATCATGTGTGCTCCTTATATAAAAAATGATATAATACAATGTTTTCATAATAAAAAATGTTACTATGATTCTTTATAAACTTTCACAAATGTATTCCATTAAAAAAATTCTGAACTTTCTTACCTAGAAGATGATAAGAACTGCGTGAATTTTGTAATAAAACTTAGTCTGATTACTCAGTATGATTCTCCCAATCCGATTTCCCAATATGAAAATGTATACCACTATCATAATAGAGTTGAGACAATTCTAAACACTTTCTTCCTTAGTATGGAAAACCCAATATGACCATCCCAGTTCGATTATCCTTCCCAATATGAAGATCAACTGAATATTATGAAAAAATGAATACGATAATCAGCTAAATACGATGATCAGCTGAATACGTTTCAATCTTATATCTTCTCCTCTCACGTATATCTGGAATGAATTATTCTTAAAAAAACAATTTGGAAACTTCTTATCCATAGAAATTTGGATCTTCTCTCTCTTTCTTTCATGAATAGTAAGTCTGTTATAATGTACAATGTACTTTCACCTTTTATACTCGACCCAAAAATAGTTTGGGTGGGATTCTGAAATTGTTTCCTTCTCAACCAAAATTTCCAAATTTGAATGTATAATTGAATTTTGGACACAATTATGACTTCTTTAATGATTCTCAACTCTTATCGATCCTTCTAAAATCATTTAAAAAAATTAGTTCTTCTTTAGACCATCTTCACAAACATCAGTCCGATTATGATTCTCCATTCTGATTTACCCATTATTATTTTTTCATTACAATGATTCATAATAAATGTATATATAATGAAATGTTCAGCTTAAATCTTTTTAGAAAAACTCAGTCCAATTCTGATTATCCATTTCATTATAATCTACCTCATTATAAATAATAAAAATATAAAACCATAATTTCTTCATTATGTTGATCTGCACCGAACAAAAAATAATCTTCTTTTATTTTCAATCTCCCCCTTTGACAACTCATCCAACCATATATAAGTGAAATTTTTCTTCTTCTTTCCTCCAGATCGATGATTGGTCTTAGCTTCACCTAAAGACTTCTTCAATTCAATGGATCTTGACCCATTTTTCATCCAATCCTATTTTCCTCTTCAGTATTTTCAAAAAATTCTACCTTTGAGGAATATTATGGCATAATGAATCCTATGAACCAGTATCAGTGGATTATTTTTTTTAATATGATACCAATTATCTTTCAAAACTTTACTTATTTCTCTATTCCTATTATGATTTTCATCAACTTCATTCTCCTTATATTTATATCTTCTTGGTTTTTGTTTCTGACTAAAAACCAACACCTTTGGTTTCTCACATTTTCCACAAACATTCCCAGTCTTCAAACAATTATGAATATGAGGAACTCATTATAATGACCAGAAATCTTCAGATTCACCAAAATTCTTCTCTAAAACTTTAGTATTTTTTTGAATTCGTTTATAATCAACATCTTTCTTTCCATCTCAACTTGAATATAATTTAAATAATTAAAATTAGACTAAATATGATCTACAACACATTTTATCCCCTCTATTTTATCAATATTTCATAATATGTTTAATAGAATACTTTTTATTTATTAGAACTATAAGATCATGAATGAGTCATTACATTTACATTGGATCTGTGATGAATCTGATTCTCCTCCTCATTATGATCAGACCTCTCGTTCTGGACTCAGGGTGAGTCTAATAATCATTTTCTTTCTTCCAACCATATTCTCCTAAATATGATGAACCATTTCAATCATTGTGAGTTTGATTTCATTAATATTATTGTTAGTCAGATTTTCACCAAATACAAAGTGAGGTGATTTCTTTCCTTTTTAACCATCCTTGACAATAAAAGACAATAATTGAATAAATTTATCATCCTTTTTAACTTGGTCCTAAAACATAATAGATTAGGGACACCTTGAAATGGATAGGGAGAGAAATTTCATGATCAATGTATTTTGGGTGAAGAGGAGTGTGAGGTCCTGTGGGTATTTTAACAAAAGAGAGGGTAATTATTTATTAATTTATAAAATTAGGTTTTGGACACTATATGATAAAATAATCCAAACCACAAACCATCCCATGGATTTAGCCTCTAGTTTCTACCAAAGGGGAGTGTTGTTAAATATTTTATTGGGATAAGAATCTAAATCATTAAAATAATACCATAGGTGATGTGTTTTTGATTCATGTACCCAACAATTGATTTTAAAACCATAAAATAGAATATAGGTTTCGGAGGATTCATTAAATGATTAAATATTGATCAAATAACCTGAAAAAAATATTATGAAGGAAAAATATAAATTTGGTCATTCATTCCTTTTATAACATTTATTATATCATGTTTAGGTTATCATGATTCTATAATATAGATCGTATATTTATACTGTATTTAATATTTACCTAAAAATTCAACTGTCTCAACAAATTATGAATAAATCACTCTTGGATAATTTTGATGTGATGATTTAAAAAAAACTATATTATCCAAATAATTATAAAAAAATATGTGAATTTTAAATTTTAAATAAAAATATTTATTTACATAAAAATATTACGTTCTATGATACAAATAACTTTTTTGAACATTATAAAAATTACATTGGACTTAAATAAATTATATTATCACTTATTTTTTAATATATATTATTTAGTTATAATATTTTATAAAATAAATCTAATTTAAAAAAATTATTCAATTTGTAAAAGGAGTGTCTTGATTGATAGTATATATTTCTCAAAAATATAATTTTGATTTATTCCTATCAAAATTTAATTTTTATCGAACTAATAATATAATCATTTATAAATTAATAATAAAAGGGATAAATATATTCATTACGTTATTAAAAAAATTAAAAAAAACTCAAATTACTAGGGTCTAGGTAAATAACCCCATATTACTACAATGTTTTACCTAAGGGTAAGGTGTGAAATGGTGGTGATTTCTTGGGGATGGTTAATCAAATATGGTTTTTCCTATGATCCCAATAAATATGAACTTCCATCATGAATAGTTTTACATGATCTTGGTTGAGGGAAAATTCCAATGATGCCATCTCCCTCAGAATATCTAATAAACGGGCTTCGTAGGTTATGATGCTGCTAGTCGAGTCCATCCCTTCTTCCATATGTGTAAATTGGGATTTATCATAACCCTTAATGTATACTAATCATAATGTTAACTATGTAGTGGCTATATTATCAATGGTTATGATTCTTAATAGTATTTTAAATATGACTGGATATATTTTATAATGGTCCAAAATAACCAAATAATTGAATATATTTTCTATAAATATATTACATAATAATGAAATTATTTATTCAAAAGAGAGTTTCATTTATAAAATTTTAGGTTTTTAAATTCTTCCCCCCTTTGAATATTTTGGCATTGGAATTTCATTTTGTACACTAAAACAGATGAGAATACTTCTGTTTCATCCCCTCTTCCGGTTCCCATTTAACATCCTCAGACTTTTTTTCTCCAAACCACTTTGATCAGATGAGTTGTCTTGTTTCATATATCACTGTCTCTAAAATTCAATGTATTCATTGGATTCTCCTCTTATGAAAAATCCCTCTCCAAGGGTACCACGTCTATACTCAATACATGTGGGGGGGGGGAGGGTCTAGAATGTACGTACTCAGTAGGAAAACATGGAACACATACTATACTTAATATAGGTTGGATGGGAGTGTTAGTCGATAGGCCAAAACTCTGTTGAGATCAATAATATCAAAGTAGATGATCTATCTTTGACTAATAATTCCCTTCTTCTCATACCTTATAACTTTCTTCCACAATGATATATGAAGGAACACCTTATCTCTGAACTCAAACTCCAAGACATTTAGATGATTGTATTAATTTATTTTTTGTTTAATTTGTTATGATTTGATATTACATTAAATAGTTTTAACCTTCTATTTCATCTCTTAGATAAGATCAGGTCCTATAAGATTCCACTATCCAACTTTTTCCCAGTATGTTAGAGTCTGAAACCTCTTCCTTTATAGATCCCCATAGGGTACCATTTTAATCCTAGAATGTAATAGAAAATTATTAGAGAACTCCAATAGGAGAAGGTGTTTATCCCAACATCCTTTTAAATCCATTAAACATGATCTCAACATATGACCTAGAGTTTAAATAGTTCATTCAAATTAACCATCCATCTGATGGTGATAAGTAGTGTTTAAGCTTAAATCTGTATCTAGTTCATACTGAAGTATTATCTAAAACTTTAAGTTACACCTCAAATAAAAATTATGTATAATGGAAAATGGTACACTATGTAGTCTTATCACTTTTATTATGTATAATTTAGTGAGTTATTTAAGAGATAAATATCCCTAGATAGCAATACAATGCACTAACTTTGTAAGGTGATCAACTACCACCCAGATGGTGTTACTACCTTCAAATTTCACGGGGAGTCCTATAATGAACTCCATTTTTTTTCCCATTTCTATAATGGTATGGAAAAATTGTGACTCGTACACTTAGACTTCTATCCTTCTTTCATGACTTGTTACCATACCAAGCATCAAGATAAAATTTTTAAAATCTCCCTCTTCATGTAATCTCACCACAAGTTTTTCTTTAGATGTCTATACATATTAGTGATTCCCAGTCAAATGGAGAAGGATGTACTATGTTCATCACTACTTATTATCTAGTTTTAATGGGTCATATATTTGTATTCTAAAACTTTTAACTCCATCTTTAGCAAAGTTGAAATAAAAAATATAAAATACCTTTCCCTATAGCCCATCATCATCTTTTTAGGACTCCTTGATCCTCTCAAGAATGGATAGTTGAATTTTTTTTGGGGAAAGGTAGGATTAATCCCCTATTGTGATTCCCATGTACATACTTTACATGTCTACTAAAATTGGACCCATTTCAATCCTCATCATTGATAGGGTTATAGGAACCTTTCTACATAGATTATAAACCACCTTTTCACTTTCCCATGATGTTAATAGATTGAATAATCCTAACCCTTGATTAGATATGACCACCATCATTGGATCATATTTATCTACTTTTGTGTGAATATAAAATTGAGGTTTTTATGATCCATATATATGTCACACTTCGCCTCGTAGAGATAATGTAGCTAAATATTCAATGAGAATATCACTACAGCGAATTCTAAATCATGAGTTGGGTTGTTATACTCATGGATATTTTATTGGATGGAATAATATTATATCACTTTATCATCTAGAATGAGTACAAAAACCAATACCTTCTTAGAAATTCCACTTTAGATAAAAAATACTTCCCCACTTGTGGGTAATGTGATCATAGGTTTAGTTATTAGTCTCTACTTTAAGCCTTTAAATCTATCCTTGAATTCATCAGTCCAGACAAAATTCACTCCATTATGAGTTATATTAGTTAGTGGGATTTAAAATTTTGATATGTTTCATAAAAATTAATGATATTACCAAGTTAATACATGGAAACTATAGATTTATATCATAGATATTGGTCAAGTTCATCCTTCAATTTCCTTTCTTTTAGAAGGATCCACAAATATATATTTATAGGTGATAACATTCCTGATTAATGTTACTCACTAAATCCAAAATTTTCATTTACTATACTTCTCATATAACATTTCCTTTCACAAGTTCTTCAGTAAAAAATTCCCATGCTCCTTGTTCTCACCCTTTATTTTGGAGTAGATATGAATGTCGTCTATAAAGACTACCAATGTTTTAAATTAATCCCTAAATACTCTATAAATTAATTCTATAATTATAACTATAGAATTAGTGCACCCAAATGGAATAAATATCAACTCATTGTGCCGGTAACTTACATGAAAGGAAATATTGCGGATATCCTCCTTATTCAATTTTACTTGATAATATCCCAATTGAAGATCCAAAATAGAGAGGTATTGGGATCCAAATAATCGATTTACCAAGTCATAAATCAATGTAAGATGATACTTGTTCTTTACCATGATAATTTTAAAAACATGATAATCAATGTAGAGAAACTTCTACCCGTACATCTTCTTGATGAAGAGGACCATCACACACCATGGTGAAGAACTTTGGTGTATAAACACTTTATAAAGATTCTCCTAGATTCACTAATTCAAAACATAAATTTTAATATTGGACATTCAATATGGAGTCTTTGATATTAAAAATGATATGGGTTTAATATCGTTTGAGAACTCAACATCATAGTTGGGAGGAAGACTATGGAATTCTTCTCGAAACACGTTAGCATATTCCCTTATAAAGGGTATGTCATCAAGGATGACATTTTCCTTAGTCTCAAAAATTTGATATAGATACACTTTCTTATAAGGAAACAATATCCATGATTTAGATAATGATTCTAAAGGATATTAATCCCCTTCCTTGCATTCATATAGAATCGAAGGGTGATTTGCAATACATATAGTGATTTCCTTCTCTTAGCAATTTATCTTGGTTCTATATAAGTAAATCCAATCCATACCTAGAATTACATAAAATTCATATAAAGGGGGTATCACAAGGCACTACGGTAAGTTCGACCTTCAAATAATGAATGGGGTGTATTTATATATTTGTGATGAATTAGTTTCCAATTTTTTGATTTTACTAATAGCTCCACATCTATTTTTTGTGGTGGTGTTTGAATAGTTATACTAAATATATGTGATATGAAAGAATGTTTAGAACCAAAATTAAATAGTATATTCTATATAATTGAATAAATAACTAGCATACCTCTCACCACATCATTGTAATTATCAACCTTAGTAGTTGTGATGGAATAATATATCCCTTTCTCTCTAGTCCTTGGAGATTTTTTTGTCGATTAAGGTATAAAATCCTTGTATTAGTGTATTAATTTAATATTTTATTTATTCCTTATAGTTGAAACATTGGAAATTAGTTTGAGGGTTGACTGGAGATTTACTTTCATCCATAACATTGGTATGTTTGTCATATATACATTCACTAGCTAAGTGACATTCCATACCACAACTAAATCATTTCCATGTCCCCGTTATGAAATTCTAGGGATGATACTTCCCAAACATTTGAAAAGTGGGAAGTTAGAATTTCTTTCCCCTGTGATATTTCTCCATCACTCCAATATAATTTAACTCCATTATCTTCTTCCTATCTCCAAACCCATGAGACCCTTGAGATTAGTTGATCTCCATTTCAACTTTTAGGGAATATATGACAATATAGTCATAGATATCAATGTATCAAATCACTATAGCTCTTAAATGATTCATATTTATCCCAATAAAGGCACGTTCAACCTTAATTTCAGGTTCACTAACAAATTCAAAGGCATATCACACAAGTCTTGTGAATTTTTCCTAATATTCTTTGATGGATTCATTATATTTTTTCTGTAGATAAGGAAAACACTCTCTATTGTTGAGTGTGAGGGAAATTTTTATCAAAAACCATTTCATGGAATTCTTTCCACTCCATTACTTTGATCCCCTCACAAAGCCTTATATTTTTTTTTATCAAAATCCACCATTGATCAGCTTCTCCCTCCATTCGATATTCATGCATCATGGCCATCTCTTTCCAAAAGAATTAAAGTATGGATAATATCTTTTCAATTGGGTTTTTATATTTTTTTGATATTAAGGGATCAGAAGATCCATTGAAATTTGAAGGAAGTTTTTGTATAAATTTCTAAATTATATCTTTTCCCTTTTTAGGGGGATGTGGGTTTTACCCTAGATTTAGGTATATGTTCAAAACCTGAGTTAATTTAGAAATTAATTTCATGAATTTATTGACTCCTACTCCCATCGGGTTGGGAATCTCATCACATTGACCATCACATTAGTTTTTGAATTAACTCTTCCAATTTCTATCCATTGACTAAAAAAATTGGAACATTAGGGAAGATAATTTTCAAAATATTAAACACATAAAAGGGATGATTATGAACATTTATGGGATAACTAATAAATTACATACAATCCTTAAACTATGAATTTCAAGGTTTTAATATAAGTTATACATGGTCTATTTCTTAACATAAAATTTTATGGTATTTTTTCCCTTCATGATGGATCATTAGGACATTTTGAATTTACCAAACCGTATCCCTCAAGAGTGTCAAACTAGGTGTAAAACAAGGACTTTTTTTCACGAACCAAATGATGACCAATTCAATACCTAGTGTTCCCTTTTGGGTTTATTAACACTAGGTTCAACTATTCCAAATCCATATACACATGTAGTATCCACACATATATTTAGTTTTCCTTAAAACCACTTAATCTATACTTCAATATAATTTATTAATGTTTTTCTGTGTTTAGTATTATCTATAAGGATTTCACTAAAGATTTACAATCCTAATAAAAAAAATAACTAAACAGATCTCTAATACAAACAATGACAACCCATATATTTTATATACATTATTAAATGATTTATTACATAAATATACACATAATATTATCCTATAAGATTAAGAGACCTGGAGTATTTGGTAAATTAGGTACATAACATAATAACACAAAATAGGGATAAAATGAAATTATTTAAAACTCCTTAACATTCGTTAAAAATTCCACTTCTCTTCTAAAACTACACGGGATAACCTGGGGATGTACATAATAAAGGGGTGAGATATATATCCGAGTAAGGTAATAATAAATGGATAACATGATGAAAGTAACACATGTGAGTCAAGAGGAATGTCAAGGTGACATAAATTGGGGAGAAACATAAATATTGACATTGAAGCATGATATAATATGATAACATCAATCCAAAATAAGATTTTGGAGATAATATAAAGCGTGAAATCATAAGCATAAGTGAAGGATAACCACTAAGACATCACAACACAGTGTTCTTAGGATAAACTTCCATGCACCATACATGGTATCTTATGAGATAAAAAAATTATCCAATTCATTAGAGGGAGATATAATTCATGTACCACCCATAATATTCATATCATGTAAATGCAATTATGTTCCACATAGATCATAAAACATAAGGATGAATTTGATCACTTTAATACCATGATTAAGGAGTCTGGGTTTCATGAATGGGAGTCCCTAATCTGGGAAATATATGTATATATAGGTGAAGAACCTGGAGTGGAAATAGAAATGGGTATTTGAAATAAAAAAATCATATAAAATAACTAGATAATTTTTATTGCACAATTAGTTTTAGTGTTCTGCCCTAGAATCCACAAAGAGGTTCCCAGATATGGTTGTCCACGTGACCTCAAGGGTGTCTCTCCACATGCCATAGGATTCTAACTAAAGACAAGGATCTTAGGTGTGTCTTTAGGAACACAATGACCTCAAGAGTCATAGTATAGCATAACAGTGATAATATATGTCAAAAAATAAAATTATTAATAAAATAACAGAAGAATAATCAAGGATAAAAAACAAGAAGCAACAAAAATAATAACGATAAACCATCCAAGAGAAATAAATGATTGGTGGAAGATAAGTAATAAATAGATACAAAAAATGATGATGATCATGTCATGTAGCTATAAAAAATTTCAATTCATATGATATAAATGAAAGATGAATATAGTACATGTTATAAAAAATATAAAAAGGATTAAAATAAGCTACTACTAGAATCACTACCATATGATCAGTCCTATGCTCCCATACTCTATCCTATAACCCTGAAAAAAAAAATTAGATGTTGGATTCTTCCCTTTATCTATACTTGCAATCATGAAGTCATCTTAGGTACCAATGGTGGCCGAAATTGGGTGTGAGATATACTTAGTAGGCCACTATCAATAGTGTCTAGATCAGTCTAGATTGTTCCTATAAAATGAACAATGTACCAATAATAAATACATCAGACTGGGTTCATCATGGGAAGCTCAATTGATACTACCTACTTCATCTTAATCCAGATGTCTATGAACCATGGTGACCTGTATAGTGTGATATAATATAGAAATGGGTCATCATAATTAAATAATAAAATGGCGGACCATCAACAAGCATGTGATTTATCTTGGTGGATTCATCCCTATAATTTTAGTTACTCATTATTATTATCTAATTTAACTATTACCATTATAATTTAAGAAGTGTCTCTGTGAGCCCATCCAAAGATATATGAATGGGATCCCAAATATCCCTCTAGGGGAATCACAAAATCTCAAAACCATAAGACTCCATCCAAGGTGACCCATAAATGGAATCCCACTCTCAGTATGGCATGAAAAAAATGCTCTAAGACTATCCATGGTATATCACGTAGGGGATTGAGTATCACTCAATACCTGGTTTGAACATCTAGATATTGAGCCTATCCATGGTGTCTCCCATATGGAACTGGTGTTTCTTGTGTGCAGGTAATGTAAAGGCACAATGAGTCTATCTTAGGCATAAATTCTACCAATCTTGGTATATAAAAAATAAACATTAAAAATGAATTATAAGCCTCATTGATCCTGTAAAAGGCATCCCATAATGATGCAAGTATCACTATTGGCTTGGAAATGAGGTATTTATTAGCTATCCTAATCCATTTAATTTAGAAAGGCATGGAACTTATAACAATTTAAACTATACTAGATAATTAATTTAGAACAAGAAATTACAATGGGAATATGTAAATAGGGCCTAACTCATGGACAACATTTTCTTAATTCGGTCTATAGATATGAGGGGGTTCATTACATTTCAACTCACCATTCAAGGGTAGTTTAACATTCTAAGGAAATGATAAATTGAGATATCAAAGAAAGTAACACCCAAAGGGGTCAACCATGTCAAGTCGAAAAACCTAGAATTTGATTTACCATTATCTAGGATCACATTATGCATGAAAAACAATTTAAATTAATTTATTAAGAATTTTAGAAGTGTTGTAGGAGAATTCCGATGTGTAGCATGACATCATATAATTTAAAAAGAAACCAAACTTGAAGGGGGAAAATCTAGAAAACCTACCTTAGGTTCATAGAACTCTCCCCATCTAGTGTTGGACCTTTAATTAAACTAGCATGTGAGATATTGAAAGAAACATCAAATTCCTTGAAAATTGTGAAAATTAGATCACACCAAAATAAAGAAAAAGGTATTAAGATAATATATTAATAGAAGGAAGTGGAGTTTATCGCTTATTGAGAGGGATCCAAATAACCAGACAATGAAGGAAATATAGATCATATGAGGGGGTTTTTGAAATCCCTACTTGAGGTGGAAGAAGGAGTTTCAAGTGGCCTATAGAGAATAAAACCAAGGTAGAAGAAGTATTGAGGTATTAAAAACATAATAGGGGAGATAGGGTAAATTCACCTTTGAAATTGAGGTTTCATGATTTGGCTGCACGATTGGTGAAATAGTGCGCCAACGGTGTGATATCCTCTGCCCAAGGAGACCCCTCACATGGTCTAGGCACATGGTTTGACTAACCATGTGAAAAAATTGTTAAATTCCTCTATCAAGGAGGTATGAAATACCCCATGACTATTTATCCTGCCTTTCATTGTTATAGACAAATTTTGTGGCCTCTTGATATGCACTAGGTGATTTCATGGTTGAGTTGCATGGTTATCACTAACTATGAGCTAATTGTGAGGATCAGTTTGCCTCTTTAAATTCAAGAGATCCATGATATGATCAATCCCCAAACTCTCCTAAACTACACATTAGCCATTAAATTTCATTATTATCATATAATTAGAGGTTTTTAACAGTAACATAAAAGTTTTTATATCTCCAAAAACTCTTGATGTTATAACCTATCCTCCTTAAAATAACTCTTCCCGAGTTTCCCTTTTGAGGATGGTAAAGGGTTTCCTAAGAAACATTTGGAACGCCAATAACATATGTCAACCTCCCACTCTAAGGTATCATCCTGTATATATTTTTGCTTTCATAGCACTCGAACCAGTGTAACTAACCTACATCATAGAGCCTTCATTCTCCAATCAATGACATATATTAGATGCTCCTCGAAGTACACATTTTCTTCTAGATAAATATCTTTATGTTCAAATGAATGAGGTGGGTCATCATTTTACTAGAAATGTTGTGATACATGGAAGATGTTATGCATGGAATGGTACCACTTAGGTAGCTACAACTGATAGGCTACTGTCCTAACTCTCTCTATAATTTTAAAACGCTTGGCATAATGAGGCAATAGCTTGCCCTATCTATATATCCTTTGATGACCCCATCTGGTTGAGACTCACAGAAAGGCCTAATGTCCCACCTCAAAATACAGAGGTCAATAGTGATGATTGGTATAATACCTCTTCCTAGAATGAGTTATGACCATTCATTTATGAATGAAATGATAATTCTATAAAGTCTATTGAACGAGATGAGGAACTAGTAGATTTGCCTCCCCTATCTCTAACCAGGATAGGGGTGAACGAAATGGCCTACCCTAAAGGGTTTCATATGGATCCATCTAAATCATTACCTAAAATTTTTTGTTGTAGGAAAACTTGAGAAGATGTATGTGTTTTTCCCATGAACCTTTGAAATCATGGACTCATGTCCAAATAATGTACTGTAATACCCATATCATCCACTTGGACTACCCATCCCTATGATTGTGCTACACTATACTCAATTGAACCTATGAACCCAATGCTTTCTATATCCCCTTCCAGAACCATGATGCAAACTAGGAATCTTGGTCTGATATGATAGAACAGGGAACACCAGGTAGGTGAAAAATATCCCGAATATAAATCCTCTCAAGATCATAAAATGAGAAGGTCTCTCATATCAGTAGGAAGTTTGTGTAATGTACCAGACTAACTGACCATTAACACGATAGCTAGACCAGTGGATCTTGTGTCCTCAAGCATGTCTCCCTATATGCCAGAGGCTTTCGACTAGCAACGAGGGTCTGCAGAGGTGATAATGGGGAGATTATAACATTATATCAGAGTGAAAAATGTTATTATCATATAATAATAAAAAATAAATAGAAGAATAAATATATAAATAGATAGAAGATAGTAGAGAAGTGGAAGAAAAACATATTCAATTTAATTAAGGTTTCCAATTCCATTGTATATAGAGCATGTATGATATGAAAATCTTACAAAACTGAAACTAGTAAAAAACATGCTTTTCACAATAGAACAATATAGAAATATAATAAGTAAAATAAATAAAAATTCCTAAGGCAATCTCCATGAGAATCATAATCTCCAACTCAGTCCTTTTCTATTAACTCCATCTACGAGCATACAACAAATAGCAAGGTCGAAGATCCACAGTCCTACAAACAAGAAAGGTCTACCCGGGTACCCCACCATAATGGAAGCCTGAGTAGGGTGTGAGATATAAATCTCTATAGGCAATCACCACTGGTGTCCAGCCCTATACAGACAGTGTAATATAAATTTAATAGTTTGCATGTATGAAGTATTAATGATAAAATTGAATAACTAATTAAAAATCATCCAGGTTCCTAAGGGACACCTGATGGTGATACCTACTTTTTCCCATGGTTGGTATGTCTAATCAAGTCACCATGTATATATATATATATATAGGTTATGAATGGGACAAGGTAATAATGCATCTCGTCCCTTCATATATATGTATATAGATGTTATTCTTGGCATGAGGTAATCATTCCTCTCATCCAAGGGATATTATGTAATTGACACAAGGTAAGAATGCCTCTTGTCCATAGGAGATTATATAAATGACATAAGGTAAAAATGCCTCTCACCGATAGGATATTATATAAATAAAAGGAGGTAAGAATGACTCTCATCCATAAGAGATTATATAAATGGAAAGAGGTAAGAATGTATCTCATTCATAGGTGATTATATAAATGGCACGAGGTAAGAATACCTCTCATCCATAATATATTTTAAAAATGGAACGAGGTAAGAATTCCTCTTATCCATAAGAGATTATATAAATGGATTGAGGTAATAATGTATCTCATCCATAATCACCTAAAATATATGGAATGGGGTAATAATTCCTCCCATCCATAGTCATTTACATAGATGACATGGGGGTGTGAATGCCTCCCATCCATAGTAATTTACATAGACGGAATGGGGTATGAATTCTTCCCATTCATAGTCATTTACATAGATGGCATGAGGTATGAATTCCCCTCATCCATAATCATTTACATAGATGGCATGAGGTATGAATTCCTCCCATCCATATTCATTTACAACCATTTTCATAATTATAATATAATTTATAAGGCAGTACTTCTTATGAATTTCAAATAGTCATACCATATTCATAATATAAAAAATCATGTTCACATTTATACTTAAGGAAAACCATCTAAAGTATTTCAATTAAACATCAACAAGGGTTTAGTAACCATCAAACATACCATGAGGCAAGGACTTATCATGTATGTTATTATCCACATTCAATTCAATTTCAAGAAAGCCATCACATTTAAACCCTTCAACACAAGAAAATAAATTTAATATGACTAATTCAATTATTTAAGACATTCCATTTGCTATGATTCACCCTACTTGAGGTCATCTCACCCAATTTTCCTAAGCATAGAAAATGGGTTTCAGGGTTCACATGTCAAGGTCAATCCATCCAACGGATGGAATTGTCTCATTTCAGACCTCCCATTTCATTCCATTAGTCTTAACCAATTCATGTTATTAATTATGTCATGGTAACCTATCAAAATCCTATTTAGGAAATTCCAAGCCTAATGAGTCCAAACATCCATGGAGTGTCTTGGGTTAACTGAATTACACAAGGGATAAGGGCCACTTCATACAGCTAGGAAAGTCATTCAGTTATTAAAGATGGATGATGTCATTAACATGTCACTAATAATACATAGCTTCAAAGAAGGAGCAATAAAACTGCAGGGAACCAAGAAACCATAGAAGTCTACTTTATGCATTTTTAGCTTAAAGGTAGTGCACCTCCATTGGAGGGGTTTTATTATAAAACCATGAATTTTATTATTAAAAAACCATTTATCTTATTTAAGAATCTATTCTATTTCATCATAGAGATTCTTTTATGAGATACTTATATATATGTCAAAGATTTAATAAGAAGGAAAGAATTAACAATTCACTAATTAATTAAAGCTTTCATAAATTAAAAAGGGAATGGAATGGGACCCTACTTCAAAGTAGAACTAATCCATCCACTTCAGATCTTGGTGCTTTCTAAATAAAATAAAATTCTCCCCCACTGAAGATATTCACCTTCACCCACATCCAAGGACACCTATCCCCCATTCACACATCTGCATGGCCTTGAGCATGTGCAAGGGGATCCTTACATATATGCTTATATTCATATACCTGTCCCCACTCACATATGTATG
This sequence comes from Viscum album, assembly GCA_963277665.1. NCBI lineage: Eukaryota > Viridiplantae > Streptophyta > Magnoliopsida > Santalales > Viscaceae > Viscum > Viscum album. The sequence goes on from OY728136.1 coordinate 307,497,587, forward strand.
AATTTGAATATTTATATATACATGGTCACACCCAGCCCCATAAATTTATAATAACTACCATGGATGATTATACACATAATGGGGAACCCACATATATATATTTACTTACCTATGCATACGCTGGTGAGTCGCCTTAGACCCGGTGACTTGAAACCACACAATGTAGTCCAACATGTTGTGATATAATTACTATGAAACTTTAAACACATAAAGATCCTAATATTAATGTTGTAAAACCAAATATAAAAAAAACTTACCCCAAAAGAATGTTGGCAGACAAAAACCACCCAAACCGCCTCAACTTTAGTGGCAGTTTTTCGAAACATGTGATAAAATGACATGAGGAAGCCTTCATATAACCTATAACTGAAAGTGAAAACAAAAACCTAAGTTTAATCCAACCCTAAGATCGGATGAACATCGTAGGATGAAGGAGAATCCAAAATCGTCCTCGAAGAGGGAGGAGGCTAGGGAAGAAGACCTTACCTTGATGATTCGGTGAGAAATCGAAAGCATCAGTGGACGAAATCGAAGGGAAAAGGAGAGCCAGAGAGGGGAGGTCACACGCCGAAGTGGGGAAACACCTTGGGGTGAGTCGCAATCGGTAATGAGGTGTGAGGGAGTGTGATTTAGTTTTATTTTTTAATTTTTATTTAAATTTAATTAAAACAGATTTTTTGAAATAGGTCTCAATGCATGGTTTAGGCCACAAAGTTTAGAAAAACATGTGCTAATTGTGCACCCTCTACTAGGCACTCTGGGTACTCCACACGGGCAAGGCGCATGGTTTGGAAAACTATGTGTATCCCATTCTCACCACCACTTCCCCCTTTGAACTTGGACTCATTGTTTTCTAAAGTGGGACGAACAGTTTCAGACAAATGTTTTTCCCTCTGCAGTCCTTAAAAACTTGATTTTTTTTGGGTTTGGAACTCCCAAAATTCTTCAATCCACCCAGAAAACTTAACAAGCCTCCACCTGAGTACAAAAAAATCACTTAGAAGTGTTCCAACTCTTGTAATTGAGTTCTGAAGCTCAATTATAAAAATGACCCATTAAGTAATTTAAAAAGTTCAAAAAACTTTTCATTTTAGTCTGGTTCGAAATGTAGATTGTTATAACCTTCCAACATTAGAACTTCTCATCTAGAGAAGCCTTTGGGAACATCGTACACATCACCCAATTTATAAGGGTCATGAATCGTTGCTCAAATGGTCATGTTAAATTTCCAAACATCCAACACACCTTGAACCCTTCTGAAGAATATGGCCCTTAAGCCATCAAAACTCAAGCCAATACATGTTTCCCAACCAAAACCCCAAGACGACTCCTACCTGTGCTTATTAAATAGAGACACAATAGCATCTTCATATTTCTAGGAATCAAACAAGGGTACTTCCCACCTTAGCCTTAAACATTTATAAGGAAATTTCAAACTGTAACTCAACAACTATTGGCATTGTCATTACAAGAACTCCCTTAAGTGTCCAAGCGATGCTCCTAGTGTGATTCTCGAAACAGTTAAATGATCAATCCCCTTCGACCTCTAAGCTCAAGTTGAGCTAGTTTTCCATGGAAAGATCTATATGATACCAAATGTAATCACCTCAAACTAGAGACATGCCTTAAAATAGTTCTTCACCAACTATATCCATTAAATAAGAAAAGAAAGAGTCAAGTCACTACATCCAACTAATTAAGAAGAAAACCGACTTAGACGGTCAACATTATATAAGATGTACCGTGGTGCCTTCTCCCAAAGCAGCTTAATTTTAGCACAAACACGCTTATCGAAGCCTACACTAGACTTCCGATGATGTCTCTAAGTTAAAACCCCAAAAAAGAACCATGAATTCTGTGTGCAACACCAAAGGAGAACCACCCAACCAATCCCAACAACTTTGAAGTGTTTAGCATGGCATAAGACCGATGGCCTCTTAGTTAATTTAGGAAGAAGACAATATGGGGGCATGATCATTTCTTAGTAGAGTACAATAAGAGTATTTTAAAGATTACCAGTATTATTAGTTGAACCACATCTATCGAATTCAAAGAGGGAACTCTGCTTTACATGCTGATGTGTCACTATCCAGTCACTATCCTTTAACAAAAGAGGCATTATATGATCATTCAATATTACCCACCAAAATCTATCTGAGGCCAAAGGTGGTTTCAGGAAGGTTTAAAATTTCCAACCATACCAGAGTCATGCTACCAAGATAACACCAAATTAAAACAACACCCGCAAGCTTCGAAGGATTTCAAGCATAAATAGACCATTTCTCAATGGTCCTCTTAGGTGTTCATTCTTCTTTAAGGGACACATAACCACTAAAACTGATGTAACAATCCTCTGAACCACAATCGTAAGGTTGAAACATTAGACAAGGAAAATAAAACCAACATGGAACGACGTGTAAACACACCCAAGTCTCGAGATAATTCTCCTAAACATTGGGATGAACCTTCTTATTTAACTCTTAGGGAACTCTACCTGAAGATGACCTGAGACCACACTCAACAACTTCAAGGCTTAAATATTCAACCAATCTCATCTAGTTCATTAGCACATTTAACACTTGAAGGTACCGCACACATCAACGCATACCACCTGAGGAAAAGAAAAAGTTCTAATAATTAAATAAGTATCCAAACACACCCTTGTAATGTATAACCTACTAAAAACGAGCATTACCTAATTTTTAAGCCTATAACAAGATCTAAGAAAGCAAGAACACCTGTCCGAATAAGGGTTTCATTGGAAACTGAAAGTACTATATGGGAAAATGACACCCAAACAACACCAAATGTCAGGAAAATCACGATACAAGAAAGAACTTTATGTTCTAAGAGAGATACCTACCACAGGATATCCCCCCTTATGAAGAAAAATCATCGACAAAAGCATTTAGTAATGCTAGCTGAAGTCACTAGGCTCAAAAGCTAAAAATTTTAAGTCTGTACTAAAAACAATAACCTACTAAGACCACTAATATTTCTAATCTAAGTCATCACAATAGGAACTCAAATACCCTTTCACGAAGGTCTCAAATAGAGGACACCTCTCCAAGTTCTATTTCCAAGACATTTTTTCTTTCGAACACATTGAATCATTAACCACGTTAGAAGAATTTATTCATAAACATCAAGCACCATTTCAAAAAAAATCACATGGAACTTGATTTTTAACAGCCATATCAAAGAAAAACAGACAAGTTTCATCAACTTCCCTTTTATAAAGTAAGGCAACCGATGAAGGTTCCATCAATCCATCCTGAGTTTTCTAAAAAAAACAACCCAATAGTAGTTGCTCCATTCATTTCAGATCACAATTAAACAGCTTTCACATAATAATCAATTTAGAAAGCATCATGTCATTACATTTAGCATGAGTTTCAATTTCTCAATCCATGAAGTGAATATACACTCCATAAATTGATAATTGGCTCCAATTTATTAGAAAAATGTACATTTCATAATTTTAACAAGCTCAAAATAATGGTCCAACACATAGGTGGCCATCTACCAACCTGTAAAGCACCCATAAACTTTAGAGTTTGGAAGTTATCTCCATTTTATCAGAATAAATTCACTTTAGAATATTAATTTAGCATACTTTCATAGCGGTTTGAATACACGAGTTACCCCTTACCAACTATAAGGTGACCATACCCCTTGCAATACAAGATTGGATCATGACGTAATCACAACTAGTTTACATATATCAAAATAGGACAAGCATGCTATCATAATAATTAAACACATAAGGAATGATAAAAAATTACCTAAGTAAGTATAACTAAGCATTTTATTTAAGAACCTAACATGTCATATAAATACTAAGCATGGCATAACACTTATGGAACAAAACCCAAATTTAGAAGGAAACCTACTAATGCATCTATATGGAATGGCATGTGGATGACATGTTAATCCCTATGTGACTATAATGATGAATGTAATGAAACTTCCTTTCCATAATAGGAAAAGGGTAGAAATACAATAAATCCCATAAATCATAAGTAGTAGAAAGTACAAAAAATCACTCTAGGTGAAATCATATCAATTGTAATAGAAAACATCACAGACAACAATTCCCAGACCTGGTCACTTAGTCATTTCCCATATGTGGGGTGATCAGTCCGAAGAAATAATATTAACTAGGTACTGAAACATTCATAATTTCCTTTTTACAAACCCAAAACAATAAGGAAAAGGAAGTGAAACAACCTCTGATACCAAATTTTAACATCCTGACTTGACTATAAGTTAACACTATAGTTGGACTGGTTGGTCACATGAAATCAATCACGTCTCCCTATATTCCAGAGGCTGCCGAATAATAGCGAGGGTCTACGAAGGTGATAGTGGGGAGACTATACCCTCATATCAGAGTGCACAATAGTATTATCAGATAATAAACAAAATTAAATAGTATAAGTAGTATATAAATAGATAAGAGATTGTAGAGAAACAGAAGGAAAACATATTCAATTTAATCAAAGAGGCCAATTCCATTGTATACAGAGCATAAATGACATGAAAATCTTACAAAACTAAAAGTAGTAAACAAACAACATGCTTTTCACAATAGAACAATATTGGAATCAAATAAGGAAAATAACAAAAACATCATAAGGAAATCTCCACGAGCATCTAGAGATCTAGCCCAGTCCTTTACTCTTAACTCCAGGTATGAGCATTCAACAACAAGAAAGGTCCAAGATCCATAGTTCTACAAACAAGAAAGGTATAATTGGGTACACCAGTGCAATGGTGGCCTGAATAGGATGTTAGATATAAATCTCAGTAGGCCGACACCACTTGTTTCAAGACCTATCCAAAAAGTGTAATATAAATTTAACAGTGTACAAGTATGAAGTATTAATGAGAAAATTGAATAACTAATTCACATACATCCATGTTTCTAAGGGAAACCTAATGGAGATACCTACTTCAACCCATGGACGTTATGTCTAATCAAGTAACCATGTATAAATATATATATAGGATATCACTAGGATGAGGTAAGCACACATCTCTTCCCTTCATATATGTGTGTGTATATATATATAGAGAGAGAGAGATGTTATCCTTGGTATGAGGAAAGCATTCCTCTCGTCCAAATAAGATTATGAAAATGGAACGAGGTAAGAATACCTCTCATCCATAGGAAATTATATAAATGGCACGAGTTAATAATGAATCTCATCCATAGGAGATTATATAAATGACATGAGGTAAGAATGAATCTCATCCATAGTAGACAATATAAATGGAATGAGGTAAGAATGCCTCTCGTCTATAGGATATTATATAAAATGGCATGAGGTAATAATGCCTCTCATCTATAGGAGATTGTATAAATGGAACGAGGTAAAAATTAATCTCATCCATAATCATTTTCAATAGATGGAATGGGGTAAGAATGCCTCCCATCCATAGTCATTTACATATATGGCATTGGGTATTAATTCCTCCCATCCATAGTCATTTACAAAGATGGAATTGGGTATCAATGCATCCCATACAAAGTCATTTACATATATGGAATTGGGTATGAATTCCTCCCATCCATAGTCATTTAAATAGATGTCATGGGGTATTAATGCCTCCCATCCATAGTCATTTACAACCATTTTCATAATTATAATATAACACATAAGGTTGTACCTATTATTCATTTCAAACAGTCATACCATATTCATAATATAAAAAATCACATTCACATTTATACTTAAGGAAAACCATATTATGTATTTCAATTAAACATCAACAAGTGTTTAGAAACCATTAAACATACCATGAGGTAAAAACTTCTCATGTATGTCATTATCCACATTCAATTTCCTTTCAATGAATCCATCACAGTTAAACCCTTTAACATAAGTAAATCAATTCAATATAACTAATCCAATCATTCAAGACATACCATTTGGTTTGAGTCACCCTACTCGATGTCATATCACCCAATTTTCCTAAGCATGGAAAATGGGTTTAAGGGTTCATGTGTCAAGGTCACTCCATCCAAAGAATATAACTACCTCATTTTAGCCCTCCCATTCCATTCCATTGGTCTTAACCAATGAAAGTTATTAATTAAGTCATGGTAACCTATAAAAATTCTACTCGGGAAAATCCAAGCCTAATTAGTCTAAACACCCATGTGGTGTCTTCAGTTAACTTAATTACACAAGGGATGAGGGAAAATTCATACAACTAGGCAAGTAATTTAGTTAATAAAGTTGTAATAGGTCCTAAACATGTAACTTTTCATACATAGCTTCTCGGAAGGAGCAATACAAATTCAGCGAACCAAGAAAGCACATAAGTGTACTTTCTACATTTTTCTCTTGAAGGAAGCACACCTCCATTGGAGGGATTTTATTATAAAACCATTAATTTTCTTATCAAACATCCATTTATCTTATTTATGAATCTTTTCCATTTCACCATAGAGATTTTTTATGAGAAAATACTAAAGATGGAAAAGATTTAATAAGAAGGAAATAATGAACAATTAACTAATTAATCAAAGCTTTTATAAATTAAAAAGGGCATGGAAGGGGACCCTACCTCAAAGTGGAACTAAGCCATCTCCTTCAGCTCTTGGTGGTTTCTAACTATAAGCTACTACTCCCCCACTGAGAATATGGAACTTCACACACATGTAGGGACACCTAGCCTATATTTACACACCTTCATGGCCATGATCATGTGCAAGGGGATCCTTACACATATGTTTATAGGAATATACCCATCTCCACTGACCTACGTATTCATTTTCGTATGTCTATATATATATATATACATGGGAACACATATAACCATACATGTATAATAATTTCAATGGATGATTATACATGTAACAGAGGAACCTACATATATATATTTACTTACCTATGCATATGTCAGAGAGTCAACTTAGACCCGATGACTCGAAACCACATGACGTAGTCCAACATGCTATAAGATAATTACTATGAACCTTTAAACACATAAAGATCCTAATTTTAATAATGAAAGACCAAACTACAAGAGAAAAATTACCCCAAATCAAAGCCGGCAAACCAAAACCACTTTAACCACCTCTCCTTCAGTGGCGACTGCCGGAAAATGCGAGAACATAACCCAAGGAAGCCTTCCCATAACCTAGAACCGGAAAAAACAACAAAAACCCGAGTTAAACCTAACCCTTGGTTTGTACAAAAATCGTAGGGAGAAAGAGAATCCAAATAATCCCTGAAGAGGAAAGAGGCTAGGGCAGAAGACCTAACATTGGTGATTCGGTGAGAAATCAGAAGGATCGGTGAATGAAATCGAAGGACGAATGAGAGTTTGAGAGGGGAGGTCACATGTCGAAGGGGGGAAACACATTGGAGAGTGTCATGATTGGGAATGAGGGGTGAGAGAGTGTGATTTATTTTTAGGTATTAATTTTTATTTTAATTTAAATTAAACAGATCTTTAAAATAGGTATCGACACACGGTTTGGACTGCACGGTTTAGAAAATCATGCACCAACTCTGCGCCTTCAACTGAGAACTCTGGGTAATCTGCATAGTCTAGGCACACCGCCGTTGTCCCCTCTGAAATTGGTTGTATGGTCTACTATAGTGTGCCATAAGGTTTTTGACAAACTATGCGCCCTCTGTAGTCCTTAAAAGAATAAGGTTTTTGGGTCTGACACTCATGAATCTCTTCGAGCCACCCTGGGAAATTAACAAGTCTTCAACCGAGTCCAAAAACATCACTTAGGAGTGTTCCATCTCTTAGAATTGAGTTCTGAAGATCAGTTTTAAAAACATCCAATTCAGTAGTTGAAAAAGTTTTAAAACCTTTGTATTTTAGCCCAATTCAAAATGAGGATCATTACAACCTTCCCACCTTTGAACTTTTCATCCTCAAAAAGCCTTTGGGAACAACATACACATCACCCGATCTACAAGGGTAATGAAGTTTTGTTCAAATGGATGCATTAACTTTACAAATGTCCAACAAACCTTGAACCCTTCATAAGCATATGACCCTTAAACCATCAAAACTCAAACCAATTCCTGTTTACCAACCAAAACACAAATACGGATCCTACCTGATCACGTTAACTAGAGACACGATTTCATCATCATCTTTCTAGGCATCTGACCAAGGGTGAATCCACCCTTAGGATTTATCATTAAGTAGCCAATTCCAAACTATGACTCAACCACCATTGGAATTTTCATTACACGCATTCCCTTAAGTGTCCAAGAGACACTCCTAGTGCGATTCCTGAAATGGTAAAATGATTGATCCCCATTAACCTCTAAGCTCAAGTCAAGTCGGTTTTCCATGGAAATCCCCGGTTGACACAAATCGTACTCTCCTCACCATAGAAATGTGACTTAAAATGGTTCTTCACCAACCATAACCATTAAACAGAAAAATAAAGCGTCAATTCACTATGGACGACTAATTAAGAAGACACTCATCTTAGACATACAACATTTTATAAGCTAAACTGCAGGGACTAATCCCAAGGAAGCCATATTTTAGCACAAAAACATACATCAAATCTCACACTCGACATCCGATGATGTCTCTAAGGTCAAATCATAAAGGGAACAACACATTCCACATGCAACACCGAAGGACAACCATCCAACCAAGACCAACATATTTAAAGCATTTAGTGTAGAATAAAACCAACTCTCTCTTTGTGAATGTAGGACGAAGACATTATGGGGGAAATTCTCCTCGATTTTTAGTGTGCACTAAGAGGATTTTAAAGATTACTAAGAATGTCATTTAAACCATAGATGTCGACTTCAAGAGGGAACTTATCTTCACCTACTGGCGCATCACTATTCGATCACTAGCCTTTAAAAAAAGAGGCATTATGTGATCGTTCAAGATTACCCACTGAAGTCTATCTAAGGCCAACAATTCAATCATGAAGGTCGCAAAAGACCAACCATACTAGATTCGTTCTACCAAGAAAGCACCGACTTAAAACAACACCAGCAAGCCTCAAAGGAATTGAATTATAAACCAACCATTTCTTAATGGTCATCTTAGGTGTTCATTATTCTTGGAGGGACACCTAACCACTAAAACTGATGTGACACTCCTCCTAACCATGATCACAACATCAAAACATTAGACAAGGAAAACAAAACCAACATAGATTGGTGTGTAAAAACACCCAAGTCTCGAGATAGTTCTCCTTAACATTGGGTTGAAACATATTATTTAACGCTCAGGTCACTCTACCTGGAGATGACTCTATATCACACTCAACAACTCAAGGCTCAAATATTCAACTAATCTCATCCATTTTGTTAGCACATTTAAAACTCGATGGTACCATGTACATCAATGCATACCATATGAAGAAAACAAAAGGGACTAACGACCAAAGAAGTATAAGACCGTGACCTTGGCATGCATAACCTAATGAAAATTAGCATTACCTATTTCTAAATCACATAACAAGATATAGGAAAGCATGACCCCCCAATTCGAACAAGGGTTTCACTAGAAACTGATAGTCCTATAAGGGACAACGACGCCCGAAAGACACCAGATTTCATAAAACTCACAATACAAGAAATAAATATTAGTTCTAAGAGAGATAACTACCATGGTCTAGCCCCACTTACGAAGAACAAGCGTTGACCCAATCATTTGGTCATGCCAACTGAAGTCACTAGGCTCAAAATCCTAACATGTTAAGTAGTTTCTAAACATAAAAAATCCCACGGAGAACACTATCATTTTCATTCCCAGGCATTACACAAGAAGCATAGCTACCATTTCACGAAGGACTCAAATTGAGGACACCTATACCAGTTCCATTTCTAAGACCTTTTTCATTAAAACACATTTAATCTTTAACCACTTTAAAATATTTAATTAAAAAAATCAAGTACCCTTTCAAAACAAAATCACATGGCACGTGATTTTTAATAATCAGATCAATGTAAATCAGGAAAGTTTCATCAGCTTTCTTTTAACAAGTAAGGACATCGATAAAGGTTCCACCGATCCAACCTAGGTTTTCTAAAAAACAACATAATAGCAATTTCTCCATTAATTTCAGATCAAAATTAAATATATTACACATAATAATAATTTTAGAAAGTATCACGTCATGACATTTAACATGGGTTTCCATTTCCCAATCCATAAAGCACCCATACACTCCATAAATTGAAAATTGGGTCTTATTTATTAAAACAATTTACATTTCAGAATTTTAACATGCTCAAAACAATGGTCCAACACATGGGTGGCCATCTACCAACATGTAAAGCACCCATAGCATTTACAGTTTGGCATTTGGATCCTTTTTATTAGAAGAAATTCAATTTAGAATCATAGTTTAGCAGCATTTCACAAAGGTTCAAATACATGGGTTACCCCTTTTTAGCTATAAGGTTCCCATACCCCTTACAATTGAAAATTGGATCAAGATTTAATCATAACCAATTTACATATATCAAAACTGGAAAATCATGATATAATAAGAATTAAACACAAAATGCATGATAAAAAGTTACCAAAGCATGTATAAATAAGAATGTTATTTAATAATCTAGCATGTAATACTAAAATTAAGCATGGAATAACAATCATGTCACAAAACTAAAATTTAGCAGGAAACCTACTAATGAATCTACATGGCATAGAACATGCATGGATTATTAATCCCTATGTGCCTATAATTATGCTTGGAATGAAAAATCCTTTATAGAACAGGAAAATGGTAGAAATACCATAAATTCCATTTATCATAAGTAGTGGAAAGTGAAACAATAACTCTAGGTGAAATCATATCTATTGTAATAGAAAATAGAACAAACAACAATTCCCAACCCTGGTCACTTGGTCATTTCCCATATGTGGGGTGATAAGTCCTAAGAATAACTACTAACCAAATGTCAAAAAATTCCAAATATACTTTATAATAACCCAAAACAGTAATATAAAGGAAATGAATCAAACTATGATACCACTTTGTAACTTCCTGATCTGACTGACCATTAGCATGTTAGCCGGACTGGTGGGTTACGTGGCCTCAAGAACATCTCCCAATACGCCAGAGGCTACTGACTAGCAGCAACGATCAATATAGGTGATAATGGGGAGACTATACCCTCATACCAGAGTTCACAATAGTATTATCAAAGAATAAACAAATATAAATAGCATAAGAAGTATATAAATAGATAACATATAACAGATCAATATAATCCAAACATATTCAATTTAATCAAAATGGCTAAGACTGTTGTACACAGAGCATGCATGACAGGGAAATCTTTAAAAAATCAAAGCAGTAAAAAAAATTCATTCTTTTCACAATAGAACAATATAGGACTCAAATAAGGAAAAAAATTAAAAACCCATAAGGAAATCTCAATGAGCATCATGAGCTCTAGCTCAGTCCTTTTCTCTTAACTCCAGGTATAAGAATAAAAAACAAGAAAGGTCCAAGATTCAGAGTCCTTCAAACAAGAAAGGTCTACTTGAGTACCCCAGTGTAATGGTGGCCTAAGTAGGGTGAGAGATATAAATCTCAATAGGTCAGTTCCACTGGTGTCTAGCCCTATCAAGACAATGTAATACAAATTTATCAGTGTTCAGGTATGAAGTATTAATGATAGAATTGAATAAATAATTAATACATGTCCAAGTTCCTAAGGGACACCTCACAACGATACCTAGTTCAGCCCATGGCTGGTATGTCTGATCAAGTCACTATGTATATATATGTGTGTGTGTGTGCGTGTGTGTAGGTTATCACTGTGATGAAGTAAGCATGCCTCTTGTCCCTTCATGTGTATATATATATAGATAGTGGTTATCCTTGGCATGAGGTTATCATGCTAGTCATCGAAGGGAGATTATATAAATGGCATGAGGTAAGAATGTCTCTCATCTATAAAGTATTATATAATTGGCAAGAGGTAAGAATTCCTCTCATCCATAAAAGGTTATATAAATGGAACAAGGTAAGAATGACACTCTTCCATATGAGATTAAATAAATAGAATGAGGTAAAAACGAATGTTGTCTATAGATGATTATATAAATGGAATAAGGTAAGAATGCCTCTCATCCATAGGAGATTATATAAGTTTCAGGACGTAAGAATGCCTCTCTTCCATAAGAGATTATGTAAATGGAACGACGTAAGAATTCCTATCATCCATAATCATTTACAATATATGACATGGGGTAAGAATGCTTCCCATCCATAGTCAATTACATAAATGGAATGGTGTATGAATTCCTCCCATCTAGAGTCATTTACATAGATGGAATGGGGTATGAATGCCTCCCATCCATAGTCATTTACATAGGTGGAATGGGGTAAGAATTCCTCCCATAGATAGTCATTTATATAGATGGCATTGGGTATGAATTCCTCCCATCCATAGTCATATACAACCATTGTCATAATTATAATATAATACATAAAGAAGTACCTCTTATGAATTCCAAATAGTCATAACATATTCATAATATAAACAATTGTATTAACATTTATACCTAAGGAGAATCATCTTAAGTATTTCAATTAAACATCAATAAGGGTTTAGTAACCATCAAACATACCATGAGGCAAGGACTACTCATGCATGTCATTATCCACATTCAATTACATTTCAAGGAATCCATCATATTTAAACCCTTTAACACAAGGAATGTAATTCTATATTATTAATCCAATAAATTTGGACATTCCATTTTGTATGAGTCACCCTAGTCGAGGTCATATCACCCAATTCACCTAAGCATGGAAAATGGGTTTAAGGGTTCACGTGTCATGGTCGCTCCATCCAATGGATGGAACTATCTAATTTAATCCCTTCTATTTAATTCCATTGGTATCAAAAATTTCAAGTTATTAATTAAGTCAGGGTAACTTATCAAAAGCCTACTCATAAATATCAAATCCTAATGAGTCCAAATACCCACGGGGTGTCTTGAGATAACTAAATTACACAAGGGACAATCACCACTTTATACAGTTAGTAAATTAATTTAGTTATTAATGTTGTACGAGTTCCTAAACATGTCACTTGTTATACATAGCTTTAAATTAGGATAAATACAAACCCAGCAAACCAAGAAAATAGATAAGTCTACTTTCTACATTTTTAGCTTGAAGTTAGCGCACCTCCATTATAGGGTTTTTATTATAAAACCATGACTTTTCTTATCAAACAACCATTTATCATATTTAATCATATATTTGATTTCACCATAGAGAATATTTTATAAGAAACTGGTATAGATGGAAAAGATTTAATAAGATTGGAAGAATGAAGAATTAAACAATTAGTCAAATCTTTCATAAATTAAAACGGGTATGGAAAGGGACCCTACCTCAAAGTGAAACCAAATAATCCCCTTTGACTATTAGATATTTCTAAATAAAATTTTATTCTCTCCCACTGATCATATGTACCTTCACACACATTCAAGGACACCTAGCCTCTATGCACACACTTGAATGGACATGAGCATGTGCAAGGGGATCCTTACACATATTCTTATATGCATATACCCATCTCTACTCACATACATATAAATTTTAAAATATATATATATATATATATACATGGGAACACCTATCCCCATACATGTATAATCATTTCCATGGATAATTATACACATAATGGAGGAACCCTCATATATATATTTACTTACCTATGAAAATGCAGGAGAGTCACCTTAGACCCGACGACTCAAAACTACATGATAGAGTCCAACACACTAAAAATATAATTACTATAAACCTTTAAACACAAAAATATTTTAATTTGAATGGTGTAAAAACAAACAGAATGAAAAAAACTTACCCCAAAACAAAGCCGACAGATTGAAACCACCTGAACAACCTCACCTTTGGCTGTAGTTGTTAGAACACAAGTGAACATGACTCGAGGAAGCCTTCACATAACCTAGAACTGGAATAGAAAACCAAGACCTAAGTTAAACCAACCCCTTGGTTCATATGAACACCATAGGGTAAAAGAGAAGCCAAAATATTCCCCAAAGAGGAATGAGGCTAGGGAAGAAATCCTTACCTTGATGATTCAGTGAGAAATCAAAAGGATCGGTGGATGAAATTGATGGAAGGAGGAGAGACAGAGAGGGAAGGTCACATGTCAAAGGGGGGACACCCCTTTGGGTGTGTCATGATTAGGAATGCGGGGTTAGGGAGTGGGATTTAGTTTTATATTTTATTTTTTATATTAAGTTAATTAAAACGCATTTTTAAAATAGGTCTCGGTGAATGGTCTTGGCCACACGGTTTAGAAAAAAAATGCACCAACCATTCACCCTATACTAGGAAGTCTGGGTACTCTACACAGGCTTGGTGTATGGTCAATAAAACCATTTTCAGCCCATGTCCACTACAACTGTCCCCTTTGAACTAGGCCTCACGATATACTACAGTGGGATTCGTGGTTTCATACAAATTGTGCACCCTCTTTAGTCTTCCAAAACTTGTTGTTCTTGGGTCCAGTTCTCCCGAAACTCTTCGATCCACACAAGAAACTTAAAAAAACATAAAATGACTAAAAAACATCACTTAGGAGTGTTACAACTCTCAAAATTGAGTTATGAAGCTCGGTTTTAAAAATGAACCATTTTATAATTGAAAAGTTCAAAAACCTTTTCATTTTAGTGTGGTTCGAAATGTGGATCGTTACAGTTTGAGACCTTGGTCAACCTATTGATGATTACCTATACTACATTTCATTTTTGAGGGGATCTTATAAATCCCTCCACAAAATCCATGGTGACTTTGTTCCATTTTTAATTTGTAATGGATAGAGGCTATAGATGTCTAGGAGGTTTCTAGTGCTCTGCCTTCACCGGCTAACAGGTGGAACACCTCATGGTGAAACCTACAATATGTCTCTTCAAAGTTGGCCACCAATACTGATGATGTGTGTCTCTGTACATCTTGGTATGACCAGGGTGAACTGCCTAAATAGAGGCATGATATTCCAACATCATCTCTTCTCATACATCAGTATGCACCCATAAGGACCCATGGAATAGTAGGGTCTCACTCTCATTAACAACCCAACTAGGAGGTGGTTCCTCACCAGTGATGCTCTCCCTCCGGACAAGGCCCTCAGGATATGAAATGTGTCTCTTCTGTACCCACTCCAGAAGGGAGGATGTCACTGATGAAGCTGCTAAAAGAGGCTTATTATTCTATTATTGAACCTATAGGTTCATCTTAGAAACAAATATGTCAACTAACACTCACTTATATCCTCCTGGACATCTTTTTTCTAATTTTTTGGGCTCAATGCATTATCCACTGCATTACCCTTCTTGGGTGTATATGCAAGATTAAATTTGAATGACTACAAATAATTTACCCACCTATGATTCCTGATATTCAAATCATGGTGTGTGGAGATGTATTTGAGACTTTTTGTATCTGTGTAAAAAATTAACCACTCTACCAATAAATAATACCTCTAATAGTGTAATTCATGAACAACAACTACTAGCTCGAGGTCACGAATTGGGTAATTTCAATCATGAGCTCTCAACTGGAGGGACCCTGTATTCTACAAACTGATCTTCATGCATAATTACTATTCCTAGTCTGATTCTTGAATCATAAAATTAAATAGTATATATTCTTCATGGGTCTTGCATAATCATGGTCAACATGGAATTCAGTCTCCCTTTAAACTTCATAAAGGTTGTCTTACAACCTTCTGACCATATAAATTTCACGCCCTTCTTAGATGGGCCTGTAAGAGGGACTTCTATGTGTGATAAATCTTGAATTAATTTCCTATAATAGCCAAATATCTACAACAAAATACATAAAGCAAAAAAATTCTTAGGATTCTCTCACGAAATGACAGTGCTCACTTCTTTTGGTTAATAGATACACCCGCATCTAAAATGATATGACCCATGAAGTGAAATTTATCGACCCAAAAGTGGAATTTATTAATCTTAGAATATATTTTATGATCACTCAGTGTATTAAAAATGATATCAAGATGGGTATAATGGTCATGTCTAGTGTGAGAATACCCCAATATATTGTGCACAATGACTACCACAATTGAATCCAGATACCGATGAAAAATCCTATTAATCGAATCCATGAAAATGATGGGAATGTTCCTAAGGCCAAATGGAATAATTAGATACTCATAAAAGTTATACTTGGATTAGAACATTGGATGGGGTATATCTGATGGAATCACAAACACCTGATGCTAGCATGGCTTGAAATCTTTCTTAGAGAAAATTGTCTCTCATTGGAGCTAGTCGAAGAGGTCATCTATATGAGGAAATGGATACCATTTTTAAACAATAATCTAGTTAAACTCTATATAATCTATGAAAAACCTGAGAGTAATATCCACCTTCTTGTTGAAAAGGACATGTGAACCCCACAACGAAGTGCTAAGTTAGATAAAACCCTTTTCCACTAGATTTTCCAATTTATTCTTGGGTTCTTGAAGCTCCTTACGTTCTATCCTATAGGGAGGAATAGACACTAGTGCCAAACCATGAACTAGCTCTATAGTGAACTGCACCTATCTCACAAGAGGTAATCTAGATAAATAATCATGGAATATTTCCTTGAAATGATCTATAATAGGAGGTAATTACACAACACGCAAACCCTAATCACTCCTAATGATACTGTCCATTTGGTCTTTCACCTTTCCTAGACCATGATGCCCGGGTCTATCTTGAATCTCCTATATATCCCACTTGCGCTTATAAATATACTTGTTTCCATAAAGTGAGTTAAATGAAACCAACCAGTGATAGAAATCAACATGGATATGATAAGGCACTATCCAATCCATAGAGATAATGACATCAAAGCTGGTAATCTTGAGGAAAAAGAAATTCCATAGGAAATGGTACCCGCCTATATCTTGGGGCACTCCTTTCACTGGAGTACACTCTCTGATTAGACTTCTCATGTTCTATTGAGGGTCATCACACCACTGAATTACTCTACCACTTGGACCATACTTTCTATAATCATATTATATATGAAGGAGTGTGATTAAACTATATCAAATAGGGTATATACTAAAGTAGAGGCCACTAGAATATTACCTACAACTATAGAAGGCCCTAGAATTTTATCCTCATATGTAAATTGTAATTAATAGTTATGGCTTGATCCGCGACCCGGAGATGCAACCTGACTAACCTATGAAGGTCTTATCTACTGGTTCTAGACTTCTGAAGTCTAACTACCTCATCCAAAACGTCCTCTTTATCCTAATAGGTCTATAGTAGACCAACTACTAGCCTAATGTCGAGTCACTAATATTGTACCTGAAAGAGGTATCAACATAGATCCTATCTCACTAGATATAGGAGGAAAATTTTAGCAGTATCACTGAAGGTGGCCCATCTAGCGACAATATCGACATTTGATCAGGTTCCTCATGCACTAGGGAATCTTATGGCATGTTCTTCAACACTGGTGAAACACCATATAGTTGTCAATACATTTCATCTGGATGGAATTTCCCCTGTGTACACCCTCAGAAAGACACTTTCTACTATTAGTGTAAAATCATGATATTTTGTGAAATATTTTTTTTCAAATAAATTAATTTTCATTGTTGTCCTATATCGCACTATGTCAAAGATTCCTTACATGCAACACCGACTTGGATTACGCTACACACAACACCAACTTGGCGTATGTTACATGCAACACAAATTTAGAATATGTTACACACAAAAACAACTTGGAGTACATTACACACAACACTAACTTGGTGTATGTTTCACACAACACTAACTTTGCATACATTACATGCAACACCTAGTTTCTAGGAAACATAATTTTATTGTTGTAATTATTTAAACACGATAGTTATAACCTATCCATTAAAAATAGTAATATGGATAGAAATAACTACTTTTAAAATATTTTTTATAATTTTTTTATATAAATAAAACATATTAATAACGATTTTTTGGTTAATGTATTTATATGTTAAAAAATATTATTTTTTCAAAAAAAGAAGCTTTTCATGTCCTTGTGTGAAAAATAATAAAATTAATTTTAGAAATATTTTGAAAATTAATTTAATAAAATAAAATTCATTTTTGAATTCATAATGTTGAAATTATCTTAGGGTTAATTTTTGGGATTTTTCTGAGAAACTTCATTTTTGGATGAATAGTGAAAATATAGAATTTTAATTAAAACCCGGTTCTTTGTCAAATTTATTTATGTTGTTAATTATATTTTAAGTTATTTTTAAAGTCAAAAATATATCAATTATAAATCTATTAATACAATTAATTTCATTGGAATAATTTTATTTTTTGAATTTAGATATAAAAGCTTAATGAATATTTAAACATCCTCTCTTTAAAAACCTGATTTCTCGCTACTTCTATGAGATTAACATCAAACATAATTGTGTCGCTTCTATGAATTTAATTTCAAAAAAAGGAAATAAAATTTCGTAATCAGTATTATATTTATATTCTAATAATATCAACTTATTTTTTGACCAAAAATATTAGTGAAGGTGATTAAAATTAATTCTAGCAATTCAGGTAAAATTAATCTTTACATGTGAATAAATATTAATCTTAAGGGCTCAAATGACCTATAAACTTGTTTAAAACCAATTTTATGGATATATTTTGTCCATAAACTTTCTATTATTTATTGTTTTTCCTTTTTATGACTTTTTTAGGTAAAAAGTGGGTACACTGAACTTGTTTTCCAAAATGCCAAGTGTGTCCTTTCTCTCCCTATAAAAG
This sequence comes from Viscum album, assembly GCA_963277665.1. NCBI lineage: Eukaryota > Viridiplantae > Streptophyta > Magnoliopsida > Santalales > Viscaceae > Viscum > Viscum album. The sequence goes on from OY728136.1 coordinate 307,516,388, forward strand.
GCAACCACCTCTACCTCTTATTCACAACTATCAAACCACTTAGGTTAGGAAAATATATTAACAATAAACTTATCAAAATCAATCCCTTACTACTTGAATCATCCATTTGTTCATAAATCAATTCAAGTAATCCCTTTTGTGAAAACCAAAAGGAGTAACCCAAAGAAGAGGTAACATCATTCCTAAAGCTCCTTTATGTTACTTTCATTCTCCACCCCATATACTCTTCTTATTCCATGATTATACAAAAAAATAAGTATCCTAAATATAAATATATGTTTTTTTATGATTTTTCTATCTAAACTTATACACACTTCCATCTAATGGGTAACGAACATACTATTTATGTTTACGACGAACTACCTCCTCACACTATAATGATTGTACGTTTTTTCCTTTACTACAAATAATGTTTTGAAATTATGATAGAAACAATATTTGTATATGATATATATAATATTTCTTATGTATTTATTCTTCATTAATTATTTTATAACAAATAAATTTATACATTCAATTTTGTGTAAGTATGATAATTTTCTTTGGGGAAGTGTGGACTACAACCTCATCAAAGTGATGTGACTCGCTCACACCTTACATGGAATGTATTAGGGATACATTTAGTGAAATTATATGATATATATGAAATAATAATGAAAATATATTTATAATATATGCTTATATAAGTATACATATATTTAATTCACTTTATGTCTTTCAATACATCAATAAAACAGGTGCAATGTTCATGCATACGTATGACCTACCACCTCCATGAACGGTGTATTCCATTTCATACTTCTATATTATATAGATTATTATAATACAAATATAGTGAATATTAATAATATTTATATTATGTATTAAATTCTTTAAATCATGATATAATTATAAGGAACAATGATATAATAAATTAAGACACATACGAAAAATAATGTGAATATTTCCCAAAGCATAACCTTAACATGGAATTGTTAACAATCAGGTAATATGAAGTCATAAAAAACCATATATGGTATAAGATATAAGAATATTTTTCTTTAAAATATTTATAATAAACATATATTCATTATATATGAGGTTCTTATGAGTATGATGAGAGTCAAGGCATAAGGTAAGGGAATTTCATCTAACTTTTTATATCTCTTAGATACATTCCATGTTCACCACTCTTTTCTTTTTCATGGTGTATATACTGCCCATGAATTTATTCTATGAATATTATAATTAAATTTATGGGTATTTACATAACCATTTTATTATTTTTATTTCATGTGGTTTACGTTTTAAAAGTTACCAAATTGGTAAAGTAATTTTGTCTCCAATTGCCTTCTTTGAGACACATTCCATGTTTTGTACCTATAATTTTATATGAGGTGTATATACTTACTTTGAAATGTTATATCATAACTATAATTATTTGATTAATATTTTAAGAAACATTTAATTTAATTTTCATACATAGTTATTATGGTTCAAAATTATAAAGTGGTAAGAGTTTATTGAAACAAACTTATCACTTTTCAATATTTTTTATGACTATGCTTCGTTGGATGAAATATTATGATTCATATATTAAGCAAACACATGAATTATCTTATCTTAATGTTTTACATGAAATATTCATGTATTATTACTATTTTTCCACTCTTTGGTACTTAAGATAACTAAGAATTTTTTTATGAAAGTCTAACTTTATTTCTCCTTTCTGTAAAAAATTATTGTTCTTCTAAAATCGTGATTTATAAAAATGTTTTAAAAAATTTAGAAATTATATGATATTGTGTTAAATAAAATTTATACCCATGTTATAACTTTTAAAAACAGTTTTATAAGTAATATTATTTTCTTTTATCGATTAAGACACTTTTCTAAACTTTAAAGGTTCAAAACGAATATTCATCATATATGGACTTACCCACAGTATTAACCATCATTTCATCAAAGCTTATATTGTATGTTTATGAGTTTATTTAAAGAAAAATGTTTTTTTAAATTCTATACTTTATTTTTAAAAAAACCCTTTTCAAGGAAAATGGATTTTGAAAATGCTTTATAGTTTTTTAAGATTCTTTTAAATGTTTTCAAAGTTATTTTATAGAGAAAAAGGTTTTCATAAATGTTTTATCTTTAAAAAAATATTTTTAAAAGTTTTAAATCATATTTTTTAAGTTTATAAGGAAATGGTTTTTAATTTTTTTTCAATATTCCTTTATATGTTTTTAAAGAAAGTTTGTTCAAAAATTTTCAAGATTCTTTTATAATTTTTCAAGTAAAATGGGTTTTCAAAAAAATTTCCTGATTTATTTATATGTTTTCAAAATATTTTTAAAGAAATGGTTTTCCAAACTATTTCAATATTTATTTATATTTTTCTAAAGAAAAACGTTTTAGAATATTATCAAATATTTATTTATAATTTTTTCCATCTATATTTTCAAAGAAATTGGTTTTTTAAAGGTATTAAGTTTTAAAAAGAATTTTCAAAGAAGAAAGGATATTCTACTTAAGAAATGTTTTCAAAATACCTTTCCAAGTTATTTTCCATCTAAGATGACATCGACAGATATTATTCATTCCCTTCTAGGAAATTATCCGATGGATTTATTCAAATTATTTATTCAATGGTTTATGTTTTTATGGAATGATGATTATGACACCCATTTCTCTTCTATGGGTTATATTATTTTGAAACCACACTTCTTTTCACAGGTTATGCTTCGATGAAATGATTATGAAACCTATATATTTTCTACATGTAATGATGTGATGAAATGTTAATGATTACCATTCCATCTCATGGGTTATGATTTTATGTTTATAGAACCCATATATTTTCTTGGGTCCTGATATGATGAATGTTTTGTGGAAAAGTCATGTATGATTTCATTATGTGAAGGGTGGGAAAAATATCACCCTACAATGCATTACGTAGATATTAATATCTCATGATATGATTATGGTAATCAAGTCGGCGGGCTTAATATACTATGGGAAGATGGGGTAACATGATCCCTTACAGGGAAATGCCTATGACTAGGGATGATGGTGTGTCCCACCAAGTAGGTGTAGTCACCTTGAAGATGGAAGACAGGGAAACACAATCCACTATGGGAAGATGGGTAAACCATATGTCTTATAAGGAAAGGGTTATGATTGGGTATGTTGGTGCGTCTTTCCCAATAGGTGTAGTTCCTATGAAATTCCCGGATAAATTCTAGCAATGCATCTTGACTTATAGGTAATGATATCACATATTTATATATGACACAATTCTATATCTTATTCCTATGTTATGATTTGAAGGATTATGATATAGATTTACTTATTATTCATTTCTTATGAACTATAAATATTTATTCCATGATTCATGATAACAATCTTTCATATGCAGGGAATGATATTTTAATGATCATGATCAAATTCGTATACCCTTATGTTCATGATATGCTTACAGATTTACTTTATTTTACCTTACTAAGCATTTGAGCTCACCCCTTTCATATGTTTACCTTCCCTAAGACATAAAGTAAGGTTTTTAAGTAGAATTAATAAGGGGTAGATATTTTTGAAAAAATTGGATATATTTCATTTATTTAGAATATATTTTTCTAAGTTTCCAAAGTCACTAAACTAGTATGGTCTTTGGGAATATATTTTTGTAATGTTTTATGTATTGTTTAAAATTGATGTAATGTATGTGTTCATTAAGAATGGGTTGTTATAGTTGGTATCATAGTAAAGGTTTAGTCAAAATTTGGAAACAAGGATGATAAAACTTTATTGATATCCCTAGTAATATTTCTAAGGATATGTATAGGGATGTCTCTAAGGATATTTTTAATGATGAGTAAAAGTATAAGAAATTGTTTTGGAATTTTGGTAAAGGATATAGGAAGTGGTTTACTATAAATGCATCCATGTATGGATAATACAAGTGGATGTGGCTCTGACATAGATGTACATAGGGGTAACAACTATGAAAAGGTGTGTTGGTCTTGACTCTACGTAACCTAGTACATGACAACGTGCCTTACTGCCCACCTGGTTTGGAACTATTGGGGGATATGTTTTGGGAGTTCACAAACTCTTAAAAACCCATCATGAAGGATTTAAATAGATGTTGGATATGAATAAACTAGGATAAGCATAATTTTTCATAGTAATGTGTCATAATTTAGACATCATACAAGTGATCAGTCATAATTATGTATTTTTTCCACTATGATAAGTTTTTATCACACCATGCTTTCTAGTTTTAGTAAATGGAAGGAACCAGAAGGAACTGGAATAATTGTTCTAATGAGAAGTCAAATATTATGATCACTGGAGAGAAATATATTGTGATTATTCTGAATCAACTATTCTGATATATGATTAACAATGTTATCTTTGGTTATATTCTTAACACATATAATAAAAGGAAGTTTGAATTTTATAAACATTCACATGGTAAGGAACATAGATGAAAGAGGATTTGGCTTTTATAATGTTATGAATAAGGAGAAAATAACCTCAAATAATACCTCAAATGTATGGGAATATGTTATATGTGAGGGAAGAAGGGTCATAGAGTGACAAATAGTCATGGAGTTCAATGTATTATCTATAGAGAACAATGAAATTACCCAAATCGATAACCTATCCTAATAATTTACTTCTAAATCAAGGAAGTACATATTCCATGCCGATCATTGAATTGGAAGGATTTATGTTTTCATGTATTTGGATTCCAGAATTATGAATAGTGAATTATATAAGGGTTTTTTAGTTTATGTTTTTTGCTAAAAATTTACAAGATTATGTTGAATGTTTCTGACAGACTAGAAAAGTGATTTAATGGAAATGTGATATTTTGAAACAAGGTAAGGTAACCCTCAATGTGTCCAAGATGATGAGATAGTTTTTTTAGATTGAATAAAGATATTATTGATTTGTATTGGATTTTATTTATTCCCTCAAAACTGATAAAGGATTTGTTGAAAAAGTGGCCTATGTTATCATGGATGAAGTTGACAACTTTTTGGATTTATGAAATATATCTGGTAATATTTGGAATAAGGAATCATGCATTTTTTTCAAAATTATTTTTGTTAATTCAGGTCATTACCATGTTTCAATAGAGTATACGATGAGGGTATACACATGTTTGGAATGTGACAACAAAGAGATACTTTGTGATATATGAAAGATCAATGTTAAGTTTTTTTTGTGAATTTCTTTCTAAAGTTTGGGATTTTCATATTTTGGATGGGTTATAAGGTTAACCATTTATGGAAATATTATGTTACACATGGGATTAAGGTTGTGAGATTAAATTATTTCCTCACGACATGATGATTTATGAACATTTTATAACTTATACTAAAAACATTGTGTTGTTGAGAAATAATGACAAATAGGATTGCATTTCATAGATCTCATGATCTGTTAGTACTTCAGGAATGAAAAATTCACCTTATTTTGTAGATAAAGAGGTAAAGTGGATCAAGGGAAAACAAAGGGTGAGGTTTCCTGAAATAATGGAAGTGTATATTTTGATGAACATTCTTCAACTTTAGGAAAACAATCTATAAATAAAATGTTTTCCGAATACCTTAATTTTTGTTGAACCGATGGCCATTTAAATCATCACAGATTTATAATTTTGAGGCCCTCAACATTATATTGATCATTCACATGTTTGTGATTGATGACCTCAATCACTCCCTATAAATATTTATTCTTTTCATCCATGTCCTATATTCACTCCCAACCTATGTTCTTCTACATGGAAACCTAGTTTTGAGATACATTGGGTAACCATTATGGTTCATAATTTCCCTATTTAAAGGAAGTTTTTATATATATTTTTACGATCTGGGTTTCTATGAAAGGAACATTAAAAAATTAATCCTTTAATAACCCAAACAAATTCATAGGGTTAAATTCATTTTAAAGGGGGTTTAATGGGACTTCCTGATATTTTGTGGAATATATTATTTCAAATAAATTAATTTTCATTGATGTCCTACATCGCACTAAGTCAAATATTCCTTACATACAACATTGACATGGCTTGCGCTACACACAACAAAAACTTATAAAACGTTACATGAAACATTGAATTATAATATGTTACCAGAAACATTGGCTTGGTGTATGTTACATGTAACACTAACTTGGCATACGTTACTCGGAACACCGAGTTTCTATGAAACATCATTGTATTGTTATAATTATTTAAATGTGATATTTATAACCTAACTAGTCCACTTAGTAATATAAATAGTAATAAATAATTTTAAAATATTATTTATAATGGTTTTACATAAATAAAAAATATTTATAATGAAAAATATAATTTTTGGTAAACTCTTTATATGTTTTAAAACACTATTTTCTAAAATAAACTTCTTTTCATGTCCTTTTGTAAAAATTAATAAAATTAATTTTAGACAAATTTAAAAATTTAATTTGATGAAATTAACTTCATTTTTTAATCCATAATTCCTAACATAGATTATGGTGAATTTTTTAATTTTTTTTGTGAAACTTTCTATTTAGATGAATAGTAAAAAATACTGAATTTTAATTAAAAACTGCCTTTTCATCTAATTTATTTATATAATAAAATTATATTTTAATTTTGTTTTTAAGTAAAAATAGATAAATTATAAATAAATTAATACAATTCATTTCATTATAATAATTTTTATATTTAATTTAGATATACAATATTAATGAACATGTGAACACCCTCACATTAAAAACCATCTTTCATGCTACATTTGTGAGATTAGCGTTAAACATAATTTTTCCACTTTTGTGAATTTAATTTGAAAAAACAAACATACATGGTTATAATAATTATTATATTTATATTCTAACATGATCAAATTTATTTTTGACCAAAAAATTAGTGAAAGTGATTAAAATTAATTACAGTGATTAAGGTAAAATAAAGCTTAATAGGGGAATAACTGTAAAAATAAGGAACCAAATGACCTATAAACTTGTAAAAATACCATTTTATAGACCTATTTAGTCCATAAACCTTCCATTATTTATTTTTTGGGTTTTTTATTACTTTTGTTTCAGAAAAACGTGGGTACACCAAACTTGTCTTTAACAATGCCAAGTGTGTCTTTTCCTTCCCCAATAAATGGCCACCACCTATACCTCTTCTTCAAACATTTAAAAACACATATTTTCGGCCAATACCATCCCAATACACTTAAAAACATCCATACAATTTTCCTTGAATCCACCCTTTGGGTAGAAACCATTCCAAGTAATCCGTTTGGTGAAAACCATATGGAATTACCCAAAGAAGAGGTAACATCCTTCCTCAAGCTCATTTTTATTATTTATATTATCCACCCACTATACTATCCTTCTTCTATGATTATAGAAACCAATTATCTTAAATATACTTATATTTTATTATTCTAAGGTTTCAACAAAAAATTACACACACTTCCATCTAATAGGTAATTAACATACTGTTTATGTGTATGGTGAACTACCGCCTCACAAAATGATGAATGTTTGTTTTTCCTTTAAAAAATTTTATGGTTTTAAATTATGATAGGAACTCTATATATATATGATATATATTATTTATTTATGCTTATTTAATTATTTTATAATACATACCTTTATACTCTCCATTTTTTGTAAGTACAATAATTTCGTTTGGGGAAGTGTAGACTACCATTTGCTCAAAGCAAAGTGATTGGATCACACCTTACATGGAATGTATTAAAGTTGAATTTAGTGAAATTATATGATATATATGGAATAATAATTATAATGTAATTATAATATATATTCATATACATATACATATATTTCATTTACTTTATTTATTTTAATACTTCAATAAAATGGAAGCAACGTTCAAGCATACATACGACCTACCGTCCCCATGAATCGTGTATTCCATTCCATGCTTAAATATTATATAGATTATTATAATAAACATATAATGAATATTAATGATATTTATATCATGAATTATATTATGGAAATAATGATATAAGTATAAGTACCAAGGATATAACAAATTAAGACATATGCGAAAAACAAAGGGAATATTACTCGAAGCATAACCTTAACATGGAATTGTTAACAAGTGAGTAATATAAAGTCACAATAAAACCATATAAGGTAAGATATATAATAATATGGTTCTGTAAAATATTTATAATAAACTTATATTTATTATACAGGAGTTTCTTATGTCTTTGAAGAGAGTCAAGGCATAAGGTAAAGGAATTTCATCTCACTTATTATATCTGTGAGATAAATGCCATGTTCACCACGATTTTATTTTTGCGTGGTTTATATTCTGAACAAAAATTTATTATATTAATATTATACATAAATATATTGGTATTTAAATATAAATTTTATGATCTCTATTTCATTGGGTTTAATTTTCAAAAGGTACTAAATTGATAGAGTAATTTTGTCTCAAATTTCATTCTTTAATACACATGCCATGTTATGCCCCTATAAATTTATATGAGGTGTATATACTACCTTTGAAATATTATATCTTGAATATAATTATTTTAATTATATTTTAAACTTCATGTAATTTCATTTTCTTATAGGGTTAGTATGGTTTAATGTTACTAATTTGTAAGAGTTTATTGAAACAAACTCATCACTTTTCGGAATTGATTATGATTATGCTTCCTTTGATGAAATTTTATGATACATATCTTAATAAAACTCATGAATTATGTTATCCTATATTTGTTTCCTGAAATATTCATGTATTAGTAATATTTACCACTATTTTTTACATAAGATAACTAAGAATTTTTTTTAATGAAAATATGTCTTTATTTCTCCTTTCGTTCATAAATCTATGTCCTTTCAAAAATGTGATTTATAAAAATGTTTTAAAAAATGTTTTACTTGTATCCTATTATGTTAAAGGAAATTTATACCCATGTTATACCTTTTATAAATTGGATTTAGAAGGAATATTCTTATCATACTTTGATCAAGACACTTTTCTGAACTTTTAAGGTATAAAAGGAATGTTCTTAATGTATGAATTTACCGACCATATTGAATGTCATTTCCTTGAAGATTTCATTGTATGTTTATTATTATTTTAATGAATTTTGTTTCTTAATATTCTAAAAATTCATTGTTTTTAAAAAAATTTTAAATGAAAAAGGTTTTCAAGAATCTTTTATAGTTTTTAATGATTCTTTGAAATGTTTTCAAAGCTATTTTTTAAAGAAAAATGTTTTCAAAAATCTTTTATTTTTTAAAAAGTATTTTTAAAAAGTTTCAAATTCTTTTATATGTTTTTAAGGAATATTCATTTCAAATAAATTTGAAGCTTACTTTTTTATGTTTTCATGGAAAATGGATTTCAATCTTTTTCAAGCTTATTTTATAAGTTTTCAAGGAAAATGGTTTTCAAAATGTTTTCAAGATTCTTTTAAAAAATTTCAAGGAAATGGTTTAAAAATATTTTTCAAGATTTGTTTATATTTTCTCAAAGTATTTTCAAAGAAATAGACTTCAAATCACTTTCAATATTTATTTATACATTTAAAAAAATGTTTTCATAATATTCTCAAAGTGTTATTTATAATCTTTTTCATGTTTATTTTCAATGAAAATGGGTTTTTGAATGTTTTATGTTTTAAAAAGAATTTTCAAATAAGAAAGGATATTTTCCTCAAGAAATATTTTCAAAATATATTTCCAAGTTATTTTCCATCAAAGATTAAATCTTTATATATTACTCATGAAATTTTGGGAAATGATCCAAAGGCTTCATTAATATTCTTTCTTGAATGGTTTATGTTTTAATGGAATGATACTTATGACACCCATTTCTCTTCCACCGGTTATATGCTTTTAAAACCCACATCATTTTATTGGTTATTCTTTGATAAAATGATTATGAAAACTATTTATTTTCCACTAGTTATGATGTGATGAAATGTTAATGATTCCCATTTCATTTCATGGGTTATGATTTTATGTTTATAAAACCCATATCTTTTCATGGGTCATGATATGATGAATGTTTTGTGGAATATTCTTGTATAATTTCATTATGTGATAGGTGGGACCTATATGTACCACCAATGAATTGGGTAAAGATTTATATCTCATCATATAATAGTGGTAATAAATTCAATGGGTTTGATCTACAATGGGAATATGGGGAAACCCGACCCCTTACAAGGAAAAGAATGCAACTAGGGATGGCGGTGTGTCCCACCCAGAAGTTGTAGTAACTATGAAGATAGAGTATGAGGAAACCCAATACACTATTAGAATATGGGGAAACCCAATCCCTTACATATAAAATACTGTGACTAGGGATGGTGGTGTGTCCCTCCCAGTAGGTGCAATTCTTCATAAGTTCCGGGATACATTTTACCAATTTTTATTGACTTATAAGGAATGATATCACAAGTTTATATATGCCAAAATTCCATGTCTTATTACTATTTTATTCTTTAATGGATAATTCTCTTCATTTCTTTATTATTCATATCTTATGAACTGTAAATATTTATACCATGATTCATGTTTATGGTCTTTGATATCTACGGAATGATATTCTAATGATCATGATCATGTTCTCATACCCTTATGTTCATTATATGATTACACATTTTCTTTATTTACCCTTAATAGGGATTTAAGATAAAACCTTTCTTATTTTCCCTTACTTAGGTTATGAATAAATTTTTTTATGTTGAATTACTAAGAGGGGATATATTTTTGGGAAACATTGAATATATTTCATTGAGTTTTAAGATATTTTTCAAAGCTTCCAAATTCACTAAACTAATATGGTATTTGGGCATCCATTTTTTAATGTTTTTAGTATTATAAAAAAGTAATGTAATGTATATGTACATTAAAATTAGGTTTTTATAACTAGATAAATTTGTTCCCTACCTAGAAGCTGAACTATCCTTAATCACATTGCCACCTCCTATCAGGTTCTACTATATAATGAGGTCTTTGTTCATTATCTCTAAAATTACAGTAAGCCTAAAAACACATACTTATGATTGGATGGAATACACAATTCCATCCTAAAATATTATTGTAGTAGTCATATCATCACCGGTCATTGTAGTTAAATTTTTTTCTCAATGAAACATGTAGAATATTCCATTACTGATATGGAATGCTGTTGAAGGTGCATAAACTCTCAAGCATGGTCTTCTTGCAATGTCTGGGGGAATAAGTAGTCATATTAAACTATCTAAAATCCCACCCAAACTATAACATAATGATGTTCAGCCTAGTTAATGACATAACACTAATTTTTAGTAGAATAACATAGCATATATGTAGTAATATTGACCCTCTTCTCTAGAAGTGTCTTGAAGTTCTCGAAAATCAACTACATGGCCAATAATAAAGATTTCAAATCCTTAGGACTACCATCCCCAAGAAAGGTGGGAGGATTATACTGATGAAATTCTCTAGTAATCACTTTATAGTAGGGTATGGTTGTGAAGATCCCTGTACTGACTGTATAAAATGGAAGAAGTTATCTTGAACCTAAGAATCGACACATAGTGGAAGATATGTAGGTGGTCCCTCAAGTGGAACTATAAAAGGTAATACTGGTGGCTTAGGGCCCACCGCTTCTAGAGAAGGATCATCGCCACATTCATGGATATTACATGAGGATGTATAGGTTTCATAGGTCTATAATTTCCAATCACACACCTTAGATAAGATTTACAATAGATAGAAAAAGAGGTAAAATTAAGGAACAAGCACAAGTCCTTTCTATAACATCTCACAACCCTCATCCTGCTCGTATATCTAGGTATAAGTTATAAGAAGAGTCATAGAAGCCCTGTAAAACACTACCTAATTCCCACTACAAAATTTAGGTCATGTTTTAGGTCTCACATAACCCAGCAGAGGTTTTGGTATATGGAATGTCAATTACAAGGTATATAGGAAAAAAACATTACATACCAATCAGAATCCTAATTTATTGATAAGCATTTCATTTTAAAACATTAATTTATTAAAGTTGATTTATTTTCATATGGATATAAATATCTCAAAACAATTAATTTTTTTATCATTCTCAATTTATAAAGGCACATACTCTTTATAAATTGTAACTCGTATGCCATATAACTATGATCTAACCTTTATATTCCTTATCAAGATGTAAAAGGTCATGTATTGTGATTTTATTGAATAAAATACCATTCCTAAATTATAGAATTATTCTCTTCATAAATTTAAGTTATAATTCAACAATCAGACCAACTAATAATTCATCTTGTACAACCAGTGGTTCATGGATCAAATGAGGTATAATTGGCTAACTAAGGTGTCATCATCAATCTATGTTGGAAAACACCATTTATATTGATGTAGGAACTTTAATTAATCCAATTTTGTTAACCTTATAAGAAAATTTATCACATTTAAATATATATAACAATCAAATAACTCATAACAAGAATATTCAATACAGGTAATTCATGTTGGAAATATAAATATGTCATGGCATAATGCATGGAATCTAAGTCCTATGGTGCCAAATATGATGTCTTAATTGATACACCCTAATATCATCTGGTCAAGGTAAATAAATTATATTTTAATAATATTGACAATAATAGCCTCACAAATAATGTGTGTCACCTAACAATTAAATTAGTGGAACAGTAACAGGAACAACAAATAATAACAACAACCCATTAAAGGAAATTTTGGTTTTCCCTATATGTGGGTTAGCTACTCCTAAGAACAATATTATTACCAAATTATGATACATCCTACTCTCATGTATAGCACCAAAATAGTAATAAAAATATAAAAAATATTTCTGATACCACTTTGTAGCATGCTGCCCTAGAATCCAGGCAACAGTTCCCTGATATGATTGGCCACATGACCTCAAGCATTCCTCCTCGTACTCTAGAGGCTTCCAACTAGTAGCGAGGTCCTATGGTGTTCCCATGGGGAGAATATTACATTATGATTCAAAGTATAAAAAACCAGTAATAAAATATTTCAAATAGAAGAATAATTAATAAAAGAGAAAAAGTGTAATCTGAGATTATAAACAAGAAGCAGTATAAATAATAATGTTAAACTATTCAAGAGAAATAAATTATAAGTGGAAGCTAAGTAATAAATATATAACCAAAATGATGATAATCATGTCATGTAGTTATAAAAAAAATATAGTACATGAGATGCAATGAAATATGGAATATACCACATGCAATGAAAAAATTCCAAAAAGACCAAAATAAGCTACTACTAGAATCACGAGCGTAGGCTCAATCCTTTTTCCCACACTCTCTCCAAAACTCTGAATTAAACATTAGAATTTGGATACATCCCATTATCTAAACCAAAAAACATAAGTCTACTTGGGTACCAAGGGAGTTCTAATTAGGGTGTGATATATAATTAGTAGGCCACCACCAATAGTGTCTCAATCGGTCTAGTATATGCATATTAAATTAGAAGTGTTTTGATAATAATATAATTAAAAGAATAAAATAAAACAAATACATTGAATAAGGATCCCCATAGGGAGCATGACCAATACTACCTAATTTGGAAAAAAAATCGTATGTCACTGAACCATGGTGACCTATATAAGTGTATATAATATATAACTATGTCATCACAATTAAATTATCAAAATGTGTGCCATCACCAAGAATGTGATCTATCTTGGAGGATTCATCCATATAATTTTAGTTATACATTCTCATTCCCTAATTTAAATTTTATCTTTATAATTTAAGAAGGTGAACCCATATCCTATCCATGGAAATATATAAGTAATCCCATGTATCACTTCAGGGGTACAATAAAATCCCAATACCATAAGGGTCCATCCAAGGAAACCCATAAATTAAATCCCAAGTATCTCTCTCAGCATGGCATGAAATAAACCCACCATTCCCATACCTATAATCTAATTTAGGGTACTAAGTATCACTCATGACCTGGTATAACCATCTATACAACAATCCCATCCACGGTGTCCCCCATAGGTAATTGGTGTCTCAAATGAAGGAAAGGTAAACACATAGTGATCCCATCCCATGCATAATTGGTATCGCTCCCGATGTATATACAATAAGTGTGAAATAAAAATTATAAAGGTCGAAGAGCCCATCCATGGCAGGATCCAATTATCATTCTTGACTTGGATATGAGGTATTTCATAGCTATCCCAATTCATCTAATTTTGAAAGGAATTACACTTATAAAAATTTAAACTAAGCTATCTGATTCATTTTGAATAAGAAATTCCAATGGTCATAGGTTAATAGGTACTAACTAATGTCCAAAAACTTTCTTAATAAATTTTATATCTATTAAGGGGTTTATTACAAGTAAATACACCCTTCAAGGGTGGTTTAACACTCTAATATAGTGGGAAATTGGGATATCAAAAGAAGGAACACCCGAAGTGGTGGCCCATGTCGAGGTGAACAATATAGGATGTGATTCTCCATTAGCTAGGATCATGTAAATCATGAAAACCCATTTAAATTAAATCACTAACCATTCAATAATAATCCATAGATAATTATGTTGAATAAAACAATGGCGCATAACATAAAAATAAACCAAACTTAATGGAATGAAACCAGACCACATGGCTTAGGTTTGTAGCACTCTCTTTGTCCTGTGTCGGCCCTTGAATCAAGATAGAATGGGAGATATCGAAAGAATATTAAAATGAAATAAAATAGGAAAAATTATCTCACTCCAAAATATAAAAAAATGTAGTTATATAAGATATGAATAGAAGGTATAGGAGTGTAGAGCTCACCAAGAGGGATCAAATGTAGATGACAGTGAAGGAACACAGATCATACGAGGGTGCTAAAAAATACATACTTTAAGTGGTGGAAAGAGATTAAGGTGGATTTTGTAAAATTAAACCAAGAAGGAATAAGTATTAAGGGATTAAAAATAATAGGTTCAAAAGGGTATATTCCCCTTTAAAATTGGGGTCACATGGTTTGGTCACACAGTTAACCAAATCATGATCCAACCATGTGACACCCACTGCCCAAGGTGACCCCTCTCATGGACTAGGGGAATGATTTGACTATCCGTGTGCAAAAAATATGAAATTAAATAATAAAGGATTTATAAAATCCCACACGGGCATTCATACTATCTCACAAGGTTGTAAACAAACCATGCAACCTCTGGTTGTGCACTGGGTCCCCGCACGGTTGAGTCATAAAATTAGCACTAACCATTATCTAACTGTGAAGATCAATATTCCACAATAAATTCTAGTGATATAGGATTCAGAAAATCCCCAAATATCTTGAACATCTCCTTAGCCTTTAGATTTTATTATTAGCATAAAAAGAGATGTTTTGAATAGTAACTTGAAATTCTGTACCTCTCTGAAAAGATGGGATGTTACACGAGTGTACATAAAGGATCAAGGGAGGGTTTTATGAGAGTGAAAGGTGGTCCCTAAGTACTTCATCATGGTAAGGGTAGTAAAGGGATGTGTAAAAACACATTACAACATGAACAGTTGGAAATAAAAATGATTAGTATAATGAAAGTACTGGAAATAAAAAAGGAAGAGGAGAGGATCCCTTACCAGAAAAGTGTGCTTATATGAGATTGGGAGGATCTTATTAAGAGATTGGGAAAACCTTATCAGGTATTTAGAGAGGTATAATGAGAGTAACATCATATTCAATGGGTTTCCAGTGAAGAGGAGTTGGAGGTTGGGTGGGTATTATAGAAAAATAGAGGGGAATTCTTTATTAATTATTAAACATAGGTTTTGGAATCTATATGATAAAAAATATCCAATTCAAAAACCTTCTCATGATTTTTTCATTGGGTTTCCACAAAATGGGAGTGGAATTAAATATTTTATTTTGTTAAGAACTGAACTCCTTAAAATAGCACCATTGGTGATGTGTAGATGTGAGTCATGTTCATAAAGAATTGATTTTGAAACCTTAAAATATAATATATGTTTTGGAGGATTTATTAAAGGATTTTAAAATTAAAAATACATATTTAAAAACATGTTATTTAATGGGGATATATAAATTTGTTCATGTATTCCTATTATAGTATTTATTATATCAGTTTTGGGCTATTATGATGTCATAATATAGAATGTATATTTATATTATATTTAATTTTTACCTATAATTTTTAATACCTTATATTATTATAAAAAAAATTACCAATTGATAATTTTAACTTGAATAATATTTATTTTATCAAAATATTTTTCTAAATAGGATAATTTTCACTTTTAAATAAAGTTCTTTGTTTACTAAAAAATACCAGTTTTTATGATATAGACCTATTTCTGACCCCTATAAAAATTACATCATACTTAATTAGAAATATATTATCATTCATATTTTAATAAATATTATTTAAAAAGAATATTTTATTAAATATAATTTATTTCAAAAATTATTTAATTTATCAAAGGGGTCTCTTAATTGATAATAAATTTTTCCTAAAATAAAATTTTTATTTCTTGAAATAAAAATCAATTTTTTTATCAAACTCGTTATATAATAAATTATAAAGTAATATTAAAAAGAGATAAATATAAAAATTATTTTATTAAAATAAATTAAAAAATTCATATTTTTAGTTTCAAGCTACATAACACCTTATTTCACCAGCGTATATCATAAGGGTAAGGTTTGTGATCGTTGTACTTTCTTAGGGTGGTTTGGTGAACATGGATTTGGTCTTGATTTTGATAAGCTTGGACTTATCCCATAAATGGTTTCACTCAAGATTAAGATGTAAAATATTGGATTGGGATTGGTCAAAGGAGAATCCCAATGATTCCATCTCTATTGGAAACTCTGATAAAATGACTTTATAGGGTCCTATCCTACTATCGAGGTCATCACTTCTTTTTCCTGTATCAATTGGAATTTATCACAACCCTAAATATATAATAATCTTAAAAACAATTGTTCCAAAATTATATTATCAATGGCAATGATTCTTAAGGGTATTTTAAATCTGAAAGGCTGTATTTTATAATGGTGAAAAATAACAAAAGTAATTGTGACACCTAAGGTGTCCCTTTCTTTGTTGTAATCTTGTAGTTACTTTTCCCCTTGAGTTTTGGGGCATTCCTGGTCAAACTTTTTAGTTTCAGGGGGGATCTATGATTTTAGGGTTAGGGAAGACTATTTACAAACCGTACATCCCACTTGTGTACCACATTCACCTCTTAATAGAGGTGATCTGTATGGTTACCCCATGGTTTAGAAAAATATGCGGGAAAATTATCCGGCCTACCCAGAATAGTGTATTTTGGTCTTTTCACCTTCTTTTTATTTGAGTATCTCACTTCATACCTCACTCATTCAAACCTCATGCCCCAAATTTCTCCCATGGGGTTTTACAATCCTTCTAAGCTCCTCTATAATGGTTCTAATGTAATTTCATTGTTATTATTCACCAGGTTCAAGAGGTATGAACTCATATCATCTCATTATTTGGTTTCCATATTTTTCTTCAATCCCTCTGACCATAGTGGCCATGATAGGCCAATTTAAATGGTAATTTTTTCTAGGTTTTGGTTTTTATGGTTTGATATGGTTATGATCCATAGTTGGAGTCCATTTTTAGTGGATTTTGTTAAAGGAGACAAGGTTATGCCACTTGAGGTAGGTGTTTTTGTTTTATTGATTTCATTTGAGAGTTTCATTAATGATTTGGTTTTCTAAATTCATGATTAACCTAGATATTTTTATTATGGGTTATCTAGGTTTGATTTGTTAAATATTTCCTTGACTTGGTATCCTTTTAATGTGTTAATTGGTTGGAATTTCATGTTTACAAGGTGATTTGGTGAAAATGTCTATTTTATGCATTCTACGTGCTTAATAAAATTATATGGATAGTTTTCATTGGGAAATAACTTGTTCATTTTGATTTTAATCCAACTAGTGGTTTAAAATGTTATTTTTTGTTTTTTAATCCAATGTATTTCCATTTTTTCAATGGGAGGTTTGGTTATATAAAGCATAGTCATGTTCCCTTGATTTTTTTTATGATTGTTGATGTTTATGATGTGATTTTAAATTGGGTGTGGTTTAAAAATTGGTTTTAAAAATTTATTTCGAAATATATATATGATATATATATATATATGAATGGTGAATGCCTATTTTTCACCTTGTGATGTGTTGTTGATTGTACCCTTGTTGAGCTACCACATGTTCCTAATTATGTGTATACTTATCCATGTGATGGATTATTTTTGATGTGATTCATGATTTTATTATGGGTTAGGGATCATTTTAAGGTAATTGTAGGTGGTAAGGACCTGATTTTGGTGTTATCCCTTGGGGATTTACTATTTTCATATATGAATTAATTTTTTCATGGCCCACCTATGTTACTATTTCATGGGGAAACTTAGGCTACTAAGTGGGAATTAGTGGTAAATTGTTAATAAAGTTTATGTTTATCATTGGATAACCCCTTTTATATATAACAACTATTAGGGGTATTATCACTGAGTATACCAGTTATAGTGATTTGGTTAACATATGTGTGACTATTAAACTTCCGGCATAAGGTCCACCTGTACATGTCTTATGTTATCTCATTGGTATTTATGGGGCTACCTCATGATATGTATCTATTTTATGAATTTTTAACATTCATATATTGGAATATGTGTTTTGTGTTTCTCATATATAAATTCTTGATGCGTTGATCCTTTAATGTTTTAGTATCAGTTGTGGCTAGTTTTGAACCATCCATTTATTAGCATTATTTGTAACCTGATGTGGTTGTGTTTTATGATTATTGCTATTAGTTCCTTATTTACCATTGATTTTTTTGTGTGTAAAAAAATTTATGTTTAAAAGGGGGAGATGTTGTTTATATTGTTTTACTTAGTTGTAAATTTTCAAATATTTGAAACCATGTACATATTTACTTTTAATAATGTAGCGTTTTAATGATATTATTTTGGTTTCATTTGATTTTATTTGTAAAATAACTATAATTGTGAAATGGTTTTAAAAGTTTAGTTTATTGGGTAGTTAATTTGTCATACTTTTTTTAATCCCATGTTTTATAATGTAAATTAAAATATATTTTTCCATTTCTTGTATTTGAAATAAAATAACTAGTTTATTTTATAAAAAAAGCTAAAATATGCTCATAGTGGCATGCTACAGGCTCTGAATCACACCCTACGTAATCACATTGTTGGGTATGTAGTATTCATATATTGTGCATGTTACTTTTGGTTTTTGATTTTAGGTAGAATTCAGTTTCTTAACCCTTGATAAGTGGTGGGTTTTTTGGACCATGGTGGTGACTTGAGTGACACATGGAGTGGTGATCATACCTTCAGTTTCATGGAACAAGTTGGCTGAAGTTTTTGTTTGGTATTTTTGGTATTTTTTTATATCTTTTAGTTTACATGTTAGACTTGTATCTCTATATTAAATTCATATTTTTGTTATGTTTTTATTATAATTTATCTTTCTCTTCTTTTTTTATATACAATTTTTAGTTTCTTTATGTTCTTCATTGAGGGTGAATGTAACACACTGGGATATTAAAAGAGGAAAACAATGTTTAAAAATTCATATGAATTGAAAACCAAAGATTATAAGTGAATTTAACACCCATAGACTTTATGATATATAATTTCTAAATAAATTAAATCTCTTTTACAACTTGTGATGCATGCAACACCCGGTTTAAACTAAATATGATACTCTATTAAAATATTATTATTTAGACATTATCATTATAACATAGCCATTAAATTGGTGTGTATGAATATGAATAACTAAATTATGAATATTATATGGTTTAAACAAGTATAAAATAAATTCAATGGTTATATATTGATTATAAATAAAATAATACCCATTTGAAAGAAAAAAAGAAACATTTTTTAAAAAAAAATATTTTTTTCAAAGGTGGTTTAGTCATGCATTATGAACATAATTTAAAATTAATGTTCACTAATTTTGTAAACTTTAACTTAAAAAGCCTAAATAATTTTTTAAATAATTATATTGATACTAACTTATGGTGAATGTTTTGGATTTTTCAGAAAAAATTACTTTTTCAGTGAATAGTGAAAATAACAATTTTTATGAAATTATCATTTCTTTTTAACAAATTATGTCCCATTATAATTTTAAATTGATTTAAAATCATCATAAGTTTTTTCTGGTTATATTAAATCTAATTTATTACATTTAAATAAGTTTTTACTACATTTTAGTATAGATTTATTTTTAAGCTTTTAAACACCTTTTTAAACATTGTTTTAAAGTGTATAATGTTTATCAATTTTAAATTAAAAAATAACCCTTAATGAAGAATTATTTAAATAAAATTTATTTATTATAAGTCAAAAAATATTAATTTAAATTCATCTAATTATTATTACTTGTCAAATATTTAATACGATATCATCCTTTCCTTAAAAAATGCATTTCATGAAATCCCATTTTTTCAAATGGTCTGTGGGTTTAATTTTAAAAGAAAATTTTCCACTTATATGAGTTTAATTTGGAAAAATATATTCAATATTTGTAATTATAATTATTTATACTATATAATAATATCAACATACTTTTCCACCATAATGAATCGCGGAAATAGTAAAAATTATTTACTACAGTTAAGATAAAAATGGGTCAACCAGGGGGTTAAAAATAATAAGGGTTTAAAATGACCCAAAACTCTTATAATTATATTTTAATAGAAATATTTAAGACTTATAAATACCAATATCTAATATATGGTATTTTTAATCTTTTTTAAAGGTAAATACTTTATTATTTTTGATTATTTTGAGAAATTTCTTTGTAGTTTCCAGGTGGGTTCCTTTACCCACATAGAAAAGGTGTCACGGTTTGCCTTCTTCAAGATGAGGGAAGGAACAAAAAACTGCCAGAAACTTCCTTCTTTAAGATGAATAAGAAATAATGACCCATGAGTCCCACATTCAATAGTCCTTGGAGTGGTGACTAGAACCAAGGGTATATAATCTCATAGAGAAATGAAATGAATTACCCTTTTTATAGAACAAGATCCGGAGATAAGATGGTAAATCCCAAGAAACTCCAAATACTAAAGTAAATGTAAAGAAAAAATCCACACCCATATGTTTGTTGAAGTAAAACTGGTGAAAAGTTAAATAAAACTCCAAAGTAATGTACCAAAAGAAAAGAGACTAAGCAGAAATAACAAATAATCTTGAAGCTCGAGCTAGTAAAGTCCAACACAGTCCTCAACATCCTCCTAGAAACCTAAAAATAGTTTTATATACATAGGTTGAGCATACAAGTATACTCAATAGAAAAATCTAAAGCCACCAGTCCAGTTGGGATCTTCCTCTATTGCATATGCACCCATATGATGTCCTTGTCAACATTGAAATGCTATTTTCTATGCACGATGTTATCGAATGCTTTTGGAGAAGGTTTGTGTTCTTATATGTGGTATTCAAGTGCATATATTTAGTTAGAGGGTAGAGTTTTCAGGAAGGAAGCCAGCATGTGGAGCCTCTTCTTTCCTTGTTAGCCAAGCTGTTAGTGGGATCATCAGATACATAGATGGTGGATGTTCTAGGGGTTGTTAGTGAATTATAATATGTCTTCCCCAAAGAGGTTGTGACTCTACCCCATTGAAGTGATGCTGAGTTTGGGTTAAACTTGCAACCTGGTGCCTTTCAAATTTCGATAGATTCCTATCAGATGGTGCCTTTTGAGTTACGAGAGTTATAGATTCAAGTAGATGACATGATGAATAAGGATTTTATCCGAAAAAGTGTGTCACCATGGGCTGCCCTATTGTTGTTATCGAGGAAGGTGGAAGATGGTCTAAGACTATGTATAGACTATTGAAGACTGAATCAGGTGGCGATCAAGAACCGTTACCACCTTCCAAGGATTGACGATCATTTCGACCAGTTAAAGGGGGAATGTTGGTTATCTAAGATCAACCTGCATTATGGATATCTCCAGTTGAGGGTAAAGGAGGATGACATCCTAAAGACTTAATTAAAGTGAAGGTATGGGCACTTAGAGTTTGTGGTTGTGCCCTTCGGTGTCAAAAATTCACCATCCATGTTCATGGGGCTGATGAACTCTATTTTTTGTGAGTAACTAGACAGGTTCATTTCCGTGTTAATCGACGACATCCTGATCTACTCAAGGTCAGAGGAGGAGCATGTCAGTAATCTGAGGACTATCTTGGAGGTCCAATGACACCACCATCTCTATGGAACATTGTTCAAGTGAAAGTTTTGGATGTGATAGGTGCACTTCCTCAGAAACGTGGTGTTTTAGCAAGGGATAGTGGTGGACCCGTTAAAGGCTGAGGTAGTTATTTCTTGGTCAGCACCCACGAATGTGGTGGAGGTTCGTAGCTTTCTAGGTATGAGAGGCTATTATCGTTGGTTCATACCCGAATTCTATCTAATTTTAGCTTCATTGAAATATTTTTTCAGAAAATACCAGGCCTTCGTATGGAATGAGCAGTTTCAGGCAGCTTTCAGCTATCTAAAGGGGAATCTGGTCAGTTCCCCAATGCTTAGGTTGTCAAAGGAAGCTATGATGTTCGAAGTGTTCTGTGAAGATTCTAGCTTAGTCTTGGGGTGTGTGATGATGTAGTAGTGGGGAGTGATATATTATGGGTCTAGGTAGTTACATCCTCATGAACATAACTATGCCACCCATGACCTAGAGCTTCTAGTGGTCGTGTTCACGATGAATTTATGGAGGAATTACCTCATTGGGGAGAATTTTGTGGTATTCACGGAAGACAAGATATTGAGGAATATCATTTCCCGAATGAGACATGAACTTTTAGAAGCAAAGGTGGATGAATTTTCTCTAGGATTATGACTTTGAGATATCTTAAACTATTAGGAAGGGTAATGTGGTGAATGATTCCTTGAGTAGGAAGTTTCAAAAGGAGATAGTTTGGGAGTCCATGAATGCTTGTAAGTAAATGGAGGAGTTGGCCACTTTGTGCCTGGATGCTGAGGAGGATAGTGGCAGAGGCTATCTATTTCAACTAACAGTTTAGTCTTCCTTGGTGCGGCGGGTAGAGGAGTCTTTATGGGGAGACTTAGAGGATGAGGTGATGCATGATCATGTTGTCTAGGGTGATGCTCCAGAAGGATATTTATAGGAGAGCTAGAATCAAATGTTGTTCTAGGGGAAGTTGTTTATCCCAGTGGAAATACATGAGGAAGTACTCTGTGAGTTCCATAGATCACCCCTGACGGTGCATTCAGGAGTTTCTAAGATGTACCCAGACTTGAGGGAATAATTTTGGGGCCCAGGGTGAAGTGGGTAGTGGCAGAGTTTGTGGCCAGATTCCTAGTGTGTCAGCAGGTGAAGGTCAAGAACCACGTTTCTGGCGGTCTATTATAGAACTTATATGTTCCCATGTGAAAGTGGGATGAATTATCAATGGATTTTAACACAGAACTACCTAGGGATCAGGGATGTTGTGATGCTATTTGGGTAGTGGTGGATCAATTAGCGAAATCACCTCACTTCCTGGTGATCAAGGAGTCGAGAGCAATGGATACCTTAACGCAGAGGTATATAGGTGAAGTGGTTCAGTTGCATGGAATTCCAAGATCCATTGTCTCGGATTAGGATACACTTTTTAACTTGCGAGTCTGGAGGGGATTTTAGTAGGCCCTTGGCACCCAGTTACACCTTATCACCTCTTTCCACCCTCAGATGGATAGAAAGATAGAGAGGACCATCTAGACATTGGAGGATATGTTGCGGTCATGTGTCTTTGACTTCAGAGGATCAGGGGTTTGACACTATCCCCTGGTAGAGTTTGCTTACAATAATAGCTATCACTACACCGTTGGCATGGAACCTTTAGAAGACTTGTATGGAAGACCATGTTGCTCAGCCGTGTGTTGGAAAGATATAGAGAAGGTATCCCTTCTTAAACCAGGAGTAGTGAAGATCACAACAGATAAGGTTCAACTTGTACGTGAGAGGATGAAGGTGGATCAATACCGGAAGAAGTTGTTTGTTGGTCATAGGAGGAGGCCTTTGGAGTTTGTGGTTGGGGACCATTTTATCTCAATGTTTTCCCCTCATCATGGACAATGGAGGTTTGGAATAAGAAGCCATATTTATCCCAGGTACATTAGACCTTTCATGGTGTTGGGATGAGTTGGAAAGGTGGAATATCATCTATCATTGCCACCATGGTTGGAGAGGATCCATGACGTCTTCCATGTCTCTCAGCTCCATCGGTATCTACACGATGACTCCCACATCCTAGACTATGGAGAGTTAGATATAGAGGATGATGCGACATTCTTGGATTGACAGGTAAGGATCGAGGATCATGAGGAAAAGGTGTTGTGCGGATGAACCGTTCCTTTGGTTCTTGTGTTATAGAGGCATGGTGTACTTGAGGAGAGTGCATAGGAATAATAAGAATAGACGTGTTCCTAGTACCTAGCGTTTTTTTGAGTTTTTCTCTTAGGTTTACCTTGTGCCTTTCTTTTTATGTAATTTTTGACCGCGCTTTCTCTATGATAATTTATTTCCCTATTCCCTATTTTTGTGTGAAATTCCTGACTATGGGGAGGGAAGGACCTGATCCCTGATAAAGATGAATTAATGTAGATGCGATTAAACCCGTGCGGGTGGGACAGTTCCTCCAAAAGAGGATAGTATCTTGACATGGAGGAAGGAGCTCCCTAATCTATGTGTTTGGATACTGTGAGTTTTGGTGTTTGTGTGGTCACTTGAGAAAGTGGAGTGGTAGTGTTCTTACAGTTTTTCAGGAGATAGATGATAATGTGGTGTTCTGATATGTCTAGGTTTTCACTCCATCTTTGGAACAACATAAGGTGGTTTAATCCTGAGAGGTATCATAAGGGGTGCTTGTTCAGACCTTCCCTTCTTCCAGTTAGTTTTTAAATCATAAGGGTGAGAATAGTTTTTGAGGTATATGATGTAATAGACTAGTTTTCACCAGGCCCTTCCCTTTTGAAAATATAGTGTTTGAGTTGTTTTTGGAGCTTTCAGTGGATTACTTCAAGAGTTTTACAAATTTCTTTTTTTTCATCGGCATGTTAGTGCATCGACATGTCAGTTCATTGATATATCAAGGGTGTCAGAATTGGTGGGTCAAGGTAATTGGCGTTGGTAGGTCTAGGGCATCAGTGTTTGTAGGTCAAGGGATTTTGTATCAATAGGATAGGGTGTTGGTGATTCAAGGGCGTCGGTAAGTCAGGGTGTCGGTAGGTCGAGGCATCAGTAGGTTGAGGTTTTGGTAGGTCATTGAGTCGGTAACTCAACGTTGATGGATTAATGTTAGTAGGTCATGTCGGTAGCTCACCTATCGGTGTCTCAACTTTGGTGAGTCACCCATCAGTGACTCATTTGCAGTTTTCCTAGTTCTCCTAGTTTTCCAATATCTCCCCTCTAATGTTTTATTTGATGTAAACCAAGTTTAAATCCTTCTTCGGTCTTTTTTAAGGGTGTTTCAATGTGTATTTATTATATCATTAAATATCCTAACGTCATGTATGATTTGAGATACCCAAACTGTGTGATCTTGACCACGATCCCCAGATGATGACTTTTGGAAACCGTTCTTCCTTTAAAATAGTATTTGGCTATTCAAAGCTGGTATTTTCTTTTCCATCATGTTTTTCATTATCTCTTGGTGTGTCTAGATCCTTCCTCCCCAGATGAGTCATGTTCCTGTTCTGGAGCCACTCCTACTCAGTTTTCTCAGAGATCTTTCCTGTTACTTGCATGATCCTGTGTTCATGGTGGAAAAAGAAACATAGATCCCTTAATCATTCATGTAGGTATTTCCTTTTCTTCCCTTTAATTATTCATCATGCTGGGCGAGAATACGAATGAATCCTTATAAGGAACAACTAAATAATTTTATTAAAAACAAGAACTAGATAAGAAATGTATTTGATGAAAGGATAATCAAGGTAAATAATATGACAGGTAGATAGTGGTTTGATGTTGATCACCTTTATTATTTGTTATCTTTGATTCTGTTATGGTTTTTGTGGATATATTCCATTTGAAAATCATGGATGTTGGTGGTCTTTCTTTGTGCACAAGTGATTTTATCTTTTGTTAAAATTATTTAATAATGACTGAAACATTAAATATGCATAATCACATATACTTGGTAAAATAAATTAATGCCCTAAGATCAATCCTGTTCTATGACCAGTCTAGTTATAATCCACTGGAATTAAATAACATATTCTAATTAAATATGAATGTATATACATCCTATTGATAGGTGTGTTTGAGTGTTGTGTTCTGTTGAGTTTTGTGTAAACTTGTGTGAGTTATGTGGTACTGTTATTAGGAGAACGGTTTTGGGTATAAGGTTGGATAGAGGAATTGGTTCCATGATATGGGTGTGGTATTTGTGTATGGCCAAGTTGTAGATAAATAGAATTTTTAGTGGGATTTGTGTGTGTTTTGATATATGGGGTGTGTTGGTATCTCATTTTGAGAGACTGATTTATTGTGGAATGGATGAACTTATAGGTAGCTGAACTGTCTTTGTTGTGTTGTGGTTGCGGAGAGACGTTGGGAATTGGGACAACTATGTGGATATGAACTTGTGTGCAGTGGGATTTTAGAATCTATTTTTGTGTTGTGGTATAGTGAGGCTGTAGTTGGGTTTTTCCTTAGTAGTGTTTAGCAGCTTTTAGACTTCTATGAATGGTTGCATATTTTGTGCTTGTTAGTTACCCAAGGTAGTTGTTGAATAAATTACAGTAAATTACATGAATAATTAAATGGTAATTCTCTGAATGACAAGGGGGATGGGTTATTCTTTGGTAGTAGCTTTCGTGTGGTTGTGAGTATTGGGGTAGTATCAAAAGTGGTAGTGGTGTGTTGTTTGGTTGTTTGTTAATTGAAACCTATTGGATGAGTTGAGTGTTTTTTTACCTATATACATATAAATTGTAGTTCTTTGTTTTTTATATATGCACCCCACCATTTTTGATCACCATGTGTCAAAAACATTCATTTCATGGGGGAGGGTGTCTTTCCTAATAGATCAGAGGGAGGATGGATGGTTGGTTACTTCTTTTCATCCTCAAACCCTCTTCTGGGTTCTTACCTCTCAAGTGTATTCAGGAAGGCTATAATGGATTGAGGCTTACCATAGTCCAAGATTCTTTGGGCTAGTGCTTATTGTGTATGATAGGCCTATGTGTTTGCATTCCCAGATTTTTTTCCCAAGTGTCTTCGGGATGAGTCCCTAGTGACTTCGGGCGAGAGGTGTGGTTGTTGTGGCTCAAGTGTCTACGGGTGGGATTTTGTGTGGTTTGGGGACTAAGTGTGTACATGTGGGTTGTGGTAGTGGGACTACATATGGAAAGAGTGGTGGTGTCAAGATGTTATCTATTAGGAATGAGCAACTGACTATTGGGAAATTTATGTGGTGTACCTAAATATCAATGTACTTATACTACTACTTTACTTGATTTGCATTATTTGGTGAGTGTGCCTTGTTAAGGCTGGGCTGGTTAGTATTCCTTGGTAGGTTCCATGAGGTTCTATTTTTTTCTCACAAGGAAATTAGTATGTTTTATCACTTTTGCATGGGTGGATTTAGATTTTCCTACTAAGTATACTTGTATTCTCACCCTAGGTATATAATTATTTTCCAGTTTCCAGGATGTCTTTGAGGACCATGCCAGACTTTACTAGATCGGGCGTCAAGATTAGTTGATGTTTCTACATAGTATCTTTCCTTTTGGTACTTTACTTTGGAGTTTTATTGTACTTTGTACTAGTTTTACTTGAACATGCATATGGGGAAGGATTTTGGATTTACTTTTACTTTAGTATTTGGAGTTTCTTTAGATTTACCATCTTATCTCTAGATCACGTTCTATAAAAAGGGCAATTCCTTCCATTTCTATGTGAGATTCTATACCCATGGTTCTAGTCACCACTCCCGGGCCTATTGAAAGCAGGAATCAGGGGTCATTATCTCTCTTTAATCTTAAATAAGGAAGGGTCTAGAAGTTTATTGTTCCTTCCCTCATCTTGAAGAAGGAGGTTCATGACCAAAGGACCTATTCTATCCACTCCTATCCACACTCCACAATTTTTTTGGTTCCCCCAATACCTACCCCAAACTCTTCCAAAAGTCCCTCCTCACTTCTTTTGGGGGTTATTTTGATTTGGAATCTCTCCTTAGAATGATTTAGGTGAAAACCTTAAGGATTTATCCAAAGAAGAGGTATTTTAATCCTTGTAGTTAGGGGATTACCTGAGTGATAAAGGATCCCCATAATCCTGCATCAGACCCAGGTGGGAGAAAATTTCCATAGGTACTATAATAGTACTATAGTAGGAACTGTAGTGGCACTAAAACATTGTTGCACTATAGCAGTGCATTTACTTTTGAATGTACTATAACGGGTTAATGTAGCAACATTACTATCCACCTTGAAAAGAATTTAGGGACACTGGGACTTTGGTCCATCAAAGGGGAAGTGATAAATGCATGAAATGTTGGTGGTTACGTATACATGATGGAAGAAGGGCCTTTGGGACATCTAATGGTGGTCATATGGGTCATGTAATGGGCTTCATGCCCACTGGGACTTCAGGCCAAAAATATATAATGTAATAAATTAGATGGTTGGGTTTGTTATCCCCTGGGGGATATAAACTTCTATTCAGTCATGTGTGTGTGCAGTATGTGTGTGTGTGTGTTTTAGTGTAATTTCACCCCAAGCACCTAATATAATATAAGATGTATAGTCTGTAACTATGCATTCTCATTTTATCTTTTCCTCCACCTCCTCCTAATATTATTAAACCATGATGATATAATAAAATAAACATATTATAGATAATTAGATGTGGTTACATTAAGGTAATGACTTACAACCATATCCTCCCCCCTCAAATGGGAAATGAAACTGTTGATTGTGTGTACGGTAGAATATTGTCTCACAAACTGACATAATTCATTTTCCATGACCACTTATCAAGGATGGATATAATGATAAATTTAAATTATTCATGTGATACTTTTGAAAATATTATACTTCTAGAATTATCATATCATTTATACCTTATTAATTTCCATTTAATTGGGGATTATATAACGTCTCTTGTGTTTATAACGGACTATCACCTCACGAAGTGATGTGATTCATTTTTCACTAATGCTTTACATTTAAGATAATAAAGGAAAAATTTAATGGATATATGTGATATTTATTACATGATATTTATTTTTAAAACATTAATATATTATCCACTTCCTATTACTTTCATCATTTAAGGAAATGATAACGTTGCTCGTGTGTGCGTACGACCTACCGTCTTTAGAAAGAGTTGTGATTCATTCTCCATGTTCAAAATTCAATAATGATTATAATGAAGATTATAATAAAAATTAATATTTACTAAATTTATATCATTGTAGAGATTATGGAACTATATCCAATGTTCATGATTTAGAAATTTTACAAGAAAACATGTAGGAGAAAACAAGGAAATTAACACCCGAAACAATAGTGATAATGAAAGATTATTAACGAACATATAATAAGATATTATAAAAGGATCATACATGATATTATAAATAATAATATGATTATAATATTAGTTAATAACATGTTCAAAAACAATATATGGTATTTTAAAGTTCACTCATCTAAAAGGAAGCGAGATGTAAGGGATTTATTACCTCAATTTTCCTTCATTGGGTCATATATCTACATTTTGATTATATTGTAACAATAATATGTGTAAAATGACATTTGATTTATTTATGTTTTATTTAAAATGTATTTGTATGGATTTAAATTTGTTATTGATAATCACCTCATTGATTACCTCTCACCTAAATAATATTAACTTTGTAAGTGCTTTGTCTCAAACTTCCTTCTTTGATGCACATGTTCTTTTATGCTCCCAATTTCATTTAAATGTTGTATAAACTTCCCCTTTAAATAATATATCAAGAATTATTCTTAATTCATGATATTTTATGTTAAAATTCATCTACTTCATTAATGTGATGTTATGATCCAAAATTTACCAAAGTGTTAAGGTTTTATGTTTCAATATCATTTTAACCAGGATTTCTTATGCTTAAATTTACAATGACAGAAATTATTTGATCATTGTCAAATAAACCCTTTTAATTTTTTCTCCTCTCTTTATTCATGATGTTTTCAAGTAAAAGTGTCATTTTCCCTCTCTTTGGTACTTAAAATGATTGAGAATATATTTTTAATAAAAAAACATCTTTATTTCACTCTCTGGTAGAAAATCCTTTCTCTTCCAAAAACATGTTTTCTAAAAATGTTTTAATTTTTTAAAAAATTATTGAAATAATTTATTAAAAAATATTTACCCATATTTTCTTTTTTTAAAAATGTTTTGAATGGAAAATATTTATGTGATTTTCCCAACAAGGCTAATTTAGATTTTACTGAAAATGTGAAATGAATATTTGTTTTAACATTTATGGATTTTCCCACTGTAATGACCACTCAATGAATTTAAATATTTCATTATATGTTTCCAAATTCATTTTCAAATAAAAATGTTTTTGAAAATGTTTTATATTTTAAAAAGTTTTTTTTTCAAAAAAAGGATATTTTTTTCAAAAAATGTTTTAAATGATTTAAAAGCATCCTTTACATGTTTTCTAGTTTATTTTAAAAGAAAATAATTTAAAAAATGTTTTATGAATTTTTAGTATTGAAAAGTGATTTTAAAATAAATTTTATTTTCTCAATAAAAATTCCAAGTGATCTTTCAAAATAATTTTCCATCTAAGATGAAATCCTTTGATGTTACTTAATGTGAAATGTTTATTTTACTCAAGAATGTTTTTAATATTTTTAAAAGTATTTTAATCAATGAAAACAACATTTGATGTTAGGGATTTATTCTAAATTATTATTATATGTCTCTCACATATAAACCTAGTTTATTCTCCCTTATTTTATGGGGTACTAAATGCCTTATTATCATTTCTCGAATACCTTCATTATGAAATATTCTTTTAATATGATATGAATAAGATTATGAAACCCATTTTCTTTCCATGGGTTAGTTTTATATTATGAATTATGATTGGTTTCCTTTATGTGGCACACATAGATCCTGAACATGTAATTATGGGTGTACCCATATAAAGATACAATGCATTAGTAAACATTATACTATCTTAATATGTCATGTATGGGATTAAGGGGTAATCTTAATTTGTTATGGGAATTTTCCACCATGTGATATTATCTATGTAGTTAGCATCGAATCATGTTTATGTCATGTTTTTGTGTTGCTGCAATATTTTTTATAATACCTTAATAATATGATTCCATGTTTTTTATGATATTCTTCAATTAAATTACTCATGATAATTTTATTTTATGATATATTATTTTACCTTTGACTCACATGTTATGTTTTCTTATCATGTTTATTCCCATACTGGTATTTTTAGATCACCCCTCTCTTTTATGTATTTTCCAGCTTATCCTATGCAGTTTTAGGAGCTCAAAATTATTTAAAATATCATAAATGAAAAAAGGGAAAAATATGGATTCCATGTTTTAGATTCTATTTTTGTTTTATGATCATAATATTCCAAAAATACTTGACCTCATGATCTTTGGGATATAATTAATATATGTTTATGTTAAGAATCATGTAATAATACGTGTGAAAAGATTTTGTTTATATAGTTAAACCATCCAAAGTGGTTATGTTTGATACCCTTGATGCTTGTTGTTAACCCAGGGGGGTCGGGGATGCTCCTCCAGTATATGGTGGGTCAGTTTGGTAATTGGTTCAGATGGTGGACCAGGTTGGTTTGTTACCAAATGGTATCAGAGAATCTGGGTTCTTGAGAGGGTCATAGGTTCTTGATATTCACCTTCATGTTATTTGGGGGTCAGTGGTATATGGTAGATATGACCATCTAGACTCAGGTGGTATGTATGGGGAAGTTCATGGATAGCTCTTCTGTGGGATGGATGTTGAGTTTTCATGGGTGGTCAAGACTTTTATTTGTTTTTTTTAAATTTTATTCGCTTGTTTTTGTGATATTTTAGTATAAATGGATAGTAATTAGAGTGGGGGAAGATGTCCCATGAAACATCTTGGTAAAAATCCTCACTTGGGGTTGAAATTGGAAGAAATTTAGGGGTGCATAGTTAATGTGCATGTTCTGTCAAACCGTGTGTATCCTATATGGAATCTTCATGATATATTTTGATATAAAATTAATATTTGGTTCATGGTCTAACATACTATGAATCAAAACTATGATTAGTATATAATTTTATGAAATTTTATTTTTTCCCTCCATTGTTGGTTTTGGATCTTCTTGTGTTTAATTAATCTGGTATTTGGATGTTTAAGTCATTTTTTGTGTCTTTGGAATGTTTTTTAAAGGAAATAATTTATGATTTAGAAGTTTAATTTTCTTTTAAATCTTTATTTTGGTTCCCCTAGTATATTGGGTAGTATTTTTTTTAACAAAAGAAACTTTTTTTAGGTTTTATTGGTCTTAAAAGAGAAACTTTCATGGGTTCATAGGTGATGGAATTCTTAAAATATTTTGGGTGATTCTGGGTGATTTTATAAAAGGTTTTTAACCTATAAGTAGGTTCTTTTAGGAAAGGAAAATAATTTTTGGGTTGTTTTGTTTGAAAATTATTTGGATGTGTGGTATGAAATGGTTCCAAAGGTTTTGGGTGAACTTTGAAAAATGGGTTTTGTAACATAAAATTTTTTCTTCCATCTTGTGTTTACATAGTGTGGAGTTTTATATTTTTGTAATATTATTCTACTTGTACTTATTCTCCTTGTGTTAATATCTTTTAAATTTATGTGATTGTGGTTTCAGTTTTGTTTTTGTGATTTTTATAAGGAGTCACCCAGAAAAGAATTGGCAAGACAAAAAGGGAATGCCTTGAGTAGTTTTCCTATGGATAGAGTAGTTTATCTTATGGTATCTGGATCTTCCTAAACTCATGATAAAGTGGTAGGGTCATTTCCTTATCATCCTTTAGATCATACATGATAGTTATTGATTCTTCATCCTCTGGTATTATATTGTGATCAAGGATCCTATGAGTTGATCATGTGTTTCTCTAGGTTTGAAGGAATTTTTAACTTTCTAAAAACTTTGGTAGTCTCTAGGGTGAGCTGCACCATTCATTTATTTGAAGGTATGGGTTTTGGAGTAGTGGAAGATTTCTATCCATACCTGAAATTTTGAGGCTCTCTCTTGGGAATACTTCAAGGTTTCCTTCATTTAGCAATTTTACCCTAAGAAAATTTGTTTCAAGAAGGTGATAATGTTTTTGGGTATTATCCAAGGTGATCAGTTAGTAAAGGAATATGATGATTTTTTCTTTATATTGGTTTCTTTCTCTCTATTTGGATTCTAATGATTCAAATAAGTCGTGGTTCTTTGTTTGGGTCCTTCATCTAGACCTTCATTCATCAATGCTTCAGTCCAACCTAACTAAATTTATGGAAATAAATTTTTAGGTCATTGTCAATGGGGAAATATTGGTAGGGGATACTATGTTGGAAGATGATTCATTTCCCATGGGAGATAATAAAGATGATTTGGCTAGGGATAAAGGTAACCAAGTATGTGATAAGGGTGGGAAGGCTCTTATCAACCTATTATTACAGTTTCAGTAAAGAAGAATACCATTGTGTGTTTCTTATGTGGGAAGTTTGGGAACATTAAATATTATTTTATGTCACCTCTAAAAACCTATAATTTATGTGTATTCCTAATTAATATTCATAGTTTTCATGAGATTTGTGTGAATATGAACAATAAGTCTTATACCTAGATTATTTCTGGTTAGTGTTCTGTGTTTTCACTTCCATGGGAGAGTCAGAAGCTGTGCATTATTTTATGAGCATCCTATTTTATAGTTTTTATTTTTATTATGTGTAATGTCCCATGTTTTTTTATCCATTCCAATTTTATATAATGGTTTAATGTATTTTTACCCATCTTTGCATCTTCTGATATTTTTAAGCTTTGTTTCTTATTGATTGTTTTTTTCTTTGTATTGGGTGGACTGTAGGACGTTTTTTAATTCATCTGTTTGGAAATAGGAGGGACCTAGGTGCATACCTTAATACTCATGGTGTGGTATCTTTTTATTTGTTCTATGGAGTCAACCATTCTATATTTTTTTTGGGATTACCATGGGATGGTTATTAGAGGACCAGTATATAAACACCCCTATATCCAATAACGACCCTCAAGAATAAAACTATATTTTTTTGGAAAGGCATGTATTATATTTTTTTATTCCTAGATTAAAAGACATTTATTTACAATGATCTAGTTTTTGGACCTTTAGAGATTTTATCTCTTGTTAACTTCATACTATTTTAGTTTATTCCCCCTTGTAGATTCCAAAAACATTGTTTCTTGAAGACATCGTCTTGTTTTATTGGGGGGGGGTTTGGTTGATACACTATTATAGGATAACTCTAAATGGAGGGGAAAACTATTTTCAGTATATATTACCTTAGATCCTTGCTAAGTCGAGCTATTAATCAGGTCCAGTGCCTTTTTGGGTTATTTTAAAGGATGTTCTCTCCTGATATTTTTTTATTTGGTTTTTTGGGGACTGGAATCATGTCTCTTTGGAGATGGTCATACTTTTTGGGTGTTCTTATATAAAGTTTCTCCATAATAGAGAAATTATAAATGGTGTGGAGTCCTTTTCTAGGACTTCTTGTGTTTCTATTATTCTTGTGGAGTGTTCCCTTGGGATGTATTTTGTTGGGATGTGTTGTGGTTTGGATCTAGTAACCTTGGGTGTTCTGAAGGTGGTGTTCTTGTTTTTTACATTGACCCATTTTAGAATTTGGGGATGTTTTGGAGGTATGGTAGAAATATTATTATTCCTGATTTCAAAGAAGAATATATGAGTGGCTATCCCAATTCAATATTTTTTAGTATCTTCTGAATAGTTTTGTAGTGGTTCTCTCTAGGATTGGGCTGTTTGGTCCCTATGTTCTTCATTTTGAGGTTTTTCGAAGTTGTTTAGTGTTTGAGACCTCATTAAAATTTAGGTGATTTTGGAATTCCCAATTTCTCCAACTTTCCAAAAAACATTCATGGGTGTAAAGTGGCATGGTGGGGAGTTTGTGAGACCCAGGAGTGTCACATTCTTAGTAGTAATCTTTCTGGGTTTTACCCCATGAGTTTAGTGGTATTACGAGTCAAAATTTATAGTTTTGGGGGTATTTTTAGGAGTGAATAATTAGGTCACATTGTTTCCAAACCATGTGACCCAAGTTTTAATCCCATGAACCTCTTAGTATATGTGATCCACACAATTTCCACCCAGTTTGGAAAAATGTGTGGCTAAACCGTGTGGTCTTCCAAAAAATGGGGAATTTTGGTCTTTCAACCTTCTTTTTATTTGATAATTTCAACGCAAGAATTCCTCATTAAAATAAAATGACCCAAAAACATCTCATTGGGTTTCCTTCAACTACTAAGTTCGTCAATGATGGTTCCAAGGTGATTTGTTATTGATTCTTCACTAGGTTCAATTTGTATGAGCTCCTTTCCTCTGTTTCTTTGTTTTTCCCTCCATCTCTATAAACCCTATAACCCTAGTGATCATTCATGGACCATTTTATTTATATAGGTTTCTATTATTTAGTGTTTTTTAGATTTAAATGGTTGTGATCCATGGTAGGAGTCCTTTGCTAGTGTATTTCATCGAAGGTGAAAAGGTTACACCACCCAAGTTTCGTGTTTTTGTTTAAATCAACATTATTTGAGAGTTCCATTGATTATTGGGTTTTCTATATTAATTATTAACCTAGATAATTTTGGTGTGGGTTGTATAGTTTTGATTTGATAAAGCATTCCTTAACTTGGTTTGGTTTTCATGTGGAAATTGGTTGTAATTTTTTGTTTTAAATGGTGTTTTGTTGAAAATGGGGGTTTAATGCATTTGAGATGTTTGATAAAATTCCCAGGATGGTTTTCAAGTGTAAAAGAAATTTTTCATTTGGGTTTTTAGTAGAATATTTGTTTCCAAGGGATTTTTAATTTTTTAATTCAAAGTATTTCACTTATTTTCAAAGACTGTTATAGTTCTATAAATTTAATTAGAGTTCCCTGGGTTTTTTATTATTATTGTTGATGTTAATTAGTTTATTTTGGAATTGTATGTGTATTAAAAATTGATTTTAAAAAGGTACTTCAAAATGTATATGATAAATATATGAAAGGTGAAATCCTGGTTATAACCTTGTTTTGTGATGTTTATTGTTCCCTTTTTGAGCCTCCTTGTGATCTTAATGATGTTTATGCTTATCCATGAGATGGATGCTTCAGGATGATATTCATGATTTATTATGGGTGGGGGATAATTTTAAGGGAAGTGTATGGGGAAAGGATGTGATTGTGGTGTTATAAAATGGGTATTTTATATTGTTAAGAGATGAAGTAATTTGTTCATAGACCACATCCATTAATATTCCATGGGGAAATCAATGCTGCTAGGTGAGAAGTAGTGGGGAATTGTTAGGCTAGTTGAGGTTTAGAACTAGCTAGTCCCACTAGTTGTACATAACACCTATTTATGGGTATTTTCACTTAGGAGACTATTTAGAGTGACTTGTTTGATGGATGTGTGACCATTAACCTTCTGGTAGTTGGTTCAACCATATGTGTCTTATGTTATATCATTGGTCCTTGTGGTGTTGCCTCATAATATATATCTATGTTATTCGATTATTTAAATTCATATATTAGCACGTGTGTTGCATGTTTCTTAGATGGAATTTCTTGATGTGATGATCCTTTTAGGGTTTTTTCTTGGTTGTGACTCATTTGGTTCTATCCATTTATTGGTATTATTTGCAACCTGCTATGGTTGTGTTTTATGATTATTTCTCTTAGTTCCTTACTTACCATTGAGTTGGTTGTGTAAAATATTTTAATGGAAAATGGGGAGATGGATTTTATATTTTTTTACTTAATTGACACTTTGAAATATTTTAAGCCATGTATAGGTTTTATTTCAATGATTTTTAATTTTAAAGATAATTTTTTGGGTTAATTTGAAGATTAGTTTTTTTGTGAAAAATCAAAATCCTTTTGAAATTGTTTTACAAATGGAGTACTTTGGGGTAGTGCATGCTTCATACTTTTTCTACTCCCATGGTTTATAATGGAAATAAAAACATATTTTTTCATTCCTTATTTTCAAATTATCATAACTATTTTCTTTTTTAAAAGAAGTGAAATAGAAATACGGTGGTATCCAACTGGCTTCATCTCACACCTTACATACTCACATTGGTGGGTCTATAGTCTTTATGATTTGTGTAGGTCCCTTCAGGTTTTGGATTTCAGTTGGGTTCCAATGTCATGTTCCTTGATAAATGATGGATTTCTGGGATCGTGGTGGTGACTTGACAATCACTTGGAGTAGTGATCGAACCTTCAGTTTCATAGATCCAGTTGGTATGAGTGTTTTGTTTTGCCTCATCGATCTTCTGTTTCATTTCATTTAGATTACATTGTAGATTTGTAGCTATCTATTAAATGATTATTTATTATAAGTGTTCTTATTGGAATTTATCTTCATATCCTTTTTGTTAGGCCATGTTCTTTTCTTTATGTGATTCTTTAAGGGTGAAACATTCCCCATATATTATGTTTGATACCCTTGACACTTTTCATCAGCAAAGTGAGATCGTGTATGCTCCTTCGGTATGTCATGTGCCAATTGAAGTGTCAGTTTAGATGGTGTCCTGGGTTGGTTCATTACATTAGTACATGAGTTTTCTATAAATATATTACTTAATAAATTATTTATTTATTAAAATAGTAAATTAGTTTATAAAATTTAAGGTCGTTACAAGTACAAACCCATCATTTCCCACATGAAACTACCCATAAACATCTCTCATAGAAAATGAAATCCAAAATAGGTTCTATTTCTCAGCCATTCACAAGACCTGAACCAAACCCAATTATCCCACAACACATATACACATATATAACACATGAAGAATCTAGGAACCACCTAAATTGATTTATAAGGACTCCACTACTCAATAATCTTTGAGTAATTTTTCTCTTATAATAATAAATAAATTAATCTATAAAATTTAGGGTAAATAAACATTAAATGAGGAAATAGAGATAGATACCAAAAATAGATACTCAAGGGTAGCTAGTATTACTCGTGACTACTCCATGTGATTAATGGAATGAATAAAAATAATAATTGATGAAGATATCTTAAAAGATAAGGAAGAATAAGAGGGAATGACAAGTAAACTCTCTTTGGTTGAATAGATGAGATGATTCCAAACCCTGCATTTAATATTTAATTAAATGAATTAATTGTTACTCTATAAAATAATCATAAATAAAATCACAACATGGGACCTCTAGCTCACATTTTGATTCCCTCTACTACAGAAACCCTTTAAATATGAATCCCATAGTCAAAATGTGAAACACATTCAATGAATCCAAGAATAACCATGAAATTTATACCAAGGGTCATATCATTACATAACCCTTACCTTTATAGTTTGATGACCTTATGTGATCAAGTCTTCCAAATGAAGCCCTAAAATAGGACACCCTCATCAAAGGGAAACCCATTGCGTTGCGGTATGACCCAAAACTAACTCAAAATGGTTTTCATAAACAAATATTATTAATTCATTAATGAAATACTCAAGAAAATAACTACACCTATCATGGAATGAATCACTACTAGACTAAAATTAATCTCATGTGACGCTTGATATCATACATGAAAAGCTACAAGCCATGGATACCTAGGTCATGATATTCTTATCGATAAACATCAAATATTCATTCCCACATAACACCTATTACTCCTTGATTCTCCTTACTTAGGGAATGACCAATATCTCACATTGACATTTTAAACTCATGAAAAAAAAGTACCCTTATAGAGAAAATTTTAAGGCGTAATCCCTCTATGTTACAGCATAACCATCAGCCCATGCCAAAAAAATTAAATTTGACATATCCCCTCGTTACACTGTGATTCCCTATGTCATAATGTATTTTTCAAAACGTAATAGAATTCCATCCACAATCCCATGACAACTCCCAAATATTTCTATTTTCATTGTGTTGTCACCCCTGATTCCTCAAGAAGCTCCACACATGCACATTCTATCTATGATCTGACCTGAATTTTCACTCATAAATAGTAATGAAATTGTAACATTTACACCATATAATATATTGTTTTTGAGTTCTCTAAAGCCACATACTAACCAAATCAAACTAGAACCTGAGAATCCCACTCACCACATTGCCAAACCAATGATATTTTGTTAATATATATGTCTCTTTTTTGATCACCATGACTACCCAATCCAAATCTGTCAATTCCTTCCTTAGGTACTCCCCACTATAAGAATCACTTACCCAATTATATCAAAACAAAACTACCTGATATGACTATGGTATCATACTCATACATCATCCCAAATAATTCATATAGTGACTATCCAAACATAGCTTCTAGTCACCAGCCATCATCTTCTTTCATCATAATGATGCCCACTTTCATCTTGAATCATTTCTGATTCTCATAATCATCCTACATAATTTTTTTTCCTACAATCATCTTCCATTATTCTTGATTTCCTATATTATACTTGATGCCAATGTATCACATTTTTATAATGTATTATATCTTATTACCATCCCACAAATAATTCATGGTCAATCATTTTCTCACAGACACACAAACACACACACACACACACATATATATCATTTAATAGTACCCTTCATGAAAGAAATCCAACACAGACATATTTTACCTATGGATTTCAACATACCGATGACCTGCTAAGAATATGTCGACTCAATCACAAATAGTTATTTCAATGTTAAACCTCCAAATACCTATAAACCCAATAGAGTTTTTCTCACTTTCATCTACCTCACGCATTGCTGGGTATCACATATACTGCCATGACCTACATGTGTGGATGAATCCAAGATACCAAATCCCAATATCACTCTATATCATACTTTAGATATCTAATTTTGTCCCAATTCATGGTCTCTAATTAACTATAAGTTTATAAAACTACTCTATAATTACCATTTTCATATGTTTGGGATTCCTTTGACAATAAATCACACTGTCCTTGTACATGCTCTATCTTCCTACAATAGGATCATCAAGCTTAATCTATTACAATATTTCTAAGTCTCCCCATATACCCTATTTTGGTTATATAAAGCTCCATTACGTATCTCACCCAACACTATTTTCTGGATCTATATACACCAATATTCCAGTTTCTTCCCCTCCATCATTTCTTAGTTCACTAAATCTGAAAATGGGGTCAATATAAAGATATTTTCCAACACTCTGGTCATATAATAGAAACCATCCTCAAATAAAATTACCTTGGTGATCTAATCTCCCACCAACATTGACACACATCACATAAAATTATGAACCTCAAGGGATTTTCCATGAAATAAGTTACTTCCAACAAAAGGTACTTGAACTCATGGTACTTATCTTCCCTAAATATATTAGGAAATAATTTTTTAAAGAATCACTACTCAAATTACTTCTATTCCATCCCCTCATATCTTTTAGCCTATACTTATATATATCCCACCAGTTTTTCATTGGACTTATAATAATATATATAAATAGATTCACCCTCTACCCTAGTAGAATATAGATCTAGTCAAGGATAATATATACTAACTCAATCCAATACTCCACCAACTGGGGTTCATCCTCTCCCTTAAAAAAAGAAGGATGTTATAACTGGAACTCCCATGTCAGATATTCCAGAAACACTCTTCTCTCTAGGATACTTTATTAATAATATGCATAACTGACACAAAATATTCCCTAATATACTCATCCAACAACTTCCCTAGAACCTGTAGCTATGATGGATGACCTGGATACCCAAGAACCACTATTTATGGATAATATTCATTGCTTCCCTTAGGGGTATCATCCACTAAATTCCTCTATGAAACTATATATCTACTCTCCTGTAAATCCAAACAAGACTTTTACGGTTCAATATTACTGAGAAGAAAATAAAATGATCAATAAAGATATAACAATCTAGATGTCACAAATCTTAAAATTTATGATAGGAAGTGTGGCCCAACATCCCTTACAATTCTCTACCACGCCCAAGTTCCATATAATCTAGGCTCATAGCCTTGTTTACCCTATCAGTTTCAGGTACCAAGCACACCATATACAGATCAGATCCACATTATTGATCAATAAAAGAATAATATCCTTATTATGGATAATTATAATGAAACCAAATTCTATAAGTATAAATTCTATATATTTTGTTGTTGACACATTAAAAAACCCATTTTTATTCTAAAACTAAATTGTAATTAAAATCGGACACATGAATTGCATGTGAGACCTACATGACTAAAAAGATTCACAATTATCAACTCTTTCTTCTTTAGTTCAAAAGACTGAAGTGTAAATCAATAACTCCAAAGACCAATTTATCCAAATCAAATAACTTTACATTAAACAAAAAAAATAAAAAATCAAAGTTTCCCAGGAAACCTAGAATTCATTCTACACTTATGATGGTTAGGAACACATAATGATATCCCCACCATGTTCTTATACTTCCAAAACATCTATCAATCATATCCTAAACAACAAAACAAAACGAACTTGTATCATTTTACCTCAAACTACTCTAAAACCACTTTCAAACATTCCAAATTTGATTACTCTATAGAAACCAAATTTGAGTGTCACTAGACCTTATATGTTTCCCCTTGTATACTAGAGGCCATCAACTTGTAGGATAATTATAAGGGATGATAGTGGGTTGAATAAACCCATTAAAGATAAATAATATCAACAAACCAATAATAATGGAAGTAGTAATAAATAAAAAATAATAGGAAAATACAAAACACATTATAATTTATAAAACAATGTATCTATAAAAGTATATTCTATTCATAAAAAAATCATCAAATTACCCATAGGGTGATCACATAAAACCATGCTCAAATTAACCAATCTTGGTTATCATGCTCGCACTAAGGATCCACCTAGTCTAACTCTGAAACCATAATGTCCAACTCATTCACCATCAACATCACCATCTATAAAAATCATAATGATGATCCATTAACCTCACCTATTCTAGGAACTATAAATTCTATATGTGTTCTTGAGGGCCTATGAAGATTGTCAGTATGAACTTAATAATCTACCACTAATGGTTTCTCTATATATTGTAAATCTAGGACCCTTTATAAGTACCTTTTTATTTTGATTTTTATGGTAAAAATGTGTGATTTACCCATTTATAAGTTTTATGGTGGTTAGTTTAGTATTGGGAATCATTTATAGGAGAATGGGAAGGTCCACAACCTGAGTTATACATACTGAAGATAATTAAAAGTGTGAAGTAATGATTCACATTGTGATTTCTTGGGTAAAGGGGAGGATCCCCCTACCTCAACCCTTTCTGGGACTATAATAAATTCAGGTCATTAATTTATTTGGTGAAGTTTATTTAAGGTTTTTAAATTTTTTTAAGGGGGGTATATTCTAAAACCCAAAATGAATTCTTCCTTGGTAAAAACACACACAGAACCCTCCTCTTTGGCCCTCCAATATTCAAAGTAGGGTTATTCCTTGTATCTAGATGGAATCATATATCGTTTGTTTCAAATAGTATCCTTAGGTGCCTCTAACCCTCTATCATCAATCATCATCATTTTTTCTTATAGTCTTTTGGTCACTTGTAATTTTAGCTAATATGCCATATTTTCCTGGTATTATTATGATTTATTATTTTCTATCAAATTAGTGCAAAGAATAGGCTGATACTATGATTAGTTATCATCTACGAGAATATAGTAAGTTGTTCTAAAACTATTCCCTAAAATTACGACTACTTATAGGTGTGTGTGATGTGTGGTCATGTTTTCACAATATTAACCTGGACTACTATGGTCTATTAGTTTTTAGTCTGGGATTTGTATAACCCTTTGAGATTTATGGGACCATGGGTTTTGAAATAGGTATGTAAAGGGGGGTGATCATGACTTGTCATATGACCAGGGGTAACTGAATAGTGATTCCTAGGATGTATGTTAGGGTTGGTGTACTTGGGAATCAAGGGGGCTAGTAGAGTTAATTTATTTATGGTTTCCCATCTTTTTTAAATGAAAGTTTTTTTTCAATAAAATAAAGTAAATTTTTTTATGGGTTGGGGCTGAAGCCTCATTTTATTATTAATGTAAAGTCATATTTTTGTCTAGGTAGAGGGGGACCCATTATAGTTCCCAAAGACCCAAGGCCATGTGCCCATATTATAAGGCTTAAAAGCCCATTGTTTTGGCCCAAAGGTCCCTTCGATGAATAGTTCTTCTATAGTACTCGGGATACTACAATAACTCAAGAATTCCTCCCCTTATTGGATTTGATCCTTGGTCTTGTGTAAATAAATAATGTATATACTTGAAATGAAATAGGGTGAGAGCCCCTAGGTTCAGTAATGATGATTGATACTTAGAATTCCTTGGGTGTGACCCATTGGGGTCAGCGATATCGCCTACCACCTAGAATGATATGGGATTAATTACCATGGGTTTGGAGATGAAACTCTCTAGGTGGAATGC
Source organism: Viscum album (assembly GCA_963277665.1). Taxonomy (NCBI): domain Eukaryota; kingdom Viridiplantae; phylum Streptophyta; class Magnoliopsida; order Santalales; family Viscaceae; genus Viscum; species Viscum album. The sequence continues at coordinate 307,560,161 of OY728136.1, forward strand.
CTTGGGCATTTTCCATTGGTTTTGAAATTGTTTCATGAAATCCTTTGACTATTCGATATTAACCAAATAGGGACAATATATATTTCTTCTCTAACTATTTATGGACACATCTTAATTAGGTAAAAGAAAGTGTGGTCAACCTAGGGTGACACCTGGGAACCCAAGGGTTGATGTTTGTTTATATTTTTCAATTTACGTTTCCATAATTTATTTTTACAACTCAGTGCGTACCTGTTACTCAGACTATATGTGTTTTATATGTCATTCGTAAGTGTTCTATTGAGTCATATTCACACCCTACTTGGATTATCATTTGGAACCTAAGAAGAATTTATGGCTTCATGTCAGGAAAAGGGGTAGGACCCTAAAACTGATGCATGATTTAGAATATTATATCATAGAACAGGTAATGAAAACTGATCTTGGAAACGAGACCATTTTGAAGAGTATCCTTATTTTAATTTTTTTTCCTTTTGGTATTTTATTCATGTATGTATGCCTTGTCATTTGGATGCATTACTTATTGAATTTTTAGATAGATCATTTTTATATTTCATGGGTTGTAATTTTTTATTAGAACTTTCCTTTTATATATCTTCATTGATTTATGTATGCTGATGGATTTATTTCATTTTCCTTATTTCTGTAGATATTATAATTTTACATGTGGGTATATTATACCCACCATACACTCATAGATCCGCATTTATATTCAATATCCTTCGATATATGGGGAGGCTCTCCTGAGGTCCTAGTACCCCTCTAATTCGGATACATATGAGTTCTCATAGTATGGAGATGATAAAAAAGTTGTATTATAGCCTTTTTTTCTTTTTTATTACACTTTGGGTACTTTAAATAGGACAAATGATGTTGTCAGGACATAGTATGAAGCTCATGTTTGGGAGTTGAAGACCTACGTATGGGTGAAAGACTATTCTATAAGGTATGAGATTGATGTTCTTTCATTTCTCTTTAATGGTCAATTTATTTTCACCTTATGTGATTATCAAGATTTTTGTTTGTTGTTTTATGTGATTTTACCTCCTTTTGTGTGTGTTCATGAAACATCTTAGGCATGTAGGATTATTATTTTTTCGGTTTTATTATTCCCATTTTTTTATGAATATCTGGTGTGTGATCAGTTATTTAAAGTTTCCACAACCAATTATATAGTGATATCACATGTAAATGAATAGTGTCATCATAAATGACTAATTAAATAAATAAATAAGAAAGGGGTTACATGAATACATTATTTATTTTTATGAGGTGTGTGCTAAATAAAATACCAATTTAAACTTATAATATTTTTTCTATAGACCTTATATTTGGAATTTCATTAAACTGAGACGCAAACTTTAAAAGATTCTTTTCAAGTAAATGGATAAAATTTTATATCATAATTAATTATATTAATTTTTATATGGTATTAGTTAAATAAAATATCGATTACAATTTATAAATTTTTTTCTTCTTTAACTTCTAATTGACATTTCATTTAACTGAGCCTTGGGTTGGAAAAATTTGGTTAAAAACATTTTAAAAAATATTATTCCTCATATATTTCACGTATGAGTTATGGTGGGTAGAGGGGTGGTATTCCTATTTTCACTTTCCTAAAACTATGACATAATGAATTTTTATAGTAATGTTTTTTGAGGAATGTGTTGGGAATTTTAGATATATGATTTAACAACAGCCTCTAGTTAAATGCTAGAAGGGAACTGATGAGGAAACCTTTGAGGTTGTTAGTCCAATCCCACCTGTAGTACTAGGGGATGCGATGGATGATAAGATCCATGTGTTCTTTACATAAGTAGTGAAGGACATAGAGAGAGATGGTCCTCAACCTAGTGAAAGAGTTTCAACTCCAGCATCCACATATATTTGTTAGGTAGGGTGGTCCCCATGTAGTTGAGTACTGGATCAAGTCTGTTAGGAAAATTTTCAATCAACTTGAGAAACCATAAGAAAAGAGGGTGAAGTTTATTTTTTATATGTTTCGAGGACCTGTGAAGTGATTTTGAATCATTATCATCCATTCATATCAACATGGGGGTTTTCATGGAATACTTTAAGACCAGTTTTCTTGATCCTTTATACCAAAATAACATGGGGCATAACAATACCAAGAATTTTATGCATCTAATGTAAGGGATGTGTCTTTCATGTACAATATTTATCATTTTAATGATTCCAAATAATTTCCCCTATTCATGTGGGAGATTATGTAGCCCAAGTGAGGTGCTTCAAGGTTGTGTTACGATATGTGATATGAGTGCAGGTGAATATATTCTACTTGACATGTTTTTTCAAGATAATGAACTAGTTACTTATCAAAGAGAGGAACATAGGAGAGGTAAGTGGTTATAGTTTTATGGATACTACTTGGAGTACCAGTGGTGGGTCTTTAGGCACTATTAATTGTTGTTAGGGTAGTTCATTTTAGTACAATGGTGAACATTATAGTAGGGGAAGTGGATCATCCCTTCCTCCTCGTGGAGATAGCAAGGTGCAGTGCCATCAGTGTACAAAGTTTGAATTAATTTGGCTTCACTATGATTGACCACTAGTTGAGAGTTGATCATGTGGTGTGATAGTTTCCTAATAGTGGTTAGGTTTGAGTTTATAATAGATTCTGAGTGACCAAGGATCTAGATAGGTTCAGGGGTGTACAGCAAGATCAACTATGTCATATCAAGATGGAATTTAGGGTTTCACTATCCATTCAGGTAAAGGTTGTTGAAATAATTATTAGAGTCATGATCAATAGTTCCAATAGGGTGGTATAGTTCATGGAATATGGGTATAGTCCTAGGACCATGGTTCAAGCAAGTTTCATTCCATAAAGCTTACTCATATATTCTAGGATACATAATCTTCTACAATTAGACATATTATCTTAGTAGATTCTGATTTGGATTTCTCTCATTGTAATATAATAAATTCATATTACACTATATCTACACCATTTATGAAGGGAATAAGGTTGATTATAGAGTATTTATATGGGGTTTTTTATCAACACACCATTGGGTGTGTGATTAGAAGGTATTATATAGTGTAGTGGGTATTCCCTTGAGGATGGAGTCTATAGGTTCCTATGAGATCGTTTTTCTTGGATGTGATTTTCTTTGACTGAATTATTAGGGTTTATTGGTTAGTGTGGTATCAAACCAACATTTACTATTATCATAGATAAGTGTATATTTTTCTTCTTGAGGGTTGAAGTTATATCCATATGGTGGAATGGTATTTTCAATATGGTTGAGCAGGGAGTGGCCATCTATTGTTGGATGGGATTATGGACCATGTGGATATTTTGTTTTTTTATAATGGGGGTGTGTGGTAGGATGTTTTTCACATGTTTTTGACTAGTTTTAGGATATATTCCCCAATTAGTTCTCAAGGATACCGAATAAGAAGGATTTTTCTTTCACCACTGAGATTGTTTTGTGCACATAAAAAGAATATATTCCTCCCTATAGGATAAAACATGTAGAACTTTTAGAACTTAAGGCTCAACTGGATGATTTAGAGACCAATATATTTTTTTAGTCAAGAACACCACCCTTGTATTATTTATTACTTTTCACCAAGGAGGTGGAAGGAACCTTGATGTTATCTTTTTACTATTTGAAGTTGAACTAAATGATGGTTATGAATTGATATTCAATCCAATGGATCGACAATGTGTTTGATCAGATGAGAGGATCTAGAGTGTTCTGGAATATTGATCTGATTCCATACTATTGTATGCTAAGGGTGAGGTCATCTGATATAACTTATACTGTATTCAGAAGAAGTTATGGTTTATACTACTATCTGGTTGTGTTTTTCTGGATGACAAATGCACCAACAGTATTCATGGAATTTATGAATCAGGTTTTCCACCCATATCTAGTAAAGTTCATGGTCTCTTTCAAGGATGATATTTTAAAGTGATCCAATTATAAGTATGAACATTAATAACACTTTTATATTGTGTTGATTTCACCTTGGGAGAATTACAATTATTCCAAGATCCCCAAGTGTCACTTATGGATCAACGAGGTACACTTCTTTGGCAACATGATATCTTAGTTTGGTGTATCTATTTACAATGAGAAGGTCATAGATGTTGTTTTTGGATTCATCCCATGAATATTTATTATATATGTAGTTTAAATGGTTTATATTGATATTACCAAAGGTTTATTAAGGACTTCTCCCATTTGGAAGTTCCTATAACAAGTGTAACCAAAAATATAGTAAAGTTTTTCTTTTATGATGTCTACAAAATTCACTTTGAATAGTTAAATAGAATCCTCAATATAACATTGATCCTCTACTTACATGTTATAGGTAAGGATTACACCATTTATTATGATGCAATCGATATTAGGTTAAGAATAATCTTGATGAATAATGGTTCAGTGGTCACGTATATGTCTAAGCAACTGAGGATGACATAGCAGAACAACCCTATGCATTAAATTGATCTGGAAGTAGTAGTGCATCCTACGGAGTTGAAGACATTACATAATAGGAAATAAATCATGTATACTAACAAAAAAATCCTGAATTATATATTTTTAAAGTTAGATTTGAACCATCAACAGATTAGGTGGGTTGAGTATTTGTAATTGTTATATTTTTAATTGTATTACACTCCCAACAAGGGAAACATAGTAGATTATTCCTGGAAATGGAATACTCAAACATTATTATTCCATGGGTATAATAGTGAGTGGAAGCTGATGGATCTCTATACTGAGATGTATTTGGATGTTCAGGAGTATTGGGGCTGATAAATCCTGACATATTTTTCCATTGCACCTTTACTTATCATTATGATTAAGAGGAGTTAGTTATAAAATCTAGAGTGTGTTTCTCTATGGGAAATTATATATGATGGGGAGCATCCACTAGACTAGTTAATTAATGGTTATGAGATCCATCATGTTCATGGTAATGTTTGGGTTCTTATGGGAATATGGGAGGAGTTGATGTGGGAGGCTCATGCTTCAAAATGGGTGGTAAATCCAAGTCTAACCAAGATGTATTATGAAATGTGTTGATATTATAAGTGACCAGAGATGAGAATAGACACTATGGGGGTTTTCTCATGATGATCCACCAGTTATTAGGTGAAATCGATGTATTAGTGGATCATAGTTATTCTATAGTCATTTCCCATTCTTTAGTAGATGTTTGATTATGTGACTAGATTTTTTATGGGGTTTCCAAGGACACCTGATGGTTGAAATGTAGTTTGGATAATAGTGGATCAGATACAAAGGTATATAACTTTACAATGATTCAGGAGACTTTCTTAGTGAATGATTTTGGAAAACTCTATGTCCATGAGATTTTTAACCTATATGGGATACCCAGTAGTATTTTATCAAGCAGAGATTCTCTCTTTACATCGTAGTTCTGGAAAGGGATATAGAAGTTTATTAGTATGCATGTTAATTTTAGAACTTCCTATCATCTGCATATAGACAGACAATCCATGTGAACTATACATGTCTTGTGGGACTTGTTGATGGATTTTCCCATAAATTCTGATGGTTTTGGTAGATCCATATAACCTTATAATAATTCTCTTACAATTAGAGTTACGAGGAGATGATTTATATGATGTCTTACAAGGACTTGTATGGTAAACCATGTCGATCACTGACACGTGCCTGTCGTGGGGTGTGACAAAAACAAATATTACCTAAGTTAAAATGTAGTAGAGTGGATTACCTAGGTTTTCTCCAGAGAGGAGTGCACAACAATTAAGCTGTCACCTTAAAATAGAAAGAAGTGAGGTTGTTTTTAGAAATTGTTTGATTTAGAAAATACAAGAAAGAAACTAAATAAAGTAAAGTAATTAAGTGAAAATTTTGAAACAAATTGAAAAATGATGTGATCTAAATCAGTGATATGAAATGGTGATCAGGTTAGGGTCAGTTTTCCAATTGTAATTCTATCATTGTTCATTTTACCCAATTCTCCTCTGCTAAATCGTTAAGAGTGAGAATCCACAATCGTTTCTTCTCACTCCCTTGGTCAATTAAAAACGTGAGAATAAACCTTACTAAAATCTTAGGTTGGTCTACTCTCCTTCCAATGTGTAATAGAGTTGTAGAAAATACCCTCAATTATCTTAGGCAATCCCCAATCGGGTCTTGTTTATCCCAAGTAATCAAGAACATTCACTACTCCTCACACACGTACCGGTGATCACCGAGTACTACACCACTAAATACCGGTCTATTCCATTGTTTATAAACCAGAACCTAGTGGAGGGAGATATTGATCATTGACCAAATAAAAATGAACAACAGAATCTAAAATCAGATACAATCGTACATGATAATAAAAACTGTTATAAGAAATTGAAACAGATTCGCAGAAGAGAAAAAGATTTTAAAACATTAAGAGAAGGAACTCATGAAATACAAAATGGAAAACCTCCCCTTCCCCAATCACACAGAAGTTTACCCCACCATGGTAAGGGTAATTGTGACTAAGGGGAAAGAAGAATTCATTACAAAACTAAGAAGAACAAAAGAGAGAAAACAAAGAACAGAAAATTTGATGCTTGAGAATCTGTACTCCAGAAGTTTTCCTCTGTTATGCCCACCAGCCGGCCGAAACTCACTGCGGTCCCTTCTTATAGAATGTTGGAAATGAAGTTTTCTATCGACCCTTAAAATTGGAGAGTCATTGGACAGGTGTAAAGAAAGATATGGCCGAATCAATTACCATTACTTTTCTGGCCGCCAAATACTGTTTCACCCACTCCATTTGGACGCGCCAAAAGAATACATTAATGAGCTCAATAATTTATTAAATTTATTGTGAGCCGTCATTTTGAAGTCCTATGTCGATACCATCTGGAAGCACCTCATTCTAAGGTCGGCTGAAGGAGATATTTCATATTTAATGAAGTGGGGTCCATTCTGCCTTCCAAACTGATTTCTCAACTTGATTTAATTTTCTGCACCATTGGGGTTCGAATTGGTTCTTGGTCCAGAAGGAACAGTTTAAGCCCACAAGTATAGGAATCCTACAAAAAAAGATTCACTTCAATTGGACCCATATTATAAAAGTTATGACCGAAAAAAAGAAGCTATATAAAACTGACAATTTTACAGAATTACCCCATTTTCACATTTAAGCCCAAAATACACCAAAAACACATAAATGATGCAAATACACTCACATTGAATAATTAGGAGGGATTAAATAATTGAAAAACATATAAATAATAATGAAAATATTAACTCTATCAATTCCCCCACACTTATCACTTGGACTCCTGGACAAGTCAGAATCAAAATAAATTCAAAGTAAATTCAAAACACATATCCATGAGATCCACTAATTTGAAAACAAGAAACAAAATATATCATGCCTCCTCAAACTCTATTATGTCATATTCTTAAGTTAGGATAATTCAATAAATTTACTCTTCATTTCTCCTCCCATGCACACAAAACACTTACCTAACTTTCATTATCTCTCATTACACAAATCTCAATTTTTTAGCAATGTCTTTCTCATCCAAACTCATACAAGGGTCACCATAGGCTTGATAAATTCCTACCTCTCCACCCGATGTGAGTCAAAGACATATGTTTATCATGAGGACTTGTTAAGGTTGTTCTGTGGCTTTAGTTTGGTAGGATTTATATGTGAAAATTCTGAGGCTGAATGAAGAGGGCTTGGCTCTTTTTGAAGCAAAATTGCATTACTCTAATTTTCACAAAAGTATGGTCTTCTCTTCACTCCCCTTAGTTGAAAATAAACTCCTTCTCCATGGAATATCAAGGAATGTTCCCATAGTTCATCATTTCAGCAGCAAACATTTCAATCTTCTCAAATATAATATTTCTTGAAAGCTCCAGAAAAGGCACAGCTTCCTTTTTACATTAGAAGCTCCAGAAAGGCACAGCTTCTCTCATCATGAAAGCTCCAGAAAAGGCACAACTTTCAGCAGAATGAGTTTTTTTTTACAGCAATAACATCTCTTCAACATTTTTTTTTTTCACCCAAAGTATCCCCAAATAAGGTAGTACAATACAAGACATCTTCCCCCCACACTTATGTTCAAATAGATCATGCAATTTCACTTCAAGAGCAGGTTGGATAGGGAATATTGGCTTGTAATGTGGCTAAACTAACAGGATTTTCATGGCTTCTATGGGCTACAAGGATTAAATGTTCAAGGTAGGCCATTATGAAAGGGATTATCTTGAAAAGGGGGCTTTCAAACCAAAGAAATGCCTCAATCATTTAAAACACAAGTACCTCAAACCCTCAAGTTTTGACAGGAATAAATCAAATTCTGGTTAAATCAAGCATGATTTGGTTCTCTCAAGAAGTGAGGTGAAGGTAAAGAATATGAAAATAATAGGTTTAGAAGCCTCACGGGAATGTGATTTCAAATATAAAGACAGTGATATATGGCATGAGATTCAAAAAACAGAGTATTTTTCATGAAATTCCCAAATAATTGAACTTGAAACAATGTCATTTTCAGCATTCATTTAAGCTCAGTTTCAAGGAATAAATTATTTCACTCATGGAGATGGGTTTCAAAAATATCAATGATAATCATTTCAGCTCAAAAGTTTCAAAAACACACAAAAATTTAAAAATAAGCACACAAAATTTTAGACACTCACATGTTTAAAAAAAATATTAGGAAAACAAACAACACATAAAAATCCTACACTACAAACGTTCCCTCCCCCACACTTAAATGATGCAGTGTCCACAATGCATTCAAATGTATTTAACATGTAAGAATATTGGAAATTGAATCACAACAATCATGAAAATATAAAGGAGAGGTACGACCTGATAGAGTTTATTGATAAACAGGTTGGAGGAGTGTGATCTCCTCCATTGGCTCTGATGGCATGGTCCCAAGGAATTTCTTCAATCTGTGCCCATTAACAGTGAATGGATCCTTTACTCCATCCTTCACAATCTGCACAGCACCAAAAGGATATACATGAGTAACTATAAATGGACCATCCCACCTGGAACAAAGTTTACCTGGCATCAGCTTGAGTCTTGAATTGAATAACAACACTTTGTCTCCTGGATGGAAGTCCTTTGGTTGGATCAGTTTGTCATGAGCCACTCTTGTTCTCTCTTTGTAAATCCTGGAATTTTCAAATGCTTCCCTTCTAATTTCTTCCAGCTCTTGTAACTGCAACCTTCTCTCTTTCCCAGCACTTTCAAGATCCAGATTCATCTTCCTCACAGCCCAGTATGCCTTGTGTTCCAATTCCACAGGTAGGTGACAACTTTTCCCATAAATCAGCCTATATGGACTCATTCCAATTGGAGTTTTGTAGGCTGTCCTGTAAGCCCATAATGTGTCTTCTAACCTTTGTCTCCAATCCTTCCTATTTGGATTAACAGTCTTTTCCAAAATTCCTTTGATTTCCCTATTGGACACTTCAGCTTGCCCATTAGTCTGTGGATGATAGGGAGTTGATGTTTTATGATGTACCCCATACTTTTTCAACAAAGCCGCCATTCTCCAATTACAAAAGTGAGTCCCTTGATCACTAATGATGGCTCTAGGAACTCCAAACCTACAAAATATGTTAGCCCTGACAAAATCACAAACAACTTTAGCATCGTCAGTCCTGGTGGCTTTTGCTTCCACCCATTTGGAAACATAATCAACAGCAAGAAGAATATAAGAATTTCCAAATGACATTGGGAAAGGTCCCATAAAATCTATCCCCCAAACTTCAAATATTTCACAAAAATTAAGTGGCTTTTGGGGCATTTCTTGTCTCTTTGAAATATTTCCTGTAAACTGACATTTTTCACACCGTTTACAAAATTCATGAGAATCTTTGAAAAGTGTTGGCCAATAAAGTCCAGATTCTAAAACCTTTCTTGCAGTCCTTTGAGGTCCAAAGTGGCCTCCACAAGCTAATTCATGACAAAACCTAAAGACTGATTCAATTTCATTTTTAGGAAAACATCTTCTGATCATTTGGTCATTGCAAATCTTCCAAAGAAATGGATCATCCCAGATGTAATATTTAGATTCAAATTTCAATTTGTGAATTTGGTGAGAATTTAAATGAGATGGGACCTGAGATGTTACTAGATAATTGACCATGTCAGCATACCAAGGTACTTCTCCTTCAATCAAGTACAACTGCTCTCCTGGAAGGCGATCATTTAGTGGTTCAGTGTCTGGAATCTCAACTTCAGCGGTGTTGGGTAGTCTACTTAAGTGATCAGCCACTTGGTTCTCAGATCCATTCTTATCTTTGATTTCTATGTTGAACTCTTGTAGTAGTAGTATCCATCTCACTAGCCTTGGTTTTGCTTCAGCCTTCTTCATCAAGTACCTAAGAGCTGCATGATCAGAAAACACAATGACTTTAGTTCCAAGCAGATACGATCTAAATCTTTCTAAAGCAAAAACAACTGCTAAAAACTCTTTTTCTGTTGTTGTGTAGTTGAATTGGGCCGCATCTAAGGTTTTCGAGGCATATGCAATGACTTGTGGCCTGCCCTCAATTCGCTGAGAAAGGACATCTCCAACTGCTTGGTTTGAAGCATCACAAAGTAGCTCAAATGGTTCTTCCCAATTTGGTGGCTGCATCACTGGTGGTGTAATCAATTTCTTCTTCAACTCATCAAATGCTTCCCTACATGAACCATTGAAATCAAAATCAGCATCTTTCAAAAGTAATCTAGAGAGAGGGAGAGAAATCTTACTGAAATCTTTTATAAACCTCATGTAGAATCCTGCATGTCCTAAAAATGATCTAACATGTTTCACACAAGTTGGGTAAGGCAAAGAATTTATCACTTCAATTTTTGATTTATCAACCTCAATGCCTTTCTTTGAAATGACATGCCCAAGGACAATTCCTCTCTCAACCATAAAATGACACTTTTCAAAATTCAAAACAAGGTTCTTTTCAATGCAAGTTTTCAAAACTTTTTCCAGATTTTTCAAACAATGGTCAAACGAATTTCCAAAAACTGTGAAGTCATCCAAGAAAACCTCCAAGCAATCTTCAATGTGATCAGAAAATATACTTACCATACACCTCTGAAATGTACCTGGAGCATTACACAATCCAAATGGAATTCTTTTGTATGCAAAAGTACCGAAAGGACAAGTAAAGGTAGTCTTCTCTTGATCCTCGGGGGCAATGGGTACCTGAAAATAACCTGAAAATCCATCCAAAAAGCAATAATGAGTTCTCCCTGCCAATCTCTCTAACATCTGGTCAATAAACGGGATAGGGAAATGATCTTTTCGAGTGACCTGATTCAGCTTCCTAAAATTGATGCATACTCTCCAGCTATTTTGAATTCTCACAGGGACTAATTCATTCTTTTCATTCCTCACAATGGTTAGGCCAGTTTTCTTTGGGACTACATGGATGGGGCTAACCCATTGTGAATCTGATATGGGATAGATGATCCCAGCTTCTAATAACTTCTCAATCTCTTTTTTTACAACCTCCATCAGGGTAGGGTTCAGCCTCCTTTGGGGTTGTCTGACAGGTTTGGAATCTCCCTCAAGAAAAATTCTATGTGAGCAAATTTTTGGGTTTATTCCTGGGATATCACCTAAGCTCCACCCTATTGCTTGGACATTCTCTCTCAAAAGCTCAATCAATGATTTTTCTTGAGTTTTAGATAGATTATTAGCAATTATTACTGGTAATTTCTCCCCCTCCATAAGGTAAACATATTTTAAATCAGTGGGGAGTGGTTTTAATTCTAGATCAGGAGGATGCTCAAGAGATGAAACTAAATTGAGGTTCTCCACTTCCAATGATTTGACATCCTGGACACAAGAAATCATATCATTTTCATCATCATTTAACAAATTATCAAAGAAATCAGATTTTACCTCTTCTTCCAACAGGGAATCAGAACCTCCAAGAGTTTGGGAATCCATATGTTCAGTGATATCTTTAATGGAAAAATTCTCTCCTAATGATAAAAATTCATGAAACATACCTGATTCTTCAATTGGTTCTATGTCATCTTCATGGGAGAGTGCGAAGAGTGAATGATCATCTGATGGGTGCCTCATGGATTCAAAAATATTGAAGTGGATAGTGCTATCTCCAAACTCCATGGTAAGTGTCCCTTCATGGACATTGATGATGGTTTTGGCCTTCTTTAAGAATGGTCTCCCCAAAATGATGGGTGAGTGTGATGGGATCCTATCATCTTCCATATTCAACACATAAAAGTCAGCAGGGAATAAAAGATCTTTGACTTTTACCAGGACATCCTCCAGAACTCCTGCTGGGAAAACTGTGGATCTATTTGCAAGCTGGACCACCACTCTTGTGGGCTTCAAGTCTCCCATCTGCAAAGAAGTATATACTGAGTGAGGAAATACATTAATTGATGCACCTAAATCGCACAAAGCATTAGAGAAATTTAATGAACCAATGGTGCATGGAATAGAAAACGTCCCTGGATCTTGACATTTGGTTGGCAATTGTGGTGTGATAAGGGCTGAGACGCTTCTTCCCAAATTGATCCTCTCATTCCCTTGAAGTATCCTTTTCTTGGTACAAAGATCCTTCAAAAACTTAGCATACTTTGGAATTTGTTTGAGTGCTTCAAGAAGAGGTATGTTGATTTCCACTTTCTGAAAGGTGTCCAGAATTTCTTTTTGCAGTGCTTCTTCTTGTAACCTCTTTGATTCAATCATCCTTGATGGAAATGGTGGTGGTATATCTTTCTTCTCCCTTTGTTGCCTTTGAAATGGTGTTTCTTGTTTCTTCCTTCTTGTCCTATCATTATCATCCTCCTCTTTCTTATCTTCTTCCCGATGCATTTTCATAGAATTTTCATCATTTCTAACTTCATTCTCACCCATATTAGTTTTTCTTGTTTCAGGTTCAATGGTGGATGGTGGTTGAAGTTCTTTTCCACTTCTTGTAGTTATAATACTAACATTCTCTTTTGGGTTTGGGATTGTTTGGGAAGGGAGTTTACTTGGATTTTTGGTCAGAAAGTCCATGAGACTCTCAAACTTATTGGACAAATCTTTAACAGTGTCTTTCAGTCCTTCAAACTCAGATTTTTGTTGGTTTTGAATTGGAGGTTGGGAACTAGTGGATGGTTGCTCATAGGTTCTTTGGATATTGGTTGGTTTTTGGTAAGAAGGCTGGTTATAAGATGGTTTTTGTTGAAATGGTGGAGGGTTCTGGAATTGATTCTGGAATGGGGGTTGGTTTTGAAACTGATTTTGGTACGGGGGCCTAGCTTGATTCTGTTGATTTCCAAATCCATATTGGACTTGGCTAGGCTCTCTCCATCCTTGATTTTGCTGGAACTGCCTTGGCTGAAAGGCTGCTGCACATGTTTCCATTCCCTGTATTTCAGCACACTGGTCAGTGAAATGATTAGAAGATGAGCATAAACCACATACCTTAGATGGTGCTTGTTGGTCACTAACTTGCTTCAAGGCCATCTGCCTCACCAAACTAGTAAGCTCTTCAATCTTAGTTTCTAATAAGGGTGATGGGTGAGAAGTGCGTACCTCATGAATACCTCTTGTTCCAATACCTCTTGTTCCAAATTACTGTGAGTTTTGGGAAATCTTCTCAATCAAGCCCTTGACTTCTTCTGGTGACTTGTCAATCAAGGCACCTCCAGATGATGCATCAAGAAGGTTTCTGTCATTGTCCAGTAGTCCTTGATAGAAGAAGACAAGAAAGTGGTGTTCCTCAATGGCTTGATGTGGACAGCTGGCACATAGCTTCTTAAATCTCTCCCAGTACTCATAAAGAGTTTCTCCAGATGATTGTCGTATGGCATAGATTTCCTTCCGAATGGCTGTGCTTCTAGAGGTGGGGAAGAATCTTTGCATAAAACATCTTACCAGGTCATTCCAGTCATGTACGTCTCCTGGTTGTAGGCCGTACAACCATTCTTTAGCAGCTCCATCTAATGAAAATGGAAATGCCTTCCACTTTACCTGCTCCTCGGTAATTCCACGGGGTCTGAAAGTTGAGCAAACATGTGTGAACTCTTTAATGTGTTTGTTTGGATATTCACCAGCCAAACCATGAAACTTTGGAAGCAAAGGAATCATGTTAGGTTTCATTTCAAAATCATTTTGTAACACTGGCATGACAAGTTGATTGTTTTGATTAAGGAATTGTGGTGCACAGAGGTCTCTAAGTGTTTGGTTTTGATTTTCAGCCATGATGACAGGCTCAGAGTGAACACTTGAAGTTTCACTTGAGTCTGCAAGGGGAACGTCCTCAAATTCAGATTCTAAATTAATGTTTCTAAGTCTATTCAACAAGGTTCTTTCAATTTCAGGATCTATGGGTAAAGGTTCAGTTTTTGAGGTTCGAGTCATGCAATTTTGAAGAGAAAAGATGAAAAGAGAGAAAAGAAAAGAAAAGAAATGTTGGCACTACCTCCCCGGCAACGGCGCCAAGTTTTGACACGTGCCTGTCGTGGGGTGTGACAAAAACAAATATTACCTAAGTTAAAATGTAGTAGAGTGGATTACCTAGGTTGTCTCTAGAGAGGAGTGCACAACAATTAAGCTGTCACCTTAAAATAGAAAGAAGTGAGGTTGTTTTTATAAATTGTTTGATTTAGAAAATACAAGAAAGAAACTAAATAAAGTAAAGTAATTAAGTGAAAATTTTGAAACAAATTGAAAAATGATGTGATCTAAATCAGTGATATGAAATGGTGATCAGGTTAGGGTCAGTTTTCCAATTGTAATTCTATCATTGTTCATTTTACCCAATTCTCCTCTGCTAAATCGTTAAGAGTGAGAATCCACAATCGTTTCTTCTCACTCCCTTGTTCAATTAAAAACGTGAGAATAAACCTTACTAAAATCTTAGGTTGGTATACTCTCCTTCCAATGTGTAATAGAGTTGTAGAAAATACCCTCAATTATCTTAGGCAATCCCCAATCGGGTCTTGTTTATCCCAAGTAATCAAGAACATTCACTACTCCTCACACACGTACCGGTGATCACCGAGTACTACACCACTAAATACCGGTCTATTCCATTGTTTATAAACCAGAACCTAGTGGAGGGAGATATTGATCATTGACCAAATAAAAATGAACAACAGAATCTAAAATCAGATACAATCGTACATGATAATAAAAACTGTTATAAGAAATTGAAACAGATTCGCAGAAGAGAAAAGGATTTTAAAACATTAAGAGAAGGAACTCATGAAATACAAAATGGAAAACCTCCACTTCCCCAATCACACAGAAGTTTACCCCACCATGGTAAGGGTAATTGTGACTAAGGGGAAAGAAGAATTCATTACAAAACTAAGAAGAACAAAAGAGAGAAAACAAAGAACAGAAAATTTGATGCTTCAGAATCTGTACTCCAGCAGTTTTCCTCTGTTATTTCCACCAGCCGGCCGAAACTCACTGCGGTCCCTTCTTATAGAATGTTGGAAATGAAGTTTTCTATCTGCCCTTAAAATTGGAGAGTCATTGGACAGGTGTAAAGAAAGATATGACCGAATCAATGACCATTACATTTCTGGCCGCCAAACACTGTTTCACCCACTCCATTTGGACGCGCCAAAAGAATACATTAATGAGCTCAATAATTTATGAAATTTATTGTGAGACGTCATTTTGAAGTCCTCTGTCGACACCATCTGGAAGCACCTCATTCTAAGGTCGGATGAAGGAGATATTTCATATTTAATGAAGTGGGGTCCATTCTGCCTTCCAAACTGATTTCTCAACTTGATTTAATTTTTTGCACCATTGGGGTTCGAATTGGTTCTTGGTCCAGAAGGAACATTTTAATCCCACAAGTATAGGAATCCTACAAAAAAAGATTAACTTCAATTGGACCCATATTATAAAAGTTATGACCGAAAAAAAGAAGCTATATAAAACTGACAATTTTACAGAATTACCCCATTTTCACATTTAAGCCCAAAATACACCAAAAACACATAAATGATGCAAATACACTCACATTGAATAATTAGGAGGGATTAAATAATTGAAAAACATATAAATAATAATGAAAATATTAACTATATCAATCACCTCTATGTTGGTCAAATATTGGAGAGGTGGTGATTATTGGGCCTAGTCTTCTATGAGAGAATTCAATGAATATTCAGTTGATCCATAAGAGGATGATGAATTCCCAGAGTACGCAGCAATCATATGTGGAATAGTGATTCCGACCACCGAGTTCAAGGTTGGTGATCATGAATTCTTACGAGGGTCACCATCTTTGGGATGGAGTTGAGTATGGAGATAGGGGAAGATAGTTCCCTGGTATGTGGGGTAATTTGAGATAGTGGAGTGGATTGGTTTAGTAGAGTACAAATTAGTTCTCTCATAGTATTTTGGTTTTAAACATGATGTATTCCGTGTATCATAATTATGGTGATACTATCACGATCTTTCTCACATCATTGACACCAAGGATATAGATGTTGAGGATGACGTATCCTTTTAAGAGTGCCTAGTGTGCATATTTGATTAGAGAAAAGATAATCTATATGGAAATACCATACCTTTGGTGCATGTGTAGTGGAATCAAATAAATATCTAGGAGGATACATGGGTGAGGGAGTCAGATATGTAGTCCCAATGGATAAATTTATTTGTTGATGTGTCCCAGTAATGTCTAAGATAGTAGCTTGGGGGTGATCCTTTATATGGTGGGGAGGTTAACAAAACCTGGCCCCTTTTGTGTAAACTTTTAATTTTTTTTGAAAATATGTTTGTTTTACTTGTTTGTAAGGGTTACATGGGTCATTTTAGGCCTAGGATGATTTTATGGGAGAATGGGTATGCCTATAGAATAGGGGATTCCGAGTGTCGAAAATTCATGAAGTGAATCTTTGCTTCAAGTCTTTATTTCTAGAGAAGAGGGGTGGAACCCCCCCCCCCCTCCCGCTGACCCATGCCCTTCCTAAATTGAAATAAATTCAGGCCATGAATTCAAATGGTGTGGTATATTTATGTTTTTAAAAGTTTTTTTTTCAGGGGGAAGGTTATTTTAAAACCCAAAGGGCTTCTTCACTTGGTAGAAACACTTTAAGAACCCTCCTACTTGTCCCTACTCTCATCTATATAGTTTTATTCCTTGTTTATTCATAGAATAGATGTCTCTTATTATGAATTTACACTTGAGGTGTGTTTACCCCTCCAACATCAATCTTTATTAGTTTCTCTTACGGTATTTTAATGTATTTATATTTACACTTATATGATGTATTTTAAAGGTATTTTACTATTTTCTCATTTTATATTGTATTAATGTAAAGTACATGCTGATACTGAATCAGTTTTCATCTACCATAATAAAGTAGGTTTTTCTAAATCCTTTCCCTAAAAGTCTCACCATGTATAAGTGTGTGTGAAGTGCATTCGATCCATCACAGTACACACCTAATAAAAAAATTAATTTAATATTTTGTATTCTGAAACCATGGAATGGAACTTATCTATGGTCCATGGTCCATTAGAGGTATGTTAGTTTGTAGACTGGTATTTTTCCGACCCTTCTAGGTGTGCAGGACCTTGGGTTTTGAAATGGGTAAATAAAGGGGGTGTCGATGAATTGATTTATGACCAGGGGTAAGGGAATGGAGACACCTAGGATGTATGGTAGGGTCTGGTGTACTTCGAAATCAAGGGAGGCTAGTGGAGTGAATTCATTTATATTTTTCCTATCTTTTTTTTAAATTAATGTTTTCTTTGAATGAAGTTTAGTTAATCATTTATGAATTTTCGATGTGATTTAAATGGATAACTGGTACTTAAAACACATTTTTTGTAACCCCTTCGGTTCGATGATAATTCATGCTACTAGGAACGCCAAGGGATGAGCTCCCAAAGGTTTGGCGATGACGCCAGCTACTTGGAATTCCTTGGTTGTAACCTGTTGAGTTTGAACATAATTCCTACTACTTGGAAACCCATGAGATAAAATCACATGGGTTTGGTGAGGAAACCTTCTACTTGGATCTCCTTGAGTGTTTTACCTTGGGTTCAGAAGTGTTTCCTTATATATCTTGGCCACTCGAGATCATCCTTGTGGGGCTAGTATTTATGACTTGAGTTACTATGGATAGAGAGATCTGACTTAGGTTGAAGTAGGTATGGTCAAACTTGAGGGTCACTTGGAAACCTGAGGGCCAAAAGTCATATCTTTATATTTTTATTTACCTTGCTGTTAATTATTTATAAACCCCAGTATGTACCCATTATGTAGACTAGATATATTTTAGATGTTGTTGGTGATTCCCTAATAATCATACTCTCATCCATCTTGTGTCGTCATTAGGAACCCAAGAAGACTTTATGGTTGTATTTTGGGACAAGTAAAATAACCCTATAAATGATGTCTGATTTGGACTATCAGAATGGAGTACATGAGATCAGGATTGTTCATAGGACATGTGACCATTTTTAGGAGTCTCTCTATTTTTCTTTTGTTCCTTTTTTGAGATTTTGTACATTTACTTATGACTAGTCACTAGGATGTGTGGCTACATGACATTGTAGATAGATCATTTTGATATAGCATGGGTGGTAGTTTTTTATTGGAACATTCATATATATATATTCACTTACTTATTTATTGGGTAGAATGTAACTTATTTCTATTATTTCTACTATTATTATACTCAACCATGTGATTATAGTCTCCCCGCCATACCACCATAGACCCTTGGTGTTAATCGGCTGACATTCACATATAGAGAGGCATGCATGAGGTCCCAGTATCCCTCAGGTTCAGAAATTCATGAGAGATCATGGGATGAAGAAATTACATATAACATCTATGTATATATATTAGTGTATAAAAAGTGTAACAAACATAAAAAACACCACTTAACCATATCCACTCATTCTTGACCATCCATTAGTGAGTCATTACTTGATTCAGCTGATGTTAGAGAGTAAATATGCATCTAAAATATGTTAAACTAGAATTTAACTTTTCATTCCAACCAATATTATGTTAAATAACACCTCAATCCACCCCAAAATTAAAATAACAACCATGATCTAACCATGATTTCCTAATAGCTCGTCCATAACCATATAAAAAGGTACCCATTCAACTAAAATATTTACCAACTCTTATCTCAATAGCCTGATGAAACCCAAGGCATGATAACAAACATATTTTACCAAGCCTAGATCATTGTTCCCATTATATATTACATATATACAAAAACAACCCTACTTCCACCCAGCAATAGTAATCACCTCTATGGTCATGTGGCCACCAATGACATACCCCTACTTTGAAATGATGTTCAAAACTATCACCCCTATGTTTCTCAAATTAGATAGAATACAAGGAATACCTAGTGATGAAAACCTCATCACGGGACATGTTTTATATGAACATGACCCCAGTAACTCTGACCCCCATGGTGAGAAGAAAGAACTAAAAAACAATGACTCTAACTCAGTGAACCTCTGTCACAAATCATGTAAATGGTTAACATTATCTATATTTTACTAGTGAACCATGTCCCCCCATTCTGAGTGAACTCATCACCCACAATTATAGAGGTAAGACCCATCACATTCCCAATGAACCACATCAACCATCACATCCCATAGGAGATCATCTATAACATGATATTGGTTATCGAACCCTGAAACCACATAACCAATCAAGGAAAATAATACAAGTACAAAACCATTATTTACCAAATTTGACTACCCCTTGGCATATCACATGAACAATGAAAAATATATGTGGTTATTCTTCCTGGTCATTCACATGACCCTACCCATTCCCAATTATCACACGATGCATATAAAAATATATAAAATAGGAATAATTAATGCACCACCAACCTAGATTTTTTAGGATTCCACTCATCGAGAATATTTGGCCAATTCAACTTCACTCAATTGAAATCTAATAACTTGGTAAAACCAATGATTTAGGGAACAATCAATAAAAAATGAAGAATAATAGGAATTACCATAAATAGATCCTCAAAGAAATATAACATTAACTATAGCTAATACCTAGAAGAAAAACCATTAATAAAAAAACATTCAAGGAATATCTCTCATGAAGGAAGGGAGAATGAGAGAGAAATTATTACTAAAAACTAGCCTTTAATAGGGCTTGAAATATCCTTTATTAGTGATAGAAAAGCACTGAAAACGTGAGCGACATTAAAAGCCGAGGACTTTTATCAGTTCTGATAAAAAGGACATTTATCAGCACTAACAAAAGCACTGATAAATGGGACGTTAATTAGAGCTATTAAAAGTGGTGATAAAGGTTCCATTTATCTGTTCTTTTATTTATCACCGCTAAAGGAATCCTTTGTCAGCACTGATAAATGTGTTCTTTATCAATGCTTTTAAAATAAATGATAAAGGGCTATATAGCAGTGTGTTGTAATAGCACACTACAATACCACTGTAGTGTGATATAACAGCACACCACAGTATTAGAAATTCACTAGAAACACATTAGTTATCAACAAAAAAGTAAAAATATAGATTTTAAATGAAATGAAGTTTACAAAAAAAAACAAAAAAATATTGTATTATATATATTTCAAACATTGGTTTATACAATTTCATAAATAAAAATTATTACATATATTCAAAACTAATCCTAACTGTCAATGTTACCACAATTTCCATTGAATTTTTTGTCAAACTTCCAACACTGTATGAGCAGCTTCAAACAAACCAGATCAACTCAAAGAAAATAATCCCTACGTATAATAAAAGAATTATTATGATTAATACTAAAAATAAATAAATTGAACATAAATATGAAATAATAAATTAATTATATGTACAATGATTTTATAGTGAAAATATCAAGATTGAATTTTTAATTGAGTAGAGGCAGCGATGCTCCGCTTCCTACAGTGGAAATGAAGATAACTTGAAAGAAAATGATAAATGAAACACTGCAAGGGTGAAAAGGTTCTAAGGGATAAAAAACATGAAATTTGGATAATGAACCCGAACTCAAAAAAAAACAATCCACCTGTATAAGAAAAAAATTATTACATGAGTAATACTAAAAAAAATAAATTAAACATAAATATGAAATAATTCATTAATTCCATAGAAAATGATTTTACTATGAAAACATCAATATTACCTATATTATTGAGTAGAGACGACGCCGTTTCTCTTCCTGCAAAGGCAAGAAACATTAATTAAAATATTTTAAAATAAATGAACTCTGCAAGAAACAATGAAAATTAAATCAATGACTCATTATATAATTTTTTTGATAAAATAGAGAATTTATATCATAACATTAACTTTACATATTTCCAAAGGGCTTCATTGGTATAGATATAATCTAACAAAAAAACTAAAGATTCATTGTGCACTTCACTACTATTGGTTAACTACCGCTTAGTATAGAATCTGACATGAACTTCCTGCCCGAAGTCCCTATGATGATCTCAACCCACACATGCTCGCCACCATCTCTATTGTATCACCAATCACTATTCACTTTTCATTCTATTCTTGCACCGATTTAGATCTTGTAATGATTCATGATGCATATAGATGCATGCATATAGTAAATGGGTGAAGGAAGAGAAGGAAACTTGAATGTTGAATGGAAATATAATATAGATGGTGGTGAGCATGCATAATATGAGAGCATCATGGGGACGTTGGGAAGGAATTTTAGGTCAGATGCTTTGCTAAGTGGTAGTTAACCAACAATAGTGAAGTGTACAGAGAATCCTTAGTTTTTTTATTAAGTTTGTAATTGATGCACAACCAATCCATGTATTGGATTCAATGATCAATGGATCCAAATAAACATTAATATTTTACCAACCCACTACATCAGTAGAAATAACATCAGAAATTATCAAAATAAAGAATATAAATGAACCCTCGCACAATGTACAAAGAGTAATTTCCACAAAAATAGACATCTCAAAACAAGAACAATAGAAAGAGGGGAACTAATTCATGAAAGGGTAACCATTTAAAGGTTCACATTGAAAAAAAACCATTTGAACTAAGAGAGGATAATTCCATCAGACTTTTATAATGAAAGATGATCATACAACAGCTAAAAAATAAAAATGAGGAAAATACAAACGTATTCACTAAAACATGGGAGAAAGCAACTCATCTAATGTGTTTACATTTCTTTCACAACAACTCAAAAAAACGCTTCCTCTACCAACTTCTCAAACTGGAGATCATTAGAGAAGAGGAATCATTTTTTGATCTCTAGATGAAGACCACCAATGAAAATAGAAGCTTTCAATAGATCTTGTGACACTACCTCTAGAAAAAATGAATCAAGATCTTTGAAGTGTTCAACATAATCCTTCACCGTCTGCTAACCTTACTTGACACTCATGAGCTCTTCCCTTTTCATTGTATTCACCTCCTCTGGTATAAACCGTTAGAAAAATAGGGAATTAAAATCATCCCACGTCATCCAAAATTTCATCGTTGGTGGGGAAAAACTCTCATTCTTCCAATGTTGGACCCACCAAGTATACATATAACAACACAAACTCTAAATATTTGGTAGTTCCAAACACTCTGAAGTCATGCTCAACTTAATCAAGCCACTTCACATCCACTAACAAACCATTATTTCCAAAAAATATGGGCATCAACTGAGGAGAACCAGAAATATGGAGAGACCCTCTAAAAAATCAAGTACCTTTCAAGGAGGCATATTCTGAATAATACAAAAATCATAAAACCTAGTTCATAATCAATCTGAAACACAACCGAAAGGAACTTCTCGGGCCAAAACAACTGGCTCACAATCCAAATTTTATAAGAAAACAAGAATTCTCCCTTCAAAAAAACTATTTAATTTTCAATTTCAAACCACCTTCATCTAAGTCCACTTCTGAAAACATAATAACCAACATTTTTAAAGAAAATACAATTCTGGAAATCATTTTCCCCCTTTCCGAAAACCATTTAGAAAAACAAAGCCAAGATGATCCACAAAACAGAGCATGCACCTCGGCCATAATGGATGAGGAACAATTCAAAACCCAAACTAATACAATATATATATAATGAAATAAATTGAATAATGGTCATCAATCATCTCTCATCATGATTCCATGATGTTAAAATACACAATTCATCCTAGAAGAAAGATGTTAAACTGCATAGTGTCTATTGTCCTATTTTTATGATATTAAACTGAACAAATTAATCCTAGAAATAGGGAATTAAACTGCACACCATATCTCATCCTAGTTATAGGATGTTAAACTAAACAAATTCATTCTAGAAGAAATATGTTAAACTTTATAGCATCTCTTATCTTGGTTGCATGACATTGAACTTCATAAATTCTCCATGACACTAGAAAGTTAAATTGAATAGTATCTCTCATCCTGGTAATATGAAGTTAAGCTAAATATATTCATCTTTCCAACAATCCATTAAAATTAATAGGGGAGTCACATCGGTAGTGGTGAGGAGATGAGACGTAGGGTTCTTCAAGGTTAAGAACAGTGCAAAAAACACAAAACGTGGAACCCAAAAGATCAAACAATGATATAGAACAACTATAAAAAAAACATACATTAGATTCTATTTATGATTCATCCAAAGGATCATAGTTGAGTCGCACCGGTAACAGTGGAGTGTTGAGAGAGCTTCAGAACCGTGATGAGTGAGTACATGTTAGGGTTCTTTTAAATAGACCGAGAGCACTTTTAAGAGCGCTCTCAGAAAAGCGCTGATAAAGATCTCTTTTACCAGTGTTAAATTGTTATGAACTGATAAAATTGATCTTTATCAATGCTAAAAAAACACCGATAAATCTTGATATCTATCAGCACTCAGAAAGTGCTCATAAAAAACATCTTTATTAGTGCTGATAAAAATTCTTTTTAAAAGTGATTTTTAGTGCTGGTAAATATGGATCTTTATCAGCACTAAAATTTTAGCGATGATAAAGGATTTATTTAAATTAATTTATTATTACTTTATAATTATTAAATATATAGAATTATTTTTTATAATTATATAAACACTTATATAAAAAATAAAAATTATTTATTTATAATAATTATAAATTTATAAATTTATAAATATATGAAATATGTACTTATAAATATATTTATTTATAAATATTTAGTTGAAAATATATTTTTAACATTATTAGTGGATATATAATCTTAAATACATGCATTTTAAAAATGAGTGAAGTTGAATAATTCAAAATGAGTGTACATTAAAAATATTGAAAAAATGGACAAGTTTTATTAATTAAATATAATTTTTTTGAAAAATATGGATATATATATAAGTAAAGATGAATACATACTTAAAATACTAAAACATAAAAAAAATATATATAAAAATAAATAATAGAAAATGATCAAATTAAAATATAAAATTAAAAATAAAAATATTAAAAATAAATGCCCTAACTGTAATAGTATTAAAAATAAATAAATAAAATTTTCTGATTAAAAACATAATATATTAAATGTATCATGTTAACAATAAAATTCTAAAATATACTAAAATTTGAATAAATTACATAAATATTAGGTGTATGTGTTTCTATATATTACGTAAATATATTTTTTGTGTATGTTAATATACAAACTTCAGTAATTATATATATATATACAAGTGAAATCAATATAACACCCGACATTTGATATATGTTAAATTGAAAAAATAAAACAACATTAATGCTGAATAAGACATTAATATGTTTTTAATTAAAATTTTATTCATTTTAAATATATTTATCTTTAATATGTATTATATATTACTATTTATAATTAATCTATATATATATATACTCATTTTTATTAAAAAATCACTAATAATTTTTTAAATAATTTTTTAATTTATTCATTTTTAATTTTTTTGTTTAATTATATATTAATTTATATATAAAATTTAATATATATTATTTAAAAATATTTATAATATATACATATATATTAAATTTATTCATTTTTATCAATAATTATTTAATTAATAAAATGTTTAATATTTTCCTTAATTTACTCATTTTAAATTTTTATTTGTTTATTTATTTCATCTTATTCATTTTACATATCTATATATTTAATATATTCTATTTATTAATTTTTAAAATTTGTATATGTGTTTATAGATTTTTTAAAATAATTATTTAATTAATGAAATTGTTAATTTTTCTTATTTTTATTTTCTGAACATTTATCATCGCTAATAAAGCGCTGATAAAGGTTACCATTTATCATAGCTTTATTGTTAGCACTCATAAAGGGTAACTTTTATCAGCGCTATTAATAAAGTGTTGATAAAGGGTAACCTTCATCAACGCTAAAATAAAGTGATGATTAAGGTGACCTTTTATCGGTGCTAAACAAAATGCACTGATAAAGGGTTGCTTTTATCACTGTATAATTTAACTCTGATAAAGATGGACTTTCTCAGCGTATTTTTCTAGTGCTGATAAATTCTTGTGTTATTAAAATCCATTTTTGTAGTAATGAATATACAGAAAATCCCCCTGGACAACTGAATGACATTAGTCTAAAACCATCATTTTAAATTTAATTTAACCAATTAATTAACTCTTTAAAAAATAGACATATGTCACATCTTAGTGTGGACCCCTTGCCTCGCGGTGTGATTCCCATTTCTAGGCTAACCGTTACAACACGATTACCCTTATCCTGACATGGTACGCGTCCCTCGAAGCCAATAAAAACCATTACTTTACTGTCAGGTGTCATGTCATGGTGTTTCCCTACACTTCGTGGCATGAATACCCCACATTATCAAGTATTCACAAAACATCCCTCCGCTATGACACCACTATAATGTGAAATGTATTTTATTACAGTATGACCTAAAACCAACCCAACATTTTAATAATACAACAAGAGTTTTGATTCTTATACGAAATCCTCAAGGCACAACCTATACCCATCATGGTGTGATTCACTATCAGCCCAGATTTAAACTTACATTCCCCTTGATCATTATACATGAAAACCACCACACCATGGTGTCCTAGGCTGTGGAATGATCCTCAATTAACCTCAAATATTCTTTCTGATGTAACAATCACCATGCCATAGTGCCCCTTAGCTATGGAAAGACCAACAACCAACACTAAACTTTTAATCTCACATAATGAAATTTCAATCCTTGTGCGATAATGGTCATGATGAAACCCCTCTACATTGCAAGGCACCCATCGTCCCACTTTGAAATATAAATCTAACACAACCCCTTATCACATTGTGATTCACTACATCACAATATGATTGTCTACCTGCTATAGAATTACAACCTTGAGCGTGGTTCAACTCATAAATATCACTACCTAGCCTACATCAATTCCCTTGATACCTCAATAGGTTACAAATAGACATGGTTAATCCAATATCTGACCTGAATTACCACACTTAAATACTGAGGACAAAAGCTCGTTTCCCTTAAATTATATCCGGATTTCTTTTTATTGACATTACAACAAATGGTGGTTAGCGACAATTCTCAAAACCACCACTAAATTTCTAGTTTTTATTAATTTAGTTATGTTTTTAGACAACCAACCATGATTATTGAATCTCTATTAAAAATTATCATCATTTAGCGGTGGTTTAAACCCCTGCTAAATATTTAGCAGTTTTTTTCAAAAAAATTGTTTTTTTAATCTTTTAATTTATAATTATTTATTATTTTTTATTTTTTAATATTATGTATTATTTAATACATATTATAATTATTAATTGTTAATTATTTGAAATGATAAATAGTTACAAATGGTTAATTATTTATTATTAATTAGTATGCATTATTCATTAATTACTAATTTTTAATATTTAATTATATATATTATATATATATATTTCTATACTTACACATATTTAAGTATATTATATGGGTGTATATATAGATATAGATAATTATATGTATATATATTTATGTATGGTTATATATTTACATATTTATATATTATATATTTATATATTATATATTATATATTATATATTATATAATATATAATATATATTATTTATTATTTATTATATATTATATATTATATATTATATATTATATATATTATACATTATATATTATATATTATATATTATAAATTCTATATTATGTATTATGTATTATATATTATATATTATATATTATATAATATTTTTTATTTTTTATTTTTTATCCATTATTATTATTTACTTATTATTATTATTTATTATTATTATTTTTATTATTAAATTTATTTATTATTTATTTTAATAAGTATTAATAATTATTTGTAATTATTTATTATTTTAAAAAAATAAGTTTTGTTAATTATAAATTATTTACTAACTATTAATATATATGTTTGCCTATATCTATATATTTTTAGATATATTATGTGGGTATATATCAATATAATTATATTTGTGTGTATGTGTGTATGTTTATGTTTATATATATATATATAATTATATTCAATTATATATATGTGTGTGTATATATTTGTATATTTGTAAATTTATTTATAGTTATATATATTTATAGATATTTGTATGTATTTATGTGTAATTATGTATATTTATGTATATTTATGTATATTTATGTATATTTATCCATATTTATATATATTAGCATATATTTATATATACTATATGGATATATATATATATATCTTTATGCGTGTGTATTTATGTATCTTTATATGGATTTTTATAAATATTTATATAAAATTACCTTTAATTATATACATAAATTTATATGTATATATATATATATTTATTTATATTTATGTATATTTATATGTTTATATATATATATATCTCTAAAAAGGCTCGAGTGTGAGTTGGTGACCCAATCCTCACCCCCAAAATTTATTAGAAGAGTAAAATACATGAACAAGGGAATGCAATGACACACAAGGTGGTGAAGTCGTAGTCATGAACTGGGTGGGAACCCATAAAATTAGAGTAAATCCCTAAAAATCAAAACTTGAATGTCCTGAAAGTTGCCTGGTGAAAATCCCACAACCCGCTGCTCCAGAAACAACCCACATCAATAGAAAATCGTGTGATTCACGTTCAACATAACATATTGTGGGAGACACTCCCAATTTTGGAGAGTGATTGGTGGAATATATGCTTCATGGGAGTTTTTCGGCAACTACTCCATACAGAAATCTTCCATGGTGGGCAGCTGACCATGGACACACATCAGCTTTCGTGGACTACAGCAGGCGGCGAGAGGATTTTTCATGGGTAGATGAGCTACCCAAACCAACCGGAGAAGATGATGTCTGCTTCTTCTATAAAATGGGATGTAATCCAATGAAATAAAATGGTGGTTTAATTTTGGGATACCTCTGACGAGATTTGGGGAGAGGAATGGAGTTGGCCCCATTTTTCTTGTGGATGTAGGCTTCAAGACGAAGCACTTTAAATTATGTGATATTCTTTTTTCTCCGTTCTGTGTGATTTACATTGCCACAAAACTTTACTGTGCTCTTACAAGTGGTATCAGAGGGAGACGAAGAAAACGAAGTCGAAATGGATAACCAACAATGAGTTTTTCGATGATCAAAAAATTGAAAGTGGTCAAAAAATATTTCCAAGGCCTGATCCATGAAGTGGACGATGAGACGATTCGAACAGCGCAAGCATCATTGAAAACAGAGTTGAATCGAGCCCTATAGAGCCGTTCAAAGTTTGGTCAAAACCATAGGTGAACAATAACCCCATCCTAGAGAAGAAATTATTGTTCACGCCATTAGCAAAAATTCCAATGATATTCCGACAGCTGCTCTGGTGCACCACGTCAGCGCGACGTCAGTTCCATGATAGTAGGTGATTTGGACCATTGAATTTGTTTTGGTGATATCTCGACCAATCAAAATCTGTTTTCGGTGATCCAAGAGAAGATTCTGACTATTTTGACCATTCTAAATTCATCCCTATGGTTTTTTTGCAGAATTTTCACTCTATCAGGTGGTTTGAGAAGGGTATGACATTGAAGGTGGTGATCACATTTTGCGACAAGGACGATAGATGGGGGCAGAGAACTACCAAAGTTTGATATTGAGAAGTTTGATGGTTGGAACAATTTTGGCTTATGGAAAATCATGGGGAAAGATATTCTTGTACAGCAGGGAATGATCAGACCGTTGATTAGATAAAGGGCTAGGACAACCAATGACGATGATTGGGAAGAGCTTGATATGTAGGTCGTTAGCACAATTTGACTTTATCTAGAGAATGAGGTAAAGTAATCGGTGTTGGATGAGACCTCACCGAAGGAGATCTGGAAGAAGCAGGACTAGTGATATATGGAAAAGTCACTCACCAAAAAATTATTTTTGAAGAATAAATTGTACTAGTTTTGCATGGATGAGGGAACAAATTTGTTGGATCACACCAACAAATTCAACAAGATCCTGATGAAATTATTGGGGCTGAGTGTGAAGGTTAGAGAGAAAGAAAAAGAACTTTTTCTTTGGTCATCTATACCAAGTTCATTTGATGGACTTGTGACTGCATTGCTCATGGGGAAGGAAACATTAATGCTGGATGAGGTGATGGCATCACTTTAAGATTTAGAGGAATTCTGAAGAACTACGACACATTCAGGTGATAAATCATAGTGATGCAAGATAATCAATGTGGGAGGAGCCGATATCAGAAATCAGGATGTAAATAATGGCATCCATAATAGAGGGGATGTGATCCTAGTGAAATCACATGTTCTTGGTGTGCGAAAAAGTGTCAATCCAAAAGTTACTATGGAGAGCGCAGATTATACATTGCTTGGAAAGAGAAATATGAAGAGAAGGATGCAAAAATCACAGAATTATCAGCAGATAATGAAGTCTACGTGATAATGGGTATAAATACAGTGACATTACTATAAAAGATATGGGCACATGGAGCGAGAATGTCATTTTTTAAAAAGTAATAATGAGCGGGCCCAAAATCCAAAGGAAGACGTATGGGTTTTGGATTTGGGGAGCTCGGTAAAAATATGTACGATGAGAGGTGCATTTGATACTTTTCAGCAGGTGTAAGATTCAGTGAGACTTGGTGATAGGTCAACATGTGAGGTTCAAGGAGTCAGGATGGTGAAATTGAAGATGCCTGATGGTGCAGTTCGTAAACTGACTGATATGAAATTCGTTCTGAGGATGACATGGAACCTGGTATCATTAAGTAGGCTCGATGCGAGAGGATACAAGATTTACATAGCAGTTTGAGTATTGTAAGTCTTCTGTGGGGATGCGACAATGCCTAATAGAAACGAGTCTCTAGGGTTTTATCAATTTATGGGGACCACAGTTAACCTGAGCTCGATTAAAGATAGGGGAAGTGACATTTCATCTAGTTAGAAGAAGCGTGTTCGATTTGCTGATGAAGTTTTCATCATCTGCAAGGATACTGTAGGTCTGGTTTATATCCCAAATTGGTCATGAGGGGGATATTTTTGGGGGCCACTCCAAGTTTAGGAGAGTGATTGGTGGAATATGTGCTCCACGGGTGTTTTTTCGGCAACTACTCCATGTCGTAATCTTCCATGGTGGGCAGCTAACCATGGACACACAACAGATTTAGTGGAATGCAGCATGTATTAGGAGGATTTTTCATGAGTAGATGATCTACCCAAACCAACCAGAGAATATGATTTTTTATTCTATAAAATTGGATGTAATCCCATGAACTAAAATGGTGGTGTAAGTTTGTGATACCTATGACGAGATCCGGAGAGAGGAATAGAATTGGTTCTTTTTTCTTGTGGATGTAGGATTCAATACAAACCACATTAATTTGTGAATTATTATTTTTTCTCCATTTTTTATGATTTACATTGGCACACACCTCCTCTACACCCTTACAGATCTTCATGTAACCCTTTCCTAAAGTCAACATCCCATATCTTGAGATCCCTCAACCCGAGATCAACCCACGATGAAATTCTTACATCAACAGTGACTTACACTGATGGATTCTGTTTCCTGAGGAGGTCCCATGCCTCGAGGTCCTCGTTGTGTTTCAACTATAGTGTCTTGAGGTCATATCCAGTCTCCCACAGTGTGGGTTGGAACCATATGAATCATGTCATCATCCAATGGCCCCGACCGCCATCCGCTATCATAGCCACCACATTGAGAAAGTTACCAACTAGAATCCCTCCTTTATCCATCACTTATGATCATGACTACCATTTTTACCGCCATCAACACAAATCCCTCCACCATTAAGTTGAATGGGGAGAGGGGATGGACAGACAGTTCACATGCCTCGTCGACCAAATGACCCACTCCAGTACCACTCACCCACCGAACAAGCATCGCCCAGTCATCATCATCTCTTATGTTTTTTCTCAGAGGCCGATGTACCCAGATCAGTGGAGATTAAGAAAAATCTAGTCACTCTGACCAGTCCCAGCTACCAGCAAGGGTCTTCCTTCACTATAGGCTACCAACCCTTAATCTATTTATATTTATATTTATTTATAGATAATTATATGTATTTATGTATATATATATATATTTACATTTTTATATATTTATATATATTATATGGTTAATTATATATACTATTACATTTAAAAATATATATAACATTTATATATATTTTTATATATTTATTTAAATTTATTTATTGTAATATGTGTTTATATATATTTATATCTATTTATGAATAATTATATAAATTAAAATATATTATGTCAATATATTTATATATAATTATATTTGTATATGTATGCATTTATAAAATATCAATAAATATATGTAATCATATGTATAAATTTACACACACATATATAAGTATATTAATGTCTGTTTACTCACCACTTGAAGGGATTATTGGAGTGGTAAAAGATTTGCAGAATATCCAAGAGATTAAGGGGTTTGTATCTTACACTTCACATATATATTCTTGACCTTAGAGAGTGAGTTTGGTTATTCATGGCATGATGGGGATATGTTGGGGTGGGCTAGGAAAATAAATAATAATAAATAAATAATTAAAAATTTAATAAAATTAAAGAAAAAAAATAAATAAATAATAAAAAACAACCTCTAAATGAACATTTTATAAACAAAAAAAGCATTGAAAAACCGTTCTGAACAGATTCCCTACTTAAAAATTAATGGCACTTTTAGAAAGTGTCAAGAATCATTTATCAGTGATTTAAACTACCATAAAACAAATTTTTATTATAGCAAGATCTAATATAATATTTTACATTACCTTTATCTTTTTATTGTGTCATATTGAAAATATTTATACTCACCCCAACATGAACTTCATTCCCGCCTATTGTATCTATGAAGATGACACACAATTATGTTTTAGATTCAAAATAACTATAGTTAGTTCATAAAGAATCATAGAATAGCTTATTGATGGAAATGATCATATTCATGCTGATGTGAAGTGAAGTTTTTTCTTTCCCATTTCTCAAGGATTTCCTTTGTATTGGGATGTTGGTATTTTTACATATCATGTTTACAACTTTGGTTTGTATTATATTTTTGGATATTTCTCTTGGCCACGTTCATAGTGTACTTCATTTTATTCATTTATGCATGGGTGTGCATTGTTATATATTATTTTATGGAAACTGAGGAAGTTTATAGGTTTATAGGCTAAGGCCTCCTATACGTGTGGTATACTTTTTGGGTGTTTGTTTTCATCCCCTATTCTATTAGAGGCAAGGTAGGGTGGTACACTCATCCTACATCCTGTGAAAGGGGGGGTCCTAATGGGTCATGTCATGTCAAGATTTCAACCGGGATGATACCATATTATAATTATGATAGTAGTCTTAAATGGAAGATATAGTTAAAATTGTATTGTGTGAGACATTGATTCCACATATAGTGATCCGTAGAAAATAGGTTTGGATTTGTTAATACTCTAATGATGCAACAGAATATTATTATAGTTATTTCTTATAAACATAATTATATATTAAATTATTATATGATTTATTTACTTAAATAAGTTTCTTTTAATAAATTATCTCAACATGTTACCAATTTTCAAATTTGGGAAACTCCAATTGATTATTACAAAGAGAAAACTAATGTGAAATATTTCAGAAAAATATTTATATTCTGAAATATGATTCATTAAAAATGATATTTGGTGCAAAGATTTCTCATATATATATATATTCTTTAATGAGATTTTAAATATTATATAATTAAGGGAAAATAAATATCAAATGAAAATTAAGTAAAAAAAATAAAAAAATCAAGTGAGGTGTCAGTAATTGAACCCTAATTAGGGAATAAAAAAATATTAGACATTTCAAAGTTGAATATTTTTTTATAAAATTAAAAATGTATAATGTTGAGTTATAAAATAATGAAGATGAAGAAAAAAATAAAAATAACATGGGCCTTTAATTTTAATTTAACTTCTCTCAAGCGAATTAGAAAAAAAAATTGTGTTACTTTTTACTCCTTTAAAAGAAAAGGAAACAAATCAAATCCTAAAAGTGAGTAATCCAAAATTAATAAATTAATCAGGAATATTTTCAAATTGTGAAGAGAGCTTAAAATATATGAAAGAAAAGGAAAGAAAAATTAGAATATTTAAAATTAAATTAGGTATTATAAATTAAAAATGAATAAAAATATTGAAAAAGGATTTACACCACTGAAATAATATATTAATGTTAATTTTTTTAATATAATGAAAAATATATAATAATAAAGGTGACATGGAGTTTCTCAAGGTAATCTAATTAAATTTATGATCCATACAATGAAAGGGTATGATATTCATATATATATAATATGTGTTCCATGGATTATAATGTCTATGTGAATTTTGATTACTATTCTAATGATTATGGTGAAAATAATTTATATAATAAATTGAAATAAAAATAAAATATGTAAATAATGAAATATGAAATGTACAAAAATGAGTATAAACAATTAAAAAACATGTGAAATCAATGATTCTGATGATACTTTTGAAGAAAAACTATAAAATTAAAGAATATAATATTGAGGTGTTTCATGTGATTAAATCAATGTCACAAAGACACATGAGATTAAATTTAATCCATCTTAAGAATAACTAATTGCTGTCATTGTGTGATAGTAGTTTGAGTTATCTATCTAGGATATGAAATAATTAATTTTTTTACATAATTAATGGCAGTACTATTCCATGAATTGTGAGTTGTCCAAAATTCATGATAGGTTTCATTATGGTGTGTGATCCATGTGCCTTGATGAAGGATAAAAACATGACAATGTGGTAAATATAATAATCCCAAGGAATTTTTATACCTCAAGAGTGTATGTACACCATGAAAAGTTGCTTTCTCTATGGTTAAATGATTAAAGATATAGTGATATGATGGGGAAGAAGTCTGTTGTGGCATAATAAACCCTATGAAAGGGTGATTTAAAGGATACATGAGATTCAAATTTTTTGGATATTAAAGGATTCAAGTTTGTTTTAGTGAGTTTCAAAGGCTATGTCATGGCTTCATGAGGTTTAATATGATGTCTTCAGGTGAGTTAATTGTTTTTAGTAGGGGAGATACTTATTATGCTATGATCATGTAGAAATTGAGATAAGAAAATTCATGAATATATCCATGATGTCGTAATGAGGGTGTTTATTTCATGGTAAATATATCTAAAATATTTATAAATAGGAATATTTTCATCTTTGGGATACTTTGGGATTAACTTTTAAGGATATTATTAGAGATATATGTATTTTTATGAAATTTTTGAAGGTAATGTAGGTAATGATTAATAATGATAGATACATTGAGATAATGGGATCCTTTGCCTAAAAATAAAGGATTATAGTACCTATAATTGAATAATTATAGTATGTTAATGGATGTGGTTTTAATTTTGAGTGTTTTGCTGGTTTAAGTTTTTATTTTCTTCTATTTCATGGTTTTCATGGGGGATAGTTTTTTCATTGGGTGTTATAATAAAGGGATAATGAGTATTGTGGTTTTTTTTAAAATAATGATTATTTTTTTAGGTTTTTACATTCAATATTATTTTAACATATTTCCTTCATTTTTTGTGCATGACTATTTTCTATTTGATTGAGAAATTTCCGATTAATGCATCAACTAGTGCATAGATTTCTCCTTGACCAATGAGTAAATTGAATGATATGTTTAATTATGGGTTTTAATCACTTGATTCCTATATGAACCAAAGTACTTAACCATAAGAAAATGTTATTGTAGCAATTACAGAGTGATGGTCAAGAACAAGGTTTCACTTAGAGATCCAATTCAGACAGTTAATTGACTACCCATTCATATTATTTCTTCTTAAAAATCTCTTGAACTTGGATCTAGAAATTCACCTTGTGTTTTACATTTATATTTCATTCAAAACAAGTTTGATCCATTTTTAGTCAATAAAATTGAATGACATGACTATTCGGTTAATTAATGAGCCATGGTAAGATACCTTGTCTCCCTTGGTTGGACCTCAAAATTGACCAATAGTATGCCTTTGTAGTTTTAGTTTTAAATAAGAGTTTTGTAAATCATTAAATGTTGTTCACTTTGATAATTAAGGAAAATTCTTGGCTAATAAATGATTTGGGCATTATTTAGGGGGAATTTGATTTTGTAGGGGAATTTAATTTGATAGATTAGGACAAATACATTTCCCATCTATTTGTATTTTTTTATTCTAGATAGGTTTTTTTTCTCCCTTTTTATGTGATCAAGTGTTTTAGGTTGTGGTTTTTGACTATGAACATCATGAGCGCCCAAAAAATCTCATATTTAAAAAAGGAAAATATCTCTAAATAAATAAATATAGTTAAAGGGAAGATTTAAATCTAATAATGGTTGTGGGAGACACGCCTGAATCTAGATGAAAAAAAATCCTCTATAGTATTGTAGAATCTTTTAAGGAGGGATTTTAACTCTTAGATATAAAAGAAGTAAACTCTTATAAACCAATTGAAGCACCCAAGGAGGAATCCTAATTCAAACCAAATATTTTGGAGAAATCTAGAATGGATTCTCATTTGGAGGTTGAATCTACAGAAATTTCTAATGATGAAGTTAAATATAAGATATGTACTAGGGAGAACCTATTCACAATTGCAAAAATAGACGATAAAAATATATATAAGACTAAATTAAATAATAAAATATAAAGGAAGAGGTGATGACTATTTAAACAAATATGTATATTGAGTATTTTTAAGAGAAGTAGAAAAATAAAGATCTAAAGGATAAGTATTACCTAGTTCGGAAAATACATGAGTTAATTTTCCATTTTTTAGGATTATCTAAATTATAATTTTCACTTTAAAGATGTTTCAAGATACATTTAATGAATAGGTAGGGATTTATAACTTTAATTATGACGAAATTTTAGTCCCGTATAACTATATATTGGTTAACATCCTTCCACACAAATATTACATTACACATAGTGAGGTTTTGTCTAGCTAAAACACATTAAATAATGTGATTAATGAATGAATCCTAATTTTTTTATTAATATTTTGTTTAGTGAATTTATTTTTTAATTTTTTTTGGATATATATTCAATGAACCCCCATATATTTTAGATTTAATGTTCGGATCTTTTAATTTCAATGTTTTTTTTTGATTTTGTAGATCCATGATGAAAGGAAACAAACAAGACTATAACTATAAGAAAAATGAAGTAAAGAGTTTCAATGTATATGGGGTCACTATTTTATGTTATTTATATCTTACACTTTTCCTATATGTGCCTCATTATTTTCAAGTTATGGAATTCACATTCCACATAGATATTTATTGCTATATTGTATTGTCTGGGATGAAAAAATTATTATAAAATGCCATCATGCCTTATATAAAATATCTTATTTGATAAGATTGAAATAGTGAGATGAATAACAGATTAATAAATATATTTATTTTGGTATTTATTTTATGAATAATTAATTTGGAAGATAGATTTATTTATATAATTGAAATTATGTATTCACTTTTAAGATTTGATTTTATAAATTTTATATTAATTGATTTCTTATTGTTATTAATACCATAAGTTATTGTATAATGTAATGTTTCCTATTCTAAAGAGTTTTATAAACCATTTTAATAAATTTCTTTTTATAACCTTGTTCTTAAGAGATACATAGGGAATGCAAAATACTAGAACTTGTATTGATATCTATTAAAAACTATAAAAAAATATACATTAAGATGATTGGGGGTTTTTATATTTGATATCTTTATAACTTTTAGACCTAAATTTACATTTTATTTCTCTTAGAATCATATATAATCGATGAATGGACTTTATAAGTAAGTAACATTAAAATCCTATTTATCATTCTCACCATACTCTCAGTATTTTTTCATGATTTGAAATGTAACAAGTGGGAGGGACAATTTTTTTCATTGTCTGAAATGGATGGTTTGTATTGAAAAAGTGAATATGCATAGTGTTTTTTTGGTTTTAATAGAAAGGTTCATAATTTTATTTTATTATATTTTTATGGATACTCTATATTAAAATGAAACCATAAAAATTAATAAAAAGAGAGAAGAAAAATGAAATTAAAAAAATTATTGAAGAAGAATTATTGCTAAACAATGAGGGTTGATGTTTAATTATACGTATTATCATGATTTATGATCCATGAAGTGAGGATTGAGTAGTTTTGTGGTGATACCATTGTGGATGTTATATTTCTTGTAACGGTATATGTTTATTGATAATTTTATTTTTTATCATGTATTGTACTTTAGATTTTAATCTCCCCTTTGAGATTTATGATTCTTCATATTAATTACCCACCAATTCTTAGACTCTGAATCATTCGATACTTTATTAAAATACCTCATGATTTGTTGTGACCAAGTTGGATGGATAAGGAAGTAAGAAATTTTTGCTGTTACAAAGTCCTGTCTTTTGTTTTCAGAGAATCTAAATCAATTCACTTTGTAAAGAACTTGTAAACTTTGACGATGCTTTTATGATTTTTATTT
The DNA here is from genome assembly GCA_963277665.1 of Viscum album. Taxonomy (NCBI): domain Eukaryota; kingdom Viridiplantae; phylum Streptophyta; class Magnoliopsida; order Santalales; family Viscaceae; genus Viscum; species Viscum album. The sequence continues at coordinate 307,598,160 of OY728136.1, forward strand.
CACAAATATCATAAGTTTGGAGAACTTGTGATTCAAGACTTATGAAGGATAGAGAGAGTAAAGAAATGTTTTTGGAAAAAGAAAGAAAGAGGTCCGCATTTCAAAAGTGGCGTGCAAGTATATGTGGTGCACAAGTGTATGTTGCGCGTAAGTCATATTTCAAGATCATCCCATCAAAATATGACAAAGGAAATAAAGTGGCACGCATGTTAAATATTGGAGCGCAAGACAAAAACTGGCGTGCAATTATAAGGGGCGCGAAAGTGTGGCGCGCAAGTGTATGTTATGTGCAAGTCATATTTAAACATCATCATATCAAAATATGACAAAGGAAAGAAAGTTCTACGCATGTGAAGGAGTGGTACGCAAGTGCTGGAGCGGCGCACAACTACTGGAGCGGCAGGCAAGTGCTGGAGCGGCGTGGAAGTGCTGGAGTGACATGAAAGTGTTTGTGCCATGCCAGTCACCAAAATACCTATAAATAGATGACTAGCCTTCTAATTTTTTAATGCTTAACACTTAAGAAAAATTTGATCTCGGATCGCGCAAGTAGTAGAAAGTGGAACACAAAGTGAAGTGGCGCACAAGGGAGGATTATTTATAAGGCGTGCACTTGCGGTGGCGCACAAGTAGGGTGGCGCGCAAGTAGGAAGTGGAGCACAAGTTGTTAGAGGTGCGCAAGCAGGGAGGTGTGTTCAAGAAGTGTGTTTTGTATAATCCAAATGTGGGGTGAAAGTTGTGAGTTGTGCACAATAGTGGTGTGCAAGTAGTTAGTGGCACGCAAGCAGGTAGGCACTCAAGGAGGAAGGAGCGCAAGCTGAGTGGCACGAAAGCAGGTAGCGCGCAATCTGGGTGGCACGCAAGCTGAGTGGTGCACAAGCAGGTGGCACGCAAGCTCAGTGACGTGAAAACAGGTGGCACACAACCAGGGTGACACACAAGCAGGGAGGCGCGCAAGCAGGGAGTAGCGCGCAAGCTGTTTGCACCAGGAGGTTCTTACCAGCTTCTGGGTAGGAAAGTGAAGAATTGTTTTGAAATGTTTGATTTCTGAAAGTTCATTATGAAGCACATGTTCATTACATTACCCTATTTGTTCTAAGAGGTGGACACACAATATTGGATTGTTTTCAAAGTGCTACATGAGTGTAAGGGTATATCTTACTCATTGTATTCCACATCAAAGGATTGTTTTCAAATGGATTGTGTGGTACTGGATTGTTTTCGTACCATACCAAGGATGTAGTTACTCTTGTTGAGTAGTGAACCTTGTAAATATTGTGTTCCTGTGGTTGTGTGTGTTCAGTTGGGAAGAAACTCTTTAATAGGAGGCGAAGGTTGTTTCAAAAAGTAGGAAACCTAAAAAGAAAAAGATATCACAAACGTATTCACTAAAACATGGGAGAAAACAACTCATCCAATGTGTTTACGTTTCTTTCACAACAACTCAAAAAAAAAACGCTTCCTCCGCCAACTTCTCAAACTAGAGATCATTCGAGAAGAGGAATCATTTTTTGATCTCTAGATAAAGACCACCAATGAAAATAGAAGCTTTCAATAGATCTTGTGACACCACCTCTAGAAAAAATGAATCAAGATCTTTGAAGTGTTCAACATAATCCTTCACCGTCTGCTAACCTTACTTGACACTCATGAGCTCTTCCCTTTTCATTGTATTCACCTCCTCTGGTATAAACCGTTAGAAAAATTGGGAATTAAAATCATCCCACGTCATCCAAAATTTCATCGTTGGTGGGGGAAAACTCTCAGTCTTTCAATGTTGGACCCACCAAGTATACATAGAACAACACAAACTCTAAATATTTGGTAGTTCCAAACACTCTGAAGTCATGCTCAACATAATCAAGCCACTTCACATCCACTAATGAACCTTTATTTCCAAAAAATATGGGCATCAATTGAGGAGAACCATAAATATGGAGAGACCCTCTAAAAAATCAAGTACCTTTCTTGGAGGCATATTCTGAATAACACAAAAATCATAAAACCTAGTTCATAATCAATCTGAAACACAACCGAAAGGAACTTCTCGGGCCAAAACAACTGGCTCACAATCCAAATTTTATAAGAAAACAAGAATTCTCCCTTCAAAAAAAAACTATTTAATTTTCAATTTCAAACCACCTTCATCTAAGTCCACTTCTGAAAACATAATAACCCACATTTTTAAAGAAAATACAATTCCGGAAATCATTTTCCCCCTTTCCGAAAACCATTTAGAAAAAAAAGCCAAGATGATCCACAAAACAGAGCATGCACCTCAGCCATAATGGATGAGGAACAATTCAAAACCCAAACTAATACAATATATATAATGAAATAAATTGAATAATGGTCATCAATCATCTCTCATCATTATTCCATGATGTTAAAATACACAATTCATCCTAGAAGAAAGATGTTAAACTGCATAGTGTCTCCTGTCATGTTTTTATGATATTAAACTGAACAAATTAATCCTAGCAATAAGGAATTAAACTGCACACCATATCTCATCCTAGTTATAGGATGTTAAACTAAACAAATTCATTCTAGAATAAATATGTTAAACTTTATAGCATATCTTATCTTGGTTGCATGACATCGAACTTCACAAATTCATCATGACACTAGAAAGTTAAATTGAATAGTGTCTCTCATCCTGGTAATATGAAGTTAAACTAAATATATTCATCTTTCCAACAATCTATTAAAATTAATAGAGGAGTCACATTGGTAGTGGTGAGGAGATGAGACGTAGGGTTCTTCAAGGTTAAGAACAGCGCAAAAAACACAAAACGTGGAACCCAAAAGATCAAACAATGATATAGAACAACTATAAAAAACATACATTAGATTCTATTTATGATTCATCCAAAGGATCATAGTTGAGTCGCACCGGTAACAGTGGAGTGTTGAGAGAGCTTCAGAACCGTGATGAGTGAGTACATGTTAGGGTTCTTTTAAATAGACCGAGAGCACTTTTAAGAGCGCTCTCAGAAAAGCGCTGATAAAGATCTCTTTTACCAGTGTTAAATTGTTATGAACTGATAAAATTTATCTTTATCAATGCTAAAAAAACACTGATAAATCTTGATATCTATCAGCACTCAGAAAGTGCTCATAAAAAACATCTTTATTAGTGCTGATAAAAATTATTTTTAAAAGTGATTTTTAGTGCTGGTAAATATGGATCTTTATCAGCACTAAAATTTTACCGATGATAAAGGATTTATTTAAATTAATTTATTATTACTTTATAATTATTAAATATATATAATTATTTTTTATAATTATATAAACACTTATATAAAAAATAAAAATTATTTATTTATAATAATTATAAATTTATAAATTTATAAATATATGAAATATGTACTTATAAATATATTTATTTATAAATATTTAGTTGAAAATATATTTTTAACATTATTAGTGGATATATAATCTTAAATACATGCATTTTAAAAATGAGTGAAGTTGAATAATTCCAAATGAGTGTACATTAAAAATATTGAAAAAATGGACAAGTTTTATTAATTAAATATAAATTTTTTGAAAAATATGGATATATATATATAAGTAAAGATGAATACATACTTAAAATACTAAAACATAAAAAATATATATATAAAAATAAATAATAGAAAATGATCAAATTAAAATATAAAATTAAAAATTAAAATATTAAAAATAAATGCCCTAACTGTAATAGTATTAAAAATAAATAAATAAAATTTTCTGATTAAAAACATAATATATTAAATGTATCATGTTAACAATAAAATTCTAAAATATACTAAAATTTGAATAAATTACATAAATATTAGGTGTATGTGTTTCTATATATTACGTAAATATATTTTTTGTGTATGTTTCTATACAAACTTCAGTAATTATATATATATATACAAGTGAAATCAATGTAACACCCGACATTTGATATATGTTAAATTGAAAAAATAAAACAACATTAATGCTGAATAAGACATTAATATGTTTTTAATTAACATTTTATTCATTTTAAATATATTTATATTTAATATGTATTATTTATTACTATTTATAATTAATCTATATATATATATACTCATTTTTATTAAAAAATCACTAATAATTTTTTAAATAATTTTGTAATTTATTCATTTTTAATTTTTTTGTTTAATTATATATTAATTTATATATAAAAATTTAATATATATTATTTAAAAATATTTATAATATATACATATATATTAAATTTATTCATTTTTATCAATAATTATTTAATTAATAAAATGTTTAATATTTTCCTTAATTTACTCATTTTAAATTTTTATTTGTTTATTTAGTTCATCTTATTCATTTTACATATCTATATATTTAATATATTTTATTTACTAATTTTTAAAATTTGTATACGTGTTTATAGATTTTTTAAAATAATTATTTAATTAATGAAATTGTTAATTTTTCTTATTTTTATTTTCTGAACATTTATCATCACTAATAAAGCGCTGATAAAGGTTACCATTTATCATAGCTTTATTGTTAGCACTCATAAAGGGTAACTTTTATCAGCGCTATTAATAAAGTGTTGATAAAGGGTAACCTTCATCAACGCTAAAATAAAGTGATGATTAAGGTGACCTTTTATCGGTGCTAAACAAAATGCACTGATAAAGGGTAGCTTTTATCACTGTATAATTTAACTCTGATAAAGATGGACTTTCTCAACGTATTTTTCTAGTGCTGATAAATTCTTGTGTTATTAAAAGCCATTTTTGGAGTAATGAATATACAGAAAATCCCCCTGGACAACTGAATGAAATTAGGCTAAAACCATCATTTTAAATTTAATTTAACCAATTTATTAACTCTTTAAAAAATAGACATATGTCACATCTTAGTGTGGACCCCATGCCTCGCGGTGTGATTCCCATTTCTAGGCTAACCCTTACAACACGATTACCCTTATCCTGACATGGTACGCGTCCCTCGAAGCCAATAAAAACCATTACTTTACTGTCAGGTGTCATGTCATGGTGTTTCCCTACACTTCGTGGCATGAATACCCCACATTATCAAGTATTCACAAAACATCCCTCCGCTATGACACCACTATAATGTGAAATGTATTTTATTACAGTATGACCTAAAACCAACCCAACATTTTAATAATACAACAAGATTTTTGATTCTTATACGAAATCCTCAAGGAACAACCTATACCCATCATGGTGTGATTCACTATCAGCCCAGATTTAAACTTACATTCCCCTTGATCATTATACATGAAAACCACCACACCATGGTGTCCTAGGCTATGGAATGATCCTCAATTAACCTCAAATATTCTTTCTGATGTAACAATCATCATTCCATAGTGCCCCTTAGCTATGGCAAGACCAACAACCAACACTAAAATTTTAATCTCACATAATGAAAATTCAATCCTTGTGCAATAATGGTCATGATGAAACCCCTCTACATTGCAAGGCACCCATCGTCCCACTTTGAAATATAAAGCTAACACAACCCCTTATCACATTGTGATTCACTACATCACAATATGATTTTCTACCTGCTATAGAATTACAACCTTGAGCGTGGTTAAACTCATAAATATCACTACCTAGCCTACATCAATTCCCTTGATACCTCAATAGGTTACAAATAGACATGGTTAATCCAATATCTGACTTGAATTACCACACTTAAATACTGAGGACAAAAGCTCGTTTCCCTTAAATTATATCTAGATTTCTTTTTATTGACATTACAACAAATGGTGGTTAGCGACAATTCTCAAAACCACCACTAAATTTCTAGTTTTTATTAATTTAGTTATGTTTTTAGACAACCAACCATGATTATTGAATCTCTATTAAAAATTATCATCATTTAGCGGTGGTTTAAACCCCTGCTAAATATTTAGCAGTTTTTTTCAAAAAAATTGTTTTTGTAATCTTTTAATTTATAATTATTTATTATTTATTATTTTTTAATATTATGTATTATTTAATACATATTATAATTATTAATTGTTAATTATTTGAAATGATAAATAGTTACAAATGGTTTATTATTTATTATTAATTAGTATGCATTATTCATTAATTACTAATTTTTAATATTTAATTATATATATTATATATATATTTCTATACTTACACATATTTAAGTATATTATATGGGTGTATATATAGATATAGATAATTATATGTATATATATTTATGTATGGTTATATATTTACATATTTATATATTATATATTTATATATTATATATTATATATTATATATATTATACATTATATATTATATATTATATATTATAAATTCTATATTTTGTATTATGTATTATATATTATATGTTATATATTATATATTATATATTATTTTTTATTTTTTATTTTTTATCCATTATTATTATTTACTTATTATTATTATTTATTATTATTTTTATTATTCAATTTATTTATTATTTATTTTAATAAGTATTAATAATTATTTGAAATTATTTATTATTTTAAAAAAATAAGTTTTGTTAATTATAAATTATTTACTAACTATTAATATATATGTTTGTCTATATTTATATATTTTTAGATATATTATGTGGGTATATATCAATATAATTATATTTGTGTGTATGTGTGTATGTGTATGTTTATATATATATATATAATTATATTCAATTATATATATGTGTGTGTATATATTTGTATATTTGTAAATTTATTTATAGTTATATATATTTATAGATATTTGTATGTATTTATGTGTAATTATGTATATTTATGTATATTTATGTATATTTATCCATATTTATATATATTAGCATATATTGATATATAATATATGGATATATATATATATATCTTTATGCGTGTGTATTTATGTATCTTTATATGGATTTTTATAAATATTTATATAAAATTACCTTTAATTATATACATAAATTTATATGTATATATATATATATATTTATTTATATTTATGTATATTTATATGTTTATATATATATATATATCTCTAAAAAGGCTCGAGTGTGAGTTGGTGACCCAATCCTCACCCCCAAAATTTATTAGAAGAGTAAAATACATGAACAAGGGAATGCAATGACACACAAGGTGATGAAGTCGTAGTCATGAACTGGGTGGGAACCCATAAAATTAGAGAAAATCCCTAAAAATCAAAACTTGAAGGTCCTGAAAGTTTCCTGGTGAAAATCCCACAACCCGCTGCTCCAGAAACAACCCACATCAATAGAAAATCGTGTGATTCACATTCAACATAACATATTGTGGGAGACACTCCCAATTTTGGAGAGTGATTGGCGGAATATATGCTTCATGGGAGTTTTTCGGCAACTACTCCATACAGAAATCTTCCATGGTGGGCAGCTGACCATGGACACACATCAGCTTTCGTGGACTACAGCAGGCGGCGAGAGGATTTTTCATGGGTAGATGAGCTACCCAAACCAACCGGAGAAGATGATGTCTGCTTCTTCTATAAAATGGGATGTAATCCAATGAAATAAAATGGTGGTTTAATTTTGTGATACCTTTGAAGAGATTTGGAGAGAGGAATGGAGTTGGCCCCATTTTTCTTGTGGATGTAGGCTTCAAGCCGAAGCACTTTAAATTATGTGATATTCTTTTTTCTCCGTTCTGTGTGATTTACATTTCCACACAACTTCACTGTGATCTTACAAGTGGTATCAGAGGGAGCCGGAGCAAACGAAGTCGAAATGGAGAACCAACAATGAGTTTTTCGATGATCAAAAAATTGAAAGTGGTCAAAAAATATTTCCAAGGCCGGATCCATGAAGTGGATGATGAGACGATTCCAACAGCGCAAGCAGCATTGAAAACAGAGTTGAATCGTGCTCTGTAGAGCCGTTCAAAGTTTGGTCAAAACCATAGGTGAACAATAACCCCATCCTAGAGAAGAAAGTACTGTTCACGCCATTAGCAAAAATTCCAACGATATTCCGACAGCTGCTCTGGTGCACCACGTCAGCGCGATGTCAGTTCCATGATAGTAGGTGATCTGGACCATTGAATTTGTTTTGGTGATATCTCGACCAATCAAAATCTGTTTTCGGTGATCCAAGAGAAGATTTTGACTATTTTGACCATTCTAAATGCATCCCTATGGTTTTTTTGCATAATTTTCACTCCATCAGGTGGTTTGAGAAGGGTATGACATTGAAGGTGGTGATCACATTTTGCGACAAGGATGATAGATGGGGACAGAGCACTACCAAAGTTTGATATTGAGAAGTTTGATGGTTGGAACAATTTCAGCTTATGGAAAATCATGAGGAAAGATATTCTTGTGCAGAAGGGCATGATCAGACCGTTGATTAGATAAAGGGCTAGGACAACCAATGACGGTAATTGGGAAGAGCTTGATATGCAGGTCGTTAGCACAATTCGAATTTATCTAGAGAATGAGGTAAAGTAATCGGTGTGGGATGAGACCTCACCGAAGGAGATCTGGAAGAAGCTGGACTAGTGATATATGGAAAAGTCACTCACCAAAAAATTATTTTTGAAGAAGAAATTGTACTAGTTTTGCATGGATGACGGAAAAAATTTGTTGGATCACACCAAAAAATTCAACAAGATCCTGATGAAATTATTGGGGCTGAGTGTGAAGGTTAGAGAGAAAGAAAAAGAACTTTATCTTTGGTCATCTATACCAAGTTCATTTGATGGACTTGTGACTGCATTGCTCATGGGGAAGGAAACATTAATGCTGGATGAGGTGATGGCATCACTTTAAGATTTAGAGGAATTCTGAAGACCTACGACACATTCAGGTGATAAATCATGGTGATGCAAGATGATCAATGTGGGAGGAGCCGATATCAGAAATCAGGATGTAAATAATGGCAGCCATAATAGAGGGGATGTGATCCTAGTGAAATCACATGTTCTTGGTGTGCGAAAAAGTGTCACTCCAAAAGTTACTATGGAGAGCGCAGATTATACATTGCTTGGAAAGAGAAATATGAAGAGAAGGATGCAAACATCACATAATTATCAGCATATAATGAAGTCTACGTGATAATGGGGATAAATATAGTGTCATTACTATAAAAGATATGGGAACATGGAGCGAGAATGTCGTTTTTTAAAAAGTAATAATGAGCGGGCCCAAAATCCAAAGGAAGATGTATGGGTTTTGGATTTGGGGAGCTCGGTACAAATATGTATGATGAGAGGTGGATTTGATACTTTTCAGCAGGTGTAAGATTCAGTGAGACTCGGTGATAGGTCAACATGTGAGGTTCAAGGAGTCAGGATGGTGAAATTGAAGACACCTGATGGTGCAGTTCGTAAACTGACTGATATGAAATTCGTTCTGAGGATGACATGGAACCTAGTATCATTAAGTAGGCTCGATGCGAGAGGATACAAGATTTCCAAAGGAGTTTGAGTATTGTAAGTCTCCTGTGGGGATGCGACAATGCCTAATAGAAACAAGTCTCTAGGGTTTTATCAATTTATGGGGACCACAGTTAACCTGAGCTCGATTAAAGATAGGGGAAGTGACATTTCATCTAGTGAGAAGAAGCGTGTTCGATTTGCTGATGAAGTTTTCAACATCTGCAAGGATACTGTAGGTCTGGTTTATATCCCAAATTGGTCATGAGGGGGATATTTTTGGGGGCCACTCCAAGTTTAGGAGAGTGATTGGTGGAATATGTGCTCCACAGGTGTTTTTTCGGCAACTACTCCATGCAGTAATCTTCCATGGTGGGCAGCTGACCATGGACACACAACAGATTTAGTGGAATGCAGCATGTATTAGGAGGATTTTTCATGAGTAGATGAGCTACCCAAACCAACCAGAGAATATGATTTTTTATTCTATAAAATTGGATGTAATCCCATGAACTAAAATGGTGGTGTAAGTTTGTGATACCTCTGACGAGATCCGGAGAGAGGAATAGAATTGGTTCTTTTTTCTTGTGGATGTAGGATTCAATACAAACCACATTAATTTGTGAATTATTATTTTTTCTCCATTTTTTATGATTTACATTGGCACACACCTCCTATACACCATTACAGATCTTCATGTAACCCTTTCCTGAAGTCAACATCCCATATCTTGAGATCCCTCAACCCGAGATCAACCCACGCTGAAATTCTTACATCAATAGTGACTTACACTGATGGATTCTGTTTCCTGAGGAGGTCCCACGCCTCGAGGTCCTCGTTGGGTGTCAACTATAGTGTCTTGAGGTCATATCCAGTCTCCCACAGTGTGGGTTGGAACCATATGAATCATGTCATCATCCAATGGCCCTGACCGCCATCCGCTATCGTAGCCACCACATTGAGCAAGTTCCCAACTAGAATCCCTCCTTTATCCATCACTTATGATCATGACTACCATTTTTACTGCCATCAACACAAATCCCTCCACCATTATGTTGAATGGGGAGAGGGGATGGACAGACAGTTCACATGCCTCGTCGACCAAATGACCCACTCCAGTACCACTCGCCCACCGAACAAGCATCGCCCAGTCATCATCATCTCTTATGTTTTTTCTCAGAGGCCGATGTACCCAGATCAGTGGAGATCAAGAAAAATCCAGTCACTCTGACCAGTCCCAGCTACCAGCAAGGGTCTTCCTTCACTATAGGCTACCAACCCTTAATCTATTTATATTTATATTTATTTATAGATAATTATATGTATTTATGTATATATATATATATATATTTACATTTTTATATATTTATATATATTATATGGTTAATTATATATACTATTAAATTTAAAAATATATATAACATTTATATATATTTTTATATATTTATTTAAATTTATTTATTGTAATATGTGTTTATAGATATTTATATCTATTTATGAATAATTATATAAATTAAAATATATTATGTCAATATATTTATATATAATTATATTTGTATATGTATGCATTTATAAAATATGAATAAATATATGTAATCATATGTATAAATTTACACACACATATATAAGTATATTAATGTCTGTTTACTCACCACTTGAAGGGATTATTGGAGTGGTAAAAGATTTGCAGAATATCCTAGAGATTAAGGGGTTTGTATCTTACTCTTCACATATATATTCTTGACCTTAGAGAGTGAGTTTGGTTATTCATGGCATGATGGGGATATGCTGGGGTGGGCTAGGAAAATAAATAATAATATATAAATAATAAAAAATATAATAAAATTAAAGAAAAAAATAAATAAATAATAAAAAACAACCTCTAAATGAACATTTTATAAACAAAAAAATCATTGAAAAAACCGTTCTGAACAGATTCCCTACTTAAAAATTAATGGCACTTTCAGAAAGCGTCAAGAATCATTTAGCAGTGATTTAAACTACCATAAAACACCTTTTTATTATAGCAAGATCTAACATAATATTTTACATTACCTTTATCTTTTTAGTGTGTCATATTGAAAATATTTATACTCACCCCAACATGAACTTCATTCCTGCCTATTGTATCTATGAAGATGACACACAATTATGTGTTAGATTCAAAAGAACTATAGTTAGTGCATAAAGAATCATAGAATAGCTTATTGATGGAAATGATCATATTCATGCTGATGTGAAGTGAAGTTTTTTCTTTCCCATTTCTCAAGGATTTCCTTTGTATTGGGATGTTGGTATTTTTACATATCATGTTTACAACTTTGGTTTGTATTATATTTTAGGATATTTCTCTTGGCCACGTTCATAGTGTACTTCATTTTATTCATTTATGCATGGGTGTGCATTGTTATATATTATTTGATGGAAATTGAAAAAGTTTATAGGTTTATAGTCTAAGGCCTCCTATACGTGTGGTATACCTTTTGGGTGTTTGTTTTCATCCCCTATTCTATTAGAGGCAAGGTAGGGTGGTACACTCATCCTACATCCTGTGAAAGGGGGGTCCTAATGGGTCATGTCATGTCAAGATTTCAACCAGGATGATACCATATTATAATTATGATAGTAGTCCTAAATGGAAGATATAGTTAAAATTGTATTGTGTGAGACATTGATTCCACATATAGTGATCCGTAGAAAATAGGTTTGGATTTGTTAATACTCTAAAGATGCAACAGAATCTTATTATAGTTATTTCTTATAAACATAATCATATATTAAATTATTATATGATTTATTTACTTAAATAAGTTTCTTTTAATAAATTATCTCAACATGTTACCAATTTTCAAATTTGGGATACTCCAATTGTTTATTACAAAGAGAAAACTAATGTGAAATATTTCAGAAAAATATTTATATTCTGAAATATGATTCATTAAAAATGATATTTGGTGAAAACAGTTCTCATATATATATATTCTTTAATGAGATTTTAAATATTATATAATTAAGGGAAAATAAATATCAAATGAAAATTAAGTAAAAAAAATAAAAAAATCAAGGGAGGTGTCAGTAATTGAACCCTAATTAGGGAATAAAAAAATATTAGACATTTCAAAGTTGAATATTTTTTTATAAAATTAAAAATTTATAATGTTGAGTTATAAAATAATGAAGATGAAAAAAAAAATAAAAATAACATGGGCCTTTAATTTTAATTTAACTTCTCTCAAGCGAATTAGAAAAAAAATTGTGTTACTTTTTACTCCTTTAAAAGAAAAGGAAACAAATCAAATCCTAAAAGTGAGTAATCCAAAATTAATAAATTATTCAGGAATATTTTCAAATTGTGAATAGAGCTTAAAATATATTAAAGAAAAGGAAAGAAAAATTAGAATATTTAAAATTAAATTAGGTATTATAAATTAAAAATGAATAAAAATATCGAAAAAGGATTTACACCACTGAAATAATATATTAATGTTAATTTTTTTAATATAATGAAAAATATATAATAATAAAGGTGACATGGAGTTTCTTAAGGTAATCTAATTAAATTTATGATCCATACAATGAAAGGGTATGATATTCATATATATATATAATATGTGTTCCATGGATTATAAAGTCTACGTGAATTTTGATTACTATTCTAATGATTATGGTGAAAATAATTTATATAATAAATTGAAATAAAAATAAAATATGTAAATAATGAAATATGAAATGTACAAAAATGAGTATAAACAATTAAAAAACATGTGAAATCAATGATTCTGATGATACTTTTTGAAGAAAAACTATAAAATTAAAGAATATAATATTGAGGTGTTTCATGTGATTAAATCAAAGTCACAAAGACACATGAGATTAAATTTAATCCATCTTAAGAATAACTAATTGTTGTCATTGTGTGATAGTAGTTCAAGTTATCTATCTAGGATATGAAATAAATTATTTTTTTACATAATTAATGGCAGTACTATTCCATGAATTGTGAGTTGTCCAAAATTCATGATAGGTTTCATTATGGTGTATGATCCATGTGCCTTGATGAAGGATAAAAAGATGAAAATGTGGTAAATATAATAATCCCAAGGAATTTTTATACCTCAAGAGTGTATGTACACCATGAAAAGTTGCTTTCTCTATGGTTAAATGATTAAAGAGATAGTGATATGAAGGGGAAGAAGTCTGTTGTGGCATAATAAACCCTATGAAAGAGTGATTTAAAGGATACATGAGATTCAAATTTTTTGGATATTAAAGGATTCAAGTTTGTTTTAGTGAGTTTCAAAGGCTATGTCATGGCTTCATGAGGTTTAATATGATGTCGTCAGGTGAGTTAATTGTTTTTAGTAGGGGAGATACTTATTGTGCTATGATCATGTAAAAATTGAGATAAGAAAATTCATGAATATATCCATGATGTCATAATGAGGGTGTTTATTTCATGGTAAATATATCTAAAATATTTATAAATAGGAATATTTTCATCTTTGGGATACTTTGGGATTAACTTTTAAGGATATTATTAGAGATATATGTATTTTTATGAAATTTTTGAAGGTAATGTAGGTAATGATTAATAATGATAGATACATAGAGATAATGGGATCCTTTGCCTAAAAATAAAGGATTATAGTACCTGTAATTGAATAATTCTAGTATGTTAATGGATTTGGTTTTAATTTTGAGTGTATTGCTGGTTTAAGTTTTTATTTTCTTCTATTTCATGGTTTTAATGGGGGATAGTTTTTTCATTGGGTGTTATAATAAAGGGATAATGAGTATTGTGGTTTTTTTTAAAATAATGATTATTTTTTTTGGTTTTTACATTCAATATTCTTTTAACATATTTCCTTCATTTTTTGTGCATGACTATTTTCTTTTTGATTGAGAAATTTCCGATTAATGCATCAACTAGTGCATAGATTTCTCCTTGACCAATGAGTGAATTGAATGATATGTTTAATTATGGGTTTTAATCACTTGGTTCCTTTATGAACCAAAGTACTTAACCATAAGAAAATGTTATTGTAGCAATTACAGAGTGATGGTCAAGAACAAGGTTTCACTTAGAGATCCAATTCAGACAGTTAATTGACTACCCATTCATATTATTTCTTCTTAAAAATCTCTTGAACTTGGATCTAGAAATTCACATTGTGTTTTACATTTATATTTCATTCAAAACAAGTTTGATCCTTTTTTAGTCAATAAAATTGAATGACATGACTATTCGGTTAATTAATGAGCCATGGTAAGATACCTTGTCTCCCTTGGTTTGACCTCAAAATTGACCAATAGTATGCCTTTGTAGTTTTAGTTTTAAATAAGAGTGTTGTAAATCATTAAATGTTGTTCACTTTGATAATTAAGGAAAATTCTTGGCTAATAAATGTTTTGGGCATTATTTAGGGGGAATTTTATTTTGCAAGGGACTTTAATTTGATAGATTAGGACAAATACATTTCCCATCTATTTGTATTTTTTTATTCTAGATAGGTTTTTTTTTCTCCCTTTTTATGTGATCAAGTGTTTTAGGTTGTGGTTTTTGACTATGAACATCATGAGCGCCCAAAAATACTCATATTTAAAAAAGGAAAATATCTCTAAATAAATAAATATAGTTAAAGGGAAGATTTAAATCTAATAATGGTTGTGGGAGACACGCCTGAATCTGGATGAAAAAAATCCTCTATAGTATTGTAGAATATTTTAAGGAGGGGTTTTAACTCTTAGATATTAAATAAGTAAACTCTTATAAACCAATTGAACCACCCAAGGAGGAATCCTAATTCAAACCAAATATTTTGGAGAAATCTAGAATGGATTCTCATTTGGAGGTTGAATCTACAGAAATTTCTAATGATGAAGTTAAATATAAGATATGTACTAGGGAGAACCTATTCACAATTGCAAAAATAGACGATATAAATATATATAAGACTAAATTAAATAATAAAATATAAAGGAAGTGGTGATGACTATTGAAACAAATATGTATATTGAGTATTTTTAAGAGAAGTAGAAAAATAAAGATTTAAAAGATAAGTATTACCTAGTTCGGAAAATACATGAGTTAATTTTCCATTTTTTAAGATTATCTAAATTATAATTTTCACTTTAAAGATGTTTCAAGATACATTTAATGAATAGGTAGATATTTATAACTTTATATGTGACGAAATTTTAGTCCCGTATAACTATATATTGGTTAACATCCTTCCACACAAATATTACATTACACATAGTGAGGTTTTGTCTAGCTAAAACACATTAAATAATGTGATTAATGAATGAATCCTAATTTTTTTATTAATATTTTGTTTAGTGAATTTAGTTTTTAATATTTTTTGGATATATATTCAATGAACCCCCATATATTTTAGATTTAATGTTCGGATATTTTAATTTCAATGTTTTTTTTGATTTTGTAGACCCATGATGAAAGGAAACAAACAAGACGATAACTATAAGAAAAATGAAGTAAAGAGTTTCAATGTATATGGGGTCACTATTTTATGTTATTTATATCTTATACTTTTCCTATATGTGCCTCATTATTTTCAAGTTATGGAATTCACATTCCACATAGATATTTATTGCTATATTGTATTGTCTGGGATGAAACAATTATTATAAAATGCCATCATGCCTTATATAAAATATCTTATTTGATAAGATTAAAATAGTGAGATGAATAACAGATTAATAAATATATGTATTTTGGTATTTATTTTATGAATAATTAATTTGGAAGATAGATTTATTTATATAATTGAAATTATGTATTCACTTTTAAGATTTGATTTTATAAATTTTATATTAATTGATTTCTTATTGTTTTTAATACCATAAGTTATTGTATAATGTAATGTTTCCTATTCTAAAGAGTTTTATAAACCATTTTATTAAATTTCTTCTTATAACCTTGTTCTTAAGAGATACATAGGGAATACAAAATACTAGAACTTGTATTGATATCTATTCAAAACTATAAAAAAATCTACATTAAGATGATTGGGGGTTTTTTTATTTGAGATCTTTATACCTTTGAGACCTAAATTTACATTTTATTTCTCTTAGAATCATATATAATCTATGAATGGACTTTATAAGTAAGTAACATTAAAATCCTATTTATCATTCTCACCATACTCTCAGTATTTTTTCATGATTTGAAATGTAACAAGTGGGAGGGACACTTCTTTTCATTGTCTGAAATGGATGGTTTGTATTGAAAAAGTGAATATGCATAGTGTTTTTTTGGTTTTAAGAGAAAGGTTCAAAAATTTTTTTTATTATATTTTTATGGATACTCTATATTAAAATGAAACCAAAAAAATTAATGAAAAGAGAGAAGAAAAATGAAATTAAAAAAAAATTGTTGAAGAAGAATTATTGCTAAACAATGAGGGTTGATGTTTAATTATACGTATTATCATGATTTATGATCCATGAAATGAGGATTGAGTAGTTTTGTGGTGATACCATTTTGGATGTTATATTTATTGTAACGGTATATGTTTATTGATAATTTTATTATTTATCATGTATTGTACTTTAGATTTTAATCTCCCCTTTGAGATTTATGATTCTTCATATTAATTACCCACTAATTCTTAGACTCTGAATCATTCGATACTTTATTAAAATACCTCATGATTTTTGGGACCAAGTTGGATGGATAAGGAAGTAAGAAATGTTTGCTGTTACAAAGTCCTGTCTTTTGTTTTCAGAGAATCTAAATCAATTCACTTTGTAAAGAACTTGTAAACTTTGACGATGCTTTTCTGATTTTTATTTCACAAATATCATAAGTTTGGAGAACTTGTGATTCAAGCCTTATAAAGGATAGAGAGAGTAAAGAAATGTTTTTGGAAAAAGAAAGAAAGAGGTCTGCATGTCAAAAGTGGCGTGCAAGTATATGTGGTGCACAAGTGTATGTTGCGCGTAAGTCATATTTCAAGATCATCCCATCAAAATATGACAAAGGAAATAAAGTGGCACGCATGTTAAAGATTGGAGCGCAAGACAAAAACTGGCGTGCAAGTATAAGGGGCGTGAAAGTGTGGCGCGCAAGTGTATGTTATGTGAAAGTCATATTTAAACATCATCATATCCAAATATGACAAAGGAAAGAAAGTTCTACGCATGTGAAGGAGTGGTACGCAAGTGCTGGAGCGGCGCACAACTACTGGAGAGGCACGCAAGTGCTGGAGCGGCATGGAAGTGCTGGAGTGACATGAAAGTGTTTGTGCCATGCCAGTCACCAAAATACCTATAAATAGATGACTAGCCTTCTAATTTTTTAATGCTTAACACTTAAGAAAAATTTGAGCTCGGATCGCGCAAGTAGTAGAAAGTGGAACACAAAGTGAAGTGGCGCGCAAGGGAGGATTATTTATAAGGCGTGCACTTGGGGTGGCGCACAAGTAGGGTGGCGCGCAAGTAGGAAGTGGAGCACAAGTTGTTAGAGGTGCGCAAGCAGGGAGGTGTGTTCAAGAAGTGTGTTGTGTATAATCCAAATGTGGGGAGAAAGTTGTGAGTTGTGCACAATAGTGGTGTGCAAGTAGTTAGTGGCACGCAAGCAGGTAGGCACTCAAGGAGGAAAGAGCGCAAGCTGAGTGGCACGAAAGTAGGTAGCGCGCAATCTGGGTGGCGCGCAAGCTGAGTGGTGCAGAAGCAGGTGGCACGCAAGCTCAGTGACGTGAAAACAGGTGGCGCACAACCAGGGTGACGCACAAGCAGGGAGGCGCGCAAGCAGGGAGTAGCGCGCAAGCTGTTTGCACCAGGAGGTTCTTACCAGCTTCTGGGTAGGAAAGTGAAGAATTGTTTTGAAATGTTTGATTTGTGAAAGTTCATTATGAAGCACATGTTCATTACATTACCCTATTTGTTCTAAGATTTGGACACACAATATTGGATTGTTTTCAAAGTGCTACACGAGTGTAAGGGTATATCTTAATCATTGTATTCCACATCAAAGGATTGTTTTCAAATGGATTGTGTGGTACTGGATTGTTTTCGTACCATACCAAGGACGTATTTACTCTTGTTGAGTAGTGAACCTTGTAAATCTTGTGTTCCTGTGGTTGTGTATGTTCAGTTGGGAAGAAACTCTTTAATAGGAGGCGAAGGTTGTTTCAAAAAGTAGGAAACCTAAAAAGAAAAAGATATCACTAATTCACCCCCTCCCCCTCTTAGTGATACTTGGATCCTGACTGGGAACTTCAATTGGTATCAGAGCACAGGTTCCCTTCGTTTATTCTTTTCCGAAGTGGTTGAAGAGAAGTTGTGATGGAGAATCAAAATTTCATGAACAGTAAGGGGATTCAGATTTTTGATGGAAAGAATTGTCATATATGGAAGGACAGAATGATGCCTTATCTTATTTATCTTGGATATGATGTTTTTGAAACTACAACATATGGATTTCATGCTATTTATG
Source organism: Viscum album (assembly GCA_963277665.1). Lineage (NCBI taxonomy): Eukaryota > Viridiplantae > Streptophyta > Magnoliopsida > Santalales > Viscaceae > Viscum > Viscum album. The sequence continues at coordinate 307,616,999 of OY728136.1, forward strand.
ACAAGGTTCCTATTACTCCCATCTATAAGAAGAACCTTGAGAATGATGGAAGAGCTAAAAATGTGTTACTCTCATATCTTTCTGAGAGTGATTTTTTAAGAGTGAAAGGTGTTGCTATAGCCAAAGGAATCTGGGTCAAATTGAAGAACATCTATGAAGGAAATACAAAAGTGAAGAAGGATAAACTACAAATATGGAGACTAAATTATGAATACTTGAAAATGGGAGAATCTGAATATGTTGGGGATTTCTTTAGCAGGATAAATGATATTTTCAGTACAATCAGATTTCTTGGTGAAACGTTGGAGGATTCTATAGTTGTCGAAAAGTTCTTGAGAATTACGCCTAATAAGTTTGATGCTAAAGTGTCTTCATTAGAAGATAGATACCTTGAAACATTATCTTTGGATGATTTTCATAGCACTCTCATTACTTATGAGATGAGAATGGATAAGTCTATGAAGGGAAAAAAAGCTGATAGAGAAATGTCATTCAAGGATACAAAGAGAGAGAAGAAAAAGAAGACTCTTATTGAAGATGATGCCGGTGAATCTGATTCTGAAGATGAGGCCTGTAAGAATTTTGATGAAATTTTATCCTTGTTTTCTAAGAATTTGAAAAGAGGTACAGGGAAATACAAGGGTAAGCTTCCCTTGAAATGTTTTGAGTGTGGATCCATTGGTCACTTTGCGGATTACTATCCTCAAAAGAATAAAGAAGAAGACAGTGATGATGATAATAGAAGGCCAAGAAGGTTGTGGAATAAACAAGCTGACAAAGATAAATCTTTTTCTAAGGGGAAGGATAAAAATTTCTTCAAATCAAAAAGATGAAGCTTTTTATCTAAAGATGAAGATGAAGAAGATAGAGAAGATGAATCTGAGAAATTATTTTCTGAAATAACTAGAGAGAATACCTTTATTGCTGTAGTGAATAATGAAGAGTATGAGAGCAACAGTTCAGAAGAACAAGAAACTCAACTTGAATATCATCTAAAAGAAGAGTTAAAAGAATGCTTGAGGAAGATCAGAAGGCTTGAGATGGAAACAACAAGATGATAAATTAGAATTCCACATTATACAATCAAGAAGGTTTTATTGATGAGAAAATCAAGATTGAAATGGATATTGATGATCTAAAAAATTCTCTTGAGAACACAAAGAATCGTAATGATCATCTTAAAGTAAAGAAAAAGGAAGAAAAAGAAGAGTTGGAACTTGTCCAACAGAAACTTTTTAAAGCTAAAGAAATGAATATCGGTTTCAAAAATTCTATCTCATAAGTTGGTGAATGTTTCAGTAGGAATGAACCAAACAAGGATCCACAAAAGTTACCTTCAAAGTTTGAAATGAAAGAGAGAACTGCTTCCGATAAGAACAAGGATGGAAAGACCATGTATGTGGTCAAAGTCAGCAATGATGAAAAATCAGAAGTGCATAAAAATCACGAGTCAAGAAAGACTTATAATACTTCTAATGCTATTAAATATGAAATGAAAAAGGGAGTTACATATGAAAACTTGAAGGTTTATGGTCAGCATAGTTCTATTTTATAAGGTTCTTGAAAAGCGTGTTCACAAATCTGGTCAGTATAGAAGTTTCAGAGGCAAATATTCTTTCTTTGGTTATTACTGGTATTGTGGTGGATTCGGACACATGGAAAATATGTGTTGGTTCAACAAACAACATTACAACTATTCAACAAGTTTTGAAAGAAAAGTATTGAGGGGGAGTCAATCCTTTCAAAATAGAAAAGTCTTCAAAAAAATTTTAGAGGATATCTGAGAGGACTGGTGTGAAAGTTGAGAATAGGTTCCAAACACTAGAAACTATTTGTGAATGATGTGATCGACCTAGACATCTTTCCAAGGGATGCCTTAGTGTGTTACTAGAGCAACAAAATATTCTTAATAATTATTAAAAGACATAGTTTTTAAAATCTAAAAGGGAAAGGTCTGATAAGTCCGAAAAGAAAGAGTGCATGGTTGTCTGGCCAGAACACATTGACCTGGCTAGGAAATTGGAGGAAGCACAATAGAGAGTGAAGGAAAAGGAAGAACAAAAAGATCTTGTTGTCGAAACTACTTTGAAAGCTATAAAAAGTGGACATCCATGGATTATTGATAGTGTGTGTTCTTCTCATATGATAGGAGACTTAAAGTTGATGAAGAATGCGAAAGACATCAAAGAAGGAACTGTTATATTTGAAAATGATGAATCTCTGAGAATCAATGGTGTTGGATCATCCATCATCAGAAAAGAAAAAAATTAAATCTAAAAATCATTATATGTTGATGGGTTGAAACATAATGTTCTGAGTGTTTCACAACTCTGTGATGAGGGGAAAAAATATATTTAGAAAATATGGGTTCGTTGTGATATGTGAAAATTATAGAAATATAGTTACAAGAGGCCAACATACAAAAGGAAACTTTTTCCAAGTTGGTGAAGTACAAAATTCTTGTTACATGGGCATGGTGGATGAAAATCAGTTATGGCATAAAAGGCTGGGACACATGTGTTAGAGAAACATGTGTAAGTTATCAACGCGAGACAGTGTCCGAGATATGCCTGATTTATCAAGAAGAAGAGATTGGTGCTGCACTATCTGTGAAAAAGGGAAGATTACAAACTCTTTTCATAAGAAAGTTGAAATTCATTCAAAGAAACCCTTGGAACTTATAAATTCTGATATATGTGGGCCAATGAGTAAGACATCAAAAAATGTATATAAGTACTTCATTACTTCTATTGATGACTTTACTCACATTACTTGTGTAATGTATATGAGACATAATTCAGATGATCTAAAAATGATTAAGAGTTTCAGGAGGAAAGTTGAAAAGGAATGTGAGTATTCAGTGAAGAAGTTGATAACTAATAATGGTGGTGAGTATAAGAATGAATAGTTTGAATGTTACCTTTAGAAACATGGAATTCGGCATGAGTTCATTTCACCATACACACCTCAACAAAATGGGGTTACTGAAAGAAAGAATCAAAGTCTGGTGGAAATGGGGAGAACTATGTTACTTGAACATAGTCTTTCTCATTATTATTGGAGTCAAGCCATGAGAACTACTGTTTATATTCAGAATCTATGCTTCTATAGGCCAAACTCAGATATGACTCCATATGAAATGTTCTATGGAAAAACTCCAAGTCTGAAACATTTAAGAGTATTTGGGAGTCCATGCATTATAAAGAAGAAATGTGGAATCCTTTGAAATTTTGATCAAAGAGGAGATGCTGGAATTTTTCTTGGAAATTCTCTATAAAGAAGAGGATATAGGTGTATCAACAAAGAAATAGGAAGAATTATTTATTCTTTAGATGCTAAAGTTGTTGAAAATGTTGAGAAAGAAAAGCAGTCATATGTTGATGTGGAAGTTGAGAAGGATAGAGAAGCTTTTGTTAATGATTCTGATAATCCTAAAGACTATGTTAATCCTACCGATGAAGAGGAGTCCGACTCAAAAATCTCGAATGATGAGGATGAAGTTCAAACAACTCATCCTAGGTTGAGGCAACAGGTGGAGTCTCAGAATATTATTGGAGATAAATATCAGAGGGTTCAATCAAGAAGAACAAAGAATGCTATATCACATACTTATCTTTATGCGAAAGATGAACCGAATGATGTAAATGAATCATTTGAGCATCCAGAATGGGTTCATTCAATGAATGAAGAGATTGATTAGATAGAGAAGAATGATACTTGGGAACTTTTACCCAATCTGGAAAACAAGAACATTATTGGTACAAAGTGGGTTTTCCAGAACAAGATGAATGATGAAGGTAAATAATAAGAAACAAAGAAAGATTGGTTTGAAAAGGGTATTCACAAATTGAAGGAATTGGTTTTGATGAAAAATTTGCTCCGGTGGAAAGATTAGAAACAATCAGAATCTTTCTTGCTATTGTTGCACAACGAGGTTACAAAATCTTTCAAATGGATGTAAAATCTGCATTCTTGAATGGTGACCTTGATGAGGAAGTTTACATTGATCAACCTTGTGGATTTATTATTGGAAAGGATGAATGTTATGTGTGTAGGTTTAAGAAGGCTTTTTATGGGCTAAAACATGCTCCAAGAGCATGGTATTCTAAATTAGATACTTTCTTAAAGAAGATGAAATTTAAAAAAGGGAGAGTTGACAGCAATATCTACATTAAGGAATGTCAGGAGTTTTCACTGATTGTTATTGTTTATGTCGATGATATTATATTTGTTGGAAATGATGAAAGATCATGTGAAAAAATTTCTGAGGAGATGATGATGATATTTGAGAGGTCAATTCTGGGAGAAACGAATTACTTTCTTGGGCTATAAATTTCACAGAAGAAGAATCATGTTTTTTTGTCTCAAGAAAATTATGCTAAGGAACTTCTGAATAAGTTTTTCATGGAAAATTTGAAACCAGTTTCCACACTAATTCTAGTGGGAACCAAGTTTTCTAAAGATGGAGAAGGCAAGGAAGTTGATCAGAAAGAGTTTCGAAAGCCGATTAGAAGTCTATTGTATTTGACTACCTCAAGACCTGACATCATCTATGATGTCACTTTATGTGAAAAATTTCAGAGTGCTCTTAAAGAATCACATTTGATTACTGGAAAAATAATTCTCAGATATATCAAAGGCACAACAAATTTTGGAATCAGGTATGATGGCTCAGGAAATTTTGATCTATTCGGGTATTCTGATGCTGATTGGGTATGAAATGTTGATGATCGAAGATCCACATCTGGTGGAGTTTTTTTGGGGGGGAAGGTTGTGTTAGTTGTAATACTGTGAAATAGAATTCAGTAACTCTTAGAACAGCTGAAGCTGAGTATGTTGCTACTGCTCAAGCTGCAACTCAACTAATGTGGATGAAGACTCAGCTGGAAGATCTACTTGTTGACGTAAAGCTACCACTGCTCTTGGGTTGTGATAATCAGAGTGCAATAAATCTAACAATAAATCTAGTACAACATTCTCATTCAAAAAACATTGATATAAAGTACCACTTCATCAGAGATCAGGTGGAGAAGAATGAATTAAGGCTGGAGTATGTTCCAACATCTGACCAAGTTGCTGATATATTCACCAAACCTTTACCAAAAGAACCATTTTCAAAATTGAGGATGAACATAGGAGTCCAACCTCCTTCTCATCAAGGTTAATGTATGTGTTTCTGTCCCCACTCTCATCTTGCCTTTGGATAGTGATGTCAAGGGGGAGAATTGTTTCATAAATCTATCCTTATAGATGCATGCATAAAGGGGGAGATGTGGGTAAGCTATGATTCCAGCAAGCATGTGTGTGAACTATTATAACTGTTTGTTGGAGTGGTTTCAAGAAACAATGTTGTTTTCCAGGAAAGTTGAAGAAGTGAAGAATGCTGAGGTAGAATCTTGAAAGATGTTCTGAAGAAGGCTGAGGAGGTACGCTCATGATATTTCATAGTCACTGCTTTTGGACAACATGGTTTTGGATGTCAATAATTCTTGTTTCCTATAATGAGTTAGCTCACGTAGGATTAGAATTGTTGATAAGTAATCTATTACTTAAGGTTACAAAGTTCAATGATTTATGAATCATGGTTGACAAGAAAATCCAAAGGGGGAGACTTTTGGGACCATGTTGGACGGATAAAGAAGTAAGAAAAGTTTGTTGTTACAGAGTGTTGTCTTTTGTTGTCAAAGAAGCTAAATCAATTCGCTTTGTAAAGGACTAGTAAACTATGACAATGCTTTTCTGATTTTTATTTCACAAATATCATAAGTTTGGAGAACTTGTGATGCAAGACTTATGAAGGATAGAGAGAGTAAAGAAATGTTTTTGAAAAAAGAAAGAAAGGGGGGTTCAAGTCAAAAGTGGTGCGCAAGTGTGGAGCACGAGTATATGTGGCGTGTAAGTGTATGTTGCATGAAATTCATATTTCAATATCATCCCATCAAAAATATGAAAAATTAAATAAAGTGGTACGCAAGTTAAAGAGTGCCGCGCAAGAAAAAAACAGACGCGTAAGTATAAAGCGCACGCAAGTGTGGCGTGCAAGTGTATGTTACATGCAAGTCGTATTTCAACATCATCATATCAAAATATGACAAAGGAATGAAAGTTTCATGCATGTGAAGGAGTGGTATGCTAGTGCTGGAGTGGCACGCAAGAGCCAGAGTGGTGTGCAATTGCGGGAGCAGCGCGCAAGTGCTGGAGCGGCCCACAAGTGTATGTGGCGCGCAAGTCACCAAAATGCCTATAAATAGATGACTAGCGTCCTCATTTTTTAATGCCCAAAACTTAAGATAATATTTGAGCCCTGATCACGCATGTAATATAAAGGGGAATGCAAACTGAAGTGGCGTGCAGGCTGAGGGTTATTTATAGGTCACGCCAGTGGGGTGGCGTGCAAGTAGGGTGGGCCGCAAGTCGGAAGTGGCACGCAAGTTGTCAGAGGTGCGCAAGCAGGGAGGTGTGTTCAAGAATTGTGTTGTGTATAAGACAAAGGTGACGCGCAAGTTGTGAGCTGTGCACAGTAGTGGCACACAAGTAGTTAGTGGCGCGCAAGAAGGTAAGCACGCAAGCAGGAAGGAGCACAAGCTGAGTGGTGCGCAAGAAGGTATCACACAAGCTGGGTGGCGTGCAAGCTTGGTGGCGCACAAGCTGATTAACGTGCAAGCAGGTGGCGCAAAAGCAGGGTGGTGTGCAAGAAGGGAGGTGCGCAAGCAAGGAGTAGCGCGTAAGCTATTTTCACCTAGAAGTTCTTACCAGCTTCTAGGTAGGATATTGAAGAGTTGTTTTGAAAGAATTGATTTGTGAAAGTTCATTAAGAAGTACAGAATCATTACATTACCCTATTTGTGCTAAGAGGGATCACACACACTATTGGATTGTTTTCAAAGTGCTACACGAGTGTAAGGTTATATCCTACTTGTTGTATTCCACATCAAAGTATTTTTTTCTAGTGGATTGTTTGGTACTGGATTGTTTCTATACCATGCCAAGGATGAAGATACTCCTGTTGAGTAGTGAAACTTGTAAATATTGTGTTCCTTTGGTTGTGTGTGTTCAGTAGGGAAGAAAATCTTTAACAGGAGGTAAAGGATGTTTCAAAGAGAAGGAAACATAAAAATAAAATGATATCACTGATTCACCCCCTCCCCCTCTCAGTGATACTTGGATCCTGACAGGGAACTTCATGATTAAAATTGATTTTGTTTTTATGGGATTGAGATTTATATTTTTTTCAAGAATATAATTTGGATTCTTATACTCATGGTTTGAGTATAACTATAGTAAAATTTTCCTTAAATGTTGAGGGAAACTTTTTCATGTAATGTAGATCATAACTGGGATTGAATAATAAATACATGAATAGATGTTAAGAAAAATATCAATCATTTCAAGAGGAAAACTAAAATACAAGGGTTAATTGGTTTTCATAATATGTGAGGAGTTGAAAACTTATTTTTATCTAATGATTGAAATTTTATTACTTATTGATAACTACTTTATTTTATTAACTATGATGTGAAAACCTTATTATGATTAGTTTACTTTTTGATAATGTGTAGTTTTTATGATTGAGTACAAGAATGTTTTTTATGTGTAGGGAGTTTTGATAACTTGACTTCATGAATCATTTTTATTAATTGATTAGGTTAAGTTATTTTTATTTTTCCCAATATTTAATTTATTTATGTTTTTTTTTCTTGAAATGTATTTTGGTGATTTTTTAAATGGAAAATATTTAAAAAATATTTTTTAGATGTTTCATAAGATTAAATGAAGTGGAACGCTACTCAAGTAAGGTGAACTGGGAGTTTTTAAACTCTTGTTATATTAAAAGAATGGTAGTGGGTCCATGCTTGATTAAAAGCATTGAAATACACTCACATATTAATAAGATTTATAATCACACTCTACATAATCCATATCAAAATAAACTTAAGGTTGTGTCTAGAAAATCTGGGTGATTTCAAAGATCATGATAGAATTAGTAGAAAAATGTGAAAGCCATAGAATAATAACACCCACATTATTTTGCTTTCGTTATATTAATTCACGAGAGTAGATATTGAGGGATTTTTTGAATACAAATACACCATGAAATCCCAAGGACCACAAAATATTTAATCAGTTTATAATTAGTATTAAAAATAAAAAGAGAAATCTAGATGGTGAATACAATATATAAAAGAATGGAAAAAATGTGGCAGAATCAAGATGAGATGAAACCATAATCTATGAAATAAAGACATGTTTAAAAAACTAAAGGTAGTATATGAACACATGGATTGAACATGATTGAATCATTTTTTTCTCCCATTTTCATAGAAATAACACTACCCACTCACGTATTATATTTATGATCAAAATAAACAGAGTACATGATTTAATCTAGTAAAAAAGATCAAGAATTTAAACACAGAAAAATGAATCTCAAAGTAATGAAAGAATTAAAGGAAGTATTACAAGGATGGAAAACACAAAACTATTCAATTTTTTATTTTATACACTTTATAGGGTAAAGATAGTGATATTGGATCACGATTCACACACAAATAGTGTCACCCAGTTGGATCTCCATCAAATCTCTTGATCAGAATCAACCATGTTCGTTAGAATGTTGGGATGGAATTGGAACTACACTAAGAACAACACACCATCAGTAGCTGAGGAGGACTTTGGGGTTATTATTTAAGCTCTATTAGAGGATCTCTTTTAGGAACACACTAGGGATTCACCAAAATTAATTAGAGTAATAGCGAGGGAGCTGAAAATTATTGAAAAAATAATCCTTAGAAGGGTAAAATTAAAGAATAATCAATTCCCATGGCAGGTGTAGTTTGTGTAACAATATAAATGAACCAAAAAAATACATGTGGCATGGATAGAAACCCAAGAATTGTCGAAATATTTTATGGAAGACCAGGATGAGATTATTTAGAATGTTAATCAAATTCTCACGCAAGACCCAAGTAGGCTTAACTGAAAAAAGAGCAGTCCAATGGGTTAGCATAGTATATAGGATGAACAAATGGAATTAGGGAAATAAATCCACAACCCCCAAAAAATATCATATTTAATAGATACCAACATATGTAGCCTAGTTAAAATATAATTACGAAATACAAAAACAATTTTCATGCAAGAGTATCAAATGGAAAGTATAAAGGGATGGATTTTAATAATGATTTTAATATAGAAATTGAAAAATCATATCAGTCATCAATATTATATTAAATGACATGTCACATCTGATAAAATCAAATTATTGATAAATAATCTGAATAAATTATATCCCACATAATCTTAACTTTATGTCATCATTATGCTTTTTTGGGGGAAATATTTTTCTGGTCGTCCATAAGAATAGCTAAGAATCCATTTATGCATATCATTGGGTTAAAATTTGATATGATAAATTGGTTTTATTTATTAAATAAATGAAAACCATCCCATTAGAGACCAAGCTTCATAATTACAACAACATATAGAAAATAAAACCAAAAAATGGGAAAGAAATCCATGATATAACGTTCTTCATATCACAGTGATCCTACGTGCATGGTGAGAAAATGACCCCATATTATGTGTTTTATTACTAAGTGGAAACAAGAAAAAAAATAAAGTTTCAAATATAAATAATATAACCAGATAAACTATATGAGGAGGCTATCCTTGTTGAACTAGGTTTCAGTGACGAAACCCTTCATGTATAATCAACACCTTTCACTATTGGATGGAATCACTCACACACACATTCAGGATATTGTATCAAGCATGATTGAAAAAAATTACTTACGAAGATAAGTTTCAACATTGAAACATTTTTATGACGAAATGGTGTCTATATCTGATTCTTTTTTCAAGTGTGCAGTCCTCCTATACCCAATATCTATCAATATTATGCCAAGTATCCATGGTAATAGTTCTCCAGTTATAGTGATCTCCATATAAAGGAGGATGGGGAGCGTGAGTGGATGAGAAAAATCGGTTTCCCACTTATTCTTGGAGTTATTGCCTCTAAAACCTCATGAAAATCCTTTTGGAGATCTAAAAAATAGACCGTAAAATTCATGTAAGTAAGTGATAGATTCAATATCCATAAATGAAGCATGGGAGCACCATAATTGAATGTCACAGAGAATTTAGGTGATTGATAAAAAAGTACCAATATGAATTTTTGTGGATTGCCCAATTCATAGAGGCATTTTTCCTAATGGAAGGTTTCATATCTAAGAAAACAGGTGGAATCACACAACTCATCATGAGAGGGATGATGCAGATCTGAGATAAGGAAAAAAACACACAATGGAGTAGTCAAGGTCATTAGATCAGTATGATCCAAAATCCATATTATAACCACTAATTATAATATAAAATGAATATTTAATGAAATTAAATACAATGTATTTTGGAATAAAATTCATATCAATAGTATCCATGCACAAAAATAATCCATGAAAGAAACAAAGGAAAACAACATGGATAAACAGATTCATATACAAGAATTTAAATGAAACAATATACAACAAGTATAAAATAAGAAATATCTACCTTATAGTAAATAAAATTCAATCATGGTGTTCTTGAAACCTAAACTATAGAATTGGGGCCAAATTCATTAATTGTAAACAATGTATTAAATTAGAAAATGGAATGAACTTCGTTAAACTATTTTCTAATTGTCTTCAGTGGGTTTCTTTATGACACTAACTATCCCATTTTCTATAATATCCCTAATAAAATGAACTCTAATGTCAATTTATTGAAATATACCAAGGAATAAATATTTTCTTGACAAGTACGGTGAAGATTGACTATTATAGGAACTATATTTCTATCAGAAGATAATGATAACTCAATAATCAAACATGATTAACATATAGCTTCTTGATTGATTATATCAAGGCCATACACTCCACATCATATGTGGAGAGTGAAACCACTGATTTCATGTTGCATTCCCAAGATACCAGTCCTCAATATTCTAGAAATAAAAAAAAATAGCGAATGAATTATGAGTATCAATATTTACATCATAATCAAAGTCATTAAAGATATCATTTTCCCCATATTGAATACACCATTTAATATACATAGAAAATTACATGAGGATACATTTCAAATCATTCTAATGAGGCTTACCAAGGTTCCCTATAATCCTACTCAAATTTAATATATAAAAAACAATATTTGGTCTATAGAAGAGCATTTCATAAATAAGACTTTCTACAACACTATCATAGGGGATCTTATTCATAAAGGAATCATTATCATTATTTTTAAGGTATTATTCCAAATAAAATTTAAAAATATTTCCTAAAGTAATTCTAACATGTTTAATGTGATCAATGAGGTTCATTTTCCTCACTTTCTTAATATATTAATACTTAGAAAGGTGCAAGGTTTGGGCATTCCACTCTCTAATTATGCTCATTCCCAAAACTTGATTATAATTTCCTAAATACATCATCTCAAAGACAAATTTCAATTGGGTATTGATATAATTTATAATCCTCATATTTTTATATATTAATAACACATCATCAACATATAACAATATGTAAATGATCTCATGTTTAACAGATTTAATGAAGTCACATGAATCATATTTACTTCTATAAAAAATATTTTCAATTATAAAAGAATAAAACCTTTTATACCATTGCCTATAATATAGTTTAATTATATACAATTAATTATTTAATTGGTTTATATGATTATATTTAAATATATTTTTAAAGCCCTTATTAGGGTTCATACAAATTTTTATTCAACAAAACCTTGAAAAAATATGTTTTTACATCCAATTGTCTAATATGAAACTCAAATTTGGTAATAAAAACATTAAAATTCATAATATATGAGTGGTTAACAACTGGGGATAAAATATCACAATAATAAATACCTTATAGTTAAAGGAAACTTTTAGCTACTAGTCAGGATTTATATTTGATTTTAGTTTCTCCAACATTGTTCTCCCTTTTATTGAATATCCATTTAGATCCTATAATTTTTTCATTACTAGGTTTGGTTAAAAAACCTAGGTTTTTTCTTGAAAATTTAATTCATCTCAACTTTCATAAAATTTATACACTTATTGGATTCTAAGGACTTAATTTATTTCTTATAAGTTTGAGGTTCCTCACTGAACATGTCTTGAGAAACATTAAAAGAATAGGTAGAAACATCAACTTGGGTAAACTGGGTAGGAGGACTTATTATTATTTTCACTATCCTAGGTTAGTAATAACCCTATTATTATCATTCTCTTGTCATTAAGGTTCAAAATTTGAATTAGTGTCGCAATAACCTTGATTATGGGGAAGAGGTGGGTAGAGTCTCCCATGTATTGTTGCTACTATTTAGGTTATAAAGGGACTTAAACACCAATGGGTGTATTAGTTTTATCAAAAGACTCATCATCATTAACTTAATAATTTATAGACTCTATTCCTTATTCCATAGATAGACCATACTCCTGAAACACTTTATCTCAACTAACAATTCACTTCTGATAGCCTTGTTTATATATCTGCAAAATGTAACCCTTAACACCCTCTGGATATCCAGAAAATATGCACTTCAAAACACTATGAGATATATTACCATTCCAGGTTTGATAATAATCTATGGATCCAAATATAATTCAGTTTGAAAGACTAAGTGAGAACCCTTTTGATGTTCCTCTATCATTTTGTATTCATTATCAGAAGATTTTAATTGATTGATCAAGTAGAAAATTGTAAAGAAAACCTCATCTCAGATTGACCTGGGGAGTTTAGAATGGGAAAACGTACATAGAACCCTTTATAATATAGTCATATTCATTCTTTATAATAATTATTTCTATTGTGTAGTTTCTATAATAGTCTGGTATCTCTTAAAGCCTTCTATTTCATTGAATTCTATGATTTATATGGATAGGTACTCTAAATTGTTATTAGTTCTAATATATTTTAGTTCCTTAATTGATTCACCTTCTACATAATCATTCCACTTCATAATGGTCTCAAAGGTATCAAATATGTTTTTGAGTATATAAATTGATACATTCCTAGAGTATTAATCAATAAAGGATACAAAATAGCATCCTCCTCCATGGGATGTGACTCTAGAAGGACCCTAAAGGTTAGAGTGAAGAAACTGAAGGGGTACTCTAGCTTTATACATTGACCTACTAAAAATAATTATTATGGAAATCTCAAATACATAATCCTCAAATGAAGGAATAATGTCAGCAATGATATTACTTAAATTCACTTGTTTTCAAAGTTCATAAAGGCCTTTGTCACTTACATTCCCTAACCTTCCATGAAAAAGCGTGGAATTGTCAAGAATTGAATCACTTGAGGCATTCAACTGATTCCTATAAACCCTTCCATTTAACACATTGAGGAAATTTTTATGGTTCCCTTTCATGTTAATAAGATATCCTCAAAAAATTATCATAATTCTAGAGCCTGACATAAAGGTGTGACCCATTTGGTCAAGAATTCCTACAGAAATTAGGTTTCTTTTCAAATCAATTACCCACCTAACATATTCACGAGTCTCTAGAGTCCTATAAAGAATCTCTAAATAAACTAAGCAAATCCCCATAATATGAAAACTCGTATTATTCCATAAGAACACCAATCATATTTGTTTTCCTTTAACTTAGTGAAATATTTCCCCCTAGGACACCCGTGGAATTAGAATATAGAAGTAAGGATCCATTCCTCATAGATGACAACATTAGTGACATTTAACAAATCAGTAGTATCAAAATTATTTTCAACTCACATGGAATGGTCATTACTATTGTCTTAATAGTCACATTTCTTATTTATAAAACCAAGTTTCTTACACTAAAAATATATGATTATTTTGTTATTCGATTTAGATAAATATTTCTTTTATTGGCCTCTTTCTCTTCTTTTACCCCTAAAATCACTTCTACCTCTAATATATAGACCCCCAACCACATAATTAACACTACGCTTATTTTTAATTTATTTTTCGAGAAAATTAGATTTAACTTCGTTGAGAGTATGAGTGTATTTTCCATACATCATATAATATTTAACAGAATTAAAGGAATCATATAATAATGTCAAAAATATTATTGCTTCATAATCATCATCTAATTTGATGTTTATGTTGTAAAAATCAGATAATATTTTATTAAATTCATCAATGTGATCCATAATTGTAGTTCCATGATGAATTTTGAATGTTTATAATCTCATTTTCTTATTTATTCTGCAAACAATCATGTTAAGTGATTATAACATAGACCATAGAACAATATCATAGTACTCCTATAAAACCTCTCTAAGAACCTTATCTCTTAAATATACAAGTATCTGATTATTTCATTTCATAAGGACCTCATAGGGAACATCAACATAGGTGACAATAGTTTTCCATCTTGGGAAAGGGTTGTCGCTTTATTTTTAAAACCAGTAAGAGTATCAATCAATTCATTATAATCCATATGTGTATTCATTTTAATCCACTATAGGATAAAATCATTTTCACCACAACATTTATAATTATCAAACATTATAGACCACATTCTCTATGATTCAGTAGGCTATGATAATGATTTTTGAGGGAAACATTATTGTGGTTGTCCCCAGGATATCCAAGGGTCCACTGATAAAAATAATTAGCTTAATGATTGATATAACATATTTCTTTTTTTATTAAAGAAATAAAAATTAGTTTCTTTCAGATAAAAATTCTAGATTAAAATAATAGGTAAAAATAAAATAGGAAATAGGAAAGAACACCAATATATAACATGATTCACATCACGATGATCATACACGCTTGTTGAGAACACCACCCAAGGTTATGAATTTTATTACTAAGTAGAAACAATAATGAAAATATAAACTCAATTACAAATAAGATAACCAAAGAAACTATCTAAGGAGGCTAGACATATTGATCTGAGTGGTAGTGATGAAACTCACCACCTAGAATCAACACCATAAACTCCTAGATAGACACACACACACACAATCTATTTAAGGATATAGTATCAAGAATGATTTTAAAAAGAAATAATTCACTTACATAGCCGTGTTTCAACATCAAAAACGTGGTTATAATGAAATAGTGTAAATAAATCATTCTTTTTTCAGGTGGGTGGTCCTCCTAAACCCATGATCTGACTATATTCCAATAATTATCCACTAGAACAAAGATCTGGTTATATGGATCATCACATACCGAATGAAGGGGTGTTTGGGTAGTCGAGAAACCTAAGTTTACCTCTTCTTCTATAAGATCATTCCATCAAAACCTCATTAAAAACCTTTGGGAGCTCTCGAAACCATACCAAAAAGTTCCCAGAATGAAGTGAGAGATTCAATGACCACAAATAAATTTATAGAGTTCCATAATGGTGTTATATGGAGGCATCAGGTGATGTTTATTGAAGAAATGGGATGAATTCTGTGTGGATATCCCAATTCAGATAAAAATTTAACCTAACAAGAGGAGGAACATTTGGGTGAATAGTTAGAAGAAAATGAGTGTCCATTTAAGGATTAACATGGATATAATCCAAGGAAAACAAACAAACTATGAAGTTTCAAGAGCTACTGGATTAGTGGGATCCAAAGTCTAGATTACAACTAGTAATTATTAAATAATATTAATATTATAGGAAATTAAATTCAATGTAATTTTGAAAAAAAACTCACATCAACTTTATCTATTTGTAAACGGAATTCATGAAAGGAGTGAATGAAAACAATATGGATAAAAAATTCATGTAAGAGAATTTAAATGCAACACATATCTGGCCATTGTAAAATAACAATGGTAGATTAGTTCTAGTAAGAGTTATATGATATGAGTAGAAGAGTCTATTAACAACACTATTGGTAGCACCAAACCATGAGCACTTTCATACATGAGTATTTTTTAATAATCCATGAGAGGATAGGTTTTGGTGTATGATGATTTCAATGGGATGGATGAGAAATAGATGAGACAGTGGGAAATATAAAAAGCATGGGTAATTCCATGCATTGGATGAGTGTTTTTGTGATATAGGATGTTTTTATCACTACGGTCGATGGATGAAGAAGATGGTGTTGTGAAGTGGTAGAAGTTAGAAGATGCATGATAATTACTATTTCTGAATGATTTAAAAGATATAATAGCTTCTAGTTTTTTGATATTAAAGGTGTAGGGTTTGTTGCAATGAGTTGTAGTGGTCATTCCATGATTACATGAGGTTGATGATTATATCTTCTTATGAGGTAGCTAGTTGTGGTGGTGGAGAAACCTATTGTTTCATGATCATGAAATAATAAATAAAATTAAATTCATGAATATATCTATTAAAAAAAATGAGGGTGGTTTCACTATGAGAAATATTTCTATAGTATGTTTAAATAACAATATTTATTATCTTTGAGATACTTTTTGATTTATTTTGTAGGGAATATTATTATAGATATGTAGATAAGTGTTTTAATAACATACTAAATGTTTTTTAGTGGGACATTAAGAAGGATAGATATAGGGAAATGATATTTAAATTGAATTGTTTACCAATAAATGAAGGATTCTATTGTACTTGGAATTTAATCATTTCAAGAGGTTCACTGATATGGTTTAACTGGAGGTTTGAAGATCAAGGGTATTTTTAGTTTAGGTTTTTATTTTTATCTCTTCCAAGGTCTCCATGTGAGTGTAGTTATTTTTGGTGGATTTTGTAATGACCAGATATTTAGTATTATAGTTTTTAAATTTTCAATCATAGTTTGTGTTGTTTTTTTTCAAGTCGTCATCCCTTATTAATATTTCCTTAATTATTTTCTCATGACCATTTACTTTTTATTGAATAATTTTCTATTTAATGCATTAATAATTGCATAAATCTCATCTTGACCACATATTGGGTTACTTTATATTTTAAATATAGATTTTGAACACCCAATTTCTAGATAAATTGGTGTATCTGACTAAAAGAACATGGGAGTTTAGTTATTTGAGAGTAATGACTATCATAGAGGCTTCATTGAGATCCAATTCCAGTAGATACTTGACTACCCATTAGTATTTTTTATGATTCAATATCTCATAAACCTATATTTGTAAATTAATAGGTTTTTTCATTCATAGTTCTTCCAAAGTAGTCTTAGATCTTTTTTTTTCAACAAAATTGGTCATCGTGACTTTTGTGTTAGGGTTTTGTGTTGTGATAACTTATCTCTATAGTAATGAACTTGGACTTGACCTATACTATGACTTAGTAGTGTTGGTTTTAAGGACAAGTAATATAAATATCTGAACATGATACACTATAATAATTATTGATACCTCATATGTGGTTAGGAAATATAGAACTAAAAGATAATGTTTTAGAGTTTACTAAGAGGGAAGAAATTTTAAGAAAATGGAAACCAAATAACTATTTGAAGGTATTATCTTATTTTTTATAATGGATTAAATAAATAAATTATAAAATATTTTTTTAATTAATTTTACTCATTGATATTTTTTAACATTCATGTTTAATTATTTTATTATGACACACCAAAAAAAATTTCATTACATTGAATATTAGTTTAGAAGAGTTAACAATTAAAATTCCTCATATAAATTTTAATTTTCCCCAAACTATGTTCATACATAAAATATAAGTTATTTTTCTTTAAAAAATACTATTTTATAGTATTATTAGACCAAAATATGTTCATGTAATAAAAAATTAAAATTTGAAATTATTTTTATAGAAAATACATTGTATATATTTTTTAAGAATACCATAAAATATAATAGTTTAATATAATATATAGACCATGGATACTCTAATAATATAAGTTGATACTATTTATATAATTACTCATTATTTATATTTTATGGAGGTATTGTTAGCTTATTAATTCCTCTAAATTAAAATATTACTATATTGAAGGATTTTTTTAATCTCAAAACCACTCTCTTAAATATAGTATTTTTGTTAAAGGTTTAAATATTAATCCTCTTAGTATTTCTTATATTGTCTTGAATTCTATGTTGTTGTATTTTATGGTATTTTTATATATATAAAAAATAATATTATTATGATAAAAGCCATAGAATTGAAAAAAAATCATATTAGGACTCAAATATTTATTTGATTAAAATGTTATATGTTTAAATATTGAATTTTATAAATTCATGTTATCTTATAAAAAACTTGAGTATTATTATTTATGATGATTTATTTGAGTCCATGTGTGGTGATCATCTTTTTTCCGACATCCCCACTTTCCAAAGGTAGGTGGATTTTATCACTTTTAGCAGGGTTGTTTTATCATTTCTCGAAACAAGATGATGGGATGTCAGTTCCTCCTTCCATGGATTCCTCCTTTGAGCTCATCACCTAGTCTGAGTCTCCCTAAAAGATTAATTCATGTTCATGAAACTCATTCCTGGTGCCATATCTTTATGTACACTATCTAATTAAACTAATTTTGTCTTGATAGGGCCGCAACCTCTGGTTAGGGGAGTATTCACATTGGGCATCTCTGGGTATGTTTGTACGTTGGGAAAATTGGTCACTTATAAATATTCCTCTTGGGATGAAATCTCATATGAGATATCTTAGGTGAGGAACCCATGGAATCCTAAGTCGATAAAAAGGTAATTGAGGCATGGGTTGTAAGTATTCCAAGTCTTTTTACCTCAGGCATCCTATCTGTATTGCATTTGGTAGGCATTCTTGGTCAGGTCACAAGTTCTACATCTCGTGAAAAAGAATTAGAACATCTTATTAAAATCGATTGAGGCATGAGTTTAACATCTTGTAGAGATATATTAGATTACCTATGGAGTTAGATAAAGGAGGTGTATCCCTAGAAATAAAAACCCAGGTTTACCAGTTTGGATTGAATTCACTATGATGCAAAACCAGAAGGTGTGTCCTTAGGAGGGAACACCTGAATAGTTTACCAATTTGGATCGAACATCATGTGAGGAGGATCTGGAGGTTCATCCCTATAAGAGAATATTTCACACCTGAGTTTACTAATGTGGATCAAAAGACTTATGATACGGAATGAGAAGGTTCTTTCTTGAAGAGGGAACACTTGAATAGTTTACGAATCTCGATCAGACACCATGTGTGGAAGATCCGGAAGGTGCATCCCTAGGAGAGAGAACTTGAATTGTTTACCAATATGGATCAAATTTCATGTGAGGAAGATCCGGATGGTGAATCCAAAGGAGTGAACATGTCAATAGTTTACCAATTTGGATGGAACACCTTCTGAGGCAGATCTAGAAGGTTCATCCCTAAGAGGGAACACCTGTAAACTTTACCAATTTGGATCTAAAGCTATGTGAGATGGATTTGGAAGGTGAATCCCTAGGATGGAACATCTTAATAGTTTACCAAATTGTATTGAATTTTATGTGAGGTGGATCTAGAAGGTGAATCCCTAGGATAAAACACCTGAATAGTTTACCAATTTGGATCAAACGTCATGTGAGGCAGATTCAGAAGGTGCATCCCTATGAGGGAACACTTAAATAGTTTACCAATTTGAATCAAACTCTTTGTGAGGTGGATAAAGAAGTGTATTTCTAGGAGGTAAAACTTGAATAGTTTACCAACTTTGATCGAACTCCATGTGAAATAGATCCAGAAGGTGCATCAATAGGAGGGAACACCTTAATAGTTTACCGATTTGGATCGAATGTCGTATGAGGTGGATTTGGAAGTGTTACCTTAGGAGGGAATGCTTGAATAGTTTAACATTTTAAGGATTGAGTATTAGAGAGGCATATTATGTACCCTATTTTTAATATAGGGATCAGAACCCACATGGTTCAATGTCATAGTTTAAGGTTGTATTACAGGGCCAATCCATGTAGTTTAACGTCATGCGGTATGGACGTTCATGTCTTGAAAGAAGCATCAATGAGATTGTAATCGAAATATTATCATCTATGGGAGAATACTATGTTTGGAAAATATGATAGAATTTGTGGGGTAGTCCCATGTCATTCATACATAGGGCATCCCGTGTTCATCACATAAGGTAAGGCTATAGTTTTACATCATGTGCAGAGGACATTATCATGTAGTTTAACATCATATGACTACGATGTGGAACTAGGAATTTTGAAATCATGATTCTCATATGTGGAGGGACCCACTCCTCAACTCTTGGGATTATGTGACCACTTTCAATGCACCATTGGGTAGGGCATGGTGTTGGCACCACTGTGGAGGAGTGATAAATAACAAGGTCAACATTAGAGTCCCTATGATTAGAAGAAAAAGGGTTATAGTACCTATGATTAGAAGCAACTTGAAGAAGGAAGGAGTGAGCTAAAATTGAGGTGAAGTTGGTATAAATAGGTTGGGGAGTCATATGTCACATGGGGACTCAAGGTGAAGCTAAAATGGACCAAGATTGGTGTGGGTACCCTAGGAACATGAGCTTTGTAAAGGGGTATCAACGAATGGGAGGCACCATCGAGAGGCATAGGAGAGACGTTTTGAAAATATTTGGGCCTTGTAATGAAATTATTCACGAATCTAGGGTTCCTTGAGAAGGTTAGGGTATAGAAAAAGGGTTAGGCTTCGCAAAACAGGGTGTCCCTACCTTGGAGTGAGTTCTTGATTCGGAGGGGGAGTGCTTCGCAAAGGATGAAAGTTTTTTGAACCCTCAAGTTACTCAGAGGGACTTCTTATTATATTAAGGGATTATAAATTAATTAAAGGAATCTCCACTTTATGATGAGGCTCTCAAGAACACAAGTGAGGAGGTTTTTTGATGATTTGATACCATCGGTGATTCGTTTTCTATTTCATTTGTGAATCTTTGGAGGTTAACGAATAGGGAGAAAGTTCTGATGTTGAAAGGTCTTCCTTTCATTCATAAATTTTTTAATTGAAGGGGATATTTATAGTAAAGGGGGTCTCATGATTATTAGAGTCCTTCACATAGCTTTATGTTCTTCAAAAGTGGGTACAACATTATAATTTTGAATATGGATTCTACATAGATTACAGTCAACCCTTTGCATGGTTTTGAAGTGCTCCATGACTCTGAATGTCATTTTTTGGTGGTTACCATCATGACATCACATGTTCATGAAGTATTTTCTTGGGTCAAGAGTTTCATGAGATCTAAAAATTCTAAAATCTAATGATATTCATGAAACATACTCTTAGGTGGATCTTTCAGTCATTTTGGATATGATTTACCCTGCACCATCTATACTCTCCTCAATTATTCCTATGGCGTGTGTATTTCGGTGCCAAAAATCCCCCCCATATAATGGGAGATGATAGAGAAAAGGAGGGTTGGATTTTTAGGGATAATCACCAAATACTTTTATTTAACTCCTTTTTGGGAAGACCATTCATTAAGCTAGTTCCTGAAGTTTACTTCATGAAGATCCTCATGAACCCTTGTTCGGTTGTACGCCTATAAATAGTAGAGCGGGGCCCTTAGAGGGACCACTGGAATTTTGAAGAGAAAAAATCCTTCACTCACTTTTAGGGAATCTCAAATTCTTTATGATCAGTCTTTGATCTCAATCCCCATGACTCGCGAAGCTCACTTTATTTGTGAGACAATCTTTGAGAATAGTTTTCCACTAAAACTGCTTCGTGAACCCATCCTTCACAAATATAACTCTGTGAACCCAGTATTCATGAATCAAGATTTTTGAACTATATATTTCTAACCAAATATCTGTGAATGGATCTTTTTGAATTGGACCTAGAAAACTTTTAAGTGTCGAATGAAATTTCCACTGAGGTATCCAATGTTGTAGCTTCTCTTCCTGACGAAATTGTGGGAATACCATGATTGGGGAGAGTATTCAGAGTGCCTCAGAGCATGAATCACTCATCGCATTAATAAAATAATATCAAAAAGACTATTCTCTAAGAATGAGGTTGCCACCTTACATATTTGGGATGATGGATGACATACTCATCCTAGAGGGGAGTACCAATGAGGCCGCCTACTACTTCAGGAGATCACATGGAATATACAAGTGGAAGAGAGCTATCGAAGGACACATCTTGAAGGATTATGTTACACTCATAGAAGATAATATCTAGAACCAAATAAATAATATCAATGAGGATATGATGGAATATGAGTCATCCAACCCCCCCCCCCACACACACAATATGAGAAAATTTTCAAGGTGGGTTTGGGTGATCCACTCAAAGGGTGGACAGAAAACTGGTTCTTACACCAGGGTATCAATTTCACTGATGAATGGTCTTGTTCCTAATGGGAATGTTCATTATGCCATAAATTTGAGGTAGAACTAAAGAAATTGGGGGTTTATGAGGCAGCATGGGCCTCACAGTTTCATGTCAACCACCACTAGGACATTATACCTAATATATTGGGAAGGCAGTCATTGGGAACCAATACCATCCATTTGAAACATGGGGAGGTCAGCATCAGCTTATGATATCTTTACTAGATTTTTGGGATCCCAATACAGTGGGATATTTATGATGAGTTCCACCCTACAATGAATGTGTGTGTGGATGAGGAACAGATTCCATCTCTTGTGAGGGAATTACTAAGGTATGTTCACGGGATCAATAAAGAGAACCAGGTCATGAAGGATATCCCATTAAAGTAATGGTTCAAGTAATTCTTGAATGAGATAAAAGATGATACCTTTAAAGAGTAGGATCCAGAAAATAAGATATCAGGGAATCTGTGAACATGCTCTAGGGAATACCAATAGATAAAAGAGGACTCATACTACCAGATCCTAGAGGTGATTCAGTGGAAGACGTTGGGATACAACATCAAGCTTGAAACTCTTATGGCCAGGTTGGTGGGGTTCATTACCATGATCATATATGAGTGGATGATCCCTGTGCAAGATTAACATATAGAGGTCTATCCAAGATCCTTCATTGTGGTGAGGACATTGCTGATAGGGCAACATGTAAACCTAGTTGTCCTTGAATTGAAAAATATATACAAGGTGCTTCTCCACATCATTCAGGGGACAACTCCACTTTATGTGTGAGGAACCTTCCAAATTTTTACACATGGATGGATATAAAAAGGGGGATATGATTAAAAAACCATCTCACCTAAAACTATTAACTTTCTACCAGTAATTAAGAACATTTCTGGGAGTCGCTCACTCAAATTGTGCCTAGTAGATGTTCTAAAAAATGTTGGGCTAGAAGAGTGATTTATGTTTCACCCATTCCCCCTTACAATGGGGATGATAACTGCTGATGTTTTAGGGACCATCAAGCAGTGATCATACCTCCTGGAATTTTGAGGTGGGGTACTAGTGGCGATAGTCAACTGTAATATGATTTTTGAATCATACAAACTTCATCAGTTAACAAGACAGTTCAGATTCATGTAGTGGATGAACCCCAAGGTGTACAGAGGGATCCATCATGAAATCCAACCTCTGGTCATGAGTTATATTTGGCACATGTTAACACATGAGGATGGAAAAAAGCAGAATGACCTCCCACTTGATACTGCTTCATATGGGCTCATCCACGAATATGTGCCAATTTGGAAGAGCATGAATCATAGAGAATTTCTTAGGCATTGAAACACGTAGGTCAATAAAGGAGGGTACACATAGCTATGGGGTAAAGGGATAATTGTGTTCTGAGCACACTGTGGAGGTAGGGTTGGTCCGATAGGAAGATATACAGCTATAGGGCTAGAATTTCTTGGTCCGACATAGGTAGAGACTAGAGGGAGATGAACAGCAGCATCAAGCTCAAAGATCCTGGGAATGAGCTCATGGGAGGAGGTCAAGCCTTCTGGTTTAATCCTGATGATGCATTCCCAAGTCCCAAAAAAGCTATTACATCAACCAGACATTCCCAATGATGTTTTATTTCCAAATTATTGGGAAATTTGAGGACTCCACAAGAAGTTTACCATGCCACGAGGGTGTGGTAGTATCTCATCACTAATGGGATACACCTCATTAGGACAGGACAAACAAAGTAATGACTCCCATTTCCCCACATGGAGGTGATGTAATACATGTTAGAGATGGAGGATAGAGTCTACTCTCATGTTATCACATTTCCTTTGATTGATTTGTTAAGAATGCTACTGGGGATGTCTCCCACTCCAATTCTCCATACGGGTCATGCGACTACTAGCACAACCAAGGCCAGGGAATCAAAAGATTAATGGGTGAGTGAATCCAACGATGACTCAACCATAGATAGGAATCATATTATTTATCTTGTAAATACTCCCATCACATGAACTTCAGATATCACTCAACCTTTAAACTTGTTGATTAATTCCTTTCTTCACTTGTGTAGGAATTGGAGAGCACGAAAGAGGGGGATGTCTGTGATGAGCCTTAGGTGGAGGGAGTGGGAACCTGAACCCTTTAAGGGTAAAGTGTGGGGTCACTTAATGGAATTTTGGACATGGTTGTATGACTATCAGGTGAGGCTGCACCCATGACGGGGGTGGAAGCCACTAGGGAAAGGCCCTTGTTAGGGGAATTACCCATGAACCTCCAGGAGTTCCTCACTGGGTTTTATAATGCACATAAGTCTCTTCTTCTCTTACAATTTGTTATCCAATAATTTTCCACTATATGTTTATCTGTCACATATTTAAATATAAGTTCAAGTCATTTTCAGGGCTCAACCACCATTGCGGAAATCTGAGTTAGTGGTTGTGCCTGAAGTTGAGATGGTAGAAAAAGGTGCTACTACCCTAGCGGAGATGGCCATAAAATCTATAGAGGTTAGGAAAAACATATATCTGACAGTGGAGGGGAGGGCTAAGACTATTTCCTCTCTATAGGGGGTTATGTATGGGCCTATGATAGGTTTGGATGAAGGATTTGTGGTGGCGGGGATGATCATAGATGCTCCACGTTAGGTAGATACTAGAGTTAAAGACACAATGGAGGAGGTGGAAATTATGATGACAATTTGCAGGATTCGAGAGGTTATGTTGGATGTTCCTATCTTGGAATTACCAACGATAGTGGATTATAGGGATGAAGATGAAGCCATACCACCAAAAGTGGTAGCTATGTATGTTGGGATAGTTTCATCCACATTAAAAGTTCCACAGGGGGAAGCGGAGGCTTCTTCTATTGGTGGAGAATATTATGAGGATATGTTATTGGTAATAGATCTCCATCAACTCATTCCCAAGTAACTATTTACATATGATCAAGATGATGATGTAGGATAAATTTTCCCTCTGTATGAGTTTAAACTACCAAAAGAATTTTAATATTCAAGTTTAGATACTGCTGAGCAGAACGAGGTTATCCATTACAAGGTAGAGAGGTATGTGTGAAACTTCATCACCCATGTCCAGATAGCTGACTTTCCATGCCATGTGTGATTTATTCACCACCAGAAAGTCGGCCTAGGGACTAATGGGGTAGAATCCAACAATATTCACTCATAGGCTCAAAACATCCTAGTCGAGTAGGCACGTGCTGAGTGGCAGGTTCTTGATGCTCCCTAGAATAATTAAAAGACTAAAGGTTCAAAGCCACTTGAGGTAGCTGAAGAGGATATGTTCATCCTAGAAGGGATAACATAAGAGCATACGGTCATTTTAACATATCAATCTGAGGTCAAAAACTATATGAAGGCCCAATTGGTGGTGGATAAGGCCATGGTGGTAAGGGATACATCCTTGGTGGATGAGTGTTAGGCTGAGTAGAATTGGATGGTATTAAGGCCAAATAAGTCCTCCGCAAAGCTGATGAAGAGAAAGTAGACCTAGAGGAGTAGTAGTTAACCCTAGAGGCCACTCAATAGAGGTTGGATGAGCTTGATCACTCGATTTATAGGGTTTATCTTTAAGATATTTTTTAATAAGAGAGGCTTTAATATGTGGTTGAACCTCTAAAACTTTGGTTGGTTGTTTTTAACTCCTTTATTCTTGAACTTTTTTATTTTTTACTTTATTATTGTACTTCAATCATATTTATGAGATGATAAATGAACAATCATTAAGATCACATGAGTCGTGCTCAGTGTGAGAAAAAATGGATGACCATGTGTTCACGCATTCATATAAGAGTTTCAAAAAATTGTTGAGAACTCAAGATCTAATATTTTCAACTAACCACTAAGAGAGTTTGGGATGAGAGAGGTTGTGGATGGAGAATTCATCTATTTGAATAACAAGATTAATTTTACAACATGCACTAGTTGATGAATGGGGTAAATCAGGGGTGTTGGATTCTACCTACACAAAGGGGATTGGGGAGCTTCAATAATGATGCCAAAAATCTAGAACACAGGGTGAGTAAAGTAATGATAAATGATAACTACTGAACATGTTCAAAACACACCATACTTACCAATTAGCGGGGAATGGAGACAAAAAAATGAGGTTCAGGTGCTAACCATGTTCTAAAACATGGTACCTATCTCAAAATGACATCCAAATTCCTCAAGGGAATTGGATCAAGATGGTAGGTGATCCATTTTTATAGACACCATGGTCGTTAAGGTGTCTCTTTAGATGTGGAGGAGGATGACGATCCACATATGGGGCATGAAAAACATGGAGATGAAGTGATGAGATAGTCTAATGGATCCCAACACTCCTTGAATTATGCCACCATGACTATATCACATTTATGTGGGAATATATGAATGAAAAAAAGGCAAAACTAGTCTCCCATGGGAAGTCTCATCTCGTATGTCAAGTGACAATCAAAGAACATGAGTGATGCCTTAGGTTTTCGACTTTAAATAAAAGGGATTCCCATTCAAGGTCCATAGACTCTAGGAAATTTTATGTCATGCAATGGGAAAAATAGACACATAGTTTAACATCATATGGCGAGGATGTTGAACCTACAGTTTAACATCATATGGTGAGGACATTAGACATGTAGCTTAACATCATATGATAAGGATGTAGAGTGTGTCGGGCTTACGCATGGGGATGACCAACATTTCTTCCTCATGTTAGGTAAAGAGGGAATATCATGTTCATTTCATGGGGTAGGTATGTAGTTTAACATCGTTTAAAAAGGACATCATGAACAGATTTAGATGATACCCATATGGCTACAGGAGATGAGGGTGTAAGAGGGTTACAATATAAGAGACCATGTACTGAGAAATTGAATCTAGGGTGGGTCACACATGGTTTAAGGTCGTGATGGATGGACTGAGGGGTGGTTTGTCTCAAATTAATGTTCATGTAATTTAATTAAATTTACCCTATGTCAATTGAGGGGCCTAGAAAAACACCTGATGCTACACAAAACATCCCTAAGACAACTATAACATAGTTTATTAACATGATTATTAGAATTGGGATCAAATCTCAGTTTAAGGTCATAGAGTTTGGACCCATGAGAACCCTAAATTGTTTTACATGGCATGAAGGAGTAGTAACCCGATGTGAATTTATGGTCCAAGGGAGACCAGAATTATTTGCGAGATTCAAGGGAAATGTTGTATAGTGTTTATGGGAATGATACTAGGTTCATGAATATTAGTTTAAGTTCATAGTGTTTGGACTAAGTATTTTAGTTTAAGGACATAGATCTTGGATCTAGGTGTTTTGTGGCCTGACCACATTGGTAAACATCATACCAAGAATCCTAAGACAATGTGAGTCATTATTAGTGTGGGTAATAAAGAGTAGTGAGGGAATCTCCCAGATATATGGAATCGCACAACATGGGCAAGGATAAGTCAGGTTGAGAATGTCCCAACAATACTAACTTGCTTACTTCATGCATGTATATTCACATATGGGTAAGAAAAAGAGTTTTATAATTTCACCAAGACATGAGGAGGTTTAAAGAAGGTAAACCGATAATTTCTAGGACTGGATAAGGGGAGGATGATGCGTAGGGATTAACTGTTGACCATGTTTGAAACATGGGCTTCACAACTACACCAGTCATGAATAGGGAGAAAAAAATGAATGACCGACTGTAGAATAAATTCAAAAAATATGATCCACTATTTTTCGTAAGAGATCCATCAAGGTGTTGGACCAGAATGAGATGTGAGCCATTTTTTACTGACACTGATCTATTAAGGGGACCGTTTGGATTTGAGTGATGATTGAAATCCAAACCGATGAATACCTGAAGTGTGTGGATGGGTTGAGGGAATACTTGTGTGGGATTCAAAACTCTGGGTCTAATGACATAGTTAATTCGATCATGTTGATGAGGCATATCAAAAAGTGTGATTCAATACCATTCTCAAGGATGAGGTTATTGAAGCGAGCCTAGGTTTGGGATAGACCCATGGTATAGGACTCGGGTGTCTCTATGTATCCCATGAAATTGGGAATCTAGCCATACGTAGTCATAAGAAACTACCTGGAAGGAGACTGATTTCGGTAGAGTGGACTTCTATGTTGAGGGAATCAGATCCTCTCACATTAAGAGGCATCCCAGTTGTATACAGTGTAATGTGTATTCTATCTCATACTATTCATAAAATGCATCTTAATTTTAGATGGCGTAAAATCGCAGTTTAACAACGTACACTGAGGATGTTAGTATTGGTAGTTTAAATTTTTACAACTCGGACTAGGGATACTATTAATTTATAGTCATAGAACATAGACTGTAGGGATGGTTTTTGGTTTAAGGTCATGTAGCATAGACCTGGGTGTATAGATGGTTTTAATGACATGGTAGAGTAATAACTCAATGTGAAAGGAGGTATACACTGACCCACTTCCCTGAAAAGTATTTTACGAACCAAAACATGGGTCGAAATCATGAAACTGTGGGTGAAGAGGCCTCATGGTGCATTAATGAATGGGCTAGACCCAAGATAAAATATTCAAGAATCCTTATATATCCCTCAAGGTTGGGAATCAATCCACAAATAGTTCAAGAACACGACATGGTATAAAAAAACACCGGTAGGGGACTACCCTCTCAAATGAGGGTATTTAATCTTCTCATTCTCGAATATGAGGCACCCTGAATTTATAAGTGGCAAGGATACAGTTTAACATCATATACTAAGGACATTGGCGGGCTTACACATTTAGTTTCCCGTTCTTTTCTCCATTACCTCAGGCTATGAGGGAATATCATCTTGTTGGTGGGTCAAGGTAAATTAATGGACCTTATATATATAAATGAGTCCCATGAGGGCATGTTTTGGGGTATATCATAAAAAATAAATGAGGGTTTTGTGTTGAATCATTAGTTGGTCCTCGAGTAAGTAAGTCTAAGTATCACTAAGTATCCTATAATGATGAGAATCAAGCCATATGTAGTTCTAGAGGGTTAAGGCATAGGATTAATAAGACACTGTGGGTGAATAATGCCATGTAAATGAAGGAAGAATGTACACAGTTTGAGGTCATAGTGCTCGAACTAGGGGTAAATAGTTTAAGGTCCAAATGTTTGGAATATGGAAAACAATTTAGATTCATGTTACTTGGACTAGGGGGAAAATAGTTTAAGGTTATAATACTTGGACCATGGAAAATAGTTCACAGTCTTGTTGCCTGGACTAGGGGAAAATGTTTTAAGTTCAAATTTCATAGACCATAGGAAAAGGTGGAAAACCGTTTAACATCATAAGGCTTGGACTAGAAAAGGAGTTTGTATCAAGGTTATCTTCATGGAATAAAATAGGTACAAACTAATGTGAATGGAGGGAATTTATTCCCTCATACTACGTAAATACCTTGAAACAAATGACACACAGTCTAAGGTCATTAGGAATGTACCATGGAAAAGGTATCTGGAAAAATATTTTAAAGTTATGGTGCTTTGACTGGTATGATGTCAGTCTCAAGGGTGTTCATGTGGTACAGAAGAGGTAAAACCTAACATTAAAAGAGGCAAGGAGGATCAGATACCCCATTCATATCTTGAGATGAATAGAAAATAGTTTAGGGTTGTGATAATGGGACTGTAAATGAGGACCAAGGGGATGAAGGGTTGATGTATTTTCGGTTGGACCTAGAGACAGAAATTCTAGGCATTTCTACATATCCCATGAGGATGGGAATCAGTCTACACATAGTTCTGAAAGATATAATGGTATAATACCAACACTTTTAGGGTTAATCCTCTCTAGAGAAGTAATTTAGGCATCCCACAGTTGTTGTGAGGCATCCCGTGTTCGGGGCATGGGGTAGGTTTTTTAACCATCCTATACTTATCATATGAGGCATCCTGGTTTTATAAGGGGTAAAATAATTTTTTATTAAATATTTAAGAGGAATCCCCATTTCAATTGGGGTGAGATCATATTTTAATGTCCAATATTGAGGAAATCAAACTTTATAGTTTAAATTCATACAACTCAGGCTATAGGGGTTGTAAATATTTTAAGGTCATAATTCTTTGACCTATTACAAACAGTTTAAATTAATTTTGAAGGGACCATAGGGTAGATATTAGTTTATGGTCCTAAATCTTGAACCAAGTGATATTAGTTTAATATCGTAGAGGTTGGACCATAGTTGAGTATCTCATTTCGATATGTGTAGTGTGACAGAGTGGCACACCCATTGGGGATTGAGCGCCAAGGAGGCCCAACACCACCCAAATAATTCCTAAAAAAAACTCTCATTGTTTTAATTCATGATTCTTGGACTTGGACTCCATGTTTAAGTTCTTAGAGTTCAGACCCATGGATCTCTTTGTGCGAAGTACTTCATGAGAAACTTGATGTTAGTGGGAGGTGTGATATGCTCCCCATCCATGCTGACCAAATATTATGCACCATTACAATATACCTTATGAATTATTTAGGGTCCCAACCACTTGGAATAAATCCATTTTTAGCTTCTTACTAGGTATTATTGGACTTATGAGAGTCAGTACCATGTCACTTTAGACGAAGGAGGATAGGTGAAACTTCCTGTTGAATGCTCTCTCTACCCTATTCTAGGACCTCTCTAGATTGTACAACGCCTGAAGCATGTTTTATTTGAGGGATTCTAGATTCACTATATTTAATTATAAATTTTTTATGGAATATTATGTTCATATAAAGTTGGTTAGAGTAATGTAAACTAAAACTTGATGGGTATTACTGCCTTTGTTCCATATACTAGGGAATATGGGGCCACCTTGGTGGAGTTACGACTTATTTTTTGATAGGACCAGGGGACATTGTGGAGCTTTTCTGTCAAAATTTTCTTATTCTAGCACACCATATTTTACAAAATGTTAGAGAGGATAATTTTTAACACATCAATCTATCCATTTTCCTGATCATGATAGAAAGAAATATAGTTTGACTAGATGTTGTAATTAGAATACAACTTATTTAGCTTAGTATCATGGAAATTGGATCCATTATCTATGATAATAGTGTGAGGAACTTAGAATTTATGGATGATGTAGGTTCTCATGAACTTGATCATGGATTATGACTTGAATTCCTTGAGTGGAATTTCCTCTTCCCCCTTAGAGAATAAATATATCGTTGTCAGAATGAACCTTCACAGATGAACTGTTGTTGGCGGGTATATCCCTACAACAAAAATTCCCCATAATAAAAAAGACCAAGAATAATTGGTGGTGTGGAGAATCTTCAGTGGTCGATGTAGAAATTTGTCCTAAATCTAACATGCATGACACGTCCTGGAGTACTCGATGCAATCATGGAACACGGTGGTCTAGAAGTATCCCAGTCTTGGAATCTGGTGGGTGGGGGGGCTTCAATCCCACCTGATGGGAACCACAAGACATGACATAAACTTCCTATATAACCTGATGAATCTCATCTAATTGGATGCAGTAGAGGAGAATACCATAAAACCTATGTTTATAGAGAGTTTATTCAAGGTTAGTCCCACTCTGAAGGGTGAACTATCTTGTGCACCTATGGATTCTCTCACACTTAGCACGGTTTGAATGGATAACTCTATAATAAAGATAATCAATGAAAGGATTTTTCCAATTGGGTGTTTCCTATACTATGGGGGAACTAGAGGGTCATAAATTAGAAGCACCGTTGTCTAGATGGTTTACCTATTGCCTACCATCATCATCTGAAATGACGGGGGCGATGACCCTCCAATGTTCTACATGAATGAATATGTCATCATGTTCTGGCTTTATGAGGGAAATGGATAAACTATCAAAGTATTTGACTAAATAAATTTGTGTCCAAGGGACATGAGTCAATTCTGGATGAGAAGGGGACTATCCTTTTAGCTAATCTATATTCTTTAGAAATGGAATGAGTTCTGGATTTCTGATGATAGGGTCAACATTAATCTATTTGATGAATAATTTAGAGTCTCCCTTCACATGAATGTGGGGAAAAAATATTGAAGTCCATATTGAGGCTAGTAAGGAGATCCTTCTACTCTAGCTCATTTTTATCATCCTTCAGAAAACATGAACGAGTATGGCTGAACAGCCTTTACAGGATTGATGAAAACGATCCCTAGGACCACTATGTTGGGATTTTGATTTTTTGATCCTTCAAATGATCAGGTTATGGTAGGTACCATTAAGATTAATCTTCCAACACAATATAGAATGATCCACTGAGAGTATAGAGTCATCTAGGAAGTCAACACCCAGGGGGAATTCATCAAGAACTGGAAGAGCGGCCATAAATTCAGCCAGTGGATGACCCTTGATGGATTTCTATGGAAGACACCATATGTGAAACTTCTGGTGAATCACTTCCCAATCTAATAATCATCCTGATAAAATGGGTAAATTTAGTATATACTTCAGCTATTCCACAAAACACACTAAATGCATCTCATGATGTTGCAGATAATTCCACAACTTATGTACTGCCAAAACGAGCTCAAGGAATCCCTTCTTGATAATGGAATATCTGGTATCTGTGTTATGTAGAATGTGAATGAGACATTATAAATTTTTTTCTCCACCCTCATTATTATTTTGGGTGAGTAGGGAACCAAGTGAACATTTTACGGTAGTCAGGTAGAGGATCAAAGGCTTCCCTAAGATGAGTGGCATCAAAATTAGATCTTGTAGTAGATACTACTTAATTTCCTCAAACATGACCTATCACTCCTGATTCTATAGATGATGGTTCCATTTTCCATAACCCTCAAGAAGGAATTATACTTTCAATTCAAATTTGTGATAAATCAGAGTATGTAGGGTAAGTGGCTTTGGAGGCCTCACAGCCCTTGGAGGTTGATCAAGGGAGTAATTTTGTTGATGGGCTTGATCTTCTCTGGGAAAATTTCAATGAATTTATATCTTACTATTAAGTAGATATAATTCCCAAAGGTAACATTGAATGCCAAATTTATGGTGTTCATCATCAAATTTTGGGAGAAAAGGAAGTTGAACACTTTCTCAAGGTCTCTAATATGGTTTAAACGCTGGAATGATTTGACCACCAAGTCATCTACATAGCATTACACTAATATCATGAGAATTGTTTTGAAGATGTTGTGCATGGATCACTGGTAAATGGATCCTATATTTTTCTGGCCAAAGGGTATCACCTGATAGCACAAGGTCCCTTGAAGTTCCACGAAAGTGGTAGAATCCTCATCCTTGAGGCCATATAGATATGTTATACCAATAGTATTCACCCATGAAGACGATGTACATGAAACTAGATGTAGAATTGATCAACAAATCTATCATTAGAAGGGGAAATCATCATTCAGGAAATGAATTTTGAGGTACCGAAATTCGATAAAGACTCTAAACTTTCTATTCTTCTTCCTAACTGGGATGATGTTAGCTATCCATCTAGGGTATTGAACTTCCCTAGAAAACTTTTATTTTATAAGATTATCATCCTTATCCTCAGCTGTAGAACCATGATAGGGGTGAATCTTTCTGGGAGGCTGCCTAAACCCGCGATTACTCACTGTGAGACGAAGATGGTGGATAGTTTCCTGAGGGTCTTTCCCTAGCATTTCACCAATTCTCCAAGAAATGTCATTGTGGTGATACTTATGAAAATCCACATATTGTTTCTACTCTTACGGATACATGGATTTACTTATCAGTGTTGGTCTTGTGTCTTCCTCTGTACCAAGATCCACCCAAATTAGTATATCAGTGGTGCTAGAGAAATCCTATTCAAATGTATAAATGGTGTCCAATAGATCCACTTCGTCATTTGAGGTAGGGGAGTCAGTAGGAGGAGGTTCTTCCAGGGCTACCAACTTAGAAGGAGTATTGTTTCCTACTTGAGAATACATGGAATCCCCACTAAGGGGTTCCTTCTCTACTGAGACTATAGTGATGGGGATTGTCAAGAAAATTCCATTAGGCCTCTGACCATGGGTTCTATGATTAATATGAAATTAATGGTGTTGATTAAGAATCCAAATATTTGGCCATACTCTTTAGAAAATGGGGGAATTTTGTTGAATACTAGCCATAGGGAAATTCTCCCAGTACTTAATAGCGGTAGGGGATTCTGGTATCACTCGGGCCTATCCTACGTATGAGTATGAGGTAATCTGTGGATGTTCCTTATTTTTAAGCGTGAAGAAACCCTAATCCTTAGAGAAAACAAAGAAGCCTCATAGTTCTAGTGTTGTGGAATCCAGCTGATGAATCAGATGAATGAAATAATCATCCAATTATTCGCATGGATTGGCCACGAGGGTCATCATATCATTGGTGAATTCAAACACGTTGTTTTAAACCTTATTCCCCTATCTCTTGTAGTAGATGACATCCATATAGCGGGCTTCACATGAGTCAAATGGAGACATGAGGGAATGTTGTTAAATACTAGCCATATGGGGATTCCCTCAGTACATAATAAGGGTAGGGGATTCTGGTATCACCCAAGCCTATCCTATGTATGAGTACGAGGTAATATGTGGATGTTCCTTATTTTTAGGGATATAGAAACACTATTCCTTAGAGACAACAAATAAACCTCACAGTTCTAGTGGTGTGGAATCCATCCAATGAATCATAAGAATGAAAGAATCATCCAATTATTTTCATGGGTTGGTCACATTGGTCATCATATCATTTGTGAATTCAAACACGTTGTTTTAAACCTTCTTCCCCTACCTCTCATAGTATATGACATCCATATAGCGGGCTTCACATGAGTCAAAGGGAGACACATCACCCTGGAGTACCCCCACTCAACCATTGAGGGAGTACATGATGCACTGGTGATATGAGGAGGGGATAACCACATGTAAATGAAGTTAGGGCCTACCAATAAGCACATTGTAGGGGAGATCCTGTGAGATTACCACCAATTCAGAAATTGATATCAAGACTCCAAATTAGGTCTTCAATTGAATCCTAGCACATTGTTTTTTTAAGTCCTTTCATAACCGTAGATCATTAGGTCGGATGAAGTTAGATCTTCTTCAGTCTGTCCTAGCCTATGGAGTGTTCTAGTTGGGATTAGGTTGATCCCACAACCTGTGTTCACCAAAAATTGGCAGATCTCTGTGTCATTGAACTAGCATATAATGTGTAGTGGAAATATGTACCCCAACATGGGAGAGAACTTGTCTTCCCCAGATAATGAGATAGAAGCTTGTAAATATTCCTAGTCATCCTCTTATACATAGTAAGATTCTATGGTGGATAATTCTACTTCAAATTATAGGGGGTATTTCAAAGCATATTCAAGCGACTCAAACATTTATTTCGACCAGAAAAGGGCCTTGATGAATGATATATTTGTGGGTATTCTCTCAAGGTGCTTCAACATGTAATATTTTTTTCCAAAAGAATTTTTTTTACCAAAGGGGGTTTCTTCTTTCTAGGGGGCACAACATGTGATGCTTGCTGAACCATTGGGTTTTGGATGGTGCTAGATATATCCTACTATTGATTGTATGGTCCAATATGAACCACTGTCAGTTGAATTCTAGTTGGCTAAGTCTTGTCTCTAGATATATTTGGTCGATCAGGACATGGTCATGATTGATCTTCTCGGTCAACCAACACTGTCAGTAGTGGAGGCGTACCTGATGAAGCAGGTTTGGAGGAAAATGCATGTTGATATTTGAACAAAACCTTCAACCTAGTCTTAGTGGCATGAACAACCGAGTTTGAGGCACTAGAATAAGAATTTTTATGGATCACATGTCCTTTTATTTTCCTATGATGACATCATATGGAGGCACTCAGGTAATTCACAAGGCATTTTTCACTAGCAGGCATCATGAAACGGTCTACCAACTCGATGGAATTAATAGAGGTGTACTCCTACTTATCTTCAGTGGATTCATCCAGCAATGGGTAGACCCTGAGCATGATTCCCAAGTCAGAAGGAATGAAATAACAGAGGTTTAAAGTTTGCTTCAGCATTAGTGGGGGACTCTGATTTCCCTAGTTCTATTGGTACCTATTCTTTCAGGATATCAAAGGTTGTGACATTGATGCAGAAGTGTTTCATTTGAAAATGGTGATGACCTCATTGATTTAAGGTTCAAATATTCCAAGTGGTTTCTAACGGGTTTGTTCGTAGAACCGGAAACATCTAATGATTCAATATCCATTTGGACCTACTTTCCAAAGGTTGGTTCTCATTTGTTGTGAACTGATGAGGCTTAAGAATTTGCATTGGTCAAGAGGATGGGAGGTCAGACTCATCACACCTTTTTCAAGGGAATTATTGTCTACTCCTGGACTCTCTTTATAGATTTATGTTATATTCATGAATCCTTATTAAGTTACCAAGTATGAAAATGAGCTTTCCTTTAGATCTGATAATCAATGATAAGTATGTTGGAGATTTAGATAATCTTTTATATGTATTTGAGGTTCTTCATCGATAGAGAATCATCTGTATTTTTTTAGAGATTCTTAGTCAATGGTATCCTTAGAAACATTATATAGAAATATTGTGGTCATTATGATAACCATACTGGTTTTAAATCCACCCAGCGGGGCACTGGAAATTTATTGTCATTTAGAAGGACATAGATTATTTCAGAGTTGGGATCTTACCCACAGATGGGCTACCTACATATCATTTTTTTAGAAAAGGAATCAGAACCCACATAGTTTGAGTAAATAAGTATGACGTTTATGTATGATTGATAGATCAAAGAAAGATGTCATAATTAATTTTAAGCTCTAAGATCACGTGAGTCATGCTCGGTCTGAGAAACAATAGGTATGGTAAAACCTGACAATTGTGCCATCATAAGAAATTATGTGGGGCTTATGTATGTATGACTGCCCAAATAGATGAAGATTAGGATTTACCTCAGGAAAGAAACCCGAGAACAAGGTACATAAAGGTATATGTGCTTTATGGAGATTTGGATACTTAACTTAGGACTTAATCCTGAGAAGGATGCCGAAATTAGATGGGTCTTATGAGTTGGGTTTTATTCATGAGAAGGAAGTCCAAATCAAAAGAAATTAAGACTGGTTAAGAGAAACTATGACTGGGGCTTATTCTTGAGAAGGAGGCACAAGATAAAGGGACTTGAGAACAGGGGCTTATTCCTGAAAAGGAAGCCCAGGTTAGGGGACTTGGGGCTTACTCCAAAGGAGGATGCCCAGGTTAAGATAACTTAGACAGGGGCTTACTCCTGAAAAGGAGGCCCAGGTTAAGGGAAACAAAGACTGGAGCTTACTCCTGAGAAGGAGGCCTAGTGAATACGGAACTTGGGGCTTACTTATAAGGAGGATGCCCAGATTTGGGAACATATGATTGGGGATTACTCCTAAAGAGGATGCACATATTTGGGAATTTGATACTGGGGCGTACTCCTGAGAAGGAGGCCCATGTTAAAGAACTTCTCATCTATAAAGGATGAGGTTGAATGAATTAAATCTCTCACCTTAGTGATATATAGATATGTAAATCACTATGTTTTGAGACATGTTCCACAGAATTCCTTTCAGATAAGGAATCCAATCAAGGAAACATGCCATAAATGGGTTTGAAGAGTGTCTTGAAGACTAAATCTTGAATAGGAGAGGTGGATTTGAATAAAATAGGTGAATAGGAAGGAGGGGCACCCAAAAAGAAGTAGGTGCGTAAGTCCGGCATGGGCGCACAGGTCCTGGTAGCGCAGGTATACCTGCATGACACATAGGTACCTGTGCGATGGTCAACCCATAGGATAATACTTGGGCGAGGCTCAGCTCAAGCCCTTAGTATTATTCCTAGGTGCTTTCAAAAGAGTGGCGCGCAGGTTCTGATAAAGGGATAAGGCGGTGCGCAGGTGTGTATATTTCCCTTAAAGGTTTAAAGACCTAGGCACACAGATGTTGATGAATTTCAACACTTAGGCCTTGTTTCCCCGGTTTAGATCTTCCATTATAGGTAAGAACTTACCTTATAAGTGTTCGGAAGACATCCAAAAGAAACTAGGGCGCTGGGAGCTTGAATATGAGTTTTGGAATTTTTTGTCCCTAAAATGGGGGGCCCACAATGGGTATTCATAGGCTGCTGAAGACCCAAAGCAAAAATAAAATTGGGCACGCAGGTCACCTCTGCGCCCAATATGTGGCGCGTAGGTATACCTGCGCGACCGTGATGAAACCTGTGCAGCCCATGCTGAAGCAAATCCTTGTTCATGCCTTTGTCAATTTTTGATGTTTCATTAAATTATGGATCACTTGGGACTATGGTATTTCCCTTTTTCAGTCGTTAGACTCTGTAACAGAAAATATTTTCAACAAAAGTCCCCCCTTAGAGTTGGATCCAAAAGAAGGAGGATGTGACTTTGAGGAAAAAGGAGAAAA
This sequence comes from Viscum album, assembly GCA_963277665.1. Lineage (NCBI taxonomy): Eukaryota > Viridiplantae > Streptophyta > Magnoliopsida > Santalales > Viscaceae > Viscum > Viscum album. The sequence goes on from OY728136.1 coordinate 307,655,630, forward strand.
CCAAGGAACTACGGCGCACAAGTGTTGGGCGCATAGATGGCGTCGTGCAGGTGCGAGTCACACAGGGTTCGGTGCGCAGGGGTGCGGCCTGGCCTATATATATGCGGCCATTCCTCGTGCAAAGCAACCGGTTCTCAAGGATTCCCTCTCTCACCACGCAAGTTGCCTTCATCGCGAAAGTTACTTGTTTTCCACTGGTTCTTTGTGTCACGCTTCTGTAGAGGTATTTGGACTTGCATGGTGATACCTGTGCGCCAAAACTTGCATGACACAACTATAATTGCGCACCAAAATTGGACTTGCGCGCCTTAATTCCTTATCCATTTTTTCACTTTTTCTTTACAAATTTTATGAAAAATCAACTCACTTAAGAGTTAATTATTTAACCTTTGTGCAGATTCAATGGCTCCTAGAAGAATCAGAACTGCTGATGAATTGGCTAGCAAGCCAATTGATGATATGATGAACATTGTAGGCCCCGATTACTATGATATCTGCGACAGTAGTCTTCCGGATTTGGCCAAGTTATTGAAGAAGTATCATCGTAATTTTCCATAGAGCATCTACTTGCCTTTATATGGGTATGGTCATTTGAAAAATTTCAACATTCCAGAGGCAAAGAACTATCTACCACATTCTTGGTTTCATAATTACACCAATTTTTCTTCAGCAAATATCTCACGTGGAGGATCATTTGTAAATACTGGAAAAGTAGAGAAGGCCTATATGATGCATCATAGCCCTTGAGAACCAGATCTGAAACCTCACAAGCCTAAGTTGCAACCACATTGTTATCATTCAATCTTTAAAAATTCTCAGATGGATCAATCCAAAGGGTGGAAGAAGAGTTTGGACTTCCATCCTGGAGGAGGTGTGAAGCCAACTTGGATGTGGGCATACTGGCTGTGACAAAACTATGCAGACTTTGTCGAGGAATTGAAAGGAGCTGTTATATATGAAGTTGTCTGGGCTGGGCATACATATATCTACAGGAATGATGAGTTTGTGCCGAAGCTAATCAGCCGCTGGAGCCTAGAAACCAATTATTCCGATATGAATCATGGAGAAGTAAGCATCAGTCTGTGGGATGTCCACAAGATCTCGGGGGCTCCAATTCTGGGTGAAATGTATGATGAATTCAGCCCTCCCATGGCGACATGGAATGATTCAGAGAAGACTCCGGTTTTGGCTCGGGAATTATTGAAAATTTTCCACAAGCTCAAGAGTTCAAAGACCTCCCTAACTCATTAAAGAAAGTACATTCATCCAGAGGAGTGGATGAATCTATTTCTTACCAAGAAGGAGGATAAGGATTCAAAGGAGAAGGGGCCCACCTGTACTCATCCCACCACCTACCTCAGAACAGAGAAGAGGGGTGCTCTTGGAACATTTTGGCCGACCTTGGAAGAAGGAGAATTTGAGAAGTGGGGATATGAAGTAAATCATAGAATCCCAAAAAATACATGTTTGGTGGGATTCTTAGCCTTGTGGCTCAGTGTTTATCTTCTACCAGTCAAGGATTAGAAGGGAGGCATCAGACCAGGGACCATCATTGTGGAAGCCAAGTTGGCTGAGAAGAAAATGGTTGGGTTGGCCACCCCCATTTTGGAAAAGATTCACAAGAGCATACTACATGTTTTTATGGGTAAGTATCCTTTGAGAATTGCGGGACCATTCCAAGTTTTTTGGTGATGGATCACCACTCACTTCAGGACATATAATGTACAGAACGGAGTACAGGTTCTTGGAAGTTCCTTCAGGCCATTAGTGCTGGAATTTTCTAGAATTTCTCCATTACACTTAACCCCTGTGATATAAAGGTGAGACTGAGCATGTACAAGGAATTCAATTTCTTTCCTTATGGAAACCCGCCAACCAGGCGATTTGTTGATGATGGAACCGCTGATCTGGAATTGAGGGCGTACATGATGGCTTGCAGAGATGGTGTACTGGCCACCAGGATTGACGGAGAGATTATATGTGAGGCCTATTCTCCATACATATTTGCACACCCATTCAAGTTTCTGTAGTAGAATGATGTATCTCCTCCTGTTCATGTCAGGTCAGAGCATCATCTGATGGTTGCCCAGATAATATGGTTCCTGACATCTATAGAGAGGACCGAGGCAGTATTTGATCTACTAGTTGATAAAGCGGAGAGTAAATTGACTACATGGTATGCTGAGAACTGGATAACATCATACCCTAGAGGGGTACTGGATCGTCCGGTTTATCAGGTGGGGAAAAAGAAAAGAATTGTAGAGAAAGAAACCCTTCGTAGGAAGGTGACACTCCCCCACCTGAAGATGATTCACTAGATTCCTCACCTAGGGCTGACTCATCGGATTCCCAAGATGGGGATGATGAGGTTCAATATACGGCAAAGCGGACTCGTTCCATATATAATCCTCCTATCAGAATCAAGAGACCAACTCCATCAACTCCATATGAGTTACTTTATTGGGGAAATTTAATCATCATTACTTTATAGAGAAATAAATCTTATTTTCTTATCCTTTATCTGTAGTTTCAGGACCTGGGAAGAAGCTGAAGTCCAAGATTATAGGACCCACCTCGCAGCCTTCTGGAACACATGCTGAATATTTACGACCAGAGGCTATTCAAACATGGCAGAGTTTATATTACGATACTGAAACCGCCTGGCTGGATTTATGAAAAGGGCTACACATCCCTGGAATAGGGAATCTTAGGGATTCTACAGATATCCGTTTTGAGGATAATCCCTATGAAGTGCAAGCTTACATCAGAGAGCTAGAGATGCTCATATATTTCATTGAAGATTCCATTCCTATCACCAATCGAGTGAAGGAAATGATAGGTCGTGGCTCCACTGAGGGGACTGGTGGTTCCAGAGATGAGGAGTGGCACGATTACGTGGATCCCAAAGATGTATGTCTCTTTTCTTATTTTCTTTGCAACTTGATTTTAGTCAATTATTTGTTACTCAAGGAAATTATTTTCTTCATCCTGTAGCTTTCAAAGAAAGAAACTACTGAGGTTCCTTCACCATAGTATAGCCTTGGTGGTATAGTCATCGGGGCTAATGAATCTCCTCGTGAGTAGGGTGAAATATCTCTAGACCAGCAAGCCATAGACTAGGAATTAGAAAGGTCTTTTCACTCTCCAATACCTGTATTTGGAGAGGAGACTATCAACACTCCCAAAAATCCAAAGAAGAAAAAACATCGAAGGAGAAATTCCACAGCTAAACACTTCGTCAGTAGTGGTAAGTCCTTTGGATAGTCACGAGTCTTAACCCATGAAAAGATTGCTCATTCTTCTTGGCATTGCAGGGGCTTCTTCAATTTCACCTTTGATAGAAAGGACAAACCCTTCTATGAGGACCACAGAGGGTGATGATGAATAATCAAAAGTTCAAGGTGACATGGCTACTCCTAGAGAAGAGACAATGTCTGTTCCCAATATCCCTCCTTCTGCTGTTGCAAGGAGAGAAGAGCCTTCTTCTGGTAAGTTAACAATGCTTCATAAAATGTTGAATGAAACATCAACTAACTTCCATTATGTTATAATTTAGGTTCAACCCCTGAACTAGAGCTTTTGGAAGCCATTGTAACTGATGCCGCTATTTTATCTGAAGATGTTGTCCGGGGTCAGAGTCTATAGAATGAGGGTCACCAAGAAGATGTATCGAATGCTCCCACTAGTGAGACGAACCTGGAATCTGAGATAACATTGGATAAAATGATGTAACTTGGTGCATATTTTGATGATTCTTTAGATCATGTTAAATTAACATGTAATTTTAAAGATTTCGGACGTGAGTGTTATCCTTCATCCTATTAAAATAAATTATTATTACATCTCTGACCATGATTGGTTCAAATATGAAGTTCCATATGAGCAAGATGTTGAACTACCAATGCCTGAAGGGGGTACAAAAAACCCTACTATTGTAGAGACATTAGCGCAAGTGGAGATGAACCCGATAGAACTTCCTGAAATTCATCCTGAAAATCCTGTTGAAGCTAGAAAAGATGGGGAGGAGCTTTCCCCTGCTGTTGATCTATTGTTGGGTAAGGGAAAACAATATTTTCAATTGTAATTAATTTTAAAGACAGCCAAACAACTTTTTTTATCCTTTTGAAACTAACCAAAACTTTCAATTGATTATGTAGGGCCATCAATTTCAGTGTCTAGATCTGGAGGTCAAGCCTCAGCCTCCACCCCAACAGGAATAGAAAGTGAAGAAACACGTGTCATGGGGGGAAGGAGAAGAATAGGGAACTTCCCTAAGTTCATTAATCCCAGATTATATCCCCCTTGTGATAGTGATGCTGAGTCAGACCCGGAAGTACAAAAGGTACTTCAATTTTCACGACGCAAGGCATGGTAGAATATATGGAAGATCATATATGAAGTGCCTCTAGAAGAGATGTCATCGATGATTCCCCGAAATTCATCCATGTTTGTCATGTTGGGACTTGGAGGGTTTGGATATCAAGAGATCCATGCTGAGGTAAAACAAGTCATCTTAAGAATGGAGTAGGAGAAAAAGTGCCGTCAATATTTGACCAGGGTGAGGCTATCAGTCAATATCAGCGAATTTGAGACTGTGATATCTCGAGCTGAGGCTGATCATGCTGCCAAGTTGAAGGAGATGAAGAATAAGATCAAGGAGAATGTTTTCTAATAGATGCACCTTCAACTATAGTTAGATGCTGTTACTGAGGAACTTGACCAACTGAACAATTCACTGGAAGGAGTTCAAACAAATGGTATGAAATCCATTGCTGAAGCCAAGAAATCACTCCATCAAGCTGAAAAGAGTGAAGTTGGTTGAGTGCATGAACTTCAAGTGGCTGCTGATGAAGCTTGCGATGCTGTAAATCAAATGAAGATTTATGTTGAAAGACTTTTGTAATTCTTGAAAAAGATAAGAGACTCCAGTCTTTGGGTGTCCTTCTAAATTTTTTGCATCAAATGAAAAACACTTTCATATTCAATCATTTGTGCATGAATTCTTTTTCTACCTGCTTTAAATTTTTACCTAATCTAATGGGCCTAGTAAGCATAGTTTGAATTTTTCTAGGATTATTATAAATAACCCTACAAATGTTGAATCTTTTAATTGCTCAATATTACCTAAATCATTCAAAATGTATGTTTAGTGAGCTAGAAGTTGACTTTTGTTCAGAGTTCCGTTGTCTATTTTGGACAGTTTAAAGTCATGCACGTCGGACATAAAAAGGATAATGTTTATGGTAGAAATAGCTTTGACGAAATGGATTAAAATTGACTCAATTCCTTGACAATTTATCTGAAAACATATTACCACACTCAAGTATGAGGGAGAATATGCAAACTATGACTTAAGTAATTTTGAATCTGAGGAATGATATGAAAAATCACTAAGAGGCATTAGAAGAATTATTTACCAAGAATGAAGTTACCACTATTTAACAAACCAGTTAGGGGGTTGAATTATGCAGGGCCACTTAAGGGAATTGGATGCATAGTCAAATAATTGCATCTTTTGGCTAACAGGTCCATTATGTAGACTTCTTATGCAAGGCTTCCTAAGGGCACGTGCTGCATATTTAGGAAAAAGAACTCTCATAAATTTACTTTTCTACTGCTAAAAAGCCAGTAGATGTTTATGGAGATTCAAATTTTCCAAACCATAGAGTTTGCTATATGGAGAGAGGTACTTGAATATGGAGAAGATATTTCCAAACAAGATTGTTTAAGAACTGGATGAATGTCACTCCTACGAAGTTCTGACCCAAACGTAGGGAAGGGAAATATAACCCATAGGCTGGAATACTTTCAGATCATGAAAAATAACATGGGAAAAATATGTTGAGGATGGATATTTTTTTGCAGATCCCTATATATTGTCATTAAGACAACTAGGGACAAAAGAGGTTTTCTTCCCAATAATGAAGTTACCATTATTTAACAAACCTGTTAGGGGGTTGAATTATGTAGGGCCACCTAAGGGCATTGGCTGTATAGTCAAATAATAGTATCTTTTGGCTGACAAGTCTGTTATGTAGACTGTTTATTCAAGGCCGCCGAAAGGCATGTGCTGCATAGTAAGGCAAAAGAACTCTCAGAAATTAGACATTTTGTGACTAGAAGTCAAGAAAAGGGTTATGGAGATCTGGAAATATTTAAGGTTAAGAGTATGACACATAAAAATGGGCATTGTTCAATGCATGTAAATACACACAGACTAATGATAACCATAATCATGTTGTGGCTGGGTCCTGAATTTAGATGTTGGACTTCACTATGTATCCCATAATAATGGGAATAAATCCATACGTAGTTCTTGAAATACAGTTTAACATCATGTGGGACGAAATTGTGGAAGATCTTAGTTTAGGGTCAAAGAACTCATACCATAATAATGAATACACAATGTGTATTTTATAAACCTGATGTGAATGAAGACCAGGGTTTTCGTACCACATTCATGTTTTCACAGGGGGAATTTTCAGCCAAGGGACTGAAAGTGGAATTTGGGGTTAGGCCCAAAGGCTTGGGGCTGGATTTGAGGGATGATCGAATTTTCCTACATATCCCATAAGTATGAGAATCAAGCTGCACATAGTTCTTGAAATACCCTCTGTACAGATTTGGTTCATACATGTTAAGGGTAAAAGGGGACTTTAGTGCAATGATCGTTTGACCCATGATAAAAGGTTCGGGCATTGACATATATGCACGTAGTCTTGGAATATGACATGATTGGAGATCAATGTAAATAATGATTCCCTCTAAGGTGAGTGTGTTAAAGAATGTTGTAGTTTATTTTAGTACTGGACAAAAGTGATGTACAGTTTAACGTCATATAGCTAGGACAATGATGAACCAATGTAAAAAATATTGGTTCTGGGGGAGGTTTCACAAATCAACATCGTATGAGACGAAGGTGAACCAATGTGAAGAGATTGGTTTTGGGATTGGACCTTAGGAGGTTTCCTATGTACCCAGCCTAGAAGGCAAGGATCAAAGTCCGCGTAGTTCAATTGAAGAATGAATTGGAAATCAAGTTGTTTTTGAGGAAAAAGAACTAAAAAAATGATGCTGGGACTTACACATGGTTAGTGGACCAGAGAGGGTGTTATGGTTGAAGTTTACTCTAAGCTCACGTGATTCATACTCGGTGCGAGAAACAAGAGGGAGAAATAACCTGAACGATGCACAGTTTAATTTCATGTAGGACATATGAAGGGACTATGCAGATTAAATTCTTGCAGTGAGGACTATTGGTGATGCACAGATTAATGTCATGTCGCAGGGAAAAAAATACAATTTAGCATCATGTAGGACGTATTAAGGGACTTTGTTCAGTTTTACATCATGTAGGATGAATGTGCAGTACAGTTTAACGTCATGCAGGACAAATATAAGGACATAGTTTAACGTCATGTTGGACGTGAACACAGTTTTGCGTCATGTTGGAAAATAAGGGTGCTATACGGTTTAGCGTCCTGTAGCTAAGACGATGGGGACAATACAGTTTAACATCATGGTGGAGAAAAGTGGTACTGTTCAGTTTAGTGTCATGTAGTAAGGAAAAAAGAGGACACAGTTTAATGTCATGTTGGACATATTAGGGATTTTTTTCTTTTTTTTCACAGTTTAACATATTGATCGACATAAGGGACTATGCAGTTTAAAGTCTTGCAGCAAGGACAACACAGTTTAAAGTGATGTTGGACAAAAGTATTTTTTTTACACAAAATACTTCTTCAGAAATCTGGCATTGGTTGGAGTCATGATGAGTTCTCCATCCATTGAGATTAAAGAATAAGAAACATTGGAGTAGACCTTATGTATTGAGTAAGGTCCTTCCAATTTTGGCTCAATGATGGGAGGTTTCTTTCCTGGTATCATTGGAGTTCTGAGAATCAATACCAAATCTCCCTGAATGAATGAACGAAGAAGAACTTTTTTGTTGAAAGATCATGCTATTCGAGATAGACTTCCAAGTGGTGCAGGGTGAACAATCTTTTTTCATCTAATCATTCCAATTCATCCAATAGATTTTGAGATTTTTCATCTGTAGATGACTGATCAAAAAATGGCTACTCTGAGCAAATGTAATTTAACTTCAATGGGAAAGACTGCTTCCGTTCCATATACCAATGAATATGGAGTTGACCGCGTTGTAGTGCGAGTGGTGGTTCGATAAGCCCATAAACCATGAAAGAGTTTATCAGACCATGATTTCTTATCTTTATCCACCATCTTTTGCAGTATGTTTGAAAGAGTCTTGTTGAAGGATTCTATCTGGCCATTGGCTGCTGCATGATACCGAGATGAATGATTGGATTTGATGTTGTATTCTTGATACAACTTACTCACCTCGGATAAACAGAAGTTGCTGCCATTATCCGTCAATATGGTATGAGGGACACCAAATCTAGTAATGATGTTAGACTTGATGAAGCTAACAATGCTTTTAGAACTAACTTCTTTGAGAGGTATTTCCTCTTCCCATTTGGAAAAGAAGTCAGTAGTAGTAATAATATACTTAAACTGCATGGCTGTAGCTGAAGGGTAAGGTCCCACCACATCCATTCCCCATGTGGAAAATGGCCACGAGTATTTAGATGTATGAAGAAACTATGGAGGTTGATGAATGAAGTTGGCACAAACTTGGCAAGAGTGACACTTATTCGTGAAATCAACACAATCTTGTATCATTGAAGGCCAAAGTGTCCAAGCCTTATAATTTGATAAGATAGTGTATGTTCAGAACGATGGGCACCACAGACTCCTGCATGAACTTCTTTCATGACAGCCATTGTCTCTTCACAATCAATTCATCTGAAGAGAACTCTATCAAAAACTCTTTTGTAGAGAATTTTCTCTAGGTGATCAGGGCTATCTTAAAGAGTAAAATTGACCACACGTCGCTGAACTTGTTCTTTCCCGACTCTATCAGGTGTAAGTGTTCCATTTTGAAGGTATTACCTGATAGGTGTCATCCATCCTATAGTATGACCATATGGTTCAGAGATGGGACTAATTTCATTGATTTCCTCTGTTCTGGTTTGAACATAAGGTGAAATTGTACGATAGTGGGAAATACCGATGATTGTCTCATCTCGATTTGGATCTTCTAGAGCTGTGGTTATATTAGCCGGTGTATCATCTTGGGCATTTTGTGATCTCGGGACATAAGAAAATGTTGGTTCCATAGGAAATTCTTCTATTAACTCTCTGACGTAATCATACAAAGGGATTAACTCTTCTTTTCTGATGGCATAATCCCCATTGACCTGTTTGATTACGAGGTCTGAATCACCTTTCACCTTTAAGTGATTCACTTGTGCCTGAAGCACCAACTCCAAGCTTGCGATGAGAGCTTGGTATTCTGCTTCATTGTTTTTCCCGCCTCCCAAAAATGAGAAGGAATAGGGTAGCACTGCCTTTTCTGGAGAAATGAGTACAATTCCTAACCCAACTTTGTTGAACTTAGGATCTTCTATTTTTCTCCCTATTGGACTTCTGTAAGCACCATCAAAGTATATTTCCCATGTTTGAAGATTATCTTGAATAGAAAAGACTTCTTCATTAGGAAGTTCAAAATCTAAAGATGTATCTTGTACTAAAGGATGTTCAGCAAGGAAATCAGCTAGATCTTGGCCCTTTATCGCCTTTTGAGACACATACTGAATATCAAATTGCGGCAAAATAATTGCCCACCTTTCCAGACGTCCTATAAGCATTGGACGACTAAGGATGAATTTAAGCGGCTTATTTCAAGATACCAATTGAACCTCATGATGTTGCAGGTAGTTTTTCAACTTCTGAACAATAAATATTAATGCTAGGCAGCACTTCTCAATACTTGAATATCGGGTTTCTGCTTTAATCATAGTCTAACTGAGATAGTAGAGGCTGTTTTCATTCCCAACATCATTATTTTGAGCAAGAAAGGCACCCAATGATCGCTCTAAAGCTGTCACATAGAGGATAAGTGGACTTCCTTCAACAAGTGGCATTAATATCGGTGGAATCAAGAGATATTTCTTGAGAATATTGAATGCTTCTTGACATTCTTCATTCCACTAGTAAGTGACTCCCTTATTCATCAATTTGGGGAAGGGTAAACTTTTCCCTGCCAAATTGGCCATGAAACGCCGAATATAGGCTAAGTGTCCCTGAAGTCCTCTCAATTCTTTCAAATTTCTAGGAGGTGACATACCAAGGATTGACTTAGTCTTCTCAGGATTGACTTCGATACCATGATGGCAGACAACAAAGCTGAGAAAGTTTCCCGAGGTTACCCCAAAGCACATTTTAAGGGTTTCATCTTCAAATTGTGTTGTCGAAGCTTGTAGAATATGGATTCCAAATCAGCCAAGTGATTAGAATTTTGACTGTATTTAACCACCAAATCATCCACATAACATTCAATAAACTTCCCTAAAAGGGGTTTGAAGATACGATGCTTGGAACGCTGATATGTTGCGCCTACATTCTTTAGGCCAAAGAGCATTACCCGATAGAAAAACAAACCCTGAGGGGCTCTGAAGGCTGTAGATTCTTCATCTTTTGGATCCAATCAGATTTTATTATACCGAGAATAACCATCCATGAAGGAAAGTGCTTCATAGACAGTCGTTGCATCAATTAAGAGTTCTATGATCGGAACTGGAAAATCATCCTTAGGACAATGCTGATTAAGATCTCTGAAATCAATGAAAACTCTAATTTGTCCCTTCTTATTCATCATACGGACAATTATATCGAAACATTTGGAATATTGAACTTCTCTAACGAAGTTAGCTTTGATAAGATTATCCACTTCAGCTTCAATTTTGGAAGCATAAGTTGGGTGTGTTCTTCTTGCGGCTTTCTTGAATCCTCGATGTTATTTTGGAAAACCCAAATAATGAGTAGAAACATCAGGATCAATCCCTAGAATCTCTATATAGTTCCAAGAAAATATATCTCAGTTTGGCTTCAAAAATGAAATATAAATTTCCTGCTCTTCAAGAGTCATGGCCGCACTAATTAAAGTGGGGTGTGGATCTTCTTTTGTTCCCAGATTTATTTCTCTGAGTTCATCCACAGTGGTAGAGATACCCTCTTCAAAATTTGGAGGAGCATCCCTGAGATATTCTTCTTCTTGAACATGTGTTATTTCTTCTGTTTCTACTTGCATAATAGATGATGAAGCAGAATTTTCATGATCAGGAGAGATGTTAAAATTTTAACATCTTGAAGAATAGGATTCCATTTCTAACCCTATTGATGATGAAGGGTCTTCCTTGGGTAATAAAGAGGAGATGATGGATTGATAATCGATATCATTGTTCACCTCTAACATTTCTATAACTTCTTCTGACCTAGTTGGTGAAGTATAGACTTGCTGGATTTCATTGGATGAAATGAATACATCTCCATTTGAGCTTTCATCATTTCTTGGTGAGTCACCAACTTCTCCCATGTTGTCTGGCTTGATTGTCGTAATTGACATTATGAAAGTTTCAAAAAGAGTATTTTGATTTAGGTCTATCCTATCAATTTGACTGATTGGCAACACATAATCTGTATTCACATGTGTAAATGGATTTACTGGAATCTTTTCCAAACCAAATGGGGCATTAACCTTGGTAACCTCCCTTGCTGTGGATTTCTCCTTATCCTTCATGTGATAGAATTCCACCTCAATGAATTGAGATTCACATGTCTTTAATGGGGATTTATCACCATACAATGTCCCAATTTGACCATTGAAACAATATTTGAGACATTGATGGTATGATGAAGGGATAACTGCATGTTGATGTAGCCAAGGTCTTCCAAGAAAATATTGAAGGCTGTATCGTGATCAACAAACATGAAATCTGAAATGGATACAATGTCTCCAAACTGATTTGTGAGTGTAATCTCGCCCAGTGGTTCTTGTTCATTTTTATCATACCCTTGCAACATCAAAGTAGAAGGAGATAAATCAGATTCCATGAGTCCCAATCGACGAAGTGTACGAATGGGGATGAGGTTAACTCCTGAACCATTATCAATTAAAGCTCTTCGGATGTCTACACCATTGAACATGCCAGAGAAGTACAAAGGTCTAATATGTCCATGCACACAATCATCTACATCTTCATCTGTAAAAGATATAACTGTATGGCATTTTGCAGGACCATTCTCTGCATGGTAGACTTCAGATGTAACAATTTCGGTTTCAAATTCCTGAGGACTTGAAATATCCTCAATGATTGCCTCCTGAAGATCCTTTAATAGATTCCAGGAATCCAGAATTGATAACTTGGATGATACTTGGAAAAAATGCTTCAAGACATCATATATTTGATCCAAAGGTCCGTGTTTCCCAATAGGAACATGTGGTTTCGCAGGTTCCTTCGAAGTTGATGCTTTGGATATGGATTCTTCCTGTATCAGGGTAAGAGTTGGAAATACTCTTGGATTTGGAAGATTAGACCAATTAGGTCTATTTACTTGCTGAGAGGAAGAAAGTGGAACCTTTAGACGATCCTCCAGAGTAATTGTGCCAGGACTGAATCTGCTATTGGTGGAAGAATTTGCTTGTTATTGTCGAGCCCGCTGAAGGGCTCTGCAATAAGTTTCTACTGCATATACAGTTCTGGCAGGGGTAGAATTGGAATAGTGGATTCTGGGATATCCATTTCTTCTTTTGTATACCAGACCTCTGTAACTCCCTCTAATTCCTCTGTTTGATATAGGGAATTTATGGTCATCAAAATTGAAACTGCGACTGGCATAAGGATCTGTTAAGTGAATCATGTTAACAGAACCAACAATCAACTCTTCATATAATGAAGACTCTACCTGATTATCCATTTTAGGTTTTACCTTTTGGTGGGACAGTGCCCGTGGCTTCGAAGTAGATGGCATAAAATCTTCCAGAGTCAATGAAAACTTGGGATTTCACACAATCTCATCTTCTTCTGATTGTTCCTATTTCTTTGAATTATGCCATTTATTTGATTATTTTCCCTCTAATGAAGGGGAATTTTATGTGGAATTAATACCAGAAGACACAATTGGTTTCTTCAATAGCATTCAAAAAATGGAATGAGTTCGGTTGATCATTTTCCAGACCATCCAATCATCATATTTCTGCGCATTTTTGATTTTGACTTCTTGACACTCACCTTCTTCTTCTGGATTTGTAGCAGTAACACATACTAGCTGAGTTGAAGAACCTTTCAATTTGACTTGTCCCAAGTCCACCATTTTTTTAGGAGTTCCATGAAGACAAAACACTCCGAAATGGGATGCCCCAATATTTGATGAAATGGGAAATAATTGGGATGATCTTCATCTCCTTCCTTGTTCGGCCTCTTGGGCCTTGGCAATTAAAATAAATTATTTTCCAGAGCCAAAATGAAGTAACCGGGAACTTGTTCATTTCATAAAGAATAAATATTTCTCTTCAGATCCTCAAATTGTTTCCGTCTTTGATCTCTTTTATCGTCTGGATGAAACAACCTCTTTTGTTGATGCTCAAGAGGTGGAGCCCTTTGAGAAGATGAAGTTTTTGAAATAGAAGCAGGTACAGGTGCTTGTTTGAGCATAACTATAGAAGTCTCTAATCTTCCCATTCTTCTTCTAGGAGATGATGTAATTACACGAGTTTTATCTGTATTCTTCATAAGAGAATCGTCAATATGTTGAGCGATTGAATTAAGGTCTCGAAACCCTCCTGTTTATTTCACAGGGATCAACGGTGTGCGCAACTCAACACGCAAATTTTCCACACAGATTGGAAAAAAATTTCTTGAGGGAGTGCTAAGATTAGGGAATATGTCAATCCCTTCCAGCGAGAAATGAAATCTGAGACCCTTTCATTATCCCTTTTCTTACAGTTTGTAAGATAAAAAACTTTTGTCTTTGGAAGTGTTGAGCTGAATTGAAGAAGGAATCATTGACGGAGATCCTCCCACCCAGTAATTGACTGGGATTGCAAGCTTGTGTACCAAACAAAAGCAGGCCCTTGTAATGACTGTACAAAACAGTTGAGCTTAACTACTTCTTATTGCTGAGGGGTTCCCATCATAGGATCACAATGAGAAACAAAATGTGTTAAGTGTTTCTCTTGGTCTCTCGAACCATTAATGATTAGTAATGTGGTACTATAAAAATTTGATGGGGGAGGAATTACATCAACCCATTCAGGATAAGCTCTCTTTTCTGGTTGAATTTGATCACGTTTTCCCTCCATAGATTCCAGCTGAGTTGTTAATGACTCAATAGTAGTTATTAAATTTTGAGAAACATCCGGTTGAGCTTGGACCTGAGCAGGTGCAATAACTGGAGCTTGGACAGATGTGGTGTCAGGTACAACAACTGATGACAACACCACTAGTTGTTGTTGCACCCGGACCATAGGATTAGACCTGTGTGGGTGTACTGATAAAGGAGGATATTATTGATCCATCTCAGTAGCCGCAACAAATTCCCTTTGATGACTGACTCCAGCACGCTTAGGAGGAAGACTACCTTGAAGTAGTTCTGCATTCAACCTCCTCAATTCCTTCATTTATTCCTCCTGTTGTGAAAACCTTTGCTCTAATGAGAGCAATTGTCCTTCTCTACAGGAAGGGTATGTAACATGATTCTTTCCTTTCCCATTGTTAGATGCCTTTCGGAGAGGGTGAAGTTGGTTATTTGAAGGAACACCTAGATTATGGGTAAGCATTTGATTTCATGTACGCACACCTTCTTCATTTGTGTCTGTGCATACAACTTATTGAGCAGGAACCTATTCATATGATCCCTCTGAATGAGCCTCATGTTCTAGAGGATCAGAAAAAACAGCATTGATGACATTAATTGATACATTTCTGCGATATTGTCTTCTTCCATGTCCCTGATGAGACATTTCCTTTTGTCGATTTGATCCCTTAGGAACTTCTTGATGAACCGTAATTTGGAGGTAATCTCCTGATAATTCGGCTCTTCGTTCCTCTTGTGGATTCTTCCCTAATCGAGAGAAGACTATATTTCTCTGAGGAAGATATTGATGATTTGAAAAAGTCCCTAGTCTGGTGGACTGGGGCTGTTCCTGTTGTTCCTGCTCAACTCCTCGAATCCTATTTGTTGATTCTGAGGGTTGAGAAAAAAGAGTCCCTAGTTTAGCAAGATGGGGTGGTTCTTGAGCTACTATATCTGAGACTTTCTTGAATTATCTCCTGATCTTGCAGACATTAGTCCAGAAATTGGCTGGATGCATCAACCTGCATTTACTTTTATCACCTGGCTCAAATGAACACTGGATGATTTCTGACACTTCTGTCACTTGATGATGTGCTTGCTCTAAACCAGAAGCCTGTTAAATATTCTCGTTTTCTTGATGCAGGAGTAATTCAACAACTTTTTCTCTGTATACTTGACTTTGAGAAGAACTATTCGAGGCATGTTTTTGATCAAGACTTTGATTACAAACAAAGCCAATTGGATGTGGCTGGCCATGGGAAATAAAATTGAATGAGACCATTTTCAGAGGGTTTTGTTTATTGGAGAGTATAGTGAAATGTATTCCTCCATGAACACCCCATCCCCTGATATGAATACCAGATGGGGAATTGGAAATTAACTGGCGCAATATTCTTAGTACTCCAAGGCACAAATGCTGAAGGGCTCTCTACTGCTTTTCACCCTTTAGATATCGAGAAACTGAGAGAGTGTCCAAATCAATTTGGCATTGTAACCCTTCTATTATCTTGACCTGATTTTCATATTCTTCATAAGATAATATTTTCTTTTTCAACTAACAAATATTTTTCCATATGTTGAGAAGAATATCATGAATTCCATCTTCTGTCAACATCTCTGGAATGTCATACTGAGAGTCAGTCAGAGGCCAAAACATGACTGGAACTTCACCTTTCACCAGTTGTTTTTTCATATTCAGCACTTCCTCTTTATCATTTGATGAAGATTCTTCTACCTGATTAGACCAGAGATGGTACTCCCTTGTTGCTTCATCGGATTCAACAATATTGGTAGAAAATTCACTGATCAAACTAGAAGATGAACGACCCAGGGGTGGTTCGGAGAATGACCTACACCCCAGGATATATTATGATTGATAAATTATTTCACCTGCTAGTGGTAAAGAATCAGACAGGGCTGGCTTCACATTTTCAAGTGCCTCAAGATAAGAGGGTTTTCTTGTCACTACATTGTCCATTAGAGTATTTTCCAGGAAATGTGAATTACTACTGTGGAGAGGAATTTCACAGCTAAATTCATCATCATGGGGAAGAACACCATGGTGGGTTACAACAAAAGATGAAACATTTTGCTCCTTGGTCTTCTGGCCACACAGAGGGTTCTTGTGGATCTCATCTGAAGATGAAACTTCAAGATTGACTGATTTTTCATGAAACAAGCCTTCATGAGGAAGTGGCTGATGAAGACCTTCAGAATTAATGTTCCCACTATTGGTAAATGAGGTAGTAGAATCTTGAATTCCAATAGATAATTGTCTGAGGGCTTCAAGAACTCCAGCATCGAGTGAGGCCTTATTACAAATTGGCTCTTGATTTCTTGACTGTGTTGGGCAGGCCTTCTTCATAGAGGCCTTCTTTCTCACTTTATAAACCAATTTTTGATGAAAGTTGTTATTATGGGCAGGTGTATGTGCCTGCTCAGGAGAAATAGTCAGGTTAGGCTGATTATCTCAACTCAAATCCGGTGTATGTGCCTGACTTGGTTGTCTGTATGACATGGGGGAGTATGCCCGATGACCCTCTTGGACTGGAACAGAGGTGTGTATCTACTCCGGAGTGATCTGTTGATGTGTCAATCCACTGGTAGGGATAGATTTTCATTTCTATCCCTGTGATGTTGCTAAAACTGTTATAATATTCTTGCAGGCATCCAGAATATGAGCATAAATTTGTTTCTGCTCTTTCACCACTGATAGAATATGCTTGGTGACTTCAGCTACTGGAATGGGGATATACGTCCATTCTATTCTTGGAGTAGGTGTGTATTCCTACTTCTTTCCTCAATTTCTTGTCAATGAATTCTGACAGTACTCATGTGTGGGGGCAGAGAGTTGGGTCTGCCTCCTGTTTGTCATTGGGGATTTCCAATTGACTTCTCCGGGTGCTACCAAACGAGACTGTTGGTAGGTTTGATAAATACTAGCAGGTGTATGTGCCTATTGATTGCACTTCACCGAACGTGATTAATGAACTTCCTTCAATACTGACAGACGAGGCTGATTGCAGGATTGATGAGTGTAGGTAGGTGTATGTGCCTGTTTACCAGTTGTCAACACATTGGGTTGGTGGGATTCATCGTATGTAGTCAGACAAGCCTACTAACTAGCTGATGATTTATAAACAGGTGTCTGTTCTTGTCTATAGTACTCCGCCAGAATTTCCTGGCGGGATTCGCGTGTTGCTGCCAGAATAGTCTGCTGGACAGCGGAATTAAAACGGATGGGTGTGTGTGCCCGCTCATTTCTTTCCACAAAGTTAGGTTTGTGGACTTATCCGGAAATGGTAGAGATAAGAACCTGCTCACTGTTGACCGGATTTTGCCTCTAGTGGTTTGTCTTGCCTGCTCGGGTTCGAGGAAACTGAGCCGAACACGTAGAGATGATACCCTCATCATGTTGAGGGCATACTGTCGCACGAGTCTGGCGGCGATTGTTGATGGGAGGCCTTGGGAAGGAATCCTTTCTCCTTGAATTAAGGCTCTGAGGGACCTGCTCATTCACCTCTGCAGAATATGAGAGGGACTGGTGATTTCGTTCTGAGGAAAACAACCCAAAACGGTTGGAGACGGTGGTTGGCACCACCTGCTTTTTAATAGCTGGTCGTCGCTGTCTGGACAACCAGGGTGAATTATTGACTTGGAGGGCTTGTCGAGTAGTCTTCAGAGTAGTAATAGTACCGATTTGACGATATTCCTTAACCATCGCATTTGATACCCAGCGTTGAAGATGTTGAGTAGGTGATGTCGTCTTCATAGCGGACGACGATCCAGCAGGAGTAGCAGAAGAGGCCTTCACAGCAGAGGTATTAACAGGTGTGAACTTAAGAGAAGCCCTTTCTGTAATGCAAAAGATCTTGGAAAAGAGTGCATGTTTGATATAATAGACATAATCAAGATAATTTCGGCCACTTCATGTTTTGGATGGGTACATATGTTATTGATTGTTTTCTTAGCCCTCTCATTGAGATTAAATGGAGGCTCAACAAATAAGTAAAACATCACTTTAACTTGGTTAAGGATTCACGTCGGGTTCACTATTTTTTGTTTCCTCTGGAAATGGGGATGACCTCATTGATTTAAGGTTCAAACATTCCAAACGGTTGCTAACGGGTTTGTTCATAGAACCAGAAACATCCAATGATTCTATATCCATTTGGACCTACTTTTCAAAGGTAGGTGCTCATTTTTTGTCAACTGATGAGGCTTAAGAATTTGCATTGGTCGAGCGGATGGGAGGTCAGACTCATCACACCTTTTTGAGGAGAATTTTTGTCTACTCCAGGACTCTCTTTGTAGATTTAAGTTATGTTCGTGAATCCTTATTAAATTATCAAGTATGAAAATGGTCTATCCTTTAGATCTAACAATCAATGATTAGTATGTAGGAGATTTAGAGAATTTTTTATATGTATTCGAGGTTCTTCATCGACAGGGAATCATCTTTATTTGTTTAGATATTCTCAGTCAATGGTATCCTTCGACACATTATATAGAAATCTCTTGGTCATTATGATAACCATACTGGTTTTAAAGCTGCTCAGCGGGGCACTTGATGTTTATTCTCATTCAGAATGACATAGATTATTTCAGAGTTGGGATCGTACCCACAGATGAGATACCTACATATCCTTTGTTTTTTAAAAGGAATCAGAACCCACGTAGTTCGAGTAAAGAAGTATGAGATTTATGTATGATTGATGGCTCAAAGAAAGATGTTAGAATTACTTTTATGCTCTAAGCTCACGTGAGTCATCCTCAGTGTGAGAAATAAGAGTTATTGGTAAAACCTGACATATGTGCCATCATAATAAATGATGTGAGGCTTGTGTATGTATGACTGCCCAAATAGATGAAGATTAGGATTTACCTCAGGGAAGAAACCTGGGAACAAAGTCTATAAAGGTATGTGTGCTTTATGGAGATTTGGATACTTAACTTAGGACTTAGTCCTGAGAAGGATTCCCAAATTAGAGGGGTCTTATGATTTGTGTTTTATTCCTGAGAAGGAAGTCCAAATCAAAAGAAATTAATATTGGTAAAGAGAAATTATGACTGGGGCTTATTCCTGAGAAGGAGGCCCAGGTTAAAGGGACTTGAGAACTGGGGATTATTCCTGAAAAGGAATCCCATGTTAGGGGACTTGAGGATTACTCCTAAGGAGGATGCCCAGGTTAAGAGAACTTGGATGGGGGCTTACTCTTGAAAAGGAGGCCCAGGTTAAGGGGAATTAAGACTGGGGATTACTCCTGAGAAGGAGGCCCAGTGAATAAGGAACTTGGGGTTACTCCTAAGGAGGATGCCCAAATTTGAGAACTTATTATTGGGCCTTACTCCTAAGGAGGATTCCCATATTTGGGAATTTGATACTGGGGCTTACTCCTAAGAAGGAGGCCCAGGTTAATTAACTTCTCATCTTTAAAGGATGAGGTTCAATGAATGAAATCTCTCACCTTAGTGATATATAGATATTTAAATCACTATGTTTTGAGAGATGTTCCACAGAATTCCTTTCAGATAAGGAAGGAAATCAAGGAAACATGCCATAAATGGCTTTGAAGAGTGTCTTGAAGACAAAATCTTGAATAGGAGAGGTGGATTTGAATAAAAGAGGTGAATAGGTAGGAGGGGCACCCAAAAAGAAGTAGGCACATAGGTCCTGCATTGGCGCGTAGGTCCAGGTCACGCAGGAATACCTACGCGACACATAGGTACCTGCGCGACGGTCAACCCATAAGACAATACTTGGGCGAGGCTTGGCACAAGACCTTAGTATTATCCCTAGGGGCTTCCAAAAGAGTGGCATGCAAGTTCTGATAAAGGGATACAGCGACGTGCATGTGTGTCTATTTCTCTTAAGGCTTTAAACACCTAGGCGTGCAGGTGTTGATGAATTTCAACACTTAGGCCTTGTTTCCCCTATTTAGATATTACATTTTAGGTAATAAATTACATTAGAAGTATTCTGAAGACTTACAGAAGAGACTAGGGTGCCGGGAGATCGAATATGAGTTTTGTAATTTTTCCGTCCCTGAAATGGGGGGCCCACAAGGGATATTTATAGGTTGCTGAATACCCCGAGAGAAAGTCAAATAGGGAATGCAAGTCACCTGCGTGCCCAATATGTGGCACGTAGGTATACCTGTGTGACCATGATGAAACCTGCGCGGCCCATGCTGAAGCAAATACTTGTTCATGTCTTTGTCAATTTTTGATGTTTCTTCAAAGGATGGATCACTTTAGACTAAGGTATTTCCCTTTTTCAGTTGTTAGACTCTGTGATAGAAAGGAGCATCAATAAGAAGTTGTGCCCGGGGGAGGCACAATGACTTTAGAAGATTCTGGCCTACCTAACTAAGAATGTATGAAACCATGGTTGTGGGAGACTACCCTAAGAGCTAATCACTCTTTATATTTCTTTGTTTCATGGCTAGAACCCTGCTTCCAATCACCCGAGCCTTTGATGTCACTACTGGGGTCGATAGAGATAAGTATCACCTATGTTAGAACATCACCCAATTTGACTAGGCCGTGATCTACTTGAACCTAGAACTAATATTTGAACACATAGAATTATTTGATGGTATATTTAAGTACCATGTGGTATGGGCAATGGTTGGGGAAGTCGGTGAATTCGACCTCCTTGGGCCTCATGCGTTCTGAAAACTTCAGAGTTCCCTTCTCTAGGGTACCAATGAAATATCTCAGGACCTATGATTCCTTGAAGGAAGAGATCTAGTTTCTCTTATCTAGGAAGGGTACTATAGGATCCTAGACCTAATGAGGGGTGGGAGCCTAACGTGGGGATAAATCCACATTCTCTCATCTATACGGTTGTGCTTAGAGAGGTAGTGCATAAAGGTTCTATGTTGGGAGAGGTTGTGCTTGATAGGGCTGTTTCACTCAGGGATGATCCTATGGAAAAGAGATCAACAACTCTATAGGGTCTAGGTCCTCAACATGCATGGAGATAGAAGTCTCTTATTTGACTAACCTTATCTCTATAGCTAGAAGAGGAAAAAAATCATGACTATCTAGCCTACTACAAGGCTTCTTCCAGACACATGGGCTTATCTAAAAATTCCTAAAATCCACCTGGAAGGTTCTAAGTGATGATGATAGGAACTAGAATAGTCTTTAAATTCTCTATACACAACATGAACATCTGTTCTTGAGTCAGTGGCATGTCAAGTGAGTACATGAGGCCTTTCCACCAGGAAATTTTTTTTGACTCTCTCATCGGGACAATGCTTTAACTTGAATATGTCAGTAATAGTTTTCTTGTGTGTAGTGGAGCTGAAATAGAAGAGGAACTTCCAGCAGAGGTCATCCTAACCATCAAAAGACCCTATGGGTATCTTGTTGAACAAGATGAATTCAGGACCTTCTAGAATCTGAATAAAACACCAAAGCTTGGTAGCCTCCTACTATTTTGGGGTTTCTAGAAATTGTCCACACCTTTACATGAAGTAGTTCACATTATTTAGTGGGTCGCCCATCATTTTGAATGGGTAAAATCAAGGATTGTCAAACTCTGGAGGTTTTGGGATGTTTTCTTCTCAAACTGGGTATGACATCCCATCATGAAGGAGCACCAACTTCTTTGTTTCTAGGGCCATAAAGTGAGTAGTGAGAATAACTATCAAGTCATATTGATGAGATTTCATATCTTTTAGGGGGTACCTAACCACCAATGTGTTGATAAGATCATCAGCTCAGTGAGTAGGCTCATTAACTTGTAGTGCAACACAGTCCAGATCCTCAGGAGGGTAATTATACCGCTCAGGTGCTTTTGGAAACTCATACCTTGGATTCATTCCATAAATTTCTTCCTCTGCTCTACCTAGATGTGTGGGGTTACCAAGCGCAACTGGGGAAATCAGTACATGAAGGAATTTTTTTTGTTACCCCATTTGAGGAGAGATGGTATCACTTGGGGAAGTGTCATAATACTGGCACCGACTAGCAATGATATATGTTACATGACTTTTATGTTCTTTGAGATTCCAAATAAAATATTCTACGATGGGATCTACCTATACTTTTTGAATGACCTTGGATAGATAAAAGGGATAGGAACTCTACTTTCCCTTATTTAGGTGTTTATAGGGTGGAAATGAATCCTCATTGGAGAGATCCTTGAGGCCACATTCATGTCTCTGCTAGCAGGTGAGGACACCTATCCAAGTGTCTACCTGGTATTGTCATGCCTCTTGTGGAAGATAGTCTCTATCAAGACATGAATTGACATCACTACACCTCTGATACAATGGAATGTTGGGGATGACCATATTTACATTAACCGTACCTATAGGGGAACCTTCATTGCTGATGGGTAGGTCATGTTGTCATAAGATAGGGCTAAAGTGGTGAGTTGTGTATTTTCTCCAACCCCTGATCTACATAGGCGGAGATTCCTATTCCTTAACTCAGAGGAGCACTGTGAGGATTTTGATACATATCTATTCGAGGGTTTTGCGATATTTGTATGACTAAGGGAACTGATCCAATAGGAGTGATACCATTTATACCCATCTTAACTATTGTTCAATGGCCTCGAGGTACTCCTGGATTCCCAGATATGGAAACTAATGATTGCGGAGGTGGTAAAACATCACCCAGATGATATGGAAAAACACATGGACTATCCCTCGGTAAGGGACTATGTGATGTCGATGTTTGGAGTTTATGGTGTCCAAAACACCACAGATAACTAGTCAGTGGTTAGGACTTCCAAAAGAACTCTTTCTCAAAGCAAGGGTCCTACTCTTGGTCAGCCCAATCTCCGATCAGTTCTGGCCGAGAGATGGGTGGTGGAATTAATGTAGATTAGTTCTACAATTGGTTTAATTGTATAGAAGTCATTTCATGAGTCAAATGTTTTCTACAAGATAGGACATCTCTCGGGGGTGGTACAAAAGACATCATAACATCCCTGTTAGATGGGGTGTTCTACACAATATCATGTGCTAGGGAAGAAAAAATCATTTTTTGATTAGTCATATGATTTCTATATGATGGATTCAATCCTTAACCAAACATCTCTCATACATCTTATGTTGAGTTAAAGAGGAGATAAAATGGTGGTGTAGGCGATGTCTTCACTTTGAGCCCCCAAATGGGGGGTTAGAAACTCCTCTACCTACAAATAATTGTTGAGGTATTTGGGGATATTTTGGATCTCAACTTCTGGGATGGATAATCTCACCTATCAGGCTAGTACCCCAGACTCTAATTAATAGAGGTATTTATAACTTATTAATTTCTTTAATGTAGAATATAACTAGATTTAAGGTATTTTTGAATCTAAATCCACCCTCTTAAATGTAGTAATTTTTGTTTTATGTTTAAATTATAATTCTATTAGTATTTATTAGATTTTATTGAATTCAATGTTGTTATATTTGGTGATAATTATTTTAATATTCTTAAAAAATAATATTTTTATGATTTAAAAACATAAAATTGAAAAAAATCATATTAGGACTCAAATATTTATATAAATATAATGTTATATGTTTGAATTTTTAATTGGATAAATCCATGTTATGTTATAAAACGCCCGAGTAATGTTTTTTTCGATGCTTTCTCTAGGGCCACACACAGTGCAAATTTTCATTGTCCTGCATTCCCACTTTCCAAATTTGGGTGTCTTTTATCACTTTAATTAGTGATTTCTACTCCCTGGTTGAAACATGATGATGGGATGTCGGTTCCTCTTTTCATGGATTCCTCCTTGGAGCTCATTTCCTATTCTAGGACTCTATCAAATATTAAGTAATGTTCAACGAAGTCATTATAAAATCCATCTCTTTATGGATTTTGATAATTAGATGACTTCTATCTTAACAAGGTAGAAACCTTATGTTTGGGGAATAATCACATTACACGTCTATGGGAATATCTAGACATTTTTCACATTGGTCACTTATAAATCTTCCACTAGGGAGGGAATCTCATATGAGGAATATTAGGTATGAAACCTAAGGTATCCTGTGTCGATCACAAGGTAATTTATTCTAGGGGTGTATTTATTTCAAGAATTTTTACCTCAAGCATCACATGTGTATTGCCTAAGGTAGGCATTCTGGATCAAGTCACAAGTTCTACATCATCTGGAGATGGATTAGAACATTTGGATGAAATGGATTAGGTGACGATTTTTACCATCTTGTAGAGACGGATTAGATTCTCTATAGCGGTGGATCCAAGTGGTGTATACTTTGGAGGTAAAACCTCGGTTTACAAGTTTGGGTCGAACACCCTATGAGAAAGATTTGAAAAGTGCATCCTTAGGAGGGAACACTTGAATTGTTTAAAAAAATTTATTCAATGCCATATGAGGTGGATCTAAAGGCGCATCCCTAAGAAAAAATATGTCACATACTGGTTTACCAAAGTTGATCGAACACCCTATGAGATGGATCATGAATGTGCATCCCAAAGAGGGAACACCTGAATATTTTTTCAATTTGGATCGAATTTTGTTTGAGGTGGATTCGGAAGGTGTTTTCTAAGGAGGTAACACCTTAATAGTTTAAAAAAATTGATCAAACATCATGTGAGGTGAATATAGAAGGTGTGTCCCTAGGAGGGAACACCTAAATAGTTTACCAATTTTGATTTTACTCTATTTGAGGTGGAACTAGAAGGTGTGTCCCTAGGAGGGAACACCCGAATATTTTAACAATTTAAATCGAACTCTTTATGAGGAAAATATGGAAGGTGTATCCCAAGGAGGGAACACCTAAATAGTTTACCAATTTGGATCAAATTTTATGTGAGGAAGATCTGGAATTTGCATCCCTAAGAGGGAATAGATGAATAGTTTACCAATTTGGATCGAACATCATGTGAAGTGGTTCCGAAAGGTTCATCCCCAGGAGGGATCACGTGAATAGTGTACCAATTTCTATCAAATTTCATGTGAGTCAAATCCAAAAGTGTGTCCCTATAAGGGAACATATGAGTAGTTTATAAATTTGGATCGAATCTCATGTGAGGTGGATCTGGAAGGCTCATCCCTAGAAGGGAACACTTGAATGGTTTAATAATTTGGATCGAATGCCGTGTGAGGAAAATCCTAAAGTACATCCCTAGGAGGTAACACCTGAGCAGTTTACCATTTTCGGGATTCAAATGCAAGGAGGCTTCCCACATACCATGTTTAAAAGACAGGGATAAAAAACCCACATAGTTCTATGCCATAGTTTAAGGTCATGTGATTGGACCAATCCGTATAGTTTAACATCATACTGTAGGGATGCTCATGTTGCAAAAGAAGCATCAATGAGGTATTATGTGGTGATTGTATATCGAATGATCCCTTTGAAATAGGATCAAAAATTAGGGATTAATATGGGGATTACACATGGTAGCTTCCCAAAGGTGGAGGATCATCCCATGTTGGGGCATGATAGTTTGGGGATTATTCAAGAAATCTTACAAAATGTGAAGCTCTATGGCCTGGGAGTAAAGATATGTGGCTTTTGAGTGAAGTTATGTGGCCCATGGTTGGATAGGGTGGCATCCCATGATGATATTCTATGGGGAATTCTGTGTTTTTTACACAATGTAAGAGGTGTGGGGTCATCCCATGAAAAACATTCATGGGGAATCCTGTGTACATCACATAGGGTAAGGCTACAGTTTTATTTCACGTGTTCAGGACGTTGTCATGTAGTTTATAGTCATACAACATGTACATGGACATAGGTAGTTTTACGTCATTCAACTCGGACCTGGGGGACTCACTCCTCACCCCTTGGGCTTATGTGACCACCTCTCATCTTCCTTTTGGCGGGGCTTGGTGTTGGAACTACCTTGGAGGACTGGTCAACCATGAGGTCTGTGTTATAGCCTCTATTATTAAAAGAAAACGAGGTTAGAGTAATTATCCTTAGAAGTAATAGCAAAATGGGAGTCCCAATACACACTTGTTGTGAAGTTGAAAAACACAAGAGGTGGTGACACATGTCACATGGGGACTGAAGGTGTAGCTGAACCAGTCCTGGATTGGTATGGGGGACCTAGGAACTTGACCTTCACGAAGGGGTGTTAGTATAAGGAAGGCCCCATGGATAATCCTAGGAGAGAGGGTTCAAAAAGTGTGGGACGTTACATATAGGTTATTCATGAATCTCAGGATCCTCATGGAGGCCGGGGGATTTGGGAAGGGTTATGATTTACAAAATAGGGTGACCCAACCTAGGAGTGAGGTATTGATTCAGAGGGGGAGTGCTTCGTGAAGGTCGAGTGCTTCGTGAAGCCTCAGGTTCCTCTAAGGGACTTCTTATTAAATGAAGTGAATGGGCCTTAACGAAAGAAATATCCACTTTATGTGTAGGTTTTCATGGACACAAAGGAGGAGCTTTTTCCAAGATTTTATACCATGGGATGTCCATTTTCTCTTTCATTTGTGAAGAATAAGAGGTTCACAAATAGAGAGAAAGTTTAGAAATTGAAATGTTTCTCCTTCCTGTAAGAGATGTTTTTATTTCAATTGAAATGTTTATCTTCCAACCCAATACACACTTGTTTTTGGTAAAATTGGTTGTTCTTCTCTCTGAGCACATTTATTATTCTCTTGATTTTAGATCAGTATCATTTTGTATCATCTGATTTCGTACTTTGATGTAAGATGAAAACCATGAAATTTATATCATGGAGAGTTAGCTTTTGTTGGATGCTTCATTGATGGAATGATATTATTTGAATGGGTGAGTTCAGTTTTTTCCCTTTAGAATGTAAGATATATCTTAGGCCCAATTCACCTAGATGGTTGTACCTTTAATAAAATTATGACCATGGTAGAAGAAGGCATGTATATCGAATAATCTTAAAAAATAATAATCCACGAAATGGTGGTGACACAAAGTGTGCATCCTATTTTATGAAATATTATGACTGAATGAGATTATATTACATAGTGTTCGTTTGTAAGAGTGGTTTTTATTTCTATTACTAAACCTATATCCTTAGGGTTCATGACGTGTTTCAAGATACCACTATTAGTCTGTGAGTCGCACTCACTAATATCAAGATAATGTCTTAAAGGGTCACACACAAAGAGTATTCAAGCTCTTGTCCAATTCTAGTGAAATGGAAATTAGGACATGGGGGCCCCATGTTGGGGGTTGGGATATGTACAAGTTTTAATTATGATAAGAAATAATTAAATGCACTATTATTAGAGTTTATAATAATAGGAACTGAATTTCTTTGCTCAATGTATTCCCAAGAGTTACGTGAATACAATGAATAATATTTTATGAAATAAAGTGTTATTAAATGTTTTTTAAATTTTTTTGTGAGATTCCGGTTTAGATAATGTCTCTTATTTTATCACATAACACAGTTTACATATTACAAGTAAGTGAAAAAAATATTTATGATGTATTTAAACTATTTAATACGTCATACACAGAAAATATTTATTGATTTAAAGGATCTTATTTTTAGAAGGGACCAAGTTAAAATTTTATAAATACAACCCACCTTTTTAAGGATTTCAAAGCCATGGTTTTTAATAATTATTCCTTGCTTGATTTTATTAAGAACCTATCTCCTTTCTCAATTTTCTAGAGAGAGAAAGGTGTGGCCAGAGCACTGCGATAAAAGCTTCATTCATTGATTAAATCTATGGTGCTTCTGTCATCGTCAAAACATCAAACATGTTGTGAATTTACTGCTTTAGCACCTAGAAATTGATGATAAACATGTATGAAATAATATGGATTGTGTTGGGATAATTTAGAGGGATCTAACATCGATTCCTTTATGTAGTGATTGCCGACAATGAGTAGAACATGTCTGTATTCAAAAATAAAAAAGGAAATGATTCATTTTAATTTTGTTCTTAATTACTTATAAACAAGATCTTAATATTGAAATCGAGTATTAAGACTATCGAAGATAATGTTATAACATATTCCTAGAGATAAATTTTTAACAAATACCCTTGTTTTTAGCTTCTATTGTGCGCCCAATATAAGAAAGCTGTATCAAAGAAACAATGTGCTGAGTTTAGACAAGTTTAAATTAAATTTTCATAAATTCAAGTATAAGAAATAAATATGGTCCCAACTCCAATGAAAATACTACAATTTGAGGTTGGATAGCCTAGTTGCAGTCATTTGAAGAAAAAAAAAACGGTTCAAAACCAAATATTTGGCCTTAAGATTTAAATAATTGATATATATATATACATAATTTTTATGGGGAAAATGTGGTTGTTTGATTTGTGGTGTTCGGGCTAGGTACTGATGGTTGGAACACTAATAGAGAGGGGTTCAGTCTGCATCAACACAGACTATTAACAAAATAACACATCAAAGGCTATGCATATCATTTATAATATATATAAATAACCACATAGATTGTCACTGCCTGCATAGAAGTAGTGATATTGAGGGAACATAAGGGAGACAACAATATCATATTGTGGGTGTTGTATCATTATAAAGAAATTACTATTTTTTCACAATAGGTGACGTGCACGTTGCACACTAAAATTACCTCTCAATCCCATGCTGAATCCACTGCTCACCTGGCTCGGCTGCAAGCTAGGTCAACCCCACATGAGTCTAGTTATTTTGGACCCTAAATCATATTCCTTCCCAATCTAGATCCATTGGTGAACTAGAACCCACTCCTATGGCATTTTCAAATCTTGCGAGCCACAAAAATCGCTGAAATTTTCAAAAAATTATGGAAAAATATTTTGAATGTTTTTAGAAAATTTAGGGCTATGTGAAAAATAATATATTAATTTAAAATTAATTTATTGTTTTAATTCATAAATAATTCCTTCAAAGTAGAATAAAATTAATATTTAATTTTATTTAGAAAATTTATTACATGTCGATGGATCATGTGAAAGATCAGACAATATATCTTTTTTATTTTTAATTAATTAATTAATTATTTCATTACGTGACATTTTTGTAATAATTAATAAATAAATGATTGTCAGTGCATAGTCCATCAATATCTATATATGTATATTGGTATTTGTGTCCATGAGTATTTTTATTAATTTGTATTTCACATTCCAAATACACCCTCAATTGTGTGTAAGTATTTATGTATAATGATGTGGATGAATGAAGACGTGGATCACACTAAGTCTCAGTGAAGCACCATAAGATAAGTAGATGCATTGGATGGAGATGATCACTGAGCATCAAGTTGGACATGACTCGTGGAGTTACCCCTAGGGTCTCAGTTAATCCATTTTCTACTCAATGGATCGACCAGTAAAAAATTATCCTGAGCATTCACATTGACTATTTATTTATCCATGGTTTGTTAGTATTGTGCATTTGTATTTTTATGCGATCACATGACAAAAAAATGATCATGCATAGATAAAATTAATTAATCCATGATGAATCTTTCAACGATTCATGGATAAGATGTGATTTCAATCCCATAGAATAATTTTTTAAAATAGAAAACGATTTTATTCATTGAAAATAATTAAAATCCCTCAAAGAAATATTAATCAAAATTCCTTCCATCACTTGAGGTTGAACAAAACCATATATTTGAGGATCGCCATCCCCAATTGAGAGTGTATCTTACGATCGTGGACATATTTATGAATGTGGTGGGTATACTTAAATAATTCTAACAATAAAGAAGTATCCATATATATTTTGTTGCAACATTAGAGACCAGGTGTTGAGTAAATCAAGCTTATGATATCTAGAAGCTTGGATTCACTCAACTGTTCATAGAGCCATGAGTTAATGTAGTTGGCCAGCCCAAATCATAATTTTAAGCTATAAGTATTATTGTTACCATATCTTGGACTATGAGGAGAGATTTTAATTATCCTTTATATAATAATACTCAAAAGACTAAGTATTTTGAATCTAGTAGTAGAGATCTACTAGGAATTTATAAAATATTGAGTGAAATTTAATTTTTAATTAATCATTAATGTATGTTGATAATCAAGATAATGTACTAATATTTTATATTTACTTGGTGTAAATCAAATGGAAACCATCACCAATCTGATTTCACTATGATCAATATTGGCTAAAGATAATATCTAGACTAGGAATAACTTATAGGAGTGGTAAAGGATGTTGCACATAGTATTATGACAATAGAGGACGTTATATGAGTTAGAATCCCAATAACTTTTTACTTGATGGGAGTGAAACAAAAAAGGTACGAGTTATCCAGTGTACAACATATGTTTAAAATAACAAAATAGAGTCATGCATGACTCTATATACTATTATAATCAATATATTTTTTACAATTTATTTCATGATTTATTACATAAATATACACCTAATAAAATCATGGAAGATTGATATTCCTAGTGTCTTTTTGAAACTAGATACATAGAATAATAACAAGAAACAAGGATACAATTACATTAGTTAAAAACTCCTTAACATGCCCTTAAATTCCATTGAAGTTTAAATACTACATATGATAACTTGAGGATATATACAAGAAAGGGGTGTACTATAAATCATAGTAAATGAATAGTCAAATTATAGAATAATGAAATGTGTTACATGTAAGTCACGAGTCTTAACATGGTGACATAGAGATGTGATAATTAATATTAAATCATTTAATAAGATGAAAACATCAAGGCATTACAAGAATGTGACAACATAAAACATGATATCATAAGCATAAGTCAAGGATAACTGATGAGACATCATAACATAGTCTTCTTAGGATAACCGATCATGAACTGTACATGTTATATTAGGTGATAAAAACATTACCTAATGCATTAGAGGGAAATATAATTCTTCCCCCACCCATCATATTCATATCGTGTACATGCATTTGTATACCACATAGATCATAAATCATACAAAACTTTTTCATCATTTTTAATCCCATAATTAATCAGTGTGGGTTTTATACATTAATGTACCCAATAAATTATGGAGATTTAAAAATAGGTGAATAAACATGAGTGGAAGTGGGGATGAGTATTCACAAAATAAAAAAATTTCATGGAAATTCATTGAAAAATTTCGGCAGGATAATGAGTGTACACAAAGGTCTGTGGAAGGGATAATTGAGATTAAAAGGTGGAATATCAAAAATTTGGAATCATATGGACAACATAGGTATATCTATAAATAAATAAAAAATAATAAATTGAGATTCAAAATGATTAACACAAAATAAGTACTGTAATGAGGAGGGAAAGGAAGAAAATCCCTTGAGAGATTATTTTTAAAAGAGTCTGAGGAGCCTCTTAAGAGGTTTTGAAAACCATGTGAGGGATTTAGAGATGGGTAGGGATATAAAATTCATGATTAAAGGATTTTGAGGGAAGATTAAAGGGAATTTGGGTGGGTAATTATAGGGAAAGGTAAGGGAGTTCATTATTAATTTTTAAACATAGATTTTGGAATCTATGTAATAAAATAATCAAAATCGAAAACCTTCCCCTGATTTTTCCCATGGTTTCTACCAAAGGGGAGTAATTTCAAATATTTTATTAGGTTATGAACCAAAATCATTAAAATAATACCATTCATTTTGTTCAAGTGATTGATGTTTATAAAATATTATTTTTACAACCTTAAAATATAATATAGGTTTTGGAGGATTCAATGTAGGTTTATTAAATAAAACAAATTACTTTTAAAAAATTAAATAAAAGGAAAAACCTATTTTTGGTAAAGGATTACATTCATAATATTTCTTATATCACTTTTATACCATTATGTTATCATAATAGTTAATTTATATCTACAACATATTTTATTTTTACCTGAAACATCATATTTCTCAGAAAATTATAAAAAAATTTACTTTTTACTAGTTTTAAAATGCTTATTTAAAAAATGATATTTACTCTAACAAAATTATTTTCTTAATTGAATTATTATCACTTTTAAATAAAAAACTTATTTACTGAAAAATAATAGTTTCTATAAAACAAAAAACATTCTGACCCTTATAAAAATTAAATGGTACCTCATTAAATTATATTTTAATAAATATTATTTAATAATACTATTTGATGAAAAACCATTATGTCAAAATTCTTGGATTTATCAAAAGTAGTGTTTTAATTGAATCTACGTATTACCCAAAAATAAAATTTTGGTTTCATTGTATGAAAATATAATTTCAATCAAAATCATTATATAATCATGTATATATATAAAGTAATAAAAAAATGGAGCAATATAATATTTATTTTATAAAAAATAAAATATGAAAATTTATACTACTAGGGTCTAGATACATATCCCCTTATTAGACCTATATATGCCCTATGGGTAAGCTGTGATATGGTAGTAATTTCTTGGCATGGTTTAGTGAACATGGTTTGGGTGGTGATTTCTATAAGCTTGAACTTCTCATGTAAAAGGTTTTCCTCATGTTTCTTTTATTGAATCATAGCTTGAGATTGGTCAAGGAAAAATCCAAGTGATTCCACCTCCCTCAACAGATTCATAAAATGGGATTCATAGGGTAAATACTACTAGTCGAGGTGATCAATTTTTCCTTTTATGTGAATCAGATTTTATTACAACCCCTAATATACACTAATCTTAACAGTCACTATAAAAAAGAATATAAATGATAGTTATGATGCATAACGTTCATGCAATCACAATAGTTAAATTATGACTATATTTTATAATGGTCCAAAATAACAAATGAAATATAGTGCATGTGTTTTATATAACTAAATTACATAAAAATTTATTTATTCATTTTAAATTGAATTTTACTTATAAAAATCTAGGATGTTACACTCTTAACCCATTCTAAAACTTTTTTATTTAAAATTTCATTTCATACATAACCCTGGAAGAGGGTACTTATTTTCCATTGCCTATCCTGTTTCCCATGTTTCCTCCTAATTGTTTTAGATCTTCCATAGTAAAGATACACATAATACAGACCCAAAAGATCTAGAGGCCAAGTTTATTTGGGAAATTAGATATATATCATAATAACAAGAAATTGGGATACAATAAAATAATTTAAAAACACCCTAACATGCCCTTAAATTTCATTGGTCTTCTAAAACTGTGTGGGATAACTTGAGGATATACAAAAGAAAGGGGTGAGATATAAATCCTCATATGAAAATAATAAAAGAATAACATAAATTAAAGTAGTACATGTGAGTTTAGAGGCATTACATAGTAATATAGAATGGTGAGAATAAACATTGAACCTTCTCAAAAGATGAAAAAATCACAGAATCACCCAAATGTGGAAAAATATAAGAAAAAGACATTATAAGAATAAGTCAATGAAACACCCCTAGATTTTGTGATTTTTTTCTAATTAATTTATTATTTTTGATATTTTTCATTTCACAAAACACTAAAAATAATTATTATATATCTATTAAAGAACTAATCTTGTTCTGCGTTATATGTAATGGAAAGTTAATCTTTCACTACACATAACATAAATATTAGCTTGATATACAAATAACAGTGATGATAACTTACTTTACATGCAACAATGACTCTCCTTGAAGTCTTGTGTAACACGCAAGACTGAGTGTTACCAAACAATAATCTATTATTAAAAATATATAATAATATATAAACATGCCATTAAATTAGATTTTATTAGTAGTATTAAATAACTTATGTAAATATATGGTTTTCAGAAAATATAAAATTAATTAAATAGCTACAAATTATTTAGAAATGAATATAAGATCTAATTTGAATATAAAGGGAGTATTTTTATAGAAAACTATTTTTATGCTCACAATGTTGTTGTAATCCTAATAAGTTAAATTAATTATAAGTAGTAAGTAATTATAATGTAATATATATGTTATATATCCAAGTAAATATTTTTTATATTCATCCAATATATTTTAAGCATAATATAATAATAAAAACATTTTAACACATAAAACCCAATATTTTTATTAAGGCAGTTTTACTGAATTTTAATGGAGAACCCATTTTAAATCAAATTTTTGAAACATCTATAAATTTAATATATCAAAATAAACATAATATTTTAAATAATAACATAAATATGAGGTTAGTAAAAAAAATTCGTACTTTTCTATAAGGTTTCATTTTTTAATGAATAGTTCAAAATACTTGATTTTAATTCAAAACTTTTTTTTCATCTAATTTATTTACATGGTTAAATTATATTTTAAATATGTTTCAAAGTTTAATTAGATAATATTATTATAAATTAATCCAATTTATGTAATTCAATACAATTTCACAATGAAATTAGATATAAAATCTTTGTAAAATTTTGTTCATTCTTACTTCAGAAACACGTAGTGTCATCTCGTTAGCAGGATTAATTTTAATATAATATCTTCTAATTTGATTATATGATTTTAGAAAAATTAATTCCAAAATTTTAATCATAATTATTTTTAATTTCTAATAATTTTAAAATAGTTTTTTACAAAAAAATATTTCTGAATATAATTAAAATTAATTACATCGATTAAGGTAAAATTAAGCTTAACTAAGGACTAAATATTAAATTTAAGACCCAAAAAACTAATAAAATTGTAAAAAATCCATTTTATGGCCATGTTTTTACCCTATACTCACTGTTCTCGGCTTTGGGCCATTATTGGATCCACTTTCAATAAAAAACGTGGGTGGGGTTTCCCTTTTCTAAAATATTATAAGACTGCCACTCCCCCTCCATTATAAATGGTCTTCTCTCCTCCCACATACTCACACCTATCAAGACACTTTGGATTGACCAAAATCTGACCAAATATCTCCCAACATCCCACACTTCCTCCTTGAAGCCTCCCTTGGGATGAAATCCTTCCAAGGAAGCCCTTTGGTGAAAACCAAAAGGAGTTACCCGATTAAGTGGTAACACCGTCCCTCAAACTCCGTTATTTTTTATTATCATTCTCCACTCCATAAAATATTATTATTACTTAATTTTATAAAAAAATAGAATCCTAAATATACTAGTATTTTTTTATGATAATTTTCTATCCTACACTTACACACACTTCCATCCAATGGGTAATGAACATATTATTTACATGTACGACGGACTACCACCTCACTAAACAAAGATTATTAATTTTTAATTTACCTCCAATCATGGTGGAAATTATGATGGATAATATATTTATATATTTTATTTATAATATTTATTATGTATTTAATCTTTTATAATTCTTTTAAAACATATATCTTTATACTTTCCATTTTGTGTATAATGATAATTTTTCTTGAGGAAGTGTGGACTACCGCCCCCTTAAAGTGATGTGATTCATTCATACACTACATGGAATGTATTAAAAATTGATTTATTGAAAATATAAGATATATATTATATAATAATTTCACTGTGATAATGATATATATATATATATATTACTTTCTTTCTTTCACCCCAACAATTAAACAGAAATATCATTCATGCATACGTACGACTTACAACCTCCATGAATAATGTATTCTATTTGATACTTTTATATTGTATGGATTATTATAATACCCATATAATGAATATAAAATATATTTAAACATTGGTTTACATTCTGGAAATCATGATATAAGTATAAGGACCAAATATATAACAAATTAAGACAGACGCGAAAAATAAAACAGATATTACCCGAAGTGATACCTTAACATCGAATTGATAACAAGCGAGTAATATAAATCCATAATAAAACCATATACGGTATTATAGGTAATAATATGGTTCTATGATAGATTTATAATAAATTTATATCTATTATACAAGTGGTTTGAATGAGTACGATGAAATTCAAGACACAAGCTAAGGGAATTTCATCATACTCTTTATGTCTTTGAGTTACATGCCTTATTCTCCACTCACTTATTTTGTGTGGTATATATAATATCGATGAATGTATTATATTAATATTATACTTAAATCAATTGGTATTGAAATAATCATTTTATAAACTTTATTTCATGGGCTTTAAGTTTCAAAAGATACCAAATCGGTAAAGTAGTTTTGTCTCAATTTTCCTTTTTTGAGACACATGCTATATTATACACCTATATTTTTATATGAGGTGTATACATTTTCTTTGAAATATTATAAAATGAATATAATTATTTTCATGATATTTTAAATCTCCATGTAATTTCATTTTCGTACATGGGGAGTGTGATCCAAAATTAACATGTGATAAGAGTTTATTAAAACAATCTCACCATTTGTTGAGATTGATTATGATAATGTTTTAATTAATGAAATATTATGGTACATATTTCAAAAACATTCATAAATTTTATTCTCCAATGGTTAGTCATTATGTCTTCATTTATTAGTACCATTTCTACTCTTTGATACTTAATATAATTAATATTTTTTTTTAAGAAAATACGACCTTACATATCTTTTCGGTCAGAAATCTGTGTTCTTTCAAAACCATGATTTCCAAAAATATATTCCAATAATATTATACTAAACTAATATTATAATTAAATTAAAATTTACCCTTTTTTCTTTTACAAATGGTTTTAATGGATTCTTCTTGTCGGTTTCTGAACTATGTATTTTTTTAATCTTTTATCGTGGAAAAGGAATATTCTTTTTACCTTGTACAACATGTATCGATTTACCTGTCATAATTTCATTAAAGTTTAATTCTCAAGTTTAAAAGGTAAATTTACAAGATTTTTTTAAATTTTATTTTCAATGAAATGGGGTTTAAATGTTTTTTGTGGTCCACTTTATGTTTTCAAAGGAAAAAGATTTCAAAATATTTTCAATACATCCTTTATAAGTATTCATGTTTATTTTTAATGAAAATAGTTTTCAAATGGTTTTATGTTTTAAAAATACATTTTAATAGAAGAAGGATATTTTACTCAAGAAATGTTTTTAAAAGATCTTTTAAAATTATATCTAATATAAGATAATATCCATTGATTTTACTCATGCCTTTCTTGGAAAGGATCTAAAAGTTCCATCTACACTCTTTCTCTGAATGGCTTATGCCTAATGTCATCATATTTATTAAAATTGTTTCTCTTTTATCTCTTACATATTTCTGAAATCTATATTTATTTCATGGGATGTGTTTTTAGAGAAATTATTAAGAATGAAGTGAATTTTTCTATATTCTATGATATGATTACATGTTTATGATACCCATTTCATTTCATGGGTTATGATATGATTGTTTATGATTATTTGGAACATGTATGTATGATTTCATTATTAGATGGGTGGTACCTATATCTCCCTATAATTAATTGAAAAATGATAATTGTTTTATGATCTCAATGGGTACACGGGGGGGCATCGACATCCTGAAAAAATAGGGTACACAAGAGGACATCCCAAGCTCAAAACAAGAGGGTGCAAAGGAGGAAATCCAAAGCCCGAATCAAGAGGGTACATGAGAGGGTATCCCAAGACTGAATAAATTACATAAGTGATTATCCCAATACTAACATGTTATAATGTTCTTGGTAGGAATCTTTTTCATATGGTTTTCATATGATTATTTATCTTCCACAATTCCATGTCTTATTATTATATTATTCTATCATGGCTCATGTTATTTATTCCCTTATGATTCATATCTTATGAACTGAAAATATTTATTCCATGATTCTTGTTTATGATTTTTGATATAAAGTGTAAGATCTTCTAATGATCATGATCATGTTTTTATACCCTTATTATCATTATATGCTTACACATTTCCTTTATTTACCTGTACTAAGCATTTGAGCTCACCCCTTTCTTATGTTTTCTTTACTGAGGTAATGATGAATGGTTTTTAAGTATAAATAGTAAGGGGTAATATCTTTGTGGGAAAGATTTAGGTACTTCACTTAGTTAATAGATTTTGGTTCCAATTTTCTAAAGGCACTAAAATGAGATGGTATTTGGGTGTCTATTTGTATAATGTTTTTTTTATTCCACAAAATTGATGTAATCTTTATATATGTCAAGACTAGTCCGTTATAGTTAGTATTAGTTAAAAGGTTTAGTTAACCTTTGGGAACCAATATGAGAAACATTTAGTGACATCCCTTGGTATATTGAAAAGGATATTTATAGGGATGTCTTTAAGGATAAGTATAAGGATGAGTTAAGTTTAGGAAAATTTCATGGAATTTTGGTAAAGGATAGAGTAAGTGGATTCCTAGAAATACATCCTTGTATAGATACTACAATTGGATGTGGCTATGGAATAGATGTACTTTGGATTAATAACTATAACAACATGTTTTGGTCCTAACTCTAGGTAATATGGAATACGACAATAGGAATTTATTCACAATTAGTATAACCATCCAAAGGGATATGCTTTATATATTCACAAACTCTTCATGAACCATCATGAAGGATATAAATAGATGTTGGCTATGAGTAACCTAGGATAAACCTAGGTGTCATAGATTAAAAAGGTGTCATAAGTTAAACATCATATAATTAGGTTTTCATTATTATGTGGTTCTTCACTCGGATAACTATTTCTTATTATTTGCTTTTGATTTTAGTCAACGGATAGAACCTAAAGGAATCACGTTAATGGTGATTGAAATAGACAATGCAAGAATTTCCCTATGGAGAAAAAAAATTATATGGGAGTAGGAATGAAAAGTTTCATTACTATACTCACCCAAACATACCAAGATATTAACCATGATAGACTCCCAAATGAGAAAATAAGGGAACACAATTATATTGAGATCTTTACGTGGTATTTCCCTTCTTCTTTTAGTGGGTCTTCTGATCCACTTGTTGTCGAACAATGGATCGATACCACTAAAAATATATTTTCCATTATGAAATGTTTAGAGAATGAGAAATTCATTCTGATTTTTTATCATTTAGAAGGTGAATCATATCAGGGGTGGACCCTAATCAAGAATATCAGACAGCAAGACAAAATTGAATCAATAGATTAGGATGAGTTTAAAAATTTATTTTTTAATATGTACTCTCCTAGTATTCTTAATAAAAATATGGAAAAATAATTCCTAGAGTTTAAGTAGAAGGATGTTGATTTTTTTTCATTCCTATGAAAAAAACATTAACAAGGTTTTTGAGGTACAATTAGGGTATTATCATTCAATATGAAAGAGAAACTAATCGATTCTTTAGTGTTATGAAATCTAGTATTTGAAATTCCTTGGATATAAGAGACTTTAGCATCTATGAAGAACTGTTTAGATGTGCTATAAAGGTGTAAATGGATGTTGGAGTTGTGTATCAATCTCATGGTTTTGATAAGAAAAAGAAGATTGAGTACAAAGAAAAATCTAAAAACCACAGTGAATATAAAATGATCCTTATATTATGAAGAAATGGTGGCAAGAAAAATGGAGGGGATTGTCTTAAGGGGACTACTAAATGTTTTAAGTGTATAAGGGTAGGTCATTAAAACTATGAATGTCAAAGTGATGGGAGGAAGCTAGATAATGATACAAAACATGATAAATCCCCAAATAATGAACCTCACACACTTCAATGTTTAAATTGAATGGAGTTTGGACATTATACTAACAAGTTCCTCAATCCAAGGACAAATGTGAATGATAAGACACAAAATTATCTAAAGAAAATGGAAAAAGGGAAATATTATGCTTTCATAATGGAATAAGTGAACCAAGATAATTAATAAATACTTATCCTCCCCACATTAGTTTGGAATTTTTTGTTTTATTTTGTACAAATAATACCTATAAAAGACTTATTGTTCATCCTTTGGTGAGATTTT
Source organism: Viscum album (assembly GCA_963277665.1). Classification (NCBI taxonomy): domain Eukaryota; kingdom Viridiplantae; phylum Streptophyta; class Magnoliopsida; order Santalales; family Viscaceae; genus Viscum; species Viscum album. The sequence goes on from OY728136.1 coordinate 307,695,564, forward strand.
ATGTGATTATCTTTACCAACCTGGATTATGGAATAATAAAATCAGATTTGATATTATATCAATACAAGTATGGGCCCAAGTTTCCATTGAAAATGTTTTTGGTTTATGATAAGAGATTATTTAAGGAATAAAGGGTGAATTATATTTTGGAAGGGTTACAAGGTTACCCATTTATTGAAATTTTATATTAAACTTCAGATAATTTTTGTGGTAATTAAAGTATTATCTCTACATATGTGGATTTATGAGATATTATATAAAATGTTCTAAACTTTTGATGTGAAAATGGTAGATGTAATGACCTATCATTATATTTAGAGATCTCATTATCTGTTAATGCTTCTGGAATGAGAAATCCACCTTAATTTCCTAGAATAATAGATAAAGTGGAAGTTGATCAAAGAATGACAAAGGATGATATTTTAATAAATTAAGTATCTATATATTTTCAGGAAAATTATTCAATCCTAGGGAAAGGATTGTTAAACCAAAAAAATTATTCTAGTACCTCTATTTCTGATGAGTCATATTGTCCCTAAGATCATCATAGATTTATAGCATTTCCATTTTTGACTTTCTCTCGACATTTTTCTCTAACACTATCCATCAGAACATGATGGTTAGATTTATATTCTATGTCTATGTTTGAATTTTACACCTATTTTCTCCCATGTGAAAACCCAGTTATATGTTACGTTGGGTTACCATTATGTCTCCAACTTTCCTTTTTAAAAGGAAGTTTTATTATTCATTTTTATGACGTGGGTTTTAGAGAAAGTAACTTTTAAGTATTAATCCTATAATAACTCAAATGAATTTTTGAGAGTGAAACTAATTTTATTTGGGGTAGAATCTAATGCCTTGAAAATTTGGGATTTTTTGAATTAAATCATTCTTTTTAATATTTTCCATTTCACGCAACACTAAAAAATGATATTTTATATATATTAAAGCATTAAGTTTGGATTGAGTAATATGAAATGCCAATTTAATATTGAACTAAACTTAGCATAAATGTTATAATTTTATACATAGAACACCGATGATAGCTTGCGTTACATGCAACAATGAATTTCCTCAAAGGCTTGTGTTGCACGCAAGACCGAGTGTTACCGAACATTAATATATTATTAAAAATACATAACAATTTTTAACTTAGCCATAAAATTTGATTTTCTGAATATTAATAACTAAATTATGTAAATATATGGTTTTAATAATAAATAAAATGAATTAATTAGTTTTTTTTAGAGATGAATATAAGAACCAAATTGAATGTAAAGGGAGTATTTTAATAGAAAACTATTAGTATGTTCAAGAAAAAAATTTAATCCAAATAAATAAAATTTATTATAATTTTTAAGTAATTATATTATAATATATATTTTATATATCCATGTAAATATTTTTTATATTCATCCAACAGATTTTATAATCATAAGACAAAAATATAACCAATTTAACACATAAAACCCAATATTTTTATTAAGGTAGTATTAACGCCATTTATTGGAGAACCAATATTAAATACTATTTTTGTAACTTTTTTAAATTTAATATGTTATAATAAACTTCATATTTTTAATATAAAAAAAATTAGGTTAGAATAATTTTTTGGTACTTTTCTGTAAGGTGTCATTTTTCAATGAATAGAAATAAATATTGGATTTGAATTCAAAAATAACTTTTCATATAATATATTTATAAGGATAAATTGTCATTTAAATTGTTTTCAAAGATTAATTAGATAATATTTTTATCAATTAATCCAATTTAGGTCATTGGAACCAATTTAACATTGAAATTGGATATAAAAACATAGCAAACTTTTGATCATTTTTATATTAACAACCCGCAATGTCGCCCTGTCAGCATGATTAATTTTAAATTAATTTATAACACTTTTGTAATTCTAATTTAGAAAAAATGTATTTCATATTTATAATAAGAATAATTTAAAATTAATAATAATTTCAACATAGTTTTTTCCTAAAAATATTAGTGAATGTAATTACAATTAATTACATTGATTAAGGTAAAATTAAGCATAACTAAGGACTACATTTTAAATTGAATACCCAAAACGACCTATAAACTTGTAAAAAAGATATTTCATGTCCATATTTATACCATATAGTCCCTTTTATCTACATTTTACCATTATTGGATCCACATTAAATAAAAAACCTGGGTGGGGTTTCCCTTTTCCAAAATATTATAAGGGTGCCACTCCCCCTCCATTATAAAAGTCCTCCTCACCTCCCACATCCTCACAACTCTCAAGAAAAATTTTCTGTAAAAAAATATACCAAAAAATATAGAAAAAAAACATAAATTCTTCCTTGAATCCTCACTTGGGTAGAAATCCTTCCATGGAATCCCTTTGGATCAAACAAAAAGGAGTTACATGATTAAGAGGTAACACCCTCCCTCAGACTCTTTTATTTTTATTTTATTTATCCACTCCATAAAATATTCTTATTACATGATTTTATAAAAAAACTAGTATCGTAAATATAATAGGTTGTTTTTATGATATGTTTTGGATCTACACTTACACACACTTCCATCTAATGGGTAACAAACATATTGTTTACATGTATAGTGGACTACTACCTCACTAAATGAAGACTACACATTTTTCCTTTACCGACTCTCATGATGTAAATTATGATGGAAAATAAGATTATGTATGTCATATATAAAATTTATTATGTATTTAATCTTATTTAATTCTTTTAAAACACATATATTTATACTTTCCAATTTGTGTTTGTACGCTAATTTTATTTGAGAAAGTGTGGACTACCGCCCCTTAAAGAGACGTGATTCGTTCATACAAGACATGAAATGTATTAAGGATGGATTTAGTGAATATATATGAAATATATGATATAATAAATCTAATTTAATAATTATATATATATGTATTTTACATTATTTCTTTCAAGATGATATTTAAATGGAAATAACTTTCATTCATACGTACGACTTACCATCTCCATGAACATTGTATTCCATTTGATAAATATATATTATATGGATTATTATAATTGAAATATAAGGAATATAAGTTAAATTTAAATAATGTTTTACATTATGGAAATTGTGATATATGTATAAGGACCAGAGATATAACAAATTAAGACACATGCGAAAAACAAAACAGATATTACCTGTAGTGAAACATTAACATAGAATTGTTATCAAGAAGGTGATATAAAGCCATAATAAAAAATATATATGGTATTATAGGTAAGAATATAGTTCTAGGATATATTTATAATAAATTTATATTTATTATACTGGATTTTTGAATGAGTATGAAGAAAGTCAAGACACAAGGCTAGATAAATTCATATTACTCTTTATTCGCGTGAGATACATGACTTATTCACCACTCAATTTTTGTGGGTGATGTATATACTTCCAATGAATGAATTATATGAATATTATACTTAAATATATGGGTACTTACATAACCATTTAATAATCATTCTATCATGGGGTTTAGGTTTCAAAAGATAAAAAATTGTTAAAGTAATTTTGTCTCAATTTTTCTTTTATTGAGACAAATGCCATGTTATACACCTATAATTTCATATGAGATTTATAAACTGACCATAAAATGTTATAACATGAATCTAATTATTTTAATTATATTTTAGAGGTCCATGTAATTTCATTTTCCTACATGGGGTGTATGATTCAAAGTTACCATTTGGTATGATTTTATAGAAACAATCTCACCATTTGTTGAGATTGTTTATGATCGTGTTTTCATTAATGAAATCCTATGATCCATATTTCAAGAACACTAATTAATTTTATTCTCCTCTGGTAAGTAACTATTTATTATTTTATTAGTACCATTTTCCACTCTTTGGTAGTTAATATAATTAATAATTTTTTTAAGAAAATATGACATTACCTCTCTTTTCAGTCAGAAATATGTGTTCTTTCAGAACCATGCTTTCCAAAAAGAGATTAAAATAATATTTTACAAAAATCTTACGATATTTAAAGTAGAATTTAATCCTTTTTTTTCTATTTTACTAATGTTTTAAAATGAATATTCTTGTCACTTTCTTCACAAGGAATTTTTATAACCTTTTACCGAGCAAAATGAATATTCTTTTTATGTCGTATGACATATATCAATTTACATGTCATCATTTCATTGATGTTTATTTTTTACCTTTAAAAGGTAACTTTTTTATAAAATGTATTCAAAATATATTTTCAATGAAATGGTTTTCAAAAGGGTTTCATGCTCCACTATAAATTTTTAACTGAAAAAGGATTTCAAAATATTTTTAATACTTCTTTTATAAGTTTTCATGTTTACATTCAATGAAAATAGTTTTCAGAAGGATTTATATTTTAAAAATAATTTTTAAATGAAGAAGGATATTTTACTCTAGAAATATTGCTAAAATCTATTTCAAAATTATTTCCCATCTAAGATAACATCTGTTGATGTTACTCATGCCTTTATTAGAAATGATATAAAATATCCATTTATACTCTTTCTCTGAATGGATTATGCTTAATGTCATGGTATTTATGAAACTTGTCTATATTTAATGGGTTATATGTTTATGAAATACATATTTATTTAATGGGTTATATTTTTAATGAAATGATTATGAAACTTGTGTCTTTTTCCATAGGCTATGATATGATTACATGTTTAAATACCATTTCATTTCATGGGTTATGAGAAGATTATTTATGATTTTATGGCATGTTTATGTACGATTTCCTTATGAGATGTGTGGGAACTATATCTACATAAAATTCATTGGGAAATGATAACTATTTTATGATCTCGAAGGGAACACAATAGGTAATCCCATTCCCGATACATGAGGGTATACAGGAGGATATGCCAGGCCCAAAATAAGAGGGTACATGGGAGGACATCCCAAGGCCAAAAAAAGAGGGTCCATGGGAGCGCATCCCATGCCTGAAGTAGGTACATATGTGATTATCACAAGCCTAACATTCTATAAATGTCTTGGTAGGCATCCTTGTCATAGGGTTTTTATATGTTTTATGTCTACCACAATTCCATGTCTTATTCTTATATTATGATATCATGGATCATGTTTTTTATTGACATATGATTCATGTATTTTGAACTAAAAATATTTATGCAATGATTCATGTTTATGATTTTTGATATGTAGGGTATGATATTCTAATGATTATGACCACATTTTTATACCATTATGTTCATGATATGCTTACACATTTATTTTATTCACCCTTACTGAGCATTTGAGCTCACCCTTTCTTATGTTTCCCTTACCTGGGTTATGAAGAATGATTTTTAAGCAAAAATACTAAGGGGGAGATCTTTGTAGGAAAAATTTAAGATATTTCACTAAGTTAAAATATTTGTGCTGCATATTTCCAAAGGTAATAAACTAATATGGTCTTTGGGAATCTATTTGTATAATTTTTTAAGTATTTTGATAAAGTGATGTAATGTCTATGTATGTCATTACTGGGTCATTATAGTCAAGTATAACCCATGAGATATTATAACATTGTATTTTTAGGATAACCATATGTTCACTATACATAGGGTCTTGTTAGATAAAAACATTACTCAATGCATTGAAGGGATGTTTAATTCAAGGATCACCTGTCATATTAATATCATGTGCATGAATTTGTGTAACACATAGATCATATAACTTAAGAACATTTTTAATCACTTATAATCCCATAATTAAGTAGTTTGGTATTCCTATATGGAATTAACCACTCCCTTAAGGATTGTTACAACTAGGTGAATACCATTGAGTAGAAATGGTTACCGGTATTCACAATATAAAAGTTTGGCATGGAAAATAATGTAATAATTTTAGTAGAATAAAGGGTGTACATAATGGTTCATGGAAGGGATTAATGTGAGTAAAAGGTATTATCTCATTAATTTGACATGATAAAGAAATTATATGGATATTTATAAAAATATGAAAATATAATCAATTGAGATTGAAAATGCCTAATATAAAGGAAATACCTGAATGAAGAGGAAGAGGAAGATAACCCCTTACTTGAGAGGTTGATTATAAAATATTGGGAGGGGAATTTTAGGATATTGGGAATACTTATGAGGTACATAGAGGGATAGAGGAAGAGGAACATTATGCTTGATGTCTTTGGAGTTAATATGAATGGGAGGTTGGGTGGGTATTTATAGAAAAATAAAGGGGAATTATTTATCAATTTATAAGCAATATTTTAGACTCCAAGTAATAAAATAATCAAAACCACAAACTATACCATGATTTTTACCATGGTTTATTCAAAAGAGTATCATTTTTTAATATTTTATTATTTTATGAAACAAACACATTAAAATAATACCATTCATTATTTGGAAGTGATTCATATTCATAAATAATTGTTTTTTAAAACCTTAAAAATATAATATAGTTTTTGGAGGATTAAATCTAGGTTTTTAAAATTAATTAAATCACTTTAAAATAATTTTGAAGGAAAATCCAATTTTGGTCAGTTATCAATTTTATGGAACTAATTAATTAACATTTATACTATTATGGTGTCATAATACTTTCCAAATTTCATATTTACCCAAAAATTCATTTGTCTTTGAAAATTATGAAATATTTACCATTGGATAATTTTGATGCACTGATTTCAAAAACAATATTTATTTTACCAAAATATTTTTTGAAATATGAGAATTTATAGTTTTAATTAAAAATCCTTATTTGTTATAAAATTGCCATTTTTATGACACTAACAAAATTATAACCCTTATAAAAATTACAAGGCCCATCACTAAATTATATGTAAATAAAATTATTTCATAATACTATTTGATGATATTAATTATTTAAAAAATCATATATTTCTCAAAACTATTGTTTGAATTGAAACTTTATATTTCCAAAAAACCATTTTTCTTTATTTGTATAAAAATATAATTTTATAAAACTCATAATATAATCATGTATATATATAAAGTAATAATGAAAAATGATAAATAATTATTTTATTTTATTTTAAATAATATATAAAATTTCATACAACTATGGTCTAAATACATAACCCATTATTATTCCAATATACACCCATAAGGGTAAGGTGTTCGATGGTAGTACTTTCTTGGGGTGGTTCAATTAACATAGTTTGGGTGGTGATCTATATAATATTGAACATATATCATTAATGGGTTCACTCAAGTTTTATTTTTTTAATATTGGATTGGGATTGGTAAAGGTCAAATTCCAGGGATTCCATCTCCCATAGAATCTCTAACAAATGGGTTTCATAGGGTATGATCACGCTGGTCAAGGCCATTGATTCTTCCTTCAATTTCAATTAGATTTTATTATAACCCTTAATATATACTCATCATAATGGTAATTGTAAAATGGATATATTTATAATGATTATGGTGTACATTGTATTTTAATCATGATGGTACAATTACTACTATAATTTATAATGATCTAAAGTAACAAATAAAATATAGTATATGTGTTTTCTATAACTAAAGTACTTAATAAGGTATATATTCATTACCAATGGAATTTATTTTATAAAAGTATAATTTCTTACATGTACTCAAGATGATTGGGTATAATGAGATACTAGAGTCCCTTAGGTTAAAGTTGAACCAATAACTAGTAGCTGATGTCATTTTGTCTTCTTTACCACTAATATTCTTGAATTTTATTATTAATTATATTATGAATAATATGAAAATGTCACTCCAAGATCTATTTTATTTAATTTTAAAATAATATAAGGATATTAATAACACCATATCTTTTATCCTTATAGGAAAAATACGAGTAAATACGAGGCTAAGGGGCCAAAGGACAATCCTAAGCTAATGAAACCAATGTACCACCCTTCTAAGTTTCCAAAGATTCATAGGGAGTGAAATGAGTTGGAAGTTTTCAATTTTTCTTATCCCAAGAAAGGCCTTTGGAATAACAATTTCACATCATAGAAGAGGGAATAAGGTAATTCTTTTTCTTTAGGTATATTTATCATTTAATTCAATATGTCTTTATCTACAAGTTTGATACTGGATATGGAATATGGATCACACATTTGTATTCAAATATATGAACAATGTAAATTCCAATGGATTGAGAAGGGTGAAGTATATATCTGAGAAACAAATGGTGCAATGCTGGTAGCATTCTCATTGGGAGATTTTCATATTTATTTTTCTATTAGTTTGGTTATTATATTGAATAATTATTATTATACACCATCTATTACCTGAAACGTAATCTCAATGTCAACTCTAGAACCTTTGGGATTTTAATTCATTTTTGGAAATAAATAATAAAATTTATATAAGAATAAAATATGTTATGGTATGTCACAACATAATAATGGACCTTATATACTAGAACTTGATGAACCAATTCTAGTGATCAATGAAAAATCCAATGAGATTGACCCATATACTACCCTCTGATAGGATTTTGTGATTTTTCATGTAAATGAGAAGCATTTGAAAAATTTATATCAAGAAATTTGTTCATTATCTATTGATCTAAAACCAATAATTTTTTCCTATTTACTAGGTAAAACGAGTGAATCACCTTTTACAAGTGAGGGATTAAGAGATACAAAAATAGTGTAATTGATTCATATTGATGTATGTTTTCGATTTCTAGTAATGGAAAGAGGTATTTTCTTTACTTCATAACTTTTATTGATGACTTAAGTAGGTATGGATATATATACAATTAATGAGGTCTAATTATGATTTCTTTGTAATGTATATAGAATATAAGAATGAAGTTGAAAACATCTTTGTATGAATATTATGTAGTATTGCTTAGATTTTGGCAGTAAATATCATAACCAATGGCTCGTTGAGAACTTAAATAAGTGCAAGATTGTCTTAAAAATGACTACTCCTTAAACAGAATAGTTTAATGGTGTAAGTTAAAGTATGAATCATACTATTTTTGGTATCGTAATATTGATGATGACTCATGCATGTTTACAATTTTATTTCTGGGGATATGCACAATAGGCATTGGTATATACACTGAATTGAGTACCAAATAAGGATTCATAATTGATTCCATATCAGTTATGTTGTATAATGAATCCCAATCTATCACATATACATGCATAGGGGTGTAAGGAATTTTTCATGATAATACCGAATGAATAACTAGCATCTTAAAGAACTAAGTGCATATGTATAGATTATACTAATGAAACTAATGAACATTACCCATATACCTCTATGGATAGAAAAGTGATTTTGGATAGCCATGAAATATTTAAAGAAAGGTAATGCATTTACAATGGAAATACTGGGATAAAGATTGACTTATATGGATTTGATGCTCCAGATGCACATTAGTTGGTAAGGGAACAATATCCACAATAGGAAATGAAAGATGAATATATTCATGAGGAATATTTACTATGCATATCTAATAGTGAGGTTATAGAACTACATAGATATTGTTTTCATGTCCCTAAGTCTTATGACACACTATTACTTGAGAATAATGAACCTATAAATTACAAGGAAGTCATATATGACAATGATAATACTTAATATCAATAATTCTGGCAATCTATCACATATGTGGTGTCATATTGAGTTATTTTATCTTTTATTTTGGTTGTATATTTATTTACATGGCTTTACTAAGATTTTGTTTGAGAAAAATAGTGGTTTTTAGGTTGCAAAAAAAGGAGGTTACAGTTGGCGGATGGTTAGTAGAAACCGTGCGCCAGCCCAGTAGAAATGGTTTGTAACACCCCGAGATTTTATGAGATATAGTCTTTTTAATTTCTTTGATGTCTTTTGTTGTACACTTCACCAATATTATCTTGCACTATACACAACACCGTATTAGCTTGTATTATACGCAATACTATTCTTGGCTTGTGTTACACACAATTTCAAGTTCTTTAAAATAAAATTAATTTTAACCAACAACAGGTATAGATTTTGATCAATGTATAAATGAACTACATTTTGATTATGTTATACACAACACCAAAGTAATCTTTCCTACACACAACCCTAACTTGGCTTGCATTACACGCAAGTGTGACCTTCCTCAATAGCGTGTGTTGTATGCAAATTCGTGTTTCACTACACGAGATATTATTATAATATTATTATGAACTAGTCGTTATGAGTAGTATTAACTACATTTTGAATTTTATAACATTATCATTCATCTTACACATTTTCTAGATCATGGTATGAGAACAAAATAATTTTTTTCGAGTAAAATAAGTCTTTTAAAAAAAATACAGTTTTGCCATCTTTTGACGGCGCACCCATTTTAAATCTAATTTTTAAAAAGTTTATAAGTTCAATTTTACAAAATAAAATTCTTATTGTGAATAGAGATATAAAAATTTACATTGGATAAGGTTTTGATATTTTTCAGATAATGTTCACATTTTGATGAATAGTAAAAATACGCTAAATTTTAATTAAAAACAACATTTTTCATCAAGATAATTTATATGGTTAAATTATAATATTGAATAGTTTTAGAGTATAAATAGAATATATTTTTACCTTTTAATATAATATATGCCATTATCATTAATTTTACATTAAATTCATGGGTAAAAACATTTCAATCTTTTGCAATGTTTTAAATAAAAATCTGTATTTTTTGAAAACAGGATTAATTTTTAATTAATTACTGCATCCTCTGTGTCTTGAATTTTAAAAAATGGATTCTATATTTGGAATAATTAGTTCCAAATTATGTTAATAGGTGTCTTTTTATTTTTGGGCATTATGAATAGTAACTACGGAAAATTTTATTTACCACACTTAAAGGTAAATCAGGCAAATAAGGGTAACAATAATATTATAAAATTACCCTCACACTTTCCAAAATTCTATTGGATGAATAAAAGTCCACCCATATCACCTAAGGGTCAGAATAGATTCATTTTAGGGACTTTTGACCATGAAAATGATGCAATTATTATTAAAATCAAAGAAAGTGACAACATGTCACTCTCTTATATCTTTTAAGTGTAATAATTTTTATCTGATGATAAATTTCATAAAACATAGAAAATAAATAGTATACAGAAATATAATAAAATTATCTACATCATGTGAATTTATTTATAATTTTTATTGATTAAATAATTATCATTAATGATGACACAATAGTGATGTAGAAATTATTTTATTGATTGAAATATCAAATAAATGGTTTTAAAGATATTAAAAAATATATTATATGAAATATTTAATTTTATCCAAGAATTTTCTAGATAAATACGACATGTTATGAATCTATTAAATATTTTGGTTCGAATATATCCTTTGTTTGGATTTTTTTAAATTCAAATAAATGAATAGTGTTAAAGTTGGCACTATTGTTATTTTATAAAAATAACATATTATTAAATTGTTTAAAAATCACAAAAATATTTAAAAATTATAAATTGAAATTTATATGGTCTGAAATTTCATTAAATATAAAATTATGGAAAATTCACAACACAGAGATAATTATTTATAACAATTAAAAATTTAGAATATTATTACCACAAACAATATTAAATAGATTGAATTAGGATAAATCAAGTTGATTAGGTTTAAAATAAATTCCAAACATGTATAAATTTTATTGGATTATTATATTACAACCCAATATCATATCATCTTAGAATTTGAGTCATTTGTTTGATTTTTTTAAGTGGGGTTTGAGTTTATTATAAATTAATATTTTAGAGGTTTCCAAAAGTGCCTCTTTCATCTCTTATAAAAGGGAACATCCTCCCACTATTATTGACAACCTTTTTAGCCTTCATGCTCAGCCAAAACCTGTACATTTATCTTCTCCACTTCTACAGCAACATACTAGATGTCCTGGTCTTCTTCAAATACCAACTTTAGTGCCCTAAGAGGAGGTTTAGAAGAGGCGCGTCGAAGAAGATGTAATATCCTTTATCGACTCCTTCAAATTTATTTCTTCTTATACTTCCTCTTATTTATTTGTTTAATTATAGAATAATAACATCCGTAACAATAATATACTGATATGTTATTATAAATATGAAACAACCATATTTCACCTTCTATCCATCCTATGAAAAACGAAATCATCGCATGTGCGTATGTACGGCTTACCGTCTTCACGCCGTGGTGTAATATGTTTTTTACAACACCACCTTAATTTCATGGGTATAATGGTGGGAATAATAACTATATATAGTTATTATAACATTTTACTAATTCTGAGATATTAAATCATCCACTCCAATTTTATTCAATAATTATGGGAACAATATTATCACTCGTGCATATGTATGGATTACCGTCTCCACGACGCGATGAGATTCATTCTCCATGTTAACCATTCAAGAATGATTATAAAGTTTATTTAATGAATAATAATGAAATATATGAAATAATAATGCTACTGGATTTATATATATATATATATATATATATATGTCATCTAGTTACTTACATTCAAGTCAATGGGGAAAGAAAAACAACGTTCAACCGTATGTACGGCCTACCATCTCCATGAACGGTGTATTTAATTTCATTTATCTATCTATTATATATATATTTACTCAATATATATGATATATAAATCATGTTTTACATTCTTTAATTAATTAAATCATGATATAAGTAATAATATCAATAACAAAAAGTCCAAACACGTGCGATAAATGAAACGACTATTACAAAAAACGTTGCATTAACATGGAATTGACAAATGAACGAATAATATAAAGACCTAATTGAATCATAGAGGATATAATTAATATTATTACGGTTCTGTTACAAGTTAATAATATGTTTAAACCCACTATACAGGAGTTTCAGACACATACAGAAATCATACCTATGGTAATGGATTATTTCGTCTCACTTTTATTTCTGTGAGACATATACCTTAATCACCACATATTTATTTTGTATGGTGTTTATGGTTCCCATGAATGTTATAGGTTTTTTATTATAAAGGATATGATATTTTCATATGCATGTAATTTTCTTTATTTTATGACACGTATGATTCCACTGATTATAAATGGTAAGGGATAATTTTGAAATCTCATTTTTATCCGAGATTTTTTATTTCTAAATATTTCCTAGGGTTATATTTATCATCCTTGTCCATGTTTTCTAAAAATGTTTTCATGTATTCATAAAGTCCTTTTTACCCATTTTTGACTTTTACTACATGGTATGAAAAGAATCTTATGTCGTTTTCAGTATGAGGTACTTTTTGACTTTTTCGGCCAAAATACGAGAAGAATGTCTTTTTAACTTATACGGCATGAACGAGATTTTATGCTTTCAATAAAACATTATTTCTTTGAAGATTCATTTAAAAGTTTTCATGTTTGTTTTCAATTAACTTCTTTTATTTTAAAATTTCACGAAATGTTGAGAAAAGAAAATGTTTTTTGAAGATTAAAGGATATTTTCCTCAATAATTAAGTTCAAGTGTTTTATGAAAATTATTTTCCATATAATATGTTATAGGGTTATGTTTCTATACATATTATTATATTTATTTGATTATGTTAGGATGGAATTATATTTATTAAGTCCTTTTATCTCATATGGATTATGTTATGATGTCAAGATGTTTAAGAATCCCATTTTTATTACTTGGGTTGTGCTATGATGTATGATTTATGATTTTTTGGAACACATAAGAATAGTTTCATTATGAAATGGGTGGGACCTATATCTACCTCCAATTAATTGGGTAAAGATTTATATCTCATGATATAGACATGTATGTAAAGACAAGTAAATCTGGTTCAGTAATACTGGGATGAAACGACAAGTAAACCTAGTTCAGTAATGGACTTTGTCCACTATGATGGTCTTGGCAGTAATTCCTTGGCTACTATGGAAATCATATCATGTGCTTAATGGTTTCCCACAATTACATGATTTATTCCCATGATATTTTATCATTATTAATGTTCCATATAGATCTATTTCTTACGTGCTGCCAAGATTTATGTCATTACTCAAGATTTTGATGTTTAAATATCATGTTCATGTTTTTAAGTTCAAATGTGTATGTTTTTTTAATTTATCCATTATTAACCTTACTAAGCATTTGAGCTCACCCTTTATATGTTTTCTTTTCCCCAGGATTTAAATAAATGTTTTAGGTAGGAAAAAAAAGGGGAAGATCTTTATGGGAGATGTTGAAGATCTTCCACCTTGATTAGAAGATTGTGTTCTGAGTTTCCAAAGACCCTAAATTAATACAGTCATTGGGCGTCTGTTTGTGTCATGTATTATGTTTTCCACAAAAGTAATTTAATTTCCATGTACATCAATATTTGGGTCGTTATAGTTGGTATCAGAGAAAAGGTTTAGTTAACCTTTGGAAACTAGGATGTGAAAACTTTAGTGAGATCCCTAGAGATATTTCTAAGGTATGTCTAGGGATGTCCCTAAGGTTAGGTATAATTATAGGTTATAGTACTAGAATTATGGTAATGATCATATAATTTAACCTAAGATGTTAGATATTGAAGGTACTCCCCCTTTATTATTTTGTTTTCCTAGAATGATTTTTTCCTCTAACACTATTCTTTTTGGGTTTTAGACGATGGCTGGAACCCGAAGGAACCATGTTGATCAATGTAATGGACAGTGCAAAGATTGTCCTCATGAACAAACCAATGTTTTGGGAGATGGAGAGAAAAATCTTATTGATATACTTACACAAGCTATGAATCATTATGGACTTCCAAATGAGCAGAGAAGGGAACAATATTCTATTGAGTCCTTCATGAGGCAGCGTCTACCTTCATTCAATGGGTCTTTTGATCCACTTATTGCTGAACAATGGATTAGTACCATTGAAAAGATATTTTACATACATTGATATTTAGAACATGAAAAATTCATTTTGGCTATTTAACTTTTAGAAGGTGAAGCAGACCAGTGGTGGACTCTAATTAAGAATACAAGGCCCCAAGATGAAATTGAATTCATGGAATGGAATGAGTTCTCGAACTTGTTTTTCAATAAGTAGTTCCCTCATATTCTTCGAAAAAATATGGAAAAGGAGTTCCTTGAGCTTAAGAAAAAGGATGATGAATCTGTTGGTATATACGAATCAAATTTTACAAGACTCACAAGGTATGCATATGGCTTTATCATCCAACCTAAAAGTAAAGTTGACCGATTCTTCAGTGGATTAAAACTAAGTCTTCGAAGGGTATTACCTATAAGAAACTTTAGCAGCTATAAAGAAATTGTGTGTTGTGCTATCAAGGTAGAACTAGAACTTGGTGTTACATATCCATCTCATGGTTTTGACAAGAAACGAAAGATGGAGTTCATTGAAAAATCTTAGAACAACGGTGAAAAGAAGATGAAAGTCTCTTTATTCGCAAAGTGTGGAAAGAAGCATGGTGGAGATTGTCTAAAAGGTACTAGAAAATGTTTCAAGTGTGGAAAAGAAGGACATTGAGCAGCTGAGTGCTAAATTAATTGGAAAAAGGTTTCTAATGATGTGAATATAGAAAAGACAACAGAGAACGTAACACTAACACTTCAATGATACAAGTGCAAGGAAATGGGGCATTATGCTAACCAATTTCCAAATCCAAGGGTTAATGATGATCGAAATCAAAAACCTCTTAAGGAAAAGGACAAAGAGAAGTCACATGAGATCACTATTGGTGATGTTGAGTTTGAAAATGAAGTGGTGGAATTATTAAGTGTTTATGTAATAGGATTCCAAAATAATGTTATGGAATCTAATTTATAGTATCGTGGAATATTGGAATATCTATGTATTAGTTTATTGTGGTTTTCAATAATTTTATGGTATCGGTAACCATGAAAATTTATTGAAATATTTTTGGAAATAAGATGATATGTGCATATAGAAGGAATAAGGAGAAAATAATATGTTTTATAGTATTAATGAGATCATGATTGATAAGAGGACAAAGTGATATCATGGTTTGAGTATATAAAATTTTTGGGATTTTGGTATGTGGAAAGAGTTAACTTTTGAAAACATTCATGTTTTCACTAAGGTTCTATGGTAATACATGTTTCCATAAAATAAATGATTAAGGTATTCACGTGTTTGGAATGTAACCAACAAGTTATATCTTATGATATTTGTGGGATAAATGCTTGTATTCACATTCTTGATAGATGAACTTTCTAGTATTCGTTTCCTTTATACTATGAGCTTGAACAGAAGTACTTTGGATAATCCTAAATATTGGAATGGATTATGTTGGACATAAGATAGTATTGTTTAAGGATAGAACTTTTTTTGTTATTATTTCTTGAATGTTATAATAGTATAGTTTTAGAAAAAGGACAACCTGCAGGATGGGCGACAACTCATCGTGTCGGACAAGGTTTCAGGAATCGAACCCACAACTGAAGTGAGACAGGACTTTATCACCTACCACTGGCCTATATGAAGTCCCTGGTTAATATAAATTAATTTTATTTTATTAATTGGTATGATATATGAAGTATAAGTCCATTTTAGGAACCATATACGATTAATCTCAGCATAGATGGACTTAGTATATTTAATAACTTATGCTAACCTTTTTTGTGATAGAGACAGATCGAATGACCTATAATTCGATCTCATGATCTGCTAAGACATCAAGAATGAAAAGTTCAACTTCATTTATTTAAATAAGAGATGAAGTGTAAATTGTTCATAGAATGACAAACAATGATATTACACTAAAATCAAGTAAGTATTTCTCCTTATGAAAAAATTCATCAACTTTAGGGAAATGATCTTGAAAACCAAAAATGTTTTCCTAGTACCCTCATATCTGATGAATCAGTTGGTAACTTATATCATCACAAATTTATGGCTTTGGGATTGTTGGATTTTCCATAGCCATATTCTCTACCACTCTTCATCAGAACTTGATGGTTACATTTCTCTTCCATATCCATGTTTTCACTTCCCACCAATGTTATCTTACGTGGAAACCCAGTGATGAGTTGATCTGGGTAACCGTTACATTTGTTACTTTACTTTTTAAAATTAAGTTTTAGTATTCCTTTTTACAATGTGGGATTCTATGAAAGAAACTTTCATGTAGTAAACCTTTTATAACCCTGACGAATTTCGAGGGGGAAATTCATCTTAAGGGGGGAAGAATGAAACACCCTGAGATTTTATGAGATATATTATTTTTTAAATTTCTTTGATTTCTTTTGTTGTACGCTTCACCAAGATTATGTTACGCTATATGCAACACCGTATTAGCTTATAGTATACACACCATTATTCTTGACTTGTGTTACACACAATTTCAAGTTCTTTAAAATAAAATTCATTTTTTACAACACCTAATATATATTTTGATCATTGTATAACTAAACTATATTTTGATTATGTTATACGCAACACCAAAGGAAGCTTTCCCTACACGCAACATTGACTTGGCATGCATTACACGCAAGAGTGACCTTCCACGATAGCGTGAGTTGTACGCAATACCGAGTTTCACTAAACGAGATTTTATTACAATATTACTATGAACAAGACGTTATGAATAATATTAACTAAATTTTGAATTTTATAACATTATCATTCATCATACAAATTTTATAGATCATGGTATGAGAACAAAATAAATGTTTTCGGGTAAAATAAGTATTTTTCAAAAAATGAAGTTTTGCCCCCTTTTGATGGCGCACCCATTTTAAATCTAATTTTTAAAAAGTTTATAAGTTCAATTTTACAAAATATACCTATTATTTTGAATCAATATATAAAAATTTACATTGGATAGAGTTTTGATATTTTTCTGATAAAGTTCATATTTGGATGAATAGTAACAATAAGCTAAATTTTAATTAAAAACAACCTTTTTCATCAAGATAATTTATATGGTCAAATTATAATACTAAATGGTTTTAAAGTATAAATAGAATATATTTTTACCATTTAATATAATTTATGTCATTATCATTAATTTTGCATTGAATTCATAGGTAAAAACATTTCAATCTTTTGTAATGTTTTAAATAAAAACCTGTTTTTTTCGACAACGAGATTAATTTTAAATTAATTACTAAATCTTCTGTGTCTTGAATTTGGAAAAATTGATTCCATATTTGGAATAATTAGGTCCAAATTATGCTAATAGTCTACCTTTTATTTTTGGGCATTATGAATAGTAACTACGGTAAATTTTATTTACCATAGTTAAAGGTAAATCAGGAAATTAAGGGTAACAATAATATTATAAAATTATACTAACACTTTCAAAAATTCTATTGGATGAATGAATGTCGACCCATATCACCTAAGGGTCTGAATAGTATCATTTCATGGACTTTTGACCATGACAGTGATGTATATGTTATTAAAACCAAAGAAAGTGACAACATGTAACTCTCTTATATCTTATAAGTGTAATAATTTAAATTTGATGATAAACTTCATAAAACATAGAACATAAATAGTATCCATAAATATAATAAAATTATATACATCATGTTAATTTATTTATAATTTTTAGTGATAAAATATTTATCATTAATGATGACACAATAGTGATGTAGAAATTATTTTACTGATTGAAATATCAAATTAATGGTATTAAAGATATTAAAATAAATATTATATGAACTATTTAATGTGCTACACGAATTTTCTAGATAAATATGACATTTTATGAATCTATTAATTATTTTTTTTCGAATATATCATCTTTGTGGGTTTTATTTAAATTCAAATAAATGAATAGTGTCAAAGTTGACAGTATTGTTATTTTATAAAAATAACTTATTATAAAATTGCTTAAAAATCACAAAAATATTTAAAAATTATAAATTGAAATTTATATGGTCTAAAATTTCATAAACTATCTAATTATGGACAATTCACAAAACATAAGTAATTATTTATAAAAATTTAAAATTTAGAATATTATTATCACAAATAAGATTAAAGAGATTAAAAAAGGATAAATGAAGTTGATAAGTTTTAAAATAAATTCCCAACATGTCTAAATTTTATTGTATGATTATATTACAACACTATATAATATAATATTTAAATTTGAGTCATTTTTTGAGGTTTTTATGTGGGGGTTGAGTTTATTATAAATGAAAATTTTAAATGTTTCCAAAAGTTCCCCTCTCTTCTCTTATAAAAGGGAACCTCCTCCCTCTTCTATTCACAACATTTTAAGCCTTAAAGCTCAGAAAAAACCTATAAATTTATCTTCTCAACTTCACTATAAACATACTATAGGACTTGGTCTTCTTCAAAGACCAACTTTATTGCCCTAAGAGAAGGTTTAGAAGAGGCACATCGAAGAAGTGGTAATATCCTTAATTGATTCTTTCAACTTTATTTATTCTTCTACTTCATATTCATTATTGGTTTAATTATAAAGTAATAGAATCAGTATAACTTATATACTTATATGTGATTATAAATATGAAATAACCCTATTTCACCTTCTATCCATCCTATGAAAAATGAAATCACTGCGCGTGCGTACGTACGGCTTACCGTCTCTACGTCGTGGTGTAATCTGTTTTTCAAACACCACATTACTTGGATGGGTATAATGGAGGAAATAAAAACAATATATGATTATTATAACATTATAATAATTCTGAGATATTATATCATCCACTCGAATTCCATAAAAAATTTATGGGAATGATATCATTGCTCGTTCGTACGTACGGATTACCGTCTCCACAATGCGATGAGATTCAGTATCCATGTTAACCATTCAAGAATGATTATAAAGTATATATAATGAATAATAAAGAAATATATTACATAATAATAATACTTTATTTATGTATATATATATATATATTTCATCTACTTACTTCCATTCAAGTCAATAAGGAAAGGAAAACAACGTTCATGCGTACGTACGACCTACCGTCTCCATGAACGGTGTATTTAATTTCATTTATATATATAGTATATATATATACAATGAATATATATGATATATAAATCATTTTTTACATTCTAGAAGTAAGGAAATCATGATATAAGTAATAATATCAAGAACAACAAGTCCAAACACGTACGATAAGTGAAACGATTATTACCCAAAACGTTGCTTTAACATGGAATTGACAAATGAATTAATAATATAAAGACCTAAGTGAATCATATATGATATCATAAATATTATTATGGTTATTTTACAAGTTAATAATATGTTTAAACCCACTATACAAGAGTTTCAGACACATATTGAATAAATCGGACCTAAGGTAAGGGATTATTTCGTCTCACTTTTATTTCGGTGAGACATACGCCTTAATAACCACCTATTTTTGTTTGGTTTTTATGCTTCCCATGAATGTTTTATGATTTTTATTATGAAGCATATTATATTTACATATTCATGTAATTTTATTTGTTTTATGACATGTATGATTCCACTGATTATAAATGGTAAGGTATAATTTTGCAATCTCATTTTTATCCTAGATTTTTTATTCGTAAATATTTACTAGGGTTATATTTATCATCAATGTCCATGTTTTATAAAAATGTTTTCAGGTATGTTTAAATTCCGTTTTACCCATTTTGACTTTTACTACATGGTATGAAAGGAATTGTTTGTCATTTTCAGTATGAGGTACTTTTTTACTTTTTTGGCCAAAGTACGAGAAGAATGTTTTTTTAACTTATATGCCATGAACGAGTATTTATGCTTTCAATATAACATTATTTCCATGAATCATTCTTCAAAAGTATTCAAGTTTATTTTCAATTAATTTCTTTTATTTTAAAATTTCATGAGATGTTGAGAAAAGAAAATGTTTTTGAAGAAGAAAGTATATTTTCCTCAAGAATTATGTTCAAGTGTTTTATCAAAATTATATTCCATTTAAGATGTTTTAGGGTTATGTTTCTATCCATATTATTACATTGATTTTATTATGTTATGATGGAATTATTTTTATGAATTCCTTTTATCTTATATGGATTATGTTATGATGACATGATGTTTAAGAATCCCATTTTTATTACATGGGTTATGCTATGATGTATGATTTATAATTTGGTGGAACACATAAGAATGGTTTCATTATGAAATGGATGGGACTTATATATCTCTTCAATTAATTCAGTAAATATTTATATTTAATAGTATGGACATGGATGGAACAGAAAGTAAATCTGGTTCTGTAATACAGGGCAGGAAAGGAAAGTAAACCCGGTTCAGTAATGGAATTTTTCCACTATGATGGTCTTGGTAGTAATACCTTAGATACTATGGAAATAATATCATGTTATTAATGGTTTTCCACAATTACATGATTTATCCCCATTCTATTTTATCATGATTAATGTTCCTTATAGACCTATGCCTTACGTACTGCCAAGATTTTTGTCATTACTCAACATTTTGATGTTTAAACATTATGTTCATGTTTTCAAGATCAAATGTATATGTTTTTTTTAATTTCTATATTCTTACCCTTACTGAGCATTTGAGATCACCCTTTATATGTTTTTCCCCAGGATTTAAAGAAAGGTTTTAGGTAAGAAAACAAAAGGGGACGGTCTTTATGGGAGATGTTGAAGATCTTCCACCCTGATTAGAAGATTATGTTCTGAGTATCCAAATAAACTAAACTAATACAATCATTGGGATTATGTTTGAGTCATTTATTATGTTTTATTCAAAAGTTATGTAATGTACATGTACATTAATCTCTGGGTTATTATACAGTGCACCCTAGAAAATGGCACTATCCAGGCCATATGACATAGAGCATAGGAATACGACCCTCCAGTTGTAACCGTGGGCCTAGGATAGTGGAACTTTATGATGTTCACACATAGAAACACTAGAATTCTCCACCAAAAGGAAACCCATGCGACCTATTTTCCCTTTGTACATAGGTTCTGCATAGTTGGTGCACAGTATGTCCGACCATACGACCAAAAATTGCAGCCTACCAAATCTTTAAATTTCTAGGAATTCCTAAACAACCACTCCCCAATATTAACCATATAACCCCTCATTCTCATCCCCACTCAACCTATCATGCACGAGGCACACCTCCTCCTCCTATTACTCTCATTTGGGCTCCAATTTTTTTATGGGATTATAATCTTCAATGAACTGTCAAGTAATCTCTTTTTTATCTTATTTTATTATATTTTCATGGTATATTTTTCCTTATCTCATGGGTTCTATTTCTGTAGAATGGTTTTAAACCTAGGTTGGGATCAATATATTTTTATTTGTATTAAATCATAATGGGGTTGTTGTACCATTTCTTCCTTAGGGTATCTCCTTGGTGTAGTTGGTGGATCCCACTTAGCTTTGTGAATTTTCCAAGAAAGAGGTAGGTGATTCCATGTTTTTAAATTATTTTATGATTTTATTATGCCTTATTATTTTCAAAAATGGGTTTTATAAATTTTTTGGGTGGTGAGAATGGTATATTCCATGATTTTATGTGTGTTCATGGTTTAATGAGGATTTTACAATTTAAATGGGTTTTGTCTAGTGGGGTTTAAATTATGATAAGTATGAATTTTGGAAATGAATTAAATATTATGGAAATTGGGTATATAACATGGGAACCAAAGGTATTCTAGGTGGGTTTCTATAGACTAGTACGCCGCTTTGGTTGGCTGGGCAGTGACTTGGGTGCTCCAGCAAGTTCACATTACAGCACTAACTAAACAATGATGATGACATGGGGGGATACTAGAAATTTGGTTATGACCTCCCTAGTTGATCATGTATGAGAAAGTTTTATATGTTATGATCACTAAGGTATTATAATCCTAGGGACCTAACAACCTAGCTACATAGGGAGTGTACCATGGTTCTTTGGTTTTATTTTGAACCATTTGAGTATTTCATTTTCATCGTGTTCCCTTTATTATAAGTAAAACATGTTTTGATTTCAAAGTTGTTCTTGTTCTTTATTTTAAAATTAGGCATGTTAATTTGAATTTTAATATCATTTCAAGGAATCTTTTGGTGTTATCCTACTGGGAATTTTGTATCACACACTTGATGCACCCTCAAGTGTATGTAGATCTTTTTTTTACTCAAGTAATGGAAAAGGCCTCCTGTGGTGGTGTTGGTGGTTCTTTGTGCAAGCAGTTTCTTTTTTTAGGTATTTTTGGGGGGTCATGGGGTGTCGACCCACATAAAACATGGATATTTTTTTATTCTATTTATTCCCCTCCCCATTTTGGTATATTGGTTTTTGGTTGTAACTACTATGTGTTTAACACATGATTGTTATTCTTTTTTGGGTTATTGTTATTGGTTGTAATGTGATGGATGATTCTGATAGGTTTTCTATAGTTGGATTTCATGGTCTAAACTATTCTGAAAGGAGTTAATTGATTCCCAAGAACTAGTTTTCATCCGTTGGGGATTGATAATTCCCTATGGTCTATGCCAAAGGCTCGGACTGGTGTAGGGTTAGATGGAATCCAGTATTGGTTCATGAAAAAAATGGAATCAGAAAAGGTTTTCCCTTTCACTGGGTCATGCTATTTGGGTGAGTCTTGATAAACCGAAGCATGGAATATCATGTCTTGAGATTCTATATTTAGGTGGGGTGTTTGTTCAATACAACTCATGATATGCCTTGGGTTACCATGGGATTTTTGAGATTTGGTTTGAATCCTCTAATTATGATGCACATGCTCTAGATTGTGCATGGAAATTTAGATGTCATGGAATGGTTTAGTTTTTTATTGTGAATTTGATGGTTTTTATTTGATTTATGAGGATGTTTAATCATGTGATTGCTGAATTTTTTATGGGTTATGAATTTATGGTTTCCCTTGTGTTTGATAATTGATATATCATAATTCCTCCCTAGAGAATTCCTATAAAACTATGGAAACAGGATGAAGATAATTTTACCTCACCATTTGATCATATATTAGTGGAAGCCATGGTTTTAGTTGTCTGAGTATCAATTCAAGGAATAGTATTTGTTCATTCTCATGCTAATAAAGCCAAACAGGCCTTAAACGGGACAAATATCATCAGTTCTTATAGACCAAACCTCCTTCTTTATGGGGTAACACAGACCCCCAGGATGTTAAGGATTGTATAGAAAAGGTTAAGAGGTTTTTTGGGATTCTTGATACCCCTAACATGGTCAAGGTGAAATTTGGTTCATTCATGTTGGAAGATCCAAGTTGAAGCTGATGGGACTCAGTGGTCCAAGATGGGAATCATGAGTAGATGTGATGGAAAGACTTAAAATTTATCTTCAATGAGCAGTATTTCTATTATACCTTAGCTCTCACCAAGACCTGGGAGTTTTTAGATCTCCATAAGGGGGATCATACCATGTTGGAGTATTCCAACCATTTTTCTAAACTAGTTTTCTTTGCACTTGAGGTGGTTTCCAATGAGATACAAAAGGCCTAATGGTTCCAAATAGTATTGCATTGGGATATCTCATCCCAGGTATTCTTTTTTAAGTTGAAGACATATGTTGAGGTGGTGGATCATGAACTAATAGTGGAGATTGATCATATTGTTAAATATGGTTTCTATGGGGCAGTTTCAGTCACGTTACATGGTAGTAAAGGAATGTATGAAAATAAAAGGAAGTTTGAGGTGTAGGAGAATAAGGGAGATGGTAGATCTGGTCATCCGTCTGACCACCTCCATATGCAACCTCAGGTGAAGGGTTGGTTGTGTTCCATAAGTGTGGGACCTCTGAACACATTCATACTATCATTTCATCCCCCCATGGTGATTTCACTGGTGTGGGATCATGGGTAACCAAAAAGGTTTTATAGAAATGCATTCCCACATCATAGTGGTGTAGGTTCCTCAGCCTCTTGGGGGACCATAGTTCAGTTGGAACCATCCAAAACTGTGGGTTCTTAGTTTTTTAATCATGATGGAAGGGCTAGATCCACTACAGGACAATGTCATATAGTAGATCCACCAGTTATTAGTAAATACTAGTCCTATACAGAGATGAGACACCATTATCATGACCCATCCCAGTGGGTACCATGATGCGACTCCCCAAGTTCGTCTCCAATAGGCCAGGGGCTGGTGACTAGAACTGAGTAGTTATATTACTAACATGGGAGGCATTGCCTATGAACCTTTATACACACACACATCTCCAAGCCCACAAATTCTAAAATGTAAAAACCATTATGAAACAAATGAATTCAAACCACTATCCAATGAATATAGTATGAAAGGAAGTAAAGTGGAGTAAAGTAAACTTGTCCATAATAAAAGGCCACCAAAATAAAGAGTTTGAAAACTAAAAAGTCTAACCAATAATCAAAATAGGTACTAGGACTGCTTATAAATGCTATAGGAAAACCTCAACCTTCTTGAACTCACAAATCTCTGTTTAGTCCCGGTCTACCTTGGACTCCATCAAAAGGTCACTCATCTGCATAAGACACAAATCATGTAGGGAAATCCCGTGTAGAGTGAGTATAAAAATACACAGTAGGACACCTCAAAAACACAGATTAATACAAAAAGTAAAGACGTATAGTCATCTCTACACAATATATGTCTACAATATATATAACTAGGATATCCAGATATACTCAATCCAAGACATGTGGTCTAGAGGTAAGTTATAACTACCGCATAGCAACATTAGGAATTCAGTTCGATGATTCCACGAAACAATCATCCGGGAGAACACACTCTTTTGTCTAATAACCCTACTGATGTCCATCTGAGAAGTAATTTTAATCAAAAACCATCACGATAGAGATACCCTGATATATATAAAGAGAGAGATATGATACAATAGATTAGGATCACATCCAGGTCCATCGGGTGATACCAACAACTCCATCTAGATTAACCTGCTATGTAGAGGATCGATGCCTGGTAATGTTGGTCGTGTAAATACCAAGGACTCTACATAGGGCACAAATAGTGAATATAGGATCATGATCTGGGCCTCTTGGAGTGGATTCAAACAACTCTATCCAGAAAGTCCTACTGAAGGGATCATACTCCTATGTGTAGGTTATGATACACCTCAACCTTTAGGGAAACGATAAAGGGAACAAACCCTAATGAAACTTGTCCAATATATGGTGGAAAAGGGATTCAACCCATTTTGAAAGGCGTACATGACATGTAGTAGGGTCACACATGGTGTCCCTTAACCCTGAGTACTGCCTGTGTATAATGGCCAGTATCATATAGAACATCTCAGGTAGAAAATGGGTACACACTATGTAGAAGGGTCACACACCATGTCCTTCCATCCAGGTTCCACCCATTTGCTCTGGCCATGTGCCAGTACACAGTGTAAACTTGTGTATCTCTTCATGTGTACTAGTACATTGGGTAGTCCGTGTACTTGGTCCCGACCAATTCTTGTGGTGGGGTACATGCCATGAAGTAAACCCATGTACTCCACCCCGTGTTCAGGTATCTCTCAAGATACATGCTGAGTCTTTGGGAAGGGAATACACACTGTGTGATAGGGTCACATGCTGATTGGCATTTAACTTACTTCCAAAACTGTAGTTATCACTTAGTTGAGGCCAAATTCCATGGAACCCTGGGTTACACACCATGTTGATTGTGATTCTCCAAAAACCACTATTCTTCTTCTATTCACCTCAGCTGATCTTTCAGTGTTTGATCTAATGCTCCATTTTCCTTGAAACTTGAGATCTAAGGTTGTCCCACAATTGTAACATTGAATTAGGGTGGTGGGGTGGGGGGGGGGGGGGTTGTGGCCTTCAATCGGCTCTAAAATCCAATTCCAATAATCCACACATAAAATTTACCAAAGAATGAAATCTCTGGAATTGCTTTGATTTTTCTATCTCCATCACCATATCCCCTCTTTTAGGCCATCTCGATGATGTATCGTCAATTTTGGATCGTTGCACCATGAAATGAAGGTGCAACGATCAATCATTAATAATACATGAAGAAAAAAGAATGTGTAGAAAATATGGGAGAGAATAAATATGCACAAGGAAACAACCCTAAGGAACATACCTCCAGAATTGTTCATTTCAGTCTCAATCTGTTCCCATAAGAATATTCATCAAGTCAAACAATAAATTAACCCCATAAACCCCACAGTTAAAGCCCACCCCTCAAGAACAAGTGAACCACAGATCAACATGTTTGTTGGTTGGTCCACGTTCATCATTGAATCTAATAATGGGAAAAAAAATTCAAAAAAACACCCTAACTGGGGTTTGGATCATTCGTTGAAGAAGATTGGTTGTCACGTCGTTTCCATTGGAAAGATCCATCGAGAATGACATTTGTCGATCTCCGATCCATCTTTCGTTGTCGTTTTCTATCGAGAGAGTTCTCCAGGGTTCTTTCTAGATCCTCCAAGAAATTACAAGGATATGAGATTAAAACTAGATAATTTCCTAAAGGATTATTTTAATAGAGTCATTATTTCATTGTTGGGGTCTACGAAATGTCGGAAAAAATAAATTCTCCATTTATTTTATTTATTAAAACACCAAAAACTAATTTTCACAGATGACCCGAACTGTCTGATGTTGGGCCTCACCTAGGGTAAAGGCGCTACTATGTATTCAATGGTGTCCTCCTATATATAATATGGGAACACATTTATATGTTATTCCACTTTTTTAGAAAAACTACACTTGCATGATAATTAATATTTTAATATATTTCAAACATTTATTTCGGGCACCATGGGCCACATAATTTCAAGTTTTCTCAGCATATGGTCTCGAATTAATTTCATATAATATTTAAATATAATACATAGAAAAATATAGAAAATTACATTCTCATCACCTTGGGGATTTACATCCTCGAAAGGTAAAAATAAGGGCTATACAAAAAGATGCGGGCACTGTGAACAAATATGAGCCTCCCGCTCCCATTTCCGCTTCTGGAAATTCTCATGCTGCCACTGGACACAACCCATGGGAATCACTCACCTACATTGGATCCTCTCTTGCTGATCCTCAATCTCTATTGGGTACTTAGAAATATTCACTCCATCATCAATGTCCAGCTCACCCCAGTCAATGACGTGTGATGGATCATTCACGTACCTCCTCATCTACAACACATGGAACACATTGTGTACCCAGTCCAACTAGGGGAAAGATCTATCTGGTATTCCACCTAGACAACTCTATGGAGTATCTAAAAATGGCCGATAAACATCAGAGATAACTTGATACCCCATCCAAATCTTTGTAATTCCTATCGAGGTGAAACTCAAAGGAACATATGGTCTCCTTCCTTGAACTCCAAATGACACTACCACCTATCAGCATAAAATTTCTGATGTCTCTATTCAGGAATAATTGATTCCTGGATGATTTGAACATTCTTGACAGTGGCTCATACCAACTCCAAGCCCATGAGTGCTGAATCTCTTGGGTCAGTCCAACAAAGTGGTGACTGGAAAGGTCACCTGTAAAATGCCACAAATGGAACCATTCCAATGGTGGAATGATAGATATTTTTGTATGAAAACTTAACCAGAGGTAGGTGATCCTCCTAACTATGTGTGAAGTCTAACATTCAAGCCCACAACATGTCCTCAAGAACTAAAAATGTCAGCTTTGTCTGGCCATCTGTCTAGGGGTGAAACACCTTCCTCAAGTGTAACTAATTCCCAAATTCCTCCTGAAATCCCTTATACAACCAGGGTGTAAAGAGAGAATCATGATCAAAAACTATCATCGATAGGAATCCATGGAGTCGAAATATCTCCAGAACATAGAGGCATCCCAAGATTTCTACTGAGCTCCTCTCTCAAGGAGTTACGAAGTGGGATGACTTGGTGAGCCAGTCAGAAATCACCCAGATTGAATCATATACCCTGAGTGAATGTAGTAAACTCATCACAAAGTCCATCGATATCCCATCCCACTTCCATTTTGGCACCTCAAGGGGTTGAGCTAAACCACCTGGAACTTGGTGCTCATCCTTCACTTATTGCCACGTAAGGCATCAAGAAACAAACTCTACCACTTCCTTCTTCATCCCTTCCCCCCAAAACTGACATTAGGGGTACTGGTATATATGTTCCACTCTAGGATGTACTACCAATGAGGATGTATGGAACTCTCACACAACCTCCTCCCACAATTCCACTGGTATAATTTTTCATCCTCTAAAAATGACGACGTGCTCCCCACCTTGTGGATATCAATCAGGTGCATGTCCTGTGTACATATGAGCATGTAGGGTCTCACAGTTGGTATCCCCAATTCACGGCTCCCTAAATTTCTATAAGAATGGGGGGGGGGGGTTACAACCATCGATTGGATATATGTTTCTCCATATCCATCAATAAAGGATAATTGCAATGATCCCAACTACTCTGACACCTTGTTCATCAACTGTGAACAAGATCTCATACTGAGCATATCTACCACCACATTCCCCTTCCCAGGAGAGTAGATAATCTCAAAGTCATATTCCTATAAGAAGTATATCCATTGACTCTATCTAAAGTTCATATCCTTTGGAGAGAATATATACTTGAGGATATTAAGATTGAAATTAATGATAAACTACTCTCCCATTAGGTATTGTCACCACATCTTCAATGTGAAGACTAAAGCTTCTAGCTCAATATTGTGGGTTAAATAGTTCTACTCATGTGGTATCAAAAGGCGTGAACCATAGGAAATCACCAATTTACTATTCATTAGGACGCAACCAAGTCTAGTCCCTCAATCATCTTAGAACACTACATACTCAAAACCCTCCTATGATAATATCAAGATTGGAGCGCTTGTCAAACTCTACCTCAACTGCTGGAAAACCTACTGACATTTATATGTACACACAAAAGGATGACCATTTCAAGTCAAAGTTATCAAAGGTGTTGATACCCTAGAGAAATAAAGTATGAATATCTTATAATAGTCTTCTATCCCAAGGTTGTTCCACACCTCTATCACGCTCCTAGGTGGCTCTTATGATAACACTTACTCCTCCTTGACCAGGTCCACTACCACTCCATCTGTTGAGATATCATGTCTTGGAACGTGGACCGCCTAAATCCTGAACTGGTACTTTGAGTGTTTCCCATAAATATTTTGCTCTTGGAGTACATCTAGAACCATCCTTATGTGTCTTGTGTGCTCCTCCTTGGATGCAGAGTAAACAGGTATATCATCAATGATGAATACCACAAACCGGTCTAGTTAAGGATGAAATATCTGGTTCATGAGTCCCATGAATACTATAGAGGTGTTTTTCATGCCAAAGGTAATTACTAAGTACTCATAGTGACCATAGAAGTATTTGAAATCCATATTTGGTATATCCTCATCCTGTACTCACAAATGGTGATACCCTAATCAAAGGTTGACCATCGAGAATCATCATGTGCTTCTCAACTGATCAAAGAGGTTATAGATCCTAGATAGTAGACACTTGTTCTTCATAATCACTTGGTTCAAGAATTGGTAGTCCACACACAACCTCAATCTCTCATCTGAATTTTTGGAAAAAAAAAATAGGGCCACCCATAGTGAAACACTGGGACTCATGAATCCCTTTCTATGAAAGTCCACCAACCACACCCTTAGCACGTGAAGCTCTACAGGAGCCATCTGGTATGTTGGTTCTAATATCAGTGCCATTCTAGGGTGTAATTAAATGTAGAAGACTATCTACTGATGGGAAGGTTAACCTGGAACATCTTCTAGAAAGACATCCTCATACTCTTCCACTACTGCTGGGAACTGAAAATTAATAAAGTATGTTGCTCTGAGGGTCAGGATAGCCAAATCATGAGTGACCGGATGCACCCTCCTATGAATGAGTCCATCATGTTCTTCCTGGGTTTCCCTTTTTCCTAAGAAGTAAAACATCATTCCATCATTGCGGACACACCACACCCTTTGCCTAAAACAGTCAATCTGGGCATGGATAGTCGATAAATAGTCCATACGAAGAATGAAATCATATTCCCTCAATGCTGAAACCAAGATGTTCTAACTAAAACTATCACCTCCAAGGGTTAGGTAAAACTATATCCATAAATGTCTAATAGCTAAGTCAACTCCAATGGGTGTCTCCATGAAAAAGGAATGAGTCAATGGTTCAACCAGAATATCTAGGACTCGAACAAGAGATGTGGAAAGAATGGAATGAATAGAACTAGTGTCTATTAGTAATGAAGCTAAAGTATAAAAGATAGAAATCGTAAATAGAATCATCCCTTGATCCCCTAGGTCATACACCTTGGTCGCAAGTAGCTATCACTTCACCTGTACTCTATGTCCCTGATCCTGGAATGTATCTCCTAAGGGTGGTGGTGGTAACATGTCTGAATGTCTACCACATCCTACTACTCTACCAGCTCCTCTACCACATCCGCATCCATGAGACTCATTTCAGATCCCTAGTTCCAAGGTCTCAGTAGCTGCTCAAACACTTTTGACTACCACTAAATATATCTGCTCAGCCAATAATATTTCAACAACCAAAGGATGATCATGCACCAGAATAGACGTCATAATGCATAGAAGTATAAAGCCGGCTCATATGTCTTTTCACATACCTATCTCAAAGGTTCGAGCCCTGGAGCTAAATAATCTATTGTATATGCACTCCTCTTAGTGTAACTAATTGGAACTACTATTTAAAGTGACATTAAATTTCTATCTATGAAAAAGTAACCTCATTGTGAGTTTGGGTGGCCAAACACCACTATCACCCTACCGAGTCGTGTAGAAGGCTCATCGAAAGAAACACCATCTGATCTGCTGGTGTCCTACCAAGATGGAAAACTCGGGTCACCAAATCAGGCTAGTCCTCTACCGCCTGAGTGTCCATCTAACCTCATATGTTGTAAATAGAGGTACCACATGCTGCTACACAGGTGGTAGTATAGCTGGTGCACCACCTAGAGGAAACTCCTAGAGAACTGGTCCCTGTATTGAAGCCTTGTCAACGAGGAAGCCATCTTCATGATCAATCTACTTAATCCTAGCTAGTATGCATCTCAGAGTAATCTTGTTAGAAATCAAGATGTACCGCGATCAATGAGTATATCTAGAGAGCTGACACAAGAAGGGAATGGACAAACAACTCATTCATATATGATCAATGTGCCATTATTTTCCCCGCAACCAATGTTCTCAAGTACTGAGTTGAAAAGCATGTTATCAAAGTCCTGGTGTATGGATACATCTGCCACCCGCACCAACAATAGAGTCCCTAGACTGAAATCCAAACTTTAAATACATAACAATGTTTCCCCAAACAATTCTCAGTGACTCCTGGTCTTAAGGTAGAATGTACCACCTCTGATACCACTATTTCATGACCAATCCCAATGGGGCTTGTTCCATGACTCCCCAATGCCACCTCTAATAGGCCAAGTGTAGGTGACTAGTACTGAGTAGGCATATTACTATCATGGGAGGAATTGCCTATGTACATGTATACACACACATCTCCAAGACCAAAAATCCCAAAATGTAAAAACTACTATTAAACAAATGCATTCATTCCACTATCTAAACCAATAGAATATGATAGGAAGTAAAGTACAGTAATGTAAACTGGGCCAAAATACAAGCACACCAAAATAAAGAGTCTGAAAACTAAAAAGTTCAACTTGTACACAAAATAGGTACTAGGATTGATGCTCGATATTGTAGGAATACCTTGGCCTCCCTAAACTCACAATAATATATCTGATCCTAGTCCTCCCAAGACTCTTTCAAAATGTATCTCATGTGAACAAGACAAGACACATGTGGGAAAATCCCATGCAGGGGTGAGTATAACAATACTTAGTAGGAAAACTCAATACTACAAAGAAATATAAAAGGGAAAGAGGTATAGTAATCTCTACATAGTATATATCTATAACACATATAACAAGGATATCTAGATATACTCAATACAATACATGAATTCTAGAGGTGAGTCACAACTACCGCATACTAACACTAGGAATTCAGTTTTAAGATTCCAAAAAGAACTCACCCGAGAGAACACACTCCTGAGTCTGATATCCTTGATGACGTATGTCTGAGAAGTACTATTCTTTGGAAACATTCATGAGAGAGATATGATAATAGATCTGAAGAGAGAGATATGATACAACAGATGGGGATCATAGCCTGGTCCATGGGGTGATATCAACAACTCCATCCGGTTTAACATGATAAGTAGAGGATCGATGCCTAGTGTTGTTGGTCACGTTAATACCAAGGACTCTACCTATGTAAAGAATAATGAATATAGGATCTTGATCTGAGCCTCTTGAAGGGTACTCCAACAACTATATCCATAATGTCCTGCTGAAGGGATCATACTCCTATGAGGAGGAAATGATATGTATAAACCTTTAGGGATAGGATCAAAGGCACGGATGCTAATGAAACTTGTCTGATATACGATCGACAAGATATTCAAGCCATGTAGAAAGGGGTACACGATGTATAGTAGGGTCACACACTGTGCCCCTTGACCTTGAGTACTAACAGTGTACAAAGGCCCATATTGTTTAGAAAATGTCATGTAGGATATGGGCACATGCTGTGTAGAAGGGTCACACACCGTGTCATTACATATAGGGTCTACCCGTGTACTCTGGTTGTGTTCCAGTACATGGTGTCAACCCGTGCATCTCTTCCCATGTACCCATACACACGATAGTCTGTGTACTTGCACTACTACAATAACAGGAAAGGGAAGCACTACACTTTTATCAGTGCTAAAAAAGTACTGATAAAGGGGGCCTTTATCAGTGCTAAAAAAGAGCACAGATAAATGGGGGCCTTTAACAGCACTAAAAAAAAGCGATGTTAAAACTGACCCTTTATTAGTGATTTTTTAGCGCTGATAAACCCCCCCCCCTTTATCAGCGATTTTTTAGCGCTGTTAAATGAGACCCCTTTATCAGTGTTTTTTAGTAGCGATGATAAAGGGGGATTTATCAGCGCTTTTCCCTATCACTGTTAAATGTTATGTTTAAAAAAACAAATTCATGAAAAATAATATATTGTTATATAAGTATATTTATATTGATATAAATATAATATATATTTTTTAAATATACATATAAATAGACTATTACATTTAATATATATGAAATTTAGTGAAAATGGAATTAAAATATTTAAAAATATATAATTAATTAATAATTTTCCAATTATTATCGATTAAAAATCATATAATAACAATTTGAGGAAACAAAAAACAAAACAATTAATAAAATGTCTAAAATAAGTTGAAAATGTAACTCAAACTTCAAACGGCCATAACTTTTGATCTGGATGTCCGTTTGAGCTCTAAAGCATATCAAATCGAAGCCTACGACAAGATCTATGCGTTTGTGATTGAATAAAATCTTCTATCACGTTTTTTGAGGCCAAAAAAGGGCCAGAAGGCCTCGAAAATTGAGTTTTTAGTCAGGATACCCCGATTTGTAAACATTCAAACAAGTATAACTTCTGATATGGATGTCCTTTATCCCTGTACCACATATCATATCGAAGATTGTTTCATTTTATTCAATTTTACTAGTCGTGGAGTTGAAACAAGATTCTGGATTATAAGTTATTATTGTTTTAACATTCTATGGCTTTTCAAATACACACACATATATATTTATTCGTAATTATATATGTGTGTGTTTGTTGTATATATGTATTTATGTATTTATTTAATTAATTATAAACACACATAAAAAAAATATTTCATAAATGTATTTAAAACTAATATTATAACTATATATTAATATACAAATAAATATATGGATAAAAATTGTAACTACATATATATATAAATAAATATAAATAAATATTAATATACGAATGAATATATATATAATAATATATCAATAAACATATATGTATTAATATAACTAAATATATTTATATTAATATGAATCTATATTAATATACAAATAAATATAACTATATATATATAAATAAATATATGTATCATTAAATAGAAAAAAAATGAAATTGCTTAGTGGTAAAGGTACAGGCGCATGAGGGGGAGGTTGTAGGTTCGAGTTCGGGTGTAAGCAAAGAATTGTGTGCACATGTGTGGGACGTGTGGGCAAGGGCAGTGCGCGGGAGTGGGAGGGGTGGCCTAGCACTAGTAAAGGGGGGGGGGGGTCAAGCGCAGTTAAAGCCCCCCTGAATATAAATTATTTTTTATTTATTTTTTATTTTTTTTTTATTTTTTTACTTTTATTAGCGTTTTTAAAAATCGTTGATAAAACACCCATTTTATCAGTGATAAATAAATTCTGATAAAAGATCCCTTTTATCAGTGCTTTTTAGGGCTGATTAAAGGGGTCTTTTATCAGTGCTTTTTTTATCGCTGATAAAAGGGGTCTTTATCATCGCTTTTCTGAGCACTGATAAAAGGGACCCCCCTTATCTTCGCCTTGATTAACAGTGATTTTTTAGTTCTGTTAATTCACTTTTCTAGCACTAATAAAATCCATATTTGTAATAGTGTTGGTCGAATCCAAGTCGTGCGGTGGGGTACACATTTTGTAGGCCACACATGTACTCTACCCCATGTCTTCATGTCTCTGAAGATATATGCCAATTCTTTAGAAAGGGCCTAGACATAGTGTGGTTTTTAAATAACTTCTGCTACCCTATCCCTGAATCAGTAGGATCCACATGCTATATACCCTGGGTTACACGCCATGTTGATTGCGATTTTTCAGAAACCACTATTCTTCCTCCGTGTGCCTCGATCGATCCTCTGGTGTTCAATAAAATTCTCTATTTTCCTCGAAACTGGAGCTTAAAGTCGTCTCACCATTGTAACACTGAATCAGGGGGGTTTAGGCCTTCAATTTGCTCTAAAATCCGATTATGATCACCCACACATAAAATTTCCCAAAGAACGATATCTCATGAATCACTTTGATTCGTCTGTATCCATCATCGTCACACCTCCGTTAGGTTTCCCCAATGTCAGATCTTCAATTTAGGATCATTACAATGATAAATATGGGTATAAAGAGAAATCATTCCTAATCCACAAAGAACGAAGAACATGTAGAACATATGTGGGAGAAGAAATATGCATAGGGAAACAAACTCGAGGAATGTACCTAGACAGTGTTTCATTTAAATCTCGATCCATTCCTATAAGAATGGTCAAAACATCAAACAATAAATCAATCCCATAAATCTTACAGTTAAATCCCATACCGCAAGAATGAGTGAACTATGTATCAACCTATTTTTTGGTTAGTTCACGTTCATTGTTGAGTCTAAGAATGGGGAATGCATTACAAATAACAATGCCCTACCTGGGGATGGGATTACTTGTTGAATGAGATTAGTTTTCGCATCATCTTCATTGGCAAGATCTATCAAGAACAGAATCTGTCGATCTCTAATCCAAGTTTCATTGTCATTTTCTGTCAAGAGAGTTATCCAAGGTTCTCCCCAGAGCCTCCGTGAAATTCTAGGCTTATGAGCTTAAGTATGGATCCTTTCATAATAGGATTATTTTAAAATAATCATCCCTGCATCACTACGTCGACAAAACGTCAAAATAAAATAATTTGTCTTTTTATTTTATTTATTAAAATGCTAAAAACTACTTTTCAAAGATGATCTATGTTCTCTGATGTTAGACCTTACCTAGGGTAAATCCACTACATTGAACACAACTATGCCATTATATTTCTGATCTAGGCACCCATTTAGAAGTTATTCCAATTTTTAAAGAAAAACTAATGTGGGATCTAATTAATATTTTAATATATTTCAAACATTTATTCCGAGAACCCTTGGTATCGGAATTTCATGTTGTTTCAACACCTGGTATTGAATTAATTCCATATAATAAATTAAAATAATCCCTGAAAAAATCCAAGACATTACATCCTTCATGATATGCATCGTGCCCCAGTAGAATCATATATAGGACCTATGACTATTTGAGGTACTATTTTTATTGCACCATCCTTAAACAATGTTTTATTTAATATGGGTGCTTCTGATTGTTTTATTTCTTCCCATCTTGTGGAACTATTGAAATTAATAACCAAGATCATGAATTATTCTGTGGATTTGGTAATGCAACTTAGAAAGAAGAGGGATGAGGGTTTCAAATGTCCGTCATGTGTTATCTCACTATTAGGTGTTGAATTAGAGTGGGACTTATTGGTTCTGGAGATGGATATTTTTGACTTGATTATATGTATGGACTGGATGGGGCGTTTCATGGTGTGCATCAAATTTTTCTACTAGAGAGTGATCTTTTTGGCACCCAATTGGAGTACTAAAGTCTTACAAGAATAATTGGATATTCGATCAGGGTGAGATGGACCTCCACTTATAGATTTAGGTAATATTATTTTCCATGTATCTTCTCTTATATTAGAGATGATGGTAGAGGTTATGAGGATGGGTTTCCTCCTATGGTGAATGTGTAACAGCCCGAGATTTTATGAAAAATATTCTTTTTAATTTTATTAATGTCTTGTGTTGTACGCTACACCAAAAGGAGCTTGCACAACACACATCCTTGACTTGCTTGCATTACACACAATCGCGACCTTCCTCGATAGCGTGTGTAGTACGTAATACTGAGTTTCACTAAACAACGATATGCTATTAAAATATTATTAAAACTAGCCGGTATGAATAGTAATAACCACCTTTTAAAATTTTAGAAATTTTAGCTCTCAAAATGGACTTTATTTTTGGATTCAGAGTATCGAATTTAGCCTAAGGTGAAATTTTGGTGATTTTCGGATAACATTCATATTTTGATGAATAGTGAAAATTACTAAATTTTAGTTAAAAACAAATTTTTCAATAGAAATAATTAATAGTGATAAATTATTAATTTGAGTGGTTTTAAAGTATATTTAGAATATATTTTTACAATTTAATACAATTTTGGTCATTGGATGTAATTTCACATTTAAACCAGACATAAACAAGTGTCAATCTTTTGATAGATATTGTTTCTTAAAAACACGCTCTTTGTTTTAACAGCAGGATTTAATTATAAAATTAATTAATGAAACTTCTATGATATGAATTTGGTAAAATAGACTTCATTTTTGAATTCGGAATATGAAATATAGATTAGGATGAAATTTTGGCATTGTTCTGAAAAACATCAATTTTTGATGAATAGTGAAACTACTAAGTGGTAGTTAAAAAAAATTAATTTCTTCATAAATCTTAATATTACCACTTCTGTGAATGGAATTTCAAAAATCCGAGAGACACGGTTGATGTCAGTAAGTAAAATGTGGTTCAATGAGATGAAAATAATTTTTGGTGAATAGTAACTTTTTACTTTTATTTACCACGGTTAAAAGTAAATAGGGTAATTAAGGGTCAAAATGATATTATTATTACCCTAAAACATGTCCTAATTCTATTGGACAAGTGTAATTCGACCAAAAACAAGCTTAGGAATAAAATATGACCATTTAGGCCCACTTGGATTAGATTAGGACATTTATTATTATTTAATTAAAAGAAGAGTTAAAAGAGTTAAAATCAAAGTTTATTTACTAAAACATTTTTAATATAGGGTTTTACATAAGATAAATTAGATTGTAAATATTAATTAGAAATATAAAAAGATTTCCTACATGATGGTATTTTATTTGTAATTTTTAGACATCAAATAATTTAATATATTTATGACACAAATATGATGCAGTAATTATCTTATTAATGAAATATTGACATAATTGACATTATAAATACCAAAATAAATGTAATTTAAGACTTTTTATGAATTAAAATAATTTTATAGGTTACTATGATATATTAGTGTTGATTTAATCAACTTTTTCGAACATATAATTCTGTTATGAATTTCAAAAAAATCATATATCAAATAGTGTCAAAATTGACATAAAATAGTTTTTAAATCAAATATTATATTATTAATTGTTATTTTATTCCTAAAAATCTAAGGTTTGGCCAAATGACTTCGATAAGGATATATGTATTAATAATATACAATTTGGGGTTCGTTTGGCATGTTATAGTAAGTGTATTAACCATATAGTGAAAGAAAACAAAAAGACACGGTAAAAGTTAAATTATTTAACTTAGAGTTAAATCTAATTTATAAGGTTAAAATAATACCCTAAACTTTTCTAAATCCTATTTGATGATAGGATTTAGACCCATACCCACTTTAGCTTCGAAATAAGACCCTTTGGAACCATTATAAACCGATTTTGGCTTTAATATAAAATAATATTTTGAGATATTCCTAAGGTGCCCCTCTCCTCCCTTATAAAAGGGCACCTCCTCCCCCTCTTCCTCACACCAATTTGAGCACTCAAGCTCGGCCAACATCTGCCAAAATCCCTTCTCCACTTACCTAGAATAATCCTAGAGGTCATGGTCTTCTTCAAAGACCAATCTTAGTTCCCTAAGTGGAGGATTCAAAGAGGCGTTTCAAAGAAGAGGTAATATCCATTACCGATCTTTTCAATTTCTTTCTTCTTCAACTTATTCTTATTTAGTTGTTTCATGATAAAGTAATAACATCAGTATTACTTACATACTGATATGTTATTATAAATATGAAACAACCCTAATTCACCTTCTATCCATCCTACGGAAAAATAAAATCACCGCGCGTGCGTACGTACGGAATACCGTCTCCACGTCGTGGTGTAATCTATTTTCCGCCACCACCTTAATTGGATCGGTATAATGGTTTAATGAGTAACTATATATGATTATTATAAAGTGATATTGATACTGAAATAGTATACATACACTTCAACACAATTCCACGACCATGAGAATGATATCATCGCTCGTGCGTACGTACGGACTACCGTCTCCACGACGCGATGAGATTCATTCTCAATGATTAACCATTCATGAATGATTATAATGTATATATAATAAGTACTAATTAAATATATGACATAATAATGATACTGGAATTATTTATATGTATGTCATCTACTTAATTCCATTCAGTTCAATAAGGAAACGAAAACAACGTTCATGCATACGTACGGACTACCGTCTCCATGAACGGTGTATTTCTTTCCATTTACTGATTTATTATATATGTATATTCTGAATATATATATATATATATAAATCATGTTTTATATTCTGGAATTAAGTAATCATGATCTAAGTAATCATATGAATAATTACAAGTTGAAAACACGAACGACAAATGAGACGATTTTACCCAAAATGCTACTTTAACATGAATTTAAAAAGAACGGGTAATATAAAGTCATAAGTGGACCATATATAATATAATAACAATGAATATGATTCTGGAATAAGTCAATAACATGATTTAAATCATTATACAGGAGGTCCGGACACTTACAAAGCAAGTCGGACCTAAGGTAAGGGAAAATATCACAATCTCACTTTT
Source organism: Viscum album (assembly GCA_963277665.1). Taxonomy (NCBI): domain Eukaryota; kingdom Viridiplantae; phylum Streptophyta; class Magnoliopsida; order Santalales; family Viscaceae; genus Viscum; species Viscum album. Next base: position 307,735,950 of record OY728136.1, read on the forward strand.
TGTTTTTACTTTGGTAATTACTGGGGTGTATTTTATCATCCACATCCATGTTCTCTCAATATGTAATATTATTTCCATCCTTCTACAATAGTTTATATCAAATTTTACCCTTTGGGGAGTTTTTTTTCTAAAAGATATGAAAGTAATTTTTTGTCGTTTTCATATGAGGTACTTTTTGACTTTTCCGACAAAAGTACGAAGAATGTTTTTTTAACATATACGACAAGAATGGATTTTTAAAACATTATTTACAAGAAGCTTTCTTTACAAGTTTTCAAGTTTATTTTTAATAAACTTATTTTAGTTTAAAATTGTATGACATGTTAAGAAAGTAAAAGTATTTTTGAAGTAGAAAGGATATTTTTCCTCAAGAATGGAGTTCAAATGTTTTATCAAAATTATTTTCCATCTAAGATAATATAGGGTTCTGTTTTTATCCCTATTATTACAATGATTTGATTATGTTTTGAGGGAATTATTTTTATGAAGTCATTTACCTTATATGATTTGTTTTATGATGTCATGATGTTTCAAGAATCCCATTTTTGTTATATGTGTTATGCGATGATGTATGATTTATGATTATGTGGCACACATAAGAAAGGATTCATTATAAGATGGGTGGGACCTATATCTCCCTCCAATGCATTGGGTAAAGATTTTATATCTCATGAGATAGACATGGCTGGAATGGTAGGTTATACCGGTTCAGTGAAACAGGACTGAAACGAGGGTTACTCGATTCAGAAAGGGACTTTGTCCACTAAGATAGTCTTGGCAATGAGTCTTGACTAACAAGAAATGATTCTCTATGATTATGTGTGAATGCCACAAAGTTTCATGTTTTAAGTTATGATTATTGTGATTACATTTCACTGCCATGATTTATCCCATGTTATGAAATTATGATCTCTTTTGCAGGTTAAGATTTCCAAAAGTTATGTGCTTGTGTATACGATGTGATTGATATTTATTTTTTTTACCCTTACTGAGCATTTGAGCTCACCCTTTTATGTTTTCTTTTCCCCAGGATATAAATAAAGGTTTTAGGTAAAAAAAGGGAAGATCTTTATGGGAGATATTGAAGATCTTTCACCACGATTAGAAGATTACGTTCCGAGTTTCCAAAGACACTAAACTATTACGATCCTTGTGTGTGTGTTTTTGTTATGTACCAAGTATTCCGCAAAAGTAATGTAATGTCCATGTACGTCAAGCTTCGGGTCTCTACATTTGGTATCAGAGGAAAGGTTTAGTCAACCTTTGGAAACTAGGATGCGAAAACGTTAGTGAGATCCCTAGAGATATTTCTACGATATGTCTAGGGATGTCCCTAAGGTTAAGTATACGTATAGGTTATAGTACTAGAACTACACTAACGATCATAGAATTAAACCTAAGATGTTAGATATTTAAGGTACTCCCCCTTTATTATGTTGTTTTCCCTAGCATGATTTTTGCCTCTCACACTATTTTTTTTGGGTTTTAGAAAATGGATGGAAACAAGATGATTCACGATAATGGAGAATATGATGGACAATGGAATGATATTCTTCATAATGAAATGGTATTTGGAAGTCCAAAAATCATTATTATGCCGAACCAGCAATCTCATAATATGATCAATAAAGTAAAATTTGGTAAGTTTCCTGACTCGACTAATAAGAGAAAGATGGAGTTTCATGATGATCATAGAGGAAAGAAAGTTCAATTTCCCCTATGTAAATCATGTGGGAAGAGGCATTAAGGAGAATGTTTCAAAGGAACTGGAAGATGATTTGGGTGTGGAAAATAAGGACACAAAGCAAGTAAGTGCAAAGGAAAAGGTTTAGTTAACACCATGGATGAGGATAATGGTATTTCTACGACATCAACAATGGTTAAATGTTTTAAATGTGGAATGTACGGGCATTATGCAAACCAATGCCCTAAGGGAAAGTCTCATGAAGAGAATCAGTATGGTCGTATGGGAAGTATTTATGTTGATGATGATGAAGAGACTACAAATGATATGTGAGATGAAAGAATTGTTGAAGCTCAGTCAATGGTTTAAGAATGTAGTGGAATGATTACATGTTTATCATGTGTAATGTTGTATAAGAAATCTCATGGTACTATGGAATAAAGAGACATCTAAGGATTGTTACACTGTTGTCTTTCCTTGAGTTATGAAAGTGTATGATTAATGGTACCACTATCCCTGAAAGGTTATTCAGATATTTTTGGAATTTAGATGATATGCGCATAATGAAGGGATAAGGAGAAAATTAAATGTTTAACAGTATTCATGAGCTCATGATTGATATAAGGACTAAGTGATATCATGGTTTGAGTATATAGAATTTTGAGGATTCTGGTATGTGGAAAGTGTTAACTTTTAACTGCATTCATGTTTTCACTAAGGTATTCAAGAGAATACATGATTAAGGACTTTGAATGTTTGGAGTGTGACCAAAAAAACATATCTTATGATATATGGGGATCGACGATGGTGTTAAATCTCTGGTAATCGTTTTCACTAAGTTATGAGAGTGGACTGCATTATTATAGATAAGCCTAAAGATTGGAATGGATTATAAGTTAGTATTGTTTAAGGATAGAATTTTTTTTCGATATTATTGATGGGATGTTATAGTAATATAGTTTTAGAAAAAGGACAACCTACAGAACGGGCGACAGCCCATCGCGTCGGAAAAGGCTGTGGGAATCGAACCCACAACCGAAGTGCGACTGGCCTATATCACCTACCACTGGCCTATAGGAAGTCCCTGTTTAGTAGAAACTAGTTTTATTATATTAAGCAGTATGATATATGAAGTATAAGTCCATTTTAGGAACCATATATGATTAATCTCACTATAGATCGACTTATGTATATAATTTTTGCTAACCTTTTGTTTGAGACAGATGGAATGACCCGTCATTCTATCACATGATCTGCTAACACTTCACGAATAACAAATTCAACTTCATTTATTTAAGAGATGAAGTGGAAATTGTTCAAGGCACGAACAACAGTGAGATTGTACCAAAATAAAGTAAGTATTTATTCTAATTCAAAATTTCAACTTTAGAGAAATGATATTGAAAACCAAAAATGTTGTCCTGGTGATCTTATACCCGATGAATCAGATGGTACCTTATATCATCACAAATCTATGGATTTGTGATTACTGGATTTTCCATAGCCATGTTCTCTACCACTCTCCATCAGAACATGATGGTTAGATTTCTCTTCCATATCCATATTTTCACCTATGTGGAAACCCAGTGATTAGTTTATTTGGGTAATCGTTACATTTCATACTTTAGTTTTTAAAGCCAAGTTTTGGTATTCCTTTTTACGATGTGGGTTTCTATTAAAGAAACTTTCGAATAGTAAACCATTTATAACCCCGACGAATTTCGAGGGCGAAATTCATTTTAAGGGGGGTAGAATGTAACAGCCCGAGATTTTATGATAAATATTCTTTTTAATTTTATTAATGTCTTGTGTTGTACGCTACACCAAAAGGAGCTTGCACAACACACATCCTTGACTTGCCTTGCATTACACGCAATCGCGACCTTCCTCGATAGCGTGTGTAGTACGTAATACTGAGTTTCACTAAACAATGATATGCTATTAAAATATTATTAAAACTAGCCGGTATGAATATTAATAACCACCTTTTAAAATTTTAGAAATTTGAGCTCTCAAAATGGACTTTATTTTTGGATTCGTAGTATCGAATTTATCCTAAGGTGAAATTTTGGTGATTTTAGGATAACTTTCATATTTTGATGAATAGTGAAAATTACTAAATTTTAGTTCAAAACAACTTTTTCAATCGAAATAATTAATAGTGATAAATTATTAATTTGAGTGGTTTTAAAGTATATTTAGAATATATTTTTACAATTTAATACAATGTTGGTCATTGGATGTAATTTCACATTTAAACCAGACATAAACAAGTGTCAATCTTTTGATAGATATTGTTTCTTAAAAACACGCTCTTTGTTTTAACAGCGGGATTTAATTATAAAATTAATTAATGAAACTTCTATGATATGAATTTGGTAAAATAGACTTCATTTTTGAATTCGGAATATGAAATATAGCTTAGGATGAAATTTTGGCATTGTTCTGAAAAACATCAATTTTTGATGAATAGTGAAACTACTAAGTGGTAGTTAAAAAAATTAATTTCTTCATAAATCATAATTTTACCACTTCTGTGAATGGAATTTCAAAAATCCGAGAGACACGGTTGATGTCAGTAAGTAAAATGTGGTTCAATGAAATGAAAATAATTTTTGGTGAATAGTAACTTTTTACTTTTATTTACCACGGTTAAAAGTAAATAGGGTAATTAAGGGTCAAAATGATATTATTATTACCCTAAAACATGTACTAATTCTATTGGACAAGTTTAATTCGACCAAAAACAAGCTTAGGAATAAAATATGACCATTTAGGCCCACTTGGATTAGATTAGGACATTTATTATTATTTAATTTAAAGAAGAGTTAAAAGAGTTAAAATCAAAGTTTATTTACAAAAAAAATTTTAATATAGGGTTTTACATAAGATAAATTAGATTTGAAATATTCATTAGAAAGATAAAAAGATTTTCTACATGATGGTATTTTATTTGTAATTTTTAGACATCAAATAATTTAATATATTTATGACACAAAGATGATGCAGTAATTATCTTATTAATGAAATATTGACATAATTGACATTATAAATACAAAAATAAATGTAATTTAAGACTTTTTATGAATTACACTAATTTTATAGGTTACTATGATATATTAGTGTTGATTTAATCAACTTTTTTAGAACATATAATTCTGTTATTACTTTCAAAAAAATCATATATCAAATAGTGTCAAAATTGACATAAAATAGTTTTTAAATCAAATATTATATTATTAATTGTTATTTTATTCCTAAAAATCTAAGGTTCGGCCAAATGACTTAGATAAGGATATATGTATTAATAATATACAATTTGGGGTTCGTTTGGCATGTTATAGTAAGTGTATTAACCATATAGTGAAAGAAAACAAAAAGACATGGTAAAAGTTAAATTATTTAACTTAGAGTTAAATCTAATTTATAAGGTTAAAATAATACCCTAAACTTGTCTATATCCTATTGGATGATAGGATTTTGACCCATCCCCACTTTAGCTTCGAAAAAAGACCCTTTGGAACCATTATAAACCGATTTTGGCTTTAATATAAAATAATATTTTGAGATATTCCTAAGGGGACCCTCTCCTCCCTTATAAAAGGGCACCTCCTCCCCCTCCTCCTCACACCAATTTGAGCACTCAAGCTCGGCCAACCTCTGCCAAAATCACTTATCAACTTACCTAGAATAATCCTAGAGGTCCTGGTCTTCTTCAAAGACCAATCTTAGTTCCCTAAGTGGAGGATTCAAAGAGGCGTTTCAAAGAAGAGGTAATATCCATTACCGATCTTTTCAATTTCTTTCTTCTTCAACTTCTTCTTCTTTAGTTGTTTCATGATAAAGTAATAACATCAGTATTACTTACATACTGATATGTTATTATAAATATAAAAAAACCCTAATTCACCTTCTATCCATCCTACGGAAAAATGAAATCACCGCGCGTGCGTACGTACGGAATACCGTCTCCACGCCGTGGTGTAATCTATTTTCCGCCACCACCTTAATTGGATGGGTATAATGGTTTAATGAGTAACTATATATGATTATTATAAAGTGATATTGATACTGAAATAGTATACATACACTTCAACACAATTCCATGACCATGGGAATGATATCATCGCTCGTGCGTACGTACGGACTACCGTCTCCACGACGCGATGAGATTCATTCTCAATGATTAACCATTCATTAATGATTATAAAGTATATATAATAAGTACTAATGAAATATATGACATAATAATGATACTGGAATTATTTATATGTATGTCATCTACTTAATTCCATTCAATTCAATAAGGAAACGAAAACAGCGTTCATGCGTACGTACGGACTACCGTCTCCATGAACGGTGTATTTCCTTCCATTTAATGATTTATTATATATGTATATTATGAATATATATATATATATAAATCATGTTTTATATTCTGGAATTAATTAATCATGATCTAAGTAATCATATGAATAATTACAAGTTAAAAACACGAACGACAAATGAGACGATTTTACCCAAAATGCTACTTTAACATGAATTTACAAAAGAATGGGTAATATAAAGTCATAAATGGACCATATATAATATAATAACAATGAATATGATTCTGGAATAAGTCAATAACATGATTTAAATCATTATACAGGAGGTTCGGACACTTACAAAGCAAGTCGGACCTAAGGTAAGGGAAAATATCACAATCTCACTTTTTGTTTTTACTTTGGTAATTAATAGGGTGTATTTTATCATCCACATCCATGTTCCCTCAATATGTAATATTATTTCCCTCCTTCTACAATAGTTTATATCCAATTTTACCCTTCGGTGAGTTTTTTTTATAAAAGATATGAAAGGAATCTTTTGTCGTTTTCATACGAGATACTTTTTGACTTTTCCGACAAAAGTACGAAGAATGTTTTTTTAACTTATACGGCAAGAATGGATTTTTAAAAAATTATTTCCAAGAAGATTTCTTTACAAGTTTTCAAGTTTATTTTTAATCAACTTCTTTTAGTTTAAAATTGTATGACATGTTAAGAAAGGAAAAGTATTTTTGAAGTAGAAAGGATATTTTTCCTCGAGAATGGAGTTCAAATGTTTTATCAAAATTATTTTCCATCTAAGATAATATAGGGTTCTTTTTTTATCCCTATTATTACATTTATTTGATTATTTTTTGAGGGAATTATTTTTATGAAGTCATTTACCTTATATGATTTGTTTTATGATGTCATGATGTTTCAAGAATCCCATTTTTGTTATATGTGTTATGCGATGATGTATGATTTCTGATTATGTGGAACACATAAGAAAGGATTCATTATAAGATGGGTGAGACCTATTTCTCCCTCCAATGCATTGGGTAAAGATTTTATATCTCATGAGATAGACATGGATGGAATGGTAGGTTATACCGGTTCAGTGAAACAGGACTCAAACGAGGGTTACTCGATTCAGAAAGGGACTTTGTCCACTAAGATAGTCTTGTCAATGAGTCTTGACTAACAAGAAATGATTCTCTATGATTATGTGTGAATTCCACAAAGTTTCATGTTTTAAGTTATGATTATTGTGATTACATTTCACTGCCATGATTTATCCCATGTTATGAAATTATGATCTCTTTTGCAGGTTAAGATTTCAAAAAGTTATGTGCTTGTGTGTACGATGTGATTGATATTTCTTTTGTTTACCCTTAATGAGCATTTGAGCTCACCCTTTTATGTTTTCTTTTCCACAGGATATAAAGAAAGGTTTTAGGTAAAAAAAAGGGAAGATCTTTATGGGAGATATTGAAGATCTTTCACCATGATTAGAAGATTACGTTCCGAGTTTCCAAAGACACTAAACTATTACGATCCTTGTGTGTGTGTTTTTGTTATGTACCAAGTATTTCGCAAAAGTAATGTAATGTCCATGTACGTCAAGCTTCGGGTCTCTACATAATGGGTTTCCAAATGATTTCTCAGGATTTCCTCTAGAGTGAGATGTGGATTTTATCATTTATTTGGCACTAGGAACTGAGTCAATATCTATTTCCTCATACTATATTTCACCCACCGAGTTGATGGGATTAATGATAAAAATAGAAGAATTAGAATCCAAAGGATTCATTCTCCTAAGAATCTCACTATGTGCCAACCCATTTCAATTTTATAATAATGATGATGGTTTCGTCGTGTTTTGCATCAAATTATAGAAGTTGAATTGGGTCACAATCAAGAAAAAATTCCTCTTTCCTACATTGATGGCCTATTTGATCAGCTCAAGGGAGAAAGGTTGTTCTCCAAGATCCACTTGTACTCTAGGTATCATCAGGTCAGGGTTAGAGTGGAAAAAATTCCTTAGATGACATTTTGAAGTAGGTATGACCACTTTAAGTATTTGGTAATTCATTTTGGTATGAGTAATGATCTGGTAGTTTTCATGGATCTCATGAATCAGGTGTTCCATCAGTACCTAAACTCCTTTTTCATGGTGTTTGTGGATTAAATCCTAGTTTATTACAAGATAGATGAAGGGCATGGGAAACACTTGAGGATCATAATAGGCACTCTTTGGGATCACTGACATTATGATAAGTTCTCCAAGTATACCTTATGGATCTGGGAAGTTAAGTTTCTAGGCCATGTGATATCTAAACTTGGGGTTTAAGTGGATCTTGAGAAAATTAGAGTGGTGATTTCATGGGAGAAACTGAGTAACATATTCAAGATCAGGAAATTCTTATGTCTGGAAGGATATTACAGGAATTTTGTTAGCGATTTCTCTCAGCGTACTTCTCCAATGAAGAAACTTACTCATAAGGGGGTAAATTTTTAATGCAGTGTAGAATGTTAGGTATCTTTTGATAATATCAAGAAACATTTGACCACAAACCCTATTTTAATCCTCCCAGAATCTAGAAAAGAATTCATGGTCTATTGTAATGATTTAGGTATGGGTTTTGGGTGTGTGTTGGTGTATGATGACTATGCGGTGGAGTAAATCTATCGTCAAATATGATCACACAAAAGGAATTTACTAACCCATGACCTAGAACTGGTGGTAGCAATTCATTCCATGAATACATGGTGTCACTATCCTTTAGGGGAGAAATTCACAGTGTATTTAACCATAAGATCTTGGATTATATTTTCTCATATAATGTTCTGAAACCAAGGCAACACCAATGGGTTGAGTACCTTCTAGGGTTCGACTTTGATCTTTTATACACCCCAAGACAAGGTAATTTGGTATCTGACACTCTAATAATGAAGATATCAATGTAGGCCTTAAAAGAGTCAAGTGATGAATGGATTTTGATGGGTACTTTTTCCCAGATTCACCTGTAAACTAAGGAAAATAGTAGAGGAAATTTATTGGATAGTATCAAGTTGATCCCTTATCTTCTAGAATGGATTCTTGAGGAATTTCCAAATGATGAGTTATACAAGTGGTATTTTTAGTTTCTAAATAGTGTGGAAGTTCCCAATGAGTTCTCATTGTCGTATGAGGGAGTTCATTGTTTCAAGGGTTACATTGTGCCGTTGTTGTCTTTGTAGAAGGAGGTAATGTAGGATGGTCACAAATATTAGTTAACTATTTATACTAGGACCACCATGATGTTTTATGATGTGCATCATCATTTTTTATGGCCATGTATGAGATGGTATATAACCGTCATTGTATTCAGGTGATATAGTTTTTTAGAATGTTAAATCCAAGAACTAGTGGCCCTAAATTTTTGTTCATCCACTCCCCTTATTACTTAGATGTGGGAAGAGATCTCCATGGATGTTATCATTGACTTTCCTCATACTCCATGGATAAGGAACACCATTCTGGTGGTGATTGACCATATAACTAGATCATCTCATTTCATTCTGATCAAAGAATCAACCAAGGAGGATGAGTTGGGCTGGTTGTATGTTCAAGAGCTAGTGAGGCTTCATGGTGGTACTTCAACTATTGTTTCATATAGGTACCCCCATTTAACTCTTGGTTCTAATAAGGCATTCATAGGGTAATGGGTTCATCGGTTAAACTCAATAGGTCATACCATCCTCAAATTGATAGACAAATGAAGCATGATTTGGAAGAGATGCCCCATGAATATGTGTTGGATTTTGGAGGCTCATCGGATAACCACTTGGGTTTGGTAGAATTATTTCATAATAAAAATTACCAGTCCTTGATTAAAAAATACTCCCTGCAAAGTGATTTATGGTTAGACATGTTAGTCACCGCTATGCTGGATAGAATAGGGTGAGACTTTTTTGTTGGGGTTGAGCCTTGGGCAAGAGACATATGATAAACATCTATTAATTAGATATTGGTAGTTGATAGTTCAGAGCTTTCATAATTCTTATTCCCATCAGTAGTGTTGACCTTTGGAATTCTATGGGGGTGAACGGGTGTTTCTATTGGTGGATCCTAACCCAGGTCACCATCTTCTTGGCAAGCAGGGGAAGATGATGATGAGGTATGTCAAACATTTTGATATTATAGAAATAATTAGTGAGTTAGTATACCTGTTAGCTTTTCTGACCTCATTGAAATTGATTCATGATGTGTTCCATGCCTCAAAATTGAATAAGTATAACCCAAACCCATCTTATGTGTTGAATTAGGAAGATTTAGAGTGGGAAATTGGTTGGTCTATATTTGGGTGAACAATGCATATCATAGATCTACAAGTGAAAGTTCTTTATGGGAAATCCATATTTTTGGTTCATATCCTTTGGTATAATTGAAATGATTGGCCAAAAACATGGGAGAAGAAGTGTTTGGTGGAGGATAAGTACCCTCATTTTTTCTCTTATTATATTTCAACATGAATTTCTAAGGGAGAAAAGATTTTATGGTGGGAAGAATTTTCACATACATGATTTCATTTTGAGTTATTTTAAATTATTTTGTGGTCTTATCTTTATTACATTGATTTCTTGGAAATTTTTGATAAAAATGGTGGTTTTTAGTTTGGATAGATGGATGCACACCATTATTCCACATTTAGTAGAACCTGTGCACTAGCCCAATGGAAACTGTGTTCCCTAGAGAATGGAAATGACCAATTCTCACAACCTAGTACATGAGCATGAAAACCTCAAAGGTTAATTGTGTACCTAGGAAATTGGAAATGTATGAGGCACATGGCTAGTAGCATAGGTATGTTCCCATTCTAGGAAAACTAGGTTGCTTCTTTTCCCTTTTGAAATAGTTTCCACACGGTTGGCGCATGGTCAAAAGACCATGCATCCAAACCCTGTGGCCTTACAGATATTTAATTTTTTTGGAATTCCTAGACTAATCCTCTCTGATTCTAACCCTCTAACCAATAACTCCCACCCATATTTACCTATCCTACCCTAGGCATTACTTCCCCTCATCTTCCTCTCCTTTGGGCTCTAATTTTTTTTTGTGGTGTTTGGATTAGAATCATCAATAAACCTTACATTACTCTATTTATATGTTTTTTCCTTATTTTTTTTGGGTTTTTTCATTCTCTCTTGGGTTATATTTCTCTTTTAAGGATTTTTAACTATATTGGGTTCAATGTTGCTTATTTGGGTTTACGTTTTATGGGTTTTATGTGTTATTTCTTCCTTAGGGTCTCTTTTTGGCATGGTTGGTGGTTTCCACCTGATTTTGTGAAGTTTCCAAGAAAAAGGTATGTTTTTTCATGCTATATAATCATTTAATGATTTTATTACTATTTATTATTTTCAAAATGGGATTTATAAGTCATGTTTGTGATGAAAAATGTTTTTTCCATGGGATTTGGTATGTTTTTATGGTTGAATGGTGATTTTTCCTTTTAAATGGTTATTGTTAAGTGTGGTTTCAATTATGATAATTTTTAATGTATGAAAAGAATTAAATGGTAGAGAAAATGGATAAAGAACTTGGGAACCCTGGTTGTTCTAGGTGGGATGTTAGGGACTAGTGTTCCATTTGGGTCGGATGTGCAATGAGCCGAACTTTACGAAACGTTTATGCTAAAACATTTACTAAACAATGAAGATGACATGGGGGACCACTAGAACATTTGAAGTGACCTCTCTAGTTTCTTATGCATGAGAACATTATATATGGTATGATCATCGAAGTATGAGGATCATAGGGCCCTTAAAACATTTCTACTTAGTGATTCCCTATGGGGATTTGTTTTTTATGAACCATTTCAGGATTTCATTTGCATCATGTTCACTTTATTAAAAGTAAAACTTATTCTAATTTCAAAGTTGTTCAAATTACTTATTTTAAAAAATACAATATTTATTTGTATTTTAATTTCATTGCCTTGAATCTTTTGGTGGTATCCTATTGGGAATTTTTTATTACACCCAACATGAACCATCGGGTGTATGTAGATCTTGTTTTGTTTGACTTGGGTAAATGCAAGGACTCCCATTGTGGTGATGGTGGTTCTTTGTTCTAGTGGTTTTTTTCTTTGGTGTTGGTGGTGTTGTCATGGGGTGTTGATCTTCATACCACATGGATATTTTTTAGTAAATTTATTCACCTCCCCATTTTGGTATGTTGGTTTTTTGTTGTAACTTCTAAGTGTTTAACACATTCTTATTATGATTTTCGGTTATGGTTATTGGTTTTGATGTGATAAATGATTCTTGTGGGGGTTTTTGTAGTTGAATTTCATTGTCTATACTATATCCAAAGGTGTTACTCGATTCCCGAGCACTTGTTTCAAGATTTTTGGGATCATGAATTCCCTTCATGCTATGCCATGGGCCGATTTTAGTGTCAGGTTAGATGGTATCCCATCCTGGTTCATGACACAATCAGATTTGGAGTCCTTATACTAAAATCAAGAATGGTTTTTGTTATAACCTTTAGATAATGAAATTATATTGGGTGTAAATGGGTATTTTAGAAAGATATTAGCATGGATGATAAAATAATTACCTATAAAAAATGTTTTCTATGAAGGGTTTCATGAAATGTTATGTAATTTACAAGAATAAAACATTCTCACCTATCATGATGATAAATTCCATTAGAATATTACTTAAAATAACATGTTTACATGATTAAGAGATTTATAAAATAGATGTCAAAAATGATTTTCTAAATATTAAGTTGGTTGAATATGTTTATATAACACAACTCAAAAAGATTATCAGGTCCAAGAGTTCCAAAAATGTATGCAATCTCCAAAGATTCATTTTTTGGATTGAAGTAGGTTTCATGATCATAGAATGTTACATTTATTGATTCCATAAGGGAATCTGGTTTCATCATGAATTAATGTGATTCATGTGCATATGAGAATCTCAATGGGAATTCTACTGTTCTCCTAGTATTATATGTTGATGATATATTAATTATGGGAAATGAAGTTGAAGTCTTATGTTCAGTAAAGAATTTGTTAAATGAATACTTTTTCATGAAATATGTAGGTGAAGCCACCTACATTATAGGGATTAATATTTATCAAGATGGATCTAAGAGGATATTTGGGAAATTTCAATGTACATATATTGAAAAAGTACTCAAAAGGATATAAGCGGTGATTTTGAGAAATTTCACATGGTATCAATATCTATAAGAAAACTTTTCGACAAACACAGTGGGAGATTAAGATAATGAATAGAATCCATCATTCTTAAGAAGTGATATCTATCATGTGTTCCATGATATGTACTAGTTTTGATGTTTCTAATACTTTAATCATGTTGGGAAGATATTGGGGAAATCCAAAAGAGGTGCATTAGGTAGTAGTGGAAAAATCCTGAATTTCTTGACATAAAAAGATATGTTTTGAGCATAGAGAGGAGAAGAAAATATATTAGTGAGTGGATATAGTGACTGTATCTTATAGATAGTTCACGATGAACATAAATCATAGTCAACCAATTTATTTTTCTCCAATCGTGGTGCAGTGGGATAGAGAAGCTCGAAGAAGATCATACTTTCTAATTCTATAATAGAGTCAAGGTATATAGGGGATTCTAATATAGCTAAGAAAGCAATGTGAATCTAAATTGTTTCCTAGATATTGGGGTTTTACCTATAAGTGAATACCCTATAATATTATATTATGATAACACTATAGAAGTGTTACTTTCCAAATATCTCATGTCACACTAGAGGTTAAAACATATACTATAAATGTTTTATCTCTTGTTGGATTTTACCCAGAGAAGTGAGGTTGTAATTAAAAGAGTTTATGTAGGGGATAATGTGACAGTCCCCCTATATAACATCCCAGCACCATGGACTAATGACCAGTTCCTAGACTGATAGTCACCACTTTACCTCAAGCACACCTCTATGTATGCCAAAGGCTTTCAACTAGTAGTGTGTGTTTAATATGGTTCTGTGGGAAGACTATACCCCTTATATCTGAGTGCACAATCATAAATAAATAAATAAAATTATCCATGGTATTAAATAATATGAAAAAGAAAGTAGATATATATAAAAATACCAAAATCAAAAAAAATAAAATCCCATAAAGGTTTGAACAACAATACCATACATACATCTGACAACCCACTAGGCCGGTTACATATATAGACCAAAAGTAAGAGAAAATAATGTTTATGGGTTATTGATATCCTTGAGCCATAACTTTTCCCCTGATCCAAGAACATATCCAGGATATCCCATTTGATCAACCCTAGGACTTAGCTTAACTTGATCCTACAACCTAGTGAACAAATTATTAGGTACTTATGTGTAGTGGTGGGCCGAGTAGGGTGTGATTATTGAACTTGGTAGTGAATCACAAGCATGGTGATATAATAACCAACATATGTTGTTATATGTGTATGTGAAATGCTTATTTGAAATAAATAAATAAAATAACCACTATCGACCATCTGTTACGTGACTCCGAGTAACCTGCATTGGCCAGTGCTAGGGTTTCTCTGATCACTTTGTGAAGTCACTCCATCCATAACCAATCAAACCAACCATTGGGTGTATTATATTATAGTATCACATACCCCCATATGGGAGTATTTGATATTCATTTTGTACCTCCCTTATGAGAATTTTCTCATCCAGACATATTCCTAATTGTATCAAAAACCTGGATCCATGATAACCCCATTATACTAGGACTACCTTCCTTTTTATCACATAAACTTTCATTGAAATTATACAAAACCAAGGATTTTTAAGGTTTAGTGTCTTGGAAACTGGGAACTTAATACATGAAAATGACATAAAACATTCATGTTAAACACTTGAAAGGATTTTTCCATTATTCATCCTAAGTTCATTACATCATCTAATAACCTAGGAGCATACATCAAAGGAAAGGGTGATCAGAAGGCCCAGTAAGGGAAACAAGAGAAACATTTTACATGTGAACTTGAGATACATCAATAAGGGCATGATAAATAACTTAAAGTCATGAGAAAGAGATCATGAGGCATATCTTTATAAAATAAAGTGTTTTATAACATGAAGATGTGGCTACAACATTTAACATAGACAATCATTTCCGTTTCACCAAGTTCCATCCCCAAGGTGTCATTAAAAAATCACCAAAGTTAATCACCAAGATATCGTTAAAAATGGTCATCTCTAGAGATTAAGTCTTTACCCATTGCATTGGAGCGCTACTAGGGTGCACCCTTAAATTTTCCTTTATTATCATGTGATACACATATATCATCCCCAATAATTTCATAAACAACCCATATATCTTAAAAGAAATGGGTTTCATTTCATAGTCATCACATTCTAAAAACTGCTTTAAAGACATGATCTTTATGTCACTTTAAACCCACGGAAAAAGGAAAGTGGGTTTTATGTATGTAAGTACCAGAATTAAAATAGAAAATTTTGATATATACGTGAATACCCCTATAGAATAAAGATCTTTTAGTATTCACTTAATAAAATAAAAGAATTTGAGATAAAGAGGGAGACATTTTGAGACGAAAATTCTGTAGCATAATGGCTATGATACAGGGTTTTAGAAAACATTGAAAAGAGAGGGGACATGGGTCACCCACTCATAAATGATCCATAAAAAATTAGGGGAACAGAATATAAAGGATTTAAGAACATTGTAATGAAATCTTAAAGATATACCATATGAAACGAAGAACTTGAAAGGAAGAAAAAAAATCAAATTTCTCTTATAAAAATTCGACAGCCTAACAACGTCACATAAAACTTCAAAAATGAATTGAAAAGATCAAATAGGGTCTCTCATCATATGAAAATAAATGATCAGTATGATAGATATAGAGATAATACCCCAACATAATAAAAAGGAACATGAAATACTTTACATGAAAATAGAACGTGAAAATGAGAAGGGTGAAAGAATCCCCTAAAAATTTGACAGCCTAACGGTGCCACATAAACATTCTTAAAACGAATTGATGAGAGAAATAGGGGATCTCTCATCATATGAAAATAAAAAGGTCAGTAGGATTAATAAAAAAAAGAACATCCACAACATAAGAACATGGATCATAAAATAAATGACATAAAAGAGAGTACTTGGAAAGAAAGAGAGAGGTAGGATCCCTTACCTTAAAACGTAACTCTTAAAACTCAAAGTTTGGTACCTTGAGGGCCTGGGGGAACCTTGGTAGGACTCTTTGGGAGGTAATGGGACCACAGATTAGTTGGGGGAGAATTGGGATTGAAAACTAAAGGATTAATGGGTGGGTATTTATAGGGAAAGTGAGGGGACAAGGCATTAATGGCCAAGGGACACCTCATTGGTGGTTTTGGAAAAACCATGGGATTTCCCATGGTATTTACCCATGGTATTGGACACTTGGGACACATCATACCTTATATTAATATTAATAATTCGACCAGAATTATTACATAATTAATACATCCTTAATGATGTCATTAAACACTAGAAACTCTAATCTGAAAATTCACTATTCACTGAAAATTCAACTTTCTCAGAAAAATCCCTAAATTTCACCTTAACCAAATATCAATGATCTGATTTCAAAAATGAAATCCATTTTATGAAAATAATTTTCTAAATATTTTTAATTTAATTTTTAATTAAAAAAGACTATTCACCCAAAAAAACTAATACTTGACTAATAATTTATGAAACCGTTATTTACCCATTTTATTGAATCACATTACTTAATAAAGGTTCCTAAATTATATTAATACTATATTTTGGTGAGATTAATAATAAATTTGGTCACATTACTAATCCTAAGCATAATATCACTATTCATAAATTACTATTCACCAAAAAGTATGTTGATCTTATTGGACACCAAATTTCTTACTGAACACATTTTTAGAAGAACATTTTTTGAAAATCATTACACATCATTAATTATTTAAGGTTTACAAAAAAAATTAAAAAATCCTTTTTCCAAAATTCATCAATAATATACATCCTACATTTATCCGGACATTTGAAAATTTACAAACTTCACCATAAGAAGAAAACACAATTTTTATTTATCAATGAATTACAAAAGGAAGCTAATGTCTCATTACATATCCCCTTATAACACCATCATAAGACCTAAGGGTAAGGTGTGCTAAGGTGAGAGAATCCTAGGGCGGCTTGGACAACATTGCACGAGTAGTAAGTTCTATCAGCTTGAACTTCTAACAAAGGTGATTCCGTTTTAGCTTCACAGGATAAAGTTCAGCTTGGGTTTGGTCCAGAGAAAATCCCAGTGGTGCTACCTCCATCCCAAGTTCTGTTATATGGGATTCGATTGGCCCGAGACTACTAGATGAGGCCATAAAATCTTCTTTCTATATTAATTAACCAAGATCACTTTTATTTAGAGACAATAATCGCAACATTTAGTTTCCAACGGTCATATTGACCAATGGTCATATAACAGTCGAACCCCAATGGTCTCATTTTAAATATATTCATGTTATCAAATGAAACAATTTTGTTGAGTATAAAAATAAAATAACACACAAAATTAGGAAACAAGATTTATTCAAAATTTTGGGTAGTTACATTCTTCCCCCCTTAAGAAATTGCATCCTTGAAATTTTTAAAATTGGGCATGGAAATTTCATTGAAAGTCCCACATCAGAATATGAGTCAGTAAATCTATTACTTTAAAAGAAAGAAAGGGAAGTACAATGGTCACCCGAGTTAACCCATACTAGGATTCCATATAGGTAAACATGGATATGGAGGAGAAAACAAAGGGACGCATTATGATGGAGAGTGATAGAAAACATGATTAATAGAAAGTTAAGCACCAGAAAATCACAACCTTGTTATGGGTTAAACAATCTTTGATTACCCAGTAGGAAACTTAAACCAACAACATTTTTTTACGTTCTTTTTAATAATTTTGAGGAATCCATTTACTACATAGAATAAGAACACAAGGAAATATACTTACCTTTAAGTAGAGTTTCATCCTTTAATAAGTTTCCACCAAGACTAATCTTTTCTCAAAAGAAAGAGTATTCAAAACTACTTGGTCTCATCAAAGCACAAGAATCATCTTATAGATATTCACGTAATCCACAAAAGAATAACTACCTATCTTTAAACATTTATCCCAAAAACAGAAAGGGTAAGATAAAACAACTCTTCAAAAAGAAAGAACCACATAGGAAGGGAAACTACTTTAAATATTCAAAGTTCCACAGTACTACCCATAGTTCATCATAGACCATTCCATAAATAACTGTCCTTAAAATTCCTCAAAATAAACCAAACTAAGATTGAAACCCTAATTACAAGAAGGATTTTATAACATAGTCTTCCAAGATAAACTTTATCATTCATCTCCAAACAACATCAATCACTCCTAACATCTTACAACCAAAGTACCTAACCTAAACATATTTTCCCCAAGATAGGTTAATAATTTACATAAGTAACCTATATTAACATAAGATCACCTTAAATTTATCGATTCTTCAAAATATAAGTCAACCTTTACCCCTAAAATAAAATACCATTGTAATCTATTTACCTCGATCATATAGGGTTCCCAAAATAGTGAACATCTTCCAAAATAATATTCATATTTTAATCCCCTAATCATCTATTTTTTTCAAGAAGAATAGTTTATAACATCAACATGTGATACATAATAATAGATGTTTTCAGTAATGATATAAAATCATCTTAGGTAGTGACTCGATGTTCATAGAAAACATTAAAGATATGCTCATAGGGCATGAACTAAAATACAACATGACATAGACAATTATTGCGAAGAAGTTACATGTACTTTAGTCATCATGGTCCATATCAGCATAGGACTTGCATTGTTCCCTTGTAATTGAAGATTTTTGATGCTCATCATGCTTCCCATCCCTTCCAAGAGATAATTTCCTTAGATAATGTCCAACTTCTCCACATTTACGACATTGAAAAGTATAAGGTACATTAGATCAAACCTTATCTCTATTCATCACATTATCTTTTTTTTAAAGCAATTGGCTAATTTATGCCCTATCAACCCACACTTAAAACATCTCCTGGTTCCTTTGTGACATTCCCCTTGGTGCCCCTTTCCACACTTTTTTCACAAGGGAAATTGGGTCTTCATTCCCTTATCAACTTTATGAGATGAACATCCATGAGACTTCGTCTTCTTCTTCCTTGATGAATTTGGGCATTCAACTAGGTAGCAAATATTATTTGTGGTTTTTGATAGCTGGTTTTGCATAATCACAATATGTTCAACTTGATCTCTAGTAATCTCTATCATATTAATAGGGAAATCATCACATTTCTTATCACATTGGTTGTTGGGACATGTTCTTCTATTTCCCGACATTAGCTAAGAAAAGAATGTTTAATTAGGTGCTTAAATACTTATCCAATAATCATGAAAAGGAAACTTTAATCATTGAAGGATAAAATTGTAGAAGAAAAGTATATCCTAACTTTTGATCCCCAAGGTTCCAATCAAGGTTATCCATGATCATATCTTCTTATGTGAATCTTTATTTTATTTTATATTTTTTCCTTTAATAATGGTTCATACTAAGCTTATGAATTTACCAAAGTATATCCCTCGGGAGTGTCAAACCAAGAGTGCAGCAAGGCCCGTTGTTGTTCACCAAGTTACCCTGGGTCAAGACTGAATCACCTTGTCAAATTTTTCACTCCTAGGAACATCTGTTCCAAAGCCGCCTCTACTTGTTTGTATCCGGACAGGGATTTATTTGTTTGGAACCCACTTACTCAATACTAACCAAAATACCAGGAAGATTTCATATATTTAAACTTTTCGATAGATTTATTCCTAATGTTTTCATATCCTAATTTCCTCAAATAACTAAACCATACTTTAATACCAACTATGAAATCCTGCCTTTTTATCACATAAACATTCATTTACTTTATACAAAACCGAGGATCTTTATGGTTTAGTGTCTTGGAAACCTGGAACTTAATATAAGAAAACGACATAAAACATTCTTATTAAACACTTGAAAGGATTATTCCTTTGTTCATACAAAGTTAGTTACATCATATCATAACCTATGAGAATACATCAAAGGAAAGGGTGAGTAGAAGGACCAGTAAGGGAAACAAGAGAAACATTTTACATGTGAACTTGAGATACATCAATAAGGGCATGATAAATAACTTAAAGGCATGGGAAAGAGATCATGAGGAATGTCATACTAAAATAACGTGTTGTATAACTTGAATATGTGGCTACAAAATTTAACATAGACAATAATTTATGTTTCACCAAGGTCCACCCCCAAGGTGTCAATAAAAAATTACCAAGGTTATTCACCAAGATATCGTTAAAAATGATCATCTCTAGAGATTAAGTTTTTACCCAATGC
This sequence comes from Viscum album, assembly GCA_963277665.1. NCBI lineage: Eukaryota > Viridiplantae > Streptophyta > Magnoliopsida > Santalales > Viscaceae > Viscum > Viscum album. The sequence goes on from OY728136.1 coordinate 307,756,396, forward strand.
ATTGGAGAACTATTAGGGCGCACCCTTAATATTTCCTTTATTATCATGTGAGCCATATATATCATCATCAATAATTTCATAAACAACCCATATATCATAAAAGAAATGGGTTTCATTTCATAGGCATCACATTTTAAAAACTTTTTTAAAGACGTGATCCTTATGTCACTTTAAACCCACAGAAAAAGGAAAGAGTGTTTTATGTATGTAAGTCCCAGAATTAAAATAGAAAATTTTGATATATATGTGAATAAACCTATAGAATAAAGATCTTTGATTATTAACTTAATAAAATAATGTAATTTGAGATAAAGAGAGAGACATTTTGAGATAAAAATTCTGCAGCATAACAGCTATGATACATGGTTTTAGAAAACATTGAAAAGAGAGGAGACAAGGGTAACCAACTCATAAATGATCAATAAAACAGTAGGGTAACATAATATAAAAGATTTAAGAACATGGTAATTAAATTTTAAAGATATACCATATGAAAGGAAGAACATGAAAGGAAGACAAAAATAATATTTTTCTTATGAAAATTCGGCAGCCTAACGGCGTCACTTAAAACATCAAAAATGAATTGACGAGATCAAATAGGGTATCTAATCATATGAAAATAAATTATCAGTATGATAGATATAGATATCATACCCCAAAATAATTAAAAGTAATTTGAAAGACTTGACATGAAAATAGAACTTGAAAATGAGAAGGGTGAAAGAATCCCTTAAAAATTCGGCAGCCTAACGACGCCACTTAAACATTCTTAAAACGAATTGATGAGAGAAATAGAGGGTCTATCATCATATGAACATTAAAAGGGTAGTAGGATGAATATAAAATAACATCCCCATCATAATAACATGAAGCATAAAAGAAATGACATAAAAGAGAGTACTTGGAAAGAAAGAGAGAGGTAAGATCCCTTACCTTAAAACATAACTCTTAAAACTCAATGGTTTGGAACTTGAGGGCTTGGGGGAACCTTGAAAAGACTCCTTGGGAGGTAATAAGACCATATATTATATGGGGGAGAGTTGGGAGTGAAAACTAAATGAGAAAAGTGTGGGTATTTATAGGGAAAGTGAGGGGACACTGCATTAATGGCCAAGGGACACCTCATTGGTGGTTTTGGAAAAAACATGGGCTTGCCCATGGTATTGGCCACTTGGGACACCTCATACCATATCTTAATATTCATAAGTCGACCAATATTATTACATAATTATTACATCCTTAATGATGTCATTAAACAGCCGAAACTCTAAATTGAAAATTCACTATTCACAAAAAATTCAACTTTTCTCAGAAAAATCCCAAAATTTCACCTTAACCAAATATTGATGATCTGATTTCAAAAATGAACTCCATTTTATGAAAAAAAATTCTAAATATTTTTAATGTAATTTTTAATTAAAAAACACTATTCACATGAAAAAACTAATACTTGACTAATAATTTATAAAACCGTTATTTACCCATTTTATTGAATTACATTACTTAATCAAGGTGCCTAAATTATATTAATACTTTATTTTAGTGAGATTACTAATCCATTTGGTCACATTACTAATCTTAAGCATAAAATAATTATTCATAAATAACTATTCACCAAAAATTATGTTGATCTTATTAGACTCCAAATTTCTTACTGAACAAGTTTTCAGAAGACCATTTTTTTGAAAATCATTACACATCATTAATTATTTAAGGTTTACAAAAATATTTTAAAAAATCCTTTTTCCAAAATTCATCAATAGAATACATCGTACATTTATCCGGAAATTTGAAAATTTACAAACTTCACCATAAGAAGAAAACACAATTTTTTTATCAAGGGATTATAAAAGGCAGCTCAGGTCTTGTTACATAGCCCCTTATAACACTATCATAGGACCTAAGGGTAAGGTGTGCTAAGGTGAGAGAATTTGAGGGCGGCTCGGCCAACATTGCATGAGTAGTAATTTATATCAGTTTGAACTTCTCGCGAAGGCGATTCTGTTCTAGCTTCACACGATGAAGTTCGGTTTGGGTTTGGTCCAGAGCAAAGCCCAGTGGTGCTACCTCCTTCCCAAGTTCTGTTATATGAGATTCGATTGGCCCAAGACTACAGGATGAGGCCATTGAATATTCGCTCAATATTAATTATCAAATATCACTTGTATTTATAGACAATAATCGCAACATTTAGTTTCCAATGGTCATATTGACCAATGGTCATATAACGGTCGAAACCCAATGGTCTAATTTTAATTATACTAATGTTATCAAATGAAATAGTTTTGTTGAGTATAAAAATAAAATAACACACAAAATTAGGAAACCAGATTTATTCAAAATTTTGGGTTGTTACAATACCATACTAGACATGACTCAATAGATAGTATGAACCTAATAGACCATAGGCCAAAAGTATTCACTAAAAGACTCCCAACATGATAACACATGATGGTCCACCTGATCATCCCAGCTCCAAATCTATGGCAACCCAACAATTTCAAGCTCTAACTATGAGGAAGATCTATCCATATCAGATTCCAAACCCATGGAAGAACTACCAATATCATGTAAATAACCTAAATGAGTTTTATTATCTATCGAATAATCCCTATAGGTATCTCAACTAACCTTCCATTTGAGATTTTCCGAAATGAGTTATAATCACTATAAGCATTTCAGTAACCTCCACTATGGGAGTTTCCATCAAACAGTCAAGCACCCAATGGTGTATACCTTTAAAACATCAACATAATAGTCCTAAACAAGAGTGTGTATATTCCTAACAAACCATGAAGACCCTGTTAGGACTCCCAAGAGTGTGAACAAACTTGTCTCAACCCAAACATGATCCACTCATTAATCTAGTATCTAAGGTGACACTCACGACCACCACAACCCACACACAACATATACCCACTCAGGTTTATTTTCTAAAATGGTCCACCCAAAAGGGTTCCTTAGGTAATCTCTTTATTAAAGACAACCTAATCAGGATCCTTAGTCACATTTGGATTCCCATACCTAAACCCGATGTATGAAGGAAATTCAGTCCCTAAGCATCATCAATGTTATCATATCACCTCACAAACTTTAATGTTCAAGCCATTATAACCTATCTAGATATATTTACTTTAGCCTCATCTCAATTTTCCCATCACCACTATATCAATCCTCGCACCCAACCTAACTACCATGTTTCTATGGTTTCCACTCACCAGGTAGTCACATATTGGTAGGAGAGAAGTTCACAACTCTCCCCTATATCCAAAGTAATAACATGGCTCCTACAGTAGGGACATTATTAAACATTTATCATCGATGCCTTATCCATCAACAATCAAGGAAACCATCCAGTGTACAAGGTTCTAATGAGTCCCTTAAATCTTTTACCAATTCCAGGAATTTTATTAAATCTAATATTTTTAATTAAATTAAAATCTTCATATTAAATTTAAAAATTTGATAAAAATTCACTCATCACCCTAGTAGAGAGGCCACACGCCTACATATATATAAGAACCATGAAAAATTCATAGGAAAAGTACCAAGGACCACCTAATTTTAAGGATCTTCCAACTTTTATTTCCAAGGGGTTGAAAACAGCTTCCAAGACCCCTTTAATCCCATCCAACCTCATCCTTGATAAACTAGGAACATATCAACATATTCACCCACTAAATCCAAGAAAACATCAACAATTAATTAATTTTCACATTTATAATTAATTAATTAATTAATTAAATTGTAATTCCAAATAAAGATGCTTAACACACCGAACATCCAATGATCATCAGTTCTTCAAGAAATAGGGTGTCGAACACCCCCAATACACACCCAAACTCAAATTGATTGAAATCTAAAAACAATGCCACCAATTTCACCATTAAATGATTTAAATTTTAGGATAATACCAAAGTAAATTTGGATGTTTGACACAGCTCTTCCAAAATGAAGAATCACCATGTGAAGGTAGTTTCTTGGGTAAAAATACTCCTTGGAAGAGTGAAATATTAATCATGCTTGAATGATTCCACCATTCTATAGTCTAATAAAGGATAAAAAAATATATTGGGGAAACCAAAATTAGAGAAAAATGGAGGAGAAAAATAAAATATGTTTCCATAGTTAAAAATGTACCTCAAATCGATGAGAAATGACCTCAAAATAAACCCCACGTTAAGGGGGAGAAGGATACAATGGAGTTGGTGGAGTTTTTACACTTGCGGGGATGAGGATAAGAGAAATAGGGGATTCCACCTTATAATTTTAATTTGGAAAATATATAATTTCCACCATTTAATAAGCCACATGGTATGTCCACATTGTCTTCTAAACCATTTATTTGGAACTACCGCCAAACCTACCACCTCACATGGTATGATTACATGGTTTTCCAAATAATTTTTCAATAGTGTGGTCACTCTACAACCCTCTGAAACCGTAACATGATTTCCTCTACAATGTTGCATAGTTTCACCCTAACCATGTGTCAACCGTGTGAGATAATTTTTCTATTTATAAAATTAACTAAAATTTCACTGATAATTAGAGTGCCACATGGTTTTCCCTAAACCATTCACCCCAAACCATGGTTCTTGTCCATATTTCTACAAACTCTAAAAGCATAACCTAAAGTACTTGAGGATCTCCCAAACACCAAAGGAACCTAAAAAATCCATATTCCATGTCTAAAAAATTACTTTGAGGCCTTTCAACTCTAGTAATTTCATTACAAATATTCAATCAATATTTTACCTATCTGGTAATTGAAAATTCAAATTCCATCATAAACTTTCAAAATCATATAGAGTTGGGATCTTATACCTAGATTAAAAACATATCTTAGCAGATGATTCATTCTCATGTGATAGCTAGAAGGTTTAAAGTTATTAGCATTTGACTCTAGTTTAAGTGGTTGTTTTTTTTGGATCGGTTCCCCAGAACCATCTATTGTGCTTACTTTTATTACGACTACCTTTATAAATTTTGATATATACATGTGTTTTTCTTACCATCATAGCAACATTTATTTTTCATATGTTATATATATGGTAATTTCCTTAGATTACTTATCATACGAAAAGTTTATAATATTTTCAAGTTATAATGATATCAACAAGATACTATAATAGTAATCATAAAAATATGTCATATATTCTACATACATCATAGTGATGGGAAACAAATGATATGTGAATGTCAGGTATTGGGGGCTCATAGTCATGAAGATCACTTCTCATGAATTCTTCACTTGGAGATCTCAAGTAAATAAGATTATGTGGACTAACTCAACAATAGGAATACCATATGGTTTAGGAGTCATTGGTTGTACTTATCTATAAGGAAATGTTTTGGTATCTTGACTTGAGATAATTATCACTCTGTATCATTTGATTGTGTAAATTGATTCAAGATGAAAGCAATGACATTTATGTTATGGTGAGGTATTTTTTACTGGGTGAATCATTCGTGTCAAGTCACTGATTGATTGATTAATGTAAGATTCATCACTTATGAAAGAGATATCTCAGTCCTAATTGACCAGGATAGTAGTACCTTTAATAAATCCATTTCCATGGTTGAATAAGATAAGTCTAACCAGTAAGGTCATAAAATTTTAAAGCAATAAATAATGATGATAAAAATTCTAAATCCTACTTTATGATAAATCATGAGATAAAGAGATGGTATTACAAAAGGGGTGTTCATTAGAGAGTTTGTCATTTATATGTCTAAACATTATCTACATAGGGGTCATTATGTGTTTCTAGATACCTCCCTTAGACTATGAGTACAAATCTATTATTGAGATATGTTCCTATAGGGTCACACATAATGTGTATTCAAATGATTCGAAAAATATAGTGAATTAGAGATTAGGACATGGTGGATACCTTTTCAGGACCAAAAAATGGCCTGGTTTAAATGAGATAAAGAAATAAATAAATTCAAAATTACTCAATTTTAAAATAATGGGATGTAAATTTATTTATTTATTATATTTAAAAGAGTTCCGTTGGAATAGCCCGAAGGCCATCATTTTTAATTATTTTTGATAATAAACCTTTCAATGGGTGAGGTGGAACCCTTACAAGGCCTGAAGTCATAGAGACGATTACATGACCCGTAGGTCTTAGAGGGAATCACCTAGACAAGACAACTTAGAACTAATCCTCCCTAGCATATGTCATGATATTCGCACTCCACCTTCACTGGGATGGTTGGATAACTGTCCTATGCAAAGATGCATAGGCTTGATATCAATGGAAATTTCATATCTTCTCATTCATTCAATTTTAGATAGCTCTTCTCTAGTGAATGCACCTTCCTTGAATTCTCATCTGAAGCCTTATCCCTTGTAGTCTGACTGGTACATTAGCATTCATGTGGCCCGAAGGCATTTGGGTGGACCTAAGGCCTTAAGGTGGCCTGAAGGCCTCGAGAAACAACTAGTTCGAAGGCCTTGGGTGGCCCAAAATCCTTGCAGGACACAAGAACCAAACCGGCGGCCCAAAGGCCTAGATGGATGAATAGTTCCGACTACTACAGTACCAAACTGTACCTTCTACAGTACCTTCAAATTATTTCTATAGTATTTCTACAGTACTCGGAAATATTCCTCAACCCGAGATTGATCTCAGGTCTCTTGGATGCCCTTATGGAGTCCTCACCAATCGGGTTGAGGTTCATGTGTGCATATTTACAAAAGTTATGTGAATACGATGAATAAAATTTAAGAAATAATACTTTATTTATGGTTGAATGAATATTTTTTGGAGAGTTGGGTTAATAAAATTGATCACACATCATTACATAACACAATTTATATGGTTCAATTACATGATAAAATAATTATGACTTTTGAGAAAAGTTTACTACACCAAACATGATTATGAATAATACCACACCAAGATAGTAAGTTATATGTGCTGGAATCCCAACATCCAATTGAGATCCCTATAGGATAAAGCAAGTCAGATTAATGAAAATATAAGAAGCGTATGAATGATGCACTATAATTGAAGTGAATTATTTTTTAATCTATATCCAGTGAGATATAGAAATTGAATGAGGATGAAGATTCCTACACAATGCTATCTCAACTACAATAGATATACTAAGAGAAATCATAAAAAAGAATGATATGGGACATCCGGTGAACAATATAGGTGATGGATAGAAGAAGGCAGCTGGGAAGGACATTATTTACTCAAGATGATTAGATATATTGAGAGAATAGAGTCCCTTAGGTTTGAATTGAACCAAAAACTAGAGACCAATCTCATTGTTTTCTCTTTATTGCCTAGATTCTTAAATTTTATTTTTAATTATGAAATGAATAACATGAATAAGTCACTCCTAGATCTATTTTCTTTAGTTCACCAAGAAGATAAGGATATGAGGAAAACCAACTCTTTAGTATTTATGATGAAGAAGAGGAGGAAAAGAAAGGCTATGGGGTTCAAGGCCATGCCTAAGACAAAGATACAAATGCATCACCATTCCAGGTGGACAAAGATTCAAAGAGAGAGCAGTGAGTAATAAGTTTTATAATTTTCATATAGAAATAAAAGATATTAGAATAATAACTTAATAGTTGGGAATAGGATGAAAAATAATGATTTTAATTCACTTATATTCATCAGTTAATGTAATTGGTCCCAATCTATATGTTGGGTATTGAATATAACTTGTGGCTCACACATTTGCATCGAGTTATAGGAACCAAGTAGATTTAAAAGGATTTTAAAGGCTAAGGTTGATCTATAAGAAAAAAATGGAGTAAGTATGGAAGTCTTAGTAGTGGGATATTATCATTATAATTTTCCTAGTGGTATGATTATTTTATTATCCAATTTCCCGAATGGCCTGAAGGCCTTCGTTTTATTGATTTTTGATAACCCACTTTCAAGGGATTAGGGGAAACCCTTTCAAGGCTCGTAGGCTTAGATATTACATGACCCATTGGTCTTAGGAAATATACAGACTATACTTGGAACTCCTCCTCCCTACTTCTTCATCGTGATATCAGCTCTCCACCATCACATGGTTTTCCGGATAGGCTTCATGTTCAAGCACATGCTGGTCCCAATGGCAATACCATACCCTCTCTTTCTGAAAAATCCTCTTAGCTTCTACTATGGTGAATGCACCTACTCTGAATCCCCATCTGGATTATGATCCTTATAGAGTCTATTATATCATTTTGAAACACAATTTCATGTGGCCTGAAGGCCTTGAGGTGGCCCAAAAACCATGGGTGGCCCGAAGGCCTAAAAGGACCCATGGCCCAAACCGGTGGCTCGAAATACCAAATAGATGAATATTTTCGGATGCTACAATACTGAATGGTGTATACTACAGTTCCTGTTACAGTGCCTACTATAATACTACTATCGTAACCTAGAAATATGTCTCTACATGGTTTTGAACTTGGGTCTCGTGGATTCACTTGCCATGTCCTCACCAACAGGGCTGATGCTCTTTTTTTTATTAACCAATTATTATTATGTATCTTTTATTAATAGAAATACAATCATAGTATCGATTATAGACACTATGGGATTTTATTTCAAGTTTGGAAATAAATATTTTAACTTATAAAAGATAATGTAAGTTATGGTATATCACATATTAAAAATGGAGTTTATACACTTTAATTTGATAAACCAAATTTTGAAATTAATGATAAATATTGTGAGAATACCTCATATCTTACCTTGTAATGAACCAAACTGAGTTTCCCTAACACCCGGAACCTGGCCCGATCTATCACATACCCAAAGGGAATCCCGATCCCCAAGGGCTGTCAACAAGTACCTAGGCATCAAACGACAAAACATAGGGAACAATTTAACCCAACATGAACAACCAAACAACATATATATACATATATATAGAAGAGAAGAAACAATAGAAGACTAAAAAATATATATTCCATAACTATAAGAAAAAATAGAGAAAACAAGACAACTAAAATAGTAGATAAAAACACTAAAAGAGAATTCCAACTATAAAGGACTCAAAACAAAATAGTTACTCCAATGATGGCAAGAATGAACTCCAGCCATCTCACCACCAGATACCCATCCTAGCTAACATGAACCTCCTCACCTCACTACGGTGACTTTCCTTTCCCTGCACTAGAAGAAAAACAAAGGTCTATGCCCCACCAAAGTCGTGCGCATGGTGTGAGATAACATGCTTAGTAGGATCCCATCTAGTTGTTCTGTAGAATGTCTCTATATAACAATTAATGCATGTTTATATAAAATTTAAAACCTATAATGATAAGAAGTAACAAAATTTTAAAGAAAACATGGTAAACATTCCCTTTTCCAAAGTACTAAACAAAATAAGGTATATCAGTTTCAAAGTACATTTTCCATATATGTTTCCACAAGAATAAACATGCATGTCAAGTGAAAACTCTGAGAGCCATGTAATAAAAAACAAAAGAATAGGTATCAGAACACCAATGAATACAACAGGTCTAGGCAGCAGACTAATCATACCAAAATAATCAAGTTTTCAAAACTGATCCTAGAACAATACACCTTGTAAGAAGAGGAAAACCAGAAGAGTAATCCCCCAAAAATGTCAATATCGGTCTCCTAGAATAGAAGGCCTAGGAAATAGAGGAAATCACCAAGTCAAACCTCCTTGATAATAATAACAATGGATGGTGGCCTCAAGATAATCCTTCCACCTAAGACCGAAAGGTAACCCATGGGCTCAATTTCACAATTCAATTTCAATTCATTGAAAACCATTCAAAACGATTTCACAATCAATTTATCAAAAGACAGGGAGAACCCATTTTTCATTCAGATCCATTTTTCAACACACACAAACCATCATGCCAATTTCATAAATCAATTTATAAAGAAATAGAAATTAGGCTCACTATCATATAATAGATATAGAACCACCTTTCTCAAGGTTTGGGTCACACACACCTACAATGAAAACCAAAATCAATGAAACCCAAATATTTCGTCAACAAAGGACCTAGAATCGAACCCCCACCTCAAAGGATTGATTCAAAATAGAAGATAAGGGATTGGAAGATATAGGAAAGCCCATGTACCTCAAGAAAGAATGTCCACTACATGATAACTAGTCATGGAACAGCCTTCGAGACAAGATGTCACAATGTATCTAGATGAGGAAAATAAGAAACATCCAATATAGATTAGCAGATCTAATAACGCAAGGCTAGGGTGCAATCACGATCAATTGCAAGGAAGAATCGGAGAGAACACTTAACTCGAGAGATGCATCGTAGAAGAAATGATGAACCAAAGCCGATCAGATCGATTCGGAAGGTGATACATATTTGAAACATTCCTAAGAGAAGTTTAGGGTTGAGTTCTAGGAGGTTCGGGGGGAAAAAGATCAAGCAAAACAGAAAAACGCATGACTAAAACTTGGGTGCGGGCAAAGTTATGACGTGTACTCCTTGTTCACGATGTGTAGTCCATGATGGATAAGTTATGCCAAAAACCCATCACCTCAGGTTAAAAATCCTAAATTTAACCCCTACACAACGTGTACTAGGTCACAACATGATTTCTCCATTCACGACAAGAATCCAGAATCCATTACACAACATGTACCTTAGGTACATGACTTGTATCAATTCTACAAGTAATAGTAAACCTATAAAATCATAGCTAATGATTTTAATACCAAAAGGGAACGTAGAAAAATGGGAAACATACCTGGTAAAGGTAACAAGATGTTACAAACTCCCCACCATAAATACTTATCATCCCCGAGAAGTCATGAAGAATATGTAACCTATGGAAAGAGATGAGGCCACTGCTCCCTCAACAACAAATCACATTCCCAAGTCTCCTGAGAATCTGATCCTTGTTTCCATAGAACTCTGACCAACAAAATCAACTTCCCAGGAAAGACTTTTGTCTGAGAGTCAATGATCTCAATTTGTTACTCTAAAATAGAATCATCTAATTCTAGAAGAATTTCATCCCAACATAAAACATGAGCTGGGTCAGGGTGATACTTCCTGATCTATGATATGTGGAAAACATCATGAATCGTTGTCAACTAATATGGAAATTATAACTAATAAAAAACCTTCCCAAGCTATTCAGTGATCTCAAATGGTCCAACTTATCTTGGACCCAACTTTAATTGTTTTCTGAGTTGATTGTGACAAAAATGAGGAGAAACTTTCATGAAAACCCATTAACTGATGGAAAACACCATAGGACGTTGCCGTTTATCTGCATATTATTTCTGTTGACTCTAGAATGTAACCAAACCTCGTTGCACTTCTTGAATCTCTGCTAACGTCTCCTGAACCAGACTTGGTCCAACTAAAGTTACTTTGCCCACCACTTCCCAACAAAGAGGTGATTTGCACAAGCGACCGTACAATGCTTCAAAGGGGGAAATTCTAATCGACGAATGATAACTATTATTGTAAAAAAAACTCAACCATTACCACATGTCTATCTAATGATCTGCCAAAATCAAAGACACTGGCATGAAGCATATCCTCCAGGATTTGAATTACATGCTCTGTCTGTCCATCTATCTATGTATGGTAAGTTGTGATCAAATTGACTTGAGTCCCCATTACCTCTATAATACTCCTCTATAACCTCGAGGTAAACCTAGGATCCCTATCCGAAACAATGGCATAAAGACTCCCATGTAACCTCACAAATTTCATTCACATACTACTTACCTAGTTCTTCAACTTTAGTGGTGTCTTTGATCAAAATGAAATTAGAATACTTCGTCAATTGATCAACAACCATCCAGATAGATTTTTTACCTTCTGGAATCTGTGGAAACCAAAAAAAATATCTATGGACACCTCATCCCACTTCCAAATTGGCACTGGGAGAGGCTGAATCAAACCAGAGGGCTTCAAGTTCTCTACCTTTATCTGTTGGAAGGTGTAATCGGGGGACATATAATCTGCAATGTCACGCTTCATACCAGGTCACTAAAATCATCTTCTCATGTCATATTACATCTTCTTAGAACCTAGATGAGAAGCCCATGAATATCTATGACAACCAAACAAAACTAAACTTTTCATAGAGGCTGGGAAGACAAATCACTTTCCAAAGTGAATTATTCCATCGAAAGAAAGAGACCAACTGGGAACAGTCTCCCCACAATAATCGTTTTCTTGAATCTTCTGAAACTCATAATCATGATACTAAATTCTCAATATAGACTCTAAGAGAGATGATTATAACTGAACACTAGTCATAACAATCCCTGAAACATCCCCCTGAGCATCAAAGTGCTGCTGAGAAAACTGCCCCATCAGATTCCACTCTTCCTTTGATTCCAGAATAGCCTGTGATGGTACCTTGCTGCTTCGAGTGTCTACAACAACATTAACATTCATTGGGAGTAATAACGATGTCGAATAAAAATGTATGAAGGTATTCTATCCATCACCTATGTCTGAGATTCAAGTCTATTTGAGAAAATATATAGCTTAGACTCTTATGATCAGAGAAGACTGTGAACTTCTCCCCAAAGAGATAGTGCTGCAAATATTTATGCACATTCATCACCACATCAATATATAATTCATGAGTGGGGTAGTTATTCCCTTTTGGTTGGAGATGATGAGAGTTATAAGCTACTATATGATCATCCTTCATAAGCACACATCCCAAACCTACACCAGTTGCATCAAAAAACACCATGTGCCCCTTACCAGGCATAGATATGATCAGAACAAGTGCTGATTTCAGAAGTCGTTTCAGTTCAAAGAAAGAAAACTAACACTTCACCTCCATGATAATTTCACTTCTTTCTTGGTAAGAGTAGTCAAAGGTGATTCTAGTTTAGAGAAATCCTTAACGAACTGTCAGTAGTACCTAGAAAAACCAAGGTAACTTCTAATTTCAAAGAAATTTTTTGGTTCCTTTCATGATAAAACAACTTTAACCTTCTCTGGATTAATTGATAATCCATTATCAAAATTTGTTTCCCCAATAACTTCACTTATTTAATCCAGAAACTAATTTTTGAAAGCTTCCGACAAATACAGTTACTTCTCAAAACATCCAGAACCAAACTCAGGTGGTGCTCGTGCTCATGCTTTGATTTTGAATGAACCCGAATATTATCCACAAAAACTACCACAAAAGTTTCAAGATATTGATGGAATATCTGATTCTTCAAATACATAAAAACAACATGAGCCTTAGTTAGACCAAAAGGCATTTCAAGATATTCATAATGGTTGTACCTGCTCCTGAATGAAATCTTTTGTATATCAGACTCCCGAACTCTGAGTTAATGATAACCCGACCAAAGATCAATCTTTGATAACCACCTTTCCCCCTTAACTGATAAAAAATTCATCCACATGAGGCAAATGATATATTTTATTAACTTTTACCTGGTTCAACATCCGATAGTGCACACAAAACCAAAGTTTACCATCCACTTTCTTGGAGAAGAGCATAGGGGATGCCCAAAGAGAAACACTATGGTGAATGAAACATTTATCCAATAGGTCTTCCAACTAAATCTTGAGCTCTTTCAACTTCGTTGGTTCCGTATGGTTAGAAGGTATCGATATCAGTTGTGTACCTAGCACCAGGTCAATCGTGAACTCTACCTATCTCTCTATAGGAAGACCAGATAAGTGTTCTGGGAAAACATCAAGAAGGTATCAGAAAACTATAGGAAGATACTCAATAGAAGAAATGTCATCGGGATCAAACATAACATCAACCAACAAACTCCAGAGCTCTAGGAGGGACTGTCGAGCACAACCTGACCTCAGGACCCACTCTCCTTGAAACACACAAGATCTCTCATCAACATCCAGAAATGAAACATGCTGATGATAAAAATAAACCTCACCTCGATGAGTAACAAGATGATCCATACTGACAATGAAATAAAACAGATCCAAATAAATATAGAGAAAATCCCAGACCAACTTCGTGTCAGCTATCATCAATGAACAAGGACCCTGAAACCCCAACTCTTTACTCTTGCCAAGGGGTGTCACTAACTCCATTTTAAAGTGTATCAGTTCTATTAGAAGTTTAATAATATCAATAAAACGTACAGATATAAATGAGTGGGAGGCCCTGGTATCAAACAAAGAAATTACTAATGAAGCTATAATAAAGAGCATACCTCTCACTATTACTAGACCTTCATCAACTTCCATTGGACACTCATTTACTGCATGTAAATGCTTCACTCCCAAGGCCTATATTATCATTTACTGCATGTAATTTTGTGAGCCTTATAAAAATTACATTGGACTTCATTAAACTATATTATCATTTATATTCAAGAAAATATTATTTAATAAGAATATTTCATAAAAATAAATTTTATTTTAAAATCCTTGAGTTGATTAAAAACATTGTTTTATTAAAACTATATATTTTGAAAAAATAAAAATTTGGCTGCTTCATATCAAAATATAATTTTTATTAAATTCATTAATACTCATGTAAATATATAATTTAATAATAAAAAGGGATAAATATAAGAATTATTTTATTAAAATAAAATATAAAAATTCATTCTACTAAGGTCAAGATATTTAATACCTCATTACACTAGCATACTCCCTAAAGGTAAGGTGTGCGATTGTAGTGCTCTCTTAGGGAGATTTGAAGAACATGGTTGGGAAGTGATATCTATAAGTATTGAACTTATTTCATAAGTTATTTCAAAAAAGTTTCAGTTATTGAATGTTGTCTTGGTATTGGTCATAGGAAAATCCAAGTGATGCCACATTCCATGTAAGCTCTAATAAATTGGCATCATAGGGTATGATCCTTCTGGGAGAGGCAATCACTTCTTCCTTCTATGTGAATTAGATTTTACCAAAACCCTTAATACATTAAAATCATAATGGTCGCTATATAATTTCTATAATAAAAAATTTTATGATTCTTAATGGTCTTTTGATCCCCAGAGTAAAATGATGGATATATCTTTTAGCCTTTACAGTAAAAAAATAAAATATAGTGCATGTTTTTTCTATAATTACATTACACAATAAAATATTTATTCATTAAGAATAGATTTAATTAATAAAATACCAGGTTATTACATTCTCCACCATTCAGAACTTTCACCCGGGAAATTAATCTTCATTCACTAAAATAGATGAGGGTACTGATGGTTCATTTCCTCTTCTTATTCTCATGTTGTCTCCTCAAACTTGTGGTTCCAACATAGTACTTTTACCGAGTGATTTTTCTTATTTTTTATAAATTTATCTCTATGATATAAGTTCCTTATTGGATTCTACTCAAATGAAATATCATTCTAGAAAGGTACCACCCCATGATTCAACACATATGAGGAGTCCAATATGTACTTACTTAAGAGAGATAAATGGAATGCATCATGTACATGAGATAGGTTGGTTGGGGATGTTAGTCGATAGGCCGCACCTATGATGTGATAAAGGATATCAAAGGTCCTGATGTATCTAGGATTAAGATTTACTTTCTTCTCAAGCCTTTTAACTTTATTACATACTGATATACAATGGAACAACTTATCTTCGATCTTAAACTCTAGGTCTCATCGATGATTATTTTTCATAGTTTTTCTATTCACTATATATAGATTTCATATGAAACTGAATGGTTGAAATACCCATTTTCATTTCTTTTATAATATCAGTTCACATTAGCTTCTACTCCAAAACATCATCCCAACATGTTAGAATCAGATAAAACTTATCATACAAATCCTCAGAAATTTTCATTTCTATGGTATAATGTAAATTTTTTTTATATGTGAACTCTACTAGGGTAAGGTATGGATCCCAAAATACTTTGAAATCCCTTGAAAATGATCTCAAAATATCCTCTATAATTTTAAATTTTCTTTTAGACTGAACATCCATTCGAGGGTGTTATATTGTTCTAAAACTAAGCTCAGTATCTAACACATTCAGAAGGATTCTACAGAACCTCAAGGTAAACGTAGGATCTCAATTAGATACAATAGATATTGGTACTCCATGTGGTCGTATCATTTATCTTATGTATATCTTGGTGATTTGTACATGAGATAAATATTCCTTGATAGTAATGAAATACTATAGCCTTGAAAGGCAATCAACTACCAGCGAAATGGCATTATTTCCTTTAGATTACATGGGGAGTCTTCAACAAAATCCTTTGTTTTTTCCCATTTTTATAATGGTATGGGAAATGGTTTTTTCATAACCTTAAACTTATATCATTCATCTTTGACTTATTAGAAACCAATCATTGAGATATAAATTCTACATTCTCCCTTGTATTATCCCACCAAATTTTTTTCATTAGATCTCTATAAATCTTAGTGCTTACTGGTTGAAAAAAGAATGAGGGGTTATGCCCATCATCTAGAAGTTAACTATTCATTTTTAGTTTATATGGGCCATAAATATGGGTTCAAAACCATATAAATCTATCTTTATTAATTTCAAACTATAGAATATTCACTACCTTTATTTATAGTTTTTGATCATCTTTATTGGCCTCCTTTATCCTCATAAAAATGGATGGCTGATCTATTTGAGAACGGTTGGATGAAATTCCTCTTATGATTCCCATGTCCATAATATGTATATAAAAGTTTATTACAACCCTTTAAATCCTCATCATGCATAGGGTTGTGTAATCCTTTCTACATAGAGACCATCTTCCACTTTATTTTCATTTCTGAGATTTTAGTGGATTTAATAATAAAAAACATTGATAATCTATAACAACCTTCATTTCTACATATTGAGTACCTTTTTTTGAATATATACTTGAGGATATTATGATTTATTTATATTTCACACTCCTTCCCATAGATATAATTTCATTAAATCATCAATATGGAGATAATTACCACTAAATACAGATCACCCTTTGGGTAGTTCTACTCATGGATATTCAATTAGTGGTTGGTATAAGATATTGGCTTTAATGTTTTCATGAGTACACCACCAATTCGTTTTTTGGACATATCATTACAGACCACTAATCCTTCCCCACTAGTGTATAAAATGAGATTGAGTGTAATTATTACACTCTTATTTAAATCTTTAAATATCTCCTCACATTCATTGTTCTAGAAAAGGTTCACTTCCTTTTGAGTTAGCTTGGTCAGTGTATTTGATAATCATGAGATGTTTCTCACAAATAGATGATAGTACCTAGATAATCTAAGTAAAATATGAATCTCTATTATAAATATTGGTCAAGTTCGTCTTTAAACTTCCATTATCTTTGAAGGATCCATGTATATCCATTTTTTAGTGACAAAATACCCCATAAATGTTACATTCACCATCCAACACTCACATTTAATATACTTAACATATAACTTTTCCTTTCATAAGGTCTTTAGTATAAGAATCAAATGTTCCTCATGTTATTACTTGATTTTATAGTAGATTTTAATATCATCTATATATAATACAAAAAATTTATCAAGGTAATCCTTAAAGACTCTATTCATTAATTCCATGAATGTTTTTAGAGAATTATTGATTTAAAAGAGAATTACTATGAACTAATAGTTCACATACCATGTGAAAAAACCTATCGTGGGATTATCATTCTTATTAAAATTTACTTTATAATATCACGAATAAATATCTACCATTAATAAGTATTGGGATCCACATAGTTGATCAAACAATACATAAATTAGTGGAAGCAGATACTTGTTATTTACCGTGATCTTGTTTAGCTCGTGATAATAAATGTGGAGGCGCATTGATCCATTATTCTTCTTGATGAAAATGAAAAATACATCCTAAGGTGAAGAAATTTGGTGTATAAAACCCTCATCCATATTCTTTTATTGTTTATTATTTAACTATTAATGTTCAATAGTGTCTATTCTATATGGATTCAAGGATATTATCAAGTTTCGAGGTACAAGTTTGATTGAAAACTTAACCTCTCAGTTAGGATGATGACAATAATTTTTTTAGAAAACACATTAGAATAATCTATTATATTGGGAATTTCATCAAGGATAATGTTATAGTTAGTTTTGGGTATTAGGACTGAGAAAATATTAGTGAAATCCATAGGGACAAGTATGAATATATGAAAAATTACTAATTTTTCATGAATTGTAGCATATGTAGTTTCTTAGAAATTACATTCTTGTCTTGATAATAGATATTAGACATGGTTGTGTAATATATGAACCTAGGGATAATCACCTAAAAAAGGCTAGTTGATTATTAACTCGATCTTCACTCAGTGCATGATGAGTTAGCCTGAAACTATACACCGGTGTAGACACTCCTAGGGTATATAAATTAGATAATTCATATAATCTTATGAAATTATTAATTAAAAAATTGTTCCAAATATTTGAAAAAAAATTGGACTAAAATAAAACACACACCATCAATTTAATTTTAAAAAGACTCATAGGCATTCAAAAAAGTATCGACACATAAAAATTTCCATTTAAACCTAAAAACATTAAATTCACTAGAGAAACCCATTATCCCAAGAAAAAAATTTATATAAATTATTTACAAACATATCATGAATATCACAAATATTAATAAATTAAATGAAAATATATTTAGAAATATCAAGTACACTTTTAATTCAGAAATTTAACAATTTCATAAAAATACCTTGATTGATGCAGAAACTAAGCCATAACATGTCTCCTTAAATAGAGACAAATAAAAAAAGAAATGTTGCCTCTTGTATAATATATAAGAAACTAGAAAATAGGTTAGGACTATCCTAAATACAATACTTAACTTACATAATGAATTTGGGTTATAATAGAAAAGGGAAACATTGGAATGATAGAAGGAAGAAGAATATTTGATAATGTATGAGGGATTTACCTTGGAATCACATGGAAATAACATAGAACAAGCCATGATCAAAGGCTAAAGAATGATGGGGATCATATTTAGATTACTAATAGTTGGATGAGTCATATGGGAGATGATAAGTGATAATCCCCCCTTAATTAAAATTTAGTAAAATTAGAAAACCCCAAAATAGAAAAACCTGGGTAGACCCCTTGGTTTGGCCACATGATTTACTTAACTATGAAATAACCAAGTTAGAGTAAACCTACAAACAACACATATCTCATGGATCCTAGGAATATCTATAAAATTTAATAAACCATATGATGATCTTCAAAAATATTATTGTATCCATGGTACCGCCATTTGAATGGTTATCACATGGTCACTACTAACTATGTAGGATAACCATGAAACAATAAAAAAACCCACAAAACTCAAATTTTAAATCCTATAAAACAATATATATTAGTATGAAGAAATATAAATAAAAATAATACAAATTAAACACCATAGTGGCATGTGGGTTTCACAATTCTCCCCACCATTCCACTTTCTTCCCAAAAAGTCCCGAGTTTAAAAATAAATGTCTAAAGAAAACAAATATCCAAATGAGACTAAACTAAAGAGAACCGATAAAAATGATCCATCATCAAAACCAAACATTTAAAATCCTTAAATGGTTTAACAGATCATCCATAAAGATATCCATACATCCCCAAGAACAACCAGAACAAAAACCAAAAACTAGAATTCCCAGGAAGCAAAGGATACCTTACATGGTCTCCCTAACATTTATGATTTTTCTAACATGGTTTAAACAATTGATAAATATATTGAGATACATCCTCCAAACTTCTAATAAATCATGATAGAATCTCACTCATAAACTATAAGTACATCCAAACCAAAATAAGTAATAAAAAACTATAATTGCCTCAAAAAACAAAATGAGTTCTCACCTCATGTCATAACACACATGGATGAACATGGTTTAAAAATAGGATCACCAAAAAATGAGGAATCCAAAATAATTAAATCAAAACAACAACTGAAATATAATCTCAACTGGTGTGCCAACCACCCTAGTTACACAACCATGCACCCAAGGCCTTATCCATGTCCCACTAGAAAACATCTCAAAATATCAATACATACGATCATCAAAGTCCAAAAATCTCAAGATAAATATATCAAAATAACAATTCTCAATAATCCAAGTATCATAACCATCCAAAAAAATAACATGGAATAATGTAAAAATGATATTCATAACCATCTATAAGTGACATTACAGAAGATAAACAACCATTAGATTCCAAAATAAATATAGAGTTAAAGCTCTAAAATCTCAACATAGATTGAAATAATCAAATAAACAGTCCAAAAATAAGAAAATATTCATAACTGGTTAAACCTGAGACCTCTTCTACAAGCATTGAAAAAAAACATCTGAAGCCGACATAAATTAATATAACAACGGTAAACTCTAGTATATTTAATATAATCAGGATTAGAATCACTACATGAGAGGATACCTTATCATGATATAAGGAACCTTAATTTATAACCTATTATCATCCTTATCCCACTCATAGACCCTTGGGTTAAGCACAATCCATTTAGATAAAACTGAGGCATCACCCAACGCTGGTTTCCTAAACTTGTTTTTTTCATCTAAATGGACTCCTTTATGAAATCTTGAATGTATGTTTGTCCAAATGTAATAATAAATAAAATAAACATGGGTGAATACCATCTCTAAAGAAATGGTGTTTAATATAATCATTAGAAACAGTTTCCTTAGAGAATACAAAAGACTCTAAGAAGTTATCAACTTACTCCATCACTGATCACACACCCTAATAAAGGCTCACAAGCTAAAGAGTTCTATCCACTTTCACAACCTTAGGAAAGAACCACTAGATTTACACCATATTGAAAAATATCAATAAATACCTTTATATAGATGAGAAGGCACAACAACCTCTCACCACACTCGGTTAGACTCATTAATAAATTCAACAACATATTTCACCCATGAAAATTTATGTGTATAGGGATATTGTTTTGTCACATCAATTATTTCCAATGATCTTACCACTTTTATTGAAATTTTATCACCATATAAAGATGGTGGATGTTGATTCAATAATTATTTAATAAGTTCTAACCACTCTAACCTATGTCTTGGTAGATTCAATAATTAAAAGAAATATTTTGATCATTCTAGGAGGACTATTATAAACAATAAAATACCTAAAAACATAAATTCATGTCTCAAAATGTAAACTAAAAGATCCCATCATAAACTGGGGATCAAACCCAAAACTAAATAGTCACAACAAAAAACCTCCAATTTGTAATAATAAAGTAAACTTTTCTTCCAAAATCCCCAACTTCCACCATCTAATTTTAAAATACACTCCACCAAGTAATAAACATGATAATCAAGATGAACGCCTTTTATAAAATTCAAACATGGTGAAACAAACTTCACGAAAACAAAGTCTCTCATAAAAACACCACTTTAAAATATTCACATATGACAATAAAGACCTCCTTTTAAAAAATCACTTTCAAAATTTTATTTTTAAATAAATAAATTTTGGGAATAATCTAAAGAAAAAATTCAAAACATGAAAATTACTCTATAAATATTTTCTAAACACCACATTGAAAATAACCATTTTATAAAAATTTCATAAAAACAAAGGAAATTTCATTTTTTAATAATCCATGAAAAATAATTTTTAAAATGAATCATTTTTTAAAAAAAGTTTATAAATGAAATCAATCACCACAAAAACCATCAAGAAAACTCCATAATAACCACATCCAAACAACATCGTAATCCCCCTCCATCTAGCTCCAACAAGTGAGAACCACTTAAAGAGTAATCCATAATTAAGAGGAGTCAAAATAACACAAACAGGGAAGAAATATTATTGTGATTGGTTTGGAAACATGAGTTGGGAAATATTATGCCAAATGTACCACATTCTTTTTGAATGTGAAAGGCCTAAAGCACATGGTAATCACATGGTTGTTTAGACAGTGTGAGATAATCATGCATCTCAATCTCTCAAGCATTTTCACCCCAAAACTAAATATCAACCCCCAAAATAAATTATATACTTAAAGGTGATAAAAACATAATCAATCCACAATATAATCAATTGATGGAAATTAAAAACATTTAATTCAAGATCAATACCCTAAACCCCCATTGTAACTCAAGGATTGGGGTGGGAAAGAGCTAATAACGTTCTCCTTGTACCTACCTATCATGTTCTAAAAAATTACTAATTATATATTCTACCAATAAATGACCCAAATTATAAGAGGATTACTCTTAATAACCTATACTCTAATTCCATTTTACAATAAACCAACTTAGGAGACTATCCACTTGGCACATGACCTATATCTCCACAAGGAGTACAATGTATTCCCAATCCCCATAGGATGGAAACTAGTTCTTGGGCATAATAGGAAACACATTTTGGAAAAAATCATCCCACATATCAGTGTTAAAAGATAGTGGAACATTTGATGAGGACCATAATGAATTTTTTTTATATTTAAAGTTCATTTGATATTAAATAAGCATAAAATACTAAATAGGCATGTCAAATGGGTTATAAACAGCAACACTAATCCAAATTGTTTGTAATAATATAGTAAATTTTCAATAAATGATGAAATATAACCTTGAATAATATGAAACAATTAAAACAACTGAAACTTCTACAAGAGTGGATGACTTATCCCATACAAAGATAATAAAAAATAAAACAAACTCAGACCATACTAGAAGACCTCTCCATACAACCTAGGGTTTTTAAGTACCTCTAAAATAAACCTACAAGATCAATAGGAAAAAAACCAAAATATATCTGAAACACCAGACCTGTAATATATATTCCTGAGATGAACATCCCAACAAGTCACCACTCACTGCATCTATAAAAATCATTTCATAAGGTAATTCATTAATTATAGTTTGAATATATTACTCAATATTGGTATTTTCAAAAAAAAACAATTGAAAACCATATTCAAGTTATTAATACATTAACAAAACACTCAATTTGATTTCATTAATGAAAAAAACAAATTTTTATACATTTCACTAACCTAATACTTTTTTAAACCAAATCACCCATTTACAATTCCTCTTTAAAAACTAAAAATTAAAGTCCTGAATTCAGAAAAAAGATTTCCAAATATTTTTGAAAATAATTTAAAATTAAATGAACCAAACAAACCAGGTTAAACGTATAAAAAATTATAACCACAAGTCTAATGAAATAAAATGAATATAAAAAACTTAAAGGTTCCACCACAATATAAGTAAGGGAGAATACAATCAAGATCAAGATAGATATACTCTATTTAATTAACCAATCAAGTGTTAAGAGTGTCATTGGAGCTACCTGTTAACCTAAAATGAGATTCATCAAACTTTATCAATTTCACATGGACCAACCATTGGTATATCATGAGTCTAAACATCCATAATCCATCCTACTAACCCACAAAATCCTCATTAAAATTGGAACCCCCTTCCTCCCAAAGTGCCTAGAATGATTGGAGGGGAAATAGTGGCATATAAACCGACTAGTGTAACATAATTTTAGAAATCCCACTTAGTAACCTGGTTTCCATGATTAATAACAATTTTTAGAGGTGAATTTATGAATGATAAGATCAATAAACATGTTATAATTAGTTACTCTCCTTCACCTCTGTCACCCTTACAAAGAATATCCCCATATACTTTATATATTCAAGTATTACATTAAAAAATTCAATTAAAAAGGTACAAAAATTGTCACCAAGTGATGAACAACTAATATAAATGGAAAAAAATCTAAGGCTAAATCAATATGGTTACAAAATCTTTAATATAAATGCTTTACAAAGTTCCAATCGGGCATTTGCTATAAAAAATGTCTTGTAAAGCCAATCCCTTTTCTCATTTCATAAAACACCACTTTAAATGACCTTTATTAATCCTTTAAAACTACAAACATCATGTACATTTCTATAAAATCCATTAAAACATGGGTTACCCCTTTTAAATAAAAAACAATTCCACGAGCCTTTAATTATTTTCTAGCACATTTAAAAGAGAAATTAAGGAATTTAAAAAAGGGCATAACAACACACACATTTCAAAAAATAGTTGAAATTAATATAAGAACCCATTTTAAAATCATTTTGAGGTTAATGAATCCTTATAAAACAAGTTATATTTAAAAACTCATTTTTACTCTTTGAAAATCAAACAAGATTAAATTTGACCATAAACAATAAAAAATATTTCCAAAATCCTCATAACATTTTCAATAATGCATGGAATGTAAAAAATTCCATTTTAAAAATGAAAAAATGAAATCATAAAGAAACCCGATTATTCTAGGATTAATCATAATAAAAATTATTTGAAATTTAACATGTATATCACATATAATAATACATTTAATAAAAATATTTTTAGAAAGATCAAGAAAACATTGGATTCCAAAATTAAATAATTGCCTAGAAATACCTCCTTGGAAGAAGTGGAAACCAATCCAAAACATGTTTCCATCAATGGATACCACCTAAAAATTAAGGATACTTCTTCTAAAAGGAATAAAAGACCAAAACCTTAGGTTAGGACCATCATGAACCCAGTACCTAAATTACAAGATGAATTAGGGTTTTATGAGAAAGTGGAAACCTAGGAAATATGTAAGGAAGAATAATAGAGGAGTAAGAAGGAGGTACTCAAATTTTAATCACATTAAATGGATAAAAAAATCCAAGAATAAAGGGGGTATAAATTTGGAGATCTTTATTTGGATTCTAGGATTTGGTAAACTCATATATGAGAATAGAGGGGATAATCCCCTCTTAATTCAAAAGGGGTAAAAATTTAAAACGTTAAAACATAAAAACCTTGTCTGATCATATGATTTTCCAAATCATGTGCCAACTATTTTTGAGTACCCTAATATAAAAAACATTTCAAATTGTTTCTGGAATTTTCTACATGGTTTTAAAAATCACGTGGAGACCATGAAAACCAGAACTTTCTCCATGAAATACCCATTCAAATTATTTTTGTACAATAACTACTAACTATGGAGTCTGACCATGAAACACCCAGAAAAAAAATCCCAAAATCAAATTTTCAAGCCTAAAAAAATGCATCTTAGGGTAACCCATGATAAGTCAAAATAATACAAATTAAACACTATAGTCACATGTGGGTGTCATAGAAGTAGAGAATCCCATATTCCCCTTCCCCTATCCTTCGTTTTATCACTCAATATGACATGATCATGAAGTCATTTTTCATGTCATTTAGGAAAGTATTCCTATATTTTTTCCATTTCTTTCAATTATCATATATTCTCCTCTAACTATGATTTACTTTATTTAGAAATTTGAGATGAAATTTTATTATAGGATGGTAAAATTTCTCCACCATAAAGTGGATTTTGAATGTGATGACTAGAGGTTGGCAGGAGATAATGAACATGCCTCTTTAATCACATTTTCTATGTGGGTAAGTGAAATGATGAGATTCTTATAGAACAAATAATTATATTTTAAATTTATTATTAATTAATTTGTGATGTATAACACTTATTTGGAAACTTTTTTATTTTATTGCAAGTAGGGAAAATTTAAAGGAGAATGATAAAACCTAATGAAAAATATTGGGTTAAATCCCTACACATGAAATATTAGGATCAATTATAAATATTATAATTGTTCATGGATTAAAAAACATAAAAATGGAGATTTAACCCAACACACCTCTATCATCGTTTTACCTCTACTAGAATTTTGAAACTATAGTTCACTAAAACACTACTAAACCATTACCTGTAACAAAATAGGATTCTTGTAAAAACTCAGATCACAGTCATATGGTCACATCCACCTAAAGACATATCTTATGGTAAATAATAAATATCTGTCAGACACCCAATAAAACAACATAAATCATAGACATCAGGATACTTATACCACCAACTTATGAAACACTAGGTTATTTTCATGTCTCCACCATTATTCCATGCCACCACTAATTAACTTTAACTAAACCTTCTCCCTTAAATGAAGAAGCATCTAATTATAATACTACTAAGATAATTCCATGAGAAATCCACATGTTAGAGTTTGATGTTTCAATGTCTACCTCCATTAGATGGGTTTTATTAGATTATTAATTTTTGGATTAATTGTGGGAAATAATTTTAATTGTTTATAACTATTTATAAGATCATTTTTATGTGATATTGGAGATCATTTGATTATAGATAATCAATATGATATTATATGGGGATAAATGAGAATGAATCAAGGAATTAAGTCCCTTAAAGGATATAATTGGTCTCAAAAGTTTTAATCCCTGAATTATTTATGTTTTTTTAAAATTTATTATATGAGTGTGAGTAATCAATTCTTTATTACTTGAGTGGAAGAATGATGGTTCATTGAGTGTGTTGAGTAGGTTGAACCTATTATAATTTTAATAGACGTTATACATTTGATTATATGACTTATGGATTCTCCAATGATTGTACAAACTTTATATCATTAGTTTAGTAATGGAAAAAGATTCTTATTGAGGATATAATAGTGATGGTGAAATATAGGCCCTAATCTAGTGGCTAGTGGACATAAAAGGTGGTAATCAATAGGAGTGAATTTTAAGATTGATGGATAGTTGATGGGTACACCATATATGTTTAAGGTTATGAGTGTGATGAGGCATGAATTTAAAACCTTGAAAATCACCGTGGAGGTGATCAAATAACATAACTCAGGTCCTAGAGAGTCATGATATGACATAAAGGGAGAGTCCAATGGGTGGAATAGTAGATTATTATATCAAGTAATATTATCTACTTAAAGTGAAACTTGGGGTTGATAAATGATAATGGGTTGGCCTAAGGGGATTTTTATGTGGTTTCAATATAAGTTAGGCCTTAGGGTTAGAAGATCTACATAATAGTGAATGTATGGATGGAAAGAAAACATGGTGAAATTATTATGGTTAAGTGTAATGATTTTTTGGGGGTAGGATATATTGTATAATTACTCATATTCATTTTTATTTATAGTTATTTTATGGGAATGACCTATTGTACCCTATTAGAATGATTAATCATCATATAGATGACCTTTAAGTGTAATGATTGGTTTTTAGGATAGTTATTCTCATTGTAAAAGGTGATTATAATAGGATATATATTTTCTAAGGGATGGGAATAATATTGTTTTCCAGATGTGAGAAATAAATTAGTATAGAGAAAATGACTATGTCTGGCTTAGATGATGTATTGGTTACTTATTTGACTCACTAAGTTGGTGGTGAATTACTAAGACTTAACAAAGGTTTAATGATAATAATAATGTGTTTATCTCATGGGTTCCCTTAGATACTAGGGGTCAATATTAATTCCCCAACCACCCATAGTGAGGATAACTATTAATTTCACTACTGTTAAAAATTCTTTTGACCATGAGATTATATCCATATGTGATATTTCCCTAGAAATATCCCCTACTAAAACCATGGTAAAACAATATATGTGTCCATGGGGGGTGTATTTTTATGTTAAAATGTTCTTGTGGCTATAATTTTATGCCCAAAACTACTTTTTTATGAATAATGCATAAAGTCCTTACGACCATGGGAGGAATGTACCTATAGTCATAGGTAGGTGAAGGAAAAGATTTCTTTTCAAATAAAGGTAATAGTAAGGATAATAATACCACAACCATATATTTCCATAGTGGTAGAACGTTGAACCAGGACCTCCAAACCGTATGCATTCATGTTTGTGTTGATACACCTTCATATCATGACCCTATATCCCTGGGAATAAATTCTCATTTAAGTATACCATCAAACTGGGTCACTAAAACTTTGAGAATATATACCCATGGTAGTTCA
Source organism: Viscum album (assembly GCA_963277665.1). Taxonomy (NCBI): domain Eukaryota; kingdom Viridiplantae; phylum Streptophyta; class Magnoliopsida; order Santalales; family Viscaceae; genus Viscum; species Viscum album. The sequence continues at coordinate 307,784,193 of OY728136.1, forward strand.
CCTTTATGTTGTAACCCTATAGCTACATGCATAAATTTATTTCGTGGTACACATTTTTATTGAGATCATATATCCACAAGCATTAATGTTATTTTTTGTAGAACATAAAACTAGGACCCTATAGCCACTAGCATATATTCCCACGGTGTTAAACCTTTGTATCAGTACTCTATATGTATGGCCCTGAACATAAACATAACATAATCTTGAGATAAGTCATTAATTTTACTTTAATTCACAACTATGATCTTTTCAGTTTTAGATCTTTATAGAATTAGGTCATAACTCATACATAATAGCTTAAATATTACTAGTAGACACTTATACTCACTATCCTTTTTTTCATAAAAAAAATTTTAAAAAGAAACATGTCATCATTTCATATTTTAACATCATATGTTTTCCTTGATCCCACAATTGACTCTATTATTATTTATGTCCTCTGAAAAACATTTCAAAACTTGGGATGAGCATAAAAATCTCAATAAGGGATACACAAAGAAAGAAAAGTGTTAGTCTTGGGAAAATAAGAAAACTATGAATAATTTATCATAAAGTAATAATATTAACCTTTAAGAAGTAGTAAATATACCTAAATGAATATAAGCTAATTACTTAGACTTTTTATAAGAAAAATATTACCATAAATCCTATAGAAAGCAACATATAACATATAAATGAAACATGGGACATAAACATACTTAAATGGAAAAACTATATAGTAGACTTCAACACATATGAATAAATGGAATATCCATACAGCTGCCTTCCATACCCAATGCATTGAAGGTTATAATGTAACCATTATTCCTTGGTTTATCACAGAACCACCCATATTTGGTTTATCATGTAACTACTCATGTTTGGTTTATCACGTAACCACCCATCAAATGTACAAGTATAATTATATAATCATAAAAAAAAGATTTAAATTATAAACATTTCACTCATAAAATTTCATTTTCAATCACAAGAGATCATTTGAAGGTATTGAAATAGTAAATCTAGTTTGAAAACGATTTTCAATACCAAAACACCCAAAAATGATATAATGGATTTATTTTCCTTTTTAAAAACATTAATGCTTATAAAGGAATCCAAATATCAAATAATTATTACAAAAGAGGAGGATTCATTGTCTCCGCATAAATTAAAAACATTCCTTTTTCGTTTAGCAAAATTCATCATAGAAAAAATTATTTCTTTTGAATGAAATTAAAATTCCAAGGGGTTTATTATACACCATTTAAAAGAAGGCGGTGTATAACATCAAAATATGCCTTAATGAAAGGAGAATGAGATTAAGTCCCTTACAATGATCGTATCATTAGATTAAGGATAAATCATTGACAAAATTATGTGTTACAAATATAAATAAAACCAATATATGTGGATATTAAGTGTAAAAAAATAAAATTTCTTTCACACATATTTCTGTAAAAACAAAACTAATGACATGGATATTTAACTCAATGAAATGAGATTGAGTTAAGATTTCCCTTATAAAGTTTTTATAAATGATGTAAGAATATATAAATGGGGTGATTATGGGTAGAAAAAGTATATACATAAAATTGTAACTGTAAATTAAAACATAAATAAATAAACATTTATTCACCACAAAATCTTGTCATAATATAATCAATGAAGTATGCGTAAAACCCAATGAGTGGAAATTGAGTTTAAAAATTCCATTAGAAAGATCATTTTGTTAATAAAATAGATCGATTATGTGTATTTACTATAAATAAAAATAAATCATGTATAAATAAAAGATAATATATCCAAATTTATTTCTCACATAATCAGAGCATGACATAATCAAGAAGTATATGATTAACCCTAAGAATGTAAATTGGGTTTAGAAGTTCCCTTAAATTGAGTCTGACTCGTCACGTATGTTCCTTTATCTTCTTGAAAAAAAATTAAGTTGATTTCTACTTGTTTGATAACCTTTTTAATGGTTATTATTCCTTTTATAACACTTATTACCATGCTATATCAATCACTTAATTATTTAGGTTCATATCAGACATTTTGTGGATATTCGGTACTTGAGTAAAAAATGAACTTGTTTTGATGTAAATTGTCCATGTGGTCATAATTCCATTATCTAAAGAATGTTATTAATGATTTAAATATCATATATATCCAGTATATATGTATTTATAATAGTCCATAACATTTGGAGATAATAAATTAAATTCACCGTTCATGGAGACGGTAGGCCGTACGTACTCATATACGCTACATTCATTTCTTTTTCATATTAAATTAATGAAAACTAAATGATAAAAATGTATATTAAAATTTCAGTATAATATATCTACTTTATATGTTATAGAAGTTCATTAATTCTATCCTTTATACATTCCATGCATGGAATGAAATAGTCATATTACTTTGAGGGGGCGATAGTCCACACTTCCTCAAATGAAATTATCATATTTAAACATTATAGAAAGCATAAAGGTATGCTGTAAAAAAATTAAAGAATCATAGATACAATATAAATATTTTTTATATCATATATAAATAATTTTTCATCATAACGGCCACCATGAGAGGTGGTAGGAGAAAATTGAACAATCATCGTTTCATGAGGCAGTAGTTCACCGTACAGAGAAACAGTATGTTCGTATCCATTATATAGAGGTTTGTGTAAGGTTAATTTTAAAACTAATAATAAAACATCATATTATATTCATGATATAGGTTATTTTATGTAATCATAGAATAAGAAGATAATAGGTAGTGGAGAAGGAAAATAAAGGAAAGGAGCTTGAGAGAAGACACTACCTCTAAATCAGGTAACTCCTTTCGATTTCAGCCAAATGGATTTCTTTAATTTACTTATCCCAATTTTAAGGCTTCTAAGATGAAGGGAGATATGTTGGGATATTATTTTATTGTAATTTGGATGAGACAAGGGGAATTATAGGTGTGAGTAAGTGGGTAGAGGTGGGGGCCTCTTATAAGAGGGAGGACAATCATTTTAAGAAAGCTCTAAAATTTTATTATATTAAAAATTTATTTTCAAATTATAATTTATCCAAAGTGATATATTCATATTATAAGATGATTATATTTAGAAATAATCTCAACCAATAGGTTCTATATAGGTTTAGATCATAAAATTAACCTTATATTTTAGATTTAACCCTTATTTAAAAATATTAACTCTTACCATGTCTTTTTGTATTTTCATAATATATGGTTACTATAGTTACTAGAAAATGACAAAAGAACCATAGGTGGATCATTAATAAATTTTTTAACATTATATAATTTATTTTTATGAATATTATATTTTTAGGACTATTATATCATTTAATAAAATAGTATTGTTTTTTAAACTCATTTATTTCAATTTTGACACTATTTAGAAATTTATTTTTTTTAAGGTCCTAAAAACATGATTCCTTCTAAAAAATAATTAAATCATCCATAACATGTAAATTTAATTATAAAAATTAATTTTATGTCATGAAAATTTTCAAATTACATTTATTTTAATGTTTATAATATCATTTATTTGAATCGTTCATTAAAAAGGTACTCACTGCATCATTATTATGTCATAAATAAATTTACATCTTTAATTTATAAAAATTATACATAAAATAACATAACATATGAAATTTTTTTTGCTTTATAATGACTATTTATAGTCAAATATAACAATTATATAAAGCTTCCTTTAAATTGTTTTAGTAAAAATATACGTGTTTATGTTATATTTCTCTTTACTTTAAATTATATATTTTAAAATGTCATTTTCACAACTAGTGGATCCCAAATACCAAAATTTCATCCTAAGGATGCTCATGGTCATTAATATCTCATAAAATTTGATAAAGAAACATTTTAGGGTAGAATTATATTATTATAATATTATTTGTTTACCCTTATTTACCGGATTTACTTTTTAACCATGGTAAATAAAAATATTTACTGAAGTTATGATTCATAATGTCCAAAAATAAAATGTGCCTATTTATAAAATATGGAACTTATGATTAAAAATATGGAATCCATTTTTTCAAATTCAAAACACATAATTTTCATTAATTAATTTAAAATTACTTCCCATTGTCAAAACCAGAAAGAGGGTTTTTAAGATGTAAAAACTATCAAAATATTGACATTTTTTTTGTCTAATTAAAATATAAAATTACTTATAATGACCATAATTGGATAAAATTATAAAATTATAATATAATTACACTTTAAAACCAATTAAAAGAACAATATATATATATATAAATAAATTAGATGAAAAGACAGTTTTGAATTAAATTGCAGTATTTTTCACTATTCATAAAAATATGGATTTTATCAAAAAAACAGCAAAATTTAAACCAAAGTAAATTTTGATTCCCTAATTCTAAATATTATGTTTATTTTATCAAATATAACATATAAAAGTTAAAAAAACTATTTTTAAATAACATTCTCCATTAAAAGGAAGTAAAATGAACTTTTAAAAATATTAGAGTATTTTATTCTTAAAATTGGATTCATTATCATTTTTAGCCACTATAATTAATTGGATAAATGTAAAAAAAATTAAAAAATATGTAAAATAATAATATAGTTAATTCGGTTCATTCTCAACAATACTATGGCTAGGAATTAACTACCATTTAAAATAATAATAATAATAATATTGTGTTATTTTTCAGTATAACTCGGTGTTGTGTGCATCATAAGATTTAGGATAAACCTATTGTTGCATATCAGGTATGTTTTCATACATAGAGTACCATTTTAAATAAAATTAATATTAAATTAAAAAATATTAATAAATATAAAGATTTATTATTCTATAAATACCTAAGATGTAACATCATTCCCCCCTTTTGGAAATTTTGTCCTCACAATTTTAAAATTGGGATTGGAAACTTTATCAAAAATCCCACATCAGAAAAAGAGACATTAAAACTATCACTTTAAAATAAATAAAGATAAGTACAAATGTCACCCGAGATAACACATACTAGGATTCCATGTAGTAAAACATGGATATAGAAGAAAAACTAACCATCTTGTTTTGATGGAGACTGATAGAAAACATGATCAGTGGAAAGTTAATAACCAAAAAACCACCAAAATGTGAGGGGTTAAATGGTCATTGATTTTATAATAGGTAAAGTAAACAAAAAACTTTTTTTATGATCCTTTTTATAAAGTTGATATATTATTTTACTACTTTAAATAAGAACATAAATAAATATACTTACATGAAAAGTAGAGTTTCATCCTTTTATAAATTTCTACCACACAATCATATTTTCTCTAAATGATGAGTATTAAAGTTGACTTGGTTACACATGATGTACTAGAATCAACTACTAAAGAATCACATAATACAGAAAAGATTAATTATATATTCATACTATCTTGAAACATTAACCAGAACCAAAATATGTTAGGATAAAATCAAATAATCCCCCAAAAATAATAATCCCTTCTAAGGAGAAGGATTACTTTTAATCTCCAAAATTCAACAGTGATAGCAAAGTTCTACATAAAACATTAAAAAAAAATTCCATAAAATTCCTTGAAATAATATAACTAATATTGAAACCCAAAACCTAGAAAGAGTTGATCATATAGTTTTCCAATATAAATTTTAACATTTATCTCCAAATAATGTCAACCAATCTTAATGTCTCATAACAAAAAGTAATTAACCTAATAAAAATTTCTCCATGATAGGTTATTAATTTCCACAAATAACCCAAATATCCATTTTTCCATAATAAAAACATATATTCTTTGAAAATAAAATTCAAACATTACTCCTCAAATGAAATCCCATAGTATTCTATTTTCTTTAGGCATACAATGTTCCCAAAAGAGTGAACATATTCCAAAATAATATTTATCACTTAATCACCAAATTATTTTCTTGTAATAATGATATCCACTATATAAAGCATAAGTTCCCAAAATCAACTTATTCTTAATTTATAAAATCATTTAACTAAAGAGAATAATTCATACTAACCATGTAATTCACGTAGGTTAGTGGTAGGCGATGTGCCCTTATATCCCTTTGGTTTTGGGTTTGATTATCGCAGACTTGTCAGGTATGAAGAGTTATCAACCATTCTGTGGGTTTTCCTTTTTTCTAAAACTATATAATTCTTATAACATTCCATACATGAGATAAAGTCATCAAAATAACCATAAAATAATTTAACCTCATGTTTTTCTCATGCCTTTCATTTTGCATCTCAAAATGTAATAAATCGTAATTTTCTCAAATTCAAGAATCATCTATACCCTAAAGGTCCTTCATAAGTATATCCACAAAAGAAAAGACAATTATTATTCATTTTTACATTACAAAATTAAGGGTTACACATACTACAAGTCTTCCAGATTAATACCATTATTAATACATTTAAACATATCATCATCCATAGATCCAATATAGGACTTCGATTTCTAAAATTTAGAAATCTTAATCATAGAACATTATTCATGATCATTTATCCATATTTTTTTATCTTATTTATTAATAATTCATTCCTACAAATAAAATCATGCATAATCTCCTAATATTCAATAATTTCGAAACATGATATTAGAATTAATCCATACCATTCATATGTCATTTTCAGTTTCCTCATCTTCAATTGGAATTGCATTAGGTATTGGTGAGCATATATTTATACGTTCTTACTGATCCCATTTCTGAACCTTCTTTATAAGACATATATTTGCATAATGTCCATGCACACCATATTAAAAACATTTAATTGATCCCTTGGAAATAATTTCTTTTCCTTTACTGGAGTCAACTGAATGATTCCTTTTTCCAGGGAAGGATATTGGTTTATAACCTTAATTACCACATCTATAACATCTTCCCATACCTTTGAAAAAATTTCCTAGGTGTTTCTTTCTATATCCTTGAAAAATAGGTTGTTGAATATACTTACCTTTATGATTATTACCTTAATTTCCATAGGGATTCATTTCTTGTATATATAATGCCTTAGAAAAATCACCATGGTTCAAGTAGTCAATCATGACTCCAAATAGTTTGTTTAGTATAACCACAAGAGTTATCATTGATACTACCATTTCATTCATTTTATTATTCATAAAACAACCAAAGTTTCCTTCAAATCCATTGTTACTTTGGTGCCTTCTCGATCTATCCATTTACTAAAACCAAAACATGTTAGTGTGAGTATATCAATAAAATAATCATATACTATCATATGATGAGGATAAATACTAAGATATACTTATTCATGTTATCTAAAACTCATTCAATTTATCTAAAATAATTATGGATCTTTCTAATATTCTATCCATTGTGGATATATAAAACATGTCACTTATTCTTAAATAACACTCTAACCACTAAAGTTATCTAAACTGACCACTGATACCAACTGTAAAGCCCCAGCCTTAAACATTACTTAATCTTGAGATAAGTCATTAATTTTAATTTAATTCAAAACAATTTTAGGTTTATATATTTAGAGAATTAGGTCAAAACTTATACATAACAAATTAAATATTATAATTAGACACTTCTTCTCACTATCCATGTTTTCATAAAACAAAAACTCTTTAAAAAGAAACATGGTATCGTTTCAAGTTTTAACAGCATACATTTTACTTGACCCCATATGTGACACAATTATTCTTTTAGTCATATGAAAATCATTTCAAAACATGGGATGAGCATAAAAATCTCACTAAGGGATACACAAATAAGGAAAACTACTAGTCATCGGAAAACATGAAAACCATGAATACTTTATCATAAGGTAATAATTTTCATCTTTAAGAAGTAGTAAATATACCTAACTAAAAATAAGCTCATTTGTTACACTTATTGTATCCAAAGGATTACTATAAATCCCATATAAATCAACATATAACATATAAAGTTAACTTGGTACATAAACATACTTAAATGGAATAACCATACGGTAAACCTCCACACATATCTATAAATGGAATATCCATATGAGCAACTTCAATACCCAATGAATTTGAGGTTATAATGTAACCACCCATCCTTGGTTTATCATGTAACCACCCATCTTTGGTTTATCACGTAACCCCTGTCAAATGCCTATGTACCATTATATAATCATAACACATAAAGATTGAAATTATCAATATTTCACTCATAAAATTTCATTTGAAATCACAATAGACCATTTCAAGATATTGAAACAGTAAATCTAGTTTGAAAACCATTTTCAATACCAAAACACCCAAAAAGGAAATAAGGTATTTATTTTCCTTTGTAGAAACATTAAGACTTATATAAGAACCCAAATATCAAATAACGGTTATGGAGGTGGAGGATTCATTGTCGCTGCATATGTTAAAAACATTCCATTTTTGTCGTTTAGTAAAAATCGTTTTAGAAAAAATATTCCCTTTGAATGAAATTAAAATTAAAATGGGTTTATTATAAACCATATAAAATAAGGAAATTTATAACATCAAAATATTCCTCAATGAAAGGAGATTGAGATAAAGTCCCTTACAATGATCGTATAATTTGATTAAGGATAAACCAATTAAATAATTATGTGTGAAAAATGTAAATAGACCCAATATAAATGGATATTAATAGTAAAACAATCAGTGGTCATTCACACATATTTTTGGAAAAACAAAACCAATAACATGGATATTTAACTCAATGAAATGAGATTGAGTTAATATTTCCATTACAAAGTTAATATAAATGACGTAAGAATATATCAATGGGGTGATTATGTGTAGAAAAAGTATATACATACAAAACTAAGTTTAAATTAAAACATAAATAAATAAATAGTGATTCCACACATAATTTAGGAATAATATAATCAATAAAGTATGGTTGAAACCCAATGAGTGGAAATTGAGTTTAGAAATTCCCTTACAAAAAATCATTTTGTTAATAAAATATATTTTTTATGTGTATTCACTATAAATAGAAATATATCAATTATAAATACAAGATAGTATATCAAAACTTATTTCTCACATAATCATAGTGTGACCTAATAAATAAGTATAATATTGACCCAAAGAATGGAAATTGGGTTAAGAAGTTCCCTTACCTTGAATCCGACTCATCATGTATGTTTCTTATTCTTCTTGAATAATAAACTTAAGTCAAATTTTACTTTTTTATAATTTTTTTTATGTTTATAATTACATTTATATCACTTATTACCATGTTATAAAAATCACTTAATTATTTAGGTTCATATCATACATTTTGTTGATATTCGATACTTGAGTAAAAAATGAACTTGTTTTGATATAAATTGTCAATGTGGTCATAAGTCCATTATATCCAAAATATTATGAATGATTTAAATATCACATATATCCAGTATATATGTGTTTATAATAGAACATAAAATTTGGATATAAGAAATGAAACACACCGTTCATAGAATGGGTAGGCCATACATACGCATGAACGCTACTTTCATTTCATTATCATATTAATGGAATAAAAACTAAATGATACATAGGTAAATTATAATTACAGTATAATATATCTGTTATATATTTTACATAATTTCATTAACTCCAAAATTTATATGTTCTGTGTATGGAATGACTGAGTGATACCACTTTGAGGTGGAGGTCGTCCACACTTACTAAAATGAAATTATCGTATTTACAAATTATGGAAAGCATAAAGGTATGTTGTAAATAAAAATTACCAAATCATAGAGAAAATATAAATATATTATATATATTATATAAATATATTTTCATCATAATTACAACCATGATAGGTGGTATGAAAAAATTGAACAACCATTGTTTCGTGAGGCAGTAGTTCGTTGTACACATAAATAGTCTGTTCGTATCCATTAGATGGAGATGTGTGTAAGTGTAGGTTGGATCCTAATCATAATCAAATTGTAGTATATTGAGAATATGGGTGTTTTTATGTAATAATATAATAATAAGATCATAGGGAATGGATCTTGAGGGATGGAAGTTTTAAGATTATTTTATCAGAATTTGGACTATCCAAGGGGCTTTATAGGTGGAGAAAGTGGGTATAGGTGGTGGCCTTTTATAAGAGGGAGGAGGGGCACTTTAGGAAAGTCTTGAAATATTATTTTATTAAAAATTTATTTTCGAATTATAATTTCTCAAAATTTATATATTTATATGATAATTTGAGTATGGGTAGAAATCCTCTCAACCAATAGGTTTTATACATAATTAGAACATAAAATTAACCTTATCTTTTAGCTTTAACCCTTAGTTAAAAACACTTACTCTTACCATTTCTTCTTGTATTTTCATAATATATGGTTACTATAGTTACTATAAAATACCAAGAGAAAAAAAATTGGATAATTAATGAAATTGTTAGCATTTAATAAGTTATTTTTCCATATATTAGATTTTTAGGACTATTATATCATTTAATAAAATAGTATTTATTTTAAAAACTCATTTATGTCAATTATGACACTATTTAGAAATTTATTTTTCTTAAAGTCGTAACAATTTTATTAATTCTAACTTAAAGAATTAACTCATACCTCACATGTAAATTTCATCCAAAAAAATCGTGTATGTCCTAAAAATATTCAAATTAAATTTATTTTAATGTTTATAATATCATTTATTTGAATCTTTCATTAATAAGGTAATCACTGCATCATTATTGTGTCATAAATAAATTTATTTATTTAATGACTAAAAATTATAAATAAAATACCATGATGTAGGAAATATTTTTAGATTTATAATTAATATTTTTATTTAAAGATATCAATTATATAACCCCAACTTAATTTTTTTAGTAAAATGATACATGTTTTTGTTATATTTCTCTTTACTTTAAATTAAATATTATAAAATGTCATTTTCACAACCAAGTGGATCCCAAATGAAAAACGTTCATCCTAAGAAATCTCATGGTCAGACATATCTCATCCAATATGATTAGGATAAATTTTAGTGTAGTTTTTTATTATTATAATATTATGTTTTTACCCTTATTTACTTGATTTACCTTTTAACCATGGTAAATAAAAATAATTACTGAAGTTACTATTCATAATGTCAAAAAAAGGTACCTATTTACATAATTTGAAACTTATAATTCCAAATATGGAATCCATTTTTCCAAATTAAAAAAAATAAGTGTCATTAAATAATTTAAAATTAATTTCCGTTGTCAAAACCAAAAAGCGGCGTTTTAAGAAGTACAAACTATCAAAAGATTGGCACGTGTTTATGTCCAATTTAAATATGAAATTACTTATAATGACCATAATTGTATTAAATAATAAAAACATATTCCAATTACACTTTAAAACCAATTAAAATTACAATATAACTATATAAATAAATTATAACAAAAGGTAGTTTTGATTTAAATTGTAATATTTTCACTATTCATAAAAATATGAATTTTATTAGGAAAATAACCAAATTTCCACAAAAGTAAATTTTAATTTCCCGATTCTAAATAAGAAGTTCATTTTATCAAATATAACATATAAAAGTGACAAAAACAGTTTTTAAAAAATGTTCAACATTAAAAGGCGGTAAAACGACCTTTTAAAAATATTAGAGTATTTTATGCTTAAAATTGGATTCGTTCTCATTTTAATCCTCTCAAATTCATTGGATAAGTTTAAAAACATTTAAAAAATATGTAAAATTATAATATAGTTAATTATTTTAATTCCTGGTAATACAACTGCTAGGTGTTAACTACCATTTAAAATAATAATATTATTGTTGTATTATTTTTCAGTATAACCCAGTGTTGTGTGGAACAAAAGATTTTAGAGAAACTCGTTGTTGTGTATCAAGTACACTATCATACATAGTGTCCCATTTAAACTGAAATTAATTTTAGATTAAAAAATATTTATATATATGAATATGTATTATTCTATAAATACTTTGGATTTTACACTATAGCCATAGTCATATATGCATGTGGAAGTACATTATTTTACCATGATTCTTTAAACATAATCATATATTACCATAATAGTACACTAATTTTCTAAGATCCTACAACCATAAGAATGTATTCCTTTGGCTATAGACCTTCCTACTATGACCCTAAAACTGTAGGCATATATGCCAATGGTGGTACACCTATTCCCATAGCTCAGGTTCTTCGACATGATATCTGATTCAATATTTGAAATATGTATTAACCATAAATATATAATAAATATGATATTATACATATAATTTTATATGTCAATATACATATATAATCAAATATCTTGTGGTGTAGTGGTAATGCCTTTTTAAAACATGAAGGTGGTTGACATATCGAATCTCACTGGTGTTTTATTTTTTTAATCATCTACGTCCTTTGGAAATACCTGCGCCCATAGCCAAATGATATACCCATTGAAATTTTGATTGTATATATAGGGTATTGACATAATCTATTTCCACGGTTCAAGAAGTTTTACTGCCACGATCACCATCTTTAACTATAGGCTCATAGTATTTCCATAACCATTGGTTGTGGAAGAATCTATCATGTTGTTAGTTTTCCCAAAAAAAGCCAACAATGGTTCTCATTGATGAAAATAAATCCATGGTTGAGTCACATTCCCCTTTTCATGGACATAAAACTATTGGAATGGGTTATTCCTATGGATATATCTAGTGGTCCTATTTCCACAGTTTTAATGCAAACCAAAAACATTCTTGTGTCCACAACCAACAACGATGGGAATTTATCATATGCACAGAAGCATGGACTTTGGACATAGGGTATTTTCTAGTCATGTTTATTTTGATGATAGGGGGAATGAAGGTCATTATATTTATATCACACCAATTGATATTATCTTAATGTAACTTTATTAATTATTCCCCTCTAATTATTTGGATGGGATTATTTATGGCTGTTAAAATTATAAGAGACTGGTTTTGAGGTATGAAACCTTACCATGTGATATTATCCAAAGTATGATTAGTATTTCACTAATTTCTCATGAATTAAAATAACTTATATATGTATGTTTAGATTATAATGGACTATCTTTGATTCTATTATATTCCCTAAAGGAATCTAGATATTTTACGAATAATCCATGATTCAGATGTTAAACTCATGTTTTTTGGATCATCTTAGAGTTAGGGACCCAATTATGGTATATATTTTGTATGACATGTATGATCCACTGGAATTTTTTGAAGTAGTTATGGTCAATAATCATTGTTTCTAGGTTAAAACATTATATTTCAACTTATGTATTACATGTTGATTATTATACGTTTATATATATATTTCTATACATGTACCCACATAATTACATTATTGTATATTTTTAGTCCTATTTGGATGTCACAAAAAGTTTCATATTCAAAACATACTCATTGAACTTATTGTATTTGCTAATATTATATTGAGATGAAGGTTGGAAAATGGTCCATGCAGATGGGAATGTTTTTGGGTAACATAGTGATAATCGTTTAATGGTCCCATAAAAGGTCCAAGAAACCATTTGGTTATGGAGGTGTACACTTATTTTTTTTATTTAGCTCATTCCATGTATACAATTTACCTAATGAGGGAAATACAAGTTATATATAACTGAAGTAAATATTTATATGGATTGAATTGGTTATAGCATAGGTAATGTTATTTATCATTGTTGAATTTATATTATAATTCATATATTTTGATATGTTTTAGGTTTTACTAGATTACTTTTTTACTATTATTATATGGTTATGATATTAAGTATATTATCTCCCCATTACATGGATATGATCCTCACCACTAGATGATAGACTCCAGTATATGGGGAAGAATTCCTAACGTTCATGGTGACTGGATAAGATACTATGTAGGTATACTGATTTAAGACTTTATAAATGGTATTAAAGCCTTTGTTTTGGTTATTTTTATTATTTTAGGTCTGAAGGATATCGATAGACAGTCAAAGATTGGGATGGAATTTGTGCATGTTCCTTTTAAATATATTATTTGTGGAATCCTTAGTTTCTCATGTAATTGGATATGGTTTTGTCATTTTTGTGGTTATAGTAGTTCATATTATGATGTAAGTATGTTTTTAGGTGGGGTTTGTCTTAATTTTGGTTTTGTGTGGTAAAAGGGTGTGTGTTCATACATAAAACTTTTAATATAGATTTGTATGACATGGGATTCACTATGTGTAGAATTAAAATTAATTTCACAAAAAGGTTTATGGGAAGACATTTCAAAAGGTATTTTTTAAATAGATTTCAAAATAGGGGATTGGTAAATTATTATTTAAAATAAATTATTCAATTTTTATGGATTAATTTATCAAGTATATTTTAATTAAATAAACTCTACAAGGATTTTTTCATGATATTACCATTTGATGATGACTAAATAATACATATATGGTAATTTCAAAATCGTAGAATCAATGGAAAATAAATTGAATGACTTAGATATGGTTGAGTGGAGGAATTAGAGGTCTTATGTATAGATTAATACATGCCTTGTGTGTATTGTGTCTAGAATGATGTAGGCAAGTGATGCATAGGAGGATTGGAAATGCTAGAGGGGGTTGTTTAAGGCATGTGGGGTTCCTTGTGTGTGTATAGGTATGAATGAATGAATAATAATTTTTGATGGATTTTTTTCGGTTTTTTGATGGTTCAAATTGTTTGGATTCCTAGAATATTTGACTATTCTTGAGAGCCTATGGTTGATTCAGTAATATTCAAGGTAGCATCCATTGGGTGTCATGTTAAGTAATTATATGACCATGAACTCACTTTTTTGTGAGATAAGATAAATTAATGTTAATGTCATTTAGTTGGTTATCTATTTCTATAGAGTAATGTGAGTGTTGTATTGTAAGAGCCAATTTTTTTTCTGAACCCCTTTTAAATTTTCATGATTTAGGGGAGTTTGTGGATGATTTCTATTGGTCTTCTATCCAGGGAAAGTTTCTTTCAATTTTAGTTTAATTTTAAAGTAATTTTTTTGTTTTTAGTTTTTAACCAAGTTTTTGGTGAATTATATAATGAACCTTATGTTTTTAACTCATCATGGTTGATGATTATATTTTTTCTTGTAGGCATGAAATGACCCTTAAATTTCCCTCTATAACACTAACCTTTTATTTGGAAGTGATAGTAAAATTTTTAAATGTAAGAGTCATTACTTTGAACTGTAAGAGTCACTCTAAACAATGTAAGATTATTCCCCTAATGTATAAGGTTCATCCGTTATAAATTTTCAATTTGAAAAAGTAATTTTATTCCCTCCATAAGAGATATTCCCTAGTGTAAAATTTACTCTACCCCTACAAATGAATATTTCCCTTAGTGAATTTTCCTCTCTTTTATAGGTTTCCATAAATCATATTTTATTATTTCTAATTTATTTACAAATCTTAAAATTATTAAAATTAATTATTTCTCTATGTAATAAATTTTCTTCACAGATTATGGAATTCACCCTATTTTTAAGTAAGTTTAATGATAATTTAGACATTTTTTTAAATTAAAAATTAAAATAATTGGCATGATTTTAAAAGATGGGTGTTTTCAGGAGAAATGTGACCTGGTGAAATAAATAATATATTCCATTTCAATATTCTTATTGAATTTTATATATTTTAATTGTTTTTTAAAGATGGGAACATGTATATATGGGATAAAATTCAGTTCAAGAATTTTTAATTAAATTTAAAATGCCCATATATTTAGTTATCCTCAAATTTTCTTAATCTTGGACAACTAGGAATGCACCCATGGATTTTGTGAACACCCTTTGATAAATTAAAAACCTCAAAATCAAGGAATAACTTGTTTAGATTGATATAAAGATTTACTCATGAGTTATTGGTCATGAAAACCTCCCCTTCCTTCTAGGTCAGGTGCAACGAGTCATTCCATCTTGACATATGGAAAGAGATTCAAAAACATCCCTTGTTTTATTTATTTATAAATTTTTATTTATCATTCAAGGGTTTTAATTTGGTAAATGATAGTGATTAAACTATGAAGTTAATAATTTTGAATTATTTAAAATAGATAATGGGATGGTTTTCATGTGGTTGTTTTATTTATGATAATGGTTCATGATATTTTATAAATAGAATGACATTAAATAATTAGATTTATTTAATGATTCCTCACATTATTTAATGAATTTAAAATTAATAAACAAATTAATGTTAAAAAAATAAAGAAGGTTATGAGTTTATTATATTCTTCTTTCATAAAATTGCTTAAGATATTAAGCACCATTTTGAGCATGTTAT
This sequence comes from Viscum album, assembly GCA_963277665.1. Lineage (NCBI taxonomy): Eukaryota > Viridiplantae > Streptophyta > Magnoliopsida > Santalales > Viscaceae > Viscum > Viscum album. The sequence goes on from OY728136.1 coordinate 307,800,464, forward strand.
TATTATATTTTTCTTATCTTTATCGCTATTATCATTTGTGATTTTTATTTATAATAATTGTCATAATTATTTGGTAAAATCAAGCTATCAATTTAAATGATTTTGTTATAATTAAATATCTAAATGGAAGAAGTGTTGAAACCTTATTTCTAATATTATATATAAATTGATTATAACAATATTAATTTATATATGATATATTATTATCACTAAATTTATAGTTTATTCCATAAAAATATTTATATTACACCTACTATTAATTTTATGAGAACCATTTATGGGTTTTTGAATAGTGAGGGGGTGTAAAACGTTGATATTTATTGTATTGTGGGCTTGTTTTGATTGATGATAGATAGTGAGGATGAAGTGGGAATGGTTAGAATTGATCCTAAAATGATTGTCTTTGGTTAAGAGCCATATTTAATTATTTTATGTTGTACCTAATTTCGTAGGGTTGATTTATATTCATTCCCCTTTTGGAATATTTATATTGCAATAAATTTTTCTTATTGGCAGAATTTATGGAATATAAATTGAATATTGTACTAATTGAAGGGGTGGTTTCATAATGACTAAATGATTATCAAATAATATTAATAAATATTAAATGAGTAATGGATTGAAGGATCATGAATATTTAAATAATATTAAATTTATTATCCTTGGATATATGATTAATATAAATATTAATCTTAGATGATGTTATGATATGATTAAATTATTCTAAACCATTTAAAACATTATGATGGAATTTGAATATGTTTCTTATATGCATATGAGCTTATAGTCCTTAGTGATGGAATATATTTCATTATGTGGGATGTTAACTTTAGAATGAGTCTAGGGTTAGGTACTTTCCCCTAGAACGGTCATGTGTTATATATATCATTATGTTCTATTACTTATTATACTCATCCACATGAGTTTTTTAGGGGGGGTGACCCACATATTTGGCTCTGGGTTATGGGTGTTTTCGTAATATACATGTTGTTGAAGTAACAAATGGTTGGCTACTACCCATACCATGCTCTCTCTTCTATATATAGATTGTTTGTACATATATTTGGGCTATGGTGGCTTACTGTTATAGGTTATGTGCTCATAAATTTTTTAATGGATATTAGTTATTATATAATTTTATATTAATATTATGATGGTATATTATTATTGAATATACTTGTATAATGACTATAATAACTATGGTTATTATAGGTGTACTTATACATGTTCTGTAATGGATTATGGTATAATGTATATTTCCATAGGCTATGATGATTCTTGGTATTACTATGTGATTATGTGATGTGATGAAATGTGGCCATATTTTTGATTTTGTGGTTATGATAGATTTTAAAAAAATGTGAAACATGATTTATGGATTGGATAGGTTCACTAATATTCAAGTCCTTGGGGTTTAAGTTGATTATCATTGTGCAAGTGGTGGAAGAGTACCATACTAATATACATATTTTGTTATTATGTTATTTTCATGCCTTACTTACTAAGTATTCCTTGGTGAGGATTTAAATATAGTTTTCATATTTTGGTAACAACTTGGTTTCATTATTTATTCACTGGGGATTTAGTATTCTTTTCCGACATTTTCATGAGATGTTTCAAGGAGGATTGTAAAACTCCAAACCTCTTTAAGGTAAAAAAATTAATATTATTATAAAATTTGTGATGTAAATTGATTTCTTGATTATTAAATAGTTTATAAGCAGTTATGGGTTTATAAAATGTGTTTTGAGGGTTGTAATGAAATAAGTATGAAAAAGGGAAGCTATAGGATACGGAACATGATTAATATCTGGTCAATATTATCCATGAACCCAAACTTGAAAATGTAAAAAAGCATGGTGAACAATTCCTATAACCATATATATCAAAAAGGAAACTATATAAAGTATATAATAAATTATAGAATAATTTAAAATGGTAAACATATGGTTTACTAAACTATGCTGGAAAATATTACGGGGTGTGATTCCTAAAATAATGGGAGTTGACCGATTGGCACACAGTTTAAAAAACCATGCATCAAAATCATGTGGTATTCCTGATTACCTAAAAATTAATAATTTTCTAAAATACCTCATCATTTTTTAAAGCCTCAAAAACCTATTTCCTTCTTTCGTTGTACTATTCCCTCCCAACACACTTCTCTTTCCTTTCTCTCCATTCCTTTGGAAATTTCTCTCTTGATTCATGGTGGAATGATTTATTTCTTATCCTAATTGTGATATTGAGTAAAGGCTAATATTACATCTTCAATATTTCCATGTTTATTTAATTGTATAGTTTTCCCACACCAATTTCAACAATTTAATACATATATCAATTTTTTCACTAGATTCACAAATTTTGGTAAAATAATTTCAAAACAACAATCGATATTCAATGAGTAGGATTCTACAAGCCTAAGGTAGTTGGTACTCAAACTACCCATTAAATTATTGTACTTTTTATTAGTGTGTGTGATGTATGGTCACACTGAAATAATGAACCTTGGCTTAAAACTCTAATAAATGTTTTAAAGGGGTTATTCTTGTAATAATTCTTTTATTGGGTCATGAGTGGCCTATTAATGAGTTAGAAGACAATATTTTTATCCATAATGTGAGATGAGATCAATTATGAAAAAGAATGGTAATTAAAGTGGTTGATCAACAAATTTTATAAATAATACAAGGATCTAATTAATGAATATATATTCCAAATATATTCTTAGGATATAGTAGTAAGACCATTTATCTATCATAAATGAAATAGCTGGTGGCTTTGGATGCTTATGATTTCCTTATAGTATTTATCTTGCTACCTGATGACTTTGGATGCTCAAGATTACATCTTAGAATCTAACTTATTTGTTGATGAATTTGGATGATTCATATTTCCTTCTTGTATCCCACTTATTTCTTAATGAATTTGGATTCTTTGTATTAATTCATAAGATCTAGATTATTGTATCATGAATTCGGATTCTTGAGATTACTTCCTATAATTTGGATTATTGTCTGATGACTTTGGATTACTGGGATTACCTTCTAGGATTTTTCTTATTTCCAGATCACTTTCGATGCAAAAGACTACCTACCAATTTTTTGATTATTTCCTTGTGACTTTTGATACCCAGGATTACCTCCCAGGTTCTAGCATGTTTCCATATGACTTTGGATGCCCGAGATTACCTCCTGAGATTTGAATTTAAGCCAATTAACTTGGTATGACTTGGATGTATTCCATAGATCTATCTTGATGCCTATCGATAGGGATAATTGGGATTAGATCCTAGGATCCAGTGCAATTCTTACTGACTTATTATTTTCAAAGATATCAGGCACTAGCCAAAGCAGGTATGATCAATCTCGGGTGACACCTTAGAATATAAGGACCAATGATTGTTTATTTATTATGTTTTCTTTATTTTATTATACGCATAAACATGAATCTTTACCCAAATGGTATATGTTAATAGACACTGTTGGTTGTGGCCTACTGATATGTACTCAAACCCTACTTAGGCCATCATTGGTACCCAAGAAGAATTCATGGTTACAAGACATGACGAGGGAATGTGTGCTATAACCAATGATTGATTTGTTAATTAGTGTGGATCATGGGAGATAAGGTAAACCTAGGACTTGGTAACACTTTTATAAGGTTTATGGATTTTCTTATTTTGATCATTTTTAGACTTTGAGGTATATGATCCACCCATAGGGGGTCCTGATGTTGTTAGTATGCATTATACAACCTTTATAACTCTATTTTTCTATATCATGGGACGTGTATAATATTATTGGTCGTTTTTGTGATTCTTTTTATCTTTATTTCTCTTTATTTTTTATATTTCTATTATTTACACTATTATTTCACGTTGATATTATGTTATAGTATCCTCATGATCACACCGTAGACCTCCATTTCTAGTATAAAGTCTCTGGAATACGGAAAGGTGCATATAAGGTCATATGTCCTACTTTTAGAGACATTTTTAAGTATCCACAGGCTGTGGGAATGTCAAAATTTTTTATCATATTACCTTTATTTTAACTTTCTATTTGGTAAAGTTATACAAGAGAGAATTATTTTAGAATTTGGAATGGAAATTTTTTCGGAGTGTATCAAAGAGACATATGAGTAATTTCAAACTCACCAGGGATTAGAATGTTGTTCTTGATTTTTTATTTAATAGTTTATATATTTCATCTTGTTTAACACATATTATTTTGAGTTAATGAGTTATGGGATTTTAAATCTTTTCCTAGAATGGAAAGAGGGTGTGAGTTCATGCTCATATCAATCATGTAGGATTCACATATCATTCACATGATTGATTATGATTGGTTACCTGGATAAAATATTTGGGTTGATTATTAAATGGTTCAATATAAACTTATATGATGTATTATGATATAACTTTATGGTGTCATATTATCTAAATAATCCATAAAATGGTTGAATATTTAAACTACTACTAATTATTCTGGATACGCGGTGGTGTTAGTTAAATAAAATTCCAAATGAAAATTATAAATGGGTTTCCACTATAATGTGTAATTGAATTATTATTTAACTAAGACTTAGTTATAAAAACTATGGTTAAATTGAATTGAAAGAAATGTGTGATAATGTAGATACTATGTGTACATGGTCTAACCATGAGAGTTCCCAAGTTAGTAGATTCATATGATATATGGTATGATGAATAGTGGGATGATTTACCCATTATTTATTTCCCTAAACAATAATATTTAAAACCATTACAGTAATTTTTTGGAGATGTGTGTATATAATTATAGAGGAATGACTCTATGAGGGCCTATGGTAGAGTTCCACATGGGTAGTGATGAGAATGCCCCATCAATAGTTAGATCATAACCTCCAATACCACCAGTGAAGTTGATGGATGATCAAATCCATGAGAGATTTTTTGATTTATACAATTAATGGATAGAGATTCTCCTTGAGATACACATATGATGTCTGATATAATCCATGGGTTTTAGATAAAATATATTCTGTTATATTCTAGGTTGGGTGTCCTCTAAGAATCTGAGTTATGGATAGAGTCTATTCAGATGATCTTTGAACATCTTAAGACACCACCTAAGAGGAGGGTGAAGCTAGAATTATATATGTTTTGAAGACCAATGAATCACTAGTGGGATATCCAGGTCCATGAATACTAATATATGGGTTTTTCTTGGAAGAAACTTTGTAGTAGATTCCTCAACTATTTCTTTTTGAGACATTAATATAAGACAAGCCTATGGAGTTCATTCACCTTACATAGGGGTATGTCAATGGTGGATTATACTTACCCCATCGTAGAGTAGAAATGTTTTACCTTATGTTGGAATGAGATGAAATGGACATAGAGAGATTTTTTAAATATGGGTTAATGTATAAGGTTTGAGTATAGGTGAATTTATTTTTCCTCCCATATTTTTTTAGGTTGTTAATTAAGACCTTATTACCGAGAGAAAACAATGAAAATGTAGAGGGACTAGGTAGGATAGTTTTTCTGGGAGGATTGGTAGTGGGTAAGGGTGTTGGAAATGTTCATTAAAAAGTTCATGTTAGAGTAGTTGATGTAATAGTAACTAGGGTGATGTATCATCTTTCTCTCCTCAAGGATATATTTTAGAGTGGTTCCTCCAGTGTAGTAGGCTATGCCACATTTTTCTTTATTGCAACTGAATATTAGCTGAGTGTTGATCTTGTGGGAGGATGTGACATCTATAAAGGATCTTTTGGAGTACTCAATAGTTTTACAATGATAGAGAATTCAAAAAGGGTTATGGAGATAGGCCATTGCACTATAGTATTCTAGTAGTTAGATATCCACTGACCATTTTAGTTTGGGTGGAGGATATAGTGCTCAGGGGAAGGAGTATAAGTGACATTAGAGTGGTTCTTTATAGTGGACATAGATAAGATTTTGGGGCTAAGAAAATAGCCATTTTCATTTCATTCATCCCACTCTTACTGAACAAGATATTTGATTATCTATCTTATGAGGTATTATTTTAGTGGTATTGAGTTAAGAATGTGCTCTTTTGACATATGGGAATATAATTAATTCATATCAGAACAGTTTGTGAATATATTGGTCTTATCTATATATTATTTATATGGTGTGATTTTTATAAACATTCCACTAAGGGTGTGAGTATAGGTAATTATTGGTAATGCACTATTGTGAGGTGTAGAAAAAGATTCCTCTTTGATCTTTTTGAACTATAGATTCCCTATTTTGATTTTATTCTCAAGATGGGATATTTCATACCACATTTAGCCCATATTTATTGTTACCATTGAAGGGAATCATTTACATATCTAGAGGATGGAAGTTGTGTTCATGTCAAAGAACATATTATTTAGGTGGGTCATGTGGGACCTAACCATCAGTAGTTGGGAGAGATATAATCCAAGGTTTTTAGTCATAAGTTATGTAATGGAGAGATGTTATAGGAAAATTTTTCTTATGTTTTTTTAATCTTTTTTAGGTATTTATTTCTTAATGATTTCTTAAGGTTTCAACATAATAGAGATGTTGAGTACATAATCGATCTCATATTGGGCTTAGAGTCTACTCTTATGCCACCTTAAAGGATGGATACTATGGGGATACAATGTAAAATAGATTAGTAGGAGGAATTAAAGGTCAATAGACACATATTGCTGAGTAAATCTCCTTGGGGTTACATAATCCTATTTTCTAAGAATATAGATGACCACTTAAGGATATGTGTGGATTATCATAGGTTGAATCATGTGTTGATCAAGAACTGATATCCTCCCCATATATAAGTGGTTTATTTGATTAGTTTAGGGGATCCAGAGTATTATATAAGATCTACATAAGATCAGGTTATCACCGAATAAGGGAGATTCCTTTAAACACACCTTTCTATGATTTCAGAAGTAGGTATGACCTATATGATTATTTTTTAATTAAATTTAGTCTAATGAACACACCAATAGTATTTATATCATTGATGAATCATATCTTCCACCTGTATCTAGAAAATTCTATGGTCATTGATTAGCCACGAAATGAGGCTAATATTAATTAAAAATATATATAATATTAATGTGATTTATTTTTCATAAACACCATTTTAGTGCATTTTACACTTTGAACATCATTTCACGTTATGATTGTAATTCTTTCTTAAAATGCACTATTATGTGGTACATTTTTTAACATCATTTAAAGTACCCAAGGATTCATCTAATTTTAAGGAATGTTATTATCCATATTTTAACTTGATATTTCTGAAAATTGATCTAAACTTCAATCTGAACATGTTTCATTCAGGGGTCAATGGAGGAATCATAAAGGATGATGGGGATATTTGGAGATGAATGAAAGAAATTCTAGAGAAGGATGATTGGACACCATCCCACTGATGAGAATGTGAGACCCACATTACAAACCCAATGAATCCCAAATTTATTGGGATTATAGAATCCACAGAGAGGAACAAATAATTCTTCGGGATCTAGTGCTAATTCGGCCTCCATTGTGGTTATTTAGGTGGCCCAAGTTAGAGATAAAATTTTGGGCCAGATTCTGTGGCCCAGAAAAAGATCCCACTAATATAATCATATCTCCGAATACACAACTCCAAATGGGACCACATTTTACAGGAGGTTAGGAGACATCAGTGTATCCATTTTCTTTTTCTATGACCCACTCTAATTCGGCCAAATAGAAGGTCTCACAAGCACATATGTTCGGTGGATGAAAGCTGGATGCCACCTCGGGTCAAGGGTGGAAAAATCAACTCCCATCAACTTTCCACCCACCTATGGCCTACCAAAAATAATTGAGGAGACTTGGACTATTGATGTATTGACCCAAGACCTCAAAAATTCCTATTTATGGTAGTTTTTGTGGAGGAGTTGATCATCTTTGATGCTTTGTTCAATTGTAATGTTATGCTGCGATTTTGTTGTCTCAAGTTTGTCTTTCACATGTAAGTTGATCAATTCACTTTAGTTTCTTAATAAAAGTTATTCTTATCCCCTTATTATGTTTTTATTCATATCACTTTTATACCATTGGTTCAAGGTATGAATTTATTCACACCAAAACTTTTGAAATTATCACACAATGGTGGAGTGATCGTTATTTCCTTTTTTTACTTCTCCATTTCCTCCCTCATGAGTCTAGTTTCCGCTTCCATTGAAACCATAGAATCAATGGATGGATAAACCACTTATGAGTTGATACAAGGGAGTATCAAGGGGCTGGATTGGATTTTATTTATCATCCCATTAATTTATAATCACTTCTTTTAATTGAGATTTTTATTTGATGATTTTTAAACTCCATCATCCTTGTTGAATTTAAGTCCACACACTTCAAGTGAAAATATGAACCTTTACCTTGAAGTGCTCAAAACTTTGATCCTTCAAGTGTATAGGTGATTAGTATTAAAGTGTATAGGTATTAAACCAGTAATTGAAGATGTTTTTTGATCTTCTTAAATGAACCAATCTCAAATATAAGAAATTTAAATAGTTGAAAAATAATTTCATCCAATCCACTCCGAGTGATAACCTATGATCAACTCATTATTTTAAATTGAATTTACTCAAATATATTAGTTATCCTTTAAACCCATCTAAAATATAACCAAATCTATCCACTCAATAGCCAAAAACAATCCATAGAATGTACGTGTCCATAGGTTACTTTTTAGGTCTCTGAGGATTCGATAACCCAAGCTAAACTACAATGACCGTTCTACCTTCATCTCTTGGTTAAATTTGAGCATGAATCAAATTATGGTGCCATTGTCGGGGACCCAAGAATGTCATCTAAACACCCATTCTATTCTCCCCATTTTCTTATTTTCTCATCCAAATTATCTTATCTTTTCCCTTTCTCATTTTTTTTTCTTTTGGCGCATGTCCGCCTACACCTGTGATCAATCAAACCGTCTAGTTAAGGTGGATAGTCCTGGGGTTGGGGAGTCGAGTACACCAAGGGAACTCAGTCCATTAGATCCTAATATTCCTAATACTCCAGAGTCAAAAATTGAGCATATTTTAGTGGATTATATTCAAAAAAACCAACTCATAAATCCGGGTGGGAACCAAAATGGGAACCCAAATGAGGAAGCCCCAAACTTGGGGAATGTAATTGATCAAAACATGAATGACTACCTCACACTTTCCTGGACTAATGCCCCTCATGAATTAGACACAATTCCCTAGGAGATTCCAACAACATCTTTAAACCCCATGTCTTAAACCCTCTTCCCACATTCCATGGAATGGAGTCCAAGATGCCCTACCTTCACATTAAGGAGTTCAATGACATTGTAGAAACCATGTGTCCCCCACATCAACTAGAATCAGCTAAGATGATGTTATTTTCTTTTTCTTTAAAGGATCGAGCGAAAAATTGGCTAAACAATTTGAGACCATCATCCATCAAATCTTGGTACAAACATCAAAGATAATTCTTCAAAAAATAATTTCCCCACCATAAAAACATTGCACATAAAAATAGCATCCAATTTTTTTTTGAAAAAGAGCGAGAGTCATTCTATGAAACATGGGAGAGGTTCCAGGACACTCTAAACATGGTTCCACATCATGGTTTTTCTATTCTATAACAAGTTTGAATTTTATATGAAGGGTTGGGTCTGGGAACAAACAATTCATTGACATGATGTGTAATGAAACCTTTAAAAACAAAGCCCCAAATGATGCATACAAGTATCTAGAAAGCCTTTCTGAACAAAACCAAACATGGGGAACTTCACCTTATTCTGAAAAGACCCAAGTAACCACTGGAATTCATACAATTAGAGAAGAGTAAAGCCTTAGGGATAAACTCACCGCACTCTCTAGGAAGTTTGAAGATATGGACCTTAGGAAAGTCCATGAAATCCAAACTGTAGACCCTGTTTGCACAATTTGGGACAAACATGACCATAAGATAGATGACTACCCAACCATTCCATCTATTAAGGATGTTCATTTAGTAAGAACCCCCAATAGAGGTAAATGCTTTGAACTTTCAAAAGCCTCCATACCAAAACAACTTCAAACCAAGGTATAATGACCACCCAGGCTTCCGCTGGAAAGATAAAAAGAAACCTAGCCAACCACATGGACAAAATATTTACCCCCAACAGAACTACCAAACCTATAACCAGTTCCAAACCCAACCTATCCAATACCAACAGTCATCGGTCCAATTTCAACAAACCATCCCACCTCCAAAATATCCCCATGGGATAAACAAATCTTCTAAAGAACCAACCCAAACTATTCCACAAAGCCTAGTAGAACAACTGTGAAAACAAATAGAGAGGATGAACTCAGAAGTCTCTACCCAAAAACAAGAACTTGAAACCATGAAAACTGGAAAGGCACCCATGCCTACTCATGCGGTACCATCCTCAACATCAAGGGGATAGCCAAGTTACACTCAAACAACTCATGAAAAAAATAAAGGTTTTGAATGTTTTAAGAAGTGGGAAATCAATTGATAAAGATGAAAAAATAATTCAGAACCCACCTGAAGATTCAAACATGGATGAACATTCAAATGAACCAAATGATCAAACTGAAAAACATGATATCATTGTCAAAGAAACAACTCTTCAAAAAACAACCCCACAACCTAAACCATTTCCTCAACGCATGTGGGGGAAAACCGAGCCTGAATTGAGTGAAACATTGAGGGAACTCTTCTCACAAGTCAAGTTGAACATTCCCCTTCTCGATAAAATCCAAACCATACCTGCCTACTCAAATTACCTTAAGGACTTGTGCAATTTTAAAGGAAAATTTTCACATAAAAACCAAGTCCTTTTGGATGATAATGTGAGTACCACCATTCAAAGGACTATTCCTCCAAAGATGAAATACCCTGGTTGCCCTTACATCAATGTTGAACTAGGAGAGAGAAAAGTTGTCAAAGCCTTCTGTGACCTAGGTGCTAGTGTCAATATCATCCCCTATGCTGTGTACTGCCAGTTAGGCCTAGAAGAACTCTAACCAACATCTGTCACACATCAACATGTTGATCGTTGCATTATGGTTCCAAAGGGTATATTAAAGGACATTATGGTAAAGGTTGAAAACTTCATCTACCCTACTTAATTCATTGTCCTTGACAACCATCCAAACTTAGGAAATAAGAAACAAACGCTAATTATCCTTGTTTATCCCTACCTAGCAACAATCAACTCTATTATCCGAGTTCAAAATGGGAACATGACCGTCCCCTTTGAAAACATGAGTCTAGACTTTAACATCTATAATGCAAGATCACAAATAGGGGATGACGAGGACATTCATGAAGTAAACATGATAGGAAGCATTGATAATGAATCCATAGAACATCGATGAATATTTGATGGATGATTAAGTTAGGATGAGATTGATTTCCTTTGTTCACAGAAGGAATTCTATCTCCTTGGATTGAATCATTTTCAAATTACTCTTATGATGAAGTCCTAGGTCCAAAAATCAGTGAAACCTTTCAGGAAAACAATTTCATGGAGACCAATCAAACTTCCTTCCCTAAATCTGATCAAGCTAATCTAGTAGCTGAAACTTCTACAAGTGGGGAATCAATCCAATCTAAAACTCTTGGAAACAAAATTGATATTGTCCAATGTCCCAATATTCTGCGGAAATTCTGAACCAACTTGATCTTGAATTGAAGTCACTTCTCACTTCACTCAAGTATGCCTTCCTAGGGGACAATCAAACACATCCTATTGTCATTTCTTCTTCTCTTAAATCCAATCATGATAAGATGCTTCTAGATGTCCTTAGGAAACATAAGAAAGCCATTGGTTGGACCCTCTCTGATATTCCTGGGATTAGCCCACTTATTGGGACTCACAGGATTTTTCTAGAATCTGATTCAAAGCCATGTCATCAACCTCAATAAAGAATCAATCGTAATATCATGGTATTAGTGAGGAAGGAACTTCTAAAATTGTTAAAAGCTGGTATCATCTATCCCATAGCTGAGAGTGAGTGGGTCAACCCAATCCAAGTGGTTCCCAAGAAGGTAGGAATCACAGTGATAACCAATAAGGATGGAGATATTCTTCCAACTAGGGTGAGTAGTGGATGGAGGGTCTGCATTTGCTATAAGAAGCTAAACTCATTTACCAAGAAGGACCATTTCCCCTTACCATTCATTGACCAAGTCCTTGAGAGAGTGGCGGGTCATGCCTTCTACTATTTTTTAGATGGGTACTTAGGGTATAATCAAATTGAGGTCTCCCTAGAGGGTCAAGGGAAGACTACATCACATGTCCATTTGACACCTTTCCTTTCAAACACATGCCCTTCGGGTTATGCAATGCCCCTGGAACCTTCCCGCGGTGCATGATGGGAATATTTTCTGACATGTTAGGGGATTTTCTAGAGGACATAATGGATGAATTCCCTGTGTTTTGGGATACATTTGAGGGATGTATGAGGAATGTAGAGAGAGTCTTGTCAAGATTTAAAGAAAATAATCAAGTCCTAAACTAGGAAAAATTCCATTTCATGGTCAAATAGTGACTAGTTCTGGGCCATCTAGTCTCAGGTAGGGGGATTGAAGTTGATAAAGCCACGATTGACATCATTCATCACCTTCCATCACCAAAAACTATCAAGGAAGTGAGGTATTTCTTAGGACATGCTGGTTTCTATAGAAGATTCATCAATCACTTTAGTTCAATCTCTCATCCCCTTTGTGCTCTATTAGTAATGGATGCTCCATTTTTTTGGACAGAAAGCTGTGAGGGTTCATTCTCAACGCTAAAATCCTCTCTCACCTCTCCTCCCATTATGAAATCTCTAAATTGGAACCTTCCTTTAAAACTTATGTGTGATACTAGTGAATTTTATATTGGAGCTATGTTAGGATAACGTTGTGATAAAACCCCTTATGTCATTGCTTATGCAAGAAAATCCTTAAATGATGCCCAAATAAACTACAACACCACTGAAAAGGAGTTACTTTCTATTGTGTTTTCCTTAGAGAAGTTTAGTTCCTACCTCTTAAGATCCCCCATAACTGTGTTCACTAACCATTCTTCACAAAATACATCTTCCAAAAACAAGATTCTAAGGCTAGATTGATTAGGTGGGTCCTTCTCTTACAAGAATTTGACCTCACAATCAAGGATAAAAATGGTGTTGAAAATGTTCTAGCTCATCACCTCTCGAGGATGGAACTCAAAGAAAACTCAAATCACCTTTCTTTGTCTGATTCATTCTCGGATGAACACCTATAATCTGTGAGTGACTGCCCTTGGTATGCTGACATAGCCAATTTCTTAGTTACATGAGTCATCCCAAAATTCTTAGGGACTCATGCTTGAAGGAAATTCATTTCTGATGTTAGGAACTATGAGTTTGATGATCCATACCTCTATAAGTTCTTCCCCAACCAAGTAATTAGGAGGTGAGTCCCAGAATCTGAACAAGATTCCATCCTTAAATTCTGTCATAGAGAGGCATGTGGAGGTCACTTTTCCTCTAAGAAAACATCTGTTAATATTATCAAGTGTGGTCTCTTCTAGACCAATCTTTCAATGGACTCCTTCACATTTTTCCAATGTTTTCCTAGGTGTCAACAAGTAGGGTCTATCACAAAAAGAGATCAAATGCCACTCACTCCCATCTTAGTAATTGAAATCCTTGACTGCTGGGGAATCAATTTCATGGGTCCTTTCCCAAACTCTAGGGGATACCTCTACATTCTCTTAGTTGTTGATTATGTATCAAAATGGGTTGAGTCCATTCCCACAAAATCCAATGATCATCAAACTATGATTAAATTCATAAAAGAAAACATATTCTCTAGATTTGGAATCCCTAGAGCTATCATTAGTGATCGTAGAACTTATTTTTGCAATCTTCCATTCTCATCACTCATGGAAAAGTATGGAATTTCTCAAAAAGTATCCACTGCATACCACCCACAAACTAATAGTCAATATGAGTTAGGAAATCGAGGAATCAAAAAAATTCTTTAGAAAACTGTCAATCCTTCTAGGAAAGATTGGTCTGAGAAACTCTTAGATGCTCTTTGGTCATATCGTACAGCATACAAAACCATCCTATGAATGTCACCATATAGGTTAGTTTATGGAAAAGCATGCCATTTAAATGTTGAAATTGAACATAAGGCCTTTTAGGAAATTAAGAAAATGGATTATGACCTCTCATTGGTCGAAAAAAAATGGAAATTAGATCTCAATGAACTGGAGGAACTAAGGATGGAGGCTTATAAACATTCAAGGATCAATAAAGCTGGAGTTCAAGACTTCCAATCTAGGAATATCAAAGTCAAACATTTTGAACCGGTAAAATGTGTGCTCTTGTATAGATCGAAACTTCATTTACACCTAGGAAAGTTAAGGTCTAGATGGTCAGGTCTATACATAGTACATAAGGTGTACCCCCATGGGGCTGTAGAAATTCAAGATCCAACCAATGGTCAAACCTTTAAAGTTAATGGTCATAGAGTCAAACTATTCATTAAACCATTCCAAAAACATGAAGTTGATGAAGAATTGTGTGAACCCATCTTAGATGATGAAAATAATTAATCAATTAGGGGTCCAATTCGAGCTAATGATATTAAACAAAGTGTTGCATGGGAGGCAACCCATGGTTATCAAGTTTCCTATAATTTTGTTGTTTTAATAAACATTATATTTTAAATAGGATTAATTAATCATTTTGATATTTAATAAAAAAATAGACTTTTTACCTTTTCTTCTATTATGAGTATGGATGGGTACGAAAGGGGAGCATCATATTAATCCATGTCACGTGGTGTGATCCTTGAGTAATACCATACCCAAAAATTTAAAAATAAGACAATGTATCATCGGTTTATTTTATTTTATTTTTATGTGTTTGTAGGTTAAAATAAAAATACAAATAAATAAATAAATAAAAATATAATAATAATAAAAGGCCACATCGTAGGTCGTGGGGAAAACCCCATCAAAACCCACGATGCCGCAGGGATTCGAACCCGGGACCGAAGGAAGATAGGGGCGCGTGCTTACCATATACCTATGGAGTTTTGTGGTTCCTTATTCTATAATTTTTATAAATATACTTATATTTTACTTTATTTATTATATAAATAAATATATATATATATATATATATTTTGTTTTTTTGTTTTTTTTCTTCTTCTTTATTTTTTCCTTTTTCTACTAGGGAACTCTGCAAGTGACATGGATATCAAAGGACTAAATTGGAGAAACAAGAACTTCAACTTCAACCACCAGGTGACTTCATTACATGATCCTCATTTTTAATTTCCTTTTTGAACTCCCATTATCTGGCTCTAACTCCTTCTAAATTTTTTTTCTGAAAACACTAGGGACAATGTTATTTTATGTTGGGGAGATAAAATTAAAAAATGCTTTTATGTCAAAAAAAATCATTTGAAAAAAAACATGTGTAAATGGAAGAAAAAATTCCATTAAATTTGAACATGGTAATACAAATTGCACACATTGAAACTAAATATCAAATAATTTAGCATTCCCCAATTCTAATTTTATTCCTTGTATAATTTCATGAGAATAGATTTTGGAATGTGTGGCTGTCCAATGTGATATTTCATGGTTTATATTTGCATCCAAATAAAAGAAAATCACAACACACGTCCTTTGAATAGTGGGGTATTAGTTTGAGTTCATGGGGTTCCCCAAATAAATAGCATAGGTTTGGCGATCATTTTAGTTCTAATATGAGTATTAAAAAAAAACCAATAAATTTGCATGTAGAGAAATGAAATGACCCAATGCGTGGATTTCGGCACTTGGGGATCGTGACTCAATAGTTTTCTGGCCTAGAGTTAGTAATTTTATGACTATTTTTGGTAATTTGAATTTTTTTGACTAATTTAACTCTAGATTATTCCCATGTAAGTGGGATTCACTTGGTGCCCTATGGTCTTTGAGCCTGGGAGTCATCAACAAAGTCTCGCTACAGGGGTTGACTCTTTTGAGTGCAATTTCAATTACCATGGAAAAATTGTAAAAAAATGATACAATAAAAAAATTGAATAATCATCATAATATTTAAATGTGATTCCACCTAGAGCTTCCGTCATTTCCCCCTTAAATAAAGATGAACCCCCATGTCTATTTTGATACACAACACATCCTCATACTTAATTGATATTGGATGAAATATAGAAATGAATTTGAACAAAGGAATGAGCTTGGGATTGTGATATTCTTATGAAACTATCTTGTATTAAAATATTTTTATGGGTTTCATGATTTTTTGGTATAAGGGTTTTTGGTGATCATTGTGTATTAAAATATTTTTGGAAAAGGGAATTTGAATTTCATATTGTTAAGATACATTTTGCTCTCGGTACAAGTAAAACTCATGTTGGGGGGTGTGATTAGACACTAAATGATGCTAATATTCATTGTTAATGTATATAATATTAATTTGATTTATTATTAATAAACACAATTTTAGTGCATTTTACACTTTGAACATCATTTCACATTATGATTGTAATTCCTTCTTAAAATGCACATTATGTGGTACATTTTTTAACATCATTTAAAGTACTAAATGATTAATCTGATTTTAAGGAATGTAATTATCCATATTTTAATTTTATATTTTGGGAAATGGTTCTACACTTCAATATGAACATGTTTCATTTAGGGATCAATGGAGGACTCGTAAAGCATGATGGAGATATTTAGAGATGAATAGAAATAATTCTAGAGAAGGAAGATTGGACAACATCCCACTGATGAGAATTTGGGACCCACATTACAAACCAAATAAAGCCCAACATTCGTGGGATTATGGAAGACATATATAGGAACAAATAATTCTTTAGGATCCAGTTCTAATTAGGTCTCCATTGTGGTTATTTAGGCGGCCCAAGTTAGAGATTAAATTCTGGGCCAAATTCTTCGGCCCAGGAAAACATCCCACTAATCTAATAATATCTCCGAATACACAACTCCAAATGGGCCCAAATTTTACAATTGTATATAAGATATCCGAGGCTCCGTTTTCATCATGTATGACCCCCTCTAATTCGTCCATCTATAAGTTATTCCAAGCACGTTTGTTCGGTGGATGAAAGATGGATGCCACCTCAGGTCAAGGGTGGAAAAATCAACTCTCCCTCATCTTTCCATCCACCTATGGCCTACAAAAATGAATTGAGGAGACTTAGACTATTAAAGGCTCGACCAAATGCTTTAAAAATTCCTATTTAAGGCAGTGGTGATGGAGGATTTGATCATCTTTGATGCTTTGTTTAATTGTAATGTAATGCTACGATTTTGTTGTCTCAAATTTTTCGTTCAAGTGTAAGTTATTCAATTCACTTTAGTTTCTTAATAAAAGTTCTTATTTTTCTATTATTCTATTGATATTAATACCACTTTGATACCGTTGGTTCAAGGTGTGAATTTATTCACACCAAACCTTGTGAAATTATCACACAACGGTGGGGTGATTTTTATTTCCTTTTTCTTACTTCTCAATTTCCTCCCTCATGATTCTACTTTCCGCTTCCATTGAAACCATAGAATCAATTTAGGGCTAACCCACTTATGGGTTGATCCAAGTGAGTACGAAGGGGATGGATTTGATGTTATTTATCACCCCATTAATGTCTAATCACTTCTATTAATTGATATTTTTATTTGATGAATTTTAAACTCCATCATCCTTGTTGAATTTAAGGCCACACACATCAAGTGCTAATATGAACCTTTACCTTAAAGTGCTCAAAAAATAGATCCTTCAAGTGTATAGGTTATTAGTATTAAATTTTTTGGGTATTAAACCAGTAAGTGAATATTTTTTTTGATCTTCTTAAATGAACCCATCTCAAATATAAGAAATTGAAATAGTTGAAAAAGAATTTCATCCAATCCACCCCGAGCGATAACCTAGGATCAACACATTATTTTAAATTCAATTTACTAAAATCAATTAGTTATCCTTTAAAATCATCTAAAATAACCCCAAATTTTGCCACTGAATAGCCAAAAATAGTCCATAGAATGTACGTGTCCATAGGTTACTTCTTAGGTCTCTGAGGATTCGATAACCCAAGCTAAACTACAAGGACCATTCTACCTTCATCTCTTGGGTAAATTTGAGCGTGAATCAGTAATTTTGATGGATAATAACCTCATGTACTCAAAGTTGATGGATGGTAACAAAAAACATATAGATATTGTCTTAATAACACTTAGGTACCATTGGCTACACACCAAGATCTCAAGTTGTCATTTCTAGATTAACCATGTACACTTATTGAGGATTATTATATATACGGCTGGTGTGTCTATAGACATTAAGAATGTAAGGAGTTTTCCAAGAATTTTTTTCTATCCATAAGTTTTTGGGTTTTTTATCATTACCAATGGTTTATTCAATACTTCTCTTGTTTTTTAAGACAGATGCTATGCCTAACCAAGAGAGGGGTGAAGTTTATTTTGTAGAAATCTTGTGAGATATCCTCCCCAGAGATTAAAGGTAGAATATCTATATTGATCATTCTATCTTTATTCGAGCTTATTATGGATTATACATTGTGAAATTATATATTAGGAGTCGGGTGAGGTGCTATCTTGGTGAAGGATGGTCATGTGGTTTCTTATGGCTCTAAGAAGCTGAGGTCGTATTATGATAGGTACCTGACACATGACTTAGAGCTGGTAGTAGCGGTACATTAATTGAGATATTGATGAAATTTCCTATTAGTAAAGAGGTTCATAGTATATACAGACCATAAAAAGATGAAATTCATATTCACATAGAGTGACCTAAATCATCAACAGTAAATGAGCATCAATTACTTGAAGTAATGTTTTTAGCTAGCATACAACCCTGAAAATAGAAATATGTTTGCAGTTGTGTAGAGGTAGAAAATTCAGACTCATGAAGTCTAAGTGTTTAGTAGTGATTCGTAGGTTATGAACCTATTTACTGAGATATATCTTGAAATTCAATGCTACCAGGGTCAAGTGACGTCTAAATCCTCATTTACCACCTCATAATTTCCCAGCTAGGTGAGGAAGATATAGTTTTCATATTTTTATTATTTATTCATGAGGGATAATATATATCATGTGGATCCATCACAATACTAGTATCTTGATTTAGATGAAGTTCCTTATGACCAAGGTCATGTTATTGACCCCATGAGCATGCATGTAGAGTTAATGGGGGGACTCACATGCCTTTATATTTTAAGTACATATAAATTTATACATTTTGGTACATATGTAGGTAGTATTGGTGTCCTGGTATAAAGAGGTATGTAGTGTGTGTTTTAACATAGTGATGCACCTTTATACAGGTGAAGGATGAGCACAAGTGTCCAACTATTCCTCTATAGAACCTATATATTACCAAGTGGGAATGAGATAACATGATCATGGATTTTATAATGGGTTAACAATGGACACCTCGAAAGAGTGACATAGTGTAGGTGATCATTGATCAGTTGGCTAAATTGACTTATTTACTACCAACCTGGGGTACCTTTTCCATTGATGAGTTGGTTATGATTTATATTTAGGATAAAGTGCATTTTTAAAGTATCCATAAAAATATTTTTTCAAAGCGGGATTAATTTTTTACATCACACTTCAAGCATGTATCAAAGAAGGTTCTTGGTATATAGGTTCATCTATGAACTACATATTATCCATAGAAGGATTGATTGTTTAATGGTCCTATTCAGATATTATAGGAAAAAATGAGATCATATGTATTAGAATTTGGTGATTATTAAGAGAACTATTTGGCCCTTGTTGAGTTCAATGATAATAATAGTTATTATTCATCAATTCAGATGGCTCTATTAAGGCCTTATATAGTAGGGATTTTCATTAATATTTGTGTTGGCTTGAGGATGGGGATTTTGTGATTAATGGACCGAGTCTTGTGAAGGATACCTCAAAGCATATCTAGATGATCAAGAAGTAGTTGGTAACAACATAGAGTGGGTGCATTTCATATTACAACACACAACAACATCCTATGGATTTTGAGGCAAACAATCGAGGATTCTTATTGGTTTCACCTTTATTGGGGAACCTTTGTGTTTAGAGGAAATATAAACTATTTCCAAGTTATATGATACACTATGACATGTATATAATAAATCATAGAATTGGTTCCCATGGTTAGCCTATGGTGTACTAAAACATTGGGGTCCAACTGTTTATATTATGGCTCATAATATTGTGGGAACCACACAGTTGGTGTACAATTCATAAAACAATGTGGTCTTCCTAGTTACATAACTTTATTGAATTTCCTAAAATAACACCTTATATTATTAAAGCCTCAATACCTTATTTTCCTTCCTTTATTTTACCATCCCTCTAATATCATACAACTCATTCTTATACTCTCCATTGGTGGTTTCTCTATAAATTATTATTAAAATCAAGTGGAATTCATCCCAACAGTGAGTTTGCTGTAACTATGACACTATATTTCCAATATCTCATAGTTTATTTTTCTATATTGGCATATCATGTAGGTTTTGGAAATTTATTCCCAATTTTAGGGTTTTTTCTGCATCCCTATTTTCTTTCCATTAAGCTTGAATCAATATATGATATGTGCAGATTAGGCTTCTATAAACCTAAGGATGGTGTTCTATGATTAGCCCTTAATGTCTTTTAATGGTTTTAAGATGATTGATTCTTATAGTAGATCCTTTTTATGTCATGATTCACCCATTAAAGATTGATAGTAAAAATCATTCGATAACCGTGTGAGGTGGGATCGATTATGAAAAAGTATGGGAGTTAAATAAGTAACCCAAGTGGAGTCCTAAATTATGTGGTGATTTAATAAATTGATGTAGATTATATGAATAACTTAATATTTTGAAGTAGCACATGTCATATGTGTTATATGAAATAACTGATGATTTTGGATGTTTGAGAATACCTTCTACAATCTGACATGATTTTTCATGACTTTAGATGCCTAATATTACATCACATGGTTCAGTTTATTACATGATGACATTGAATGTTTGGTATTAACTCATAAGATCAAGTTTATTACTCGTTGAATTTGGAATCCCATGATTACCTCATAGAATCCAACTTATTTCTTGGTGACTTTGGATTCGTAGGACAACCTCCCATGATCTGGTTTATTTCTGGATAAATTTGTATGCTCAGGATTACCTCAAAGGATTATTTTTATTACATTATGAATTTTAATTCTTCAGATTTCCACCTAGGATATGAATTATTCCTCAATGGATTTTGATTCTTGAGAGTACCTCCCATGATTCAGATTGTTTCTTATTGACTATTAATTCCTAGGATTAACTCCTAAGATCTAGATATATACCTATAGAAAAAGGATTCCCTATGAATATTAATTGAACCAATTTAAATAAACACATTTATTTCATTATCTTATATGAATAATCCTTCTATCTCACAAATAGTTGAAAAAACATGAGAATCAAAGCTTTAGTGCCTTGGAAGATTAGCCACAAGAATGACTTATTTTTACAACACTCATAAAACTTCAATCATATAATCTAAACTTTATACCCCAATTCAAAATATCATACATGAAATACCCATATTTGTATCATTGGAAAATAAAAAAATGAGAAATGGATGATCTTAGATGATCAGTAAGGATAAACATAAAATATAACAAAATATGAGCATATGGGTGTAATTAGAATATATAAGAAACTTATACCCAATAAATAATAGATTATAAATCATGGAAAAATTCTTGGAATAACATTATAAATGGATTAAAAGAGTGATCAGAAAATAATTCAGTAATTATGATCCTTGATAACATAACATAGTCATAATAAAAAGCATAAGTCTATATAATATATTATAAATATGGAACAAACATTTGTACATGGAATATTATTTTCATGATCCACACCCTCAGGGCACATGCTTACGATAAAATAAAACATACTCACAAATACATATCTTATGAGATGTAATCCTTAAACCAATTCATATGAGGGTGATATTAGACTGCACCGTTCACCATCCATACTTATGAGGTCCCCTTGAAAATCATTCACTTATTTTATAACAAAAATAACCCATGGAAATAAAATGTCTTTCATTAAACATATGTTAATGAACCCATGTTAATAAAATGGGTTTCAAATCATTTTAAAATTGAATAAAATAAATATGTCATAAATAATAATAAAATGATAATACTATAGAAATTAAATTAGTATCTAAACATATTCAGTGGATCTCTAGGAAAATACAATTTAATCAGGATAATAAATCATAGTATTTACACCATATATAAAATGTATATATAGTTAAGATAATAATTTCACTAATTAATAGATGTGTGGAACCTAGGTGAACAACGTTCAATCAATGGAACAAAATATTGAGCCTTCATAGAGGAAAGACATTGGATAGAAAATCATGCCTATAAAAGAGGATGATTTTAAAAGAAAAAGGTAGTGAAATTTATTTTATATGATAGAAAATAAAATTACATAGGCCATACATAGAAATAAGGTGGAGAGTTATAAAATAACATATCCCAGGTATAGAAAGGGAAACTTATAATAATTTTGAAATAGATGAAAAAAATCCTTGTAAAAAAATTCATTGTATTGTATCGTTTAAGAAGGGATCAAGAAATTTAATTGTTTGAAACCATGAGTTATGTAACCCAATTTAAAACTATATATATTCATTATAGAATAAATCATTTAAAATAACTCTCATAGTTTTAAATCATTTTTAAAATTAAAATAAAATTGACGAGAAAAATTTTAAAAAAGAATTTAAAAAACCTTTTTAACATTGATATAAAATATAAAAATGCACGTCACTTTCAAATGTATTTTTTGAAACAATGAAGTGAATTATTTTGAAAACTTTTACTTTAAAAAATCTAAAATAATGTATCCTATAAGAATGACATAAATTATTTTATAGGAAATGTGGCACAAATTATATAACATTGATAATGAAAGGAAAATAGCCTTTTTAATACTTTAAAAATACATTTTTATGAAACACCATTATAACCTAAGTAATAAAAAATTATATTTATTAGAACATTATTTTAAAAAAGATGATTTTAAAATACCATATCATAAAATGTTTGGGAGGAATAACCTAATCATATAAGAATAATGTTTAAGATAAAATATTATAACTAAATGAAAGGAAATTTAATTTATTAATATCCTTTGCGGGAAGAATACTTTATGAAACATGAAATATTTGAATAGGGGTATATGTGGTAAAAATTAAGAAAATGATATAATACCATATAATATAATAAAATGGATGAATTTAAACTAGTTATATGAAATTAGTTCAAGAGAACGATCATAACTTAGTGAATAAAAACTAAGTTACCCCAAACTATTACTATTAGGGTAACACTTGAGTAAAAATCTATTTGAAGAAAAGATCAAGATTTTTATTATTATATACCTTGAATTAAATTTAAATAAAACATTAATGGTATATTAAATCAATAAAAACCATAAAATTTAACATAGTGCATAACTTGTAACATTTCTCAAAGAATCAGAATTGAGGCCAAGAAAACCATCCAACCTTTTTAAATTTTGAATCATGACCTCATGAGAGGTATAAATTTAAATGGAAAATTTAATATCATGAAATTTAATATAATAATTATATAAAATGAAAATGGAATAGAATTTTCATAATGAAAAATAAAACATGGTGTATACCATAAACATGGTTCAAGGAATTAAAATTTGTGGCAAAGAACACCTTACAACAATTTCTACTTTGTCAAAATTCACTATGACCCCTTGTATAAAAAAATAACTATATTAATAACCCAATTAATAAGATTTTAAATTTTTATAAACTTTTATAAAATTGATTTATTTTTATTATCTATATGCATACTAGTTAGTTATTATCAATTTGTGATATGGGATGTGAGTAATATTGATCATTTTTAATTAGTTTCATAAAAATGGTGTTGATATTAATTTTTTAGAAAAAATAATTAAAAAATAATAAAAAATGTTATATTAGGATTATTATAATGATTTATGAATTTTATCTTCCTTCCATGAGTGTTTCAATCTTTATCCTTGAATATGAAATCACAATAAGCATATTTCAGTTATTATTAACCAACAGTGGGTGTTTTATTAATTAATGATTTAAATATTGATATAACCATTACATAACCGAAAATATTAATTATTTACATATTTATATCATATTATACTAGTGATTAGGTTTCCTAATTAATCCATGATATAAATTCATTTCATTTTTCAAGTATCTGAATAAACCAAATCAAACAAGAACATACCAAAATCGATGGATCATTATGAAGCTGTTTAGTTGTAATATAATTATCCCATAAGAATAATGGAAATATTTAGTTTATTTAGGGAGTTAAAAACAATTTTTAATAAGTATAAAAAGTATATAACATTTAAATTCTTTTTATATAATATGATGAAATCATTTTTTTCTCTTAAAATTCTATTTTGGACGGTTGAACATACCATGATTGTTTATTTCTCATTTTTTAAGAGGATGTCCAATTTTTATTTATAGAACATTAAAAATTTAAGATAAAACGTATTTATTAATTTAAACCATTATCATAATCATCTATATAAAGATTTTATGAAATAAAAAATGAAAACATATCATTCCATAGAGACAGTTGTCCATAAATATTCATGGATGGTGATTTTGTTTCCCATTTAATAGAGAAAATGAGTAATATGGTTTACAATTTAGAAATATAAAATATATAATAAATTACATGATTAAATATTATATTTCATAATATGACAATTATTTTTAATCAGAAAAGTGAAAAAAATATGTTGTGTCGTGGAGTCAGTAGTCCGCAAAACACAAAAATGTGGTTAAATGTTTCTTAATAGAAAAGTAAAAGGTGGTTATTTATTATAAAATAATTATAATAACATAAAATTATATTATATATAGTTATTTTATTAATTTTCAATTTTTTAAGGGAATTTTAAGAATAATAAGTTCACATAATGTAATAATAATGAGAAAGTTGTGGATAAAAATCCATACATTGGTTCTAGATTATCTTCTTCAGAAAGGGGGTTAATACATTGAGGTATTTTATTTTAAGAGGTCCGAGCCTCTTAAAGGTTCATAGTAATGTTTATTATATTTTTGGGATGTTTTGTGATGAAAACTATAAGATTTTTGTGTGAGGACAAGTTAGGAGAGGAGTGCCCCTTTTATAAGTGAAAAGAGATGAAATTTTTGAAAATATGCAAAAAATTTCAATAACAAGGAGTCAATATCAAGGAAATTGACCCAAAATTGAGAAATAATGAATTTTATATGACATAAGGTCAATTAAAATCTCAAAAAATCAATTAAAATCATCTTTTAACATATTAGGACCTTTACCTCTTTGGTTACTCATTTTTAACATTTTTTTCACCACGATAACTAGTTTTTACCCAGGTAATATATTATTTATACCCCAAAACATCAACCTTAATATATAACATGTACACAATTATTTACAATTTAAATACTTTTTGTTTTATTTAATTTTTAAAATTGATAAAAACTAATTTTAAAATACTAATTGTGTAAGGTATTTAAAACAATTGTTTTGAAAAATAAAAATTAAGTTCTAAAATTTCAAATATGGGTGTGAAAATTAAGAAAAATATTTTTAAAATTTTAAATTAACTTATAAAATAATTATTTTTTCTTAGAAAAGGTTTTTAAGAATTTACAATTTTTACAAATATAATAATAATTTCAAAAAATTCATGGTATTTGTAAAAATGAAATTTTGCATTCTTCATCTTAAAATCAATATTTCTAGAAAATTAACATA
The DNA here is from genome assembly GCA_963277665.1 of Viscum album. Classification (NCBI taxonomy): domain Eukaryota; kingdom Viridiplantae; phylum Streptophyta; class Magnoliopsida; order Santalales; family Viscaceae; genus Viscum; species Viscum album. Next base: position 307,826,381 of record OY728136.1, read on the forward strand.
AAATTATCCTATTATAATATTTAAATAATGAATAAAAAAATAATTTTTATTATTTAAATTTAAAATTCTATGATATATAAATTTAACTTTTAAAAAATTATAAATAATAGAAAAAATTATTTTTATAGGAAAATGGATTTTTAGAATATTATTCATTGTTATTCTTAATTTATTTAAAATATTAATTAAAATAGTTTTAATTAATTAATATTATGTTTTATTTACATCATCAATTAACAATTATTTACTTTTTTTTAATAAAAATTATCATATATAAAAATATATATTCTTAAACGCAACAATTTATCAAGTAAATTAGTATAAAATAACCAATATATATTAATATATTTCATAATTAGGTTACTACTATTCAAACATACAAATAGCTTGTTTTAGAAGCCATATTTAATATTTGGGATACACACACACCAACATTTTGTTTTATTTTGATGTACTATGTGGAGAATGATTTTGAATATATTTGACTTAATTTTATGAAAACATATAGTAAAATATTAGGTCAATACAATTTGTTTCATGGATATGGATATATAATTATTGATATGTATAATTGGGATTACCTATTAGGATTTTGTGTTATGCCTGATGACTTATTATGTCCAAAGACATATGGAAATGGGCGAACTTGGTGTGGTCATTTCAGAGTGTCACCTTGGAACCCTAGGACCAAAAATGGTTTATTTATTATATTTAATTTATTTTATTATACACATAATCATATAAATTTACTCATACTTGATATGTTTATAGAAATCATTAGTGGTGGTATACTAATTTACACTTACAACTTACTTGGGTCATTTTTCGTATCATAGAAGACTTCATTGTTATAGTCCATGGGGTAGTTGATTTATTAGATAGTGTGAAGCAAGAGAGATGGGACCGATCTAGGGCGAAAGACTATTTTTTTAGGGTTTATGGTTTTATTTATTTTTTCATTTTTGAAATATTATGTATATGATCTACCCAAATGGGTCCTAATGTATTGTATATGAATTATATGATTTATGTAGCTCCATTCTGTTATACCATTGGATGTGTATGTTATTATTAGAACATCTTATGATGCTCATTATTTTTATTTATCTTTATGTTTGTGATTTTTTTAATTTTGGATATTATTTCACTCTGATATGAGGTCATAACCACCCAATGGTCAAACCATAGCCCCTCACTTCTAATCATTGGCCTCAAGTGTATGTGGTGGAATGATTATGGTAATGTGTCACAATGAGTTTGGACACAATCGTGTGGTATCAGGGTGGGGGAATGTCACAAGGACCATACTAATTATAGTATTATGCTAACCCCTATATATACATACTTCGGGTATTAGGAGGGATTTTGTAATCAATCTAGACATTACTAGCATGTAGAGGTAGTACATTAGTTGTGGATGTTCACAGACACTTTCATAGACGTGGATTAATGATTATATTATGTTTCTCCTTACAATTTCGTAACACTTAATGTATTTTCATTGAGGTTATTTATTTATATTATGAATTTTATTAGTATGTTTTTATATTTCCTAGGAACTTACTGGTAATTACCCCCATTTATGTATTATATACGCTCGATGATAGTCTCAAACTTATGGCCTATTTGAGATGGGATTTTAGAGCCACATCCATCTTCACTATTATCCTAGTTAGAGTATCAATGGGTAAAGGTTGTGAAAAAGTAGCACCAAAGATATTTTTGTGAGATAGGATGTGTAACGCCCCGACCCCAGCTACCCAGAGTCGGTGCATTACTTCGTAACATTGGCATGATCACAAAAGATCAAGTCTCGAAAGACCGATTAGTTTAGTAGCCTTGGAAACACTAGATACATTCGTAAACGTTACATTACATCATAAAGTGAAAAACTACAATAACATAGTCTCCATAGTCCACACTTCTATCCTCTTCGGACTATCCTTGCAGGTCATTCATAAAATACTTCTTCACATCCTGGAAAATATTAAAACATTGAAAGGGGTGAGCTCGGATGCTCAGTAAGGTTAACAATATAGCGGAAGCTTTCATAAATAAACATTAACATTTAAGGCAATGTATAACTAAAACAAAAGCCTTATAAACTTGAACTTCAACAAAATATGGCAAAAGTAAAATGAGATAATGCCATTTACATACTCACATGGATATTCTACTAGTCGAATAATCACATGCAATATCCTTAACCACCTTCATAATTAGGGAATGTATAATGCCAGACATTCTGAAACACTTTGTCAAGGCCTCGGCCAAGACGTCTAAAATGATTAAGGTCTCGGCCAAAACCATAAATCAAATTGGGAAAGGGCCTCGGCCAATTCCACGTCTAGTTGTCTCATGAGACCTACCGATGCATCGAGGAGCTATAGCGGGGTCCACCCGTCACTTATTAAGTCCAATACATTCCTCATATGAATAGGTTTAAACATATCATAAACCATAACATAATCGTATCACATAAAACATGCATAAAGGAAACATAAAATTTCCACATTTCAATCACAAGATATCAATACAACACATTGATATAATAACAACGCTTTCAAAACCATTTTCAATACCAAAATAAAAGAAAGTTAAAACTTTGTATTTATTTTTCATTAAAAAAAAGATGGCTTGTAGAGGAAGCCGAAACTCAAATAATGGTCACGGTGGCGGAGAAGTCGTTATCGCCGCATAAGTACGGAAAGAAAAACATTCCCTTTTGTCGTTTAGCAAAACGTTTCGTATAAAAAGATTCTTTTTGAATAAACGTAAAAGTCAAAGGGGTTTATACACTGTACAAAAGAAATTTGTGTATAAAACAAAATATGCCTCAATGAATGGAGATTGAGACGAAGTCCCTTAAAAAGATCATTTTTTTTAAATAAAGTACATCTATAATGTGTATTCACTATAAGTACACATAAATAATGTAAAAATACAAGATAGTACATAATCATATCATGACATAATTTGAAAGTAGGAGATTAACCCAAAGAATGGAAGTTGGGTTATGAAATTCCCTTACCTTGCGTCTTGTCCTGACTCGACCGTTCTTTAACCTCCTGAATAATAAACTAGAGTTAATTTATATTTACATAAGAAACTTTTTCATGTTCATTATTCCATTTATATCACTTATTACCATGTTATGAACATTATTTAATTATTTAAGTTAATAACGGTCGTTTTGTCGATCTTTGGTACTTGAGTCAACAATAAACTTCTTATAATTACAAGCTGATTATGTGGTAGAATATCCATTATTTCTAGAATTATATTCATGGTTTAGATTTCATATATATCATATATATCCGGTATATACATTTATAATATTACGTAACATTTAGAGGTAAGAAATGAAATGCACCGTTCATGGAGACGGTAAGCCGTACGTACGCATGAACGCTACTTTCATTTCAATTTTATATTTAATGGAACGAAATCATAATGATATAAATGTATAATATAATTCCAGTATAATATATTGTATAATACCATTTACTCCATCCTTTATACATCCCACATATGGCATTAACGATTCAAATCACTTTGAGGGGGCGGTAGTCCGCACTTCCTAAAATGAAATTATCGCATTTTACCCATAATGGAAATCATAAATTATGCCATAAATGAGAAATACAGAAGCATAAGTAAAACATAAACATATTTTATATCATATATAAATATAGTTACATCTTAATGGCCACCTTTTAAGGTGTTATATGAGTGTTGAACAATCATCGTTTCGTGAGGCAGAAATTCGCCATCCACAGAAACCGTATGTTCTTTAACCATTAGATGTAGGTGTGTGTAAGTGTAGCTATAATACTTCTTATAACAACATCCTAGTATATTTAGGATACTGGTGTTGTTACAAAAGAAATTAATAAAAAGAGTTTAGGGGGTTGAAGAAGAAAAATAAAACAAAACAACATTAGAGAAGACATTACCTCAAAATCGGGTAACTCTTTTTGATTTGAGCCAAAGGCTTCCTTGAGAAGAGTTCTGCCCAAAGTGAGGATTCTAGGAGTAAGAGGGGGAAGTTGGGAGAGTATTTGGGCATAGGTTGGCCGAGCCAAATGGTTTGAAAGTGTAAATGAGGTGGGAGAGTTGGGGGCCTTTTATAAGAGGAGAGGAGGGGCTCTTTTGGAAAGATTCAAATGTTACATTATTACAAAATTCTTTTCGGATTCTAAAGGTCCCACACTTATATACTTAGAGGATAAGGTGATAAGGGTTCTAAATCTCCTCATCCAATTGGCTTTGGACAAGTGTATGCCTTGGAATTTGCATTATCTTCCCATTGTATTAAAATCGTTAAATAATGAGGTCATCGTTGCATCATAATGATGTCATAAATAATTTAATTTATTTAATGTCTAAAAATTATAAAACAAAATACTATTATGTAGGAAATCTTTTTAGCTTTCTAATTAATATTTATAGTCAAAATTTGGACTTGTATAACCCCACTTAAAAACTGTTTTAGTAAAATAACTCATGTTTGTGTCAATTTAATTTTAACATTAAATAAATATATATTTATGTCATTTTCCAACTAAAGTGGCTCCATGGGGTCACCAAGTTGACCCATGGGTTGTCTTGGTCGGCCATGACTCATCAAATAGGAGTAGGACAAGTGTCATTCTCATCTCATATTATTAAGACATTATTTGTACCTTAAACTACACTAATTACCTCTAATCGCGATTAAGAACTTAAAAGTTACTATTCACCAATAAATTATTTTAATCCCATTGAACCACATTTTACTTCTTAATGACAACCATGTATGTAGGATTTTTGAAAATCAAATCACAGAAGTGGCAATATTTCATTTAACAAAAAATCAGTTTTTAACAACCACTTAGTGGTTTCACTATTCATCAAAAATTGAAGTTTTTCAGAATAAGGCCAAAATTTCACCCTAAGCTATAATTGATATTCCGAATCCAAAAATGATGTCCATTTTGGAATATAAAGTTTCTATAATTTTAAAAAGTGGTTATTACTATTCATAACGGCTACTTTAATTCGTTGTGGTGTGTGTTAGAGCTCGAGGTTGCGTACAACACACACTATTGCATTATTCAAAGTGAAACGTACCGTGGAATCTTGGGGTGTTACATTCTCCCCTCCTTTAATAAATTGCGTCCTCGCAATTTGAAATTTTTCATTGAAAATAAAAGGTTGATGAGAGAAAATACCTTTGAGGAAAACCCACATCGGAAATAAGGTTAATAAATATATAACATTAAAAGAAAGCAAGATAAGTACAAAGGTCACCTGAGATAGCCCATTCTAGGATTCCATGAAAATATGGATATGGAGGAGAAACAAACCATCAAGGTCTGATGGAGAGTTATAGAAAACAGGATTAGGAGAAAGTTTAACTACAAGAAAATCACAAACTTCTGATTGGTTAAACGATCATTGATTCCCCAGTAGGAAAAGTTAACCGACAACATTTTTGTTTTGAGTTAACTTTTATAATGTTGAGGAATTTATTTAGGAGATTTACTAAGAATGTAAGGGAATATACATACTTGTTATGTATACTTTCATTCGTTAATAAATTTTTACCACAAACCCAACTTTTACTCCAAATGGTAACGAAACTAAAAAATATTCTTTTTATCCTAATTGTACAAGGTTCCAAATATTAACACATGCCATTTAGATTTGTAAGACTATTTTGTAATAACCAGGGACTTCCTGTAGGCTAGTTGTAGGAAATAAAGGCTTGTCGCACTATGGTTGTGGGTTCGATTCCTGCAGCTTTGTCCGACGCGACGGGTTATTCCCCACCCTGCAGGTTGTCCTTTTCCTAAAACTATAGTATTATAATATCCCAAAAATAATCTTCAGAAATGATTTAACCTTAAACAATACTATCCAAAGATCAACTTAATCCACTCCAACCTTTATAGTTATCCAAAATACCTCTGTCCAGACTTTCTCTAAAAGGTCTCTTAATTCCAAAATCAATTGTAACATCAGATTCCCCAAACAAAGAAAAGTTTCTCTTATTGTCACATACTAAAAATATGATTACCTTAATCATATTAAAACCTTACTGAAATAAAAAAGTACTGCAGTACAATCCATATATATATATCACATTATTCTTATAACCAGAATATAATCCTTGAGTCCAAAAGGACCAATACATTAATTATTCCGCTTCAACTGTAGTCACAACATAATATTGGCCTTGATCCCTTGGCCTTTTCTGAGGTAAGTTTCCTTGACGCTTAGGACATTCATTTGCATAATGACCCATTTCCCTACAATTGTAGCATTCAACTTTGGCAGCCTCTTTCTTTCCTTTGCAATCACGAGCCTGGTGACCCTTTTCTCCACATTTATAACAAACTCCCATTCCTTTTAGGCAAGTACCAGGGTGATTCTTCCCACAATTATCACATAGTGGAAAATACTTCTTTCCCTTTTTCCCTTTATCCGTCTCTTGTTCCACCATTCCCTTCTTTTCTTGTTTTTCTTTAAAGTCATGAGACTTAGAGAATTCCTTTTCCGTCTTGATAGCGCACGAGACAATACCTTCGTATGAAGAAAAGGTTTGTGATACTAAAGCTCGGTGGAGAAATGGTTTTAACCCATCAAAGAAACGATCAATATTACTCCTTGGGTTACGTATATAATCGGCAGCATGCCTCGCTAACCTTGTAAAGTTAGACTCATACTTTGCGACATTCTCATCCTCCTTCTGCCTCAGACTCAGAAATTGCCTTTCCATATCTGCTCGATGGTCACGAGGAAAGTATTTTTCTAAGAAAAGCTCTTTGAACTCCCTCCATTCCATATTCGATACGTCATCACCTTCCTTTGTGTTTTGAATCTGCGACCACCACTGATTGGCATCTCCAGTGAGGCGGTAAACTACCATGACAACCTTCTCCCTTTCACTACTCCCCAACGCATGGAATATTTTCTCTAAGGAATTTATCCATTGCTCAGCTACTATAGGATTTGTACTCCCATTGAAGGTTGGTGGTTGTTGTCTCATGAAACGATCTAGCATTGATCCTCCACGTTACGGATCAGGGTGCTCCATACGAGTAAAGTTATTATTCAAAACCTGAGTGAGTTGTCCCAGTATGGTAATAAGTTGATCAGCACCAGTTGTATCTCCAGATCCACAATAATTATCTTGAGCAGGAGGGAAATCCCTACACGGAGTGCGTGCATTGATACGGTTTCCATTCCTTCCACTAGGCGCCATTTCTAAACAATGGCATAAACTAGATTAGTTTATGAATCAAAATACATAATTCCATACTTGTAAAATACTTAACATAAATTGAACTATTTATGGATATAATCCATAATCATAAAAAGGTTTTATTTTAGGAAGTATATACTCATAACCGTTCATAGTGGTTTGTAAAGAAAATGAGAATTATCCAAAGTATATCCCCCGGGAGTGTCGTAACCAAGAGTGCAGCAAGGCCCGTTGTCGTGCACCAGTTCCCATTCGAGTCTAGCTCAAAGCGGTGTTTTCGAGTTTTACCCCTAGGTACATCTGTGCCAGAGCCGCCTCTACCTGCTCGTATCCAGACAGGGATGTATTTCTCGGAAAACTCACAACATCTCTACAATACCAAAATTCTAGGAAGTTCTTCCATACTAATCCTCAAAGTCTATCTTTGGGCTATGTGCTCTAATCAGAGTTTAACTAAATCTAGCTTCCAAGGTTAGTACTAAACTTCCTCTGATACCAACTGTAACGCCCCGACCCCAGCTACCCAGAGTCGGTGCATTACTTCGTAACATTGGCATGATCACAAAAGATCAAGTCTCGAAAGACCAATTAGTTTAGTAGCCTTGGAAACACTAGATAAATTCTTAAACGTTACATTACATCATAAAGTGAAAAACTACAATAACATAGTCTCCATAGTCCACACTTCTATCCTCTTCAGACTATCCCTGCAGGTCATTCATAAAATACTTCTTCACATCCTGGAAAATATTAAAACATTGAAAGGGGTGAGCTCGGATGCTCAGTAAGGTTAACAATATAGCGGAAGCTTTCATAAATAAACATTAACATTTAAGGCAATGTATAACTAAAACAAAAGCCTTATAAACATGAACTTCAACATAATATGGCAAAAGTAAAATGAGATAATGCCATTTACTTACTCACATGGATATTCTAATAGTCGAATAATCACATGCAATATCATTAACCACCTTCATAATGAGGGAATGTATAATTCCAGACATTCTGAAACACTTTGTCAAGGCCTCGACCAAGACGTCTAAAATGATTAAGGCCTCGGCCAAAACCATAAATCAAATTGGGAAAGGGCCTCGGCCAATTCCACATCTAGTTGTCTCATGAGACCTACCGATGCATCGAGGAGCTATAGCGGGCTCCACCCATCACTTATTAAGTCCAATACATTCCTCATATGAATAGGTTTAAACATATCATAAACCATAACATAATCGTATCACATAAAACATGCATAAAGGAAACATAAAATTTCCACATTTCAATCACAAGATATCAATACAACACATTGATATAATAACAACGCTTTCAAAACCATTTTCAATACCAAAATAAAAGAAAGTTAAAACTTTGTATTTATTTTTCATTTAAAAAAAAGATGGCTTGTAGAGGAAGCCGAAACTCAAATAATGGTCACGGCGGCGGAGAAGTCGTTATCGCCGAATAAGTACGGAAAGAAAAACATTCCCTTTTGTCGTTTAGCAAAACGTTTCGTATAAAAAGATTCCTTTTGAATAAACGTAAAAGTCAAAGGGGTTTATACACTGTACAAAAGAAATTTGTGTATAAAACAAAATATGCCTCAATGAATGGAGATTGAGACGAAGTCCCTTAAAAAGATCATTTTTTTAAATAAATTACATCTATAATGTGTATTCACTATAAGTACACATAAATAATGTAAAAATACAAGATAGGACATAATCATATCATGACATAATTTGAAAGTAGGAGATTAACCCAAAGAATGGATGTTGGGTTAAGAAATTCCCTTACCTTGCGTCTTGTCCTGACTCGACCGTTCTTTAACCTCCTGAATAATAAACTAGAGTTAATTTATATTTACTTAAGAACCTTTTTCATGTTCATTATTCCATTTATATCACTTATTACCATGTTATGAACATTATTTAATTAATTAAGTTAATAACGGTCGTTTTGTCGATCTTTGGTACTTGAGTCAACAATAAACTTCTTATAATTACAAGCTGATTATGTGGTAGAATATCCATTATTTCCAGAATTATATTCATGGTTTAGATTTCATATATATCATATATATCCAGTATATACATTTATAATATTACGTAACATTTAGAGGTAAGAAATGAAATGCATCGTTCATGGAGACGGTAAGCCGTACGTACGCATAAACGCTACTTTCATTTCAATTTCATATTTAATGGAACGAAATCATAATGATATAAATGTATAATATAATTCCAGTATAATATAGTGTATAATACCATTTACTCCATCCTTTATACATCCCACATATGGCATTAACGATTCAAATCACTTTGAGGGGGCAGTAGTCCGCACTTCCTAAAATGAAATTATCGCATTTTACCCATAATGGAAATCATAAAGTATGCCATAAATGAGAAATACAGAAGCATAAGTAAAACATAAACATATTTTATATCATATATAAATATAGTGACATCTTAATGGCCACCTTTGAAGGTGTTATATGAGTGTTGAACAATCATCATTTCGTGAGGCAGAAATTCGCCATCCACAGAAACCGTATGTTCTTTAACCATTAAGATGTAGGTGTGTGTAAGTGTAGATCGAATACTTCTTATAAAAACATCCTAGTATATTGAGGATACTGGTGTTGTTACAAAAGAAATTAATAAAAAGAGTTTAGGGGGTTGAAGAAGAAAAATAAAACAAAACAACATTAGAGAAGACATTACCTCAAAATCGGGTAACTCTTTTTGATTTGAGCCAAAGGATTCCTTGAGAAGAGTTCTGCCCAAAGTGAGGCTTTTAGGAGTAAGATGGGGAAGTTGGGAGAGTATTTGGTCAGAGTTTGGCCGAGCCAAATGGCTTTAAAGTGTAAATGAGGTGGGAGAGGTGGGGGCCTTTTATAAGAGGAGAGGAGGGGCTCTTTTGGAAAGATTGAAATGTTACATTATTACAAAATGCTTTTCTGATTATAAAGGTCCCACACTTATATAATTCGAGACTAAGGTGATAAGGGTTCGAAATATCCTCATCCAATTGGCTTTGGAAAAGTGTAAGCCTTGGATTTTGCATTATCTTCCCATTTTATTAAAATCGTTAAATAATGAGGTCATCGCTGCATCATAATGATGTCATAAATAATTTAATTTATTTAATGTCTAAAAAATATAAAAAAAATACTATGATGTAGGAAATATTTTTATCTTTCTAATGAATATTTATAGTCAAAATTTGGACTTGTGTAACCCCACTTAAAAACTGTTTTAGTAAAATAACTCATGTTTGTGTCAATTTAATTTTAACATTAAATAAATATATATTTATGTCACTTTCCAACTAAAGTGGCTCCATGGGGTCCCCAAGTTGACCCATGGGTTTTCTTGGTCGGCCATGACTCATCCAATAGGAGTAGGACAAGTTTCATGCTCATCTCATATTATTAAGACATTATTTGTACCTTAAACTACACTAATTACCTCTAATCGCGATTAAGAACTTAAAAGTTACTATTCACGAAAAAATTATTTTAATCCCATTGAACCAAATTTTACTTATTAATGACAACCATGTATGTCGGATTTCTGAAAATCAAATCACAGAAGTGGAAATATTTCATTTAACGAAAAATCAGTTTTTAATAACCACTTAGTGGTTTCACTATTCATCAAAAATTGAAGTTTTTTAGAATAAGGCCAAAATTTCACCCTAAGCTATAATTGATATTCCGAATTCAAAAATGATTTCTATTTTACAAAATTCCAAACATATAAGTTGCATTAATTAATTTTATAATTAATTCCCGCTGTCACAACAAATAGCGTGTTTTTAAGAAACAATTTATATCAAAAGATTTTCAATTGTTTATGTCCAATTTCAATGTTAAATTAATTCTAATGACCACCATTGGATAAAATGGTAAAAATATATTCTAATTATACTTTAAAACCACTAAATAGTATAATTTATCACTATAAATTATTTTGATTCAAAAAGTTGTTTTTAAGTATTTTTCACTATTCATAAAAAATTAGAAGTTCTCAGAAAAATACCAAAAATTCAACATAGGCTAATTTCAATATTCCGAATCCAAAAATGAAGTCAATTTTGAAATATTAAGTTTCTATAATTTTAAAAAGTGGTTATTACTATTCATAACGGCTACTTTAATTCGTTGTGGTGTGTGTTAGAGCTCGAGGTTGCGTACAACACACGTTATTGCATTATTCAAAGTGAAACGTACCGTGGAAGCTTGGGGTGTTACAGGATGACACTTAAGGATAATAACTAGTGGGGATTTCATGGGTTTGTTGGGAATAAATATTATTTAGGATTAGTATATGATGTAAGCAAGAGATACCAGCTAGTAAATGGGATTTTATTGAAACCTATGATCTAATGCAAAGACTATAAGTTTAATAAACATACTAAATAAATTGATTCTCTTCACAAGGTAGAGACCTAGGGAAGGATATTGCATCATGATTGATCTCTCCTATACTATAATTGGGTAGTTAAGGGTAATTTGGTTAAATCTCTATTAATTAATCTTGATTATTCTATAATTTTTTGTTTAGGAAGTCCATAGAAATTTTCTCCTTTATAGGTATGGATCTAATTCGATGTACCCATTATGATCATAATAGAGGGTTTCAATATGATGCACTAGAAAATCGATATAGTTTTTAAGTAGATAAAGATGATACATAGATGAATACTATTCAAGAGTTTCAATGTCAGAGCCTTTAAAATATTATAAATCTATATCTAATTTGGATATCGAGGCATGGATGGAGAAGTTAGAGATTCAATTCAATCTTATTCATGTTAGTAGAGAACACTGGATTCTATTAGCGGTCATTAAACTATTGGTATCTACCCATAAATGGTGGATTTTATTCCTTAAATATTGTTGGGAGTCATAATTATCATGGAAAAAGATGTATGATTTGTTATGGGTTGAATTTATCTCTTCGACCATAATGGTGACACACAAGTAAGAGATGATTTGTCTCTTCTAGGGGAATATATAGTGTATGAGATTTTAGTCTTTTATTTAAGATTCGTCTACATTATTTTTAGGTATTATTATAGATAAGGAGGTTAAGGTGATGAATTTCAAGGACTCTTTCCATCCATAGATCCAATTATAGGTCTCCTGGTTCATATTGTCAATGTTTCCTAAGGTTCTGAAAAAATGATAGGTTATTGAGAGGATTATATGTCATGAACCTTCCCCCAAGTCCCATGTTGTGACTACCCCAAGCCTTCCTCCAATAGGCCAAGGGCTGGAAACTAGCACTGAGTAGGCATATCCCAAAAATGGGAGGCATTTTCCAAAGTGACTTCACACACACACACCCATCTCAAAGCCCAAAATGATGAAACTGAAAGCACTAAGTAAACAAGTATGTGTACCACTATGATACCAACAATAGAGTAGGACAATAAAAACTGAAAAGTAAATGGGGCTATAATACAAGAGAAACCAAAAGGAAAAGTTCACGCTCCTGAATCTTTTACACAGAAAACCCTACCTGAAGGGTGGTTACATAAACAATTTTCTAAAGTCGTTGAATCGCACTGCGTCTGTCTTTACTCTCTCTAAAGACCACCTTGACCTGGTCCACTAAAATAATCCATCAAGGCATTGACCGTTAGTACAAGACATGACACATGTGGGAATAGACCATGCATGGGTGAGTAAAACAATACTTATTAAGGACCTATAAACCACAAAGGTACACCACTATGAAATAAGCGAAGTATACTACAAAGAAAAAACAGGAAGTACACCACAAATGAAACACACGAAGTACACCACATAGGAAATACATAAAGTAGATTCAATATGGTCAGCTCACACATGTACAAGTCTAAAGCACGAAGAGAAGGATTTCCAGTTATAGTCCATAGATCCCTTAGTCTCTATGACACTAGAAGTGTCATTGGTTCACGGAGCATTGATGGTGCATAGAGCGTTGATGGTGCAAAATGTGTTAGTGGTGCACAAAGCATCGATGGGGCATGGAGCATCAGTGGCACACAAAGCAGTGACGATGTCGAAGACATTAATAGTGCATGGAGAATTGATGGAACATAGAGAATTTATGGAGAGAGTAGTTTTTATGGCTTAAGAAGTCCTCCAAGTGACATAGTCACCAAGATTACATAGACACAACTATCCCTATGATTCTGCTGGTAGCATGCTTCTTCCGGGAGAACCTACACCTCAATCCATTAGGTTATATTCCAACTTCCACAAAAACTCACTTAGAGTATCTCAAAAGGACCATATTTTCACTATGGTCACAAATCCTTAAACATCTTGTCAAACTGACCCACGGTTTGAAAGATTTGTCCAATTTAGTAAAAAGGGTCTGGCCTAGTTTGAGACCGACCCGACCCTGTCAGTCTGGGTTGGCCCGAATCGGCTCGGCCCTATGGTTCGCCGGAGTGGCCCAGTTCTCCAGCCTAGACCACATTGTGTGGTATGGCCCTTATCTTCCAGTTGCAGCATTCCCTGGCTATACCCGACTGGTCCACATGGTCACCTGATCATGTGGCCAGAGAGCTCCCCTGGTCAATGCGGCTAGACCACATTCTATATGGCCCGTCTGCATTCCCCACCTAGTCCTTCAGACTTCCAACCTCCATAGGATCCCACTGACATGGCGTTCAAGCCATGTCCCACTGTATCCTCCCGCCGAAACTTTTGTCCATCACCCATATCCTGCGCCACAGTGGGATCCTCCTTCAGCATGGTCTCGCTAGACGGTAGCTATGCACCCCATCGGAACCTGACCTCCCATCGGTCCACACGTTTACCTCACCTATAGCCTCTCTAGTAGTGAACCTCCCTTCATTATGCCTTCTTTAGTGAGCCTCCACCTACCTACTGCACTTGCGTCACACCTCCTCAATTTTTTCGCGGATCACAACCTTCAGTCTCAGATCATTGCGCCATGGATCATGGGCGCAATGATCAATCGTTCACATAGGATTTGAAAGGTCAAAGAATTCATGAAGAACACAATATATTTAGGGGGTATTAATAACATTAACCACCAATGAACAGATCGTGTCCTTGTTCATTCATCCTTGATCCATTCATGTTAGCGGGATCACGATGAAAGAAACAGAAAAATAATCACAAAGATCTCTTCCCTTTAATCCCGCAAAAATTTCCCTTCCCAGAATAATGATCAAACTGCGGATCTGCCTATTCGTGGGTTCGTCGACATTAATCATTTGATTCTATGATGGGGAAATGAAAAAACAAAGAGATCAACACACTAACTTAATTTGGATCTCTCTCTGACAAAATATGGAGGTCTGTGTCATCATCAATCCTCGATTCGCCAAAATTTTTCATCAAGAGAGAGCATCCTTCTCCTTGTCTCACGGGAATTATAGGGTTATGGAGATAATCCTGAATTCCTCCTACATGGCTTATTAAAAAGGAAACCACTGCTATGTTAACACATAATGTCCAAATAAAATATTTTTTAAAATATTTTAATGATGTTCAAATACAAAAACTAACTTTTGAAGTCAACTCGATCCTGTAGATGTTATGCCTCGTCTAAGAAAAAAGCCTTATGAAATCAATGGTGGTCACATATTTCCAATCCATGTTACTGTTTATGATTTATTAGGATTTAAAAATAAAATAATTTTTTTAATTATTTTATATACAGTTACACCCCTCTTGGCTTTTTCTGTAGATGATGTGTGTTACCCAATGTTAGGTCATGCCTAGGGGAAATCCACTACTCTTATCTCAATAGTACCCTCAAATTTATGATTCAATAAACCTTTTAAGATCTATTTCACTTTTCATAAAATTTGTGTGTGTGTGATATTAAAAAAATAATTTTTTTTTAAAAAATGTTCCAAGAACCATGGGCTTTGAAATCGTATGTTTTCTTAGTGAATAGTCTTTTCAATTTATTAATTAATTTTTATAACTAAAACCAGAGAAAATGAATGTTGTTACATTCTCCCCACTTTAGGTCTTTACATCCCTGAAAGACAAAACAATGACTACTCAATAAAATGGTGAGGGTACTGAACATGAATCCGAGCCTCCTACTTCCTGGTGCTCTCTGGGATATTTCTATGCTTCCAATCAATGAGCACTAGAGGAATTGACCACCCACGAATGATCCATTCCTCTTGATCCTCGATCTCTATCGGGTACTCTTTAAATGATCCCCCATCATCAATGTCCATCTCTCCCCAGTTGATGATGTGTGATGGATCATGCATGTACCTCTTTAGCTATGACACATAAATGACATCATACACTAGGTGAAACTGTGGGGGTAGAGCTAGGAGGTATGCCACATCTCCAAATCTAGTCAAAATTTGAAAAGGGATGATGTATCTCACAGATAACTTGTAGCCCCGTCCAAATATCTACAATCCCTGTCAAGGTGAGATCTGAAGGAACAGATGTCCTCTCTTCTTAAACTCTAGTGCCCCCAAATCCTATCAGTATATGATTTATGATGGCTCTGTGTAGTCCTCATCTACTCTTGGGTGATTTTCACCTTCTCTGTGGTAGTCCTTACCAACTCTGGACCCATGAGTGCTACTCTCCAAGGTCTATCCAGCATAGTGGTGACTAGCATGGTCACCCATAAAAGGCCTTGAATGGTTACATAACAATGGTGTGATACCTGTTTTTGTACGAAAAATACACCAATGGTAGGTGATCCTACCAACTATGGCCATAGTCTAAGATTAAAGCATGTAGAATGTCCTCAAGAACTGGGATGGTCCTCTCCATCTAGCTATCCGTATGGGGATGAAATATTGTATTCAAGCATAGTTGAGTTCCAAATTCCTCCTATAATCCATTTCTCAACTAGGATGTGAAAAGGGCACCACAATCCAATAAAATAATTAATGGAACTCCGTAAAGATGAACTATCTCTTTCACAAAGATGCGTCACAAGCTCTTTATTGAACACTGCTCACATATCAGTAGGAAGTGGTCCAATTGGTGAGCCGGAAAACGATCACCCAAATGGTATCGTGTCCCCTAAACATGTGTGGTAAACATTTCATGAATTCCATTGATATCCCATCCCACTTACACTATGTAACCTCAAGGGGTTGATTCAAACATGCTGGAACCTGGTGCTCAGCCTCCACTTGATGAAAAGTGAGGCATCAGGAAATGAATTCCTCCACTGCCTTCTTCATCACTGGCCACCAGAACTGATGTCGGAGTTTCAGATACATCTTCTTACTCTTGGATGTACCAGCAAAGAGGAATTATTTAAATTCTTCAAGATCTCTTCCCAAAATTTCACTGGCACTACTATGTGCCCTCTAAAGAAAACAACAACCTCCCAACCTTTCGAATATCCATCAAGAGTATGCACTGTGGACTTATGACAACGTAATGTCTCACTGTTAGTATCTTTGAAATGTGCCTGTATTACTTTATTTAGGAGTGTTGGTGTGAAAACCATCGAATTTAGGTAATCTACCCTATCTCCATCCATAAAGGATATCTATCATCGAGCTAACTGCTATGTCACGTCACTCAGAAACTGTAAGGTGGATCTCCTACTGAGAGGGTCCTCCACCATGTTCCCCCTCCATGGATTATAAAAAATCTCAAAGTCATAGTCCTAGAGGAACTCTATCCATCATATGTTTCTAAAGTTTAGTTCCTTCTGGGAGAAGATATACTTGATACTCTTGTGGTTAGAGTAGACAATAAACTGCTCACCCATCAGGAATTGATTCCACATCTTCAATGAGAAGACTACCGCTACTAGCTCAAGTTCATGGGTCATCTAATTATGATATTGATTCCTCAACTGGGGTGAACCATAGGACATCACCACTTTCCCCTACAATATAAAACAACCAAGCTCGGTCCCTAATGCATTACAGAACAAAACATAATCAACACCCTCCTTTGGTAATCTCAAGATGGGAGCGCTTGTCAACCTCCACCTCAACTCCTGAAAGCATTGCTGGAACTTCTCTATCCACACAAAAGGCTACATATTCCATGTCAAGTCCATCAAGGGTATTGATACCCTAGAAAATTTAGGTACAAAACACTGATAGTGACCATACAATCCAATAAAACTCCACACCTTGGTAACACTCTTAGGTGGCTCCCAAGAAAGCTCTGCTTCAATCTTCACAGGATCTACTGCAACTCCAGCCTCTAAAATGACATGTCCAAAAAAGTGGAACTACTAAATCCATAACAGACACTTACAAAAGATTCCCATAAATATGGTTCTCTCAGAGTGTGTCTAAGACCATTCTGAAGTGTATCATGTGCTCCTCCTCAGAGACTGAGTAAACTAGGATGTCATCAATAAATACCATGACGAACTGATCTATGTAAGATTGGAATATCCTGTTCATGATTCCCATGAACACTGTCTGGGTGTTTTTCATGCCAAATGGAATCACTATGTACTCATAGTTCTCGTAACAACATCTTAAGGCTATCTTTGGGATGTCCTTATATGGTGCTCAATGCTAGGGATATCCATATCTGAGGTCTATCTTCGAGAACCACCTCACTACCTTCAACTATGTGAAGAGGTTTTCAATCCTATCTAATGGATATATGATCTTCATGGTCACCTGGTTCAGGAATCGTATGTCCACACATAATCTCAATATCCCGTATTCCTTCTTGGAAAACACAACGAGGGCCACCCAGGGTGAAGCACTGGGTCTCCTGATGTTATTCCTCTACAAGTCCTCCAGTTGTACCCTTAACTCATGAAGCTCCACGGGAGCCATCCAATATGCAAGTGTATAAATCAGTGCCATATCAGGGTATAGATCAATGAAAAACTCCACCTCTGTGTGAGGAGGTAATCCTGGAACACCTTCCGGAAATACTTCCTCGTTATTATGCACCACTACAGGAAACCAAGGAATTTTCTCATCCATTGCGCCAAGGGTCATGCTAGCCAACTGGTGTGTGATCGGATCCACCCTCCTACGTGTGAGTCCATCATGAACTTCTTGGATTTCTTTTTGGATGAAAAAGGAAAACTTGTTCCCATCTCCACAGACACAACACACTATGTGCCTAAAATAGTAAATCTCAGCATGAACTATGGATAACTAGTCCATACCAAGAATGACGTCGTAAGGCCTCGACGCTGCCACCAAGAGATCCCAACTAAAACTATCATCCCCATGAGTAAGGGAACATTTTCGGCACTAGTGTGTGATCATCAAATATCACCCCATATGAGTCTCTAATCATAGGTATCGAGTCAACAATTCCATGGGAATATCTTTGTCTTGAACAAGGGTCGTGGCGAGAAAAGAGTAACTGGAACCTATGTCTATAAAAACTACCTCTAGGGTGAAAAAGGCACAAATTATACCTCTAATAATCTATGGGGTGTTGGGGTCATATGATTCTATCGCCTGAATCTATCCTCTTCACTTTCCACCAGCTCCCTGAGCCCGTGGTAGACCACCTTGGGTGGTGGTGGTAGTACCGCAAACCTCTGCCCACCTCATGTTTCCCATCCAGCTCCTCTACCACATCCTCTTCTTAGAGGAATGCCATGTTCCTTTCTTGGCCTCTGTCTCAGAGGTCCCTTTAATATCTTCTGATCATTCATATGATAGGTCAGACAATCTACATTAATATTTTTCTAATCTCCGCATGAGTAAAACTACTTGTACTTCAGCTGATTTGCTCTGCCCTGGGAGCCTCACACTACTAACCCTATGTGATGGGTTATCCCCAGAACAATCTAATCCAGATGGATCCTTAATTTAGATATTGGATACCAGCTATTGAAGATTCAGCTACCTAACAACTGATGGTATCTCCCACTGTCGTCATCTTCTCCTCTAGAAAAATATCCACGAGAAGAGCTCACTTAAGTACCCCAACATATTTATGGATGCTAAGGGGTATCATGGATTCCATGATCTCTCAACGTAGCCCCTTCTCAAATGTCTAGTCCCTGATGAACGGTTCATGCACCATATCTATGGAGTGGAAATAAAGATATGTAAATCTTACCGTGTACATCGCTATTGTCTGACTGCAATACTGTAAATATAATTGCTCCTGTATATGCACGTATCATAACATCACTAGAAATAACTTCTTCCTAAAGAAGAGCTCTAAGTCTATCTAAGTGAGGGTTATCTCCTCATGTATCTGGATCACTAGGCTCCACTATATCCTCACTAATACAAGTATAAGACTTTAATTTAGGACTTCCATCTGGTTGAGTGGTGACCTCACTAGGAAAAAGACATAAATAACCACCTTCATCCATTCCTCGACTTCCTGGGGGTCAGTCCCACCCCTGAACCTAGGAGGTCACTTCCTCTGGAACTCATTCAATGCACTCAGCCTGTGTGCATCCTCTTCTGGTAATAATGGTTGTAAGTACTACTCTTGGTGTGGTGGTATCACTAGTACACCTCCTGGGGGTGCTATATCTGGTACTAGTCACTATATCGATGCCTCATCTCTAGGAGAATCATCTTTGTTATCATGAATCAGAATCCAAGAAGGTTGTCTTCATGGAGGCATATTGAAATATATCAAGACATACCAAAGTCAATAGAGTATAACTGGTGAGATGTCACTGACTCAAGAAGTACATGAGAACACACTCAATTCTATATGATTCATATACCATTGTTTTTCATTCAACCAATTTTTTCATGTACCAAGTTGAATAATAGAATTCAGAGTCATGATATTTGGATATGTCAGCCAATGCACCAACACTGGATTCTCTGGATGAAAATCTAAACTCGAAACACTCAGCACTGCTCCCCCAAACCCATCTTACTGACTCTTGGTTCTTTAGGAAGAACCAATCTTCTTTGATACCACTATGTCAAAACATATCCCCTAGGGCAATGTCGTGACTACTGCAAGCCCACCTCCAATAGGATTGGGGCTGGAGACTAGCACTGAGTAGGCATATCCCAAAAATGGGAGGTATTTGCTGAAGTACTATCTCACACACAAACCCATCTCCAAGCCCAAAATTATGAAAATGAAAATGCTAAGTAAACAAGCATGCATACCACTAAGATACCAACAACAGAGTACGATAATAAAAAACTGAAAAGTAACCGGTTCTATAACACTAGACCAACTAAAAGGAAAATTACATGCTTCTGAATCTTATCTGCATAAAATATTAACTAAATGGTAGGTATGGAAAGAGATTTCTAACGTTTCTAAAGCACACCTCATCTATCGGTCCTCTCTCTAATCACCGGCTGGCCCTGGTCAACTAAGGACTCCATCAATGCATTGATCGTCTGCACAAGACACGACACATCTGGGCATAGCCCATGTAGGGTGAGTAAAAAAATACTCAATAGGGACCTCGAAACCAAAAAGGTACACCATTAATAAATACACAAAGTATACCAAAAATGATACACATGAAGTACACCACAAAAATAACATATGAAGTACACCATAGAGGAAACACACGAAGTACAGTCAATACAGTCCTCTCATATAGGTAAATTTATAATGAACAAAGAGAAGGATTTATAGTTGTAGTCCACTGATCCCTTAGTCTCTATGACACTAGAAGTTTCAGTGGTTCATGAAGTGTCGATGGTTCATGGATCATTGATGGCACACAATGTGTCAGTGGTGCATGGAGCATCGGTGGCGCACAGAGCATCGGGGGCACCTGAAGCAATAATGGTGTCCAAGATGTCAATGGAACCTAGGTCATCGATGGCATATAGAGTGTCAATGGTGTAAAGAGTGTCAGTGGGTTAAGAAGTCCCCAAGTCACATAGTCACCAAGATCACATATTCACAGCCAGCAACAGGGTTCTGCTCATAGCGTGCTTGTTTTGGGAGAACCTGCACCTCAATCCATTAGGTCATATGCCAACTTCCAAAGAAAACTCACTTAGAGTATCTTAAAAGGACCATCTACTCACAAGGGTCCCAACACTATAAATGGATTTTAAAATGAATACACAGTTTGAATGATGTGGATAATTTAGTAAAAAGGGTTCAGACCTGTCAAGGTCCGACCCGACAAGACCATGTCGACCTGGCCTGGCCTGAACTGGCCCGGCCTGATGGGCCAATAGAGTGCCCCAGTTATCCAGCCTGTTCCAGGTCATGTGGTACAACCCTGCTCCTCCAGACACATCCCACCCTGGCCACGTCGCCTTGGTCCACGTGGTCGTCCGACCGTGTGGCCAGACAACTCCCCTAGTCAATGCGGTTGGACCACATTACATGCGGTCGGTCCTTATTTCCTGCCTTGTCCGATGGAATTCCCACCACAGTAGGATCCCACCGATGTAGTGTCTAAGCCATGTCTTGTAGTATCCTCCCACTGCAACTCTTGTCCACCACCCATGGCATGCACCGCAGCGGGATCCTCCTTCGGTGTGGACCCTCTGGACCACAACTATGTGCCCCGCCGGAACCCAACCTCCCACCGATCCATGTGCTTCCCGCATCGCCAGCCTCAATTATGAAATTCCACCCTTTGTTATGACTTCTAACATGAACCGCTTCCTTCCTTCTAGTCTCTCGTCTCACCTCAGTAATTCCATCGCTAATCACAACCATCAGTCTCAGATCATTGTTCCATGGATCATGGGTGCAACGATGATCATTCACATAGGATTTCAAATGGCGAAGAATGAATAAATAACATGATAGATTTAGGGGGAGGGATTAAGAACATGAACACCAAATAAATTGATCTTAGCCTTGTTCATTCGTCCTTGATCCATTCATGTTAGCATGATCACAAGAAACAAACAACATAATAATCACCAAGATCTATTCCCTTTAATCTCATAATAATTTCCTTTTTTACATGAATGATCGAACCAAAAATAAATATATTCATGTGTTGGTCCACATTATTCATTTGATTATAAGAAGGGGAGAAGAAATCACAAAGATATCGACAGCCTACCTCGATTTGGATCGTTCGCTGATGGAGTACGGAGGTCCGTGTCATCGTCAATCCTCGATTCACAAGCATTCGTTATCGGGAGAGAGCTTCCTTCTCCTTGCCTCAGGGGAATTCCAAGGTTATGGGGATAATCCTAAATTCATGTGACATGGATTATTAAAAAAGGAAACCTCTACTACATAAACATGTAACATCCAAATAAAATATTTTTATTAAATATTTTAATTACGTTCACATCCAAAAATGACCTTTTGTAGTCGACCCTCCCCAGTTGATGATAGACCCCATCTAAGAAAAAAAACCATTACAAACTCAATAGTGGAAACAGATTTACAATCCGAGTTATCATTTATGATTTATTAGGATTTCAAAATAAAATAATTTTTATGTAATTATTTTATTTACGGTTACGCCCCTGATGAATTTTTCTATAGATGACCCATGCCGACCAATGTTAAGTCATGCCTAGGGTAAATACACTACTCCGAGCTCAACGGTGCCCTCATATTTCTGATGCGGGAAACTGTTTAAGATCTATTTCACGTTTTTAGAAAATTCATGTGTGTGGGCTATTAAAAAAATAACATTTTTTAAACAAAAATTATGGGAACCCCAGACTTTAGAATCATACTTCATCTCAGTTCCTAGTATTTTAATTCGAGAAATTAATTTTTAAAAATAAAACTTGAGAAAATCCATGTAATTAAATTCTCCCCACCTTTGGTATTTACATCCATGAAAGCAAAAATAAGGGATACTCAATAAAATGGTGAGGGTACTGAGCATGAATCTGAGCCTACGACTCCCCAGTTCTCTCTTGGAGATTCCAATGCTTCCAATGAATGCTCACTAGAGGAATCCACCAACCATGAAGGATCCTCTCTCGTTGATCCTCGATATCTACTGGGTGCTCTATAAATGTTTCCATTTTTTCAATTTCTAGCTCTCCCCATTCAATGATTTGTGATGGATCACGTACTTATGTCCTCATTTGAGACATGTGGAAGATATCATGCACCAGGTTCAATTACAGGGATAGATCTAGGCGGTATTCCACCTCGCAAACAATACAAAAAATTTGAAAAGGGGCGACGTATCTCATAGATAACCTGCCGCCCTGACCAAATCTTCACAATCCCCATCGAGTTGAGACCTGAAGGGACACATGGTCTCCATAAATGAACTAAAGAGGCCTCCAAATCCTGTTAGAATATGATTTATACCAGTTCTGTATAGTCCTCATCTGCTCCTGGATGATCTGCACCTTCTCGGTGGTAGCCCGTACAAACTCTAGACCCATGAGTATTGACTCTCCTGAGTCCATCCAGCATAGTGGTGACCTACATGGTCACCCATACAAGGCCTATAATGGTTAAATACCAATGGTGGAGTGATATATGTTGTTGTCTGAAAACTCTACCAGTGGTATGTGATCTTACCAACTATGGCCAAAGTCCTGGGAAAAAGAAAGTAGCATGTCCTCAAGAACCTAGATGGTCCTCTCCATCTGGCCATCCGTCTTGGGATGAAATGGTGTGCTCAAGCACATATGAGTCCCAAATTCCTCCTGTAATCCCTTCCATAACTAGGAAGTGGAACGAGCATCACGATTCGAGGTGATCATTGATGGAACTCCTTGAATTTGAACTATCTATTGCACATAGAGGTGTCCCAAAATCTTTACTGAACTCTACTCATGGATCAATAGGATGTGGGCCAAATTGGTGAGTCAGTCAATGATCACTCAAATGGTATTGTGTCCCTAGATGTGCATTATAAGCTCATCACAAATCCCATCAATATCCCAACTCACTTCCGCCCCCGCACCTCAAGGGGTTGAGTCAAACCTGTTGGAACCTAGTGTTCAGCCTTCACTTACTCACAAATGAGGCATCGATAAAGGAACTCGGCCACCACCTTCTTCATCCTCGGCCACCATAATTGACTTTGTAGGTCCTGATACATCTTGGAAACTCTTGTATTCACCACTAAATAGGATTTATGGAACTCCCACAATATCTCCTCCTACAATGTCACTACCACTGTTATGCGCCGTCTAAAGAAAATAACATCCTCCCCACCAATCAAATATCCATTAGGGGCATGCCTTATGGACATCTAAGCACATAAAGTCTCATAGTCGGTATCTCTGAGATGTACCTCATTGACACTATATATGATTTGAGTGGTGAAAACCATCCACTAGAGGTAAGATACCCTATCTCCATCCAAAAAGGATATCTATCACACAACCAGGTTTTCTGACACCTTACATAGCAACTGAAAGCTGGATCTCCTACTGAGAGAATTCGCCACCACATTCCCCTTCCCCTGATTATAAAAAATCTCAAAGTCATAGTCTTAGAAGAACTCTATCCATCATCTCTATCTCAAGTTTAGATCCTTAAGGGAGAATATATTCTTAAGACTATTGTGGTCAGATTAGATGGTAAATCACTCACCCATCCAGAAGTGTCACCATATCTTCAATGAGAACATTACCACTGCCAACTCAAGATCATGGGTCATGTAGTTCTACTCATGCTGCCTCAACTGGAATGAACCATAGGTAATCACCACTTTCCTCTACATCAGGACACAACCAAGACTGATATCTAATGCATTAAAGAACAATACATACTCAACACCCTCCTCTAGTAATCTCAAGATGGGAGAACTTCGGAACATATACCTCACCTCCTAAAAGCACTTCTGTAACTTATCTGTCCACACGAAAGGCTTCCCTTTTCATTTCAAGGTCATTAAGGGTTCTTATACCCTAAAAAACTCAGGTACAAACCTCCTATTGTACCCAGCCAAACCCAGCAAAACCCTGGAAACTCCACACCTCAGTAACACTCTTAGGAGGCTATCAACCAAGCACAACTTAAATCTTCACTGGATCTACTGCAACTTCAGCCTCTGAAATGAAAAGTCCCAAAAAGTGGACCTTGCAAATCTAGAATTGAAACTTAGAGAGATTACAATAAATCTAGTTATCTTAGAGTGTGTCCAAGACCATTCATAGGTATATCGCGTACTTCTACTCGGACACTGAGTAAACTAGGATTTCATCAATGAAGACCATGATAATAAAATCAATGTAAGGATGGAAGATCATATTCATGATTCCCATGAAAACATTTTGGGTTTTTGTCACACCAAATGAAACCCCAAAGTACTTATTGTGGATGTACCAACATCTGAAGGCTTTATTTAGGATGTCCTCATCTCATTCTTGAAGCTGGTGATTGCCATATTTGAGGTCTATCTTCGAGAACCACCTCACTCCCTTTAGCTGATCATAGAGGTCTTCAATCCTCTCTAGGGGATACTTTTTCATCATGGTCACCTATTTCAGGAACTTTAAGTCCACACATAATCTCAAGATCTCTTCTTCCTTCTTTGGAAAACAAAACTATGGTTTCCCAGGGTGAAACACTGAGTCTCATGAAGCCCTTCTTTTACAAGTCCTCCAGTTCTACCCTTAACTCATGAAGCTCCGCAAGAGCCATCTGATATGAAAGAGTATATATTGGTGTCATATTGGGGTGTAGATCAATGATAAAATAAAGCTCACTATAAGGAGGTAATCCTAGATCATATTTCGGAAATACGTCTTCATACTCATCCACCAATGCAGGAAACTGAGTAATATTCTCATCCACTGCACTGAGGGTTATGCTAGCCAACAAGTGTCTAATCGACTATAACCTCCTAAATGTTAGTCCATCTTGTCTTTCTTGGATTTCCTTTTTGATGAAAAAGGAAAACATGGTACCATCTCCATCTACATACCACACTATGTGCCTAAAATAGTCAATTTGAGCATGAATTACTGATAACCAGTCCATATTGAGAAGGACGTTGTAAGGCATCGACACTTCCACCAAGAGATCCCAACAGAAACTATCATCCCAAAGAGTAAGGGAACACTGTCCTCACTAGTCTGCGATCACCAAATCTCCTCCCATAGGAGTATCTAATCATAGGTACTGAGTCAACATTTCCATTGGAATCTCTGTGTCTCGAACAAGGGTCGTTGTGAGAAAAGAGTGAATAACACCTTTGTCTATAAAAACTGCAGTTAGGGTGGAAAATAATCAAATAATATCTCTAATCATCTATGGATCCCTAGGGTTATAAGCCTAAATCACCTAAAGTGGGCCTCTTCCATGTCCACCAGCTCCCTAAGCCCGTTTTGGACCACCTGGGGTGGTGGTGGTAGTACCTCTAACCTCCGCCCACCACCTGCTTCCCTTCCAGCTCCTCTTCCATGTGTACCTCTTGGTGAACCACCCTATTACTACCTTAAAATCTATCTATGTGGTCCCCTTACTATCAATTTATTGGTAAAATTATGGGTAAAAAAATCTCTATCTAGATGTCTATGATCGTCGCATGAGTAACACAACTTGTCCTTGGGCTAACTTGCTCTGCCCTGGGAGCCTCGCACTGCTGACCCCATGTCTTGGGTAGTCCCCTAAAATGTATAATCCGGTTGGATCCCTATGTCAGCTATCTGCTACATGTTGCCGATGATTCAACTACCTAATTCTTGGTGGTAGATCCCACTATCTACATATGCCTCACCAGAAATATATCCATGAGTAGATCTCACTCAAGTACCCCAGCATATATAGGGATGCCAAGAGATATCAAGAATTCCATGATATCTCGACATATCCACTATTCAAAGTTTCGAGCCTTGAATAATGGGTCCCACACTATATCTGCAGAGTAGTGAGAAAGATCTGTAAATATCACTGATTACTCTGCTACTGCCTGGATTCTCTACTACAAATGATGTTTCTCCTATATACACATGGAGAGTAACATCACTAGAAATAACTCCTCCATGAAGAGGTGCTCTAAGTCTCTCCAATTGAGGGTCATCTTCCCAGGTATCTGGATCACTAGGCCCCACTATGTCCCTTATGATCCATGTAGAGACTTGTGGCTAGGACTTCCATCTGGTCAAGAGGCGACCTCACTAGGAGGAAGACACTCGTAGCCACCTCCATCTAATCCTAGACTTTCTAAGGGCCAAGGTCACCCCTGAACCCGGGATGTCACAACATTTGGAACTCATGCAATGCACTCATCTTGAGTGAATCCTCTACCGATAATGTTGGTAGTGACTACTGCTATTTGGGTGGTCATATCCTTAGTAGACCACCCGAGGGTGCTATCTCTAGTACTGGTCACTATACCAATGCCTCATCGCTAGGAGAATCATCCTCATGATAATGCATCAGAATCCTTGATGGTTTTCTGTGTGGAGGAATTTTGAAATAGATCAAGATGTACCATAGTCAATAGAGTATACCTCTTGAGCTGAAACTGACTCAAGAAGGACATGAGAACACACTCAACCCTATATGATGCACATGCCATTACTTTCATAACAACTAGTGTTTTCATGTACTGAATTGAATATAATAATTCAGATCCATGATATATGGATACATCATCCACTACACCAACACTAGATTCCCTGGCCCGAAAGACAAACTTGAAACACTCGACACTATTTCCCCAAACCAATCTCAGCGACTCTTGGTTCATTAGGTAGAACCAGTATACTCTAATACCACTATGTCACAAACTTTCCCCTAGGGCCCATGTTGTGACTACCCCAAGATCGCGTACAATTGGACAAGATCTTGTGACTAGCACAAACTAGACATATCCCACAAATGGGAGGCATTTTACTTAGTACCTAAAGACACACACCCATCTCCAATCCCAAAATGCTTAAACTGAAAACACTATGTATACAAGCTTGTGTAACACTAAGATACAAAAAACAGAGTACAACAGTACAAAATTAAAAAGTAAACGGGTCCAGAATACAATCTCGACCAAAAGGAAAAGTACAGGCTTCTAAATCTCATCCATAGAAAACCCTACCTGAATGGTAGGTACAAAAACACCTGTCTAAAGTCACTGAAGCACGCCTTGTCTTTCAGGCATCTCTCTAAGCACCACATGGACCTAGTCAACCAAGGACTCGGTCAAAGAATCAATCATCTACACAAGACATGATACGTGCGGGCATAGCCCGTGCAGAGGTGAGTAAAATAATACTCAGTAGGGAACCCAAAAATACAAAGGTACTCCGCCGAGGAATACATGAAGTATACCACAAAGGAAACACACGAAGTACACCACAAATGAAAAAACCCAAAGTACACCACAAATTAAACACAAAAGTACATTTAATATAATCATCTCACATAGGTACAAGTCTAAAGCATTAAGAGAATGATTTCCAGTTGTAGTCCACAGAGCGTCGATGGTGCACATAGCGTCGGTGGTGCCCATATAGGTGATGGTTTCTGGGACTTCGATGGACCACAGAGCATCGATGGAATATGGAGCATCGATGGTGCACAAAGCATTGATGGATCAAGAAGTCCCCCAACTTACATAATCACTAAGATCACATAATCACAACCAGCCGTAGGATTCCACTCATTGTGTGCTTGTTCTAGGAGAATATACAGCTAAATCCATTAGTTTATATGGAAAACTTTTCAAAAAAATCACTTATAGTATCTCAAAAGGATCATCTATTCGTAATGGTCCCATACTACAAATGGATCATCAAATGGACACACGGTATGAATGATATGGACAATTTGGTAAAAAGGGTTTGGTATGGTCTCGGTCTGACCTGACACGTTCTTGCCGACCCAACCCTACCGACCTGACTTGATCCAATTTATCTGAGCTGACCTTCTCGGTCTGGGGCTCCCCGGTTCTTTGGGCCATATGAGTGGCCCGGTTCTCCAGCTCAGCCTGCGTCATGCGGGTCAGCCCTGCTCAGACAGACACAACCCACCAAGGCTACGCCCCCTTGTCCATGCAATCATCATACCGTGTGCCCAGTTGGCTCCCCCGGTAAACACAGACAGTCCATGTTCCTACCTAATCCCATGGCCTCCCCGCCACCGCTGGATCCCACCATCTTGGCCTTTGAGCCACATCCTGTCATAGCCACTGCTGTGGGATCCTCTTCCGGTGTGGTCCCAATGGATTATGACTATGCACCCCGCCAGAACCCGATTTCCCACCGGGCCGCACACTGCACTTACCACCGGCCACCCTGCATGCAGGCCTCCATTCATCTTTCCCTATACTATGATCTACCACCTGCCAGCTTCGGTCCCATTGCACCTCCATAAAACCATATTGGATCACAACCTTCAGTGTCAGATCGTTTCTCTGTAGATCGTCGGTGCAACAATTAATCATTCGAGTTGGGTTTCAAAGGGCAAAGAATGCATGAAGAACATAATAGATTTAAGGGGGAGTGATAAAGCACATGACCACCCAATGAATAGATATTAACCTTGTTCATTCATCCTTGATCTTATCATGTTATCATGATCAGGAAGAAAGCAATAGAAAAATAATCACCAAGATCTATTCCATTTAATCACGCAGTTATTTTACATTCTGCAAGAACGATTGAACTGCAGATCAACCTATTCATGGGTTGGTCTATAGTAATCTTTTGATTCTAAGAAGGGGAAAGTAAATCATATGGATATCGACACCCTACCTCAATTTGGATCACTCACTGATAAATAACGGGGGTCCTTGTCATCATCGACCCTCGATTATATGACATTCGTTGTCGGGAGAGAGATTCCTTCTCTATGACTTAAAGGAATTCTAGGGTTATGGAGATAACCCTAAATTCCTCTGACATGGCTTATTAAAAAAGTAAACTTCTACTGCATCAACATGTAATGTCCAAATTAAATATTTTTATTAATTATTTTAATGACGTTCACGTCCAAAAACAAATTTTTTGTAGCCAACCTACAATATTTATTGTTAGGCCTCCCATAAGGAAAAAACGCCATTAATAACTCAAAGGTGGTCACATATTTCCAATCTGAGTTTCCATTTAGGAGTTATTAGGATTTGAATATAAAATATTTTTATTTAATTATTTTATTCACGGTTACATCACTGGTGAATTTTTCTATATATGACTGGTGCCGACCAATGTTAGGTCATGACATGGATAAAGTCACTACTCTAAGATCAACGGTGCCCTCATATTTTTATGAAGGGAAACCATTTAAATCTATTTCACTTTTTCAAAAAAAATCACACATGCCATTAAAAACTGAACATTTTTCAAACAAATGTTCCGGGGAACATGGGTCTCGGAATCGCATGTCGTCTCAGCGCCTGGTCTCAGAATATTCCCAATTAATTTACAAAAATTAAACTATATAAATTCCAAGTCATTAAATGATATATTAAATCATACCATTATAGGAGGAGAGTCGTCACGAATCTCTGTGGAGTAGAGATATGGATAGAGGATCTTATTTTCTTAGCGAGTTGAAGTTTTAGACACCAGGAGTTTCAAATATCATCATTTGTCTCATTTCACAAGTGCTGATAGTTCTCAAAACCTTATCAAGAGACTAGATGTTTTTTGTTTTTTATGTGGTGGTCATGTCCATCAATATATAGAGTGACCAACCTTCTTTGGTAGTCTTCATGGATCTGATAACCCAATTTTAGTATATCCATTATTGTAGTACCCTTTAAGAATATAGTAGAAGTGTTCTCTAACTATCATTCAACAAAGAGGATATTGAGTAGGTTAAGTATATAACTAATATATCCCCCTTCCATAGGGAACTAGAGTATGGAACGATCATGCAAGTGTTATCCAGTAGGTCAATTGTGTTAATGTTGTAAGATGGGGTTAGATACATGCACAAAAGTTTCCAATTTCAAGAGATGTAGATAATGTATTAAGTACCAATGTCTTATAATATACTTGTATGTATGCTTTTTTGTTATTCAGAAGATACTCAATATTTCATTGGATTATATTTATTCCAAGAATTATGACATGTTGTTTAGATTCTTTCAATGCTCTTGGTGTTGAATACTCATGTTTGAAGTTGAGCTAAATTACATAATGTATAATACATTTTTATCTGATGATAGGGTAGAATCAATTTTATGAATTTTTACTAGGTTTATGGATACAACCATATGATGCTATACATGGCATGGAATCATTGTATTTGATGTAGGTTATTATTTATTTCTTTTCAATATGAGCTTAAATAAATGATACTAATGGTGAGAATGATGTGTTCATTGGTGAGATAGATCATCATATGGGTTGAAGTCATGTTGAGTCCTTATCTTTCATGATAGAGATGTTGATAATGATTTTGGTTGAGTTTCAACTAGTAGTGTTTCTTAAGGTTGTGGAAGAGTACCCTGATGTTATTCTAGACGATTTTGTGACACTACCCCATGAAAATATATTGTTTTTTGGATTTATTTTTTTATAGGTACCAATCCGATATCGATTTCTTCATATAAAATGGATAATTCAAGTTGTAAGAGTTGAAAATTCATATTTATGACCTTATACATTGATGTTTTATTTATCCTAGTGTTTCTCCTTAGGGTGATTCTGTCTAATTTGTAAGGAAAGTGGATGAAAATATAATGTTTTTTAACAATTATCAATGCATTAATTAGGTCATAGTAAAAAATCACTATCCTATTTCAAGGATTGATGACTTTTCCAATCAACCAAAGGGATGCATTTGGTTCTCAAATACCATATTTTTTCCATAAAATCATCAAATGTGGGTGAATGATAAAGATATTATGATGACTACCTTCATATATCAATATAAACACTATGAATTTATGAAAATTCCCTTCGATTCCATGAACATACCAATATATTCATGGGAATCATGAACTTTTTTATTTATGATTTACTATTTTTTTTATTACTATTCATTGACAACATACTTATGTATTTTGAGTTCAAAGGGAATCATTTGAAGAATTTAAGATTCATTATAGAGGTTCATTAACATTATAATCTATTTGGGAAGTAGTTAAAGTGTATGTTCTGGTCTGGGGAGGTGAATTTCATGGAATATTATACATCTCGATGAGATATATCTATAGATCCGTCAAAATTTTAGGTAGATTTTTCTTAGGTAGCACCCAATACTGTTGCAAAGTTTTTATTTTTCCTTATCCTTGAAGGCTATTACATGAGATTCCATCCCAAATTTTCTCAATTTTTTACTCCTATGATAGCCTTCACTAGGATGGATTTGGCCTTCAAGTATACTAACAAGTGACATGATACCTTTAATTATATAATGGAAAATTTAGTCGGTGTTCTTATTCTACATTTTTCATTGAAATGTGTCATGTATAAGGTTATATCAATGATTTACACCTTGTATCGAGTTACAAACTTCTTTAGATATTGTAGTTCCCCCTTATGGGTATAGATAGTTACAACCTCATGAACCTAACTATCACACCAATGATCTCAGACTTACTATAGTTGTATTTTTCTTAATGTTATGGTGGAACTATCTCATTGGTGAGTGATTTTTGGTCTTCACATATCATTATAGTTTATATTATATCTTCTCCTAGTATGATTAAAACATGAAAAAATTATCGTTGATAAAATTTTTGTAGGACTAAGACATCAAAATTCCTTATACACTAGGGAAACTGAATGTCATTGTAGACATGATGAGATATAATCCATGAAGAGATCTTATTCGAGTGTCTAGAGATTCTTAGAGATTGATAATGGAGCATGGAATGTGGTTACTTGATATGAGGTAATTTGATTGTAGAGGGAATACACACTTCTAGTCATATAGTCATCCATGGTGAATCAAATAGAAGAATATTTGTAGGAATATTCTGAGGTGTAGGTTTCATAGGATCATTTTATTTATTGTGATTCTCCAGAGGGATGGTCAAAGGATGATTAACATCAAGTGTTACTATAAAGGGAGGATCTACATTCCTCAAGTGACGTGATAGGTAGTTATTCTATAGTTCCATATAACAAGATTGGTAATATATCATGGTGTGTAAAAGATGTACCATACATTGGTTAGTTATTTTTGGGGGTCTAGGATGAAGAGTTATATTGGTGAATTTTTATCATGAGGACTAGTCTACCATAAGGTCAGTCGTTATGTTCCTGGTGGGTTACTTCAGCCATTGGATGTTCTCCAGTGGAAGTGGGAGGAAATATCAAAGGGTTTCATCCCTATTTTTCCCTATTCACAATGTGGATATGATGTTATCTTGGTGATTATGGAATGTTTAATTAAGTCAGATCATTGCTTAGTGATTAGGGTGTCAGGATCAGTGGTTGTTATATAGAGGGAAGTATTTGGAGGAATTTTTGAGGATTCCTGGGATTCTAAAGATAATGATCTATAAGCATGGTCATAGTTTTATTTATTGAGTATGGAGGGGTCTCCATTAATATTTTGTCTCCCATATATGACTCAAAACTACTTTTCATCCACAGATTTATGGTCATATAAGGAGAATTATCTGGAATGTGGAATATATTCTATGTGAAAGAATTCTGAATTCCAAAGTCTCTTGGATGAAACACCTATCGTTAGTCATATTTGCATATAATAATTGTTATCACTCCACTATTGGTAAACAAATATTTGAATAGTTTTGTGAGTAACCTTAATAATCTTTGTTTTATTTGAACATGGAAGTAGAATAATCTATTCTTAGACTGAAATTGTTATAGAGTATAAGAGAGATGGTGTACGTGATTTATATGTAGATGAGGGAAAGCCAGGATCTTTATAATTATTATTTTAACCATATTAGGAGACCTCTAGAGATTGATATTGTAAATAATATATTCTTCAAGTTATCTCATCATCCTGGGAATAGAACATTTGTTCATTGGAGTAAGCTTTCTCCCTAATTTATTGGGCATTTGAAGGTATTGGGGCATGCTGGTGTAGTAGTGTATTAGTTGGAACTACCCCCATATATGGATCGGATCCATGATGTATTCCATGTATAATAACTTCATAGATATCTTCATGATGATTCCCACATCATTTATTTGGGAGAGTTTGATTTTAAATATGATTTGATCTTTGAGAAATAGACCTTTAAAATTTAGGACTTTCGGGAGAAAGTGTTATGTGGTTGTGAAATTGCCTTGGGTTGTTTCCTATGATGACATGTTGGTTTAGAACAAGGAAATTTTGAGATGAAACAAGCATAAGGTACATTTATTTTACATCATTTTCATAATATAAAAATTAAATCTCATAAATAAGTGAATAGTACCAGATCCTAGAGGTTTAGTATCTTTGGAGGTTAGCTACATAAATGTCTGGATACAAATTATTTCTTCAATAGATCCACTAAAATTAATTATATATGAATTACCCTTATACATATTCCATTATTTAATTTCTTCGTTAAATGGAAAACATATTAAGGAGTGGGTGAAGTTATTATTTTTTGGTATTTTTAGAATAAACCACTTTTAAGGGGTTAATGGGAACCCACATGATTAAAAATTCACATTAAAAACTAAAAATTAAAATCTGAAATCCGTCCCAACTAAAGGTATGATGCATTGAGCACAGAGAAACTATTAATTTCAATGCCTCGGTCCATTTTTCTGACCACCCATCACCACTATTTCTTGAACCCTTTGGAATTTGTCCATTCACATCAACACTGGTACAATCCCATCCTCTATGTCATGGCCAACACTAATCACTAGGTTAAAGAAAGAACCATTGATGCCTTGAAAACATAACAACTTTAGCCTTCAGGAACAAAACCTAAACAGAACCAGAAAAAACAAAATTCCATTATCATCGATCTGAAACACTAACACTAAGTCGTTGAATTGAAAAACTGAAATTAAAATCTACCATTTCCATAGAGGATGAAATACCAAAAGTCACTAACCAAAACATCATGAAAACATAACAACCAAATCCAAAAAAAGTAAAACCACCAATAGATCTGAAATAACATGAGGCCAAATGCTAGACGAGACTAGATGAAACCTCCATGAAAATAAGGACACCAAAAAATTGATAAGACCAAAAAACACCACTATAGAAAGGACTTTGAAACCTAATAGAATAGTTCGAACCAACTTAGGATGAGACTCATGAAATACCCGGGATCTCCCAACCAACACATCCTAAAACACCCAACAATACCACTATATTAGACCAAAATAGAGTCTGGTGAAATAGATCTAGATGCAAGAGCAGAGGCTGAGTGGAACAAGGCCTAAAGAGTGAGCAACGATGATAGAGGAAACTGAATAACCCGTAAAAAATGAATAAACCCATAAAACAAAAAATATGACACTAACTGAAACAACAATCACCTCCCAAACCACCATGAAGAACACCGAGTAGGACCAAAAGTGGGGTCAGTCATGGAAGATCTGTTGGGAAAGGCAGTCATAGTTAGCGATCAATATCCCAAATGCAGGAGGCAGAACCCCAAGAGTGGAAGTAGAAACAAGAGGTAAATGAAAAAGGTTATTAGAAAAGTGACAAGAAATTATGTGGGGTATCTGGAGAATTAGGGATGCTTGCTTTTGAAGAAACACACTAGAACCCCTTGGAGAGGGTGCTGTTGAGAGCGATAGAACAACCAGGGGAGTGGGACATAATGGTAGAGCACACATTATCTTAGTGGGGTTAAATTATTAATAATGGGAAAACATATCAATGAATCATAAATGGTTAGATGATAATCAGGAGAAAAACAAGAACCTGGAAGAAATATTTTTAAAAAAAGAACATGTAATATAAAGAGTTGTATATAAGGCATTATAGAAGGAAATATAACATCAAAGTTTCATCATGATATCATACATACACCATGCTGTAAGAATGATGGTACATGATGAAATAATCAAGATCCCTATAGATTAACAAAGGAATTTTCAATAACATATATATGTTTCACAAGTATAAGAATAGGAAATAACAAAAATGGGAACATAGATAACTAAAATAATTTTCATGTATAATGTTTTGTGTAAAACTAACCACACCATGACCATGTATAATGTTGAGAGAGAATTTAACTGAAATCATGTCCACACATAAAGTTTTCATAAAATTTAACTACAATCATTCCCATGTATAAATTTTAGAACAAAGTTGATCACAATGGTGTCTGTTCATAACATCATTATCTTATTCGATA
Source organism: Viscum album (assembly GCA_963277665.1). Lineage (NCBI taxonomy): Eukaryota > Viridiplantae > Streptophyta > Magnoliopsida > Santalales > Viscaceae > Viscum > Viscum album. The sequence continues at coordinate 307,862,642 of OY728136.1, forward strand.
TTAAACACTTCCTAATACATTAGAGGTCTATATCAAACCCACCCATAAAATAATGATTATATATTTTTGTGTGTGTGTTCCAAATAAAATAAATTTTACATCTTATCATGGAATATACATGGAAATAAGATGGGTTATATAACATTTTCAAATGATATCATGTAAGAAGCAATTATGAATTGGTTTGATTGAGACAAAAAATTCAGTCTCCTAGAAGACATGTATAATAAGATAAATTATTTATGATTCAGGAAACATAACACCATAGAAGATATAAATTTTATAAATATATAGGAAACTATATATGAAATCATAAAAATAGTTTTCGTACAACATTTTTACCATTATCATAAAAAGATGAAGTTATAATTCAATTTAAAAAATAATTGTTTTTGAAGGCAGAAATATTTTTTTTAAAATAAATTTTTTAAAATAATATCCCTTAAGATTTCCTTTAAAATAAATAATGTTCACATAAATAAATTTATAGTGGAAGATATTGAAATAATTATATTTTTAAGCTTTTTAAAAACTTTAAGATAAAATACACATCGATGAAAGAGTTATAATGTTTAACTTCTAAAAGGCATAAAGATAAATATGCATATTATCAAAGATAATATATAATTTGATTTAATAATAATAAAATAAATTTTTTTGGTAAGATATAATGTAAACATGAAATAAAAATATGTGAACAAGATGTTGATAATTATTCTTAATAATGTATTATTTTTAAAAAGGAAGAAATCCATCAAATAAGAATATTCAGATAAGAAAATTTAATTTCCCAATATATATATATAATAAAATATTAATAGGATAAATGGAATAATGTTACAAATTTATAAGAACATGGTTAGATAATAAAGATTATTACCTAATGAAATGGGAATTGTGTCAACAAAGCCCATTACCTTGGATTCTTATTTGGTCAAATGTGATATACATATATTATAATAAATTAAGGTTCATTATTCATCTATATTAAAATAATATTTATATATTTTTCATTTATATAAATCACTTATAATTTATTATAACAATTTAGTAGTCATTATTTGAAAAAATTAACATTTAGGTATTAATTGTCGTGTTTGTTTGATGATGGATTCTATTTAGCAGTTCCAATCCTTGATCCTTTATTATGTGATCATCAAATCCATAATGTTCATGAAGGTAACATATGGTTATTTGATATTTTTCTAAATTTCAATGGTCATTTTATATAATTTATTTATGATGTTAATAAATAACAGTTAAAAGTATCCATTTGTGAATTTTTATTTAATAAAAAGAATTGAATTTTTAATGAATAAACACACAAATATATATATTTTACCATTTCATAATTATTAAGGAATCACAATTTTTTAGTTATTATATAATATTATTAGTATTTAGGTTTTCTAAATCATCCGTGGAATAAACCTTATATTTTCATTTATGTATGTGGTAGAACCGAACCAGACACAAACCCATTATAACAAATGAACAAATACGATCATATTATTGTATAGATAGGATATAAAATTTCTAAAGGATAAATGATTTCAAAAATATTTTACTGAATTGATAAATCATATTAGAGAATAAATGGATGAAAATGGTAAAGATAATGATTAGGGAGAGGTTAACACTTACATTTAAGACTTGATAGTTTTATTAAAGATCCTCTTTGAAATGAAGGAATTATGGACTATTATTATGACCAAAGAATACCAAATGAGATAAATTATTTTTTAGGGGATCATATGGGTAGTGATTCAATGGAAAAATAATGAAAATGTGTTCATTGAGGTCTTTAGAGCGGGGTACTTTTATGGGTGATCTTGAGTGTAATTTTCACAAATATACATTCCTTAATGAATAAGGAAGGTAAATTTTCATGAAAAATAAATTGAACTCATTAAATAATTTTACATGATGACTCTAAATATTAAATAAATTTTACAATATTCAGTTTCTAAAAATGATAGAAATTATTTTTAATCTAGGAATGCATAAATAAGGATTAAATTTTAGAAACATGCATTTTTATGCATAAAATTAATCTATTCGTATTCATTTCTAAGTAATAATATTTATATGAATGTTAATTTGTTATATTATATATATTTTTAATAAAAAATTTAAATAATTATTTTTATGTGACTAATTGAATTATTTCATAGAAAAATTACACATAAAAATACCATTTCTTGGAAAATAACTCTGGTTAACATTAAATAATTTTATTCCTAACAATTTAAAGCTGATAATTTATTTACTGAGAATTAATTGAATTTTATTATTAGAATTTTATTAAAAACAAACATTCTCAATTAGTTAAATTCATTCTCTTAAATTAAATTATATAAAAAATATAAATATTTAAGATATATATATTAATAAATATATATATATATATATATCATTTATCAGATTAATAATTAGATGTTTATATCTTCCTATATTCTACTTAAAATCACATCAAGAACACGACATAAGAGTTTAGGGTAAGATAAGAATTTATGGTTATCACTCGTGGTGATTTAGCAAGTATAGACCCCGTAGTGATTTCCACAATATTAAACTTCTCCAGCTAAGGATTTTTCTTAAGTCATACTTTTGATGTTCAACTAGGTCTTGTTCTAGTGAAACAATAGTGATTCTACTTCCTTTTAAAGTTTATAAAAATTAACACCATAAGGAATAATTATATTACTTGACATTATTAAATTCCCTTTCTATATAAATTTTTTAATGGGTCATCTTTTATTTGTACCATACAATTCAATGACTATGTTATAATGGTTATATTTTAATAAAACAATAGTTATAATTAATGTCATTTATTATTAATATTATAATTATTGTATCATTATCCATATAATCCCAATGGCCATATATAAATAATGACCATATATGTCCAATGACCATATATATAATAATCATATTACATTCCTATATATAACCTCGTATACTTCATAAAAAACTCACTCATCTCATTAACTCATTTTATATCAAAAGTTTTTTTTATCATATTTCTAACTTGATGTATTCTTTTTAAAGTTATTATTGGAGGAATGATCCTCACGTCAGATATGGATGTGGAAAATTTGAGTATTGTTTTATTTTTATTTACTTCTAGTTTTATTGTTTTTTCTAATTTTTCAAATTGTCTTTTATTTAGCCATAATAATAAACTATTTCATTTTTTATTGTAATTTTATCCCTAAATGAAATAATGAAATGTTCATGTTAGTTCGATGTTGAGTGTAAAACAAGTTATCATAGCTTTAATTGTAAATTTAGAATTATAATATTGGGATGTTATATTCCACCCCCTTAAAATAATTTATCCCTCAAAATTTAATTACTCAAATAAAAAAATGAGTGTAAATTTTTTTCACTTCTTCAGGTTCCCATTTAGCTTCTTCAAACTTATGATTTCACCACAGAACTTTGACCAATTGGGGGTTCTTCGTTTTCAGAACTTCATCTCTTGGATCAAATATTTCCATCAATTTTTTCTCATAAAAGAAATCATGTTCCAATTACACATATCTAAATTTAGTAAATATGGTTAGTCTCATATGTACATCTTTAACATTAATACATGGAATAAATTAAACACTTATGAGAGGATTGGTAGCGTGCTAAAAAATAATATCCAATCCATACATGATTATGAATCTTAAATTGACTGATGTATCTAGGGCTCAACAATCCCTTCTTCTCAAATCTCATAACCCTCTACCATGTAGATATTTAGAGTAATAATTTTTCGCCAACTATAGGATTATCAGTATAGCTCTTATATATTCATTTCACTTCATTAATATATTTTTGAATGGTCTTAACCATGTCAATTTTTTATTAAACAAGATTGGGTACTAATGAATTCTTCTCTCATACTTCATCCCATCATGTTGGAGTTATGTATCTCTTCCCATAAATTGCTTCACATGGTTCAATTTCGATGTTAGAGTGTGAAGTGTCATTTTATGAGAACTTAACCTGAGGAAGATATTGATCCTAACATCCTTTGAAATACATTGAAAATGATCTTAGTATATATTCTAAAGTCTAAATTTCCTTTTAGATTGACTATCAGTTTAAGGATGATGTGTTATGCTAAATCCAAACTCTATAACCAATTATTATTAAAGACTTCTCTAGAATTTTGAGGTATACCATGAGTCTGAATTAGATACCATTGAAAGTGTTACTTCATGCATCCTTTCCAATCTCCTTTATATATATCTTGGTAAGTTGTTCAAGAGAGATATCCTCTAGATATAAATAGACACTACTACAAAAGAGGACTTTAATAGCACTAGTAATTATTAGTGCTATAAAAAACATTGATAAATGACATATTAATCATTATGACATCCCTCCATTTTATAACAAAAACTTTCATTACATTACACAAATCTGAGGATCGTTAAGGTTTAGTGTCTTGGAAACAAGGATCATAATACATAAAAAAAAACATAAAACATTCTTCTTAAACACTTGCAAGGCGTCTCCTTATGTTCATTATAGGTTCATTACTGCATCTCATAACCTGAGGACATACATCAAAAGAAAGGGTGAGCAGAAGGCCCAGTAAGGGAAACAAGAGGAACATTTTACATGTGAACATGAGATACTTCAATAAGGACATGAAAAGAACTTTAAGGCATGAGGAAGAAATCATGAGGAATTTCATAATAAAAATAACATTTTTCATAACTTGAAGATGTGGCTACATCATTTAACATAGACAATCATGAACATATCACCAAGGTCCATCCCCAAGGTGTCATTTGAAAATTACCAAGGTTATTCACCAAGGTATCGTGAAAATTGTAATCTCTAGTGGTTACATCATTACCCAATGCATTGGAGCGCTATCAGGGCGCACCCTTAAATTTGCCTTTATTATCATGTGAGCCACATATATCATCATCAAACATTTCATAAATAACCCACATAGAATAAAATAAATGGGTTTCATTTCATAATCATAACGTTTTAAAAACTGCTTTAAAGACATGATCTTTACGTCACTTTAAACCCACGGAAAGGGAAAGCGGGTCTCATGTATGTAAATCCCAGAATTTAAAATGGAACATTTTGATATATATGTGAATACCTTTGTAGAAATAAGAGCTTTGAGTATTCACTTTATAACATAAAATAATTTTTGAGAAAAGAGAGAGGCATTTTGAGGGGAAAATTCTGCAGCATAACGGCTAAGTTTCGGGGTTTTAGAAAACGTTGAAATGAGAGGGGACATGGGTCACCCACTCATAAATGATCCATAAAACAGTAGGGTGAAAGAATAAGAAGGACATATGGACATGGTAACTAAATTTTAGGGACATACCATTTGAAATGAAAAACATGGAAGGAAAAAGATTAGATTTCTCTTATGAAAATTCGGCAGCCTTACGGCGTCACTTAACTTCAAAAGAAAATGATTTGACAAGATCAAAAAGGGTCCCTCATCATATGATCATAAGAGATCAGTATGATTGATATAGAGATCATACCCCAACATAATAAAAAGGAACTTGAAAGACTTGACATGAAAATTGAACTTGAAAAATGAGAAGGGTGAAAGAATCCCTTAAAAATTCGGCAGCCTAACGGCGTCACTTAAACTTTCATAAAACGAAATGATGAGAGTAAGAGGGGATCTCTCATCATATAAACATGAAAGGGCAGTAAGAGGAATATAAAAGGACATCCTCTCACATAAAAACATGGAGCATAATAGGAATGACATAAAAGAGATTTCATGAAAAGAAAGAGAGGGGTCGGATCCCTTACCTTAAAACGTGACTCTTGAAACTCAAAGGATTGGACCTTGAGGGCTTGGGGGCACCTTGGGAGGACTCTTTGGAAGGTAAGAAGACCAGAACTTCGTTGGGGAAGAGTTGGGAGTGAAAACCAAGGGAGGAAAGGGTGGGTATTTATAGGGAAAGTGAGGGGACAAAGCATTAATGGCCAAAGGACACCTCACATGTGCTTTTCTCAAACCCATGGGCTCTCCCTTGGCATTTATCATGGAGTTAGGCCACATGGGGCCCCCAAAACAATAATTCATCACCCTTGGCCGGCCAACCCTCAAAAGATCTCATGACATCATCATGACATCATTATGATGTCATTAAACATACCGAAACCCTAAAACTGTATTTTTACTATTCACTGAAAATTCAACTTTCTCAGAATAATCCCAAAATTTCACCTTAACCAAATATCAATGCTCTGATTTCAAAAATGAAATCCATTTTATAAAAATATTTTTCTAAATATTTTTAATTTAATTTTTAAATAAAAACACTATTCATCGAAAATTCATTTTTTTTTTCAGAAAAATCCCCAAAAATTACCTTAACATAATATCGATGCTCTGAGTTCAAAAATAAAGTCATTTTTATAAAAATAATTTTCTAATTATTTTTAATTAAATTTTTAATTAAAAAACACTATTCATCTGAAAAAACTAATACTTGATTAATAATTTATGAAACCGTTATTTACCCATTTTATTGAATCACATTACTTAACCAAGGTGTCTAAATTATACTAAAACTTTCTTTAAGTGAAAATTACTAATCCATTTGGTCACATTACTAATCCTAAGCGTAAAATCACTATTCATAATTTACTATTCATCAAAAATTAAGTTGATCTTATTAGACTCCAAATTCCTTAATGAACACTTTTGTAGAAGACCATTTTTTGAAAATCATTACACATCATTAGTTATTTAGGGTTTACATAAATATTTCAAAATATCCCTTTTTCAAAATTCATCAATAAAATACATTCTAAAATTATCTAGGCATTTGAAATTTCACAAACATCACTAAAGGAAGAAATCTCAATTTATTCACCCGAGAGGATTACACAAGGAAACTAGGGTCTCATCACATAGCCCCTTATAACACTGGCATAAGACCTAAGTGTAAGGTGTGATATGGTGAGAGAATCTGAGGGAGGCTCAGATAACATTGCCCTAGTAGCAATCTCCACTAACTTGAACTTCTCCTGCAAGCGTTTTCGTTCAAGCTTGACACGCTGGAGCTCGGCTTGGGCTTGGTCCAAAGCGAAGCCCACAGATGCTACCTCCTTCCCAATCTCTGATAAGTGGGCTTCGTAAGGGTTGAGTCTACTGGATGAAGCCATCGACTCCTCTTTCTGCATTAACCATTAACATCTTATTAAATCAATAAGAGTAAGTTAATATACTACTCAAAAAGATTGGGTCGTTACATTCTTCCCCCCTTAAGAAATTTCGTCCCCGAAATTTACACTTGAGGCCTAGTCGAAAAGGTGAGGGTACTTTTGCTTCATTGTTTCCTCAGGCTCCCAAGTCGCCTCTTCATATTTATGATTCCTCCACAACACTTTCACAAGGTGGGTAGTCTTGTTTCGTAGAACCTTGTCTCTACGGTCCAAGATCTCCACTGGCTGCTCCTCATAAGAGAGGTCATGTTCAAGTTGTACCACCTCTGGGTTCAGTACATGCGAAGGGTCGGGTATGTACTTCCTCAAGAGAGATACATGGAAGACATCATGAACTTGAGCTAGGTTCGGTGGAAGTGCTAGACGATAGGCCACTGCTCCTATGCGATCAAGGATTTCATAGGGGCCAATGTACCTAGGGCTGAGCTTCCCTTTCTTCCCAAACCGCATGACTCTCTTCCATGGAGAAATTCGAAGGAAGACTTTGTCACCAACACCAAACTCCAAGTACCTTCGACGATTGTCAGCATAGCTCTTCTGCCGACTCTGAGCAGCCTTTATGTGTTGTTGGATGGCATGAACCTGTTCTGTCATCTCTTGCACGAGATCAGGCCCAAGAAGCTTCCTCTCACCAGTTTCATCCCAACAAGTAGGAGTTCTACACCGCTTTCCATACAGAGCTTCATAGGGTGCCATCTGAATACTCGCATGGAAGCTGTTGTTATAAGAGAACTCCACTAATGGGAGGTGTTGATCCCATCCACCTTTAAATTCCATTGAGCATAATCTCAACATGTCTTCGAGTGTCTGAATAGTCCTTTCAGATTGGCCATCAGTTTGAGGATGATAGGCCGTACTAAAATTCAATTCAGTATTCAGAGCATGCTGAAGACTTCTCCAGAATTTTGATGTGAATCTTGGGTCACGATCAGATACGATGGATAGTGGTACCCCATGCAGCCTTACCACTTCCTTCACGTATATCTTGGCAAGCTGATCCAGAGAGAAATCTTCCCGAATAGAGATAAAATGGGTTGTCTTGGTGAGACGGTCCACAATAACCCATATCGCATTGTTTCCTTTGGATGTTTTTGGGAGACCAGTTACAAAGTCCATGGTGATATTATCCCACTTCCATACTGGTATGGGTAGCGGTTGTAATACCCCCTTAGGAAGTTGTCTTTCTGCCTTTACTTGCTGACACACCAGGCACCTTGTAGTGTAATCGGCAATCTCCCTCTTCATGTTATCCCACCAATAATGATCACGAAGGTCTCTATACATCTTAGTGCTTCCCGGATGTATAGAGAAAGTAGAGCTATGAGCTTCATCCATCAGTTCTTTCTTTATCTCCGGAATAGATGGAACACATAGTCTTGTACGAAATTTCAATACACCTTCTTGATCAATATTGAAATCAGGGAACTTCCCATCCTTTACAGCCTCGAACTTCTCCTGCAGCAAAGGATCTTCTTTTTGAGCCTTCTTGATCTTCTCTAGTAATGAAGGTTGAGAAATCATTTGGGATAGGGTTGATGATGTCCCTTTCCTTATAATTCCCATGTCTAGTTTTACTAGATCTTTAATCAAGGGATCTCCCAGGATCCTCATTGTTTCCAGAACAACAGGATCTTTCCTGCTTAACGCATCCGCGACTTTGTTTGCTCTACCAGGGTGATAATGAATTGAACAATCATAGTCTTTAATAAGCTCCAACCATCTCCTTTGTCTCATGTTCAATTCTTTCTGTGTGAAAATATACTTTAGACTTTGGTGGTCAGTGTATATATCACATTTCTCCCCATAAAGATAGTGCCTCCATATCTTTAGAGCAAAAACAACTGCCGCCAGCTCTAGATCATGCGTAGGATAATTCTGCTCATGAATCTTCAACTGTCGAGATGCATAAGCAATTACTTTGTCATTTTGCATGAGGACGCACCCAAGCCCTTTCAGAGATGCATCGCTAAAAATAACGAATACTTCTCCGATAGAGGGTAGTGTTAACACCGGTGCAGTAACCAATCTCTTCTTCAGCTCTTGGAAACTTTCCTCGCATTCCTTTGTCCAGATGAACTTAACCCCTTTTCGAGTCAACTTAGTTAGTGGATTAGAAAGCCGTGAAATGTTTTTCACAAACCTCCTATAATATCCCGCTAAACCAAGGAAACTATGAATCTCAGTTACTGTTGTGGGTTGAGGCCACTCCTCCACAACCATTGTCTTTGCAGGGTCAACCGAGATACCTTCATTGGTTACGATGTGCCCCAAGAAAGACACTTGTTGTAACCAAAACTCACACTTGCTGAACTTCCCAAAGAGCCTCTCCTTCCGTAGAGTTTTCAAAATAACCCTCAGATGATTTTCATGCTCCTCACGACTTTTTGAATATATCAAAATATCATCAATAAAAACTACCACAAAGTTATCAAGGTAGTCCTTAAAGACTCTATTCATCAAATCCATGAAAATAGCAGGAGCATTAGTCAAGCCGAAGGGCATAACAGTAAACTCATAATGCCCATATCTTGATCGGAAGGCAGTCTTTGGATTATCTTCCTTCTTCACCCTCAGTTGATGATAACCAGATCGAAGGTCAATCTTAGAGAAGAATTGAGCCCCACGAAGTTGGTCAAATAAATCATCAATTCTTGGAAGAGGGTATCTGTTCTTTACTGTGATCCCGTTCAGATCTCTATAATCAATGCATAGCCGCATTGATCCATCCTTCTTCTTCACAAAGAGAACTGGTGCTCCCCAAGGAGACACACTCGGTCGGATAAACCCCTTCTCCAACAAGTCTTGGAGTTGTTTCTTTAGCTCCTCTAGCTCCACATTTGCCATTCTATACGGAGTCTTTGATATCGGTTGAGACCCAGGTACGAGTTCAATGGAGAACTCTACCTCTCTTTCTGGGGGAGGTCCAGGTAACTCCTCAGGAAATACATCCATGTATTCCTGAACAATTGGAACATCTTCAATTTGTATGCTCCCCTTCCCTTCTTCCTCATCACCGATTAACTCCATAAAGAAAGCTATAGGAGGTGCTTCTAGATAGGGATCAGTTCGGGATATCTCTCCTCGGAAGATAACTGTAGGTCGTTCATTCAAGACTACTGAGATTTCCTTACTTCTGCATTTGATCTTAGCATTATACTTTGAGAGCCAGTCCATCCCTAGTATAACGTCGAATTCCATCATGGGGATGACTACTAGATTTGCGATAAGATTGTGCTCACCAAAGTAAACACTAGAGTCTCTAAACACTGTTGATGCATGGATAATCCCACTTGGAGTCTTGACTGACAACTCTACCTCAAGAAATTCGGGGATTGATTCTATATTCTTTGCAAACTTGGAAGAAATAAAGGAATGCGTAGAACCAGAATCAAATAAAGAACTTGCTAGTTTTGAGAGGACAACAAGAGTACCTGCTACCACATCGTTCGGAACTTCAACTTCAGTTGTTGTGATAGCGAAAGCACGACCTTGCTCCCTTGGCCTCTGCTGAGGTTGATGGTGATTCCCCTCCACCGCCCTCGGATTTGGACATTGATTAGCAAAATGCCCAAGCTGTCCACACTTGAAGCATGTGACTTCGGGTAGGGCCAGAACCATCTTTCCTCTGTCGTTAGTGTTGGGAAGTTGAGGCTTCACATCACCACGACAATTTCGATAAATATGGCCTTCTTTTCCACACCTATAGAACTTGCCACTTCCGATCAAGCAGTTCCCCGGATGCTTCTTCCCACATTTATTGCATGTGGCATGTTGCATATGCTTTCCACCTCTTTCCTGATCAAAACTTCTTCCCAGGCTCGGTTCTAGAGTTCTCTTCTTCTCATTAGATTTGTGAGACCACTGTGTCTCCCCAAACTCTAGTTCAACTTTCATAGCACTTAGAACTATTTCTTCATAGCTATCGTAGTCCCTGTTGGATAGATTCTTCCGCAGATGTGGTCGTAGTCCGCCAAAGAATCTATCAACCTTCCCATTAGGGTCCATGACAAAGCTTGAGGTATAACGGGAAAGCCTTGTGAAGTTCATCTCATAGCTTCCGACAGATTCGTTCTCCTTCTGCTTCAGCTCGAGAAACTCTTTCTCCATTTTCGTTCTCATGGAACGAGGGAAATACTTGTTAAAGAAAATTCCCCGAAATTCTTCCCACTCCATAGCTTCCATCTCTCCTCGTGGCTTCGTGTTTTTGATCAGTGACCACCACTGATCAGCTTCTCCCTCTAGGCGGTAAACAGTAAGGGTGACTTTTTCTTGTTCCGAACAATGAAGTACAGAAAAGATCTTTTCAATGGAGCTTATCCATTGTTCCGCAACCAATGGGTCAGTAGATCCACTAAATGTTGGCGGTCGTTGACGCATGAAGGACTCAACAGAAAGTTGTTCCCTTCGTGGTGAGGTCGGCCTCTCAGCTTGATTCAAGTTATTACTCATAACTTGAGTCAGTTGGTTCATCATCCGCATGAATGTTTCCATTCCGGTTTCCATCGGAGGGCCGTCAGCACATGGTGCATTGCGGTCACCATCGGCACGGTTTCTCCTATTGCCCGCCATTTTCTAAAAGAATAAAACCTTAGTGAGAAACTTATTTCATTTATGAATCTTTTAACTAAGACTTCATGCTTAGACAATTATACTTCTCTATAATTCCTTCATAATGATTCATAAAAAGCATGTGATTAACCAAACATATCCCCCGGGAGTGTCGTAACCAAGAGTGCAGCAAGGCCCGTTATCGTGCACCAGTTCCCGTTCGAGTCTAGCTCAAAGCGGTGTTTTCGGGTTTTACCCCTATGTACATCTGTGCCAGAGCCGCCTCTACCTGCTCGTATCCAGACAGGGATGTATTTGTTTGATAGACCACTTACTCAATACTTACCAAAATACCAGGAAGTTTTCATATATTTAAACTTTTCTATAGGGTTCTTCCTAAAGTTTTTATATCCTAATTTCCACAAATAACTAAACCATCCTTTGATACCAACTATGACATCCCGCCATTTTATAACAAAAACTTTCATTACATTACACAAATCTGAGGATCGTTAAGGTTTAGTGTCTTGGAAACAAGGATCATAATACATAAAAAAAACATAAAACATTCTTCTTAAACACTTGCAAGGCGTCTCCTTATGTTCATTCTAGGTTCATTACTGCATCTCATAACCTGGGGACATACATCAAAAGAAAGGGTGAGCAGAAGGCCCAGTAAGGGAAACAAGAGGAACATTTTACATGTGAACATGAGATACTTCAATAAGGACATGAAAAGAACTTTAAGGCATGAGGAAGAAATCATGAGGCATTTCATAATAAAAATAACATTTTTCATAACTTGAAGATGTGGCTACATCATTTAACATAGACAATCATGAACATATCACCAAGGTCCATCCCCAAGGTGTCATTTGAAAATTACCAAGGTTATTCACCAAGGTATCGTGAAAATTGTAATCTCTAGTGGTTACATCATTACCCAATGCATTAGAGCGCTATCAGGGCGCACCCTTAAATTTGCCTTTATTATCATGTGAGCCACATATATCATCATCAAACATTTCATAAATAACCCACATAGCATAAAATAAATGGGTTTCATTTCATAATCATAACGTTTTAAAAACTGCTTTAAAGACATGATCTTTACGTCACTTTAAACCCACAGAAAGGGAAAGCGGGTCTCATGTATGTAAATCCCAGAATTTAAAATGGAACATTTTGATATATATGTGAATACATTTGTAGAAATAAGAGCTTTGAGTATTCACTTTATAACATAAAATAATTTTTGAGAAAAGAGAGAGGCATTTTGAGGGGAAAATTCTGCAGCATAACGGCTAAGTTTCGGGGTTTTAGAAAACGTTGAAATGAGAGGGGACATGGGTCAACCACTCATAAATGATCCATAAAACAGTAGGGTGAAAGAATAAGAAGGACATATGGACATGGTAACGAAATTTTAGGGACATACCATTTGAAATGAAAAACATGGAAGGAAAAAGATTAGATTTCTCTTATGAAAATTCGGCAGCCTTACGGCGTCACTTAACTTCAAAAGAAAATGATTTGACAAGATCAAAAAGGGTCCCTCATCATATGATCATAAGAGATCAGTATGATTGATATAGAGATCATACCCCAACATAATAAAAAGGAACTTGAAAGACTTGACATGAAAATTGAACTTGAAAAATGAGAAGGGTGAAAGAATCCCTTAAAAATTCGGCAGCCTAACGGCGTCACTTAAACTTTCATAAAACGAAATGATGAGAGTAAGAGGGGATCTCTCATCATATAAACATGAAAGGGCAGTAAGAGGAATATAAAAGAACATCCTCTCACATAAAAACATGGAGCATAATAGGAATGACATAAAAGAGATTTCATGAAAAGAAAGAGAGGGGTCGGATCCCTTACCTTAAAACGTGACTCTTGAAACTCAAAGGATTGGACCTTGAGGGCTTGGGGGCACCTTGGGAGGACTCTTTGGAAGGTAAGAAGACCAGAACTTAATTGGGGAAGAGTTGGGAGTGAAAACCAAGAGAGGAAAGGGTGGGTATTTATAGGGAAAGTGAGGGGACAAAGCATTAATGGCCAAAGGACACCTCACATGTGCTTTTCTCAAACCCATGGGCTCTCCCTTGGCATTTATCATGGAGTTAGGCCACATGGGGCCCCCAAAACAATAATTCATCACCCTTGGCCGGCCAACCCTCAAAAGATCTCATGACATCATCATGACATCATTATGATGTCATTAAACATACCGAAACCCTAAAACGGTATTTTTACTATTCACTGAAAATTCAACTTTCTCAGAATAATCCCAAAATTTCACCTTAACCAAATATCAATGCTCTGATTTCAAAAATGAAATCCATTTTATAAAAATATTTTTCTAAATATTTTTAATTTAATTTTTAAATAAAAACACTATTCATCGAAAATTCATTTTTTTCAGAAAAATCCCCAAAAATTACCTTAACATAATATCGATGCTCTGAGTTCAAAAATAAAGTCATTTTTATAAAAATAATTTTCTAATTATTTTTAATTAAATTTTTAATTAAAAAACACTATTCATCCGAAAAAACTAATACTTGATTAATAATTTATGAAACCGTTATTTACCCATTTTATTGAATCACATTACTTAACCAAGGTGTCTAAATTATACTAAAACTTTCTTTAAGTGAAAATTACTAATCCATTTGGTCACATTACTAATCCTAAGCGTAAAATCACTATTCATAATTTACTATTCATCAAAAATTAAGTTGATCTTATTAGACTCCAAATTCCTTAATGAACACTTTTGTAGAAGACCATTTTTTGAAAATCATTACACATCATTAGTTATTTAGGGTTTACATAAATATTTCAAAATATCCCTTTTTCAAAATTCATCAATAAAATACATTCTAAAATTATCTAGGCATTTGAAATTTCACAAACATCACTAAAGGAAGAAATCTCAATTTATTCACCCGAGAGGATTACACAAGGAAACTAGGGTCTCATCACATAGCCCCTTATAACACTGGCATAAGACCTAAGTGTAAGGTGTGATATGGTGAGAGAATCTGAGGGAGGCTCAGATAACATTGCCCTAGTAGCAATCTCCACTAACTTGAACTTCTCCTGCAAGCGTTTTCGTTCAAGCTTGACACGCTGGAGCTCGGCTTGGGCTTGGTCCAAAGCGAAGCCCACAGATGCTACCTCCTTCCCAAGCTCTGATAAGTGGGCTTCGTAAGGGTTGAGTCTACTGGATGAAGCCATCGACTCCTCTTTTTGCATTAACCATTAACATCTTATTAAATCAATAAGAGTAAGTTAATATACTACTCAAAAAGATTGGGTCGTTACAATCATCACTAAAAAATGCTGATAAATATAAAATTTTATTAGAGATTTATTTTTTTTTCTAATAAAGGGTATCCCTTATCAGCACATTATTTTTATCTCTAATAAAAGTTACCATTTATCTGCACTTTATTTTTAGTACAGATAAATATTTATTTCATCAGTGCTTTTTTAGCACTGATAAAGGTCTGAATAAATAAAATGAAATAAATGAAAAATAAAAAACAAGTTTATTAAAAAAGTATTAAAATTTTTTGTTAATAAAATAATTATTAATAAAAATGAATAATTTTTTATACATTATTAAATATTAAACTATTTATTAATTAGATAATTATGATAATTAATGTTATTAAATTTTATATATTCAATGTATAGATATATATTAATGTATATAAATATGATTTATATATTAAAAAAATATTTATCTGCTTTATATTACAAATTCAAATATTTATTGAATAATTATTTATAATTAAATATTAATATGAAATAAAAATATTAATTAATTTCATAGTACTTGACATATAATTGACTTTCATTTGATTTTTCAATTTAACAGAGATCAAATGTGTTTTATATTGATTTCACATATATGTAATTAATGCATTTTTATATACAATGAAAACACACAAAAAGGATCCATTTATTCAATATTTTTAAATTGTACTTATTTTTAATTTCTTCAATTTCAGACATTTTTAACAAATATGCATGCACAAAAAATTAGAGATTCGTTAATAATGTTAAAAAAATATTTGAAAAAATATATTTATAACTAAAAATATTTATAAATGCACATTTACTATATTTATAAAGGTATATTTACTATATTTATAATTATAAATAGATAAATATTTTTTTAAAGTATTTATATAATTATAAATAAATATATATATATATATAATGGTTAAATTTATAATAAATTTACTTAAATAATGAATATATTTTCTATATTTATATTTATATATATATTTATTAAATTTATATGTGTATAATTATATAAATATATATAACGATATAAATAATCTTCTTAAAAAAATATTTCATTAATTATAAAAAAATAGTTATAAAATTATAATAAATGTATTTAAAAAAGAATATATTTACAATATATATATATTTATTAAGGGTATATATATATTTCAAAGAAATTATTTATAATTATATTTATAAATCCTTTATCAATGCTTTTTTAGCGCTGATAAAGACCTACCTTTATCAGCGCTTATTTGTAAGTGTTGATAAAAGTGTCCCGATCTATTTTAAAAACCCTAACTATTTGCTACCTATCAGGATATCAGAAGCTTTTTGTTGAAGCCACCCTCTACCAACACTATTCAGAGAATTGAAACTCAAATCACACCACATGAATAACTCCATTTGATCGAACATCTCATCCGATATCTTGTGTTCAATAGTGGTTATGGTTTCCGAAGAGGGTCTCATATTTTCTTCAACCTATGAAGGCAGGCCTTTCAATTTTCTTTGTGTGTTTTTGGTTTTTTTTTGATTTCTTCTTCTATGATTTTTTATGATCCTTTGTTTATGATTTGTTTGTGATCCATTTTTTAGGGAAAATTTTTTGGTTTGTTGTTTGTATTGAAAACCGATATGTGATCTGTTTTTTGTATCTCACACTAAACCCTGGATTTATTCATTGTTGTTTACTACTATGTTTTATATCTTCTTACTAAATAATTTTTTCATATATATATGTAAATATGTAGAAATTTTCATGTATATTCTTGTTTTATGAATACTGATTTGAGGCACATTGGTGATTCCCTAGTCATTGTATATATGGTGACACCTTTCATGGATACCTTAGTGGATATGCAGCTTGAGATGATTTTTTTAGGAACCATGTTAGTGGAGTGACATATGATCCTCTGTTAGTTATATGTATCATATGATCTAGTTCCTATTAGAATTCACTGTGTTCTTTAGTTTTCTTATGGAGTAGATTCAAAGGGGTCATCCCCAGTTAAGAACATGAGGTTTTATCACAACAAGATTTCACTTTTTGAATCATTTTGGTGCCTTTAGCTCATGTTATGTTTAAATATCATGTTTTTATCTGTTTGATATTTCTTATAGAATATAATTGTGTTTTTATACTGTCATGACATTTATGTGTTTCAATATAGCTATTCCATCATTTATTTCAATATTTTTTTTGTCTAAAAACTATTCTAATATTAGGTAACGATGATTTTGGGTCTTCATGTCCATTGAACACAAGGTTCATGCTAGAATTATGTTTGACCTTTGGTATAAATTGTTTCTATTTGGGGGGGGGGGCTCCAATTTATGTTTTTTTACAACAATAGTTTAAAACATCCTTAAGTTGTGTTAGAGGTCATACAATGATCTGAACTGGTGTTATTTGGGTAATTTAGGCTAGGGTCACTACACTATCAATCTTCCAGTTTACACAAATAATGTCTTGTGATAATATCATTTATTATATGTATTTATCTCCCTCTAATTATCATATTCTTTGAGATGATTCAACATAGTGTATCCATTCATGTTTTTATCCCATATCATTAGATCAGATACATAAGTGAAAACATTATTCTTCATAAATATGTTGCACCCCCTATGTTCCTTCTATTGGAATTTTTTTCACCCTCACTTTCTCTACGTGGTTGATAATAAGGTATAATGGATTCCAACAAATTTCACATCTATTCTTGGTATACTATAATGTTTAGTGTCTTTACTGATTATATAATTTTTCACTATATATGAGACTTTCTTTCTAAAATTTTGATCATAAGGAATGTGATGTAGTCAAGTAACATTCCATTATCTACAACAATCAAATAATATTTATTGTATTTTAATGATTACTGATTGTGATGTTATTAATGATTATATTATATCTAAAAATATTTTCTCAAATCCCAATATCCCTTATTGTTTGATTTAGAATATCTAGGTGGTAAAATATTCTAGTATAAATGTTCCATATTTCCCTTTTCATAACCCAGATGAGAATGAGATAGGGAGTTGTATCCCAATCCTTGAGAGACTACCCCAAATTTAAAAAATATCCTATAATTGTGAAAATAATGGTCTTCATTGAAGTAATAATCACTTAACTAATATTTATTAATTTCCTTCCAAATTAACCCAAATTATATAAGAATAAAGATTGTTCTCTTCCTTTTATCATTTGTGGTATTCCTCAATCTGTGAAACCACTGATCTAGTTGATTGAATAAGAGTTTATTATTATTGTATATCATATTTTAGTTTCTTATTAGTCTTTAATTGCTTATAATATATTTTCCTTTGTTTATGGGATTTAATAAAGATTTTATGTGGAGTAATTCTTTTCCTAAATTCAGTTACCTATTTTCTTCAACATAATGAAATTCTTTGAAATAATCAAATGTTGAGTTTCCCTTATTAGAATTGTCAATACCTTTCACTTTTTATATGGAATATATTATGTGTATTTATTTATATATTGTATAAAATTAATCTTTTATGAACCTAATAGTATGGATATGAACCTAAAATGGATGTATTCTAATCGTTTGAGAAATGAATAAGAAGATAGAGTTAAAGAGTTCTTCATGATTGCAAGAGAGAATGAAGAAAACCCTTCTAAAATCCTCTATGTGTGTTTATGTTGTTTTTATTTAAGAAAAATTAGTCCAGAAGAGTTAGAAGAACATTTTATTTGTCATGTAATAGATCAAAGCTATCAAATTTTGACAAAAATGGGGAAAACAGAATGTTGACATTGATTGGGATGATACTATAGTTTATGAATCATTTGATATGAATACCTTTGTAAAAGATGGAGATTGCATGAAATAATTGACAATTGAAATTGAAGATGAACTTGGTGATTTTACAAAGTTGTTTGAGGAGTTAAATAACTATTTCAGAACCATTGTATACTTGTTGTACCAAATACCCATCATTTTCAGCTATATCAAAGTTATATAATTTGAAAGCTGGAAGGGGATGGAGTGACACAAGATTTAAAAAAAAGCTTGTTCTTATGAAAGATATGATAACCGAAAAAAATGAACCACCATGTTGAACATATGATGCTAAAAAATGTTTTATTCAATGGGAATGGTCTCTAAAAAATACATGATTATCCAGATGATTGCATATTTTTTCTCAAGGACAATGAATCAATCATAAAATTACTAAGTGTGGTGCAGATCGATAGAAGAAAAATGAATAAATTACTAAGAAATATGTATGGTACAATCCTATCATTCCATGGTTTAGAATACTATATGGATGTTAGGAAATTGCAAGATAATTAACATTGCTTGCAGATACAATAATTAAATATAATAACCTATGTCATCTAGAAGATTCTCCTCAATGGAAGAAAATTTATTATGAGTTTCCTATATTTTGAGATGAGCCAAGAGACATTCATATTTAATTATCTATAGATGGAATAAATTCTATTGGTGTATATAGTAGTACTCATAATACATGGATAATCATTTTGGTAAATTATAACTTGTCTCCATGGTTATGCATGAAGAAAAAATATATTATGTTGTCTCTATTTATATATGGACCAAAGAAACCTAATAATGATATTGATGTCTATTTGGATCCATTGATAGAATATCTAAAATTGATGTGGTATATAGGTGTTATAATGTATGATTCTCATAGAAGTGAATAATTCACATTATGGTCCAGTTTGTATTGAATTATAAATGAATTCCCTGCTTATGAAAATTTATTAGGGTATAGCATTAAAGGAATGTTGGGGAATCACATTTGTGAAAAAACACATACTCAGTTCAGTTGAAACATTCCTCAAATACTATGTTTTTATGACATTAGAAAATTTAACCTTGATGATTCAAATACTAATCCTGGATGGCAATATTTTATGGGAATATCGAACAAGGCACAACACCATCTCCGACAACAGGCGATCGATTGTACAAAAAAGTAAAAAAATTTGACACTGTTTTTGGTAAACCATTTTTGAAAAACCTTACAAAATCAGTTTGGAAGAAGAGATAAATTTTTATTGAATTGCCATATTAGAATTGTTTGTATGTCAGACATTTTTTTGATGTTATGAATGTAGAAAAAAATATATTTGATAATGTTATTGGCACATTACTAAATGTTCCTGAAAAAATGAAAGATGAAATCAAGGATAGGCTGAACATGATTTAAATGGGGATAAGGGAAGCATTGCCATCAGTGAAGGGTAAATGGTGGATTTTTCATCCTCAAGAAGCTTACACTCTATCCAGATTGGAAAATTTTCAATTTTTCCTTTTCCTTACTATTGTAAATGATCCATAGGGGTATTCATCAAATATCAAGAATGTTGTGTTAATGAAAAATTTTAAGTTACAAAGACAAAAATCACACGAATATCATGTTTTGATGAAATATTTAATGCTTGTTGCTTTCCATTTCATTCTACCTAAAAATGTAGGATATACATTAACTCGACATTTCTTCCTTTTAAAACCCTTATGTAGTAAATTTGCAGACCCAACAAAGATTCCCATTATGAATAATAAGATTGAAGTCATATTATGTGAATTATAGATGTTCTTCCCACCATCATTATTTGATATAATAGTTCACCTAATGGTTCACTTGGTCAGAGTGGTTCAACTATGCAGTCCTATCCATTAGAGATGGATGTACCCCATTGCACGGTATATGAAGATTTTGAAAGAGTATGTCAAGAATCAAATTTGATCGGAAGGTTGTATTTTAGAACGATATATTATTGGAGGATCTATTGAATTCAGTACCAATTAACTTTAAGATGTTGAAAGCATCGATCTTCCAATGTCTTATTACAATCAATGCCTTATCAGTGAAGGGATTTCTGGAAGAGATGTTGTTATAATTACCTTGATAGAGCAGTATCAATCACATCTTTACATATTACATAATAGTGAAGATGTTGATCCACACAATGAATCCCACAAATAAAATCTTAGAGATTTTAATCCATCAATGGTTAAAGTATGGATATTAAATACACATAATCAAAAGTTTATAGAATGGTTCCGTGATAAAATTTATAAGGAGTTTTATAAAAATCTGAATTCAATTTTTGAATGACTTCAAGGACTAGACAGAGGACCAAATGAAAATTTTATATCTTACACTGGTTTTGTAATTAATGCTTATATGTTATTTACAAAATCACATGATGAATTCAGTATAATGAAAAATAGTGGTGTTATAATTATAGCTGAAGAAGTTCACATATCTGTTTCCAGGGATATAAACCCTATTTATGAAAATATGTCATATTTTGGAATTATTGAAAAATATATGAGTTAGATTATAAAACATTTAAAGTGACTCTTTTCTATTTCAAATGGGTTGACAATATCAATGGAGTGAAAGTTGATGAAATGGGCTTTATAATGGTGAATTTCAGTACAGAAGGGTAAAAAGATTAGTCATTCATAATGGAATCACAATCAGTGAAAGTATTTTATGTCTATAAACCAACAAATAATATTTGGTTGATTTTCGTACTAGAAACTAAAACAAATGTTTACTAAGATGAAAATCTAATCCAGGATAACCCTTTCCTTGGGAAATTACAATTAGTTCATGATAGTCCCAATATATAAAATGTATTATATATTAGAGGTGACCATAAAGAGGGGATTTGGATTCTCAAAAGAGAAAACAAATCCGTGAAAAATTAAAAAAAGAAAGACAGTTCATTGAGAAGGTAATTTTTTTTAATATATAATGTTTTCCTCATAATATTATAAGTTTGATACTGCATTAACATAATCTAAATTAAATTTTTGACTACTCATGCAGACAATGTCTTATTCACATGATGAGGCTACCAATCCATCATAAGATCAAACGATAATGAAGGAAACCCTTTCGATAGATGCAATGGTAATTTTAAAATATACTTTTTCTATTTTACTGAAATATTATATAATGTAATGTTGATTTAATTTCCATTATTCATTGCCGAGTTTGTTTATTTTAGAAGATTCAGGTCCATGGGTTATGCTTTTCTAATAAGAGCAATTTCGTTGTCTCTGCTCAATCACGTAGGTAATCTTGATGCATGCACAGTAAAATCATTGTCCATAAAATTAATGTATTGTTTCATATTTATGTTTAATTTTTATCTCTTTAGTATTACTCACATAATACTTGTTTTATTATACAGGTGGATTATTTTGTTTGAGTTGGGGTGATCTGTCCATCTTTCATTCTTTACTACACCAAAACTTCTACAGACTTCATATCCCTCAAAACATTTTCACTCTAGTAGTGGTGCATTTATCACTTTCTTTCAAGTTACCTCTACTGCCTTTGTAGGAAGATCAGTGATACAGCCTCTGCTGAATGAAAGAGGTAATATTGATGTTTTCATAGTAAAATTATTGTCCATATAATTAATTTATTGTTTCATAATTATGTTTATTTTATTTATTTTTAATATTACTCACATAATAATTATTTTTCTTATACAGGTGGATTTTTTTTTGCGTTGGGGTGCATAGTCCATCTTTCATTCCCTTCAACACCAAAACTTCCACAAAATTCTTCTCCCTCAAAAAATTTTCACCCATACAGAGGTGAATTTATCAATTTTCTTCAAAGAGAAATGACACTGTATCTAATCAATCATAATGGTAATCTTGATGTATGCACAGTAAAATCATTGTCTATAAAATTAATTTATTGTTTCATATTTATGTTTATTTTATTTATTTTTCGCATTACTCACATAATAATTTTTTTCTTATACAGGTGGATTATTTTGTTCGAGTTGGGGTTTTATGTCCATCTTTTATACCTTTCTTCACTAAAACTTCCACAAAATTCTTCTCCATCATATGAGACTTTTTGGAATCGGCCAGACCTCAATCTAACACATGTTATGACTAGCATCACTCCACGTGTATCTTTTAATTTAAATTTGACAATAATTTTAGTAAAATTAACACTTTCAATTAATTTATTTCTTTATATTATTACAAAAATAAGAATATTTTTCTTATTTAGGTGTGTTCAATTTCTCGAGCAGGGGTTTTTTTGTTCAGTAATAGCATGAGTTAGGTCAGGATTAAAAAATAAAGGAACATTGATGTTTTGAATGTATAAAATAATTTGTATTTATGTAATTGTATAAACCAATGTTTGAAAAGTATATATATAGTGTTTTTATTTTATTTTTTGTTATAAATTTCATTTCATTTTAATTATGTATTGGGACTTTTTTTGGTGACGTATGGTGTCTTTCTAGTTATTTTGGTGATACGATGTGTTATTATAGCATGGCGTAGTATGGCCCTTTATCAGTGCTTTGAAAAGCGCTAATAAAGGAAACATTTATGAGTGCTTATATATGCATTGATAAAGGTATACTTTTTCAGTGCTTATAAAAGTGTTGATAAATGGTTCATTTAGCAGTGCTAAATAAAAGCACTGATAAATGGGTCCTTTATCACCACTTTTAAAAGTGTTGATAAAGTCCCCATTTTTTGTGATTTTTTAGCATTTATTAATGAAAACATTATCAGCGCTTTTTCAGTACTGATAAAAGAAAAGGTATTTTAACATCACTCATGTTGTAAGCGCTTTTATAGTGTTGATAAAGGCCATTTTAGGTTGTTAAAGGCCTGTTTTGTAGTAGTGAGTGTGCCAACTTTGAAAATTGATCCATTACACCCCATATGAATTATTTATTTTAGATGTCTTAGAAATACTAATGATTTAATCTATAATGATTTTCACCCATTTTGATACTAGTATATGTAGTAGATTCATCATCCCATTATATTTATAACATTCAACATTTACTTACTGGTATACCAAGCCTCGAGATATATAATTCAAAATCTCCATATTCATGTTTTCACACTAGAAGTGATGCTTAATATCTTTATACATATTTTTACATCTTGGGGGAATAATGATGGAAATGGTATGCATATTATCCAAAAGATATTTATTTATTTATGGTGTAGATGGGACACATATCTAGGTTCCAAATATTATAACTCCATCTCTATCAAGAATGGAATCCATAATATTTGTCACATTCTTCTTTAGATCCATGTATTATTTATAGGCCTCATTGATATTTACATAGATGGATGAATATGAAATCATTTGGGAAATATAGGATCTCAAAAATTCCTTTATCATTTTCATATAAATTTTCTGAATATCCATAAAAATAGGGCCCCTTTTAATCTTATCAAGAATAGGGTAACATTATCTTTTGTACTCAGTGTTAGCCATATTTTTTTCCTTCCCATGATGGTTATGTATTGAGTAATCACAGTTTTTTATTATCTCTAACCATCTCCTTTGGTCCATGTCCAACTGTTTCAACGATAACATTTAATTTACGATCTTGTGAAAAGTATATATATATATATATATATATATATCATTTTCACCATGGAGATAATACCTCCAAATCATTAATGTAAAAATATCACTATTATCTCTAGATTATGAGTGATAAAACTATTCACATATGATTTTAATTGACATGGGGCATAAGAAATAACCTTTTCATTTTTCATAAGAACACATCTAAAGACCTTCTTTGAATTATTATTGTTTATAAAAATCCTTTTTCCATTACATGGTAGTATAATAATAAGTGTAATAACCACACTATTTTAATTTTCCTTGAATTTATCTTTACATTCATCTAACCAAAGAAACCAAACTCCCTCCAATGTTAACATGGTTGGTGGGTTTGAATATCAAGAAAAATTTTCAAAAATAAATTGATATTATCAATCTGACCCAATAAAAATATGGATCTTTATCACATTTGTTGGTCTATTACATTTTCTAATCACATATTTCTTTGAAGTATCCATTGATATACCCTCATCTGTTATTGAATATAAAAATGGACACTTTTTATATACAAAATTCACAGTTTATGAATATGGGATGCAATTTCTCTTATCATAATATCATTAATAAAATCATAAAATGCTATTTATGTTGATTATTTATCATATAATATATTAGAATATCATCAATAATGACTACAACATTTTTTAAGGTAATCTATAAAGACTCTATTCATGAAATCTGTGAAGATAACAGAGGAATTTTAAGTCTAAATGGAATTATTATTAATTAATGGTGTATATATCTTATAAAGAAAGATTTATTGGGTATATACTCTCTATTTACCCTTAACTGGTAGTATCCATATTGAATATACACCTTCAAGAAGTATTGAGATCATATAATTGGATTATACAAATCATCAATTTAGGTTAGATGATAATTAGTCTTGATCACGATCCTATTTAGTTCATGGTAATCCATGAAAGGACTCATTAACTTATTGTTCCTTATAAAGAGGACTAGTAAAACCAAATTTTAAGAACCTAGGAATATAAAAGTCTTTTCTAGATTATCTTGTAGCTGCTTCCTCAGTTCTTCCAATTCAATGGGTTAATTATATAAGGAATATTAAATAAAGGTACATAACTATGTTTGAGTTTGATTGAATACCCAACCTAACATTCTAGGGAAAACCAAATAATTATTTGGGAAATAAATCCACATATTCCTATAAAATTGACACATATTTATAATTGTATTCCTATCAGGTAATTTGATAAATTTATCTCTCATTATTAGTCATAAAGATCCATTTAATGTAAATTTTTTTGAAAGTAATTCCATCATTATACATTTATTGATATTTGATCATAGGGTCATTTTGTATGTGAAATAAGATTTACCCATCATGAAAATTGATAAGATCACTATGCAGGGATATCTTATACATGCCAAGAATCACATTTAATTCTATAAAGGGGTGAAGAAAAATATTTTCATGAAGTAACTTACCACAAACCTCAATTTAAGAAGAGTTATATACTTTAGATTCAGTCATCGCACCACTAGGTGTTTTCACTGATATTTTGATATCCAATTTTGTATATAGTGAATAATTATTCCTATCAAATTTCATGACCTAAAACAATGTGAAGTGCCTGAATAAAATAATACATTAGAAATTCTTTATCATATAAAAATTTTACCTTTCACAGCTTCATTATCATGATCAACTTAAATGGTAGTGACTTCATAGTATCTTCCTTGTTCACATGGTATTGGTGTTTTTTAGTATCTATTATTCTCATTCATAATTTTATTATGTCATTAATTTATATAATTCCAAAACTCATTTCATTTTTATAATTGAAGTGTGGGTGGTGTATTAGTTATAACCTTATCCTCCTTCATTGTGTTAATTTTCCCATTTTAATTTCTTCAATTTTGGTGTTCTTAATTTTCTACTTTACCACATATAAACCATTTGTTATCCTATGAGGTAATTTCTAATGTGCCACCTACATCATTTTTTTGTATATATGTTGATGAATTTTATTTCCTCCATCATTCAAGTTTCCACACAAACCCTATTTTCCATTATTTTTTTATATGGATGCTATAATTTCTTTATGTTATCTCCAAATACATTGGAATAATGAGAGCCAAAAAATTTCCATCTCCATATTAAGTGCACATCTAAAAATTTCATCATATCTACCAAAGTCTTTTATAGACAATGCATTAAGAAGAAATTGTTTTATTCCATTAAATAAAATTTTGATCATTCTTTCTGGTTCAATAGTAAAACTAGAGGCATACCATTGAAGTATCATGTAATTTTATTTATAATAACCAATGGATTCATAGTTTTATTTTAACTCCAATAATATTGTCTCTATTTTAGTGAAAAGTGTTCTATGAAAATATTTAGTAAAGAATATATTATTAAACTCATCCCATTATATAGATCCAACTGCTTATTTTTATCTTGTATTCTTGGTTATAGGCTTCTATTATTCAACTTCACCATCTAAATGATAAGTTGTTAAAAATAACTTTCTATTTTTTGAGCACTGGAGAATGACAAATATATTTTATATTGGGTTGATCCATTCCTTTAAAACAACCATATTGGAAGACTCAATAAATTAGGTAGAATGTTTCTACATGATGGACTTGATAGATATTTTTTACTTATTATATTTGGAAGTTATACATGGTTTTCATTATTATTCATTAGTTAAGAAATTTGGGTGAGAAACAAAATGATATTTTTTATTCCATCTCCCATATCATTTGGTTATTTACTAGGACAATAACCATATTTTTCATTCTGCCTATTATTAACATGTTTCCTCATAGATATAACCATTACTAAAAATAGAAGGGTAAAAATGAGTAATAAACAATTATATTGTAATATCTCATGATTTTAAGAGATAGACAATGTTTGATAGCATATATGATACACAATACTAAGCTTAAACGAACCATAAAATATTATAATTGTTATAACCTAGCCACTTAATTGGTGGGAATAAATAATATTAACTGAATTATGAAATATATATTAATTACTCAATTGAAATGAGTTTATTGATTAATTAAGTGGAAATAAACACTCAATTTTTACTAAGTTCATTTTATTCTTCAAAAAAATGTTTTATTCAAAAATGTGTTTTATTTGTCTTATGAGTGAATATAAAATTAATTTCAATAAATTTTAGAAATTTTATTTGATAAAGAGGATATTATTTTTGAAATAATCATATTAAAAATATCTTATGATGAAATTTTGGTATTTTTTGGAAATGATTTATTTTTTAGTAAATAATAAAAACTACATATTTTTGCACAACTATCAATTATTTTCCTTAAATTAATTAATTTAAATGTTCCATTTAATCTTAAATTAATATAAATAAAATTTAATTATAACTAATATAATTAATTACATATAAATCACTATTATACCTTAATTTTGTATAAGTTCATTTTTGGGGTTAAAACACATTTTTTTAAAAATTAATTTTCATTGAGTTTTTCATTTTAATCCTAAATTAATTTCTACCAATATATGAATTGAATCTTAAAAAAATGGATTCCATATTTATAATCAAGGTATAATTTTTTTTAAATATTTATGTTTTATTTTTAGTCATTAGGAATAGTAAGTGTGAAAAATATTTTGTCACCATGGTAAGGGAAAAATGGTTAAATCCGGGTTAGAACCATGAAATATGGTTTCGAAATAACCCCAAAACTTTCCTTAATTTAGTTTTATGAGTATATAATCATAAAAATTTCTAAAATATTTATTTTTTTCCATTCTGATTTTATTTTGACCTTTGAAATATTTAAGTAGAATATATAGTAAAAATATTAGTTTCTCACTTTTAATATCTATAATATTTTTTAAATAAAAACCAAATTATGTTCATTTATAAATGTAATTTAAAATATTAATTGATTTTTGTTTATCATGTTAATTTATTTTTAAATTTTATTGATAAAATAATTACCTTTAATTCTTACACAACGCTGACACAGTGCTTGTGCGAGTGGTAAAAAATTCATATATTTTTTTAAAAGTCTAAAAATAATAGTTTTTGGGTAAGTTAAAGTGTACTATAATTTTTTAAGATAAATATACAATACTAAATATGTTTTAATTTTTTATATTTTAATTCCATTTTTTGTTTTTTTTAAAGTCAAATTATATGAATAGTACATAATAAGACATTATTAGTATTTTATGTTAAATATATTTTATTAAATTATTTAAAATTCATAAAAATATTGAAAGAGTACAAGTAGGATTATAAATGGTTTAAATTTAATCTCTTTTCCATTTTTGATCTAATTTTTTGCCTTATAAGTAAAATTATATGCCTTTAATATTAAAAAAGCCATGATCACTTTAAGGTTAAATTGGTTAACCAAGCGGTTAATCCAAAGGATAAGTTTTAAAAAATATATAAACCTACAAAAATTTTATTTTATTAATTTATTTAGACCATATATTTCTTAAATTTGAATAAATTTCATTTTGGAACAATTTTACATTAGTTAGGCACATATTATATTATAATATTTTCTATACTTCCAGAAATGACATTAATAATATTTTATAACAAACAATATAATATTAAATGATTTAATATTATTAAAATAATATATTCTTCCAAGTGAATTATATATATTTTAATACATTAACCATGTTCCATTTATTATTCACTTTTCCTTTTATAGTTACTTTCCTTACCCTTAAAGAGTAGAAAACACTAATATCATGGTAATTATAAAAAGAGTTAATGGAAGGTTAAAAAAATAACCAAAACTTGTAAATTTTTTATTTTATGTGATTGTTTAAACTCATAATCATATTATATTTTAATTATATCAATTTTGATAAATTTTTACATGAAAATTGATTTATATTAATTTAATATTTTATATAATTCCAAAAGTGTCGCTCCCCTCATTTATAAAAGGGAACTCCCCACTCCACTTCTTTACACACTTAAAGAGTCATTTTATTGTAATATACCTACCCAAATACCTTACTAAAATCCCTTACCATATTACATAGCTCTTATTTTTTCCATAATACCAACCTTAGATGACTTAATATGCATAACAAAGGAGGTTTCTCGAAGAAGAGGTTTAACTTTTAATTGAATATTTTAGTTTTATTGGTTATTATACATCCCTAAAATAATATTCAACCATGATGAAATAAAAAAATAAATAAGTTAAATATAATAAGATTTAATTATGTTAATTTCATAACTTATATTCATCTCCTCTTCCATCAAATGAGAAACGAAACTATCATTCGTGTGTACAGAGAACTACTGCCTTGCGAACTGATGTAATTTGTTTTCTATCACCACCTCTTATGAATTTTTATAAAAATTGATTTAATGTATATTTATGATATCCATGATATAATTTTAATTATTTAAAGATGATTTATCATCTATTTTAATAACTTTTTATCCATTAAAAAATGATAATGTTGTTTTTGTGTTTGTTTGGATTACCACCTCCACAAAGCGATTTGATTCATTTTTCATCAATGAATCACATGGATGGTATATATTGGTGTATTTAAATAAATAACATTATATTTTTTATATAATGATAAATAGGGGAATCATAAACTTATCTTCTTTCCATCGTGATCGTTAAAAAATGGAAACCTTAATCATGCTTACGTATGACTTATTGTCTCCATGATTTTTCCATGGTATATTTTTCATACCCAGATGTTATGGTTGGTTTTAAATGCATAATTTATGTATAAAAAAGATAATTATTTAATGATAATTAATCTATATGTTATGAAACAATGAAACCTTTGACCACGGTAAACACACTAAATCTGTTTTGAAATTATCAACCAAACATCCTTAAAATACCCAACGTATACATAATTGATTAAGTAATTATATAAGTCATTATGATAATTAAAATAAATTGTTTAATGATAAGGTATTAATAATGGGAAATTTTCTCATGAAATCAAAATAATTTTTATTATTTTATTTTATAGTTGTTAAAGGACATACATTGACAGTTTTGACTCGAGATAAGTGACTTTATCTTAATTTCCCTTCATTGAGACATGTTTTTAAGTCGTATGAAATTTTATTATTTGGTGTATATAATTCAGTTTTACATGTTATATAATTAATCCTTCATACTTTATGGTATGTTAAGTTTCAATTAATTTATATTCATCCAAGGTTCTTTTATTGGGAAGCTAGCAAAGCGGTAAGAGGTTTCATAACTCAATTTCCATTCATTGAGTTATACTTCTACTTCATTGAAATTTATATGTCATGATTATGTGTAAATTTATATTTATATTATTGAATATTGTATTTAAATTTTTTTGTATGGATTTTATATTTTAGACATAATATCACCATTGATTATTTCTCAATTTAATGATATAATCATTATAAGGGTTATTCATATCAAGTTATCTTTATTTGCGGAATGCATTATAATTTGAAACTAATTCCTTTTATAAGGATTATATACTTTATATTTAAATATTATATAATTAATTACTCTTTTATCATGATATTTTAAGTTCCTCATAAGTTCTATCTTTCATGAGATATTGATTCAAATGTTATAAAAGTTGCAACTGTTTTCCTGGTTTCAATTTGAATTCTTTGAGACATAATAAATGTTATACACCATGATTTATTCTATATGGTTTATTTACTACCCCGTTAACATATTTTAAATTATACCTTAATGGAAATTAGGGGTTTATAGAATCATTTTAAGTTCCATAATTCAATAAATTTTTTATTCAAGTATTTCCCAGGCTATAAGGTTTTCTCATCTCAAAATTTCTTCATTGATGCATGTTTTGATTTATTATCCAATGTTAATTTATATGTTTTATACACATAATCATTAAATATAATATCATGAATATTTTTATACTCATGGTATTTGCTGGTCCATCTTATTTTCTTGGTTTCAAATGGTTCTTTATTTTAAAATCCTAAGGGTTTTTGTTTAAAAAATTTGTTTCAATTATTTTAAAGTATTATAACCAATCTCTTCCTCTATCTTCATTATCTTATTTTAAGAATTTTATTTTCCAAAATGTTATCCTAAATATATTTTCAATTAATTTTTAACTTATTTTAAAAGGTGTTATAATGAAATATTTTAACATTTTCTACATGGATCACTTTAGTCTCTCTTTATATAAGTCTGAAAAGAATGTTTAATTTTAATGTTTAAGACATGAGAATATTTTCACATGATCATAAAAATAATTTTAATTAAAACTAAATTCTATTTTTCCATGGTTATTTGCAAATAAAATAATTTTTCTAATAATTTGTATTTTTCTATAAAATATTACCCAAAAGTGGTATTTTACCTTATTTTCAAAGAAATGTTTTAAATGTTAGTTTAAAGGTATTTTACTATATGTATTCATGATTTAATGACTCCACTACTTAAATGGGTTTAGAACCTATAGTTTCAATTATATAACCCCGGTTCTGTGTATTTTAGGATTATATAATTTTTGGGTTATGTTTTGGGAGGTTTTGGATTGTTTTGAGATGTTTTGGATGTGTTTCTGGAGGTGCATAGTTTGAGAACGATTAGTAGAAACCATGTACCCCATTCAAGAAATTATGAAAACGAATGGCCTTGAGATATTATTATTTCACGGTTGACACATGGGTTTCCCAAACCATTTGGGTTCCCAGGGAAAACCATTCAATCGACTGGTCTTGAGACAATATCATACACATGGTTGGTTCATGGTTTTAAAAATTTTTCATCCTAACAATGTGGTTATCTGGATGTTTCTTTATATCCTATGCATGTTTGGTTCATGGTTTAAAAAATTGTGCGAACTAACCATATGATGTATAGTTAATGCCTTGAAAATTGGGGATTTGATTTGAATTAAGGCCCAAAATCCTCATTAGTTTCTTAATATTAAAGGGTCAAGAATTATTCACCCTTTCTAGGCCTAAGAGATAATTCCCTTTTATTTTAGAGTGATGTTTGGATGAATCAAGGTGTATTAGATATCACGAATAATTGAAAAGTGCTTGTTTTCCTTGTTCTTCCTAGATCTACTGTTATTCTCTCCCATGGTACCACGGATCTTATCCATTATGGACATATCTATGTTGTACGATGAAAATCATGATAATATCTTATTATATGTAGTGAAGGGAAGATGTGTTGAGATCAGATCTACAATATCTAAGCATCAGTCTTGGTTTTCTCAATATATTGAGGGGTAGGTAGATTCCCTATTATCTACAACATTCTATAAACATTAAGGTTTATATTTTTTTAAATGTTTTTATTCAATTTTTTTGTGAAAACCTTGTGTTATTCTTGAAGAAAACCCCATTGAAGTTATGGATTTTAAATTTTTGGGATAGGATTGATAAAGAAAATACATCTTTTTTTTAATTTCTAAAATGAAAATTTTAAAATTCTGGATTTGTTTTTATGAACATAAGCGATTTTTTTAATTTTTTATAAAATAATTGGGTTCATATGTAATGGTTTTGATGAAATAAATGAGTTTAGTGAAATATCAACAAGGGAGAAATTATTTTTTAAATTGAATTATCTTGGAACCTAGATTTTTTTGTATTTTTGTGTGTTCAAATGGGATGGGTTTGTTCAGAAGTTGTACAATCATGGTTGGATAGAATATGTTCACAAACTCCCACCATCATTGATAACACAAATATTGAGTGTGTTGTGTGTATATAGAGGTTTGTGTGTGTGTGTGTGGAAATTTGTAAATGAGTATGAAAAATTATCTGAAATGGTTTCAAATGATTTTTTTATCATTTAACATGAAACTTTATTTTGTTTTTGATATCCATTATTTAACTGCATCCAAACGTTTTTATATAAAATTTACTAATCAGTTATTAGTTATGGTGGTGTGAGTCAATAAGTATTTGGGGAAATCCTGCTTGGTTATACTTACCCATTCCTAGGAACTTTAGTGAATTTACATATTTCATCTACCAGAATATAGTGAAAGGTAAGGTATCTTACTTCTCATGTAATGATTTATAATTCCATGGGCTTGGTATGAGGAGTTGGATCATGGATCTGGTTTGGGTGGTATATAGATTAGTGTTGTAACACCCCGACTCCTGTTACCCAGAGTTGGTGCATTATTACATAACATTGGCATGATCACAAGAAAGATCAAATCTCGAAAGACCGATTAGTTTAGTAGCCTTGGAAACACTAGATATATTCATAAAGTTTTACATTACATCATAAAATAAAATATAAAAAAATATAGTCTCCATAGTCCACACTCTTATCCCCCCATACTATCCATGCAGGTCATTCATAAATTACGTTTTCACATCCTGGGAAAAATAAAACATAGAAAAGTGGTGAGCTCAAATGCCCAGTAAGGATAACAATATAGCGGAAACTTTCATAAATAAGAATAAACATTTAAGGCAATGTATAACTAAAACAAAATCCTTTTAAACTTGAACTTAAACATATTATGGAAAAAATAAAATTAAATAATTCCATTTACTTATTCACATGGATATTCTACTAATCGAATAATCACATGCAATATCAATAACCACTTTCATAATGATGGAATGCATAATGCCAGACTATCATAACCACATAGCCAAGGCCTCGTGCCAAGACTACAAATAATATTTTGCGAAGCCCTTGTTCCAAGACACTAGTTTGTCTCATGAGACCTACCGATGCATCTAGGAGCTATAGCGGGCTCCACCCGTCACATATTAAGTCCAATGAATTCCCACATGAAAAGGTTTAAACATAACACAAACATTCATATTAAAACTAGCATACGAAATGTAAATACTTCATCCATACAACATGAATGGTATAAAAATAACACATCCACAGTCAAACATATCACAAAACCTTCAATACAATATAGAAGTTTTGTATCATAATAAATCAACTTCAAATAAGCATAAAATCCATCAAAGGATGTTGACATAGATGAAATCAAATCTCTTTTTAGAGAAATATCTCTTTCTATTTTGAAATAATTTAAGAGTAATATATTTATAAAATAAAACATTTTATTTTAAAATATTCTTATAAGCTTTTAAGGAAATATTCGACAATTTTATAACGGCAGAAAATAGTCGCACCCGCCGTATAAGTTAAAAAAACATTCTTACCTTAATTCTTTCGAAAAGGTTAAAAATCACCTTGTTTGGAAAATGACGGAAATATTCCATTATAAACTTCTTATAAAATTCAAACAAGTGTATAAATGACTTTAACCCATATTCTGAAAAAATAGTGAGAATGTTTTGAAATACATTTTTAAGAAACATGGATGTGGATGATAAAGAGGTCCCAATATATAATTACGTATAAACAACCTCGGATAATGAAGAGATTGTGAAATAAACCCTTACCTTGAACTTTTCCTTGGTTGAGGGTAGGTTAACCTCATATATAATGGTGAAATAATTGTTATTAAATTATACAAGAATCATATACATTAATATGATATCATATATGATCTTTTAACATTGATTTGTTAATAATATCTTAGTATTATCGTTGTTTCGGGTGTTAACTTACTCGTTTTATTTTATATGTTTTGTTACATAAGCCATGTTTGTCATGGATAGGTTGTATCTTAATCATATCCAAAATTATATCAAGTCCTTATATACTATTATTAATCATCAAATGAGAATTTGACTTGAATGGATACGATGGAGAATGAATCTCATCGCGTTCGTGGAGACGGTAGTCCGTACGTACGCACGAGCGACAATATCATTCTTTTGATATTAAAATAATATATAATTGGATGGTATATAATACATAAAAAATCATTATCATGTTATATTTATTATTTACATTAATTACACATCATTATTATACTCATCCAAATAATAATTTATTGGATAACAATTACACCACGACGTGGAGACGGTAAGCCGTACGTACGCACGTATGGTAACATGTTATTCAAAGGATGGATAGAATACGGAATATGGTTGTACCATATTTATAATGACATCACATTATATATATGATACTGGAGTTATTATTTTAGAATGGGAAAGAAAGAATAAGTTGAAGAAGAAAGGAACTTGAAAGAGGGTGGTGAAAACATTACCTCTTCTTCGGGTTCTTCCTTTTGATTTGATCAAAAGGGATCCTTAGGTTGGCTTTCTGATCAAAATAAGGCCTCTAGGTTGTAGTGAGATAAGTTTTGAGAGTATTTGGGAATAGTTTTTATGAGACAAATGGCTTTTAAGGTGTGAAGTAATGAGAAGGGGGAGTTCCCTTTTCTAAGATGGGCGAGGGGCACCTTTGGAAAATCTAGAAATATTCTTTTATAATAAATTCATATTCAGTTTCTAATGGCTCCAAAGTGGATTACTTAAATTTTAAGGTGGGGATAGGTAGAAAACCACTCAACTAATAGGATTTAGACTGGTTTGGGTCACAATATTAACCTTATCTTTAATTATTAACTCTTAGTTAATTAGTTTCACTTTTACAATGTCTCTTTGACTTTTTATATTATATGGTTAATAAACTTACTATATACATCCAAGAGACCCCCAAATGGTCCATTAATGATACACCTATCATGATATAAGTCTTTTGGACGAACCTTATATTTTTAGGAATTAAATATCAATTAATAATATAATGTTTGTTTTAAAAACTCTTTTATGTCAATTTTGACACTATTTGGAAAATTGATTTTTGTGAAAATCATAAAACAATTATTACTTCTAAAAAAGTTAATTAAATAATTCATAACATTTCATATTAACCTATAAAATTAGTTTAATTCATAAAAAGTCTAAATTATATTTATTTGGGTATTTATAATATCAATTAGTTTAATTTTTCACTATTATTTTACTTACTGCATCATTATTCTGTCATAAATAAATTAAATTATTTAATGTCTAAAAATTATAAATAAAATATCATTATGTAGGAAATATTTTTAGATTTCTAATTAATATTTATAATCGAATTTATCTTATGTATACCCATATATTAAAAATGTTTTAGTAAATAAACATTGATTTTAACTCTTTTAACTCTTCTTTGAATTAAATAATAATAAATGTCCTAATCTAATCCAAGTGGAACTAAATGATAATATTTTTTTTCCTAAGGTTGTTTTTGGTAGAGATACACTTGTCCAATAGAATTAGGACATGTGTTAGGGTAATATTAATATTATATTTACACTTAATTACCCTATTTACTTTTAACCGTGGTAAATAAAAGTAAAAAGTTACTATTTACCAAAATTATTTTCATCTGATTAAACCACATTTTACTCCTTGATATTAACAGTGTCTCTTGGATTTTTGAAATTCCACTCACAGAAGTGGTAAAATTAAGTTTTATGAAAAATTCATTTTTTTTAACTACCACTTAGTGGTTTCACTATTCATCAAAAAATGATGTTTTTCAGAAAAATACCAAAAATTCACCCTAGGCTAATTTCAATATTCCAAATCAAAAAATGAAGTCCATTTTGAAAAATAAAATTTATAAATTTCAAAAAGTGGGTATTACTATTCATAATGGCTAGTTTGATTGGTTGTGGTGTGTTAGAACTCGATGTTGTGTACAACACATGCTATTGCATTATTCAAAGAGAAGTGTACCATAGAAGCTTGGGGTGTTACATTCTCCCCTCTTTCAAATAATTTCATCCTCGAAATTTCTAGAATACTACCACATGAAAAGACTTGGGTGGTTCTTCATCATAAGTTCCTCGGGATCCCACGTTGCCTCTTCCATCTTATGGTTTCTCCACAAGACTTTTACCAGATGAGTCGTCCGGTTTCTCAGTACTTGTTCTCTCGTATCAAGAATCTTGACGGGCTCTTCACAATAAGACAGATCGGGTTCTAGTTCTAATTCCTCATAGGTGAGTACATGCGTTGGGTCAGGCATGTATTTCCTCAATAGTGATACGTGGAACACATCGTGAACTTTGGAGAGATTTGGCGACATTGCCAAACGGTAAGCTACAGCACCAATTCGTTCTAGAATTTCGAAAGGTCCAATGTACCTGGGACTCAATTTACCTTTCTTACCAAAATGTATGACTCTATTCCATAGAGATACCTTCAGGGAAACATAATCACTGACTTGAAATTCCAAACCCTTCCTTCGATTATCGGCATAGCTCTTCTGCCTACTTTGAGCTGCTTTGATATGGTTTTGGATTACCTTCACATTTTCCATCGTTTCCTCCACCAGTTCTAGGACTACAAGTTTTCTTTCACCAATGTTATCGCAACAGGTTGGCATGCGAAATCTCTTTCCGTATAACTCTTCATATGGTGCCATCTGAATACTCGAATGGAAGCTATTATTATAGGAAAATTTTACCATAGGTAAATATTGGTCCCACATACCCTAAAAGTCAGGTGATCAGGATCTCAACATGTCTTCTATGGTTTGAATAGTTCGTTCTGATTGTCCATCTATTTGAGGGTGGTAGGCAGTGCTCAAATGAAGTTCAGTATCCAAGGCTTTTTGAAGACATTTCCAGAATCTTGAATTAAAATGGGGATTACGATTAGAAACAATCGATAGGGGTACTTCATGAAGTCTCACAACTTCATTAATATATAGTCTTGATAGATGTTCCAGTGGTAGATCTTCTCTAATAGCAAGAAAATGTGCTGAATTGGTAAGATGATCAACAATAACCCATATTTCATCATTCCTTCTAGGAGTCTTTGGTAGTCCCATGACAAAGTCCATCGTAATATTGTCCCATTTCCACTCCGGTATGGGAATAGGTTGAAAGACTCCTCCAGGCCATTGCCTTCAAGATTTCACTTGTTGACAAACCATACATCTTGACACAAAATCAGCAATATCCCTCTTCATGTTGTCCCACCAAAAATTTTCCTTCAAGTCTCTATACATTTTGGTGATCCCAGGGTGTATAGATAAATTGGAACTATGAGCATCATCCACCAATTCTATTTTTAGATCAGTTATATCGAGAACGCAAAGTATCTTCCCAAATTTCAAAATTTTGTCTTCATACACAAAGTCTCTCAATCTCCCATCATTCACAGCTTTAATCTTCTTTTGAAATTCTTCATCATCGGTCTAAGAACTCTTTATCATTTCTAGTAAAGATGGTTTGGCAACCATTTGAAAAAACATTGATGTTTCACCTTCCCTAATTATTCCCATGTCCATATTCACTGGATCCATGAAAATTGGATCCATTTCAATTCTTCATATTGTTCAAAACTCCATGATCTTTTCTACTCAAAGCATCTTCCACCTTGTTTTCCTTCCCCGGGTGGTAGTGTATCATACAATCATAATCCTTGAGTAATTCAAGCCATCTCCTTTGCCTCATGTTGAGTTCTTTTTGTGAGAAAATATACTTCAAAGTCTTGTGATCAGTATAAATCTCACATTTTTCACCATAGAGGTAGTGCCTCCATATCTTCAAAGAAACGATCACAGATGCTAACTCGAGATCATGAGTAGGATAGTTTTGCTCATGAATTTTCAATTGTCATGATGTATAGACAATAACCCTATCATTCTGCATAAGGACACAACCAAGTCCTTTCTTTGATGCATCACTATAAATAACGAACCCATCATTCCTCGATGGTAGAGTCCATATAGGATCATTGACTAATCTTCTCATCAGTTCTTTGAAACATTCTTCACACTCTTTTGTCCAAACAAATTTAACCCCTTTACGTGTGAGATTCGTTAATGGGTTAGCCAATCGGGAAAAATTCTGGACGAAACGTTGATAATAACCTACCAAACCAATAAAAATGCGTACCTCAGTTATACTCGTAGGTGCTAGACATTCTTGGATTGCCTTGGTCTTAGAAGGATCAACAGAGATTCCATATTTGGAGACAATATGGGCAAGAAAAAAAATCTCCTGAAGCCAGAATTCACACTTCCTAAACTTCCCATATAATTCATGTCTTCTCAGAGTCTTCAAGATAATGCGCAAGTGATTTTCATGATCTTCATAGATTTTGGAGTATACCAAAATATCATCAATAAATACCACCACAAATTCATCGAGATATTCCTTGAAAACTCTATTCATCAGATCCATGAATACAGAGGGTGCATTAGTCAATCCAAAAGGCATTACTATAAACTCATAATGCCTGTACCTATTTCGAAATGCTGTCTTCAGAATGTCTTCCTTCTTCACACACAACTGATGGTATCCATATCGAAATTCAATCTTTTAAAAGTATTGATCTCCATGAAGTTGGTCAAATAAATCATCAATGCGAGGTAGGGGATACTTGTTCTTTATTGTTATAGCATTGATCTCCCTGTAGTCGATACATAACCTCATAGATCCATCTTTCTTTTTAACAAAAATAACAGGGGCTCCCCATAGAGAAACACTTGGGAGAATAAATCCCTTATTACTCAATTCCTCTAGTTGTTTCTTTAGTTCAAGTAATTCTACAGTGGAGATTCTATAAGGGGTCTTCGATATAGGCCTTGATCCAAGAATTAAGTCAATGGAAAAATCAACTTCTCGTTCTGGAGGATGTCCAGGTAAATCTTCTGGAAACACAACTACATATTCTTTCACAATAGGTACATCCTCTATTTGAACATTCCTTTCCTCACCCACAGTCATTTCATTATCTTCCTCCCCAATAATTGAATTTAGTTGAGCTACTAGGGGTGGATCTAGATAGGAATTAGGTGGTGACGATTATGCTCTAAAGATAAGGTGTTCCTCATCATCATCATCAAAAATCGTAACCTCCTCCTTCTTAAAATAAATCATTGCATAATGGTCCCAAAAGCCACTTCATACTGAGGATTATATCAAACTCAATCATAGGTATGACGATGAGATTGGCAGATAAAGAACATTTATGTGCTCTAATGGGGATTGATTCACAAAACTTTGTTGCAATGATACTTCCCTTAGGAGTTTTAACTGACAACTCCCTTGTTAAATCAAATTGGAAATATCTAATTTTCATAGAAAACTGGGAAGATATGAAACAATGAGATCATTCAGAATCAAATAATGCATTTGATAAACTTGAGGAAACCATTAAATTACCTGCCACCACGTCTTTCGGAGCTTCTACCTCAGCAGTAGTGATAGTATAAGCTTGGCCTTGATCCCTTGGCCTTTTCTGAGGTAAGTTCCCCTGATGCTTAGGACATTTATTTTCATAATGTCTCATCTCCCTGCAATTGTAGTACTGAACATCGGTAGCTTCCTTCTTCCCTTTACAATCACGAGCTTGGTGGACTTTTTCACCACACTTGTAACAGACACCCATTCCCTTCATGCAAGTACCGAGGTGTTTCTTCCCACATTTACCATAGGATGGATATTAAACCTTTCCTTTCTTCCCCTTATTTCCATTTCCAGATTGATCAGCAGATCTCTTCTTCTCTTGCTTTGATTTAAAGTCATAAGACTTAGAGAATTCTTTCTCTGTCTTGATAGCACATGATTCAATGTCTTCGTATGATGAGAACAATTGTGAGACTAATGCTCGACAGATAAATGGGTTTAACCCATCAAATAAACAATCAATCTTACTTCTTGGGTTACGTATATAATCTCCATCATACCTTGCTAAACTTGTAAAGTTAGCCTCATACTTTGCGACATTCTCATCCTCCTTTTGTCTCAGACTTATAAATTGCCTTTCCATATCTGCTCGATGGTCACGAGGAAAGTATTTTTCTAAAAACAGATCTTTGAACTCCCTCCATTCCATATTTGATACTTCATCATCTTCCTTCATGTTTTGAATCAATAACCACCATTGATCATCATCTCCAGTGAGGCGGTAAAATGCCATGATAACTTTTTCCCTTTCACTACTTTCCAAAGCCTGAAATATTTTCTCTAGGGAACTTATCCATTGCTCAGCTACTAATGGATTTGTACTCCTATTGATTGTTGGTGGTTGCTGCCTCATGAAGTGGTCTAACATTGATCCTCCATGTTTTGGATCAGGGTGCTCCATATAGGTAAGGTTATTATTCATAAACTGAGTGATTTGTCCCAGTATGGTGATTTGTTGATCAGCACCAGTTGCATCACCGTCTCAACTATAATTATCTCAAGTAGGAGGGAAATCCCTACATGGAGTACGTGCATTGATACAGTTTCCATTTCTTCCTCTAGGTTTCATTTCTAAACAATGGCATAAACTAGATCGGTTTATGAATCAAAATACATAATTCCCTACTTATAAAGCACTTAACATAAATGGAACTATTTATAGATATAATCCATAATCATAAAAATGTTTTCTTTGAGGAAATATATACTCATAAACCCTTCTTAATGATTTGTAACGAAAATGAGGGTTATCCTAAGTATATCCCCCGGGAGTGTCGTAACCAAGAGTGCAGCAAGGCCCGTTATCATGCACCAGTTCCCGTTCAGGTTTAGCTCAAAGTGGTGTTTTCAGGTTTTACCTATAGGTACATCTATGCCAGAGCCGCCTCTACCTACTCATATCCAGATAGGGATGTATTTCT
Organism: Viscum album; assembly: GCA_963277665.1. Lineage (NCBI taxonomy): Eukaryota > Viridiplantae > Streptophyta > Magnoliopsida > Santalales > Viscaceae > Viscum > Viscum album. The sequence continues at coordinate 307,904,693 of OY728136.1, forward strand.
CAGAAAACTCACATAATCTCTACAATACCAAAATTCTAGGAAGTTCTTCCATACTAATCCTCAAAGTCCATCTTAGGTCTATGTTCTCTAATCAGAGTTTATCTAAATCAAGCTTCCAAGGTTTGTACTAAACATCCTCTGATACCAACTGTAACGCCCCAACCCCAGTTACCCAGAGTCGGTGCATTATTACATAACATTGGCATGATCACAAGAAAGATCAAATCTTGAAATACCGATTAGTTTAGTATCCTTGGAAACACTAGATATATTCATAAAGTTTTACATTACATCATAAAATGAAAACTACAACAATATAGTCTCCATACTCCACACTCTTATCCCCTCATACTATCCCTGCAGGTCATTCATAAATTACTTCTTCACATCTTGGGAAAAATAAAACATAGAAAATGGGTGAGCTCAAATGCCCAGTAAGGATAACAATATAGCGGAAACATTCATAAATAAGAATAAACATTTAAGGAAATGTATAGCTAAAACAAAGGCCTTTTAAACTTGAACTTCAATATAGTATGAAAAAAATAAAATGAAATAATGCCATTTACTTATTCACATGGATATTCTACTAGTCGAATAATCACATGCAATATCAATAACCACTTTCATAAGGATGGAATGCATAATTCTGGACTATCATAACCACATAGCCAATGCCTCGTGCCAAGAATACAAATAAGATTTTGCCAAGGCCTTGTTCCAAGACACTAGTTTGTCTCATGAGACCTTCCGATGCATCGAGGAGCTATAGCGGGCTCCACCCGTCACATATTAAGTCCAATGCATTCCCATATGAAAAGGTTTAAACATAACATAAACATTCGTATTAAAAGTAGCATACAAAATGTAAATACTTCATCCATAAACAATGAATGGTATAAAAATAAAACATCCACAGTCAAACATATCACAAAACCATCAATACAATATAGAAGTTTTGTATCATAATAAATTGACTTCAAATAAGCATAAAATCCATCAAAGGATGTTGAAATAGATGAAATCAAAAATCTTTTTAGAGAAATGTCTCTTTCTATTTTGAAATAATTTAAGAGTCATATATTTATAAAATAAAACATTTTATTCGAAAATATTCTTATAATATTGTAAGGGAAGCTTCAACAATTTTGTAACGGCGGAAAATAGCCGCACCCTCCGTATAAGTTAAAAAAACATTCTTACCTTAATTATGTCAAAATGGTTAAAAAGCACCTTGTTTGGAAAACGATGGAAAGATTCCTTTATAAACTTCTTATAAAAGTCAAACAAGGGTATAAATTACTTTAACCCATATTCTTTAAAACAGTAATAATGTTTTGAAATACATTTTTAAGAAACATGGATGTGGATGATAAAGAGGTCCCAGTAGATAATTACGTATAAACAACCTCGGATAATGAAGAGATTGTGAAATAAACCCTTAACTTGTATTTTTCCTTAGTTGAGGGTAGTTTAACCTCATGTATAATGGTTAAATAATTCTTATTAAATTATACAAGAATCATATACATTAATATCATACCATATATGATCTTTTAACATTGATTTGTTAATAATATCTTAGTATTATCGTTGTTTCGAGTGTTAACTTACTCGTTTTCTTGTATATGTTTTGTTACATAAGCCATGTTTCTCATAGATAGGTTGTATATTAATCATATACAGAATGATATCAAGTCTTTAGATACTATTATTAATCATCAAATGAGAATTAGACTTGAATGGATACGATGGAGAATGAATCTCATCGCGTTCGTGGAGACGGTAGTCCGTACGTACGCACGAGCGACAATATCATTCTTTTGATATTAAAATAATATATAATTTGATGGTATATCATATATACAGAATAATTATCATTTTCTATTTATTATTTAGATGAATTATACATCATTATTATACCCATCCAAATAATAATTTATTGGATAACAATTACACCACGACGTGGAGACGGTAAGTCGTACGTACACACCTATAGTGACATGTTATTCAAAGGATGGATATAATACTGAATATGGTTGTACCATATTTATAATAAAATCATATTATATATAAGATAATAGAGTTATTATTTTATAATGGGAAAGAAAGAATAAGTTGAAGAAGAAATGAACTTGAAAGAGGGTGGTGAAAATATTACCTCTTTTTCGGGTTCTTCCTTTTGATTTGATCAAAAGGGCTCCTTAGGTTGGCTTTCTAATCAAAATAAGGCCTCTAAGTTGTATTGAGGGAAGTTGAGAGAGTATTTGGGAAGATTTGGGAAAAGAAAAATGGCTTTGAAGGTGTGAATTAATGAGAAGGGGGAGTGCCCTTTTATAAGAGGGGTGAGGGGCACCTTTGGAAAATCTAGAAATATTATTTTATAATAAATTAATATTCAGTTTCTAATGGCTCCAAAGTGGATTATTTAAATTTTAATGTGGTGATAGGTAGAAAACCACTCATCCAATATGATTTAGACTGGTTTGGGTTACAATATTAACTCTTAGTTAATTAGTTTCACTTTTACAATGTCTCTTTGTATTATTATATTATATGGTTAATAAACATACTATATACATCCAAGAGACCCCCAAATGGTCAATTAATGATACTACTATTATGATATAAGTCTCTTGGACGAACCTTAGATTTTTAAGAATTTAATATCAATTAATAATATAATATTTGTTTTAAAAACTCTTTTCTGTCAATTTTGACACTATTTGGAAAATTGATTTTTTATGAAAATCATACAAGAATTATTACTTAAAAAAAGTTAATTAAACTATTCCTAACATGTAATATTAACCTATAAATTTAGTTTAATTCATAAAAAGTCTCAAATTATATTTATTTGGGTATTTATAATATCAATTATTTTAATTTTTCACTATTATGGTAATTACTGCATCATCATTCTGTCATAAATAAATTAAATTATTTAATGTCTAAAAATTCTAAATAAAATATAATTATGTAGGAAAACATTTTATATTTCTAAGGAATATTTATAATCGAATTTATATTATTTATAACCCTATATTAAAAATGATTTAGTAAATAAACATGGATTTTAACTCTTTTAACTCTTCTTTGAATTAAATAATAATAAATGTCCTAATCTAATCCAAGTGGACCTAAATGATAATATTTTATTCCTAAGGTTGTTTTTGGTCGAGATACACTTGTCCAATAAAATTAATACATGTTTTAGGGTAATATTAATATTATTTTTACCCTTAATTACCCTATTTACTTTTAACCGTGGTAAATAAAAGTAAAAAGTTACTATTCACCAAAAATTATTTTCATCTAATTGAACCAAATTTTACTCCTTGATATTAACCGTGCCTCTTTGATTTTCGAAATTACACTCACAGAAGCGGTAAAATTAAGTTTTATGAAAAATTCAGTTTTTTTAACTACCACTTAGTGGTTTCACTATTCATCAAAAAATGAAGTTTTTCAGAAAAATACCAAAAATTCACCCTAGGCTAATTCCCATATTCAGAATCCAAAAATGAAGTCCATTTTAAAAAATAATATTTATAAATTTCAAAAATTTTGTATTACTATTCATAATGGCTAGTTTGATTGGTTGTGGTGTGTTAGAACTCGATGTTGCGTACAACACACGCTATTACATTATTCAAAGAGAATCGTACCGTAGAAGCTTGGGGTGTTACAAGTGTATTTAGATGTATCTAGCCTAGTGATATGTTGTTTTTAGTATCTTTTATCCTATTCTTGTTGTTACTGTGATATTACTATTATGTTTGTTTAAACTTTGTTTGTATTTTTTTACTCATTTATTATTTAGTGGTTTGATGTTTATGTTGCATATTTTTGGCCTCATATCAATGTATAGTTAAAATATTCCCCAAATATTGTTAATAACTTGACATTTATTTCAAGCCTTTATTGTCTTGGGGATGTTACTGAAGGCCACTATCACTTCCATCACTACTCAAGATAATGAGTAGGGGTGGGATGTTACAAATGATATCATTCTTCTTTAGTCATTAAGTTGGTATCGTATCAAAGAGATGGGATTTTTAGAACATGAAATTAAAATCTAAAAAAGTTATATCAAACATTTTTGTGATAACCATTAAGTTACTAGGGTGTCCAGGTGAAAAAGTATTTTAAGACACTTCTAGGTTAGTTTTCATCTCATCAACATGGGTTAAACTAATGAGTATTACATATCATTCATGGGTAATGATACATCCCGTTAGGAATTCATTGATCATCTCTGGTTTAATTATTTATGAAAAATGTTTAAAATGGTTATAATGTTTAAATTTCAAAAAAATGGGTTGTGGTATTTTAATAAATGTTTCAAATACATATAATGGTTGTATTTTTAAAAGGATTATTATGGTATTAGTTATTATGATAATTTTTAATTTCTATGACTTCAATTTATAGTGAGCGAGACTAAATTTTTTTTATTAGTTATAGAGAATGGAACTGGGTAGACACTATAAGAATTATCTAGAATAGGTAGCAGAAAGTGTGGTTTTACCTGAGCCACTGGTGAACCAACAATTGGTGTAAAGCATCATTTATGATTTTCAAGAAATAAAAAGAGGAAATAATAATGTTAAAGCTCAATAAGTGGACCACTCATTTTAGTTTTGAATGTAGAATACACACATAATTCAAGGGGATTCAGAGCCTAAATAATTAGAGGTGTGGATGAATAGTATAGATAAGATCTTCAATTTCCTTACAACACCAGCCGATATAAAAGTCAAGTTGGAAGCACATATGATGGGGGATCTATAACGTAAATGGTGGTATTTATCTATACATGATAAATTTTACTAATACAATACATGTGAATATTTTGAATAATTATTTAATAAAAAATTATATCCTCACATGTATTAGATAGTAAGAATAACAAATTTATTTATCTTTAAGTAAGAGAATATCTTGTTGCTAGAATATGAGGCTATGCTTATGAAATTAGTTTTCATTGCACCGAATGTAGTTGAAAGTGCATCCTTGAAGACACACATTATTTAGTCAGGGATATAATTAAAAATTATAGCAAATATTTCTATCATTTTTATTATTGACTAGATAGAGATGATTAATAGAGATACTATATAATATAGGTATATTTCTATAAATTCATTTGGAGGGAGTATATTTGTCACCATGGGTGCTGAGAATAAGCGGAAGAGGGATACCTATTTCCAAGGTGGTGAAGCATCTGATAATTAGACCAATATATCAGTTAATTTAACACCATGGCTCAATATTAAACTAGACTATTTTCAATGTGGTATTTCTTCACATAAGAAGCTATATTATATGAAACCATCCAAATAATTTTAAAACTATAATTATATGGGATAACTTCAAGGTTATTATCATAGTACCCCAAAATCTAGGGAAAAATTCATGTATCATGTTTCTCATATATCCTATTCTTCAACATTGATATTTTGACCAAATAAATATCATCCTCATAAATAAAAGAGTCAAGGTGATTCAGGGAACAACATGACTCCTCAGGTTGTAAAATCTCAACACATAAGAAAGGTTCAAGGGAGATATGGTAAGAAACTTTATGTAAATGAGTGGATGATCATGGATGATCAATCGAGAAATTCAATAGTGTGAGGTGATATAATTTTAAATTCAACCATTATAAAATATTAATTTTGATTTGGGTGAATCCCACCACTTTATTTTTACCTTTTTTGATGATCTTTTAGGATTTCTAGTTGAGATGATGCATTCTATTTTGAAACTGTAAACACATCTAGGACAATGGGAGTATTGAGACTTTTAGTATGAAACATTTTTTATAATGATCTATGAGGCTGAGAATGATTTTTATTTCTCATTTATATACATGGATATTTATGACATTATTTTAAGGATGGATTGGTTGGCATCGTTCAATTCTCACATTGACTGTTATATGAGGCAGGTGACTTTCACATCTTCTGATGGTAATAAAAATCACTTTATAGATTATTGGGATATAAAAGAAAGAAGAAAAGTACCTTTGGTACCAGTGGTTGGAACCATCTCTTAACAATTGGTTTCCATTACATTAACAACATTTAATGAGATCTGAAATAGAGATTTTCTAAACATAGTCGAATTGGTTCAGGATGTTTTTCCTGAAAATTTGTCATGTCTTCCACCCAAAAAAGAAGTGGAGTTTATGACTACTATCCTACCAATGATCATCCCTATTTACCTTCTATATTATATTATAGAACCAAAAATAGTAAGGTAACTGAAACACCAACATGAAGAGTTGGAATGGAAAGGATTCATCTGACCTAGTACATCTCTGTGGGTAGCACCAGTTCTTTTTTTTAAAGGTGGATAGAACCCTTAGGCTTTGTGTGGATTATCATAATCTTAAAAAAATTATGATAAACAATCATAAATCACTTGTATTAATTAAAAATATATTGGATCAATTTAATAGATCCACTTGGTTCTCTAAAATTGATTTGTGATCATAATATCACCAATTTTTGAGTTTTGAAATATGATATTCATAAGACTACTTATAGGATCTGATGTGGTCATTATGAATAAGTGATCATTCCCTTTGTTCTAAAAAATTATCCAGCGGTGTTTATGGAATTTATGAATTAGATATTTTAGATACATATTCATTCCTTTGTATTAGTGTTCATTGATGATTTTTTGTGTATTCAATGACCAAAGATGACCATGAACACCACTTGACTATATTTTTGGGTATATTATGAGAACATCACCTTTTTGAAAATCTATCAATGTACTATTTCTAAATTCAACAGGTATGCTTACTTGGTCATGTAATTTGTAAAAAAGAAGTTTAAATAGATCATGAAAAGGTAGAAGTTTTTATCTATTTAAAGAATATTTCCAGTGGTGGGAATAAAGTGGAAAGTATTAGAGTTTGTCTCAAGATGCCTCGCCTATTAATAGGTTATGTTAGAGAACCAATGACTAGCTAGTATTTTTCATCATTACTAATTCACATGTAGAAATATGATCATATAACTATGTATTTTTCAATACGTTTACCAATAATGGTTTTGAAACCCAATTCCATATGGTTGATTATAGATCGACTCACGAAGTTAGCTCACTTCATCCATATTCCTGAATATAATATGGTGGAGTATTTAGCCAAACACTATTTTTGGGAAGTTTTAAATTTTAATGGGGTCCTAATTTCTATATTTTCTGACTTGGATATCAATATCACATCTTAGTTTTTGATGTGATTGCAATAATCCCTTGGAATATAGTTAAGTGTGAGCACAAATTATCATCCTTAAATGAATGAACAATCAAAAAGCATGATCCAAATATTAGAAGAAATTATTAAGGATTATGTGATATATTTTAGAATCCCATGGGAGGATAATGTTCTATTAGTGGAATTCTCATAAAAAATAGTTATAATTCTTCCATACATGTGGATCTTTTTGAAGCATTGTGTGGTTGTTTTTTCATTCTATAAATTGTTTGGTGGAAAAAGGTGAGAATTCACTTATCGTACCTATCATAGTACATAAGAAAAATGATAAGATTTAGATGATCATAAAATGAATGGAGATGGTTCATAGTTTTTATAAATCTTATACATATCATCATCAAAAACCATTATAATTCGAGTTAGTTGATTATGTTTTCATGAGAATATCCCCAAGTATAGGTAATCTTTGTTTTGGTAAACAATGAATGTTTTCTCCTATGTATATTGATCCTTTTGAGATACTGGAACAAGTGGGTTAGGTATCTTATTGGTTATATTTACCAAAAAAAATTAGTTTTATGCATAATGTGTTTCATGTATCTCTATTGGAAAAGTATCAACTTGATCCTAAACATGTGATTCGATGGGACTATGTAAAACTTTAACAAGATGATAAATTAATTCATGTGCGGATACATATTGTGTATATGAAATATAAACTCTTTTATGGGCATATAATTAGTTTGATTTGGTTTTTATGGAAACATGTTTAGATCCAAGAAGACATGTGAGAGTGGGAATGGTAAATGTTAGACCAGTGGCCCAAAATCGTCCAAAAACAATGCTGGTTTTCTATTTTTTTAGGATGGAAAGAACAATGGTGGGTATAATTTATAACCCCCTATTTCCTGTACATTAAATTTTTTTTAATTTATTTTATGATTATATAATGTTGGGGTTATTTTTTGGGATATTCAATGAGGTTTTCAAATGTTTTGGATGTATTTCAAGAGTTTCACACTTTTAGCATGGTTGGAAGAAACCAAGGACCCCCTTAAAATTCGTATGCAAACCAATGGCCTTGAGGGAGTTGCACCACATGGTTAGTGTAGGTTTAGCTATACTATATAGGTGTAGGGGGAAATTGTGCAAGAAATCAGTCAAGATATAGTATCATATGCACAGTTGGCACATGATTTTTCAAATTGTGTTACCTAATCAAGAATCTTTCTAGATGCTTCCCAGTAGCCTATGCATAGTTTATGCACTGATTAATAAACCATGTGACATACTATTAATTCTTCTAAATTTGATTTTTAATATGAATTAATTCCTAAATCACCATTAATCTCATAATCATCGAGGGTATTGAATTTCATACCCTCTCATGGTCTAAGAGAGAATTCCCTTTGATTTGGGAGCTTTGTTTTGATGAATAAAGATTAATTAGAGATATAGAATTATTGTTAGGTTCTTATATTCCTTGTTCTTACAAGATCCAATCTTATTGTATGACTCAAACCCATAAATATTTTCTGTGATGGATAGATCTATTTTGTGGGATGTGAATCTTGGTAAGATATTGTTTGATCTAGTGAGGTGAAGGTGTGGTGAGATCATATTTAGAAGATCTAAGTGCCATTATTTGTTTTCTCTAACCACTTAGAGGTAGTTATCATCCTTATCATCTCCACAATTCATGAAACTGGAATTCTTATATTTTGTTAAATATTTATCTTATATTTATTGTGAAAACATTGTGTTATTAGTAAAGGGAACCCCTTATTGTTATGGATATGGAATTTGGGGAGTTGATGGATAATTAAAAACCATCTTTCTTTATAAATTTATAATGATATTTTTTAATTTATTATTTCATTCTGATGCATGTAATATATTTGATGACTTTTTTGGTAGAAATAATGGGCTTTATATGCATTGGTTTTCATGAATATAATGTGATTAATGAAATTTTTATAAGGGATAAATTTTTGTGTAATTTTAATTGTCATGGAACATGGAATATTTATATTTTTTTATGTTCAAATGTGATGGGTTTGGTTAGATATTCTACCATAATGGTTGGATAAATTATAGTCATGATGTTCCAGTATCAATGGTAACCCCAAGATTGAGTGTGTTTTGTGAGTTTGGAAGTGTTAATTTGTGTGTGTGTGTGTGTGTGGAAACATAGATATTACTATGAGAAATTATCTAAAATGGTTTCAACAGATTTTTTTTCCATTTTCCATGAAACATGATTTTGTTTTTTATCCATTATTTAATGATATTCATATTATTTTATATAAAATATGCTAACATGTTTGTATTTCTTGTGGTGCAAGTTGGGAAATCCTCGGGGAAATCCATTTAGGTTATACTCAACTTCTTCTTGAGAACTTCGATGTGTTTGTAGATTTCATCTACAAGGACATAGGGAAAGCCAATGTACATTACTTATCTAGTGATTCTTTATAATACCTTGGTATTGGAAGGAATAATTGGATCTTGGATCTATCTTGGGTGGCATATAGATTAGTGTCTTTTGGAAGTCCTGAGTTTTATGATACGTTGTTTATAGGATCATTTATCTTGTTTATATTTTCACTCTTATATTACTATTATTTTGGTTTAAACATGGTATTTATTTTTTATTCATGAATCATTTAGTGGTTGTATTTATATGCAACATATTTTTGGTTTTTTCCGTTTAATATGGAAAATAATCCCGTAATTTCTCTTATGTCATTGGCATTTATTTATAGCCTTTGGTGGATTGGCGATGTCACCTAAGGTCAGTAACACTTATTTCACTTCTTGATCCAATTAGAAGGGGTGGGATGTTACCATGGGATTATGATCTTATGATATCATCCATATTCTTTCTCTAGATGAATTATGATGATTGTTTTAAAGGAATTTTCATGAATCGTGATTCATTTCAATGGGTTAAACAAGCCATAAATAAATTATAGTTTTTTTCAAGGGTGTTATGTAGAAAATTAAAATCTTATAAGTGTTTTATTTATAAAAGGTACATGGAAATTACTAATTATGATAGATGATCCTGATAAAACTTATATGAATAGGTGAACCCAATTAAACATATATAAATGGGTTCGACAGATACAACATGTATGAATGTGTGAGACCGATACATATTATTCAAATGGTTTAGACCGATATAGCTCTTCAATACATTGAGTAATAATTCATATCATTATAGTAAACTAGGGAGTTAAAAGGGAATGTTTCACCTGTGGATTTAACAGGGATATCTTGTTATTTTTTGAATGGGTTTTGAAGATAATATTCCCATATACCTACACATTTTCTTTTTTATTGAAATTGGTATTTGATATTTCCTTTGACCAATTTTGATAGCACATAGATCATGAATATTCATTCCTATAATTCTTTACTTTGTAAAATATTTAGTCCATCTTTGATGATTTTTTATCCAGGTACTGATGTGTATTAATTTTCTTATGTTATGATCATACACTTTGATTATGTCATCATACCCTTATTCTCATCTAATACTCATTGATGAAATTCAATTGTTAATTCTTATATTTACCCGTACAAATAATTTTTTAACCCTTATTATGTTTTCTATTTCCACAGGTTTTCATGATTGATGTTAAATTAATTATATCTAGAATGGATTCATGTGTAAATAATTTTATGTTAGATATTGAAGACTTAATGTTGAATAATAAAATTTGGTTATAGTGGGTAACCTTTTCAATTTAATAAATGTATAGTTTTATATATGTGTTTTTCCTAATTCTATAAAACTATAAACCTAAAATATCCATGGGTATATAAGTGATCCCATATTTCCTTTTGATGTTGTCTGTTTGGAATGGTTGAAATGGGGACACATTTACTGGAATCAAAGCTAGAAACTTAATGATTATTATATTAGCACCAGATCTGGGATTGAGGTGTCATGACCCGACCCTACCCGGGCTCGAGCCGCAACTACCCCAAGCCCGCCTCCATAGGCCAGGGGCTGGCAACCAGCACCGAAGGCACAATAACTCGAGGAGGCCTTTTCCTAAGTACCTGTACACACACACGCAGCCCACTCAATGCAAAAGTGCAGAGTAAAAAGAAAAGCAAAAGGGAAACTGCTATAAATAACCACAAGAGTGCATCAACCTCTAAGAAGTATAAAGTAAAAGCTGAAAAGAAAAGGGGAAAAACACACACCCAACTAGAAAAGTGTCATAACCTGGCAACAGGTAAATAAAAGAAAAATAGCCGGAAGGGATCCCCCACCTGGGACCTAACCATGACCACCGCACGCGGTCCAAGATCCTGAACTCCTAAGCTCCACTGAAGTCACGACCAACCTGTCAGTCTCCTGCAAGGGCACACCAAGTGTGGGCAAAGCCCAAGCAGGGGTGAGTATAAAAATACTCAGTAGGATACCCCAAAGGCTCGAGGGAGCAACAAAGGAGGTACCGAAGGGTGAGCAGTAGAGCGAATAGGGAAAAGTAAAGGAGTACAACCAAAAGTGCAGTAAAGAGTAACAGCAGAGAGTCTAGCTCAACCCAACAAGAAGGATAGAGATAGACTCGTCCAGACACAAGGAGATGGAAATGATGAGAAGATGAACATCTCATCGAGTCTTTGCTACCTATAGCAGGATAGTAGACTCGTCCAACCAAGAGAAGATAGACACGGAAAGCATGTGGCATACCCTGCGCGTCTTCGCCTCTCCTGGATAAAGAGTAGCCAAGACCCAAGGAGTAGGTACTGGAACATGGTATATACATATATTTATGCTCAACAAGAAGCCCTAACAACGCTGTAAGGGGATCTCCATCCCATAGCTCAGCCCAAGAAAAGAGTAGCCAACAGTCCCAGAAGAAAACACCATCGATGCCCAGCATCCCGCACGTCTGCCCTGAACTACAAGTCAAGGGGCTCAAACCACCACACCTCGACACTATCCGCTTCGGGAGGCACTGACTCGCCCGCACGGTTTTAGGTCACGTAACAAGGACGTGTCTCGGTAGGGGAAAAGTGCCCCTCATACTTGAGAGTGTTGGGGGAACGTCAAACCACACCACATCACTGCCCCGCAGTCGAGAGGTCTGCTCAAAGTCAACAGGCGACCCCCTGTCCAGCCACGCTGGAGGGTCCCTGGAATTGAACGGGTTCCCACTACAGGGAGACCTGGATAGTCGACGGGTTCCACACTGCCCAGTCTTGTAACATGGTAATCCATTGGAGGGAGACCCGACTAATGTCGGCGACGGGACCACGGCTCAACCCAGCTGGAGGTAACCCGACATCGAGGAGCACTTCCCAGCCCTGCTGGAGGTAAGCCCGGCATCAGAGACCACTGCCCAGCACAGCTGGAGGTAAGCCCGACATCGGGGACCACTGCCCAACCCAGCCCAGCTGGAGGTAAGCCCGACATCGGGGACGAATGCCCAGCCCAGCTGGAGGTAAGCCCGACATCGGGGACCACTGCCCAGCCCCGGTGGAGGTAAACCTGGAACTGCTCTGGCCATCCCTGCTGGATGGTACTACTCAGTGAAAACCGCTGTACTGGTCATCCCTACTGGATGGCACAACTGGCGAGCCCTTCTCGCAACAACCTCAGCCCTGCTGGTAACCACCTCAGCCCTGCTGGAAACAACCTCAGCCCTACTAGAAACAACCTCAACCCTGCTGGAAACAACCTCAGCCCTACTGGTAACCACCTCAGCCCTACTAGAAACAACCTCAGCCCTGCTGGAAACAACCTCCTGGGTAGAGGATCAGTTCCCGCGTAAAGTGTTGGTCACACCGAATCCACAAGAACTCTACCAGGTAACACGGGGTGACGGGAGAAACTCCCCAGGACTCACAAGGAAATCCCTCTCCAATCCGCTGAGTCACTGTCGAAGCAGAACGAGACATATCATCCCAGAAAGTGGGGAAAACACCCATTCTTCATGAACACCCTTAGTCGTAAACGGTGTCGCAGTCCGGTGAAAGGGGTATGGTACTGAAACCCCTCACAGCTGAGAAATCAAAGGAACCAAGCCATCTCCGCCGGCCAAACCATCGAGAACAAGACCAGGGGGAGACCACTCAACCCTGCTGGTCAGACAAAAGAGCACCAGGCCAGGGGAAACTCCACCCTGCTGGTCAAACAAATGAGCGCAGATGGACCCTCTACGTCGCGATAGGTGAAGTACGAAAAGAAGGTCACAGCATGCACGTGGGTCCAACACGACGTGTGGCCCCAAGTCAACCCCAACCGAGCGCACAAATGTTCTCAGGTACAAACCACACGTACCTACAAGACCTCCCGTATACTCCCCGAGTATACCTCGTTCCAACACAAAGGGTATCGTGCACACGGCACCCGACGTCAATGCGAAGGCGTGAAGTAACAACTCCAACTCAAAAGCCCAGGCACGACCAACCACATCTTGTGAATCATTTATATCACTCTCCCAAGAGTGCACGATCACACGCCAAGGGTCCGCTATAAACAAGGTAGGACGAACCACCACCGGAGCACCTTCCATGCTCCACATTTAATAAAATTGCGCAAGTGGATCTGTATAGTCAAACAGATTGTACCATTGTAATCCTTGTGAAAAAACACGCGATATCGACTACTTACTCGCCTCAAACGGATATCCGGCGGAAAAGTCACCAACACCGCCTCACGCCCGAATGACGTCCAGTGATCCCGAGCCTCGGCCCCGAAAACAGTCAGGCACATTGCACCATTGTGATCCCCTCGGGAAAACACGTCAAAAGCACTACTCACAAGAGTGCAATGGATATCCGGAGAAAAAGATTCATTTCAGCGAACCGCACACGAGCGGTGCTTCGTGGGACCCGCATCCCGGTCCCGAAACACAACGATCAGATCACACCATTGTGATTCTCTCAAAAAAGCACACAAGGTGGACTACTCACTTTTCCAAAACGGACACCCGGTGATAGAGATAGAAAAATCATCGTCGATGCCCAAACGACCCTTGGGGGCCCTGCATCATCGTGCTGAATTAGAGCGGGCCGATTGCACCGTTGCAATCCCCTCGAAAAAACATCCAGAAATGACTACTCGCATGCCCCGAACGGACGTCCAATGAAATATTCACTAAAAGTTGCCCGCAGCTCAAAGACGGGCCGTGGGGTCCACGCTTCAACTCCGGTTTCAGCAACCAAAACCACCCTGGAAAGCTTCGTCCCGATGTCAGGGTCCCAACGCCACTGACGGCGCTCAAAACGGACGTCGGACGCGTCCCCGCCGTCCAAAACAAGATTCCCCAAAGAAAAATGCCCAAGCACTTAACGGTGTGTCATGCCACCGAGACCCTCGTTTTGGGGGTTACAAATCCTCGAAACCATCTCAAAAAGTCCGCCTTGACACGGGCTCCATGCTGTCGTAGACGGCGCGCAATACGGATGCCCTGCAGATGATTTATCATTTATAAACCATTTCCATAATAATAATAATAATAATAATATTATTATTATTATTATTATCATTATTATTATAAGCTTATTATTATTATTATTATTATTATTAATTTTTTTTTACAAACGGCCCGGCCTGTTGGCCGGTCCCGTGTCGTCGCCCAACAGGACCCACTTTGTGCGGGTCCTCGCTCCCAGAAGACCGGGCAAGCGGCCGGTCTCCGTTGACAGCCAACGGGACCGGCGCCACGCGGGTCCTGGCTTCCCCAGCACGCCCGAGGCCTGGCCTCGGGCTCCTCCATCGAGCGCACCTGGCCGGCGCACCTCGCCGAAGACAGCGCCACCGCTGCCCCGCTCCACCGGCCGCCCGCGCCGTCTCCACTCGGCCGCGCTCCCGGCCACCAGCCACCCGCACGCCCTCAGCCGGACTGCCTCAGCTTGGAGCCGCCGCTGCCCGAGCCACCTGCGCCGACGCCCAGACGAACCTGCCGCCACCTGAAAGACCCGTCTGAGGCCTCCGCCTCGCGTCGGCTGGAGCTCGGTCGAACCACCGCGCCACCCTGCTAAAACCCGCCGGAAAACACCCACAACACCAGGAATTCCCACAAACTTCGACGAACGACCGCGACACCATCCGAGCCTGGATTTCAAATCCGAAACAACCATCGAAAAGAGTAGAATTTGAACTAAATGACCATGGGATTTGTTCGAAGATTTAACAGAAAATCGATGTATAAAATTGAATCCAAAGGAAGGTTCAGAAATGAAAATTCAACCAAAACCTCCTACCTTGCTGGGCTTCGCCTGGAGTTTTGCGTCGATCCGCCGGCATCACCGCACCTCGCCGGAGTCACCTCAACGGACCGCCTCACCGGAGATGGAGGAGTAGAGGGGATATGGTTTTTCCATGGGTTTCAATGGGTAGGAAGGGAGGAGGGGAGATTTTAAATAAATTAATTAACAACTTAATTAATTTAAAACCCCCCGAAAAGACCCACACCGGAAACTCCCGACGGGGCCGAGGTTAAGCCTCCGCTAGGGTAAACACCACCTCCCGAGCACAACGGTGGTCTCGGAATTTGATTCCGAGCTTCTGTTTGGAAGTTTTGAAATTTAACGTTCGAAGTCGCTAAAATACAAAAACGCCCCTGGCGGCATTTTTCACAGACGGGCCGTGCCCGTGAAATTTACACCCCTCCTAGGGTAAACGACATGCTCCAAAATCAACAGTGCTCTCGGTTTTCCAATCCAAGCCATTGTTTAAGAGAAACCTATGTTTCACCATAAAACGAATTAATTAATTAATTAATTAATTAATTAATCCATTTAATGTTCCAAAGTCAAGCGAGGGGTCCAAACATCCTGCGCCAACAAGTTTTATGTCGTTCCTAGGGTAAAAACACCATTACAGACCCATCCGTACACTCAGATCTTTTATCTGATGCACCGTTTAGGAGTTATCCCATTTATTTGGTGTTTCTAGTGTGAACATACTGAAAATTTAATTCCGGCCACTCCGGGGCTCGGAATCGCTCGCCGTCTGAAGGCGCTGCTCTGGAATAACATCAACAGTATTCCAAAGTCTTTCGCAGAAAAAACCAGGTTCTTAAAACATTCCCTCCTTCAAGCTTTTCGACCCCGAAAAGAAAAACTAGGGAGCAACACAGGGTACTAAGCCCACACCTGGCTTTCCCATACCCAGAAGAACCCACGCACAGCTTTGCGTCACCGCACACAGACCAAAGTATTTATCCGTTCACGTGAGGTCGGCCCTTGCTGATTTCGTGCACCCACTCCAAACTTTGGGGTTAGGGAAAGGCATTAGGGAACCTCACCATTCCTTCGCACGATCTCAAATTGCCCGAAGGCTCTCGGGGGTACCTCACCTCCCCGACCGATCCTCTACGTCGCATGCCACGACTGGAATCACCGCCTACACCTGGAACAACACTCAGTGATTCCCTCTTTCAGAATATCCATATCGTGAAACACCCAAGGATATCTGGTCACTCAAGGTTCGACAGTCGATGACTCTCAACCAAGACTCTCTTATACACTGGGGGAGCGATGGAGTCGACGCCATAGACTAAAGAAAATAGTCCCACGCCTTTTATCATACCAACACAGGGTTACACCGACACCCCACGCTACCCTGGTAACACCTCAAGCAAGGAGTAGGGAGGAAATAATTTCACACACAGTGTCTAACAATTCTACTGAAAAAAGTAGAAGAGCAGTAGAGTGTACCTCTTATCTCCCCATGCTCTGCAGGATCGTAGACATCCAAAGCTCATGGCTGCCCGCGGTCCCAACTATCAACTCCCGGAGCCTGACGTGGACCGCCTAGTGGTGAGGGGAAGACCTAGTAATGTCGTCCCCCACTACCAGCTCCCCTC
This sequence comes from Viscum album, assembly GCA_963277665.1. NCBI lineage: Eukaryota > Viridiplantae > Streptophyta > Magnoliopsida > Santalales > Viscaceae > Viscum > Viscum album. Next base: position 307,921,766 of record OY728136.1, read on the forward strand.
GCTCCTCTGCTAGAACCAACTCTCTGGGTACTACTACGATCACGGCGCTGCCTTTTCCGTGGTGGCGCGCCTGCTGCCTGATCGAAGCTCTCAGCAACTCGGGTCGGGCAGTCTCGTGCCAGGTGACCTCGCCCATCGCAAGCATAGAACCGACCCTATTTGGGCTGCACTAGTGCCCTCCGACGCCACTGTGGTGTACAACCACACCCCTGAGTCCGGTTTTCAGAAAGCCACCTGCGTCGAGGTCCTGCTTGCCGGTGCCCGCCAGCTGCGGCAGACGTCTCGGCTCCAACGTCCATGCTGCCACCACCAACTCCAGAATGTGACAGGAATCCCTCTGTCACTAGCGCCTGCTCTAGCACCCCGGCATATGTGGAAATGCCCAAGGGTAATATGACATCACGAATCTCTCGGCGGAGACCCTGCTCAAACTTCCACGCTCGGATGTTGTCATCATGGACCAAGTCCGGGTAAAAGCATGCATGGTCTGCAAAACTAGCTGCGTACTCAGCCATTGTCATCCCTCCCTGCTGAAACTGCAGGAGCTCCTGAATCCGAATGGAGCGCAAGCAGAAGGGGAAAAAATCCTCACAGAACAACAATTGAAAGTCACCCCACGAAAGCGACGACTCGTCAAGAAGCTGAGTCACCAGACTCCACCAATGCCAAGCCGCTCCACGAAAAAGGGTGGCTGCCAAAGCCACTCTCTGATCTGTCAGCGTCTGCACAAGCCTGAAAAGGCAAACCACTGCCTCGAGCCAAAGCTCTGCTGCCTAAGGGTCTGGCTCACCACTGAACCTCAGCGGTCTCTGCCGCTGGAACTCACGGAGCGCGCTCAACCTGCGCTCAAGCTTAGCCTGCTCTGTTGAAATTGTCTGCTGCTCAACAAGTGGGGGTACTGCTACCGGACCACCCGGAGAAAGGGGCTTGCATGATGGGTCCTCGACTGTGGCCTCATAGCTCACAGGGTCGTCATCATGAACCAAAGCTGGTATCATGGCTGGTTGTCTTCGCGGAGACATCCTGAATATTATCAAGGAGTGCCGAGGTCAGATGATCATATATGTATATACCAATAACAACAACGATGGGGAGCTGACTCAATAAGGACAGTCAAAGAATCAATCCTATGTGATGAACAAACCAATTTTCCCTGCAACAAGTGTCTCAGCATGCCGAGTCGACAAGCGGGTTATCAAGGTCCTGGTGAATGGATATGTCGGCCGCCGCACTATCACTGGACTCCCTGGCCTGAGAGCCACTCTCCAGACATGTTAACACTGTTTCCCTATATCCCAACCAATTCCTTTTATTTTAGGGACGTCCGAACAGCGCCCCAAGGAATGAACCACCTCTGATACCACTTTTTCATGACCTGACCCTACCCTGGCTCGAGCTGCAACTACCCCAAGCCCGCCTCCATAGGCCAGGGGCTAGTGACCAGTGCCGAAAGCACAATAACTCGGGGAGACCTTTTCCTAAGTACCTATACAAACACATGCATCACACTCAATGGAAAAGTGCAGAGTAAAAAGAAAAGAAAAAAGGGGAACTGCTATAAATAACCACAAGAGAGCATCGACCTCTAAGCAGTACAAAGTAAAAGCTGAAAAGAAAAGGGAAAAAAACACTCCCAACCAGAAAAGTGCCACAACCCGGAAACAGGTAAACAAAAGAAAAACAGCCGGAAGGGGTCCCCCACCTGGGACTTAACCACGACCACCGCACGTGGTCCAAGCTCTTAAACTCCTAAGCTCTACTGAAGACACGACCAACCTGTCTGTCGCCTGCAAGGGCACACCAAGTGCGGGCAAAGCCCAAGTAGGGGTGAGTATAAAAATACTCAGTAGGATACCCCGAAGGATCGACGGAGCAACAAAGGAGGTACATAAGGTTGAGCAGTAGAGCGAACAGGGAAAAGTAAAGGAGTAAAACTGAAAGTGCAGTAATGAGTAACAACAGAGAGTCCAGCTCAACCCAACAAGAACGAAGGAGATAGACTCTTCCAGACACAAGGAGATGGAAACGGTGAGAAGATGAACTTCTCATCGAGTCTTCTCTACCTATATCATGAGAGTAGACTTTTCCAACCACAATAATCTAGACACGGAAATCACGTGGAATAACCCGTGCGTCTTCACCTCTCCTAGAAGGAGAGTAGCCAAGACCCAAGGAGTGGGTACTGAAAAAAGGTATATACATATCGTTAAGCTCAGCAAGAATCCCGAACAACGTTGTAAGGGGATCTCTGTCCCGTAGCTCAGCCCAAGAAAAGATTAACCAACAGTCCTAGAAGAAAACACCATCGATGCCCAGCATCCCGCACGTCTGCCCTGAACTACAATTCAAGGAGATCAAACCACCACACCTCGACACTATCTGCTTCGGGCGGCACTGACTCGCCCGCACAGTTTTAGGTCACGTCACAAGGACACGTCTCGGTGGGCGCAAAGAAACCCTCGTACTTTAGAGTTCTGGGGGAACGTCAAAACACACCACGTCACTGCCCCACAGTCGTGAGGTCTGCTCAAAGTGGACAGGCGACCCCCTGCCCAGCCCCGTTGGAGGGTCCCTTGAAGTCAACGGGTTCCCACTACAAGGAGACCTGGAAAGTTGACGGGTGCCACACTGCCTAGTCTCTTAAAAGGGTAATCCACTGGAGGGAGACCCGGCTAATGTCGGCGACCGGACCACTGCCCAGCCCAACTGGAGGTAACCCAGCATCGGGGACCACTTTCCAGCCGTGCTTGAGGTATGCCGGGCATCGGGGACCACTGCCCAGCCCACCTGGAGGTAATCCCAGCATCCAGGACCACTGCCCAGCCCAGGTGGAGGTAAGCCTGGCATCGGGGACCACTGCCCAGCCCAGCTGGAGGTAAGCCCGGCATCGGGGACCACTATCTAGCCCTGCTGGAGGTAAACTCGGAACTGCTCTGGCCATCCCTGCTGGATGGTACTACTCGGTGAACACCGCTGTACTAGCCATCCCTGCTGGATGGTACAACTAGAGATCCCTGCTCGCAAAAACCTCAGCCCTGCTGGTAACCACCTCAGCCCTGCTAGAAATAACCTCAGCCCTGTTGGAAACAACTTCAGCCCTGCTGGAAACAACCTCAGCCCTGCTGGTAACCACCTCAGCCCTGCTGGAAACAACCTCAGCCCTGCTGGAAACAACCTCCTGGGTAGAGGATCAGTGCCCGCGTAAAGTTTTGGTCACACAGAATCCACAATAACTCTACCAGGGAACACGGGGTGATGGGAGAAACTCCCCAGTCCTCACAAGGCAATCCCGCTCCAATCCCCTGAGTCACTGTCGAAGTAGACCAAGACATCTCATCCCAGAAAGTGGGGAAAACGCCCACACTGCACGAACACCCGTAGTCGTAAACGGTGTCTCAGTCCGGTGAAAGGGTCACGGTACTGAAACCCCTCACACCTGAGAAAGAAGAGGAAACAAACAATCTCTGCCGGCCAAAACATCGAGAACAAGACCAGGGGGAGACCACTAAACCCTACTGGACAGACAAAAGAGCACCAGGCCAGGGGAAACTCCACCCAGCTGGTCAAAAAAATGAGCGAAGAGGGACGCTCTACGTCGCGAGAGGTCAAGTACGTAAAGAAGATCATGACAGGCACATGGGGCCCACACAATTTGTGGCCCCAAGTCAACCCCAACCGAGCGCACAAATGTTCTCAGGTACAAACCACATGTACCTCTAAGCGCTCTCGTATACTCCCAGAGTATACCTCTATCCAGCCCAAAGGCTATCGTGCACACGGCACCCAACGTCAATACAAAGGTGTGATGTAACAACTCTACCTCAAAGTCCCAGGCACGACCAACCACATCTTATGAATCATTTTTATCACATTCCCAAGAGTGCGCGATCACACGCCAAGGGTCGGCTACAAACAAGGTATGACGAACCACCACCGGAGCACGTTTCATGCTCCACATTTAATAAAATCATGCAAGAGGCTCTGCATAGTCAAAAGGATTGTACCGTTGTAATCCTCACAGAAAAACATGTGAGATCGACTACTTACTCGCCTCAAATGGATATCCGACGGAAAAGTCACCAACACCGCCTCACGCCCGAACGACGTCCCGTGATCCCGAGCCACAACCCCAAAAATAGTCGGGTGCATCGCACCATTGCGGTCCCCTTGGGAAAACACGTCAAAAGCACTACTCACTTGAGTGAAACGGATATCCGGAGAAAAATATGCATTTCAGTGCACCGCACACGAGCGATGCTTCGTGCGACCCGCATCCCGGTCCCGAAACACAACGGTCAGATCACACCGTTGCGATACATCCCAAAAAAGCACACAAGGTGGACTACTCACTTGTCAAAAATGGTCGCCCGGTGATAGAGATAAAAAATCACCGTCGATGCCCAAACGTCCCTTGTGGGCCCCGCACCATCGTGCCGGATTTGAGCGGGCAGATTGCACCGTTGCAATCCCCTCAGAAAAACATCCATAAAAGACGGCTCACACGCCCCGAACGGACGTCCGATGAAAAAGTCGCTAAAAGATGCTCGCAGCTCAAAGACAGGCCGTGGGGCCCACGCCTCAACTCCGGCATCAGCACCCAAAACCACCCTGGAAAGCTTTGCCCTGGCATCAGGGTCCCAACGCGACTGACGGCGCTAAAAACGGACGTCGGACGCGTCCGCGCTGTACAAAACAAGATTCCCCGAAGAAAAATGCCCAAGCACTTAATGGTGTGTCATTCCACCAAGACCCTCGTTTCGGGGGTTAAAAATCCCCGAAACCATCTCAAAAAGTCCGCCTTGACACGGGCTCCGCGCTTCCGCAGACGTCGCACAATACGGACGCCCTGCGGATGATTTATCATTTATAAACCATTTCCATAATAATAATAATAATAATAATAATAATGTTATTATTATAAACTTATTATTATTATTACTATTATTATTTCTTTAAAAACGGACCGGCCTGCTGGCCAGTCCCGTTTCATCGCCCAACAGGACTCGCTTTGTGCGGGTCCTTGCTCCCAGCAGACTGGCCAAGCGGCTGGTCTCCGTTGACAACCAACAGGACCCCCACCGCGCGGGTCCTGGCTTCCCCAGCACGCCCGAGGCCTGGCCTCGGGCTCCTCCGACGAGTGCACCTGGCCGGAGCACCTCACCGCAGAAAGCACCGCCACTGCCCCACTCTACCGGCCGCCCGCACTGTCTCCACTCGGCCACGCTCCCAGCCCCTCAGTCGGACCGCCTCATCCTGGAGCCGCTGCTGCCCGAGCCACCTGCGCCGACGCCCAGACAAACCCGCCACTGCCTCAAAGACCCGCATGAGGCCGCCGCCTCACGCCGGCTGGAGCTCAGCCGAACCACCGCGCCACCCTGCTAAAACCCACCGGAAAACACCCACAACACCAAGAATTCCCGCAAACTTCAACGAACGATCGCGACACCATCCGAGCCCGGATTTCAAAACCGAAACGAGCGTCGGAAAGAATAAAATTTGTACTAAATGACCATGGGATTTATTCTAAGGTTTAAAGGAAAATCGACCTATAAAATTGAATCCAAAGGAAGGTTCAGAAATGAAAACGTAACCAAAACCTCCTACCTTGCTGGGCTTCGCCCGGAGCATCGCGTCGATCCGCCGGCATCACCGCACCTCGCCGGAGTCGCCTCGCCGGACCACCTCGCCGAAGATGGAGGAAGATAGGGGAGAGGGTTTCGCCAAGGGGTTCAATGGGGAGGAAGGGTGGAGGGGACAATTTAAATAAATTAATTAACAATTTAATTAATTTAAAACCCCCGAAAATACCGGCATCCGAAACTCCTGGCGGGGTCAAGGTTAAGCCTCCCCAAGGGTAAACACCGCCTCCTGAGCACAACGGTGGTCTCGAAATTTGATTCCGAGCTCCCTTTGGAAGTTATAAAATTTAACGTTCGAAGCCGCTAAATTACGAAAACACCCCTGGCGGAATTTTTCACAATTGGGCCGCGCCCGCGAAAGTTACACCCCTCCTAGGGTAAACGGCACGCTTCGAACTCAACGGTGCCCTAGGTTTTCCAATCCAAGCCACCGTTTTAGAGATACCTGCATTTCACCATAAAACAAATTAATTAATTAATTTATTTATCTGTTTAACGTTCCGAAGGCGAGCGAGTGGTCCAAACATCCCGCACTGACAAGTTTTATGTCATTCCTAGGGTAAACACCCCATTCTGGACCCATCCGTACACTCGGATCTTTGATCTGAAGCACCGCTTAGGATTTACCCCATTTATTTGGCGTTTCCAGTGTGAACGCACTGAAAATTTAATTCCGGCCACTCCGGGGCTCGGAATAGCACACCGTCTGATGGCGCTTCTCTGGAATAACATCAAGAATATTCCAAAGTCTTTCGCAGCAAAAACTGGGTTCTTACATTAGGGTTCATGACTATTATAGTTGGTATTATAGTAGGGTTTAGATAAATTTGGTGATTGGTATGTTTTATTGTGAGATCATCTTAATATTTATGGATACCATTATGGGTTTATATGTTTATGGTTTATCATTAGTTCAAAGGCATAAATATTTCTTTTTAGTTTTTAAGTACTAGGATTTTAAGATGATAAAAAGTATTTTGGGATATACTTATGTGAATAGAAACCTTGGCATTCATATGTTTTTTATTTTTAAAGGTTATTTGGGGAATACTTATTTTATATTATACATGTATAAGTTGAAAGGTCTTGATAACCTTTTGGGTTAATAAAATCTATGATGTTGAGGTAATTTGGAATTAAGGATTGTTTATTTATCGAATGATCTAATTTAAACTTTTAGTGCTATTATTGAATTTTGAATATTAATGTATTATTTCTTCAAATGAAGGTTTAATTTTTTTGGATATTATCTCACCCTATGATCAACATTTCAGTTTTTGTTAATATTTAATGATAGTAGGAATAAATTTCTATCATTGTGTGGATCATTTGGTCAGTTATAAGTTTCTTTTAATTCTTCAGGAATGAAATATTTATGTATAATAACTCATCATTTGAAAAAAAATTGATTTTTTAGTGGAAATTGATTAAAGGGTGAAATTATACCAGTCAAGTAAGTATATTTCCTTATATTATTTGTCTATATACTAAAGGAATTCATCAAATCTAGAAAATGATCTTGAAATAGAAATGTTATCTTATTTCCTTTATTTATGATAAACAAGTGATCTATTTTACACATCATTGGTTTACTTTTTGGTGTTCATTAACATTCTCATGAAAATTCACTTTCTTTTGATCAATATTCCCTATCAATCTGTATCATTATTTTAAAATTATGTTATTCCTCCACATTTATATTTTCTCTTCCCACTAATATTCTCATATTTATAAACCTTTTTATATATTATTCCTTGTGACCTTCGTTTTTCCATTTCCCTCTTGTCAGTAGAAAGTATTTTTAATACTTTTTATGATGTTTGGTTTCAACAGAATAATTTTCAAATTTTAAACCCCTTATTTCCAAGTTGTAGTTGAAATTATGAGGACTAAATTTTTTTAAGGGAAATAATGCAATATCCCATGATTTTAGGATATATACTATATTTGATAGCCTATAAGATGCATAACACCATGCATAAATGAACCATGAAATATTATGACTATTATAACCAAGATATTGAATTATAACACTTGAATAAGGTTAAACTAATTATTAAATATATATAAAGGGCCTACACAAAAAAATTATTCATTATTTATTAGGAATTAAGCACCTAATTTTTAGTGAAGTCTTTTTATTCTAAAAAATACGTTTTCTTCAAAAAATAGTTCATTATTTCTTTTTGTGATTGAGTATTATAATTAATTTATAGAAATATTATAAATTTTATTTGATAAAAATAATATTATTTTTTAAATAATAATAAAAAAAATATATTTGGTTGAAATTTTTGGATTTTTCTGAAAAGACTCAATTTTCAGTGAATAGTGAAAAATACCATTTTTTATAAAACTATTATTTTTTTAAATAATGTATTGTGAAAGTATAATATTATCTTAAGGTTACATAATTATCCTTTAATTATAAATAATATAATTAATTACATATGAATTATTGTTATACCTTATTTTTGAACAAAATCCTTTTTGGTCTTAAAAACACATTTGTCTAGAAACCATTTTCGATCTTATTTTTCATTTTAATCTTAAATTAATTTATATCACTTATATGAATTTAATATTTATAAATTAAGCCCATATTTTTAATCATGATTTTCAAATTTTATAAATATTCCCCTTTTATTTTTGGTCATATTGAAAATAATTACAGTAAATATGTTTCCACCTCGGTAAGGGTAAAATGGGTAAATCATGGTTAAAATATTGAAATATGGTCTCAAAATAAAACAAAAAATTTCCTAGATTTCACAAGATGAGTCTATAATCATCAAAACATATGAAATATTTCCTTTTTTCATTTTCATTTTATTTTTACGTTTATAATATTTAAGTAAAAGTTAAAGTCAAAAATGTCACTTTATTGCTTTTAATATCTAAATTATTTTTTATAGGGATAAAACATATTATGATTGGTTATAAATAGTTATTTTAAATTTAAATTATTTTTATCATTTCAATTTATTTTTAATTTATAGTGATAAATTAATTAACCAAAATATTTACGTAAGGCCGACATAGTGCTTGCACTAGTAGTAAAAAATCAAATGAATGATTTTAGAAACTCTAAACGTAATATTTTTTATTTGATTTATGTGTACCATGAATTTCAAAAATAAATATAAAATATTATATATTTTTAATGTTTTATATTTTAATTCACTTACTATATTGATATTTTAAAAGTAAAATTGTATGAATCGTTCTTAAAATAATATTAATGGTATTTTATGTTAAATACAATTTATTAAATTTTTTAAAAAACATAAAAATATTTATATAAATAATTTATTATTTTATATGTTATAAAATTTTATTACTTTTCCATTAAAGATCCTATTTTTACCTTATAATTGAAATTATAACCCATTAATATTGAAAAATTCATTACAATGGTTAAAGTTAAAATTGGTTAACCAAGGGGTTAAACTAAAAGATAAGATTTAAAATGATATATAAACATATAAAAATTTGATTATATGATTACATTATAACCATATATTTATTATATTATAATATATTTAATTTTTGGAATATTTTACAAGGGTTTTACTCATATTATATTATAATATTTCGTGTATTTCCAAAAATGATATTAATGATATTTTATAATAAAAAATATTTTAATAAATGGTTTAAATTTTTAAAAAATACTATATTAGACCTATTAAATACTATATGGTTGGAAATAAAAACCATGTTTCATTTATTAGTCTCTTTTACTCTTATTTTAACATTCTTGACCCCTGAATAGTAAGAAACAGTAATATCACAATGATTGTGAAAATGGTTAACAAAGGGTTAAAACTAAGAGATATGGGTGAAAACATGACCAAAACATGTCCTATTTTTGGATTATGGTTTTTAGAATCATATTAATATTATATTTTATTTATATCATGTTTGATCCATATTTCCATGAAAATCAATTAATATTAATTAAATACTTTAAGTAATTTCAAAAGTTCCCCTCACATCATTTATAAAATGTCTCCCCCTCTCCTTTACTTTCCACACTTAAGTATTAATTTTGATCATACAATAAATTCCCAAATACCTTAATAAAATCTGTTAACATGTTATATAGGTACTATTTTTGGTTGAAGAACAATATTATATGGCTTACGTTGTAAAGTAAAGGAGGTTTCCTGAAGAAGAGGTATAACTTATAACCCTATGTTTTACTTCTATTTTTTCTTCAACCTCCTTTAAATATTTATAAATCATACTAAAATAATATCATAAATATATTTAATATAATGAGTTTTTTTTTTTGTAAATTTCATAACCTACATTAATCTCCACTTTTATTAAATGGGAAATGAAACTATCATTCATGTGTATAGCGGACTACCTCCTCGTGAACCGATGTAATTCATTTTACATCACCACATCTCACAGATGCTTAGAATGATGTATTTAAAGTATATATATATATATATGTGATATTAATCACATAATATTCATTTTATAAAGATAGGATATAATCTATTTTATTACCTTTCTATCCATTTAAAGATGATAATATAATTCATGCATAAGTGTGGATTACCACCTCCATGAAGTGATGTGATTTATTTTTCATCACTGCATCACATGGATGGTGTATATAAAAATATTTGAATAAATAATATTAAATTAATGATATAATCATAATTATATAAAGACTAAATAAAACGTAACTTATTTCCATCATGATCATTGAAAAATATAAATGTTACTCATGCATATGTACGAGTTACCGTCTCTATGATTATAACCTAGTTCATTTTTTATAACCAACATTAATAAATGATTTTAAAATTATAATTATTGTATAAAAATTATAATTATTTCATTATTATTATTTTATATATTATGGAATAATTAAACCTTTTACCATGGAAAACACACCAAATTAATTTTAAAATTATGAACTGCACATCCTCAAAACACCCTACATGGACATAATCGATTATGTAATTATATATTCCATTAAAATAAATTTAAAAAATTCTTTCAGAATAAGTTAATACTAATTTAAAAGGTTCTTAGGATATAAAATAATTTATATAAGTTTATTATATAGGTGTTAAAAGATATAAACATCACGTTTGGACTTAAGGTAAGTTATTTCATCTCAGTTTTCATTCATTGAGACATGTTTTGATATTGTACATATAATTTATTTTATATGGTGTATATATTGTTATTTTTCAGGTTATATGATTAATTCACCATAATTAATTGTATTTTATGTCACAATTCATATAACATGATCCAAGGTGTTTTTATTAGGATGTTACCAAATAAATAAGAGGTTTAATAACTCAAATTCCATTCATTGGGTTATAATTATACTTCATTGAGTTTGTTATGACATTATTATTTTCGAACGAATTGTTAAATTATTTCTTATTTATATACAATTATTTTGTGTGTATTTCCATTTGTAATACATAATACCTGAAGATATCATTCATAGGCCAGCCCCTGATCATTTATTAAGATAAAATAAAAGTATAGTAAAACAGGAAAAAAACCAGAAATGATGATTACAAATCATAATAGTCATACCCATCACCACATCCATGATAGATCACTTCCTCGGAAATAGTCAATTCCCATTTTGAGCTTTCATAGTGCTTCAGGATCTTTTCATTCTTCCTTCTAAGATTCAATTTCTCAAAATATATCAACTACTTAGAATATTTCTTGATAGAGGACCTAGTGGACACCGGCTTTGGCAGATCAGAATAGTCCTTCCTCATCCTTTATTTTACTGGGGAAGACTCCTCATTTCTAGACTTCTTCTTCCCATAATTGAAAACTTGTCTATAGGAAGGCTTGATAAAATCCCTATGATGTTTCTTGTCACTCTTAGAGACATGCCCCATTTTCCTGGGACAAGAACACCTTAGTAATCATCAATCACTCTATGGTCCTATTCATGTCGTCTATTAGAAACAATCATGGACAAACACAACGGATGTTCCACAAAATCATGACTAGCATTCACCTCCTTCCTCATTGAACCATCTAAAACAAGTTGCATATTGTTACCTTCATTAATTTGAGAAATATCCACCATCTCATCATGTTCCAGTTCTTGAAATAGTTTACAAGTGGCAATTGTGATCTTCAATCCACCATCACAATGCAGCTGCAAGTTAGGCTTCTTAACAGCCGGACAAAGAAGAGTTTCATCATTGGCTTTCACATAGTAGATATAATTCAAGGAAATATCACCCTCCTTAGGCATAACATCCCCAGATTTGATCATTTCATTATCTTCCCTACATAAATAACACTGATCGGATCCATTTTCCCCATGATGCAGTGAAGCCCCTAAAGGGCCATCCACTCTCGAACTGCCTCTAGGTCATGTACTGCCTACATGACCAGTTTCATCCATGGAAGAATGATTCACACTATCACTCAAGAGAATATCCTTCTTCATCATGTTAAACACCATAGTAACTATCAGATTAGCAGGTTCTCACGACTATTTTCCCAAAGCAGAACCACCCAATCGAGAGGCAGTTCCATGCTTATCATTATTAGTGAGCATCATTCCCTGGATAGAGACCCTACGAAGCCTCTTCCTCATAATATAATACCTTCTATTCATGGCTCCACAAATACAATTACCATCCATATGACCCCAGTCAAAATAGATCGGGCAGTAGTCATACCATGCTTCAAAGATAGCAACTTTCCTCCATCGTAACTCCTCACCAACCGTAATCCAAATCCATTCAACCGGTGGATTCAAAACATCCACCTCCATACAAAAGTGTGGATTGACCTGGTGACTCACAGAAGAAGTGAGATCATCATAACAAAGTAATTGACCCACCAAATTCCCTAACAAATGAATTATTACAGGATTTTGAAAGGAAAAGGAAGATGAGGAAAGATTACGCAGGTCACTACAGAAGGTGAATCTCGATTCATTCAAAGATAAAACTTCCATTGGAGAAGAAATAACTTCCATCTGTTGCATCTGTGAGTAACTCTAGACCATGTGAAAATTATGACTTCCTATGAAGAAAAATGTATCATCAGGTGACATTTATCAATCATACCTACAACTGCGCAATCTTCCAAGTCCTAGTTACAAAACACGAAGTGATCAAACTCATCAACCAAAGGCCTTTGATGATTGAAGTGAGACACCAGGGTCAAATCCAGGAAACTCGAGGCCTTAGAGAATTATGAAAATGAAATCGAGAGATGAGGATCCCCAATATGAATATCTGGAACTTTCTGTCTTAAAGAGATTGGCGGGAACTCGGGGAGAAATCTAGTGTTAGAGAAGGGTACAAACGTCGCACGCGGAACCGAAGGTGGTGGAACCAAATCATCCTCCTCGCTCCCACCTCTAGGAAGGGGGGGGGGGGGATCTTTCATCGATCATCATCTATGGTTCATCACTGAGATCCATCAATGAGAACCTCATCAGTCTTTTATACATAATATATCTATGGTTTAATTCCCAATTCAATGATATTATCTTTATAGGGGTTATTCATCTCAAATTCTATTTCTTTGAGACTTATCTTGTAATATGAACCTACATAATTTTACAAGGCGTATACACTAAATTTTTAGATATTATATAATAAATGAATCTTTTATCATGATATTTTAACTTCCTTTTAATTTCTCCCATTCATTATATTTTTATTCAAATGTTATAAAAATTACAAGGGTTTTCTTGGTTTTAATTTTAATTCTTTGAGATATAATTCATGTTATACAAAATGATTTATTTTATATGGTGTAATAATTTCCCCATGAATGAATTATAAACAATTAATTAATGTAAATTTTGGGTTTTATATAATCAATTTATATTTCTTCATTAAATGGATTTTTTATCAAAGTATTACTCGAGTTTTATCGTCTCAAACTTCCTTCTTTGAGAAAAGTTTTGATAGATGATCCTATATTCATTTATATGGGGTACACATTGATACTTAGAATATGATGAGATGAATATTTTTATAATCATGGTATTTTATGTTCTATATTATTTTCTTTATTTCAAATGGTTTTTTATCTTCAAATGATGTATAAGTTTTTTCATTAAAAATTATGTTTTAATGTTTTTAATGTCTTTTAACAAAACTACTTATCCATGTTATTTATATTATTTAAAGAATTTTATTTTCTAAAATTACTTCCCAAATATATTTTTATGTATCTTTTACAATATTTTAATATTTTATAAGTGGAAATTTCTTAACATTTTTTGCATTGATCACTTTAGATAGTCATTAAAAACATTGAAAAGAATGATTGATTTTAATGTTCATGACATGAACAGATTTTAATTTCATAATAAACAACCCTTTCTTGAGGATTCATTTTTATTTTTCCATTTTTATTTTCAAAAAATAGATTTTTCCCAGTATTTTGTAAATATTTATAAATCATTATCCAAATAAAAGTTTATTTATTTTTTAATAAATGTTTTAAATGTTCCTTTAATGGTATTTTACTATATGTAATCATCCATTAATAATTAATTTTATTATATAGGATTATGATATTATGATACCATCCATATTATTTCTCTAGATGGATTACAATGATTATTTTAAAGGGATTTCAATGACAACAATTACTTTTCAATATGTTAAGCAAGATATAATGGAATAATGATTGTTTTCAAGGGTGTTTTGTTGAAAAGTGAAATATTTTAAATGTTTCATTCATAAAAGGTATGTTGTCATTATGGATGATTATTAGTGAGGCCAATAAATCTTATATGAATTGGTGAGCCTGATAAAACATATAAAAATGGGTTATCCTAATATAACTTATATTAATGGGTGATCCCAATACAATTTATATGAATGGGTGCGCCCAATATATCTCTTCAATGCATTGGGTAATGTTAATTGTATTCATAGGAAATAAGGATGGAATTCAGTAGGGAGGTTTCTCCTATAGATTTAACTAGGCTCTAGTTATTTCTGACACATGTTATGAAGATAATGTTATAAGATAAAAACACATTTTATTTATGATTTATATTGATATTTTAAATTTCCATCGATCAAGATTGACCTCACATAGATAATTATCTTTGATTACTATGACTCTTTCCTTTTTAGAGTATTATGAAATGTTTCATGATTGATGATACATGTATGGATTGTTATATATTATCTTATGTTATGACCATTTAGTTTGATTATTTCATCATACCCTTATGCTCATCTTATACTCACTGATGAAATTCAATTGTTAATGATTATGTTTACTATTACTAATCCTTTGAGCTCACATTTAATATTTTTTCCTTTTCCCCATGTTATAAATATAGATGTTAAATGAATTATATCTAGAAAGTCGTCATGGGGTAAGGAAATTTTTTGAGATGTTGAATTCTTAATTTGGAAAAAATGGGTATATTGGGTCAACTTATCACTTGAATACATGGATAGTGTTATGTAAGAGTTTGTTCTAATTTTCTAAAACTGTAAACCTAAAATATCCATGGGTATATAATTGATCCCATATATCCATTTGATGTTTTGGGTTTTAAATGGTTGGAATTGAATCACATTTATTAGTATAAAATCCAAATATTTAAATATTATTATTAGAATCAGATCCAGGTGTGCGGGTTTGGTGATGTTATAAATATCGTAATAGAATTAGTGTAAATAAATATTATCCCTATTAGTTTAAATACCATGAGAGCAGGTGGGGGTGAATCAAGGTAGGACAGATTAAAGCTACTTCCCCTTCGTATCTTATTTATTCAATGAACAAAACAATATTCTCTCCCTTTCCCATAGCAATGTATGAACATAAATGAACACATGCATGGGACACAACAATTTTACTTGGTTCGCCCTCCTTGGTATACATCCAAGGATCATACAATGATAATGGGTCGATGTAACAATTCCACTAAGGATCACTACCAAAATAAGGTTCACGCTAGATCAAATCTATGCTCAGTATTATTTTCATTACAATGTTTAGGGACAAATCACTAATTCCCAAGGGTCACTACCTCGACCTCTCTTTCGATGGATCATTACTAGTGGAAAAGATCACATTTTTCCTCTTCCTTTAATCACTACTCCAGAAAGGATCCCCACACAATTTATGGACATGTAGTTCCTTCATTAGAAATAATGAATGTATCCTAAATTGTAGGAATATTCTCTATGAATGTTATTTCTTGGCTAGTCCTTCGGTTCTATGAAAACACCTTTAAGAAAAACTACCATTTTCTAGACACCTTTAATAAACATCTCTTTTCTGTAGAAACATAAATTACCACTAATTTAGAATGATCATTAAGATATTCCAAGTCTTCCGTTCACTTCCATGAATTTATTATAGAATAATATCTTTCATAAAGTATTTTCTAATGGTGATGATCCTCTGTATTCTTCTTTTCCTTCATAATTAAGATATGAGAAATATTATACTCACAAAGTAATGGAGGTTCATATATCCTTGTTCAAGAATTTATCTATTGTGATACCCCTATGTGAGACCCTAGTGTGTAACAACTTGAATGATATATTGGTGCACACCCTTGCACTATAACTTGGTGAGTGACCACTTTCACACTTTGAATGAGACACTGATGAAAGACTGCTTTCACACTTTGTGTGAGATCCTGGTGCGGGACTGCATTTGTGCTTTCTGTGGGATACCAATGTGAGATATTATTCACACTTTGTGCAAGACCCTGGTGTGACTCCCTTTTCGTTCTTTATGGAGGAATTTCTTCAGATCATGCGCAACACTTACGTAAGTTAAATCACATATATTCTATTATGATATCATTCAATGAGCCTCCAACATGAGAACTCTATGCGAACATCCTTCCCAGACATTACTTTAGATAAATCCTTTAAGAAAAACATCGTTGGTGTTTAAGGATGGGTTAAGTGTTATTTATAGGCATAAATCCACCACCTTAACTCCAAAAATCATGAAAAATCAACCATTTAAATTGTATCACACACTCCACAAACCCCTACCAAGAAATCAAATGTTAATATTTAAATGGTTACTAAGGTTTTCTTTCAGTTCTTCACATGATCTGTCACGAGATCCAAAGACAATCATGAGTTCTACGCGAGATCCCAACGTGATATCCAAAAATAATCATGAGAACTATTCAAGATCCCATTTTAAGATCCAAAGACAATAATGATATTTCATGATATCTCTGCGTGAGATCAATTCAGACATTTTCACATCGTGAGATTAGTTCAAAATTTGTGCTATGTGAGACTAGACATCTCACCCTCACACAAGATCATAAATTCATGATTTTCATGAGATCAAATAGTTCATCTTGGCATGAGACCAGACACTTTCACTTTTCATGAGATCAAGCAGTTCACCTTCTCATGAGATTAAACATTCATTCTTTTCATGAGGTCAAATATTTCTCCCTTATATGAGATCATACATTCTTGCTTTTCTTGAGATCAAACATCCATGCTAACTCTTCATGCCTTCTTCGATAACCAACCTTCTTCAACAACCTCAAACCTGGTCAACAAACACAATCAACCAAAAATCACCATCATGAGGTATTCCTCCTAACAATCTCCCCCTTGGGTTTGTTTAAAGATCTTCACATTTTGACACCATGTTAAAGTTTATTCCATCTTTTACAAAAAATTGACTTCTTAGTATTTTAGTAGAGATCATAGATTTAATCAACACACAATCTAATCCTACATGAGCCATGCTTGGCATAAAAAACAACAGTATCATGAAAATTTCATCAATGAAACACTTCATTCCAAAACCACTAACCAAAATTCATCAAAAACCTAATATTTTGTGATATATAAAATTTAATCTATCATCTTTAGAATTTTCATATTTAAAAATCCCCCTACTTAACTCCTCCCCATATTATCTACTCCCCTTTTTTGAGTAAGATATTTTCTCCCCTTTTATAGCCACAATCTCTCCACCTTCATCAATAAAACTAAAGGTCACCCTATTGTTCTCTTAAATAATATAAATAACATAGATTATCATATCAGGAAAAAACATATCATACCTCAGAGAGAGGGGGTCCCACATCCCCACTTTTTCATGTTCGGGGAGTCGACTAAACTCCAAGAGCTAGTCTATGATAGAAAAATGAATATTTGGGTAAGTCCTTTATCATAATGTTTGCAACCTACAGTTTTGTAGGTATGTACTCCAACATGACAGGACCATGATCCAACTACTGCTTGATAAAATAATACATGATTTCAATTTGATTTGTTCTCAAGTGATGGACTTGATTTTTAATCAAATTTAGAGTACTAGAATTATCAAAATGGATTCTGATCAGATACTTTACTTCAACTCTCATCCTCAAGTTGTTGCTTCATCCCTAAAACTGCACTCAAGCTTGAGTGGCCTATTTATATTCAACTTATTCTATTATTAGTGAAAATAAATCTAGTTTCTTTCTAATCCATGAAATTAAAAGTACCCCAAGATAGAATGCACCACCTGATGTTGATTTTTTTCCATCTTCTAAACTTGCCTAATCTATATCTATATATCCTATTTACTCTTTATGAGATTTTTCATTATAAAGAGAACCGAAATACCATCCCCTTGATATACCGAAGTATTGTTTTTATTGAAAGTAAGTTGATTTATTTTGGATTGATTTGATACCATGTTTCTTGGAATGTGGTAAAAATTTATATGGTCCTGATGCTATCAAGTACAATATACTACTAGTGATTTTCTTGTATTTTGTTACATTAACTATATTTCCTTCATCATCCCATGATAGTTTCATCTATGTAGCCATAGAAGTTTTCATATCCTTGTAATTATCCATTCCAAATTCTCTCAAAACCTCCTTGACATATTTATATTGTGGAATTAATGTACCATAATTTCATTATCTCACCTGTAAACCAAAGAAAAAAATCAGTTCACAAATCATTAACCTTTTGAATTCACTTTTCCTAAATTCCATCAAATGATTACACTGTGCTTCATCTGATCCACCAAATATTATGTCCTAAACATATACCAGAACTATCATTATTTGATTAATATCATTATTGACATATATATTGTAATCAAATCCACCACATTGAAAACTGATCTTCTTTAAAAACTGATCTAATTTTGAATACCATGCTCTT
Organism: Viscum album; assembly: GCA_963277665.1. NCBI lineage: Eukaryota > Viridiplantae > Streptophyta > Magnoliopsida > Santalales > Viscaceae > Viscum > Viscum album. The sequence continues at coordinate 307,940,568 of OY728136.1, forward strand.
GGTGTTTTCTTCAACCCATGTAGTGCCTTCTTTATCCAAAAAACATTTTTCTCATCATCATGAATAAGAAAATTATATATATTCTCAATTAAAACTTCTTATTCGAGAACCCAACTTATAAATTATGACTTGACATCCATATAGAAAACTTTTAACCATATTCTCACTACTACGTCCAAGAATAATTGGATAGTCCTGATCCTAAAAATAGGTGAAAATATTTCATCAAAATCAATGATCTCTATTTGGGATTACCCTTTATACACTAATTGTGATTTTTTTGAATTTTGTTTCTTATTAATTCATCTTTTTGTGAAAGAACTATTTTGTCCCAATGAAATTATTATTTTTTGGTCTCAAAAATATTTTCTATTTCTGATTATTCTCAATTTGTCCAAGATATTCAATCAAATCCTGAACCTAATTATTTTCCCTGAATGCTTCATCGAAACATTTAGTCTCTACATGATATAGGAAGGATGTATGCAATTATAACTTCATTCTTCATGTTTTAACTGATGCTTCTTTATCACCAATGATGTATGTTATGTCATTTTCTGCTCGAATCATTGGCTTTTGTGCATATGTTGGTTTATGTTCATACTTTTTAATATCTGAATCTTCTTATAAATAATCTTTTGGAACTGGAAAAACCCATGATATTCTTATCACTTCTTCAATGTCCTCCTAAGAAAGATCATGTATTTTTTGAAGATTATACTCATTATCTACTATAGTTACATTATTGATTTCAAATACCTTTCCCAACAACTTATTGAAATATTTATATAATTTTATTTTTCTTGAGTATCCAAGCAATATACCTTTATCTCCATAGGATTCAAACATACTCTATTCATCCTCATTGGTAATTAAACACTTACTTCTGAAGACACCAAAGTAATTCAATTTTTGATTCTTTCCATATCATAGCTCTTATAGAGTATTTTCATCCATTGGACATACTAATGATCTATTTGATGTGTAGACTGATTTCATCACTTTTTCTTTCCAAAAAATATCTTGAAGGTCTTTTTGAATGAGCATTGTTCTATCCATGTTTTTGATAATTAAATTTCTTCGCTCAACTAATTCATTTTTCTATTGAGTTATTGCTAAAAAAACGTAGAGCTTTGTCCCATGTTTCTTGAGATAATCACTCACTTGGATATTTATGAACTTTTTTCCATTATCTATTTGAAACTTCTATATTTTTTGAACTTGCATATTTTCAACTTCCCTTCAATAAGTTTTTATGCAATTGAACACCTCACACTTGTGATTTATGACTGAAACCCATGCCATTATAATGTAATCATAAATGAAGAGAACATAATATATCCTCCAATCAGTATCTCTTGGTGAGATAGGTCCACACACGTCAATATGCACTAACTCAAGTACTTTTGTTGACCATTTCTCTTATTCCTAATATGTATTTCAAACTATCTTCCCTTGTTATCAAGCATCACATGTATGGGTACGATCACGTGATAACTTAGAAAGGTCTTGAGAAGTATCAAATTTCACCAGATCTTCAAAAAATGTATGAATAAAATGACCAAGAAATTTATTCCATAAATTTTTTCATCTTCCTTGAAAAAAAAGCACATATCTTCATCTCCACATACAATATAGAGATCCCCCTTCGTATTTTTTCCCTATAAAAATATCACCATCTTTTTCCTTAATGATACATAATAGCATTGAAAAGATTATAGCATGTCCTAAGTCACATGGTTGACTTACACATAGCATGTTATGACTGATACCTTCGACAACCAAGACATATGCACATATCATATCTATTCCCCCAAACATGTATTTGCCCAAACCAATAATTTTTAGGACTTCATCATTACCAAATATTACAGTACCTTATTTCTTGTATCTAATTCCTATCACCAGTTCCTTATTTTCTATCATATAGGAGGTGTATTCACTATAAATGATCAATATTCTAGTGCAATATGATTCTTCGGAAGAAGTATCTATGACCACTACCTATTCATATATCTTCTTTTTGATCCATGGTTTTGACTTCATACCTAGTACGAATTGATAATATTGATCTTTTTAGAATTATTATGGACTAGATTCATATTGAATATATTTAAATCAATTTTTTATTTCAACTTATTTGATGATAAATTTATCAACTTATTATGACCATATTCAGTCTTCTTTAGAACATTCCTCTACTTTGTTAATGAGTTGTATCTTTCCATGTGTCTAAATCCTCCACATATTAAAAAGTGACAAGAAAATTATATCTTGTAATATTGAGTTTAGTTTGGTTTTCGATGTTTGTTTTATTCCCTTCCGTACCTCTTGTCTATGGAAAAGATATTTTGTTAGTGTCCCATCTTTCCACAAAAATAGCATCTAGTGGGGGTGCATTCATGTGTATCACTACTCCACTACTATTTTCCCCTTAGGTTCTCGAAATCTTTTGGTTCTGATTCATACCCAAATAATTCTTCAATATTGGGGAAGGTTCTTGTGTTCTGACTTTAACCATTATTTTTTTCTATTTTTGATCAATCCTTATACCAGTTGTATCATTCAAATATATCATTTTCTTCTCCTATAATTCCTTTTTATGATTCACTGGAGCTTTGAACTCTACATTTCCATGTTCTACCTCCTTTTCAACCTGATTTTTAGAGTCAACTTTTTATCATGATCTTTCACTTTACTTCTTAGATTAACTACCTCATCCTCAAGATTTCGTACGAGTTCATCTTGATCTTTCACTGTATTATTTACATAATCAATCACCCTTTTCTATTCTTCAACTTTCATCTTATACACACTGATCATATCTGAGTCCTTTGGATTTGAAGATTTAGGATTTTCAATTTCATATATCAGCTCATAATTCTCTTCTTCCTTCTTCTACATAAGGAGTTTAGTATCATGAACCACCATGTTGGCTTTCTTTGTTTTGGTTCTCCAAAGGTATATCTCTTCCAGTATAACATCTAATTTTACTTGAACAAAAAATCTTCCTTTGGGTTCTCCTTCATCATTTTCACTTTCTTCCATTGTCTGTGAATTTTAGAAAACTTCCACTATAGAATCTTTTTCATGATCCACGCAGTCTCCTAACTATTATTCCTAGTATTATTCTGATATGTCATCTTTTTTTGAAACTAGATTCTTCTTTTAGAGGAATTTTTTCTTAAAATTTGTCTTAACTTTCAATAGGATAAATATTTATTCGTGGGAATTTTTAAATCATTCTCATCATCATATTGAGATATCTTTGGGCACCTTGTTGTAATATGTCCAACCATTCCACATCGAAATAATGAAAGTTTGAGTTTCTCTTTCAGTATTCCATTTCTTCTTTATAAATTTTATGAATGGAATGTATTGAATTGATCTATCTCTTATTTATCCTACCCATTTTAAATAGTGAGTTTCTTCACTTCCTTGATTTCTACATCTTTATACTTCCCCTTTTCCAAAAACCCATTATATTTATTTCTCATATCGTATGAAAGAAGAGTATTGTGCAAGCCATCAAATTTTACCTCCATTAGATCTTTGTCTTCCAATAAAAAAACATATATATTGATCCAAGGTGGAAGTATTCTAAATATGTGCTTTAAAATCTCTGAAATTCTCCAAGACCATGCAAGTATTCAAAAAAAATATTCACCCGAATAAAGAATGCATCAATAGACTCATTAGGTTGCATTATAAGATTCTAATACTTGTTCTATAGAAACCAGAGTTTTACTTGTCTAATTGTTTTGTTTCCCTCATTAACATATATCAACTATTCTAATATAACATGTGATGAATAATATGAGATCACCTTTTTATTGATTGAATTTTATAGGGCTCCCCCTAAATCAGTTATTCATTTAGAGTCATCATCTAATTCCCTTAAGCCAATTAACAATAAAGCACCACTATTGATATTTTTTCAAATTACATGCATTGAAACTATAAATACATTCATTACTAAATATTGGAAGTAGTGATTCTTCCCATTATTCCATTGTTAAAAATTTTTTCCATTGAATATCGGAATCCCATTGTGATCAAAAACCTCAATTTAATCCATTGAGAGAGAAACAATAACATTAACCATTTTCTCTGATACCAATTATTAGGCCAACTATGTTAAATACCCTGAGGGGTAGGGGTGAATTAGGGTAGGAAAAAATTATACAACTACCACTTTGTATCTCATTTCATTATAAATTAAAATAATAATATCTCTCTTTCCAATATAAATGTATGAACATAAATGAAAGCATGCAAGAGAAATAATAATTTTAATTGGTTCACCCTCCATGGGATATTTCGATGGAGAATATAATAAAAATGTGATGATGTGCCAAATTAACTAAGGATCCCTACCAAAATAAGGTTTGGGATAGATCACTTCTATGCCTATTCTCACTTCCTCTACAATGTTTAAGGACAAATCACTGCTTCCCAATGGTCACTCCCTTGATCTAACTTTTAATGGATCATTATTGATGGAAAGGATTACCTTATTCCTATTCCTTTTCTCATTTCACTATAAAAGACCCACACAGAGTTTATGGACATGTAGGTCAATCGTTAGAAATAATTAATGCATCCTCAATTTTAGGTGGATTCTCTATTGATGTCCTTTTTGGTATACTTATTCACTTATGTGAAAACACCTTGAAGTAACACTTCCAATTTCCAGAAACCCAGAAAAAACATTTCTTAACTATAGAAACAATAGTTACATCTTCTTGGGAAATATATTCAAGATATGCCAAGTCTTCCTTTCACTACCTTGAATTTAGTAGTGAATAATATCCTTTTGCATGTATTTCCGAATGGTGCAGATCCTTTATCTTCTTCTCATATTTTGAAATTCAGATATGAAAAAGATATTACTCATAGAGTAATGTATTTGTGTATATATTTTTCACAAGACTCTAGTGTGATACCCCTGCATAATACCTTGGTGTGTAACTTTATGCAAGATCCTAGTGCATACCCTTGCATGAGATTATCATGCAAGATAGCTTTCATGATTTTTCATGAGATATTGGTGTGAAACTAATTTTTCACTTTTCATGAGATACTGGTGTGAGACTTCTTTGACGCTTTGAAATATATCCTAGTAAGAGTTTCCTTTCACACTATTCGCAAGACCCTAGTTCGAGTCCCCTTTCACAATTTGCACAAGACTTTGTTCAGATCATGCACAACACTTCAATGGTGTAAATCACTTGTATTCCTTCACGATATCACTCCACAAATGTACTTTTTAAGAAATATTTGTGAACCTCTTTCTTGGACATTGATTCAGATAAATCATTCTGGGGAAATATTTTCAATATTTTCGGAAGGGTTACAGGTATTTATAGGCATAAATCCACCACCTTAACTCCACAAATCATGGGAAAACATCCATTCAAATAGCTTCACACACTCCATAAAACTCATATCTCGAGATCAAAATCCAATCTTGTGATTTTCAGTGATGTTTTATCCTGGTTCTTCGTGTCACTTTTTGCAAGATCCAAAGACAAACATGAGTGTTGAATGAGATTCCATCATGATATCCAAAGAAAATCATGAGTTTTGTACAAGATCACTTCACAAAATCCAAAGGCAATCATTCACTTTCACAAGATCTTAATGTGCGGTCAATTTAGACATTCACTCTCCAGGAGAACTGTTCAAAATTTGTGCTCTCTCCCTCATGTAAGATTAGACATTTGTTCATTTCGTGAGATCAAACAGTTCACCTTATTGAGAGATCATATATTTTCCCTTTTCAGGAGATCTAACAGTTAACCTTTTCATGATATCACATATTCAAACTCATGATATAAAATAGTTTTCCCTTGTGTGAGATCATAAATTCACACTGTTCATGAGATCAAACATCCATGATAACTCTTTATGCCTTATTTGATAACCATCCTTCTTCATCAACATCAAACATTGTTAGAAAACATAATCAACCCAAAATCACCATCATGAGGTATTTTATCCAAATAATAGCCATATAAAAATTCAAACTCATGATTCCTTACTCTATGGAACCATTAATTTAGTGTATCATACCCTTGATTTAACATAATTATTTTTATGTTAGGTTCACTTATAATTAATAAATTAATCCCCAAACTAATTATACCCTTATTTGATACCAACTAAGATGATACAAGCATAACACACATATTTTGTTTTATCATTTTAACAATTTAAACATCACATCTCAAAAATATATACATAATACCAAAACCTAAATGTTTAGTTTCATTAGATACTCGCTACATAAATGGTTTATTACAAAACCTTTACTCAATATCACCCAAAAAATTATTTACACATAACTTCCCCTTAGGCATATTCTTGTATTTAGTTTCCTGGGGGAATAGAAAATATTATAAAAGTGATCTCAAACACTTAATAAGGGGGAAAATTTTCAATGAGTCATAATGGGTTAGATAATAATCATGATAGAAAATATGAACATGGGAAAAATACCTTATTAAAAAGAAAATATAATGATAATAATTTTATATAAATTATGATATAAGAAAATATAACCTCAAAGATACCATTATGAAAGTATAGATATATCGTGGCATAATAATTCTATAACATGATACCATAACATGACCCTTGAAACATAACATAGGCATGTGCCATAAGTGTAAGTGTATTAAATAAAAACAATGTAAAAATGTCTAACCAAAATAATGTTCATAGATGTTTTTTGAGAAAATATTTACAAAAGCATGGAAACACATAATATTGTGAGATAATATGACCACAAACATTAACATTCATAATGTTTTGTGAAATGATAACTATAATCATTCCCATGCATAATTTTGTGAAAAATTCTAACCAAAATCATGTTATTACATGACATCATTATATCATGATATATAAAACTTTAACAAATAAAATGGATGGCTATATCAGACCCACCCATCATATGATAATAAACCATAAATATTTGTTCCCTATAAAATAAATTTTATATCCTTCCATGAAAAACCCATGGAAATAATTTGGGTTATGTTACCAATTCAAATGATATCACATGAGATGAAATTGACAATTGGTTTGGTTGAAAAAAAAATTAAATATCCCTAATGAAGTATTTTATAATCATAATTATTGGGTGATTAATAAAACACAATCATATTAAAGATATATATTTTTTAGGAAAAGGGGGAAAAGGATGAAAAATCATAAAAGGGTTATTCATAAAACATTTTTATAAAAAGGAAAAGTAATAAGACAATTTCAAAAATAATTTTCAAGAAGCTGACACGATAAAAGTTAGAAAAGATTATTTTAAATAAATCTCTAAAAATAGAACCTTTAAAATAAATAAATTTCAAGTTATAAAATTTTCATTATATGATACAAAATATATGATAGTGAAATAATTACATTGTTAATATTTTTAAGAAATTTTAGAGAAAGGACACATTGATGAAAGAGTTATAAAATTACATTTTGAAAATAGAAAAAGAAAAATATGAAGATTATAACATATACTACTTAATTGAATTTCAATATAAGAAAATAAATCATTTACACTATGAAATAACATGGACTGGAGGAGAAATGATTAATGTAGAGGTTGAGAATTATTATTAACAATTTCATATTTTTATGAAGGAATGAATCCATGAATGTAGAATATTCTAAAAATATAATTCAATTTTCCTAGATAAAGATAGGAAATTCCACCTGAAAATAGTTAAATAGGATAATATAACATACAAAGAAGAGTATAGTTAAACAACAAATATAATGAACCAATGAAATATAAATTTAGTATATAAGACCCATTTCATTGGATTCCCAATTAATCAGACATGATCTAACCTCATATATAACCAATTTTGGGTTATTATTCATCTATATAAGAACAATATTTATATTTATTTTACTGGATACCAATCATTTATAATTTCTTATATTCCATTTATTATTCATTTTTTGCTAAAATTAATATTCTGGTGTTAATTCTCCAATTTTATCTATGCATGAATTGGTATAGAGATTCTAGTATTTAATCCTTGATTATGTTTTGAACACCTTTATAGTGATTATAAAGGTCATATAAGTGTGATTTATATGGTTCTAAAGTCCAATTTTCATTTTATGGAAGTTATTGTGATGCTTTATAGTGAACGTTTAAAATCTTTTTTTTTTGAATTTTGATTCAACAAAAATAATTTATTTTATTAATTAACATACTTATATTTATTACCATTATTTAAATTTTCTTATTAATTCATGAGATAAAGATTATAACATTATTCATTTTTTTTATACAACTAACCCAAACCAGAATACATTATAACGAATGAATGAGTAAGAACATGTTATTTTATAGCTATAATATCACCTTTGTTGTATCCTAAGGATTTTGAAAACCTATTATTAAAGTGATATCTCATATTTTTTAACTGATATTTGAAAAAGATAAAGATAAAAAATGTTTATGGGATAAAAATTATATTAAATACTTGATACTTATCTTAAATACCATGTTAGAAATGAAGGATCTCTGACTCTTTCTTATGACGAGAAGTTACCAAAGCGAGAGAGGATTATTAGAGATATAATATGGATTGGTACTCAAGATTAAAATCAAGTAAACATTTTATTTTGGATATGTATAATATTGTTACTTTTATAGGTGATCCTGAGTGGTATTTTCGAAAGTACTCATTCATTAATTAGTAAGGAATTTAATTTTTCCGAAAAAATCAATCCAAAGAAGAAAAATAATAGATGTAGGATAATTATATGTCAATAATTACATAATTAACACATTTATATACAATTTTTTATATTTTTAGGACTTTATCCCTTAATTTAACCCTTTAGTGATATTTTATATTTATAGTGGTAACACAATTTTTACCTCAGTAACTTGTTTTTATGGCTAAAAATTATTTTTTACCAAATTTGGATATGATGATTTTAAATATTAAATATATTTTGTTAGATTCAATTTATACAATTGATAAAAAAATAATTTCAATCTAAGTACGCATAATGCATAAATAAATATAGTTTTTAGAGAAGATGTATTTGTAAGCATAAAATGATTTTTTTCTTATTCTATTCCATGAAATAATATTTTGATCAATTTGAATTTAGTTATTTATATATATATATTTATATATTTATATATATATGTATTATCAATATATTTAACTAAAATAGTTCTCCATAGGTGATTGATTAAATTTATTTTAAAAAATGGGTACACATGGAAAGCTATTCTTTGGAAAATTTATCTTTTTAACATTAAATGATTTTTCTTCTAATTATTTAATGTTGATTATTTATTTAATAACCATTAATTTAAATTTATTTATAACTATTTATTAAAAACAAAATATATTATTAAATTATATTCATTATTTAAAAATAAAATTTAAAAAATTCTAAATGTATAAAATACATGTAGTAATTAATATATATATATATATCAATTATTAAACTAAAAAATAAATTTTTAAATCATCTTAATTTTATTTGAAAAACCCCTAAATACCACTTCATAAGACCTAAAGGTAAAGTAATTAATATTATACATCATGTTTTATAGAGACCCAATTTTTTTATTTAATGTCTATTACATCATTTTTAATAAAAAAACATAATATAATACAATCCAGGATCTAAAGGTTTAGCATCTTGGGAAAATTAGGTTCATACCTCACTTATACATAATAAAACTTCAAAAAAATTTAATCATCTTTTATTTCCTCTTAAATACACTCAGGATCTCCTTTTTACATGTAATCACCTAAGGAAATACATCATATAAAGGGGTGAGCTAAAATCCTATTAACGGGAGGAATATCATAGAAGGAATAAGAGGCGTGAATCAATAGTACATGGGTAAGCATGATCAGAATCATCATATCATAAGGATAATTTCATTATCATAATCAACAGGGAAACATTTTATAAAGGCATGTAATGTTTTATATGAATAAAAATGATACATCATAATATAATGGCTAAATACCACACATAGTTATGAATAAATCTAGTATCATTTTCAGGCATAACATCTATGTATAAATCACAAAATCATAACTTTGAAAAAGTATAGAATCATGTTCACACACAGTACAAATAATATCATGATATATATAACATTTACCAATTAATCATAGGGATATAAAATTCTTGTCCCACCTATCACATCATAAAATATTCATAATCATGATTGCCACATAGTTAGTATACCAATCATAGTCATCAAATAAACTTGTGGAAAGGAATGGGTTTTATGAAAGTTTCATAAAGAATAATTCATGAATAAAATTTTGGGTTACAAAATGAATAATAGGGATCATATTTTGGAATAAAACATCTTTATTCTTATGTGGATAAGAAAACACTCAAGAGTAGTCAAAGATGTATTTTGGGGAAATAATTCCATTTTTGAGAATTCTTTTAATTTGCCTTTGAAATAATTTCAAAAATGTAAAAACATGTATATCCCTATAAGAAAAATTGAAATAATAGTTAAAGTAAAATTTAATAATATTATAGGAATATCCATATTGAAAATAATGTGAAAGAGGAGATAACCCAAAAAAGGAGTTCGATTTGAGAATCCCCTTACCTTAAATATCGATTTATTTATCCACTTTTCCACCACCTGAATAATAGTAATATGTGTATTAAAACATGTAAAAATAAGAGTATTATTTTCATTTATTTAATTTTTTATTGATTATAATTATTTGATTATATTTTATAATATTGCTTGTTAAATTCAAATTGTTTAGATACCATGTTTTCCTTGTTCAATATCATTTATAAATAAGTAAAATTAATTCCAAAATCCTAAAATATATAAAATTAAATATTTATATAATATTTATATTTCATAATTTCCATACATGTAGGTGGTTCTAGTCCAATAGTTGTCAATGTACCCACAAGCGGTTAATCGATTATTGTTGGGAAATTGTCAGAAGTATAGAGAATAGATACTTCACATATAAATATGTTCTTAATATTACCATTACAGTAGTTTAACATTGTTAATGTAATGTTGAAATAACAATAAAATAATTTTATAAGAATTGGGTTTGAAAAGAATTGATAAAAAATAGGAAGAGAATATGAAAAGGTGAAGAAGAGTTGATGAAAAGTTACTTTCTTCTTAGTGTTACTTCTTCTCTATGACACTAAAATCATTAAAAGATTGGATATTAATAAATCTACAACATACCTAAGGATGTTAAGGGCACTAATTGAAATAATTATGTCATAATTTTTTTATGTGAGGGAGTATTTTTTACCTTGGGGAAGGAGATGGGCTATTTATATTTGAGGGGAGGGGTATTTTAAGGATAAAATATTAAATTGAAAATAATACTCAAGAAAAACCATTGAATAATGAAATATTTTGACATTAATAAATATATTTTGAATAAAATAACATTGTTTTAGGACTTTTAATCACTTTTTAATTTTAATTTTTTATTTTAATCAAAAGGAAAGGATAAAAATGAAAAAATGTTTATTTAAAAGGACACTTTAGAGTTTTATGCTTTGGAAAAATATTTTTTCAAATTGTAAATTAAGTTTGTTATTTTTCAAATGACCAATTTATATTTTTATATTATATTATGATGAGATAACTAAATTATAATTTATTAAGTCATTATTTATTAATCATTATGTCATAAAACTCCTGGTATTGGAAAAAACAGTATTTTTACTATTCACGTAATAATTGACGTATTTTAGAAAAATACCAAAAAATAACCCTTGGAAAATTTAAACATATAGATTATATAAATAATATTAATTTTACCCAACATAATTTTATAACATGGTTGATTTTAATTTTTAATATAAAAATTTATATTTTTATAAAATTCATTAAAATATAGTTTATAAAAGATGTGCTTATATTTTCTTCTGGTTTTTAATCATGGTATTTATTTTATAGAATCATGATATTTATGGTTTATTAAATTACTCATGATAAATATTATTTTAATTTCATTTTATTCTTTTTAAGTGAAATTATTATACCAACTATCATGTTATTTTTTCCAATGGGCAGGTTACTATCTGCAATGGTCAAGTTACTATTATCTAACGGTCACATTCTATCATATAAATAACACTCCATTAATCAACTAAATATTCACTATAAATCCTACCCAAATTCGATATTTTCTATTTATAATATGTCAATTGGTTTACTAATATTATGTTTCTTTTCTATACTGTTGTTTGTGGGGGCGGTGATTCTAACAAATTGTAAGGATCTAAATTTTCCCATTCCAATTTTCTTATTTTATATTTTTTGTTTTATTATAGTGTTAGGAATTTTTATTGGTTTATTTAATTACTAATGTAACAGACTCTATTAATTAAATAAAGTGTTTTGTTGTTTCATTATGTGTTGTATGTTTATAATACTATATAATAAAATATAACACACATTAATTTAGGAAACAAATATCAATATTAAACTCTAGGTCATTACATTTTTCCGATTTAGAAGCTTCATACATAAAATATCACCTTATATTTTTGGTTAAGAATAGATGACGATACTTCTGTTTCATTATTTCCTTTAGTTTCCATGTGGCCTCTTCATATTTGTGGTTCCACTATGACACCTTGATAAGGTCTGTTTTCTTATTTCATATAACATTATCTCTAAATTCAAAGATCTTAATCATAGATTACTCATAAGAGAGGCAATTCTCTAGTTGTTCCACCTTATGATTAAGTACACGTGAGGTATCATGTATGTAATTACTCAGGAGAGTTATGTGGAACATATCATTAACTTGAGCCATGTTTAGGGAACATGTTAGCTGACAGGCCACTGATCATATAGGATATGAAAGGTTGAAGTGTACCAAGGGAAAACCTTACCTTTCTTTAAAAACCACATAAATCTCTTCCATGGTGATATTTTAAGGAAAATTTATCTCCAAATTCAAACTCCAAGTCCCTTTGATGGGTATTCACATACTTCTTCTGCTGACTCTAAGTATCTTTTCTATGTTTCTAGACAGCTTAAACCTTATCTATGATATATTTTAAAATATAAATTCCTAGTTTATTTCATTTACAAACTTCATCCCAATAAGTATGAGTCATACATAGCTTCCCATACAAATATTCATACAGATCCATTTGAATTATTGAGTGGATGTTATTATTATATGGTAAATTAATTAATTGGATTTGTTGGTCCTATCCCCCATTAAATTCAATTGAGTAGGATATCAACATGAAATCAATTTTATATGCGATCCTTTAATATTAGAAATTAGTTTTGGGGTGATAAGTCATTCTAAAATTCAATTTAGTATTAAGAGTATGTTGAATACTTCTTAAGAATTTAGAAGTGAACCTTGTATGATGATAAGATATTATTGAATGTTGTGCCCCATGAAACCTCACCACTTTATTTATATATATCATATGAAGTTATTTAGGTGATAAATCTTCCCAAATAATAATGAAGTGGGGAGTCTTAGTGAGTCAATCCACCACATCCCATATCACATTGCTTCCATTGGATGTCTTCTAAAGACCACTAACAATGTCTAGAGTGATGTTATCCCATTTCCATATGTGTATTGGAAATGCCTTCATTACCCACTTGTAATTCCATCACTATTCTTTAACTTAATGACATACCAAGCACTTTTAAGAGTAATCATCCATCACTTTCTTCATATTTTCCCACCATAAGTTCTCTAAAATATTTTGGTCCATCTTGGTACATCCAAGATGGATGAAGAAAGATGAGATATATTAATTATCCGATAGATATTATTTTTCTGATGTGATAAAGTAAAAATATATATTTTTGAACCAAATGAAACCATATTTATCGATGTTTTATTCATGAAGCTTACCCTCCATTACTACTTACACCTTATTTTGAAGCTTCATATTATCCATTTATGCCTCCTTTATAATCTCTTAGATAAATTATTGGGAATCATTTAGGAATAGTAGAATGTCTTCCTTACTATTATGAATTCTAGATCAATCCTTTGAATTTATATTAAGATAGGGTATTTCACAATCCACATCATGAATAGAGTAGAAGGTTCATTTCTAATAAGATCATCAGCTACCATGTTCACCTTTCCTGGATAATAGAGAATAGAGAAATTGTAATCCTTAATCAGGTCTGACCAACTTCATTGAAACATGTTGGGATCCTTCTATGTGAATATATAATATTGAGTCATGTGATGTATATAGAAGTTAAACTTCTCACCATATAGGCAGTTCCCCCAAATCATCAAGGTGAATATCACATCATCTAACTCTAAATCATGTTTAATGAAGTTTATCTAATGGATCATCAATTGTCATGAGGAATATACTATCAATTTAGCATTCTATATTAGTACACAACCAAATATGTATTTTTAAGAATCCTTATATATTAAAAAACCTTCTCCACTTGATTTTAGAGTGAGTACATGCAGAGTGATCATCCTCTTCTTGGTTACCTTAAAGTTTTCCTCACATTCTTATATCGAGAAAAACATTACACCTTTTCATGTTAAGTTAGTTAGAAAGTTGTAAAATTAGGATATATTAATCACAAAATGTCAATAGTATAGTCATAATCCAAGAAATAATGGATTTCTATGACACTTGGGGGAATGATCTATTCTTCAATTTCTTTAATCTATGAAGGCCTCATATGAATTCCCTCACTAGTGATCACATGACCCAATAATATCTCTTATTTCATCCAAAAGTCACACTTTATAAACTTATCATACATTTTTTTTCTTTCTTCTTGTCTTCAACACAATCCTTATATACTATTAATTTTCCTTTGTTCTCTTGGAGTAAATGAAAATTTCTTTGATAATGACCGCTAAAAAAATTTCAAGGTAGTCTATAAAGACTATATTCATGAAATCCTTTACGATTTTCAAGGAATTAGTAAGTATAAAGGGAATCACTATGAACTTATATTGTCTATATCTCTTATGAAAATATATATTCTGAATATCTTTCTTTTTTCCTTAAACTAATGATATCAAAAATGAAGATCAGCCTTTGAGAATTACTGAGCTCCCCAAACTTTATCAAACAAGTCATCAATACTTGGAAGGGGATACTTTTTCTTTATAGTGATCTTTTTGAGATCCCAATAATCGACACACAACCACATTGATCCATCATTTTTATTAAAAAATAGAACATATAAATATAAAATATACTCACTAGGGTTTATGAACTCTTTGTCCAAAGGCTCTTGTAGATGTTTCTTTAACTCCTCCTATTTGATTAAGTCCATCCTGTTGTGGAATTTGGAGATATGAGTTTCTTCGGTTATAATATCTTTTTAGAACACTACCTCATAGTACATGGGAATTTTGGTTACCTCTTTGGGGAATAGATTTTTATATTACCTTAAAATTTAATTTCCTCAAGGTTGATACTTCCCTTCGACTCAACCATTTGGGAAATGTATACTTATTCACTACGTATCAACTCCCACACCATTGAGGTATTTTCTAAAGGTGATTCATGATCATCGTTTCATTTATAGAATAGCGTGAGATGGTTAGAAATATATATTGACATTACCTTTTTTAATATTTGATGTGAGATATATATAATGAGATATAATCAATGTCCAGTATATTATCAAATTTCAACAAGGCAAGAATTACATGATTTACATGAAAAATATTTCCCTAGTTACTAATAGTAGAAGACTCCAATACTTGGGTTTCATTGATCACACCACTAGGTGTTTTTATATATATCTATACTTGAAGTTATAGTTCTTGTGATTAAATAGTTATAGTAAACATACAAGATATAAAATAATTCAAAGAACTTGAATCAAATATAAAATTTTCCATTATTGGGTGAATATGAATTACACCTTGTATGAATTCATTTTTACGTTCCACTTTAGTAATTGTGATGGAATTTTCATTCCCATGCTCCTTAGATTTTGTGGTTTCTAAAATTGATTATACTCGAAGACCAATGGTTTAGTACATTGGCCTATATATTTTTCATTTCCCCATGTTATTGAAGCATTGTACCATGGGTGGTGTATTTGGAGGTGCATTCCTTTCCTCCAAACCATTGGTCAACTTCTTCATGTTTATTTGAAATTCTTGTTCTTTGTTTTCTTGTCCCTAACACTTAAAAAAATTTCCTATCCATTTTAGGAAATTTCCATAATGCTTCTTCCAGCATTTTTGACATGTCAGTGGGTGGATCTTATTTCCTCCATTATCATTTTATCATTCTACTTGATATTCTATCTTTTATTTCTTATATCTATAACCATGCGGAAATTAAAAAAAAATATCTATACTTTAAGAACACATTTACCTACCTCTTCAAGATTCATAAACTATCGGATGTATAAATACATTTAGAGGTGTGGTTTTAAACTAAAAATTAATATTTCTATTTTTTTATCATTGCTGAAAACAAAACCTGAGGCATATCTTGAAATAAATTTGGAATTTGGATCATGAGTCAAACAAATTCACCATCCTTTTACAAATATTTTTGGAATTATCACCCCATATTTTTTAAAATATTTTGATAGAAATATTTTTTATGAAACAACATTGTAAATTATTCCCACTATATTTCCTATATTTCATCCTCTGACTTCATATTCATTATCAACACCCAGAATTTATTTTTCACTCTATTTAAATGATTGACAACCAAGGTGAATTTATCCTTCTGAAAATAGTGGATCACTAGAAAGATGGACTCCATTGAGTTAACCAACAATTCTATGAAAAGTGGAAAAAAAGATACACTCAACATCAATGTCTATTTTTACATAATGTATCTGATAGCTAGTTTCTCATTATCAATAGAATGAAGCTATTCCACATGGTTTAGGTTATTATTTATTACCTGATACTACTAGGTAAGAATCGCTATGTTGGTTTTAACTCCACCTCCCATGAAATTGGGTATGTAATTTAGAAAACATTTTCATTGTCCCTCACATGGGTTTTTGGTTTACTTTCTCCTGGTTCCCAACCTTTTCTAAAGTAGAAAATGATTGAACAAAACATAAGTCAACAAAGAATAAAGAAATAATTTATTATCATGAAAAAAGTAATTCTAAAGTCACATCTTGTGGTCCCCTAGGTTAATCCTTTTCCTTGAAAAATGATTTTAGGATCATGTACATTAATCATTTTCCAACTTTAAGAGAATTAAATAATTTAGTTATTTATCCTTCATATTGGTTTTCATGGATTTTATGATTAACTGAAGGATATCACATGTGATTATCAAATTGGATATGCAGAAAGGCCATTTTCATGAACTAGATGACAATTGAGTCAATTCCCAATTTACAATTTTTTTGGTTTATTTTAGGTACAACTATGCCATATCTACAACCAAGTGTATTATCCAAAAAGGGATTTAATTTCTTAGAAACCATACACTCTTATACTTTACCAAAACCTAGTATGTTTACCTATTCATAGACTTATCATTGGAGTTTTCATTACCTTTTCTTAATTCTAATTCCATAAACCATTCTATGATACCAACTATAGTGGACAAAATTTTTCTTAAATTTCTATTACATCATTTTTAAGTTAATCAAAATAATAAAAATACAATATATGATCTAAAAGTTTATTATATTAGGAAAATTTGACACATATATCACTTGTTCATAAAAGAACATAAATATTTATTTAAATAATTATTATTTATCCTCCTAAAATATATCATGATTACATTAGTAAATGAAATCATCTACGTTTATATATCAAAGAAATGGGTGGCATAACATCCTAGTAAGGGGAGAAATATCATAGAATTTATAAGGGACATAAATAATATTACAACCCTGCTTTTATTTCACACTTAAAAATATTCTATTACATAAAACCTTCAATTGATACAACATATAAGATAGATATTTCTAGTTCATATGGGTGTTATGATCAATACAAAAAATCATAAAACATAAAACGAAACATCTTATTGAAAACATCTTTTACATTACCACATCATTCCTTCGTACTTAGAATTGCATGGGATAACCTGAGGACGTGCATATTAAAAGGGTTAGCTATAAAGCCCATTAAGGGAGTAAAAAAGGAATAAACATGAAGAATAAAATACATGTTAGGAAATAATAATATCAATGGATCATAAGAGAAACATGAACATAAAGGCATGATATAGCATTATTATCATAACATTGAAATGTGGCAACAACATTTAACATGATATTAGCATGACCCAAGGACCATTGAACATGAAGAATGAGTATAACCTAATTGAACATGAATTTTGATGGGTAAACCATCATTTCACTTTACGTATCATGATACTAATCTTTACCCAATGCATTGGAGCGCTATCAGGGTGCACCCTTCTGAATCATTACATTTCATGCGTAAGTGTGCCACATGGATCATATAACATGGATTAATTAAACATCATAATTTATTAAAAGATAAATTAATGTGGAATTAATAAATGAAAATATATAATAAATAAGTAAATTTACATAAAATTGAATAGCCTTGATAGAGAAATGGGAAAGGTATTCTCTACATAATGAATTTGGCTTGGAAAATCGTGGTACAATTTCAGAAGCATAACGATGTGACATAAGAATTTATAAAAAAGGTTTATGAGAGATAAAGGGGTTTCTATCATATTTACATGAAGTGGATAGTAAGGGGGTCATATATATACATATACCAACATAAGTAATGGAATATAGATTCATAATACAAAATAATTGCTTGAATGTAAATGAGGAGAGAGAAATTCCTTATGTAATTTCGACATGGTAACAGGTGTACATGAGCGGAATTAATGAGAGAGAAAGGGGTATTTCATAATTAAAAAATAATTAGGGAAGTATGGGGTAGGTTTGAAATCATACCCCAACATTTTCATTTTAAATTAAAAGGGTATAACAACTTAATGAATTTTGGAAAAAAATGAGAAAGGAAGAAATCCCTTACTTGGAAGTGTGATCCCAAAGGCTTGAAGGAGGATTGAGAGAGGATTCTAGAGAGCTTGGGAAACTATGAGAGGATTCTATATTTTATATGGAAGATGTTGGATGAACTCAAAAGGCTTTGTGTGAAGTGGAAGTGGGAGATTGGGTGGGTTTATATAGGAAAAGTTAGGGAATTCTTTATTATTTAGGTTTTGGACCCTACACATTAAACTAATCAAAACCACAAACCATACCATGGTTTTTGCCCAAGGTTTTTTCCAAAGTGGAGTGAAAAAATTATTTTATAAGTCTAATGGAAAACTTATTAAAATATTAAGCTTTATTATCTGGAGGTGAGTCACACTCTCAAGGAAAACAATTTAAAAATATAAAATGTTTTATATGTCTTAGAGGGTCCACTAAGGCCTTGTAAAAAAACAAACCTAAAATAACATTATTTTAATGGTAGAAGATATATTGGATGAACATACAATTTATAGTATTTTATTACATCACTATTGGGTCATTATGATGTCATAAAACACATTATAAATTTAAACGGTAAATAATTTTTACCCAAAAATTCGATTGTCTCAAAAAATTATGAAAAATTCACTATTCTAAAACCATTTACAAAGTAACAATAGTAAAAATGAATGTATATTCATTATTCTATAAAAAATGATGAACATAATCATATTGTTAGGGTATTGTTACATAAACCCTTAAAACACCCACATAAGTTCTTAGGGTAAGGTACACGATAGTGACAGACTCTTGGGGTGGCTTGGATAACATTGCACGGGTGGTAATCTCTATTAACTTCCACCTCTCCCGTAGGCGGTTCTGCTAAAGCTTAACATGTTCAAGCTCAGCTTGGGTTGGTCAAGAGTGAAGCCCAATGACACTGCCTCCGTTCTGATCTCTTAAAAATGGGCTTATTATGGAGAAATTCTACTAGATGGGGTCATCGGTTCCTTTTTTAGAGTAAATTGGATTTATTAAAACCCTATATTTATACTAATCATGTGATCACTATTCAACAACTATATTTGTAACGGTCAAAATTCATAACTGTATTTTAAAATACAAAAACATAAAACCAAGGAAGTGAATATGTTTTATATAACCATTTTACATAACAAGTCATTTAATCATATGAAGAGGAATTTACATTAACAAATGTTTGGGACATTACAAATAAATAGTGTATCAATAAGGACAATTGAGATCATCGTATCATAAGCATAAGATCATCATCATAATTAAGAGGGAAAAATTTGATAAAGGCATAGAATATTTAATACTCATACTAATGAAACATCATAACAAAGTGGTCAAATACTATACATAGTTGTGAATAATGCTAGAATCATGTTCACGCATAACAAATCAGCATAAATTTTATCATCATAATTGTGAACAAAGCTAGAAACAAGTTCACACATACTACACATTATATTATTATATAATTCACATTAAATAATGAATTACAGGGTACATAATTATAGTCCAAACTATTGAATCATAAAATTCTCAAAATCATACTTTCCTCATATAACGTAAAATAATTGTACTCATGAAATAGACCCATGGAAAGGACTGAATTTAATTAAGGTTTTGTAAATAGTAGTTTATTGAATAACATTTTGTATTCTAAAATTAATAAGGGACATACATTTTTTCCATTAAACATCATATTCCTTTAGTAGAGACGAAACAACTCAAGAGGAGTCAAAGATATGTTTTGGGAAAATACAGTCTATTAGAAAATTATTTATATTTGGATTAGAGATCATTTATAAAAGGTAAAAAATGTATATCCCCAGAAATAAAAATGAAATAATAATGAAAGGTTTTTTTGATATTATAGAAATATCTATACTGAAAATAACGTGAAAGAGGATATAATCCAAAAAGGGATTTGGGTTTGAGAATCCCCGTACTATAAATACCACTTTAATTAGTTCTTTTTATACCACATAAATAATAAAAATAGGTTCACAAAAACATATAAAAATAATTTTATTATGTTTATTTATTTAAATATTGATCTTTTATAGTTATTGGATTATATTTAAAAAAAATTCGTTAAACATAAACTTTTTTGATTCCATGTTTTCTAAAAATTATCCCATCTTGTTTCAATTTCACTATTGTTCTCTAGATCATTTATAAATAAGTAAAATTAATTCCAAACTGTTAGAATATATTAAATTTAAAATATTATATATATATATATAATACTATCGATCCCTGGAGGTGGTGGTGTTCAGAGAGTTGGAAATGTCTTCATAGATAGTTAATTGACTGTTAACATCACATAATCAAAAGTGGAGAAAAGATAATCTTGACATTTAAATATGTCATTAATATATTCATTACAGTAGTTTAACATTTTTAATATAATTTTAACATAGTATTAAAAAAATTAAAATCTTTTTTTAAAATGAATAAACAAAATGAGGAATAGAAGAGGAAAATGTGAATAAAAGTTGATGAAAAATTACATTCATCTCGGTGATGCTTCTTCTCTTCGACACCAAAATCCATTAATGGATTGACTTAAATGACTCAAGAAAGTACCTAACGATTGTATGGTTTTTATAGGAAGGAATATTTTATAGGTCTGGATTTTTTAAGTTAGGGAGGAGTTGTTTTCCAAGAGGAGGGAGACGTGAAATTTATAATTGAGGGGAGGGGAGTTGTAAAGGTAAAATATTAAATAAAATATAATATCCAACGTAAACATTTTAATAGTAACATTGTTATATTATGAAATATATTTTAATAAAATAACATGAATTTAGGACTCTGAATAAATTTATATTTGAATTTTTTTTATTTTAATCAAAAGTAAAGGACAAACAAGGTAAAATATTTATTTAAAGGATGATTTAGACGTTTAGGCTTTAGAAAATACTATTTAGGTTGTAAAATTATAAGTATTGTTTTCAAATATCCAATTTGTATTATTAAATTCATATATTGGGAAATGAATAATGTTTAATTTATTAACTCATTTTTTCATCATCATTATGTCATAAAACATGTGTTATTTGAAAAACAGTATTCTTATTATTCACATAAAATTGATGTATTTTATAAAATTACCAAAGATTATTTGATATAAAAAATATAATTTTTATGAAATATATTAAATTATAGTTTATAAAATATGTGCTTATATTTTATTTTAGTTTTTAATAATGATATTTATGTTATGGAATTATAAGACTCATATTTTCTTAAATTAATCTTGATAAATATGATTTAAATTATATTTTATTATTATTAAGTGAAATTACTATTCCAATGGTTAGATTACTATTCCCAGGGGTCCTCTTACTATTACCAATAGACAGGTTAATAATTCCGATGGTCATATTACCTCCTATAAAAATCACTTTAGTCATTCACTCAACATTCACTAAAATTCCACCTCAATTTTCTATAGTTCCTTTCCTAATATATTGATTAGTTCACTAATATTTTGTTTATTTTCTATAGTTTTATTTGTGGTGGATATTATTATAGAAGATTTTAAGGATCTATATCTTCCCATTCCACATTTCTTATTTTATATATTTTGTGCAGTTATAATGTTTTTAATTTTCACTTGTTTAGTTTTTGACTTATGTAATGATCCCCATTAATGAAATAAGGGTTTTTTTGGTTTCTCTATGTTTTGTATGTATATAATACAATTTAATACAATATAACACACATTTATTCAATAAAAAAATTACCACTTATAAACTCTGGGTGATTACATGGGTGTTGATTTATCTAGAATGAATCATGAAGTGATTATCATGATCTTGAACTTCTCCTATAGAGGATTCTTCTTAAGAAATACTTAGTGAAGTTTATCATAATATTATTCTAGTGAAATCTTAGTTATTATCCCTACTATCCAAGTATAGATAAATTAACCTCATAAGGAATAATTATCCTACTTGATTCCATTTCTTCCAAATTATATATAGATTTCATAGTTTGGTTACTTCTATTTTTATATTCAATTTAAAAACCATGATACAGTAAAAATATTTTAATAAAATACCACTTATAATTTATCTCTTTATTTTATTCATATACCTAAGGATGTTATAACTAGACATATAATCCTAATGAACATATAATAACAATGATCATATATATATATATATAAGTCATATTACAAGCTTATTTATATCCTTAAATACTTAAGCAAAAATTACTCATCTTATCCTATCATTTAGTTTGAAAGGATGTTTATCAAATTTATAACATTTTATATTCTGTAAATAATTATTATTAGTGGTATGATCCTTAAGGTGGACATGGATGAGAAATATTACAATCTTATTTTATTTTTATTTATTTATGGTTTTATTCCTACTATAATTTTTCTAGATATGTTTGATTTAGCCATATTATATTGTATTTAATTATTATTATAATTTTATACCTTAATGAAATATTTTAATGTTCATTGTGTGCACATTATTTTTAATTAATTTAAAAAATAATTTACATGTCTATTAGAAATTAAATATTATAAGATTTGACTCTGTTTTGAGAGAAAAGTGCATCCTAGAGATCTCTGATGTGGTGTATTAAATACTTCACACCTTTTACTTATTTGTATCATATTAAGTAGAATTTGAATAAGTTTTAAAGAAGGAAATTCATATAATTGATATGAAATGTGGCTCAAACATATGTTTTTATTAAATTTATAATGTCCCTCTATTCGTTTCTCTACCTTTTTTCAAAAAACCTGATGACCAAAGTCACATCCCTAGATTTTGTGAACACCCTTTGACTAATTACATCCCTTAAATTCAATAAATCACCTACTGATATTGGATCCAGGAATTCATCATGAGTTACTGGTCAATGTGAATCTTCACTTCCCTCCAACTCATGTGCTATGAGTCTATACAGCTTTGAATTACATAGGAAATTTATAAACATATATTATTTTATTTATGTGTAATTATATATTTATCATACATGGGTTTTCATTGGGTAAGTATATGATATTAACCTAAGAAGATAATAAAATGGAATTATTTTAAAGATAAAATGGAATGTTTTACATGAAATTGTATTATACATGACGATGTTTCATATTATTTTCTAGACAATGTGTATTTATTTACATATTTTATGATTGTTTCATTATCTAATGTGTTTAAAACTGACAGAAAACTGAATTTTCAGAAAATAATAATGATTCTGAATTTATTTATTTATTTTAATAAAGTTTATTAAAATATTATGAACTATTTTTAACATGTTATTATAA
The DNA here is from genome assembly GCA_963277665.1 of Viscum album. Lineage (NCBI taxonomy): Eukaryota > Viridiplantae > Streptophyta > Magnoliopsida > Santalales > Viscaceae > Viscum > Viscum album. The sequence continues at coordinate 307,964,867 of OY728136.1, forward strand.
TATTTAATGTAACCTTATCTCTATTTTAATATGTTTTTTATTGATAAAAAAGACTCAAAATTAATTGATAAAATCAGGCTAGTAATGTAAAAATAATTTCGTGTAATCAATTATCTTGATGTCGAATGCATTTAGAAATTATTTATAATAGAGTGCATGAATTGAGTATAGAAATTTTTATTTATATTTTATTGATCATTTTCATTGATATTATACTTATTTTCATATAAATATTTATATATATTATCTTTTTTTTTAATTCTATGAGAAGATGGATTTGTTTTTTGAATGGAGAAGATTCTGATATGTTGAAATTATTTTGGTGTTGGTGGATTGTTGAAATTTAAGATTAATATCTAGGATTTTGTGGCATGGGATAGAATTAATTTTAATATGATTGTCTCAAGTTAATAGCCTTATTTAATTTCTTTAAGTTTGGTTTTCTTATTTATGCTTACTTATTATTCATTCCCCTTTAGGAATGTTTATATAATAATATATGTTTCATAGAGTATGCTCTTATATAATGTTAATTAAGTGATATATTATGTAAATGTAATGATTAATTAACGATTTAACATTGAAGACACCATATTAATAAATATATAATGAGAAAAATATTTAAGGATCATGGATATCAATATAATATTAAATTTAAGATCCTTAGATTGATGATTAGTTTAAATTTTAATGAATATTGATGATGAAATGTGATTAATGATTTATGAATGAATTGATCCTTATTTATGGTATGTTTATGATATTTTAGTCCTTAGTGATGGAATCTGGGTCATCATATATGACATTAGCTTTCGAATTATTCTAGGGTTACGTAGTTTCCCCTAGAATGTTTGTGTGTTACATATATCATTATGTTAGGTTTTTTCTAATTATCAATCACTTGAGTTTGTTGAGGCATTTTATCCCTATATTAATCTATATGTTATATGTTTTTTCCCATATCTACATTGTTGGAGAAACAGATGGATGACTACTCCTCCCATCATATTCCATTTTTTTTAATTTTGTTATATGTAGATATATATAGTCTATGGTGACTTGATTTTGAATGGTATATTCTCATATGGGTTATAATGGCTCATAATTATTACATACTTTTATATATGGGTTGTGGAGGTTTATGGTTATAACATATACTTTTATATTGACTATATTGGGAATAATTTTTAATGTTTTACTTATGTAGTCTATAATGGCTTGAGGTAAAGTGTATATCTTCATAGGTTATAATGGATCAAGGTTTTACAGAAAAGTTATGCATTGTGATATTATAAGGTTTTGATTATGAGAATGTGTCTATAAAATATTTTCATGGATGTGAAGCATGACTTATAAAAGGTATAAGAGCATAAAGAAGTAAGTATTTAAGTTTTAGGGTCACTAGATCAATGAAGAAGTGGTAGTGGAATACCCTTCCTATAAACATGTTTCATTATTATCTTCATTTCTTCTATGTAATACTCGGTGAGAATGACTTTGTGAGGACAGAAATATAGTTTACTAATTTAAGTGATGAATTGGCTTCAATATTTATTCAGTGGGGGAATTAGTATGCTTCTTTTACATTTTCATGAGAGGTTTGGGGAGGATACTACTTTGTATACATGTATTCTAACCACTAAACACACACACACACACACACACACATTAGGTTAGTAGGAGGGATGTGGGGATCGAGTTGTATTCTTCTAGATTTTGTATCTAGTTCATGAGTTGTTGGTTTTCATGGACACTATCATATGATGGGTTTGTGTTTTATTTTAAGATTAACTTTTTCAATGTATGGTATTCCATGTTTTAGGATTTTTTATATATATTTATATTATGGAGTTTATTTAAAGTTATTTATATATCTTATTAACTTGAAGGAATTCATCCCATATTAGTATATTTCATACCCTCAATGCTAGTTACTAACCCATTAACTATTAAAGTAAAGCTTAGGTGGACACACCTGTCTTTAATTCTAGTATAAAAGGGTTACCTATGGGGAAAACATATAATAGGTTTTTTGGAACTTATGAAATTTTGAGCATGGTTTCATATTTTCATTAGAATGGGATGTTTAGGTTTTATATTACCTAGGAGGAAAGAGAGTATGTTCTTGTGTGGGGTATGAATTATGTTTAATGTAATGATGCATCCTTGACCATGTGATGGTTTGTTTACTGATTGTTTTTCAGACATGAATAAAATGTAATGTGAATGTTTTGGATGGAGAGTACATCTTGAACGTGGAGTTATTCTTTAAAATCCATTTTTATGCTTTTAGCGGTGGCATCAGGTAAACAATATCTATGGGTAATTGGGTGTAGAATGACATAGTGGAAAGACACTTAATATTTATGATCATTTATGAGAAATTTTTATCCCTGTGTTCTAAAGAAGTTATAAATTGTATATATATACACTAATTCATAATCATTATCATTGAAATGTACATTGTATTTATATCTCTAAAATGGGTTTGAGATGTGTATTTAGGTGGTGTTAAATGGTAATAAAAACTTAGAAGTTGTGAAAATTTTGAATCCTTAATAAATTACCATCCAGTGGAAAATTTAGAGTTATAAATTTATGTATAAGATTTAGTCATTCAAAAAAGGGATAATAAAAACTCACTAAAAATCTTATGGATATACGGGAATCATGGTTGAGTGTTCACTAAGGGATATTGACTATAACTAAAAGTGGTATAAATTTTTTATAAAAAAAATAAAATATTTAAAATATTTTATAGTTCTAATAATTTAATAGGAATGTTCGATTTTTGCAGTCAGTTATGAGTCTAGAAAAAATACTTCAATGTAGTGGAGGAACATAAATCTATAATGGAAGGATAATGCAATATCTAATTCATTCAGAGTTGGTAAATTTGAAAATTTTTTCTAGACCTTATATTGGGAGTTAAAAACTATGTGATAGAATATTTAGAGTAATAAGGAAGGGTCCCATGATGAGTGTTTTTGGTTTTTGTATTTTATTTTATGGTTTTTAATTCTATTAGGACATCGATATGAAAAATATTATGGTGTGGAGAACTCTATCTATAACTTGATGGAAAGGACATAGTGTTGGTGACATGGTAGAAAGATGAGGTTGATGTGTACAAAAAACCCAAGTTATTTGTGACTGGTGTTTCACTTCAAATATTGAAGGTAATATGGATGAGTAATATTTGGAACATTAGTGAATACTAGATTTCATGATTGAAAAATTTCATTCTAGTAGATTTGGTTCATGTGGTTTATAATAGGTTTTAAATTTTATTGAATGGTCTAAATCTAACTCGGAATGTAAACTATAAGTACTCCGGACATAGGAATGAAAAAATGGATTAACTATTTGGAATTATTTTAATATATCAAGTGTAAATCTTTGATATGATGAGTTAGAAACAATTTATCCTTAGAAGTGGGTTTGGAACAAAGTGGAAAATAGATTGATATAAACCAATGATATTGAATATCAGATTTTAGATTTTCTAACCAATTTTTTCTATATATTTTTCCTTAATAGGGGAATAATTATTAGAGGATATATAATATTTGGAACTATAGTTAATGGGTAATAGATATTCTGGTAGAGTTTGGGGTTCGATAGTACTAACTGGAACTCTTAATACATGTTAACGAATTATGAAATTAAATTTGATTTAGGTTAATCATTAAATGAATGAAGATTTCTTTTGATGGATTATAGTAGGAGACATTTAGGGGAAAACAATCTTCTATATTTTTTTGTAGTGATGGGATGATCATATATACTCTGAACCCAAGACAAAAGGCTGATGTGAAACATTACAGATTTGGTTGAATTAAAAGAGATGAGTGAATATAATTTTCTAGGATGAGGAGCCAAATAGTGAGGAGTTTCTAAGGACCTCTATCATTGAGTGTTGGTGGAATCTAAATAAACCTAGATTTCAATGAATTTAACACATGTGGGGTTTTAACCTCATGATTTTTCATAAAAAAATTTGTGACTATTTTTGACCTTGTGAATGATTTTAGACATGATTAAATAATTTTAATGTGATTAGTGATAATTAAAATTAAACTATATGGTAGTATTGTAATGAACTAGATTTTCATATTTGAAATTATCACCATTCTATATATATTTGTGTATCAAATTTAGATATGTCGTATAATATATATAAACCACATGCACCCTATAAAAAATTAGAACATTTTTATTTCATCATTATATAAAATAAAATATAAAGAATAAATAAATTCAATAAAATTAAAAATAGAAAAATCATCTAAAAAATAAACAACTTCACTATAATTTGAAAATAAATAATTTCATGATATCCTAGAAATATCATGTCGTTAAAAATCCTATGAAAAAAATAGAACATTAGAAATATTATTTTAATTTTGTCAATAAATTATAGAGATCCATCAGATAAAATTCAGTAAATAACGAATTATAGAAATGATATTAATTTATAGGGTGTATAAGAATTATATGGTCATAATAAATATGACTGTAATAATAGTAACTGGACCATTTGAATATTAAAATTACTAATAAGAGATATAATTAATTAATACTATATGTAATATTTAATAAGAACAAATTATGTAAAAATAAGTATCAAAACACCATAAAATAATTTTTCAATCAATGTAACATAATGTATGTATAATTAAACATTTTTATCTATACAATTTTTATATTATTTAACAAAAATTGTACTATTTATATAATAATTGAATAGAAAAATTACCAAATTTATAATTTTTTTTAAAAAAAAGATGTAATGTCCCGGAATATCCGTATAACTTTTTTTATTATATGGAAAATTTTCAAGATAGTGAAATCTGACGGCATGTGATTCAGGGGCCCGGAGTGCCCGGAATGATCTGTTGAAAAATGTTAAGTTTAAAATAGCACGTGTGAGTGGTTTTCTTGAAAAGTGGAATAACTCTTAAACGGGTGCCCATATCAGAATTTCAAGGGCACTATTGCGTTCAGGATTATGGTTTTATCTTAGGTGATACTTATGTTTAGTCAACATATGCCTCTAATGAGAAAACCCGAAAATGGAATAACCGTAATTAAACTAATTAAATAAAGTTATATTACTTTTCAAATGCTTATAACTCGTGAACAGTGACTCAGATTAAAAATCTGATAACACTACTGAACTCGTGAGGGTATGCTTTCTTGAGGCTGATACTAATTTTGGTCACCGTGGGCTAACTATGGAAGTTAGTTTTTGGCCATAAATTAAATAATTAATTAACAATTATTTTATTGTTAAAATTCATAACTTCTAAATTGTAACTTGGATTGAAAATCTGAGAGTACAGTTGAATTATTTGGGACATTTTTCCCTTTGGTAGAGCCTATCCTCGACTGGCATGGGATGATGGTGACTGTTAATATTTTTTTGAACTTTTTTTCGGGTACGTTCAGTAAACGTGTGGGTAGCGTTTTCTATCTTTTGTCTCGTTGCTCGGATCCAAAATCTGAGAGCACCACTGAATCTTCAGTGCTTTGATTCAATTAAAGAAGGTTTCACTTTGACCACAATAGGTCGAGGGAAAAATTTGGATTTTGGGTCTTTTAAGTGAATAGTAAAATAACAAAATTATTTTATTTCTCTCTTTTCTTTCCCTCCAATGGATAAGAGGAAGTAGCAAGACCAACGACGTGTCAATCCATTAAATGGATTGACTCCTCAAATCCTTTGTAATAGTGCCGTTGGAATTAGGAAGGATCCTATTAAATTAACCCTCATTAATTCCACATGTGTTACTCACCCTCCCCCTCTCTTATTTATATGGAGATTGCAGAGGAGTGTTGGAACGACTTCAACAAGTGACTATGTTCTGATAAAGTGTCGCGACACAAACCACTTAGAGGATGGGACCAGTTCCGAAAAGTGGTGATGAGTGCCACTGAATCACGAATTGAAGAACGATGGTTGTGGGGCATCGTTGGAGGCATGTTGTGGGAATGACGAATGCCGAATCTTCCTAAAACACAGACGTTCTTCAATGATATTGAGGAAGGGATTTATCTTGTCTTATTTTCAAGAGTTTGTTGAGTCCTATTCTACCCTCTTTCTATCAAGCTAATGCGAAGGGCGCTGGCCAAACAAATAAGGACCAAACCCTCCGCTACTTGTTTTACCAATGTGTTCTTTTCCCCCTTTTGTTTGGATTGGATGTATTTCAGAACTAAGAGACAAACGACGATGAGGGTATCTCAAGAGGTCCATTGGCACCTTCAAATGGAATGGTGGGCCATCGGAGCTCACCCGGTGGCCCACGGAAGACCGCTGGTGCGATAATGACATGACAACACCAAAGAACGGTGTCGGAGAGTGATGTAGGTGGACGAACGTGGAGGATGCGGTGCGCCATCGCACGCCACAAGAGGAAGAGGCCGCAGCTTTACAGCTGCGGTGGTCAAGCAGGGCGGCCGACATCGGCTGGCCGCGGAGGTGGTATGGTGCATTGTCATGCGCCGCTAGAGGAGGCTGCTGCTCGAAACTGTAGCAGTGGAGGTACCTGCCCTCATACGGGTCCTGTGATTACTGGGAAGCGCCACGTGGCATTGTCACTTCACTAACCGAACGGCTACGGACGTTTGGGAAAACATGGGGGAGTCGCTCTCCTCCCCCCGAGATAGCTAGGGTGGACCCCAGCCAGAGGGTTGCGCCCTCTGCAGGCCGGGCCGGGCCGCGCCCCCTACGGGTTGGGCCAGACCACGGCCCAGTGGGCCGATCCCACTACAGACCAGCCCAGTTGGGCCAGACCCAGACGAGTTCGGGTCGGGTCGGTCCAACCGGGTCAAAACGTACCCGGACCCGACCATCCCAGTTTCTCCTAAAATAGCCATAACCTAAAATCCAGACGTTCATTTGACAAACTATCCATGAAGCTGGGATCCTTTTACAAAGAAGGTCCTTTGGGTATACTCCACTTGAGATTTGGATAAATTTTGTGTATGGCCATGTTAGATCGAACCTGAATCCAACCAGGCCCTCGGTACTAAAACACTTATAAGTCGTAGATAGGGCATCCGATTGACGCGTCGTCTATCACATTGAAACCCTTACGAAAAGGTGGTCCTTTGGGATACTTATTCATGGAACTTTATTCCGTTTGAAATATGACCGATGGATTGAGGAGCGGTTCTCCCAAAATCAAGTGTACTATTAGCGGGAATCCAGTGGCTGTCAGTGCGGTAGACGAGATTGGCTATGACGTGAAAAATGAATAGAGATCTTGTGAGGGTCAGTACCTATCGATCCTGTGTGGTTCACTGCTCAACGATCCTATGTGGGTCAGTGCATAACAATCTTGTGTGGGTCAACACTCAATGATCCTATGTGGGTCAGCACATACTAATCCTGTGGGGGTCAGATCTTATGCGGGTCCACGCTCAGTGATCCTGTGTGGGTCTGCACATACTGATCCTATGTGGGTCAGCATCAGAGCATCTCTACAGAAATGATCTAAATTTATGACTAATCATATATACTTATGTACTTAAGTTATAACTGGTGTGATCTGATTCTTTACCTGTGTGATACTTTTACCTTCGTGGTGTTACCTTTGTGCTACTTTTACCTTCTCTGTGTTACCATTGTGGTACTTATACCTTTCTAGTGTTAACTTTGTGGTGTTAACTTTGTGTAACTTTTACCTTCATGGTGTTACCTTCATGGAGTTACATGTGTGGTACTTTTTTCTTTCATGGTGTTACCTTTGTGGTACTTTTAGCTTCGTGGTGTTGCCTTTGTGGTGTTAAGTTTGTGGTACTTTTACCTTCATGGTGTTACCTTCGTGGTGTTAACTTTGTTGTACTTTTACCTTTGTGGTGTTACCTTCATGGTGTTAACTTTGTGGTAATTTTACCTTTGTGGTGATACCTTTGTGGTGTTACCTTTGTGGTATTCTTCTGTTGTGGATCATATGTGTAGATGGATTAAAAGTTGGAGCCATATTTTTCCTCATGTATGAGATGAGTATACTCTGATGACTTAGGTATATGTATGGGCATATACTTAAGTAGATTTGATTACTGCTTCATGCTTTGTGATTGAGGTCTTTCTTTGTGGTTTTTCCTTTTTGGTACTCTGGGAGACCTTCGGGGGTGTCAGGGTTCCTACTAAGTATTGTTATACTCAACCCAGCACAGGCTACGCCCGCACCTTGCTATGTATTGTGCAGACGGCAGAAAGTGTTGATCCAGGCTAAGGGATCCAGGACTGGAAGGTGCTCAAAGGTGGACCATTTTATGTGACGTGACACAGTGACTACCGATCGTGAGTTGTACCTACCCTTTAAGTAGGATCCTCAGTGGACGTTCTGGGAGCATTTTTCTCCTTTCTCGTGTACTTTTAATTTCTAGTTGGTCATGTATTCTGACCCCTTTAATTTTAGTACACTTTTTTACTACAGTAGTTTACTTCATGTTTGTTACCTTTTTTGTTCTTGATTTACATGTTTGTACAAGTTTAAAGGCAATTCCTTCCCGTTACAGGGATATGCCTTTTTGGTGCTAGTCCCCATCCCCTGGCCTATGGAAGGGGAGCTTGGGGTAGTCACGACATTGGCCCCGTGGGACGGGTTGTGAAAAAGTGGTATCAGAGGAGTCAGTTATACTGAAGAACTAGGGCTCTAATATTTTCTATGAGGCAATATTGTTAAGTGTTATGAGTGCGGTTTTCAGTTTGGGGAATCCAGTATTGGTGCGGCGGCCGACGTATCCATACACTAGGACCCTGAATTCGGATTTCTAACTCAGTGCACGAAAAAACTGATTGTGTATGTTTTGAAAAGTTTTTCTTTTGATTTCTTTGAGTAATCTCACCAGGTATAACTTAATGACTATGGAAAATAGATTCCTTATCAGGATTCTGCCACGTAGATAGTCATATAGGATTCCCGAGGGAGTATACGATGACAGCCCACCGAGTGACCATGTGTGGATCATCATTCTAGCAACCCTGTGTGGATCTGCACTGAGTGATCCTATGTGGATCAGCACCGAGTGATCCTGTGAAGATTAGAAAAATATGCTACCAGTGGACCATCCACACCTACTGAGCACATTTCATGAGTTCTAGTGGAAGGGCCTCTGAGGTTTCCAGTAAAGATAGATCCCCATGCAACTGAGGACTAGCTAGAGGCTGTGGATAGAGTTTTCTGCCTAGTAGAGACACCAATAGAGAAGATTGTGATCATAGCTGCTAGTGTTTTCTAGTGTGTGACCATTAGGATGGTCTGCAGGGTGAGAAGCTTCAGTACATAGACTCTGCCCCGAGATGGTACCTTCGGGTATTGTTCGAGCTATATCATTGCTCGTTGGTCAACAGTTATAATCAGTAGTACTAGTAGAGGAAACATGTAGGCTTAGTGCCTTAAACGTGTTTCAGCATCAGATAACACTCAGGTTCCTAGGAGATCCCGACTCATAGAAAGCTAAAGAATTGATTGAAGAGGTGTCTGAGGTTCCATCTAGCTAGGGTACCATTATATGAGGTGGAGGTCTTGGTAGAGATCCTTTGATGTGGCACAGCAGGACGATGACGAGTTTTATATTACCCCGATCTTGCGAAGAGGTGACTTTTTTTGGACAAGCTTGAGAACCTTCCTTGGAGAAGGGGGTATCTTTCCGTAAAAATATAAGGGTTGAGTGTTCCCTAGAGCTTCTACAGCATCGGTAGGACGACAGGTCGGTAGCTGAGTATTCATCAAGGCATACCGACCATCCTAGGTACCTGATGAATATAGTATGGACAGTGCTTTAGGTATCAGACCTCTAAGTGTGGTGTGTTCAGGGATAGATGAATCTGTAGGGAAGAATACATAGAAGTGGATCCAATAGAGCATCATGAGGTTGTATACATTTTAACATGTTACACTCATCACCCCAATGTGGTCCCCATCAGTTTCAGAGAGCTGGAGGACAGGGGAAGGGAGTAGCTGCATGCGGTCAAGGAGTGTGAACCAATGGCTCTAGGAATGATTTTAGGTACATATTTTGTCTACTATTAAATACTGTATTAATATATATAGTTACAATCATTCCTTCTTACTAGGAATGTTGTTCAAGACCAAGTGTTTCGGGTTAAACTGATGACTTGACCTTTACGTTTGGAGATAAATATGGGAGGAGACTCTATAATCACACTTAGTTCGATGGTGTGATCTGACCCTTGGGGAAAGTTTTTCATCTAGAACCTCTTGGTGGAAGCGTTGAGGCCTTACGACTGTATTTTGGATATGGATTGGACATCCACAGTTCATAATCAGATTGGCTGTTTTAGGAAAAAATGATAGAGTATATCTACAAAGTTCGAATGGGGTTTTCCTTTGTTTGAGAAAAAAGAAATCCCAGGAAGTACAGGATAAACTCAGGCATAGGAAGGTGCAACTAATCACTCTTGAGTTGGCCATCCTTAACTTTGTGGCAGTAGGTGTTTTGAGTTTTCAGTTCCCAATAGTATTGGCAGAGAGTGGGGACATCTTTTCAAAAGATGTTTCCCAGATTTCCTCCCCGAAGGGAGGGGGACTTCTACTTGGGATAGGTACTACCAGAGAAGTGTACTAGAATTCTCCAGGGTAGCAGTATACTTTTCATTATTGAATAAAAGGGGGATCCTTTCCTATGGATGGAGAAGTGTCAGCAGAGTTTTTAGGAGCTGAGATAGAGACTGAAGAGTACCCCCATCTTGAGGCCACCATAAGAGGGCGTTGAGTGTGTAGTCTAATCCAACACATCATAGATCAGACTATGTTGTTTCCTCATACAATAGAGGGTAGTTACACCTATTATTCATATCAGTTGAGACAACATGAGAAAAACTACCCTACGCATGACCTGAAGTTAGCAACAGTGATATTTTGTTCTGAAGATGTGGTGTCACTACTTGATGGGTGAATGGTTTACTGTTTACTATGATAACACAAGTATCAGGTATATCTTCTCACAGAAGTACCTGAAATTGAGGCTGTGAAGATGGGTAGAGTTCCTATAGGACTATGACTTTGAGATAGTCTATACTCCTACGAAGGGGAATGTGGTAGAAGACACGCTCCGCAGAAGGTCTGGTCTACAACTATTGAGTGAGGCGTCAGAGTAGCTAGTCAAACTGTGGATATCCATCATGGATAAAGATGGAACAACATACCTCCAGTCTATCACTTTCACTCTCCTAATTATTCAGCGAGTTTGGGAGGCAGAAATTTGGGATGTTTACTACGAGGCACGACTTGCTCAGTTATCCTCAGAACGTTCTCCTGATAGATTTTATAATGGTTGGGATCACGTCATTCTCTACAAAGGGTGAACCATGGTACAAATGATGCTTCATGGAGAGGTCTTGAGGGAGTTCTATAAATATCCTTTAATGGTATGTCCTAGAGTGTAAAATTTGTACCAGGACCTCAGACGTCAGTACTGGTGGCCAGGGATGAAGGAAGAAGTGGCAATGTTTGTACCATGATGCCTCACTTTTCAGCAAGTGAAGACTGCACATAGCTGACAGAAGTATTATGCTGACAGAAGACGGAGACCCTTGGAGTCTGAGGAGGGAGACCATGTCTTCCTATAGGTCTCACCCCAGAGAGTATTGTGGAGGTTTTTCTAGGGAGAAAAGTATCTCAGAGGTTCATTAGACCTTTTTCGATTCTGAACATAGTGGACGAGGTGGCGTACCATCTATCTCTTTCCCTACAGATGCACCAGGTGCATAATGTTTTCCATGATTCCCAGCTGAGGAGATGCATGAATGATCCATCGCATGTTATCGAATATGGAAGTTGGACATTGATGATGGGGTGACTTCTACGGAGCTCCCAGTGGGGATAGAGGATTGACAGGAGTGGGTCCTTCGTGGATGGTCGATCCCTTTGGTGTGATTTTGGTGGTAGCATGGAAACCTCTAGGAGAGAACATGGGAGTGGGAGGCTCAGATTTGTGCTCATTACCCTCATTTGTTTGGTTTTAATTTTTTTTTGTCTTTTAGGGACATAAATCCTTGAGGTGGGGATAATTTAATGTCCCAGAATTTCCATATATACATTTTTATATTGATTTATTTCGAGACCACGAAATCTGACGCCACGTGATTCCAAGGCCCGAAGTGCTCGGAATGATCCATCGAAAAACGTTAAGTTTAAAATAGTGCGCATGAGTGGTTTTCTTAAAAAAGTGGAATAAATTTTAAACTGGTGCCCATATCAGAAATATACCCGCATTGTTGCATTCAGCTTAGCGGGTTTACCCGAGGCGCGACTTAAGTTTAGTCGGTGCAGACCTCTAGTGAGAAAACATGAAAATGGGATATCTGTAAATAAAAGAATTAAATAAACATATTTTATTTTTCAAATTCTTATAACTCACGAACGGTGACTCGGATTAAAAATCCGAGACCATCGATTAACTCATGAGGTTATGATTTATTTAGGTAGATACTAACATTGGGCGGCGTAGGCCAACAATAGAAGTTAGTTTTTGGACATAAATAAAATAGTTAAGTAACAACTATTTTATTGTTAAAATACATAACATATAAACGGTAACTCGCATTGAAAATCTGAGAGTACTGTTGAATTTATTGAGACGTGTTTCTATTAGGCAGAACCTAACCTCGACTAGCGCGGGTCGAGGGTGACTATTAATAATTTTCTATTCTTTTTTTTGGTATGTTCAGTAAATGCGCGAGCAGAGTTTTCTATCTTTTGAATCATTGCTCGGATCGAAAATATGAGAGCACCTTTGAATCCATAGTTCTGGGATTCACCAATGGAAGGTTTCACTTTGACCTCAATAGGTCGGGGGAAAAAGTTATATTTTGGGACTTTTAAAGAATAATAAAATAACAAAGTTATTTTATTTACCTCTGTTCTTTTCCTCCAACGGACAAGTGGCATTGGTGGGACCAACGATGTGTCATGCCATTAAATGGATTGAATCCTCAAATCCTTTGTAACATCACCATTAGAATTAGAAAGGTTCCTATTAAATCGACCCCCATTAATTCAACGGGCGTTACTCACCCTCCCTCTCTCCTATTTATATAGTGCTTGGGGAGGAGTGTTGGCACGACTTCACCAAGCAACGAAGTTATGATAAAGTGTCATGACACCAACCACTTTGAGGGCGGGACTAGTTCTGATGAGTGGTGATGAGCACCACCAAATCAAGAACCGAAAATTGATGATTGAGGGGCATCATTGGAGGCTTGTTGCGGGAATGACAAACGCCGACTCTTCCTCAAACGCCGGCATTCTCCAACGATCTTGAGGTAGGGATTTATATTGTTTTAATTTCATGATTTTGTTGAATCCTATTCTACCCTTTTGCTATTAAGCTAACGCGAAGGGTGCGGGCCAATGAAACAAGGCCCAAACGCTCCGCTACTTGTTTTTCCAAAGTGTTCTACATGGGATTTTTTTTCAGATTGGACGGATTTCAGAATGAAGAGACAAGCAGCAAAGAGGGTTTCTCAATAGTTTATTTGGAACCTTTGGATGGAAAGACGAGCCACCAGAGCCCACCTGGTGACCCGCGAAAGACCGTCGACGCGACACTGGCATGACAACACTGGTGACCGGTGCCTGCTAGTGATGGCGACGACCGATGGCAGAGGAGGCGTCATGACATTACGCGCCGCATGACAAAGAGTCTATGGATTTACAGTCGCAATAGTCAGGCAGGGTGGCCGGCCTGTGCCGGCCGTGGAGGTGGTGGGGTGCGCTATTGTGCGCCACTGGAGGAGGCTGCGGCTCGAAGCCGTGGTGGTGGAGGGAACCACCCTCCAGCAGGTCCCATGATGACCGGGTAGTGCCACATGGTTCCACCACTTCACAAGCAGAACTTCTACAGCTATTCAGGAAAACCAAGGGGAGCCGCTCCCCCCGTGCCAGCTAGGGTGGACCCCAGCTCGTAGGATGTGCCCTCACTGGGCCCGGTTGTTCTCCCTTGTGGGTCGGGCCATGCCCCCTATGGGTTGGGCTAGCCCTCGGCCTAGCAGGTTGAGCCCGCTGCAGACCAGCACAGCCAGGCCAGACCCAGACTGGGTCGGGCCAGGTCCGTCTGACTAGGATGGACTGGATCCAGACCCAACTGGGCCCAGTTTCGCTTAAAAGATCCATAATTAGAAATCCAGACTTCTGTTTGATGAACCATATGCAGCGATGAGATCCATATAGAGAGATAGTCTTTTGGGTATACTGCACTTGAGTTTTAGAGAAAGATGGATTTTGGCCGGGTTGGATAAAACCTGAATCCAACTGGGCCTTCGGTACTAAAACACTTATAAGTCACAGATCGGGCATCCGATTAATGCGCCGTCTATCACTTCGAAGCCCTTACTACATGGAGGTCCTTTGGAATAATTTTTCTTGGAATACCGTGATGGTTGAAATACGACCGATGGCTTGAGGATCGGTTCTCCTAGAATCAAGTGTACTATGAGCGGGAATCCAGTGGCTGGCAGTGAGGCGGAGGAGATTGGTTGCGACGTGAAGAATGAATAGAAATCCTATGAGGGTTAGTACCTATCGATCCTTTTTGGGTCAGCACTCAGTGATCCTATGTGGGTCAATGCATAGTGATCCTATGTGGGTTAGGGCTTAGCCATCATGTGTGGGTCAGTGCATACCGATCCTGTGTGGGTCAGATCATATGTGGATCAACTCTCTGTGATCCGATGTGGGTCAGTGTATACCAATCCTGTGTCGGTCAGCAACAGAGTCTCTCGATAGAATAATATGAACTAGATTTATGACTAATCATTTGTACTTCTGTACTTATGTTATACCTGGTGTGAGATGAATCTTTTCTTGTGTGGTACTTTTACCTTTGTGGTGTTACCTTTTTGGAATTTTTACCTTCATGGTGTTACCTACATGGTAATTATACCTTCGTGTTGTTACCTTTTTGGTACTTTTACCTTCATGGTGTTACCTGTGTGGTACTTTTACCTTCGTGGTGTTACCTTTTCGGTACATTTACCTTCGTGGTGTTACCTTGGTGGTGTTACCTTTCTGGTACTTTTACCTTCATGGTGTTACCTTCTTGGTGTTACCTTTTTGGTATTTTACCTTCGTGGTGTTACCTTTTTGTTAACTTTACCTTTTTTGTTCTACCTTCGTGATGTTACCTTTGTGGTATTCTTCCTTCGTGGATCAGATGTGAATATGTCTTAAAAGTTGGAGCCATATCTTTCCTCATGTATGAGATGAGTATATTCTGATGACTTAGGTATGTGTATGGAAATATATGTAAGTAGATTTGATGACTGCTTCATGCTTTGTGATTGAGGTCTTTCTTTGTGGTTTTTCTTTTGTAGAACTCTGGGAGACCTTCGGGGGTCTCAGGGTCCCTACTGAGTATTGTTATACTCACCGCTACATGGGCTATGCCCAAACCTTGTTGTGTCTTATGTAGATGATAGATAGAGTTGATCGAGGCTGAGGGAGCCAGGACTTGATGGTGCTCCGAGGTGGACCATTTGACGTGACGTGACACAGTGACTACTAATAGTGAGTTGTACATACCCTTCACGTAGGATCCTTGGTGGAAATTCAAAGAGTTGTTTTCTATTTTTAGTTGTACTTGTACTTTCCAGTTGGGCTTGTATTCCGGCCCGTTTACTTTTAGAACACTTTTTACTATAGTAGTTTACTTCATGGTTGTTTCCTATTGTGTTCTCGGTTTGTGTGTTTATACATGTTTAAAGGCAATGCCTTCCCGTTATAGGGATACGTCTTTCCAGTTCTAGTCACTAGCCCCTAGCTTATAGAAGGCGGGATTGCGTTAGTCACAACATAGGACCCAGGGGACGGGTCATGACAACTGAGATCATGTTTTGAATCATCATGTAAAAGTTATATTGGAGTGTGTTTTTTTTTAATTTTCATAAATAGTGAATATGTGGGTGAATAGTGGAATATGCTAAAATAATGTATTTTATAACATGATAAGTACATTGATAAATACATAATCCCTAATGTAATGATGTGGCAAGAAGAAATTATCATATCCTCTGATGAATTAATTAAAATTATTAGTAATAAGAATCAAAATTATTCTAATTCTTGAGAAAAACTAATAACTTAATCAATATTTTATTCATAAAATTCATTCCTTATCACATTTAAATGCATCTCTCTTACACCGATTCATATTTACTTCAAAAACAACATTTCTTGAAAATTATCTACCAAAATCCCTCCAAATAATATCTTATCCTTGTTTTCGAAGCACTGGTCTGACCAAAATTCCAATTGTAGAGTTCTTAAAGAGTAATCTTAAGGAGGCGCCTCAAGGAGGAAATTAAGTCTTCCTATCGAAGCCATTTTAATTTATTTAATTTTATTTATTCTTAATATTCTCTATAAATTTTTTAATAATTTTTTATATCATGATAATAATCATGTAATTATATTTTAATATTAATTATATAAGTATATAACTCATAAAATCCTTTTCATAGTTCTTTATAACATTCATCTAATCACATCTAGTTTTAACCACCAATATGGATGATGATATGAATCAACTATTACTTCTGTATATTGATAATTATCAAAAAAATAATTATTAAATATAATATTTATTCTCTAATTAATATTATAGGGTGATGAAATTGTGATTATATTAATAATTTTGAAAATCATAATAGCGAGGTATTCTCTATCATTTTAAGCTCCTATAATGTGCATAATGAGGCTTGTTTCCTAATTTTCAATTGAGTTGGATCACATATTGAACCATTGAAATTAAATTATACTTGTATTATGAATAATATAGAAATTAAACTCTTATATATTATACAACTATTTGATGACACCATTTATCATTACCAAATTACATAAGGAATTCGGAGTAGTTCGCAAATCAACACAAAAAATCGACCTGTGAAATATAAATATAATAAATTAATAATAAATGTTAGTAAAAAATTATAATATATTTAATAATAATTAATATGGTTCTATAATATTTAAATAACTTATGTAATTCAACTATTTATGAGGTTAGAGTAGCATCCAAGAGATTTAGGACTCAAGGTAATGGAACTCCATCATTTAATTTTCCCTAAGTCCAGTATCTCTATATATATTTTTCTTTATCCCATTCACATTTTCTTTATTATATTATTTAAAAAATATTTATATGATACATACTATCTTAATTTACCTTTATTTAATGGGATACATATTCTTTTCATGTTCCCTTTTCAATCGCTTCTTCAATTCAAACTCGTTAAAAATGGAAGTTTTCTATTTTATCCCTCCTTTATTTGTAACACTATAATAAACATTATTCTTTATAAAAATATTACAATTTAAAAATAAATATTTTTTTCATTTTTTGTTTTTAAGTAAATCATATTCTCTTATCTCTTTTAAAGATTATTTTACTCATTTCATAAAGCATTATTTCATGGGTTTATTCTCTTACGTTATTCTCTCTACTTTCTTATGTTCTCCCTTTTCTTTGAGTACTATATTAATGTAATATAAATATTTTTAAAATATAAATTTATTAATTTCATTAATCCCTTATTTTAATGGGAAATTTTATGACACGTTATTTGATTATACATTATGGCATGATTATGTAACCTACTTTATTATCATGGGTTTTCCCATGGTTCTTCCATAAGTATGATTTCAGTTCTATGTGGAACACTTATTCATTACATATTATAACGTTATTGGATGGGATCAAATTATACCTCCCCCGAATTTATTATGTAATTATTTATATATCATGTGATCATTATGTGTTGTCGTGATGTGTTTATTTTTGTGCACAATATTATGAATGGGTAAGATGTGGTTAGCTTTGTCCATGATGTTATGATGCCTTTGATGTGAGAATTTAATTATTTAAATCAATTTTTATTATTAAAAAACTTATTGTGGGGTGTATAAAATATAATTTATTTTTATCTAATGCAGCACAGTTGATAACCAAGGTCATCTATCTTGAGAATCGTTCACAATTAACCACTAACTATTTCTAATTCACAAATTATATTTTTTTAGATTATAAAAAATCAGTATAAATATGGGGGTATTTAATATGGAATAAAAAATAGAAAATAAAAATGAAATGAAAATAATGATAGAATGAAGTTAGAGATAAAGGTAATACACCTAATGAAATTACCCAGAGTGGATCTTCATTGTCTCATTGTTAGTTTCATATATACTTAAAGAAGACAGTCCATAGTATGTGTGGTCATCCTTTTCTACACTAGTTTTCATCATATTCTACACTAGTTCTCAATATAAAATGAACTCATCCATATACAAGTACACTTTACATCCACCTCTACTATGGTTAGTATGTTAGAGGGATCCTCAATCAAGAGATTCCTCTTACTCATCCTCATGGTATAAAATCACTTCCATTCAACACAATATCTTCAAGGATCAATTATATGATTTTAAAATCATGGAAGGGGCGAAATATATTATAGAATAAGAAGTTAAAATTAATAAAATCATAGATAGGGATCACTATCACCTTCCCCAAATATCAATCATCCTAGGAATGACTCAAATAATATAATAAATATTAAATGATAAATTCAAGAATACTAAGGTACAACACTAGATTCATCCATCAGGTTATTCCTCAAGTTACCTACCCACAATCGTTAGTGTATGATTTTACATTGTTGGGACAAATATATAGAAAAAAAAATAATAGATCAAAAGAGAAACAATTTATCAAAATAATGAATCATAAAATTATAAAATGAATGAAAGAAAAAATCATAAGTTGAATCTCATAGAATTCGATCCTCTCTTGAACCCCTAGCATAATGAATCTTTATCTTTACTATTGGATAAGACTTCATTAATTATATGTATCTATTTTATTTCTTCTTTTTCATAGACAAAGACTATGAGATTCTTATGCTTTTAAAAATATTCAATATTTACTTCTATTGTGGGTTATCCTTCAGAATAATAGTTTGTTCATCAGTTATCCATTAAATATAAAACATATTAATTCAATTTCCGTTAATTTGGATAAAGATATAAATCTTGGGGTTTTATTGATATTATTTGATTTATTACATACATCATATAGTGGATTGATTTTATAGATACTAACATGGAAACTCAAGCTTTAGTTTAGAGTGGAGAAAAAATTATTAGGTCTCCCATTAGGGTGAAATTTTTTATAAATATGATGTTCTCTACATGGTAGTAGTAAATATATGTTGGAAATATTGAGTTCATGGGAACTATACATTATAAATTTAGAGTTCATGGGGACTATACATTGTAAATTTAGAGTTCGTTGGGACTATACATTAAAAATGCACTACACGGGTCATGGTTTTTAGACTTCAAAAATGATGGAACTATATATTTTTTTGTAGGAACCCTATGTGGTTCAACACAGAGTTTGAAATAACTCTATATTAGTCTAAAAATAATCTCCCCCATAATGTATATATTATGGAATACAACTCTATATCAGGGATAAAAACTCTATATAAGGGAATATGACTCTAAATATATGTATAAACTCTATTTTAGGAAATAAACTCTATATAGGGAGACATAGAGTCTTTGAAAACTCTATGTGTGTGGTGTATATTTAATGCCTTTTTCACTTTCCCACTTCCTCGATAGTGATTCCAGACATGACCATATTTTATAGCACACCTTCCAAATGGATTCAACATCAAAATTGAGTTCTTTTGAGACAATAATTTTCAAATACTTTCATTGAAATCAATAGTACCAATGATTAAGTGTATGGATATTCAATATGATTCCTAAAATGAATAGAAAAAGTAATTTATCGATAATTAATACATTTACACCATAAATTCCATAATTCCACTTTACTATAAATACGTGACAATTACACGAAAAGGATGAATTTTTGGGATCTAAATAATTAAAATAAAAAGTTAAAATTATGGAAATGTTAACGTTATACCTTCTCCCAAACATAGACACTACATTTTTGGTAAATCATCTATACTATAGTAAACTGGTATTTATTAATATATTAATTATATCACATTTCTATTTAAAAACCTAGATAAATATCATGAATCAAATATTAATTAACATTCTCTCATTCCTCGCTAATAAAATTCCAGTCCTTATTCTTTAAATTATAATGTGTATTTTTTTCTTACCTCATCAGATATGTATCACTCCTCACTCATGGATTTCAACATTTATCTTTTATGATTATTAAGATCATGGATGATTATAATAGGCTTGATTCCTTTTTAGAATCTCCATATCAAAGAATCATAAAATTTTATCAATCATAAAGATTTTAACTATGTTGTTCTATAGATATTGGGTTAGTAGGTTTAAAATTTAAAAACTATTGAGGTATAATGAAGAGATCATATCTCTAATATTAAAAAAATGCCAGAAAATGGTTTAAAATAATAAATTGATTCTCATTTACTCTATTTTATGAAAATTTTATTTCCAAATTCTTATACTGTATCTTGGGTAGTCCACACATTGGAAAATACATCATCAAAAAATATATTGCATCTCCTCCTTTGTGGAATTGGTTTTTATTGAATTAAAATCTAGAGTTTTCTGTATAATCCAATTTTAAAGATAATGAGAGGAAAATTTTACTCTTCAAGCATTGGTTAATTCCTAATACAACATTAAATTACAATTTTGATCATCCTCACATCTTTATTGTTTTAATTTATTCTCATAGTGTAGTAACATAGATGTAGTAGCTCCATCATCCAAATTCAAACAGATTTTTCAATTGAGTGTACAACTCATCCTCTCTATCATTCACACTTGAGTTCATTAATATTCATCCAATTACATCTAGATCAAGGAAGATAGGGATAAATGTATTGTAATGTGGCTAGTTAATGGGGGTATCTCATGGATACTAAAGGCGTATTAACATCGGTATATATAAAAGAATTCATAAAAATATAATTTAATGTAAAATGGCATTTTGAAATCATGAATCAATTATTATAAAAAAATTCACGAACACTAATAGTTCAAAATAAGAGAAAAAATAGGAAGTTATAGATTTCAAAATAGTCCTTAATAATCTAATTAAAAAGTGAAATGTAATGAATATATAAAAAAGTTAAAGAAACCTCTCCAGTTGGAGGAAATTTTTCATTGAATATCCTGACTGAAAATGAGTTTGACACTTGACCAAAAATCATTAAATGAACATATTTAAAATCATAAAACAAATCACTATTTAGTAATCATTGAAATTGATAGAAATTCAATTCAAGAAACATGTTAAAACTCATTAAGATGTTCTAAATTTTATAAAAGTATTAAATTATGCTAAAGATTCCTAAAAACACTCCAAAAATAAATATATAGAAATTAAAAACATGAAAAATCCTAAAACGTATTGGTTCCACTAACCCACACATAAACTTTTAAAAGTCAAATTTTTATTAATAAATGATGACAATAGTTTTTTCACACTTAATTTTAATTTTCAAGGGCAAAAATATAGTAAATATGAGTGACACAACCTGACTTATGGTTAGTGAGAGCTTTGAGTTAATCTCATAATTGTTTCTCACTATAAAATTATAAGTAAAAGAAAGAAAAGAAAATTTAAATAATTTATTGAATAAAATTAAATGATAATAAATTAAATGAAAAATAAAATGTATAATTCTTGGTTTTTATCCCTAAGTGGGTATTATTTTTTTACTACACTTAGGGAGGTACTTTTAAGGGTTATCTAAAATCTTATGGTGGATGGCGTTTATTTGATTCAAACTACCACATGTAGTTTCTTCCAACACTATTCAACTAAGACTACATGAGTATGATCATGTGGATTGAGTATATTAAATCTATCCCCTTTTCAATTAGGTAAATCTTATATAGGGTTAGGGGTAATAGAAAATATTTTTGATCCTCTTTTACACCAGCCAAAACTTATGTGGCCACTTTTTCTTCAATATTCATGTTTTTCTAATGATGTGATTTATTAACAAAATTATCAAAGTGTAAGTAAATAAATATTTCTATTTGAATGGAATTAAAATGTTCTAAATAAAGTTCAAATTCTCCCACATTAATTTCTACTTTAGCATTTATTCTTCTATGCACAACCCTATGAAACTCTTTATCTTCAAATTCCTGTATAAAATTTTCGTTATAGGTGAGATTTTAAAATTTTGATCATTATCCATGGTAGTGTATAGCTCTGAAATATCTCAAATTTAATAAAAAGAATGTTAAGTTTATTAAAAAAAATCAAAATTAAGTGATTATAATGCAATGTTTACTCCCTTGAGTGATTCATCTTCTAGATCTTTTTCTTGACCTCTTGCCTCAAGATGAATTTTTATAGGAGAGGGAAGAGGGTAATCATCTTGTACAACCTCAACCTATTCAATATTTTCCTTAAATGTTGGAGGGATAATCAATTATTATACCTTTAACACTTCTTGATGGAAAGTGTTATGATAATTCAATGAGCTCATTGATTAAACCTTCCAACAATAGTTGTTTGAGGTCCTCCTCCAAGTCCTCTATGAGATCCTAGAATCACCTCTCTCCGTAGTTGGATTTCCAGTCCCTCCATAACTATCATGAAAATAAAGAAATAACCTCTTCCATGGGTGAGTGTGAGTTTAAAAATATTCTATAAAAATAAATATATATTATTCACAAACAATTAAAGGAATTATATGTGATTGACTACTTAGCTTCCTAGAAATAATGTAAAATTTTGAAACATCTCTTATGGGTAAGAAAAAAATTATTTATATTTTCTTAATGTAGTAAAATGTCTAACCAGGGTTGTTTCTCTTGAGAATATTTCATAGTAAGTCACTAATTATTTCTAATTCACTTATTATATTTTTTTGGGTTTTTCTATTTTATTGAAAAAAATGTGAGGATTTCATTAGGGAATTAAAAAATAAAATAAATATACAATTCAAAGTAGGATAGAAATAATTTGGAGATAAATTTAATAGTCCAAAAATAGTTACCTAGAGTGAAACTTCATTTTTTAATTGTTGGTTTCGTATATACTTAATGAACACAATCCATCTTATGTACGAATATCCTTCGCCTCCCTAGTTATGAATATATAGTGAAGCCAATAATATCTATGTATAATGGGAATCCACCCCCTCCATGGTTATTAATTTAATGGGATCTCCAATCGAGATCACCCTTTAACTCACCTTCTTGGCATGCAATCACACCCATTCATAATTAGACCATCAAGGATCCATCATATTCCATGAAAATCATGGAAGGGAGTCAGAATAGTGAGAGGAAGAAGTTAAAATCTAGACAATCATAGGGAGGGGTCACTTCGAAATTCAACTAATAATGATATTCTTTGGAATAAATCAAAGAATATGTGAAACTTTAAAGAATAAATGGATGAATATGGGGTTCGACACTTGAATTATCCCTTATGATATTCCCCTAAATAGCCATTCACACTCAAGACTATTTAAGATCACAACGAAGATCATGAGAAAATATGAAAATGATTGAGGTAAAGAAAAACAATTAATTAAAAAATAACACAACATATAATTATATAATGAAAGAAAAATAAATAAAGAAAACTCGTAATCTGAATCTCACAATATTAGATTCTCCCATAAACCCATAGCATGAAAACTCTTTCTCTTTTCTATAGTATGAGACATAATTATTTTTAGTTTTCAATCCATTATTCCTTATTCTTTATACTGGCCAAAGTCTTTAGGATCCTTATGCTTTTAAAAAAATTCATTCATTTCTTATATCTTTAGATTTTTTTCTAAATCATGGTCAAGTATTCAATTCTCTAAGAAATACATAGCTTCTTTATTCGAGTTTCCTTATTTTCAATGAAAATATCATCCATAAAGTTAAATTGATATTATATGACATATTTCACATGGAATAGATTGTTTTGTTTTACGTGGATTCTGATAAGAAATCATGAGCTTTAGTTTGGAGTGCTGATTACATTCTCGAGTTTCCCTTCAAATGGTAAACTTTCAAAAAGGAAATATACACTATTTGGATGAAAAAACACTAAGTGTGCACTGTATAGTACATGGTAACTCTATGTTGGAAACATAGAGTTCATTTTTACTCTATATAGCCTGTATAAAAATAAACATGGGTCTCGATATTCAAAATTTCATAAATTATTGAACTATATATTCATAAGAAGAAACTACGTGTGGTTTAATATAGATCCCCTGAGTACTCCACATCCATTATTTTCCAAAATTATCCCCTCCAACAACAATATATAAGGTTATAAAACTCAATATTTTGGTATATAACTCTACATTGGGGTAGAAAACTCTACTTTAATGAAGATAACTCATCATAAGACAATATAGAGTTCATGAAAACTCTGTGTTGGTGGTATTGACTTCATTAATTTTTCATGTCCCCAGAACCCCTATAGCGATTTGAAAACTTTCTAGATTTCATATCATATATTCCAGAATTACCTTAACACATAAATTGACTTATTTTGAGATAATACTTTTCACATATCAACAAAAAAATTAGTAGGTTAATGGATTTTGTTTATTGATTTTTAATATGATTTTGGAAATAAATAAAAGTAGTAAATGATCAATAATTAATCCATTTCGACCATAAAGTCCATAAAATCTCTTTAACATAAATATGTGATAGAAACTTATAAAATTATGAATTTTTGGGATCTAGATAAATAAAATACAAAGTAAAATTTATGAAATTATTAACCCTGTTAATTATGACACTTTTTCTTATTCTCATTATTACCATTTTCCTATTATGATATCTCTATAATTCTACATATATGTAATATGATTTATGATCATCCCATTCTATGATTATATTTTATGATTATAGATTGTTTCTTTATCTTTCCCTCATATTTATCTTGATTATTCCTTTAGTAGGATATTTAGCACATTATTTCTTTTATATATTTCTTTCGGGTATCCCATATAGTGAAAGAAGTATAATGAAACATTGTATTAAGATATAAAGATGAAAATAAAACAAGATAGCGTTTAATTTTAAGTCATTGTATTATATAAATAATCTCCCAACAACACTATAAATTTATATTTTTTGGGGTAAATTATATATATATATATATATTAAAATATATGTAATATTATGTGTTTGTGTTGTGGGTCATTATTGTTAGTATCAGAGAAATGTCAAGACATTTTAAGTGATTCAATTAGAAAACCTAATATGAAAAGTACCATAAATGATCTTTATTGAAACTTAATATGTCATATGTTAGGATATATAGGTTATTTATTTGTTATTATTTCTAATTTCATTATTTTCCTTTTATATTCTTATTATTAAGAGTATTCACATCTATAAATTTACTTTGTTTTAGTGAATTATTGGAATCTAAAGGAATCATATTGATAATCAATGTTATGGGTATTGTAATAATTTCCCAAAAAATGAACCATATATGATAGGATCAAGAGCTGAGTATCTCATGGTAGTAATTTCTTAGTTGAAATATGTTATCAACAATATCCAACACCATATAGAGGTCCCACCTTCTCCCAAGAGGGAATAAGTTTTGGTTGAGTTGTTTATGCAATAATGACCTCACTCCTTATATAGATCTTTTGATCTCCTAATCACTAAGTAATAAATTAATCCTATTGAGAATATAATTTCAATCCCTTAATTATATGAAAAAGATAATGTTATTTTGGTCATATATCTCCCATATCAAAATGGTTGTAATGGATTCGCCAATAGCATTGTGTCTGATCTGATGTGGAACATGGCCTCACACACGACTCATTGTTTGCAAGAGGTTGAAAACTAGAAATATGGATTTAAGAAATACAGTGGGGTTACTATTCCCTTAGTATCATGTAACCAACATGAATAATAGTTGAAGAATTTTAATTGGTAATAGTTTTTTAGATAATAAACATGAAATAAGGGAAAACATAATAACATCATATGAATTATGAAAATATAATAGATGCCAACCATTTATATAAATAAAAATGACCCCGACATTTGGAGGATCAACACCAATGATAAAAATGAATAAAATAATAATAATTAATTATAGTAAAATATCACACAGTATGTCCTAGATTCACCACAAATACACGACCAAATAAACCTCCTCATTAGCCTAAATTAAGGCTCTAGTCCTTGGTGTGATCCTTGATAACAAATTTTTCACATACACTATGGTTCCTGTGGAGGGTGAGAGTAATAAAACCTATTAAGAGACCAAAAATGTGTCCCCATAATAAGTAAAACATATGTATGAGAGTGTACATACTGAAAAAATAATTAAAAATAAGCATAATATATGTTGGGTCATTATGCACTAAACAGACTACCATGAGCCCTAACCAAAATTGATTTATCTCAATGTTAGAGGGAAGCTCCATCACAACTAATAAGTACTTCCTAGATCATGAATGATGCCTTATCATTCAAGGAATAATCCAACATCATTCACCATAACATCCTCTCTCACTTTGGGGAGGGAAAACATATCAAGTCTTGGACCACACCCTCTAATCAAGTCATGGACCATCCCCTATCACTTAGGGGAAGTTTCACATCTTCATCTCAATGCCCAACCCACTCTCTTTGGGAATCCTTAGTATCCATGACCACATTCCACTATATAACATCCCACCATCCTATCACTCAGGATAATGTCAAAACTATCAATCATAATATATAAACAAATAGATAATAATAACAATGAATAATCAACCTATATTAAATGTTCATCAATATTATGACGAAACAACCTAATAATAAGAACACCACAATGACATTATATAGTATTCTCGCAACTCAACCCCTCCTTGTCCACCATACTAGTCATTTTCATGCACATTAATCCTTCATAATTGAATAATTCATCACTAAATCCCATATTTTGTCTCATTACATCACTCATGTCTTAACTTATCCTGAATAATTCACACTAGGACCAATTTACCCAAGTGGATAGACCTATACCCAACCATTCCAAGAGGAATGGATTTAAAAAATAGAATCCAATTTACCCATATTTACCCTCTAAGGGGAAAATTTCCTAAATTCAACCCACCTTGTAACTTTGATACCAAAATAAAAACATCATTAGGCTAACTCAAGAACTAATATACAAGTCATGACTTATAAATATGTATGAATATTGTCACATGGTAATGTATTCCTAATTATGTGCATTACATCAGACTCACCAATCCCTTATCTCGAAGTTAATACCAATAAAAAAACCATAAAAATAACCCAAACACTTAGAATTAGGATTCACCAAGAGGATCCAAGAAATAGTTAAATAAAGGGGAATATAGGGAATAAATGGCATTATATTTTCCAAGAGTGTATACCTTTGATTAACAACACCTAAAATTAAATAGATTAGTGGTGGGTTGATCTTTGATAACTAAAAGGTAGGTAAAAAACAAGCCTTTCCCACATTGGGGTCAAGGGAAAGAAATATGAAGGAAATAAGTGGAGTTATGTGAAATTACAATGTTTACCCTAAAAATCCCACCCAAGTCCACTAAGTACCCAAACCAACATGATTGGGTACCCACTATCCTTATCAATTAACCACCCCAGCCTCATCAGGTGGCAACTATGGCTATTTCCCTTTACATCAAGTACCCAATCCTTACTAATCATGTACCTGGTATGCTCCTACCATATATTATAGTAGGGGGTCCTGATACCCCTCATCACCATGCTTCTCATACCTCATTACCCTGGAAAAAAAAATAAAAATAGACAAAATTATCCAATTTATATGTATAATGAACGTTGGATTGATACCTAAATTTCAAAGGTTATTACAAACACCCCCTATAAGGGATTTTCATACAAAATAATAATTGATGGGGATTATCTCCATATAGATCCAAAAATTGGGATTATATCTATGAATACCACTCCAAGGTTTTTTACTAGATATTCTTATTTTATCTCAAGATACAAAAAAGTGGAATAGTCATCCCTTATAACTCCTTTTTTCTGTGATATATGATACATAGCAGGTGCTCCTCAAGAAACACGTTTTCCTCCAAATCAAAATCATAACTAAAAATGAAATTCTTATGGTTCATATCATACTTATAAAACCATGAAATGTGAAATAAATCATATATATTTTGATTTAATATAGTAATATCCAACCAGTAAGCCATTGTTCCAACTCGCTCCACAATCTCAAACAGATTGAAAAATAATAAAGCAATATTCCCTTGCATCCTCAATAATTGATGCTCCACATGAAGTGATACCCAAAAGAACACCTGCTCTCTAAAAGTGTGCTCCAAGGGTTTCTACTTATGATAGATATAGTAATTAATCACTTCAGTATAAACTTCACCCACTCAGTAGTCTCATGCACTAAGCTTGACCCAATAACTATCGACTCACCCACCACTAACTAGCATAGTGGCGGGTGTCATGAACTATCTTATATATCCTTGAAGGGATCCATCTAGATCTATGATCGAAATATATTTTTATATAAAAAATCTTCCAAGGTAATATGGTCACACCACATCCCACTAAAATTGAGAACACACAACAAATGATAGTCCTCTTATATCTGGACCATTCTCTTAGACTTACCATCTATATATGGGTGGTACACATTATTTAGATCTAGATGGGACCCCTTTTACTTCTTCAGTACCTTCTAGAATATCAATAACAAACATGAATTTTGATATGATACTATAATTTTATGTTTTTCATGTAGTCATGGTATCTCCTCCACATACAACTTTCCTAGAGTATCTATCAACTGAGTGTCTCAAATAGGAAACAATTATACAAACTTTTCTAATTGTTCAACTACCCCACACTATATCATGACCCCTTAGGGCCTTTGGTAGTTAAATTATAAAAACCATGGTCATATTATCCCACATATATAATGGTAATATAAGTGGTTAATGTAACCCACCTGGTCAGTATTTCTCAGCCATCATCCTCTAATAGGGAAGGTAATGAATGAAAAATCCCATGATATCCTTATATATACCCATACACAAAAACAACGCCTCATGTTATGATACATGTTGATCAAACCAAGATTAAATAGTTAATTAGAGGCATGGGAGTCCCTCATCAACTCTTTTCTCATAGAAGTGGGGACCACCACTCTACCATGGACAAAGAGTACATCTTATTCATCCCAAGTTGAACTTGGGACTAAGTGATCTATTATAAGTTATTCCCTTGTAATAAAATCTAATAAAATATTATGCATAGAATTTTTTTTGTTTCAAAAAAGAAGTTGTAATGACCAAAGGGGTATAGGTTATATCCTCTCATCCCTCTAACACATCAACATGCCATTCATTGAGCAATAACATCATCTTAAACTCCTCATTATAAATCTTGGATCTTTACTCTTAGTTCTTCCTACTATGTGTGACTATAATGGTGTTCCCATCCATTGAGGTATATACTATATCAGAATTTAAGTTATATAGGTACTTGAACAAAATACTCTACTATTGGTTCAATTCATAATTGCATAATACATAAAAAATTATCTTTTGGTTAATATAGATGAAAAATTTGTCCCTAATGATATAATTGTGTGAACACTTGAGGTGTGAGTGGAAAAAACTATGACCAATTCATGGGTATGATAGTTACACACATGGGGTTGTAGCTAACGAGGCCCATAAATGACAATAAAATCATCATATATATTAATAAGACATATAAACCCCTTAGAAATCATAATAAATTGTATAAAAACATCCAAAATATGGTAAAATCAGAATCATAATAGATATCAACCTCACCTTTAGCTCTTGGAAGGCCTCCTGAAATGGATCATTCCACTAAAATTTTACTCTCTTTCTAGTAATCCCAATCATAGGGATTCCAAATAAGAGATATCATAAATGAACTTCCTATAATATACACCCATTCCTAGTGAACTCATAATATCACACACATTTCTAGGTTTCTCTCAAGACATCCTAGTATCCACTTTCACTATTTAAATCGTTATTTATATATTACAAATAAAATTTCCCAAAAAAAAACACATCCTAAATCTAAAACTGATACTTATACTATTTTGTATTAAACCAATGTTCTTTAATAATAATAAATTTATCTTCAAGTTGTTCAACATGAATCTCTCATGTTTGTCGGCATACTATTATTTGATCGATGAAAACATGACAACGGAATTTACTTTGGGATATAAGATTTAGTTCATGAGATACATGAACACTACCGACATAATCCTTAAATCAAATTTAATAAAAAGATACTAATACAGCTCATAACTACCCATAAACACTATCTTTAGTAAATCCTCTTCCCTGGCCCATAACTGATGGTATCCTTATCTCAGTTCATTCTTGTAAAACCATCTATCTCCCCTCAACCAATCAAGAATGAAACATATCCATGAAAATGAATACCTTTTCATCACTAAACTGTGGTTCATCTTCTATTAATCCATAAAAACATGATTATAATATTTTTCTTTATTGTAAAATAAAATAATACAACCCCAACAAGATTTACTCAAATGAATAAATCTCTTCACCATAGTGTACCTAAGTTTCACTATCAATTTTATTAACTCAATCGATATCATCTAATAAGAGGGATTTGACATGAAATTTTCACATGGAATGAGATATATCATAACATTAATCTATCTTTCAAGAGGTAACTATAAGAAGTTTACTACAGAAAAATCCATGAAATGTTCCACTAATGGAGGAAAAGTAGAATAAAATATAACCCGATCCACTGTAAGAGCCATTCCTGCCATATGTGTTGTAATATATCCTATCGTACTGAGGTTGGGTCCTGATCAACCTTCCTATGTACCCCATTCTCCCATGATAATAAAATAATCTCCCATAATTGAGTTAAAATACAGAAAATATTAGTATTAGCCAATGAGATCTCAGAGGTGAATCAACCAATCCATATAAAAGATGATGTCTAAGTATGTAATTTCTAGAACAAGAAAAATCAACAAGTGTATATTGCTCCCTACCACTATGAAACATAATGGGAACCTATGAATATGATCCAAACACTCTATAAGAGGATTATCAAGAGTTAAAATTCCAAGAGATAAATCCAAAACCAACCCAAAACCAAACAAAACACAAGTATTGATAAAATAATGAGACACACTTATATCAAATAGAGAAATGGATAATGTATAAGAAACTATAACCATACCACTTATAGTCTAAGGAACCTCTCTTATATAGGTTAGAACATAGTCTAAATAATACACCCCTCCTCTATTGAATTCATGTCCCTAACACTGTTATCCTTTTATTTCTTCATGAGCTAACCCTCAAGGACTATGTAACAATTGCTTCCCTTGATACTATTGGAAGGATCCATGTCCTAGCCCCCAGTTGAAGCCTTGTTATCTATCTAAGGTCTGTTTGACCAACCCCTCAAAGCTAATGTCTTCCATGAACCACTTTTTAAATCCAATTGAGTAAACCATGTACAAAACTCTATGTTGGTGGCCAATACTACCACATATTTGGCACTCCTTTTATGGTCTCATACACATATTATAGAAATTCCCACTCTGCCAACACTGATAACATGCATGGGGAACTCATTCTATTGGAGAGATAAATGAACCCCAGAACTACTCAAAAATTTATATCAACACCCACATGTAAATTGAACTTCCTTCCAATTTATACCCCTAGAATAGGTTCCAACAGATACAAATTATATGCTTCTACTCAATCCACTGAAGATGATATGAAAACACATTAAAAATATCCTATACCATTCCCTTCTCAATGGTGAGATCCTCATGAATCATATATGGATAATATGTTAGTTTAAAAATTTAGAGGTAGCTTATCTTTTTGTTTTC
The DNA here is from genome assembly GCA_963277665.1 of Viscum album. Taxonomy (NCBI): domain Eukaryota; kingdom Viridiplantae; phylum Streptophyta; class Magnoliopsida; order Santalales; family Viscaceae; genus Viscum; species Viscum album. The sequence continues at coordinate 307,996,790 of OY728136.1, forward strand.
AAATTTCTATCTAAAATATGTGGGAATTATGGTAATCATTACCTAACATTAATAAAGGAAAGTAAAAAACCTCTGCAAAGATGGAAGAAATGCTTATCATGAACATCAACCCCTATTATAGCTCAATAAACTCATGTGCCTGGTCTTGATTAAGTGTCCTAGTAGTAACTCTTTGATGAAGAGTTATTTAAATTCCTTCCATGATGATCCCACATGACTCCCATTTTACACCCTAACAACCCATTATATCCTTGCAGATCCTTGAGGCATATAGGTTTCCCCCTTCACCCACATATCATCAGGTTTCTCTACCATCCTATGGACACCCTAATTCACCTAATTATAGTAATAAAGATTATTAATACCTATCATACCCTATAAATATATGGCATGATACATATGAATATCTTGAAGATATTCCACCATGGTAGTTTTACCATGATGTGCAGTTCCACCTCCTACTAGAACTACACGAACCACCGCTGGCTAAATTGGATCATCTTTTATACATTGGAATATCCTTTGGAACATGCTCAAACACTCCATATTAAATGTATATTGTTATAATATTAGAGTCCCCCTGCTGGGAAGATCTCCAATATAGTCCCTGGGTGGCACCATATGGTGTCACTAGGAAATCATTTTCGGAAATTCCAAAATAAAGACTTAGAAATGCCTTCAATAACATATATTTTAATAAATTTTAGGTTATTAAATGGTGAAAATGAACACAAAACCCTGTGATACATTTTACATGGGTATACACTAACCACTAGGTATAACTATCCACTACCTACCTATGACTTAATACCAAACCTCTTACACATAAAAGTTATTCATATTCATATATATTGGAATTAATTTCTTCTTTTTTCCTAAGAAACTACGACATAGATGAATAATAAGTGAGTGAATGATATATGATTTAGTCTCCCCATAATACACGAATACCACATAGAGAATGGGAGGTTCAAGTTTTACACCAGATAATAAGGTTGATCCTTCACCCATCTACGAGGCCTTTTCTGGTAATGGTTGGGTTCCCTATGATAGAAAAAAAACTAGATGTATTTGGGGATAGAGTAGAAAATATCATATTATAGAGTTTTTGTGGGTGGGGGAATTCTTATAAAAGTGGTATTATAGTAGTTTTTAGGATTAATATATGTAAACATCCATATAGGGGGCTATTTTTGGAATCAACTATAGTGCATTTCTAAAGAAACTATGACATTACTAAACAAGCCTCCTATTGATGATCTCGATGCACACTACCCACAAGACGTGAACCATACATGGGGAGAGGGGGGGGGGGTTCAAATTCATTCCTTATAATATGGGTGATCACCTCACCCCCTTATGAGGTCTTTTATTATGATGGGTGTAACGACCCGAAATTTTGAATAAATCTTGTTTCCTAATTTTGTGTGTTATTTTTTTTATATACTCAAAAAAACAGTTTCATTAGATAACATGAGTATAATTAAAATGAGACTGTTGGGTTTTGACTGTTATATGACCATTGGTCAATATGACCACTGGAAACTAAACATTTCGATATTTGTCTCTAAATACAAGTGATCTTGCTTAATTAATATAGAAAGAAGATTTGATGGCCTCACCCAGTATTCTTGGACCGATCGAAGCCCATCTAACAAAACTTGGGAAGGAGGTAGCACCACTAGGCTTGGTTCTGGACCAAACCCAAGCCGAACTTCATCGTTTGAAGCTAGAATAGAATCTCCTTCACGAGAAGTTCAAACTGATAGAAATTACTACTCGTGCAATGTTGGTCGAGCCTCCCTCTAATTCTCTCACCTTAGCACACCTTACACTTAGGTCTTATGATGGTGTGATAAGGGTCTATGTAAGAAGACCATAACTGCCTTGTGTAATCCTTTGTTTTAAATAAAAATTTTGATTTCTTCTTATGATGAAGTTTATGAATTTTCAAATGTCCGGATAAATATAGTATGCATATTTATGGTGAATTTTAGAGAAAGGATATTTTAAAAAATGTTTATGTAAACCTTAAATAATTAAAAATGTGTAATTATTTTTAAAAAATGGTCTTTTACAATTATGTTCAGTATGCAATTTAGAGTCTAATAAGATCAACTTAATTTTTGATGAATAATAATTTATGAATAGTGATTTTATGCTTAGGATTAGTGATGTGACCAAATGGATTAGTAATCTCACTTAAATAAAGCATTAAAATAATCTAGGCACCTTGATTAAGTAATGTGATTCAAAAAAAATGGTTAAATAACGGTTTCATAAATTATTAGTCAAGTATTAGTTTTTTTCGGGTGAATAGTGTTTTTTAATTAAAAAATAAATTAAAAATATTTAAAAAATTATTTTTATAAAATTGATTTCATTTTTGAACTCAGAGCATCGATATTATGTTAAGGTAATTTTTGGGGATATTTCTGAAAAAAATGAATTTTCAGTGAATAGTGTATTTATTTAAAAATTAAATTAAAAATATTTAGAAAATTATTTTTATAAAATGGATTTTATTTTTAAAATCAAAGCATTGATAATTGGTTAAGGTGAAATTTTGGGATTTTTTTGAGAAAGTTGAATTTTCAGTGAATAGTAAAAATACAGTTTCAGGGTTTCAGTATGTTTAATGACTTCATAATTGTGTCATGATGATGTCATGAGATATTTTAAGGGTTGGCTGACTAAAGGTGATGAAATATTTTATGGGGGACCCATGTGGCCTAAATCTATGGGAAATACTATAACCTCCCAAGTAAGTAAGGAATAATAGATATTTCTATCTATGTTTATTAATGAATTAGATCTGTTTAGAGGATTAAAATGAGAATAAATCCAATCTTAAGCATGGAATACATTAATATTTTTAAAAGATTGTTTTACTGCCTTTTGATGGCAAACCATTTTTTAAATCAAACTTTTGACAATTTTATAAGCTCTATTTGACAAAATAAACTTATTCTTTATGATTGGGACATTGAAATTTACATTGGGTAAATTTTTGGTATTTTTCCGACAGTGTTCATTTTTTAATGAATAGTGAAAAATACTGCATTTTACATGAAAACTACTTTTTCATCTAATTTAATTATATGGTTAGATTATCTTTTTAACTGTTTTTAAAGTGAAATTAGAATATATTTTTACTATTTAATCCAATGGTGGTCATTGGAATGAATTTCACTTTGAAATTGGACTTAAACTAGTGTCAATTTTTTGATACTTATTGTTTCATAAAAACACGCTATTTGCTCTGACAGCATGAATTAATTATTAAATTAATTAATGTAACTAATATGTTTTGAATTTTGTAAAATAGACATCATTTTTGAATTCAGAATATCAAATATAGATTAGGGTGAAGTTTTGGTATTTTTCTGAAAAACTTCAATTTTTGATGAATAGTTAAACCACTAAGTAGTACTTAAAAAACTGATTTTTTTCGTTTAAATGAAATTTTACCAACTCTGTGTTTTGAATTTCAAAAATCCTACATACATGGTTGTCATTAAGAAGAAAAATGTGGTTCAATGGGATTAAAATAATTTTTTGGTGAATAGTAACTTTTATGTTTTTAATCGCGATTGGAGGTAATTAGTGTAGTTTAAGGTAAAAATAATGTTTTAATAATATTAAATGACCTAGACACATGTCCTACCCTTATTGGATGTGTCATGGCCGACCAAGACAACCCATGGGTCGATTTTGGGGACCCCATGGATCCACTTGGGTAAGATAATGCCATTAATGCCTTTTATTTAAAGTAAAAGTAAAAATGACACAAACATGAGTTGTTTTACTAAAACAATTTTTAAATAGGGTTATACAAGTAATATTTTTTACTATAAATATTCATTCGAAATATAAAAAGATTTAAAACATCGTGATATTTTTTTTATAATTTTTAGGCATTAAATAAATTAAATTATTTATGACATCATGATGATGCAGCGATTACCCCATTAATAAAGGATTTAAATAAAATGAAAAGATAATGTTAGAACTATAACTTACACTTGTCAAATACCTATTGGATGAGTATATTTCGAACCCTTATCACCTTATCCTCTAAATACATCAATTTGGTACCTTTAAAATCTGAAACTCATTTGAAAATAAAGTAACCTTTTATACCTTTCCAAGAGTGACCCTCCACTCCTCTTATAAAAGGCACCCACCTCTACCACCTTACCCACACTTTCAAAGCCTTTGGCTCGTCCAAACCCTGCCCATTTTGTCTCTCTATATCCCTCTATTACTCCTTGAAGCCTCACATTGGGTAGAAGTCTTCCCAAGGAAGCCTTTGAGCTCAAATCAAAAAGAGTTACCAGTTTTAAAGGTAGTGTCTTCTCTTATGTTCTTATATTTTATTTTGATTCTCCAACCCTCTAAACTATTTTAATTCATTTCTTTTGTAACAAAACCAGTATATTCCATATACTAGGATGTTTTTATAAGAAGTATTCGAGCTACACTTACACACACCTACATCTAATGGTTAAAGAACATACTGTTTCCGTGGATGGTGAATTTCTGCCTCACGAAACGATGATTGTTCAATATTCTTTTAACACCTTAAAAGGTGTCCATTAAGATGAAACTATATTTATATATTATATATAATATGTTTATGTTTTACTTAAGCTTCTGTATTTTTCATTTATGGCATACCTTTATGTTTTCCATTATGGGTAAACGCGATATCTTCATTTTAGGAAGTGTGGACTACCGCCCCCTCAAAGTGATTTGATTCGTTAATGCCATATGTGGGATGTATAAAGGATGTAATTAATGATATTATATATGATATCATAATGGAATTATAATATACCTCTAAATCATTATGATTCCATTCCATAAAATACGAAATAGAAATGAAAGTAGCGTTCATGCGTACGTACGACTTACCATCTCCATGAACGGTGCATTTCATTTCATACCTCTACACGTTATGTAATATTATAAATGCATGTATATATTGGATATATATGATATATATGATATCTACATCATTAGTATAACTCTGGATATTTGACTATGTGAACAACTTGTAAATATAAGAAGTTCACTTTTGACTCAAGTACCAAATATCGATAAAACGACTGTTATTAACTTAAATAATTACATAGTTTTCATGACATGGTAATAAGTGATATAAAAGGAATAATTAACTTGAAAAATGTTCTTAAGCAAGTAGAAATTAACTCTCAAGTTTATTATTCGGGACATTAAATAACGATCGAGTCAAGTCGGACCCGAGGTAAGGGAACTTCTCAACCCAATTTCTGTTCCTTGGGTTAATATCCTACTTTCAAATTATGTCATGATATTATTATGTAATATATTGTATTTGTACTTTCTTTATGTGTACTTATAGTGAATAAACATAATAGAACCATTTTATTTCAAAAATTATATTTGTATGGGACTTCGTGTCAATCTCCTTTCATTGAGGCATATTTTGTTTTATACACAACCTTATTTTATACGGTGTATAAACCCCTTTGACTTTTATGTTTATCCAAAAGGAATCATTTTTATACAAAGCGTTTTACTAAATGACAAAAGGGAATGTTTTTGTCGTACGTATGCGGTGACAATGACTTCTCCGCCGTCGTGACCATTATTTGAGTTTCGGCTTCCTCTACAAGCCATACCTTTTTTTTAAAAGAAAAATAAATACCATGTTTTACTTTTCTTTTATTTTGGTATTGAAAATTGTTTTCATAATGTTTTTCTATCAATGTGTTGTATTGATATATTGTTATTGAAAAGTAGAAATTTTATGTTTCCTTTATGCATTTTTTATTTGATACGATTATGTTATGGTTCTTGGGCATTGTTATGAAGACGGGTGGTTCCGTGATAAAATAAGGGCAGGTGAGCCCGATATAGATCTCCAATGCATTGGGAAACGCGAAGGAGTTAAATGTTAAGGTTTCTCCAAAGAGATTTAGGGAATATACTATGATGGGTATTCCAAACGTAACCAAGAGGGTTACTCCTTACGTAAGAATGTTATGAATGCCTCAAGTTACCTTAATGTCTTATGATTTCTATGATTTATTCATGATTTGATGAGGTATGTTAAAGTGATTATGTTTTATGAGTAGATTATGATTTCATTGATTCTTGTGTATACATGTACTCATGTTTCCTTTCCATATTTTTATATCCATTACTGAGCTTTTTATGCTCATCCCAAGTTTTTGAAATGTTTTTCACAGGTCAAGGGAAGGGTACATGATATGATGATAGTGTCGAGGAAGTGTCAAGAAATAATCCATGTTTAATTTTAAATAGTTTCTATTGAAGGGAAAAATGAATACTATCTTTTATGTAACCACTTTGTTTAAATGTTGAATGTAATTCAAGTTTTATGATCTAATTCTCTAAAACTCTAAACCTAAAAAGATCCTCAATGTATAATCTTGTAATAACTCAAGATTAAGTAATGTTTAAGGCTGGGGCATTATAGTTGGTATCAAAGGTCGGTTTAGATAACTTTAGCAGTTAAAATTCTATTAAATGATTATCCAAAAATATTTTTTTATGGTAAAATTGATATGATATAGAATTTGAAGATTACCATGTTGATTCATCTAAGACATGTTTTTCGAGAATGGATTTCCGCATAGGAAATAGGGAAGCAGTTCTAGGAAGGCATACAGAAGGAAATAACCTTCCGAATCAGCATCCTAAGATGGTCAGAATTAGAACTGAACAGTTTGTTGCAGTAATGGTGCAGTTGACTCAAGCGATAAATGGTAGTGGTATCCATGCACAAGATCAGCTAGATCAACCGCAGAGGAACATGTCAGTGGTGGAACATTTCATGAGGTGACATCCCCCATCATTCAGAGTATTATCTGACCCTGTGATAGATGAAGGGTGGATTAAATCACTGGAGAAGATTTTCGATGTCATGGGGTGTTCAGACAATCAAAAGGTTAATCTTTCTATTTACCATTTGGAGGGTGAAGTAGATCAGTGGTGGTCGATGGTTAAAAATATCAGGGACGCTGATGAGATTGATGCTCTCGACTGGGATGAATTCAAAGGTATGTTTCTTGAGATGTATTTTTCTAAGGTTGTTCAACTTAGGATGGAAAAACAATTCTTGGAATTGAGGCAAGAGGAAAACTCAGTGGCTGCCTATGAAGAGAGGTTCACTCGATTTGCAAGGTATGCTCCAAATTTTATCCGACACCTTGATAGTAAAATCAATCGTTTTTACTCAAGATTAAAGACAAAATATCAAAGGGAATTGGATTTTTGTGTGTTCAAAAGTTATGAAAAGATTGTTCGATGTGCTTAGAAGGTGGAAAGGGAGTTTTCCGATGATCAAGTGTTCTATAAAAACCAACAAAAGAAGAGACCGAGGTGGCAGGAGAAAGGGAAGAATTCTTCAAAAAAGTCTGATGGTAAGAAATCTAAGTTTCCAGTTTGTGATAAATGTGGGAGAAGGCATGCTGGGGAATGTCTTCTGAATTATTTAAAGTGCTACTGATGTGGTAAGATGGGACATAAGTCTCGTGATTGCACTAAAAAAGATCAAGGTGATGGTAAGACCAAATTTGATTTATAGTTAGTGAAATGTTTTAAGTGCAATGAGATGGGTCACTATGCAAATGAGTGTCTGACAAAGAGCTCGAGTGATGGGAAGCAGTTATACTACAAGCAGAAAGGGGTGGTGAAATCCTTTGCAACTACTTCAGCAGATGTCGGGCCATCAAATGAAGTTGTATCAGGTACTTTTTTTGTTTTTTAAGATTATCCCAGTGTGCTGTTTGATTCGGGGTCTACACATTCTTTCATCTCTGAAATCTTTTCTATTAAAATGGGAATACTATCTCAAGAAATGGCTCTTGAACTTGTGGTAAAAACACCTAGGGGAAATGTTGAGGCAAAAAGAATTTATAAGAATCTTCCTATCCTTATCTGTGGAAAGAACCTACTTGCGAACCTTATTGTTTTACCTCTAGTATAGTTTGATGTTATCCTGGGTATGGATTGGCTCTCTATTTACCATGCTAAGATTGACTATAGAGATAAAGAAGTTTCTTTTCAGAAAGACTTTCAGTTTTTGTACAAGAATGAACCCTTACTGTTGATAACTTATCAAGAGGCCGAGAAACTTGTAAAAGATGGAAATGAATGTTACCTTGCACACATTGTTGAAAACAAAGGAACTGTTCAGATTAATGATGTGCCAGTGGTAAATGAGAATCCTAATGTTTTTCCTGATGAGTTGCCTGGAATAATACCAGATCGGGAAGTTGAGTTTACTGTAGACTTAGTTCCTGATGCTAAGCCAATTTCAAAACCCCCTTATCGAATGGCTCCAATTGAACTTTTAGAGTTGAAGGAGAAATTGTAATATTTATTAGATAAAGGTTTCATTTGACCTAGAACATCACCATGGGGTGCTCATGTTTTTTTTAAAAGATGGTTCTATGAGACTTTGCATTGATTATAGAGCCTTGAATAACATCACTGTTAAGAAAAAATATCCTTTGCCTCATATCAATGATTTGTTTGATCAGCTCCAGGGAGCTCAGTATTTTTCAAATATTTACCTGAGATCGGGGTACCATCAGTTGAAGGTAAAGGAAGCAGATATTCCAAAGACCGCGTTTCGTATAAGATATAGCCATTATGAATTTGTAGTAATGCCTTTTGGGCAAACCAAGGCACCTGCTGTATTCATGGACTTAATGAATAGAATTTTCCATGAGTTCTTGGATGAGTTTGTGGTGGTTTTCATTGACGATATTTTGGTGTTTTCTAAAAGTATAGAGGAGCATGAAAGACATTTAAGGGTTATTTTTCAAACCTTAAAAGAAAAGAAATTGTATGGGAAATTTAGCAAGTGTGAGTTTTGGTTGCAACAAATTTCTTTCCTTGGTCACATTGTTTCCAAAAATGGGATAACCGTTGATCCGACAAAAACAATGGTTGTTGAAGAATGGCCAAGACCCAAAAATGTAACAGAGATTCGTAGTTTCCTTGGTTTGGCAGGATATTACCGAAGGACTGTTAGAAAATTTTCATGGTTATCTAGTCTAATGACTAAGCTAACTCGGAAGGGTTTTAAGTTTATCTGGACAAAATAATGTGATGATTGTTTTCAGGAATTGAAAAGAATATTGGTGAATTCTCCTGTTTTGGCACTACCTTCCAGGAATGGGGAGTTTGTTATCTACAGTGATGCTTCATTGAAATGTCTTGGTTGTGTCTTAATGCAGAATGATCAAGTAATTGATTATGCTTCACGACAGTTGAAAACTCATGAGGTAAATTACCCTACACATGATTTGGAATTAGCTGCTGTTGTCTTCGCATTAAAAATTTGGAGGCATCATTTGTGTGGAGTAAAGTGTGAAATATATACTGATCACAAAAGTTTAAAGTATATATTCACTCAGAAAGAATTGAACCTGAGACAGAGGAGATGGCTAGAATTAATCAAGGATTATGATTGTACAATTCATTACCATCTGGGAAAAGAAAATAAAGTGGTTGATGCTTTGAGTCGAAAAAGTAATTCTTCATTGACGATTTTGTGTTTGGAACGTGATCCTTTGGTTAATAATTTGATGAAATTTGGCATAGAAGTTGTTGGTGCAAGATGTCCTTCTGTTTTGTTTCAGGTATCAGTGAAAGCTTCGCTATCAGACAGAATTAAGCAAGCACAGAAGAAATACAGCGAGTTGCAAAAAAAGGTAGAGCTGGTTTAGAAGGGTAAGTTTCTTGAATTCAATATTGATAATGATTGTGTTTTGAGATTTGGGAAGAGATTTTGTGTGCCTTATGATTCACAATTGAAGAGAGATTTGTTATGTGAAGCTCATAGTTCTCCGTTTTCAGTCCATCCTGGAAGTACTAAGATGTATAGATATCTTTGGGAGTATTACTGGTGGGATGGAATGAAAAGGGATATTGCCGATTTTACAGTGAAGTGTTTGACTTTTCAATAGGTTAAAGTATATAAGCAGTTACCGAAAGGGATGCTTCATCCTTTACTAGTGCTAGAGTGGAAATGGGAGAATATATCCATGGACTTTGTTGTGGGATTGCTGAAGACACCTCGAGCTAATAATGCAATCTGGGTTATTGTTGATCGCTTGACTCAATCTGCTCATTTCCTTGCTATATGAGATACTTTTTCCCTAGATCAACTTTCCCGTTTGTATCTTAAAGAGATAGTATAGTTACTCAGAGTTCCTCTCTCCATTGTATCTGACCGTGATCCCAGGTTCACTTCTAACTTTTGGAAAGTCCTTCAGAAGTCAATGGGTACTGAATTAAATTTTAGTACAGCTTTTCATCCTTAGTCAGATGGACAATCAAAATGAAAAATTCAGACTTTGGAAGATATGCTACGTGCTTGTTCGATGGATTATTAGGGAAGTTGGGACCAACATCTTTCTTTGGTTGAGTTTTCATATAATAACATTTTTCATTCCAGTATACAGATGATACCATTTGAGGCATTATATGGGAAGCAGTGTCGAACTCTAGCTTTCTGGGATGAAGTGGATGAAAGGAAGCTGATGGGACCAGAATTGGTAGAAGAGTTGGCAGAAAAAGTTCAGCTGATATAGAAACACATGAGAATAGCTCAGAGGAGGTAGAAGAGTTATGCGGATAACCGGAGGAAGGATCTATCTTTTGAGGTAGGTGATCATGTTTTTCTCAAAGTCTCACCATGGAAAAGTGTGATGCGATTTGGTAAGAAAGGAAAGCTGAGTCCAAGGTTCATTGGACCATATGAAATTCTAGAGAGAGTTGGATCAGTTTCTTACCGAGTGGCTTTACCTCTGAGTTTATCTCAGGTACACAATGTTTTTCATGTTTCGATGTTGAGAAAGTATATGCCAGATCCATCTCATGTTTTGAGTCCAGAGGTAGTTCAGTTGGAAGAGAATCTATCTTATGAGGAACAACCGGTCCAGATTCTTGACCGCAGGGAGAAATTGTTACGGAATAAGGTGATTCATTAGGTAAAGGTTTTGTGTAAAAACCACATGATTGAAGAGGCAACAAGGGAATCTGAAAATGCAATGAGGGCTAAATACCCCCACTTATTCGATAAGTAAATAAATTGCGGGGATGCAATTTTCTAAAAGAGGGAAGGATGTACCATCCCAAGTAAGTAAGGAATAATAGATATTTTTATCTATGTCTATTAATGAATTAGATACTGTTTAGAGGCTTATGATGAGAATAAATCAAATCTCCAGCATGGAATACACTAATATTTTTAAAAGATTATTTCACTGCCTTTTGACGAAAAACCATTTTTTTAAATAAAACTTTTGACAATTTTATAAGCTCTATTTGACAAAATATACTTATTCTTTATGATTGAGACATTGAAATTTACTTTGGGTAAACTTTTGGTATTTTTCCAACAATGTTCATTTTTTAATGAATAGTAAAAAATACTGCATTTTACATCAAAATTTCTTTTTCATCTAATTTAATTATATGGTTAGATTATCATTTTAACTGGTTTTAAATTGAAATTAGAATATATTTTTACCATTTAACCCAATGGTGGTCACTATATTTAATTTCACTTTGAAATTGGACTTAAACTAGTGTCAATCTTTTGATACTTATTGTTTCATAAAAACATGCTATTTGCTCTAACAGTGGAAATTAATTATTAAATTAATTAATGTAACTAATATGTTTTGAATTTTGTAAAATAGACATCATTTTTGAATTCGGAATATAAAATATAGCTTAGGGTGAAGTTTTGGTATTTTTCTGAAAAAACTTCAATTTTTGATGAATAGTGAAACCACTAAGTGGTACTTAAAAAACTGATTTTTTTTCGTTTAAATGAAATTTTTCCACCTCTGTGTTTTGAATTTCAAAAATCTGACATACATGTTTGTCATTAGGAAGTAAAATGTGGTTCAATGGGATTAAAATAATTTTTTGGTAAATAGTAACTTTTAAGTTATTAATCGCGATTAGAGGTAATTAGTGTAGTTTAAGGTAAAAATAATGTTTTCTTAATATGAAATGACCTAGACACATGTTCTACCCTTATTGGATGTGTCATGGCCGACCAAGACAACCCATGGGTCGATTTTGGGGACCCCATGGAGCCACTTGGGTAAGATAATGACATTAATGCCTTTTATTTAAAGTAAAAGTAAAAATGACACAAACATGATTTATTTTTACTAAAATGATTTTTAAATGGGATTATACAAGTCATATTTTTTACTATAAATATTCATTGGAAAGCTAAAAATATTTCCTACATCATGATGTTTTTTATAATTTTTATACATTAAATAAATTAAATTATTTATGACATCATGATGATGCAGTGATTACCTCATTAATAAAGGATTTAAATAAAATGAAAAGATAATGTTAAAACTATAACTTATACTTTTCAAATACCTATTGGATGAGTATATTTCGAACCCTTATCACCTTATTTTTTAAATACATCAATTTGGTACCTTTAAAATCCGAAACTCATTTGAAAATAAAGTAACCTTTTATAGCTTTCCAAGAGTGCCCCTCCTCTCCTCTTATAAAAGGCCCCCACCTATACCACCTTACCCACACTTCCATAGCCTTTGGCTCGAACAACCCCTGCCCATTTTGTCTCTCGGCATCCCTCTCTTACTCCATGAAGCCTCACTTTGGTCAGAAGTCTTCCCAAGGAAGCCTTTGAGGTCAAATCAAAAAGAGTTACCCGTTTTAAAGGTAGTGTTTTCTCTTGTGTTCTTATGTTTTATTTTTCTTCTCCAACCCTCTAAACTCTTTTTATTAATTTCTTTTGTAACAAAACCAGTATCTTCCATATACTAGGATGTTTTTATAAGAAGGATTCGAGCTACACTTACACACACCTACATGTAATGGTTAAAGAACATACTTTTTCCGTGGATGGAAAATTTCTGCCTCACAAAACGATGATTGTTCAATATTCTTTTAACACCTTCAATGGTGGCCATAAAGATGAAAATATATTTATATATGATATATTATATGTTTATGTTTTACGTAAGCTTCTGTATTTTTCATTTATGGCATACCTTTATGGTTTCCATTATGGGTAAACACGATATCTTCATTTTAGGAAGTGCGTACTACCGCCCCCTCAAAGTGATTTTATTCGTTAATACCATATGTGGGATGTATACAGGATGTAATTAATGATATTATATATGATATAATAATGGAATTATAATTTACCTTTATATCATTATGATTCTGTTCCATAAAATACGAAATAGAAATGAAACTAGCGTTCATGCGTACGTACGTCTTACTGTCTCCATGAACGGTGCATTTCATTTCTTACCTCTAAACATTATGTAATATTATAAATTCATATATATACTGGATATATATGATATATATGATATTTACATCATGAGTATAACTATGGATATTTGACTATGTGAACAACATGTAAATATAATAAGTTCACTTTTGACTCAAGTACCAAATATCGACAAAACGACTGTTATTAACTTAAATAATTACATAGTGTTAATAAAATGGTAATAAGTGATATAAAAGGAATAATTAACTTGAAAAATTTTCTTAAGCAAGTATAAATTAACTCAAGTTTATTATTCAGGATGTTAAAGAATGATCGAGTCAAGTCGGACCCGAGGTAAGGGAACTTCTTAACCCAATTTCTATTCTTTGGGTTAATCTCCTAAATTCAAATTATGTAATGATATTATTATGTAATAACTTGTATTTGTACTTTCTTTATGTGTTCTTATATTGAATACACATAATAGATCCATTTTATTTCAAAAATTATATTTTTATGGGACTTTGTCTCAATGTCCTTTCATTGAGGCATATTTTGTTTTATATAAAACCTTCTTTTATACGGTGTATAAACCCCTTTGACTTTTACATTTATCAAAAAGGAATATTTTTTATACGAAGCGTTTTACTAAATGACAAAAGGGAATGTTTTTGTCATACGTATGCGGTGACAATGACTTCTCCACCGCCGTGACCATTATTTGAGTTTCGGCTTCCTCTATAAGCCATACTTTTTTTTAAAAGAAAAATAAATACCATGTTTTACTTTTCTTTTATTTTGGTATTGAAAACGGTTTTCATAATTTTTTTATATCAATGTTTTGTATTGATATCTTTTGATTGAAAAGTGGAAATGTTATGTTTCCTTTATGCATGTTTTATGTGATATGATTATGTTATGGTTCTTGGGCATTATTATGAAGATGGGTGGTTCTGTGATAAACTAAGGGCGGGTGAGCCCAATATAGCTCTTCAATGCATTGGGTAACGCGAAGGAGTTAAAAGTTAAGGTTTCTCTGAAGAGATTTAGGGAATATACTATGATGGGTATTCCAAACGTAACCAAGAGGGTTTCTCCCTATGTATGAATGTTATGAATGCCTCAATTTACCTTTATGTCTTATGATTTCTATGATTTATTCATGATTTGATGAGTTATGTTAAAGTTCTTATGTTTTATTAGTAGAGTATGATTTCATTGATTCTTGTGTATACATGTACTCATGTTTCCTTTCCATATTTTTATATCCCTTACTGAGCTTTTTATGGTCATCCCATGTTTTTGAAATGTTTTTCATAGGTCAAGGGAAGGGTACATGATATGATGATAGTGTTAAGGAAGTGTCAAGAAAGAATCCATGTTTTCTTTTAAATATGTTTCCGTTGACGGGAAAAATGAATACTATCTTTTATGTAACCACTTTGTTTAAATGTGGAATGTAATGCAAGTTTTATGATCTAATTCTATAAAACTGTAAACCTAAAAATATCTTCAATGTGTAATCTTGTAATAACTCAGGACTAAGTAATTTTTAAGGCTGGGGCCTTATAAATACCATGGGAGAGCCCATGGTCTTGAGAAAACCACTTGTGAGGTGTCCCTTGGCCATTAATGCCTTGTCCCCTCACATTCCCTATAAATACCAAGCCATCCTCTCATCTATTCGACTCCCAACTCTACCCCAACGAAGATCTGGTTTCATTACCTCCCATGGAGTCCTCCTAAGGTGCCCCCAAGACCTCAAGGTCCCAACCTTTGAGTTTTAAGAGTTACGTTTCAGGTAAGGGATCCTACCTCTCTCTTTCTTTCAAAAAATATCTTTTATGTCATTTCATTTGTGCTCCATGATCTGATGTTGGAGGATGTTCTTTTTTATTAATCTTACTACCCTTTTCATTTTCATATTATGAGAGACCCCCTCTTTCTCTCATTAATACGTTTTAAGAAAGTTTAAGTGGCGTCGTTAGGCTGCCGAATTTTTAAGGGATTCTTTCACCTTTCTCATTTTTCTAAGTTCTACTTTCATGTCAAGTATTTCATGTACCTTTTTATTATGTTGGGGGTATGATCTATATATCTATATTACTGATATTTTATGTTCATATGATGAGAGATCCTATTTTATATCTTCAATTCAGTATTTTTATGTTTTAAGTGGCGCTGTTAGGCTACCGAATTTTTAAGGGATGCGTTCACGTTTCTCAGTTTTCAAAGTACTACTTTCATGTCAAGTATTTCAAGTTACTTTTTATTTTGTTGTGGTATGATCTCTATATCTATCATACTGATATTTTATGTTAATATTATGAGAGAGCCTATTTTATATCTTCAATTTAGTATTTTGAAGTTTTAAGTGGCGTCGTTAGGCTGCCGAATTTTTAAGGGATTCTTTCACCCTTCTCATTTTTCTAAGTTCTACTTTCATGTCAAGTCTTTCAAGTTACTTTTTATTATGTTGGGGTATGATCTCTATATATATCATACTGATATTTATGTTCATATTATGAGAGACCCTATTTTATCTCTTCAATTCATTTTTTTGATGTTTTAAGTGACGTCGTTTGGCTGCCGAATTTTCATAAGAGAAATCTTATTTTTCTCTTCCCTCCATGTTTTTCATTTCATATGGTATGTCTTTAAAATTTAATTACCATGTTCTTATATCCAATATATTTTGACTCTATACTATTATTTGAATAATTTATGAGTGGGTGACCTATGTCCCCTCTCTTTTCAATGTTTTCTAAAACCCCGAAGCATAGCCGTTATGCTGCAGAATTTCCATCTCAAATGTCTCTCTATTTTTCTCAAATTATTTTATTTTATTAAGTTAATATTTAAAGATCTTCCTTCTAAATGGGTATTCACATATATACCAAAATTTTCTATTTTAAATTCTGGGATTTACATACATGATACCCACTTTCCTTTTCTGGGGGTTTAAAGTGACATAAAGATCATGTCTTTATAGCAGTTTTTAAAAAGTTATGATTATGAAATGAAACCCATATCTTTTATTCTATATGGGTTGTTTATGAAATGATTGATGATGACATATGTGGATAACATGATAATAAAGGCAAATTAAGGGTGTTCCCTGATAGTGCTCCAATGCATTGGGTAAAGACTTAATCTCTAGAGATGACCATTTTGACTGATACCTTGGTGAATAACCTTGGTAATTTTTATTGACACCTTGGGGATGGACTGTGGTGAAACAGAAATGATTGTCAATGTTAAATGTTGTAGCCACATCTTCAAGTTATGAAAAACGTTATTTTTATTATGATATGCCTCATGATTTCTTTCTCATGCCTTAAAGTTCTTTTCATGACCTTATTGAAGTATCTCAAGTTCACATGTAAATTGTTTCTCTTGTTTCCCTTACTGGGCCTTCTGCTCACCCTTTCTTTTGATGTATGTCCCCAGGTTATGAGATGTAGTAATGAAGCTAGGATGAACTTAAGGAGAAGCCTTTCATGTGTTTAAGAAGAATTTTTTATATTGTTTTCATTTATTATGTTCCTGGTTTCCAAGACACTAAACCTTAAAGATCCTCAGTTTTGTGTGATGTAATGAAAGTTTATGTTATAAAAAGGCGGGTTGCTTTAGTTGGTATCAAATGATGGTTTAGTTATTTGTGTTAATTAGGATCTTAAAACTTTAGGAAGAACCCTATAGAAATGTTTAAATCTAGGAAACCTTCTTGGTATTTTGGTGAGTATTGAATAAGGGGTTGCCAAGCAAATACATCCTTGTCTGGATACGAGTAGGTAGAGGTGGCTCTGGCACAGATGTACATAGGGGTAAAACCTAAAAACACATCTTTGAGCTAGTATCAAACGGGAACTGGTACACGACAACGGGCCTTGCTGCACTCTTGGTTACGACACTCCCGGGGGATATGCTTTTCTAAATTCATAAGCTTAGTATGAACCATTATTAAAGGAACAAAGATAAAATAAAATAAGGATTCACATAAGAATATATGATCATGGATAACCTAGATTGGGGCCTAGGGGATCACAATTTAGGGTATAATTTTCTTCTACAAGTTTATCCTTCTATGCTTTAAGTTTCATTTTAATGATTATTGGCTAAGTATTTAAGCCCCTAATTCTAATTTCTTTCCTTATTTAATGGCAGGAAATGGAAGAACATGTCCCAAAAACCAATGTGATAGGAAATGTGACGATTGTCGTATTAATATGACAGATACGATTAAGGGATTAAAAGATGATTATTATTTTGGAAGACGTTCACTATTTTGGGAACCCTATTTGATCAAGGTAAATAGATTACTACTGTATTTTCTTTGGGGAGTAAAGGTTGAATTATATTTTGAAGAATCGACGAATTTAAGGTGAACTTATGGTATTATAGGTTACTTGTGGAAATGATTGACCTATATTGGGGAAAATATGTTTAGGTTAGTTACTTTTGTTATAAGATGTTAGGAGTGGTTGATGTTGTTTGGAGATTAATGATAAAGTTTATCTTGGAAGACTATGATATAAAGTCCTTCTTGTATTTGGGTTTCAATATTAGTTTGGGTTATTTTGAGGAATTTTAAGGACAGTAATTTACGGAATGGTCTATGATAAACTCTGGGTAGAACCGTGGAACAGTGAAGATTTAAAATTAGTTTCCCTTCCTATGTGATTCTTTCTTTTTGAAGAGTTGTTTTATCTTTCCCTTTCTATTTTTGGGATAAATTTTTAAAGATAGATAGTTTTTCTTTTGTGGAATACGTGATTATTTAGAAGATTATTCTTGTGCTTTTGATGAGACCAAGTGTTTTTGGAATGCTCATCGTTTAGAGAAAAGATTAGTTTTGGTAGAAACTTATTAAAGGATTAAACTCTACTTGAAGGTAGGTATATTTCCTGGTGTTTTTATTATATGTAGTAAATGAATTCCTCAAAACTATGAAAAGGAATATAAAACAAAAAAACGTTGTCTGTTAACGTTTCCTACTAGGAAATCAAATACCGTTTGACCCATCATAAGTTTGTGATTTTCTTGTTGTTAACTTTCTCATAATCATGTTCTCTATCACTCTCCCTTAGAACGTGACCCTTTATTTTTCCTCCATGTCCATGTTTTACTACATGGGATCCTAGTATGGGTTAACTCGGGTGACCTTTTTACTTCCCTTTATTTCTTTTAAAGTAATAGTTTTACTGACTCTTTTTCCAGTGTGGGACATTCAATGAAATTTCAAAACCCAGTTATAAAAATTGCGAGGATGCAATTTCTTAAGGGGGGAAGATTGTAACGACCCGAAATTTTGAATAAATCTTGTTTCCTAATTTTGTGTGTTATTTTATTTATTTTTTATATACTCAAGACAACAGTTTCATTGGATAACATGAGTATAATTAAAATGAGATTTTTGGGTTTTTACTGTTATATGACCATTGGTCAATATGACCGCTGGAAACTAAACAATTTGATATTTGTCTCTAAATACAAGTGATCTTGGTTAATTAATATAGAAATAAAATTTTATGGCCACACCCAGTAGCCTTGGACCAATCGAAGCCCATTTAATAGAACATGGGAAGGAGGTAGCACCACTGTAATTTTCTCTGGACCAAACCCAAGCCGAACTTCATCGTGTGAAGCTAGAATGGAATCTCCTTTGTGAGAAGTTAAAACTGATAGAAATTACTACTCGTGCGATGTTGGTCGAGCCACCCTCAGATTCTCTCACCTTATCACACCTTACACTTAGGTCCTATGCTGGTGTGATAAAGGTCTATGTAAGGAGACCATAACTGCCTTGTGTAATCCTTTGTTTTAAATAAAAATTTTGATTTACTCTTATGATGAAGTTTATGAATTTTCAAATGTCTGGATAAATATAGTATGCATATTTTTGGTGAATTTTAACGAAAGGATATTTTAAAAAATGTTTATGTAAACCTAAAATAATTAAAAATGTGTAATGATTTTCAAAAAATGGTCTTCTACAATTATGTTCAGTACGAAATTTAGAGTCTAATAAGATCAACTTAATTTTTGATGAATAGTAATGTATGAATAGTGATTTATGCTTAGGATTAGTAATGTGACCAAAAGTATTATTAATCTCACTTAAATAAAGCATTAATATAATTTAGGCACCTTGATTAAGTAATGTGATTTAATAAAATGGTTAAATAACGGTTTCATAAATTATTAGTCAAGTTTTAATTCTTTCGGGTGAATAGTGTTTTTTAATTAAAAATTAAATTAAAAATATTTAGAAAAATATTTTTATATAATGGATTTCATTTTTGAACTCAAAGCTTCGATATTATGTTAAGGTAATTTTTGGAGATTTTTCTGAAGAAAAAATGAATTTTCGGTGAATAGTGTATTTATTTAAAAATTAAATTAAAAATATTTAGAAAATTATTTTTATAAAATTGAGTTCATTTTTGAAATCAGAGCATTTATATTTGGTCAAGGTGAAAGTTTGGGATTTTTCTGAGAAAGTTGAATTTTCATTGAAAAGTAAAAATACAGTTTTAGGGTTTCGGTATGTTTAATGACATCATAACTGTGTCATGATGATGTCATGAGATATTTTAAGGGATGGCTGACCAAAGGTGATGAATTATTGTATGGGGGGCCCCATCTGGCCTAACTCCATGGGAAATACCATGGGAGAGCCCATGGTTTTGAGAAAACCACTTGTGAGGTGTCCCTTGGCCATTAATGCCTTGTCCCCTCACTTTCCCTATAAATACCAAGCCATCCTCTCATCCATTCGACTCCCAACTCTCCCCCAACGAAGCTCTGGTCTCATTACCTCCCATGGAGTCCTACCAAGGTGCCCCCAATCCCTCAAGGTCCCAACCTTTGAGTTTTAAGAGTTAAGTTTAAGGTAAGGGATCCTACCTCTCTCTTTCTTTCAAGAAATCTCTTTTATGTCATTTATTTTGTGCTCCATGATCTTATATTGGAGGATGTTATTTTATATTACTC
This sequence comes from Viscum album, assembly GCA_963277665.1. NCBI lineage: Eukaryota > Viridiplantae > Streptophyta > Magnoliopsida > Santalales > Viscaceae > Viscum > Viscum album. The sequence goes on from OY728136.1 coordinate 308,017,101, forward strand.
TTACTTCCCTTTTCATTTTCATATGATGAGAGACCCCCTCTTTCTCTCATTAATTCATTTTAAGAATTTTTAAGTGGCACCGTTAGGCTGCCAAATTTTTAAGGGATTCTTTCACCTTTCTCATTTTTCTAAGTTCTACTTTCATGTCAAATCTTTCAAGTTCCTTTTTATTATGTCGGGGTATGATATCTATATCTATCATACTGATATTTTATGTTCATATGATGATAGAACCTGTTTTATATCTTCAATTCATTATTTTGAAGTTTTAAGTGGCGCCGTTAGGCTGCTGAATTTTTAAGGGATCTGTTCACCTTTCTCATTTTTTAAAGTTCTACTTTCATGTCAAGTATTTCAAGTTAATTTTTATTTTATTGGGTTATGATCTCTTTATCAATAATACTTATATTTTTTTTTCATATTATGAGAGAACCTATTTTATATCTTCAATTCATTATTTTAATGTTTTAAGTGGCACCGTTAGGCTGCCGAATTTTTAAGAGATTCTTTCACCCTTCTCATTTTTCTAAGTTCTACTTTCATGTCAAGTCTTTCAAGTTCCTTTTTATTATTTTGGGGTATTATATCTATATATATCATATTGATCTTCTATATTCATATGATGAGATACCCTATTTGATATCTTCAATTCATTTTGCTGAAGTTTAAGTGACGCCCTCAGGCTGCTGAATTTTCATAAGAGAAATCTTATTTTTGTATTCCCTCCATGTTTTTCATTTCATATGGTATGTATTTAAAATTTAATTACCATGTTCTTATATCCATTATATTATTTCCCTCTACTGTTATTTGGATCATTTATGAGTGGGTGACTAATGTCCCCTCTCTTTTCAATGTTTTCTAAAACCCCGAAGCATAGCCGTTATGCTGCAGAATTTCCGTCTCAAATGTCTCTCTCTTTTTTCAAATTATTTTATTTTATTAACTGAATATTCAAAGATCTTTCTTATAAAAGGGTTTTCACATATATACCAAAATGTTCTATTTTAAATTCTGGGATTTAAATACATGAGACCCGCATTCCTTTTCCGTGGGTTTAAAGTGACATAAAGATCATGTCTTTAAAGCATTTTTTAAAACATTATGATTATGAAATGAAACCCATCTCTTTTATGCTATATGGGTTGTTTATGAACTTATTGATGATGATATATGTGGCTAACATGATAATAAAGACAAATTAAGGGTGCACCATGATATCTCTCTAATGCATTGTGTAAAGACTTAATCTCTAGAGATGACCATTTTGACTGATACCTTGGTGAATAACCTTGGTAATTTTTATTGACACCTAAGGGATGGACCTTAGTGAAAAAGAAATTATTTTCAATGATAAATGTTGTAGACACATCTTCATGTTATGAAAAACGTTATTTTTATTATGATATGCCTCATGATTTCTTTCTCATGCCTTAAAGTTCTTTTCATGACCTTATTGAAATATCTCAAGCTCACATGTAAAATGTTTCTCTTGTTTCCCTTACTGGGCCTTCTGCTCACCATTTCTTTTGATGTATGTCCCTAGGTTATGAGATGCAGTAATGAACCTAGGATGAACTTAAGGAGAAACCTTTCAAGTGTTTAAGAATAATGTTTTATGTTGTTTTCATGTATTATGTTCATGGTTTCCAAAACCCTAAAACTGAAAGATCCTCAGTTTTGTGTGATGTAATGAAAGTTTATGTTATAAAAAGGTGGGATGATATAATGGGTGAGTTCAATAGGATAGAAAAAACCATAAGGATTGTTTGTTATAACAAATAATATTTCATCATAAATCGTTGGTGGGAGGGAAAACACATCTAATATAATTACTGATACCACTTGGTATTTGGGTAGTATTTTTTTCAATAATTTTTGAATAAACTAGAATGATGTTAATATATATTGAATAAACATTTTTTTTAAGTTTATTGGAGTTCCCATGTATATTGATGTAAATAATCTTTTTGGAAGTTTCCCAATCAAGGTATCATTATATTTGTTGAGGGAAAATGGATGTTTATTGAATAAGAATATTAATGCTTTGTAATTATTCATATTCAAAAGGAATATATTACAACATATATTATTAGTGATTTATCCACATGGAAAATAAGTTGGTTGAAAGGTTTCCTACTTGATATTTGATGTTCAAAATATGTTTATATAAATCTAATGATTATGAGTGTACTATGAGTTTTCCCATTAAGTGACATAAATTATTAATAATATATGACTATGAATAAGATGGAAATATATCTATGAATAATTAATTACAAGATAAGAACCATGATGTATCTTTAATTTTAGTTGTTTGAACTATATATATGGCAAAAAAGATGCAATAAAAGTGGGTAAAGAAAAAAATAACTTAGATTATGTCATTTAAATTGAGTTGGTGACTCTATTGGATTAATATTGATTAATTTATAAATTTTAAATTATTTGAGATCTTTATATCACTACCATTATATTATTTTGTTGTTAAATATTGGTGATGATTGTTATAGATAATGTGGATAAATTTGGTTAGGGAATGAAGATATTATCTATACTTATAGTGTACAATTAATGTGGGAAATTATTCATTCACAAATACTAATTCATGATCGAAATATGAGTTATGTTCTATAGAGTTTAGTATTTTATAATATTATATATTACTAAGTTAACTAAGGATTTGTCTAAGAATAAAATTTGGATAATGTTTTTTATGATGGTCTATCCTTTTTAGTATTATGAATGAAGACTGTTTATTGTATAGAAATTCCATTAGATAAAGTTGGTCTTGTAGAGTTTTTGCACAAATGTTGTTGGGATTTGGAATTAGTCCGGTGAAGATTCAAAGTGAAATGAAATAATTTAAATGTTTTCTGAAAATTTATAGATGATTTGATGTTTTTTTCAGATCACATGAAGAATTATTTAATTCTATGTTAAAGGTAGGAAATAAAAAATGATTGAACCAACATGAGATATGTAATATATTTTCAATAAAAAAGAATCTATAAAATTCCTTAGATACCACTGTGATGTGTAACATATTTAATATGTGATGTAATTTCTTGTTCTCTTAGAGAATCTTAAAATGGAAAAGTCATGAGATGCATAAAATAGTATAAATAGGTAAGATTATCTACTGAGGATCATATTGAAGAGTAGCATGTTGGATATTACCTTTAAATTGGATGAGTAATATTATAAAACTATCGGAATCATACCCTATGATTTATATTTGATTTATATCATATAACATGATGAAAATGAATCACAAGGAGGCATTATATTCCACTACTACTCAAATAATATTTTATAATATTCCTTATGATATAGTTGCATGGGATGCAACGTACATGACACATCAATAAAACAAGGTTTCCTTTGGATTAATAAAAAATTTTAGATTAAAAATGGTATGAATATAAATTGAATAAGCTCAATGTATCCAAATTAGTATTAATCCATTCATGGGTGTCATTTTATGACACCTAATATGACATATGAATTTGAAAAATTCATCAAAAATGTTGAGGAGGACTATAAAAACGGATATGATACCTCTTTTTTATGTGTTATTATGGTGTATTTGATCATCAGTTTTATGGAAATATTTATTCAATATCTCTTAGTCCTAATATTTTTTTAATCATTTCTAAATGAATCTATTTGTACCCCTTCGGTGTATGGGAGTCCTCTAGTTACGAACTGAGATAAAAAGGTAGGTGTTCCACCCTTTATGGAAAGAATAATAGATATTTTATGTTGTGATCATCATCATGAATTATCCAATAAGATATAACCCATTACTTTTGTAGTCTTGGTATTATATGTTATTTAACTACTTATAAATTTTTATTAATTAAAGATACTTCATGCTTGCTTCATGGTTTCTTGTACATAAAAATATCATGAGGCAATCCCCCAAAACACATTAGTGTTATCATCACCATGTTCTTCAAGAATTAAACGTGTTTAATCCACTTTTTGATGAAATTTACATATTTCCATGTGATGGAGCAAGGAATGATGCTTCTTCATTGGATATTTTTTAGGGACCAGGGCATCATAATGATATGCACTCAATATGGTAACCCTCAAAACACCAACCTGTCCTGAACCATGATGTTTTGAGTCTTTGAGTCTCACGACACACTATGGTTAGAACCATGATTTGGAAATATCTAAAGTGTTTTAAAATGGGATAAAACATATATACCATACTATGGAGAAATCCATGTTGGTCCTTAAAAGGTTTAAAATTTTATTTTTAGAAATTTTCATATTTTTTATAAAGGGTTTTTTAAATGATAACTGTTAGGAATTATAAAATGGTATTTTTAATGTCTCAATTAAATATTAAAAAGTTAATATTTATTTATCAAATTTTTTAAAAAACATAATAATATCATTTTTTATTATGTTGCTTTGATATTCATTTTTTAAATTGTTCATAGATTTCGAATAATGTGTATTATTTTATTTATTTTCTAAATTAAATCTAGTAAATAGAGCTTTAAGTTTCATACCATGTATGAGTCCATAAGATTTAGTTCCCATATACCTTAACCACATTTTTATTTAGAGTTATGATCTTGTGAATAGTTTTTGGATATAGTTTTGTATATTAGGTTTCTGAGATATCCAGAATTTAATTCTCTCTTGAGTAGAGTCTCCCAGGACTTGGGGTCAAAGTACCCACTACTCTAGAGTCTTATTATTTGTTTTAGAATGGTTATAGATTGTTTATCTATAACTCTAGTCTTACTCATGTGAAGTTTGTTTATTTCATATAATTCTATGCCTTTAAATGAAAAGATTATATACCTTATTCACGAGATGTATTAAAATATGTACAAATATACATGACTTGTTTTTATTTTGGGTAAGTAATACTATCCTTTATTTTTTTTAAATAGTTACACATTAATGTGGTGTAAAAACATTAATTTTATTGATGGAATAATGATTATAAAACTTAATCTTCAGAAGCATTTATACACAAAGGAATACAAACATGAGACTTAAAAGATTCTATATTATGAAATATTCATATGATGTATACAATTATGTTTATATTTTAAAAGGAAAACACCCTTCAAATATTAATTTTCAAATTCAATCCAAATTGGAACAAGTCAATACATAGATCATCCAACTATGTATATTTTTAAAATGAAGGGTGACTCTAGATTTTATTGTGTAAATCAGCAAAGTAAGGGGTGACATTATATCATAATTTTTTAGGTTCTACCCAAGCAGTGTGCCTATGGATTTCATTTTGATAGATATTTCTTTGTGTTTTATTTGGGATACACTTAAATAGGAAACCTTTATGAAGGGTACCAGAGGAATGCAGTTGAGGTTTTCTATTTGATGGATATGTGAAAATAGTTTCCTACTCAATTATCCACGAATTATAACTATTATAACCGAGATGATACCTATATAAATAATTATGCGGTGAGAATGTCACAAAATTTAACTAATTTCTGACTAAAATATGGATCTTGGATCACTATATAGATATGACATATTGGGTGTCCATTTTAGTGGTAGTAATTCATTAAAAGTACTTGATGAAATGATATAATATAGTACACTAACCCATAGATATGTCTTGTTATTTTATAGATATTTCATGATAATAATATTGATACCACTTATAAGTATGACCTATAAAATAGATAAATATTGGTATATAGGATTGAGAAGAGTTCACAAAGATAAACATTAAGTATCTAAATGTGGATGTTATAATGATTAATTCCACAAACTCTAACACATGGGTATTAGATATTGTGTGTGTGCCACACATTTATCTTGAAAAACAAAGGCTCAGAGATATAAGGGAATTCATAAAGGATAATGTAAATCTTTGAGTCATAAATATAAAAAAATATTTGATTTATTAGATTTCAACACTTAAGTACTAAATTTTTCATTAAATTAATGTAACCATTGAAAATTTATTATTATTTTCTTGCTATGTTTTTTTTATTTATGTACATTTTTTAGACAAGAAGTGATTTTCAATATCTAATATGATGAATATTTATATATATATATAAATGAATTATTTTATGGAATAGGTAATATATAATTTTTTTAAACATTATAAATATGGATAATATAGTTTATAAAATTTTAAATAATATGACCTTGGTTGATTATAATCCCATCAAAATTTGGTATTTTACCTCAATATTATAAATGATAAATGAATTAAAAGACTATATAGAGATATATTGTTGGACACATCATATTATAATGATTTTTGGAACTATGAATTTTATTTATTTATAATGATTAACAACAAACATTTTAGTAAAAAATGTGAAAGGTATGGTGGACTATTAGATCTCATAGATAATGATGTATGTGGACCAATAAGTACAAAAGTGGTAGTTTTAGGTACTTTATTACTTTTACTAATGAATTTAGTCAATATGGATATGTTTTTATGATGAACCATAAGTGTGAAATTTTAAAAAATATCATTGAGTTTTAGAATGAAGTATATAATCAACTAAGAAATAGTATCAATATCCTATGATTGGATTCGAGTGTTTAATACTTATGATATAAATTTAGTGGTCATATAAGGGATTGGTGAATTGTTTCACAATCAAATCCTCCTTGAACAAAAAAATGGAATGTTGTGTCGGTGAGGAGGAATAATAATTTTTTATTCATGGTTTGATCAATTATGACTCAATGTGATCTTTTGATTACATTTTGGGGTTATAATCTAGAGACCACTAATTTACTACAAAACCAAATTCCATATAAATTAATCATAAATGATCTTTATAACATTTGGATATGAAAACATCATGTTATTTATTTTATAAGGATTTGGGGTTGTCAGGAATATGAAAAACATTTGGATTCTGATTAACATAATCATATTTATGAAAAATTCTTATTCGTTGGTTATGTAAAGGACACTAAGGGATAATATTTATATAACCATAACGAGAACAAAGTTTTTATGGCTTGATTTTCTAAATTTCATGTGAAAGAATTTATCAACCAAAGATTTGGTGGGAGGAATGGTGAAAATGGAGAAATTCAAAACCAACAAGAAGGAAATGTTTTTGAGATAGAAGTTGAGATGGAACCATATGGAGTTATGGAAGAAGAACTGAATCAATATACATAATAATCTCAATGGTATAAAAGTATTTTTTAGAAACCCAAGAGATATGGAGTTATCATGGAAAATGAAGATGGTGTGGCATTCACAGGAGTTGAAACAACATACCATAGTGAGTTAATTGATAGTTATGATCCTGATAAAAGGTTATAATCTATGGAGTCTAAAATGGAACCCATGTACACTAACCAATATTGGAACTTTTTGGATGAACCTGATGTGGTGAAACCCATAAGATGAATGTGGGATTTATATAAGATAACTAAAATGGATGGTATATTATCAACCTATAAATCGCATCTCATGGTAAAATGTTACAAGAATGATTATGACATATACTATGAAGAAAAGTTCTCATATATTGTGATGATAAAATATGTTTAGATATTAATATCGATGGAATCATATTTTTATTGAAATATATTTCAAATATATGCCAAAACCACCTTCCTTGATAGGGATCTAGTCGAGAATGGATATAAGAAATATTCCAAATGTTTTGAAATTCAAAATGAAGCCTATCTGGTATAAAATATGCCACAATCCATTTATGCATTGATGTAGGCTTCCTGAAGTAGGAATATCTAGTTTTATTATGTAATAAAAAAATTTGGATTCATAAAAAATGAAAATTATTCTTATGTATATAAACATAGTATTGGGATTATAATATTATTAAAAAATTTTATATATAGAAGACATATTACTTATAAAAAGTTAAATGGTAGGGATTTAATCAGTGAATAAATGGATGGGTAAGTGAACCAAAATAAAGGATATGGGTGAAGATACCAAAATACATGGCATGAAGATCTAAATAAATTGTTCTAAGGGAATTCTTAGACTGAGTGAAAACACATGTGACACCCACATGTCACTATGGTTTTTTTATTTTATATCATTTTAGGGTAATTTAATATTTTAGATGTTTTGGGAATGAAATTCTAGAATTTTTCAAGGTATTTCATCTAGATCTTGGTTGTTTCATGGTTATAAGAAACTATATAGATTTTATGGGAATTGTGTAAGTGGTTTGGTGGTATTTTTCATGGTGGAAGTACCATTCTTTGAATCATGTGTGGGTTCATGTTATTGTGCGACTCAGAACAGTTCTTGAAGGTAACTCATGGGTTTCGAGAATGGTTACTAGAAACCATGTTTTCAGACCATGTGTATGAATAATATTTGAGGGTGTTCCATCCAATAGCTCCCACATGGTTTCTACATTGTCTTACTAACTATGTGACCTAACCGTTCAGATTGCACAATATCATTCAAATATGAAATTTCAATATTTCCCCTCCCTGATTTTTTAACATTGTTCCTCCTACTTTCCTCCATTATATTTGGAAAATCCTTAGTGCATGTGAGGGAGTATCCCCCTTACTTTAAATTTGATTTTGGGTTCTACCTCTACTAATTTCAAGTGTATCTCCAAGGTAATCTATAGGTATTCTCTTGTTCATCTACCCTCCTCTCCTCTATACACATTTCATTTTAATTTGGTCCTCTCACATGAACCATAGGAGTTATCGTGGATGGAATTAGGGTATGGGGTCATTCTAAATTGTTTTTGTGTGTGCTTAGGTCTTGTAAAGTATTTCTATTTACTTGATTGAGCATTCAACATCAATGGCGACCTATTGTGGTTTTTTCTTCTTAAATAAGTAAGTTTTAATATATATCTTCTTTATATTATATTTCATTATATTATTAAATGATTTCATGTGCTTTTAATTTCAACATATATTTATATGTTATATGTTTTTTGATTTGAAGAATATTTTCTACACTTTAAAATGGCACTTTTGTAGTTTATTTTATTTTCATCCTTAAAGTGGAAGTTTATGGATTTAAAGAATTTATTAATAAGTTTATGTTATTTTTCAAAGAGAAATAGGTAATTTAAAATGGGTGTTTAATACTATTTTGTACACCATTTTTTGTTTTAAAGGGTTTGTTTCTAAAATTTTGATGTTTTTCTATATGTAATTATTTTAAAGACTTGGAAATCATACAATGGTTTTTAAAGTGTTTTCTAAAAATAGATTGATTTAAAAATGTATTTAAAAGTTTTCTTTATGATTTGGATTCAAAAGGTTGTTATAAAATTAGATTCTAAAGAATTTAAAATGTATTGGAATCCAGAGATTGTTTTCAAAGTCCAATTTATCCCTTTATAAAAGAGTTTTATTTTCTACGTGAGATTCCCTTAGTTAATCCCCTTAGTTGTTTGTTATATGCTTGTAATGAGGTCACCTGAGCATTATATACTTAAATATTTCTTAGATGAATTTTAAATACATCTAAAAATCATACTTTCACACACTATTTTTTCTTTTCTTCATTAATTTTGGGTTATCTTTCCATATTTGGTTTTTCTTCTGAGTTTTTGTCATTTCAAATTTAATTTTTGTGTTTTAGGATGTTTTTATTCTATTTCATGATATAGGTGCATGGTTGGGGGAAAAATGTGACCTCCATTAGATGAGTCTCTTTTTTTCATTATGAACATGCATGGTTTCAGTTACAATGGTAGTGCATAGTTAGAGTCAAACTGTACATCTCCTAAGAGAAATGGTGAAGGTCTTGGATATCTCTAGTCAAGGTCGAACGACTTGAGCATGCTTATCCCAAACTATGTATAAGTTGTGCACATGGATCTAGAATTTTTGATACAACCATGTTGCATAGTTGGTGCATGATTTTCCAAACTATGTGGGTTTCCAACGTGTCTAGTGAGGGGTGCACTGTTTCTCAAACCATACAGCCAAACTGTGCACAATGTCTTGGTGTTTAAAAAGATTGAAATTCCCTTTCTTATCCTCTTGGATTTTAACCAAAAAAACACCCCCCATTTGGCTTATTCGACCCTAGGGGAGCTTATTCCTTCTTCATAAACCCTCCTCTCCTCCTTACAAGGTGATTCTAAGTCGATTCTTCAAGTTTTGGTGGCGATTCTTTGAGGTATTCTCCTTCTCTCTACTTCTCCTTTCTTCATATTCCATTTCCTTCTTAGTTCTTATTTTCCTTGGTTCCATTGGTCTAGGGTTCTTGTTATCTTTTTTTTAGATTGGGGGTTTTGTGTTTTTAAGGTTCTTATTGCATGTTCTTGCTTTATTGGACCCTTGTAGAGTTGTTTTGTTTTGTCATTGCCAAAGTGCCAGGACTATTAGGCGGGTTTCCCTTTTCATTTTCCCTTTAAATTTAAGAAATGTTCTTGGTTTACCTTTTTCAAATATCTTCAATGATAAATAGTGATTTATGTTTTTTAGAATGGTTTTTTGATATGAAGTAGAGCAATTTCCTATTTTTATTTTAATTTCAAGAAATTGTTTTATTAAATTTGCATTCCATGTGTTTCATAAATTGATCGATTTTCATTTATAAGTGATGTGTTGTTCTTAAAAGATGGATTTGTATTTGTAAAATTGTTTTGGTTTCTCAAATGGATTTAAAAATTGATCAGGATTCATAGATGATGTGTTTAATCCCTTTTGAAATAGTTTACCATTTAAATAATGTGTGAGAATTTTTTGTCACTTTAATAAATTGGTTATCTTCTAAATACTCACCTTTAGGTGTATCCCTTTCCTTGTTTTATGTTAATGGTAATGAGAAGTCATTGGAATGTGACTTCCCTCAACTATTTATGGTTTTAAGGAAATGGGATATTCCTTAGGGTGCTTCAGGGGTGTTTCTTGGTGGCATGGGTTATGTGATGGCTTGTGTTTTTTAAATGTGTCTGGGGATTGATTAATTAGATTTTTTTTATCACACCGACTTTTGATATGAAATGGGAACTTAACATTGATATAACATGTTCTAAGAAAATTTGATGCAGTAGTTTAGATTATGCTCTGCTAGTGGCCCTTAGTATGGACCTTTCTCTAATTTTGGATTGTTCCCAAGGTAGGGAAACATCAAGTATTAGAGAAGATTGATTGCATCAGGTGAGGCATGCCTATGGGATGAATCTGGTTTTATTAGGTTTTATATTATCCAATGAACTCCTAGGTACTCTCATGTTATCCTTGTCACTTAATCATTAGGTGTGGATGATCTTGGTGCCTCAACTGGTTTGGTCCCTGGTGTAGTGTTTTCCATTTCCCTTGTTATGTGATTGTTCCTCATTTTTCCTTGTATGATGTACTTCTTTGTTAAAAGTGGAAAAATGAGTTTTTAAATATTTTATGGAAAAAAAATTTAAGAATTTTTTAAACCCTTTACCCCTTCTTTTTAAGTTTAAATGTCACCATTTCCACTATCCCTCCTCTTTCTAAAATGATAATACCTCATTCTTGTAAAAGAAACCTGGTTTAAATAAAATGTTCACTCGATCATTATTTGTTTTTAATAGAAATGTGTGAAAACCCCATTTTTAAATATTTTATTTCAAACATGAAATTAATTAATATTTTATTTAATGGAAATTAATTAGTAGTTTATTATTTAGGATCACCTAATAAGTTTTAATACTCACACCTATACTCACTTATTATTCTTAGTCTCATGTAAAGGTCACAATTTATTCTTGATCACTATGGGTGATGTTGAGTCTTGGGATTGGAGAGTGACATGTAGTGTCATGTGTATTTTTAGTGTTCGTTAGGTTTTGTTTGGTTTTATTTTCAGTTATGTCTAGTTTTTCTATCTGATTTTATTCAGTATGGGATTCTAGTTTAGTATTATTTGGATTTTTTATTCATATTGGTTGAAATCATTCCCACCATTACTCTGTTAATTCCGTTGGTTCTTATCACCACCCCTGGGTGGTCGAGAACACTCCCTGAGGATGTCACGGGTTGGCTCATATGACCGGTTTTGGGTCAGCCCGAGTTGGTTCATAAATTTTTTTATCAGACTATAGGTTAATTAGAATACATTTATCTTAGAGCACCCTTTGTTATTTGGGACATCAAGGTTGTTTGAGTAGGACTGTCGGAACATGGAGTGTAGGTATGAGGAAGTTCTTGGCCAACACTTTTTGTTCCAAACCATTGGTTTCCATGGGATGTGGGGTTTTGAGTCTTTATATTTTAATTTTTAGTTTTCATTTGGGAATGGAATAGGACTTTGGATAGTGGTTTCTAGTGAGCTCATAGGGCCTAGAAATCTATGTGGATCCCAGTTACATGGTCTTATAATACTCTATATAACAATTCTATGATTGGAATGTGGTCAAAAACCATATATCCAAGTCATACATCAACACCGGTTTCTCCCTTGTGAGTTTATTTTGGATCTCCCTAATTCTGAAGTTGTTTGAAAAATTTGTTTTAAATTGTGAAATCACAGATTTCAAATAGTTATGTTTTGGTTTTTGGAAATGATAAATGGATTTTAATATTTATTTAAATAATGTTTTGGAAATATATTTTAAAATAAAATTATTTATGAAAAAATAGATTTTAATTAAATAGTCTTCGATAAAATGTTATTTTTAAATTTAGGGAGTGGTAAAAATTAAAAAGTTTTGGATTTATTGATGAATCTCATGATACTTTTGGGTGGAATGAAATGGATTAGAGTATAGAGTTTGAAAATGGTTTTTAATTTGGTTATTAATGAAATTTTTGGAAATGTTTTTTAGAATTTGTGAGTTGGTTTCCTTTTATGTTTAGTTTTATCTTGTGGTGAGTTCCTGTTAGTGATTTGGTTTTGATTGAGTTATTAGTTTTCTTATTATTTAGTGTATCCCCCCACCAAAGATCTTATGGATATTTGAGATGCGTCTATGGGTGGTTCGCCATTAGTAGACTCTCCAGTTGATCAATCTAAAGACCTTCTCCTTGAGTTTTGTAAGTTGAATTGTACTCTCTGTTATGGTCAAGAAGATCCTATTGAAGTGGATGGTTGGATGTAGAAAATAGAAAGGATATTATGTTTACTTGAGTCGCCAAAGTATATCATGGTTATTTTTGATTCCTTTATGGTCAAGGGTCTGATTTAGAAGTGGTGGAAGGTGGTCGTCTGAACCAAGCCTTAGGAAGATCTCTCATGGGAATTCTTCAAGGTCTCGTTTGTCTGACAATAATTGTTTGAGGTAGTTAATGTGGTGAAGGAGACTGAGATAAGCTATCTTCAGTAAGGAGATGTATCATTGTGGGGTTTTGTTCATTATTTGGTGTATCTAGTTCCTTATCTTTCATATTGGGCTGAATATGATTCTCTAAATACTCGACACTTTCAAAAATGGATTCATCCAAATCTGTAGTGAAAGTGTCAGTATTTGGTCTAAGATCATTTGTTAATGTGGTGAGGGAAGCTTTTCAGGTTAAGGCTGTGTTGGTAGGGGTGCTTGAGGTTTCCATTCTTCCTTTAGTCTTCGGATATGGTGAAGGTAATTATAGTGGTGAGATCAAAAAAAAGTACTAAATTCAGTGATGTAGGTAGAAGAGTTAATATGCCTTTAGATCTTTCATCAACTTCCTTTAGGTGTATGACTCTAGTGTGTCATCAAAGTAGAAATCCATGTCATAAGACTCCCTCATGTTTGAGTGCTATAAAAACCTTAAATACCTATGGATGCCTAGGTCACTTGTAATGGTTTTTTTGGGGTATTTTTAGGAATTGATATGAAGCAATATCCTCCCCATTAGAAAACACCCCTGCTCATTTTATGTATTATGGTTCTAGTTTGGGTACGGTTTAAATTCCCTTTTGATTTAGTCATTTATTTTTTTATCGGGTTTGTTGAGTGGAATTATCTTTTGTGAGTAGTAAAAAAGTATGTCTTGTATTTCATGAAAATTTTTGTTATAATGAAAGTGTCTTTTTGGAAATTCCATGTTCGAAGGTTCGATGGTTTAAGGGTAGTGTTGGTTGGGCATCCTGTTGGAATCTTAAAATGGTGGGGAGGACAGCTTCACATTCCATGTCTATTGAGGTAAGCCACCATTTCTATTTTTTTCCTTTCCATTTTTTCCATTATTATGTTGTGAGGCAGTTATCACTTCCCTCTAGTGTTGTATAACTTTGAGTTTCCTTTATCATTTGGATTATAATGGTCTCTTGGAGTAGGCCCGGTTGTTTTGGTTTTGGTAAGGTTTCTGGATTCTATTTTGGGGTTTTTTTATCACCTATAAAATGGGTGGGTCCAATGGATCCTTTTGTGTGAGATATGTGAGTTTCACTTTGGGTTTCTTGAGGTGTTCTTGGTTTGAGGAGTGGAATCACTTGGGTGTGTGAACCATTTTTTAACACGATAAACTAGAAAATTTGAGACTTTCTAGGGGAAGAAAGAGTTTTGGTGGGGAGAATTATTACACCCTAATTTTTATTTTATTATTTCATTTTGGGTTAAATTTACATATTTGGATTTTCTCTTTAGTTTTGGTTATTCGATATTGAATTCTTGAGCTTCATGTATCTTTTCTTCTATTTCATAGTTTAGGTGCATAGTTAGGGGAAACTATGTGACCTCTTATAAATTATTCTCTATTTAGTTCATTTTGAAATTGCACGGTTTAAGCTGAATGGGAACTGCATAGATAGATTCAAACCATGAAGTTCCCAAGGAACTCTGTATGGGTTCGGGTGTCTCCGGACAAGGGAACACAACCTGATCATGGATATCCCAAAACATGTGGAAGGTGACAACATGGATCTAGAATTTTTGATAGAACAATGTCGCACAATTGGCGTATATTTTTCTAAACTGTGTGTCCAAAAATCATTGGCGTACTGTGTGTATAGTGAGGGGTTCACAATTGGAACATGGTTTTCCAAACCATGTAACCAAACCGTGCATAGTTTCCAAGTGTTTAAAAAGGTTTAAATTCAATTTCTTCCCCAATGATATTTTAACCCGAAAACACCCCCCACATTTGGCTCGTGCGACCATAGGGGAGCTCCTCCGTTATTTCTCTAGCCTCCCCTCCTCCTTTGATGGAAATTATAAGTATATTATTCCAGGTTTTGGGGAGATTATTCAAGTTTTTCTCTTTATCTCTTATTATTATTTATTCTTCTTCCATTTTATTCATAATTCTTCTTATCACTTGGTTATGTTGGTATAGGGATCTTCTTTCATTTGTTTTAAATTGGGGTTTGTTTGTTTCTAAGGTTCTTCTTAGGTGTAATTTCTTCCTTAGACCCCTGAAAAGTTGTTTTGGGTTTCCATTTTTGAAGCATAGTAAGTTTGAGGTAGGTTTACCTTTTTATTTTCCCTTTAAATTGAATAAACTTTGATGGAATTACTTTCTAACCTATCTTTAATTCCAAAATAGTGATACATGATTTTCAGATTTTTTTTGACATGAAGTAGAGACATTTCATTCTTTTATTTGAATTTAAAGAAATCCCTTTGTTAGATGTTCATACCAAGTGTTTGATAAAATGCATTATTGGCCTTTAGAAGTGATTTTTGGTTCTTAAAGGGTGGATTTGAATTTGTAAATGTGTTTTGGATTCTCAAATGGATTGCAATACATATATGGTGTGTTTAATCCATTTTTAATTTTTTTTTCATTTAATGAATGTGTAAATCCTATTTATCACATTCATAAATTGGTTCTCTTCTAAAAACCCCATTGGGGTGTATCCCTTGCCTCGTTGGTTATTAATTGGAATGGCAGGTCCTTGGCATGAGACTTCTCTCATGTGTTAAAGGTTTGATGGAAAGGGGATATTTTTGGGAGTGCTTCAAAGGTTTTTCTTCATGTAATATGTTGTGTGATGTATTGTTTTTGTTAAATATGTATGTGGATTGATTTATTGGATTTGTTTGGTTTACCACCACATCTAATATGACATAGGAACTTGGAATAGGTAGTGGATTTTGGAGAATGTTTATTGCAATAGTTTACATTATGGATTGTCTAGTTGACTTTAGTATAAACCTTTCTCTTCATTAATATTGTTCCCTTTGGTTGGGCCATGTCTGGTAAGACCGATCCTTTGGGAATATTGAGGGAATTGGGTGAGCTGTGCCTATGTGATGAATAAGGTTTCAGTATGTTCAGATTATCCACTAAGTACCTAAGTACTCCCATGTAATTCGTAGCAGTTAATTGTATGTTGTGGATGATTTTGGTGAGTTAGATGGTTTGGTACCTGGTGTAGTGTTTTCCATTTACCTTATCATGTGATCATTGATTCCTTTTCAGTTTATGGTGTACTTATCTATTAAAAGTGGAAAATTGAGTTTTGAAATGTTTTATGGAAAATGTTTGCAGAATTTTTACAACCTTTCCCCATATTTTTAAGTTGAAACATCATAATTTCCACTCTCCCTCCCCTTTTTAATATGATAAGAGATCTTTCTTGGAAACGAAACATGATTTAAATACAAGGGGAAATGGATATTTATTTTTCTACACAAAAATTCATGTAAACCAATTTTTATATATTGTATTTCAAACCTGAAATTGATGAAACTTTTATTTAAAGGTAATGCATTGGGAATAGATTCATTGGGATCATATACTGAGTTTTAACACTCACGCCTACACTCATTCATCATTTTTAGTCTAAAGTGAAGGTTCTATCTTGGTTTTGATGACTGTGGGTGATGTTGAGTTTTGGGATCGAAGAGTGACCCGTAGGGTCATGTGGATTTTAGTGGTCGTCATGTTTGGTTTGGTTTTAATTTCAATAATTTATAGTTGTTAGGCTTGATTTTATTTAGTTTGTTCTACTATTTTATTTTTAAACTACTTTTATTTTTCTACTATTATTTATTTTTATTTGGTGAAATCATTCCCAATGTCACTTTATTCATTCCATTGGTTCTTTTCTCCACCCTTAAGAGATTGGAAAAGTGCATCGGTAATGTCATGGGATGACTTGGGTGACTTTTTTCAGGGTTGAAATGGGTTAGATATTTAAAAATAAACACCCCATAACTATTAAGGTTTATATTCTTTGAAGAGTATATACATAAAAAACTAATTTCATCATATGGATTTGTTAAAAAACCAAATTCATAATATTTTAGAATAATCAATAATCAGTAATGTGCCATGAGAATATATAATAACCATAAGAACATATCATGGGAGAGTTTGGAATAATCATAATCATAGAAAATAATTTCATTAGTCTAGGCTCATTTCTAAGACCATGATAACATAGTGTACAAACCCCATAATAGATTGGATTACCTCTCAAATTTCTTTTCATTATTAAATTGGGGAAACTTCCCATATTATTTAAAATTATCTCATGAAATATTAATATTTAAAAAATGAATTAGATAAATATATAATTTTGGTCACAATGATTACATAATGAAAATCATACATGATTATTCCACAGTATTATAAAAAAATTAACATAATTAACCTGTGAGAAAGAAGCTGGCTTCATAAAAACATCATTAAAATTCCATTATAATAATCCATATAGAAAAATAAATTGGAAAGTATCATAAGAGAATATCCCTAGTGAATAAAAACAATAAATAAATTATTTTCACAAATATAAAAAATATCATTTATAAAATCATTTAAAATATTATTTCAAAATCAAGTGAAACGATGCCTTTTCTTTTAGTACCATTCAAAAACTGAAATTCCTAAAAAAAATGGGAATAGTAGTTTCTTTGAAAAGCCTTTGAAAATATTACATTTAATCATTTTTAAATTCAATGGTAGTTAAATTAAACTTTTTAAAACATTTAATTATATTTAAAACATCTGTAAATGCATCTCCAGGAATAGGGATATGCAGAAAAATATTGTCGGCCAAAATAAGAGAAATATAGTATGATTTTATTAAAAAAATAATTTATATCATTTATAATAATAAAGAGGGTGAAATAATAATAATACATGAAAACCCATAAATTAATAGGGGATAAGAATATACATTGGGTTTAAAATATAAGGATCGTATAATTTCCCTCATTGGAAATTTAATAGATAAAATCTTGAAAAGAAATGAAATTCTAACATAAACCTTTACCTATGGTCCTCAATTTCATTTTATGTGATGTTAAGATAAGTAATATTAAATTTATATTTATTATATATCTATACAAGAACTATATTCATACTTATATTAAAATAAAAAATTCCCATATAATTTCTAATTACCGATTTGTTAAAACACTTCATTAAAATCAACATTTGGGTGTTAAAAGGTATATTTCCCATGCCTGTTTACTTTCAAATATTACTTTACTTGTACATTGGTCAATTTTTCATTATATAAATAATATTAATAATTTAAATTATCTTCTTTATTAATTATATACACATTTATAACCATTCAAATAATGTTGTAATGAAAAATTAATTACATTACTTCTTCGAGATAGTGGTATGTACCTTTGCACAAGTGATGTTTGATTTTCCAAGGAACAAAATGAAATAAAGGTAAATAACACATATATTACTATAATAATAATAATAATAAAACTATCATATGTATTCATTATATATATATATATATGTTACCATACATGTGAATTGGTGATGAAAAATGAAACACATCACTTTATGGTGTTGGAAGATCACATGAACGCAAAAGAAATGTTTTTATTTACAATAGGATGCAAAAGGAGATGAAAATGGGATATAAAAAACTTATTAACATTTTAATATATTTTATATTGTAATTTTATTATATTATAATGGTCATGATAGGTTTCAATGGTGTGGAAAAAGAAATAAACATGAAAGAACATGGTTAAGAGTTATACCTATTCGTTGGAAAACTCTTTTGTCTTAATCCCTAAGACTTCTAGGTTGGTCTATTGGTGGTAAAAAAACTCTTATATGTTGGGGGATAGTTTAGAATATATTTTGGTAGGTATTTTCCAAACTAGAGTTCTCAATTGGGGTGTAGAAGTGAGAAGAGGAGGTACACTTTTATAAGTGAGAGAGTGTCACACTTGTAATTATTCTTAACTTTTTAAAATTATAAGTGTATTACTCATGGTAAAGTGTCACTAAAATAAAAAAAATTAAAATACAAGTTTTTAAGTACTTAAAATGATTTATATTATAAAAATTAATATTATATTTTTGACCTTATAACAAATTTCTAACCTTAATTAAATTGTTTCCCCTTTGACTGCGGGGACAACATTTTTACCAAGGTTATTATTCATAATGAACAAATGTGAAATTTTCCTTGTTATTAAATTATAAAATACAAGTTATTTATATGAAATATATTTTTCAATTCTCAATTATTTTATGTGGTATAAATTATTTTAAATATAAGTGCGCAAAACACAACGAAAATTCATTTGTAGAAAAATGTGTTTCTAAGCATAAAAATGGACTTATACCAAAATAAAATATAATATTGATTACTATGGAATTAATTATATTATTTTAAATTAAATTTATATTATTTCACTTTTAATATAGATCCAAAAAATAATTATTCTATTACATTACTTTATTTAAAGAAAAGAAATGTAGTTTTTTCAAAAATCAACATTTTAAACTATTCACTCAAAAATAAATCTTTTCATAAAAACCCCAAAACGACACTATAAGATAATTTTTTACAAGATTAATTAAAATTATTTCCATTTTTTAAATTAAATATATAAAAGTGTAAAAATTAATTATAATATCTACACAGAAAATGGAATAGAAACATTTTTTGGAAAAAATGCGTTTTTGAAGCATAAATGACTTTATTCACATTCCTTAACTAATAACCCCAATTAAATGAGTGTTAATTAATTTTATTGGATATATACTATACTGATTTAATTATAATCATTTATAATAAATGATTAATTAAAGTTATTATAAAATATACATTTCACAAAAAAAGTTTTTTAAAAAATATTTCTTCTACCTTCAAAAGATTTTATCTTCATTTATAACCAATTGATAACCAATATAATATTAATTATTCATTTTATTAGGGAACATCATTAAAAATATATTTCATTAGTATAAATTAGTTCATCTCAGATCAATGTTTCATGTAAATAATGCTATTGAACACTTAAAATTTAATGAAGATAAAATATATATCTAAAATATTTTAGGGTTACATTAGAAGGGGGTAGAATGAAACACCCCATGATTTTTGAATATATATATTTTCTTTATTAAATTTTAGGAGTTCGATTACTTTCTTTAAATGAAACATCAAGCTTAGATGAACCATGTTATACTATAAATATATATATATAAATTTCATTCTAAATAAAATAAATAATAAATAACAAATTAATTATCAATTAGTTATAAAATAATATAAAATATTTTGAAGGTAAATGATATATTTTTTATAAATGTTTTCCCAATTTATTTTAATTTTAATATAATAAATTAATCATTATTGATAAATTATTATAATGAAATTAGTAGATTATATATCTAATAAAATGAAGTGACACTCATTTAATTGGGTTTAATAATTAATTAATGAGAATAAAAACATTTAGGCTATAATTTTTCCCAACTATATTTTATTGAATTTTGTGTGAATATATTATAACAAACTTCTAACACGTTTAGAAATTTTTTATGGAAATTATTTTTCAAATAATCATGTAATAATTATATTAGAGTAAAGTCTTGGGATTTTTTTTAAAAAGATTGATTTTTGAGTGAATATTTAAAATGTAGATTTTCGTAAAAATTTCATTTATTTTATTTAAATAAACTAATTTAATAGTACCATTATGTTAATATTGACCATATATATGTGGATTCCATTTTGGGTTAAAGACCAAATTCATTTTAAAATCTTTTTGAAGACTTATCTAAACATCCAGGTAAACCTAAAATCCAAATAAAAATAATAGAATATATTACTCTGTGTAAAATTAATGCTTCTTTACTCTATATTATAGTAAATTTTCCAAGATACAAATATTATCTAATAGAAATAAAATGTGTTTATTTATTAAGGTGATCGACTAAAACCCAAATGGAATTATGACCTTTAGATGTCTTGGGTAGTCCTATGATGAAATTCATAGTGATGTTTTAATATTTCCACCTTAGAATAGATAATGGTTTTAATATCCCATTATACTTATTAAATGCATCCTTAATATAATAACATACCATAAATCAAGATACATACTTTATTATATTTATCTTCTTGTTTTCCCTTAAGAAATTCTCTTTAAGAACAAAATATATCTTTTTGATACCAGAATTAATAGATAATGATGAGGTATGTGCATCCTCAAATTTTTCCTTTATTAATTATAGTATTATTAGGAAACATTCTTTGTTCTTGAACCAGATCATTCCATCACTATTATAGTTGAACTCAGGAACACTCAGTTCCTTCTTTAATAGCTCCACATCCTCCTTTAGGGTCTCCTCAATCCTTACAAAAATGGATGTTTGAACACTCATATGAGAAAGATAAGATATTTTATCTTTACATAATATTTCAATGAGTATACTCTATAAATATATAAATATTTGATCTCTTTTAATCCTCATCATGGACAAACTAGTGTAGTCTTTCAAACTCAAAGAACCATGCCTTCCCAAGGTGGTAATGTATTGAGAATTCATTATCTTTAATTAGTCCCAACCTTATACTTTGGAATATATTCATCTACCATTGGGTAAATATATAATTCATTAATTTATTATTTGTATATATATCACACCTCTTACCATAAAGATAATCCCTCCATTTTTTAATTTAAAATTAATGTTGTCAGCTTCAAATCAAGATTCAAGTCAATTTGCTTCTAAAACATCAATTTTCATGCATTATATTCTTTCACTGTGCCATTTTACACAAGATCACATATCATATACTTACCTGATGCATCACTATAAATTAAAAACCTTTCACAACTATTCAATAGTTAAAAACAAATTCACCGACCAACTTTCTATTCAATTCCGTGAAATTTTCTTTACATTCATCTAACCCAAGGAATTAGGATTTCATATATATAAATATGGATATTGGATTTTATATGCATGATATATTTCTCAAGAATTTTCTATATTATCTATTCAATCTAAAAAAATGGACTTCCATCACCTCGGTTGGTATAGGGCATGATCCAATAGCTTCTATCTTAGAAGGATCTGTAGATATACCCTCCATTATAATCACATAGCGCGTGGGTCGTATAAGGCTGCACCTATACACGCGTTAACCGTTAAACACTTTTTCCCACGGGGGCTGGGTGAGTTGGTTCAAGGCGGTGGCGTCTCGTCGTCAAGGTTCCAGGTTTGAGTCCTCGCAAAGGCAACATGCACCATTTTCCAGCGATCCTCTCATCCCCTCGACTCCGTGGGAACTGGCCCAAGCCCAAGGGTTGGCCACCTTGGGCCTAGCTGGGGAGGTGTGGCACGCAGGTGGTGTAAGGCCGCACCTATACACGCGTTAACCGTTAATCACTTTGACAACTAACCCACATGGGGGCGGGATGAGAGAAGTGGAAGCTCATCACTCTAGAAATTGTTTCAACTAGGGTTTTTGACTACGATTTCTACTGCGGATCTCCTTCCTCAGGGTAGATTCGACTGCTATAGTTCTTTTGTGGTGAGCGTGCGCGGTGGAACGAAGATATGTAAACCATCGACGTTGTCTGGAACCCAAGATGATTGTAGGACCTTGGGCGTTGCAGTTGGAAACGTTGAAATGGAGGTAGAGTATTTTAATGCTGCGAAGAAGAAGATCTCTGCCGCGGATGCAAAGATCAGACAGATCTTGACCTCCGACCCTCTAAAGTTGATGCCTGGTTTTCACGATGGTGGGTCCTCAGGCGATGCGGCTGGAATAGAGTGCAGGGAGGCATCTATGTATGATGGTGCGAGGATGATGCACCCTACTGCGGATGCAGAGATCGGCCGATATTTAAACTCTGGTTCTACGGAGGCTGTCGCGATTCGTGATTGCAAGTTGAAAGAGATGATGGAGGTTGTGGGTGTACCATCTGGAGTGGGAAGAGATTCTTCTCTTACTAAGCCGTTTCAGGGTTTCAATGGAGTGGACTCCAAGGGGGAATCTGTTAGAACAGGCTATACTAATCCTATTACGGAGTCAGATAAGGCAGTTTACCAGGATGGAAATCACGTCCACTCCTTTGCCACCCTCAAAGGAGGACTTGATTCTACCATTCAAAGAAAAGGAAATATTGCTCACATTAAAGCGGATCCTGTTGCGGTCTCTGAACGGCTCAAAATGGGTGAGTTCTCTATCATTGCTCGACTCTTCCTTCCTAAAGGTTCACAACCTATGAAAATAGAAGAACTCACGGATCATGTTTCATTGATTTGGGGATTTTCTTCATGGAAGTGTGTCTTTCTTGGTTGAGGATACTTTTATATGATTTTCCCCACAGAGGAATTGAAAACCCGAGCATGGGGCTTTGGATCCATTGCCCTAAAACCGGGAATTATTCACTTGCATGAATGGGATAAAAAGTTCAATCCCATGGAGGTTTGTCACACTACTACAAAAATTTGGGTTACACTGTATGGCTTACACTGGATACTTTGGCATCCCAAAATATTGTATGATATTGCCTTATCCATTGGTATTCCAATAAAAATTGATAAGGAAATGGAGGTTGCTCGTTTTGGTCACTTTTCTAGGTTTATGGTAGAGGCTGAGCTGGGTTCTCCTTTTGTTAAAAAGGTAATTCTTGCGACTGATGATGATATAATTGAGCTGAAGATTGTTTATTAAAAAAATGCCTAAATTCTGTAAGGACTGCAATGTCATTGTTCATGACTTAGCTTCTTGTCGATGGTCTTTAGTCTGCAGCTTCTGTGCTTTGCGTGGTGACAACGAGAATAATTGTCTCAAGAAGAGAAAATCTACCTATAATTTGAAATCTGACTCTCAGCTGTTACATGAAGATACTAGGCGTGTGGAAGAATTGGGCAATGTTGCTTATCCTGCTAAGAAAGAGGCACAAGATGTTACTCATGTAGAGTCATCTAAAGTTAAAAAAAAGGAAGATTGCCCTGTCTCACCCAAGGTTGGTGCTCCCTCTTCTAGAAACAAAAAGAAATCATGGGTTAATATTTGTACGGAAGAAGAAACCCATCAGGTCATTGATCCTTTGAGAAAGGAACAAGTTAGGGAAGAAGAAGCTCAACTACAGGAAACTATGGTTGACTCGGTGATTTGAAAAGGTAATCAAATCTTAGATTCTGACTCCCCGGTCATCTCTACAGCTCGTCACTCTGCTTCAAAGCCTATTGTGGATAATGAGGGCTTCCAAATTGTTTCTTACAAGAATACAATGCCCTCGGTTGCTTCCCCAATGGTGGTTGAACAACCTATTGTTGAGGAAATGAAGCCGCCAGTTTTTAAAAATGTATCTACTAACAAATGCAAGGATGAGTCAGAGGATAGCATAGATTCTGAGAGCACTGATGCAAAGAAAATTCAGGAAAGACTCTAAGTGCTCTCGAACAGGGCAAGTGCAAGTAGAGGGAAGATGAGAGGTCAGGGACGCAGGAGTGGAAGGTCGGAGCTGGATGATATTAGAGATAAAGAACGAAGGCTTACCAAGAGGCTACTGAAGAAGATAAAAAGATAGTTTCTTTTGTCTTGGGTGTTCCATGTATTCCCTTTCCCTTTTCATTTGGTACTTTCATTTTCTTGCTTCCAATAAAAGGGTTCACCTTTACCCTTTAAAAAAATCAAGATAATGGCTAAAGAATATATTCTTTAGATCCATAATGATTGTGGAGGAATTGGTAATTCCAAATAGTATTACTATAAATTCATAATGAACATACTTAATATGTATGGATTTCATTGATATATCCACCTTATTGAACCTCAATTGATGATATAAAAAATGAAGGTGAATAATTTTAAAGTATTTATCTACATTAAATTGATCAAATATGTCATAAATATAGGGCAGATGATATTTTTTCATGATATTTATCTTCTTATATTCTTCATAATAAATTGAGAGAAACATTAAACCATTTTTCTTCTTATAAAAAAAACTGGTGCACCCACTGTGAAACACATAGACATGTGAATTCTTTTTCTATAATCATTTTGAATTTATTCACCAATTCCTATAACTAATGTCAGACCATTCTGTAAGGATTTTTTGAATTTGATATAGCCCCACATATGATTTATATTGAAAAATCAACTTCACAATTTGGGGAAGGACAAGGAAAATCTTTTGGAAATACATTGATCTATTCTTGAATAATAGTAATATCTTTAATATTGAGTTTCCCTAACCATTTATGATAAGTACCCCTCATCAATAGGTAGTACGACCCATATAATGGATATAATTTCTATTAAAAGTTCATGTTCATGCTCAGAGTAATATAAAATTATAGATTGATTCGAAATATCAAACATGAATTCCCTTCCTCAAAAATTGATATAGGTGCTTTTTAAATAGTGCCAATCCAGGACCAATATCACATTAATTTTATCTAGAGGTAGAATAACATTGTTTCTTAGAATCACATTCCCACAAATATTTATTGAAGAGGAGCTAGTGACATGATATTTGATCATATAACCATTATTGTTTTTCACTTATAACTCAATGTATGAGTATTGAGCTGGTGTTGTGATACCCTTATGAAATCCTTATAAATAAAAGAGTTGGTAGAAATAGAATCAGATAAGTAATTTTCATCTACAAAGTGTGTGAAATATGAAACATTCTCCACTTCATTATCGTGTCCCACTTTGGTAGTTGTGATCATATGAGTTTTCCCTTTGTATCTTTAATTAATAGGTTACTGATTTCAATTATACTCACTAACCAATAGATTCAATAAAATATTTTCTTAATTTAAAAGAAAGATTAATTTTATTTATTCTATGGGATTTATTTCTTGAATCACCTTAAAGATCCATATTTCTCTTCTAGTCCCCAAAACCATGAGAATAATGGGAGTTTAAACTCTATTATTACCTTGAGAGAACATTGAATGATTTATTCATAGATATAAATTTCTATTATGGATAATTACATTTAGAGACTCAATTTTAATCCACTAAAAAGTTTATCATATTTTCCTTCAAGTTTAATGATAAAACCAAATGTTTACCTTGCAATCCATGTGAAAGCTTCCTCATAAGTAATGATTCATTCACCATCATTCTACTTGAGCTCAAAAAAATAAATTTCCATTTTTGTATGAATATTTCATGGGAGGTACTTATTTGAAAACACCCTCTTAAACACTTCCATTTTAAAGGTTAAAATATCTTCGTATTTCCTATAATTCTTAATAAGTCCCCATCATTAATAAATATAGACTTCTAAATCATACACAGGAAAGAATGTTCTTTAATGATCTATGAACTAAGATCAAAAAATATTTGTTTAGTGGTTCCAGTCCAATACTTGAAAATAATTGTATTAGAGGGCCCAATTAATGAAGTTGGATGTTTCCTCAGGAAAGACTCAATTATGTGTTGATTATTACTTTGATCATTTGTATTATCATCATTATTCATACCTTAAGAGAGTTGTGAGAGTATAGAAATAATATTTTTCATTCTATCTCCCATTCCATTCATTTTATCAAGAGTTCAGTTATTGAATTGTACATCATATTCATTGTTAACATGATTGATCCTATTTCCATTCATTTAACAAAACCAAGAATCATATTTTAAGAATAATAAATCATTAATCATAGTGAGATACCATGTAATCGTAAAAAACATTCTAAATACTCTCTAAATTATGACACCTTATTATCAACATATGTCAATTTAGGTCAATCTTGTATATATTTCAGTTCATAATAGATTATCTTAGGTTCTATCCCAATTTTAATCATAACCTAACCTCCAAAAAACTACACCGTACTATGATACCATTTGAGGAGAATTGGTTATTAAATACATTAATATTATATCATTTTAAAAGGATATTAAATACATCTCACAATTATAAACACCCCATAACTATAAGTTTTATTAAATTTGAAGAAAAGAAACATAAAAAATTTATTTCATGAAAGTTATTGAATATCATCCAAAAAACTTTCTTCATACATATTACCATTCTTAAGAATACCCTACTTAATACCTTTCTTCGTTACCTGGGAAAAAAAGGAAAAATTAGAAATGGTGAACTCAGATACTCAGTAATCTTAATCAAGTTTGATATCAATCAATGAAAATAATTTAGCCTAATATAAATATATGGGTATGAGAATATGATCATAACTTATGAAAACATACCTGTTTCCGACGCTTTCTTCGGGGCGCGCGCATCCGTCTGCGGAGGATGTGCAGCTTTGTTTCCCCGCATTCCCGCTTTCCAAAGGCAGGCGGCATTTGCTCCTTGTTCAGGTACGTTTGCTCCTTGATCGAAACGGGATGATGGGATGTCGGTTCTTCCTCCTATGGATTCCTCCTCAGAACTCATCACCTAGTCCGGGTCTCCCTTATAGATTTAATACGTAGTTCGTGAAACTCTTCCCAGTGTCATGTTTCCATGGACACCGGTTAATTACACTGCTTCTGTCGGGACATTCCAAAGGGTCCAGTCAGGGCAGCAACCTTCCGTCAGGGGAGTAGTCACGTTGAGGCATCAATAGCATGTCTGGATGCTAGGGTACCTGGCATGTCCGTCTGTTATCCTTGATCACAAGGCTTCTCGAGGGCGTGGAAGCCCGAGGCATCCCACATCGAGCGCGGGGAATTACATGTCATAGACACATATCTGAGGTTTTCCTCAGCTTCCCGGGTTCAACACAGGGTATGCCGCGAGTTTAACGTCCAGCGGAGACGGATCAACCCAACCAGAGCATTAGCTAGGATAGATCGGATTGAGGGATCCTCCTTGAAGGGATATCGATACCGGGGCCAGCCTATGGGCGACTGTGGAAAAGAGCGTACCGACCTGGTCTCACCAGGATAAGGCGGTCCGGGCGAGAATCAGAACGAGTGGTGGGTTGATGAATGGAGTGGAAGGAGAGTGAAATGGGACCATCATCGGGGGGCGACAGTGAATTTGGGCTTGAGCCTTGACGAGGCTTCCTACGTATCCCCGTGGTAGGGAATCAAAGTCCGCGTAGTTCGGGATGGTGCCGGTAAACCGACGTGAAGCTGGACCTTGGCCCGATGAATGTCGTCAGCGTACCGACGTGAAGGTGGACCTTGGTCCGATGGGCATCGTCAGCGTACTGACGTGAAGATGGACCTTGGTCCGATGGGAGTTGGGCTTGAACCTCTGGGATGATTCTTACGTACCATGCATTGACATGGATCAAAGACCTCGTAGTTCAAATGGGGTTGGGTCGCAATGGCTTACCACTGGACCAGAATGTAGTTTAACGTCATGCTGTACGTAGGTAGAACACGACGTGAATTGGGTGATGGGTGGGCTTGAACCTCGTGGAGGCTTCCTACGTACCATGCCTTGACATGGATGAAATACCTCGTAGTTCAGGTGGGTGTCGGTGAACCGACGCGAAAGTGGACCTTGGTCCAATGGGTGGTGGGATTGAACCTCATAAAGGCTTCCTACGTACCATGCCTTGACACGGATCAAAGACCTCGTAGTTCAAATGGGGCTTTGTCGGTGAACCGACGTGAAAGTAGACATTGGTCCACTGTTGGTGGGCTTGAACCTCATAAAGGCTTCCTACGTACCATGCCTTGACATGGATCAAAGACCTCGTAGTTCAAAAGGGATGGGTCAGGGTCGGTGCTCACTCTAAGCCCACGTGAGTCATGCTCGGTGTGAGAAACAAGAGGTTTCAAGGACCTGACGATCACATCGCGAAGGGTGCGTCCGTGAGAAGCGAAGAGGGGCTTACGCGTTGGGCGGCCCATGGTGTTAGGACTTACTCCAGGATGGAGGCCCATATGGGGGTGCCTCGTTCCCTATCACTCCCTCCACTGACCTTGGTAGTGGGGAAGTACAGAGATGCACGGGTGCAATCATCCGTACGAAAGGTTAGGGGATTACGCTCTGAGGCGGCCCTTCCCCTGCGAACATACACCACTCCGACAAGGAGGATCTCATTCCATGTGCGGAAGAGTTCCATTCCCATGGAGACGAGTGGTGTAAAAAATGTTCGAGTTGGGGGGACCCTTCGTGAGGGAGACGAGGTTGGGTCACAGTTTAACGTCATGTGTTGAGGACGTGGTGCTTGGCAGTTTAACGTCCTGCAGCTCGGACGAGGTGGGTTCACTGCACACCCCTAGGACTTACATAACCGGTACCCTCTGGTCCTTGGGGAAGGGAAGGTGCCGGTAAGGCCATGGTAAAGGGGGGTCGTGGGATGAACCATCGAGGGGTCCACGTTAGCGTGGCTATGCGAAGAAGCAATATCTGTTAGCGTGCCTATGCGAAGAAGCATTAGGCGAAGCAACGCTACGGGAGGTATTGTCCATGGGACTTTGAAATCACATCGTGCAAACCTGGAGGGTCGCACGGGAAGAGGAATCACTAAGCAGAGGAGTGTGCTTCGCGAAGTGGAGTGCCTTGGCCTTAGAATGGGGCATAGGTGTGAGTGGAAGGCGCTTCGCGAAGTGGAACAGTGTTCGCGGAGCACTACCTCGCGAAGAAGGGGTGCCTCGTGAAGTAGGGTCCTGCGAAGCAGTGTGCTTCGCGAAGTGGAGCGGTCCTGCCTTAGCATAGGGATCACTCGTATGGGTTGGGTGTTTCGCGAAGCACAAGTGCTCCGCGGCTGCCCAGGTTCCCTTGGGAATCCCCTTCCTCCGTGAACGCCCTTGAGCTTCGCGAAGGGCATCCCTCCCGGAAGCGGGGATCAAAACGAGACAAAGCAGAGTCATCTCGCGAAGTAGAAATACCTCTCGGAGCTCATGATTCCCGGGGCAAAGCGTGCTTCGCGATTTGGGAGAGGAGAAGCCGAAAGGTCGGATTGTCCGTCCTCGGGACTCCGGGGGAGTCCAGTATTTATAGGGAAGGGGCACCGCGAAGCAGGGCTCGCGCGCCGCCTCTAGTGCTTTGCGGCGGCTCGCGAACGTCAAATGGGTTCGTGGAGCATTACCGCCTCTGGAGCGTCGCGGCGGCTCGCGAACGTCAAAGTGGTTCGCGGAGCATTACCGCCTCTAGAGCTTCGCGGCGGCTGGCGAACGTCAAAGCGGTTCGCGGAGCATTACCGCCTCTTGAGCTTCGCGGCGGCTGGCGAACTTCAAAGCGGTTCGCGGAGCATTACCGTCCTTGGAGCTTCGCTGCGCCGCCATGGTAGGGGCGCTTCGCTGCGGAGCTTCGCGGCGGAGCTTCGCGAGGCAGCGTGCCAGCCTTTTTCATTCCTTTCTTGCGGGCCACATTTTTGGCGCCAATAAATGACCCCCCTCAGAATTGGAGCCACGGAGGGCGATGGGTCGAAGTCTGAGGGAAAATCACCCAAATTGTCGGTGGTTCGCGATGCAGCATCGCGTAAGGGCCCCGTGATGCTCGCCGGGGCCGCGGATCCGGACGCGCCGCGATGCTTCGCGCGGTTGAGGCGCGCCGCGATGCTCCGAGGTCGCCGCCTATAAATAGGGGGTCCGCCCTCTTTTGTCTTCACGTGCCTTGTCTTTTTGTGCTCTTGATTTTGTGAAGCTCCGCGTACTCCGCGACAGCACTCCGCGAATCGAGCTTCGCGGCGAACCGCCGGTCTCTGACTCTGCGTCCGCGCCAAGCGAACCACTGTTTGTCGGCCTTGGCCGGACTTCGTGGCTTGGTCTCACGACCGATATTCGTGATCCGGCTTCGCGATCGAGCTTCGCGGTCGAGCTTCGCGATCCATCCGAAAGAATCCTTTTCTGAGGGCCAAAGTTAGAATGGCCCATCGAGAAGCTGTCTTGGGGGTCCTTGCAGATGCTGCTCGTCGAGATGAGATGGCCAATCGTCCAGGCTTGGGGGAGATGATCCAGAGCCACTCGGACCACACTTCTTTGATGGATCTGCTCTCGGAGGGTCAGAAAAATTACCCGCAGTGCAAGAAACTGCCGTTGTACGGCTTCGGGTTGAGGGATGACGTCTTCATCCCTGAGGCGAGTAGGGATGAACCAGCTTGCTGGTTCAGGAGCACACCGTGCCAGCATCAATGGTTCAGGGCGGCCGATGGTCACGCGCGGGAGGACTTCACACCCGTTACTGCTGACTGTCTCTACAACCATGTGAATGACATCGACGGGAAGTCACTGCTGCCGAAGACTTCGCCTCCCCTCTACCGTACAATGCTGAAGGCGGCCTTGCAGGATTCGAAGAAGGGATGGTCCGATGAGTGGGACCTACACCAGGGCGGCAATTTTACAGACGACTGGGCCTGGGCCTACTGGGTAGGCGCCTCATGCGGGGAGTTCGGGGCCGAGCTGAGGAGAGTGGGATTGTATGAGGCGGTGTGGGCCTCCCAATTCCACATTTACCAACCAAAGTAGCTAATGCCGGAGTTGCTGAGTAGATGGTCATCTAGGACCAACACCTTTCACCTTCATCACAGGGAGGTGGGCATCAGCCTATGGGATGTCCACCAGATTTCCGGGGTCCCAATCTTGGGGGCCATGTATGACGAGTTCCTCCCCGTTGCCAGCGCGTGGGGGGATGCGGAGCAAATGCCGTGACTGGCATCGGCGTTGATGGCGCTTGTCCCTGGAGAGGACAAGGAGGCAGTGAGGGACGTCCACTTCAGGAGATGGTTCAAATGCTTCCTGAATTTCCCAGAAGATCGAGAGTTCCCTCCGAGGCCTCGAACTTGTCCGAGGGCGGCCCAACAGGGCAAGGGGCACTCGTATTGGCGGGTCTTAGAGGACAGCCAATGGAAGACTTGGGGTTTCAGCGTCAGCACTGAACAACAGCCGATAGTCAGGATGGCGGCGTTCATCGCGGCTCTCATCTATGGCTGGATCCTACCGGTGAGAGATACATGCATGGGGGTACGACCCAGCTCGTTCATCATGGCGTCGATGTTGGCCATGGGGCAGCGGATCAACCTGGGGATCCCGATGCTCACCAAAATGTACAGAATGCTGCGGCATATTAGCGAGGGCAAGAAGCCGCCAAGAATATGCGGGCCCTTCCACCTCCTGTATGGGTGGATTGCCGCGCACATCAGGGGGATTTACGAATATCCCAACCCCATTTCGCCGCCGGGATCAAACTTTCGCCCCTCCATCCTGAACGCGGTCGGGAGCTTCCCGTTCAAACTGGCCGTTCCGATGGTGCTGAATAGGGTGTGGAGGGCGGATGAGTTCAACTTTCATCCCTTCCCATTGCCAACAGGGATGCTTACTGATGACGGACGGGGAACGGAAGAACATCGGTCTTACCTCCTAGCCTTCCGAGGTGGAGTTTTGGTGGCTCGGATAGATCGTGAGCCAATCTGTGAACCGTACACCCCGCATCGTTTTGCGAGGCAGTTCCGGTGCCTCCAGCGGCTGACCCCGCAGGTATACTGGGAGGTGCGCCACGAGGAGCACCCGTGTGTGATGAGGCAGTTGTGGCTCATGTTCACACGCGAATATGGAAAGATGCGGATTGCATTGCCTCCATCCACCACCGCCTTCGGATTAGTGAAGGAGTACACCATCAGTTGGGAGGCCGCTTATCCAGGGGAGATGTTGAAGCAGCCAACGATCCGGGTTGGTGACGGTGGGCCTCCTCTATCTCGAGGTCGGGGTCGGAGGGCAGCTAGGGCCGCTCGCGGTAGCGGGGCTGCCATGGCGGCGAGACCCGCACCGGCCGAGGGTATGGCAGCAGCAGTAGATCCGGTGATTTCGGAAGAGTAGGTCCATTCGGAGGGGTGGCCACCGAGGGGATTCCGTCGGATATCCACTCAGGCTCCAGGGAAGCGGCTGCGTCACATCGACATGGCAGAAGATGCTGTCTTTCCGGACGCTTGGGACATTTGGGATGTCAACCGGCCATTCCTCAGCCCACCTGAGATGTGGGCCCACCTGAATCGCCTCGGGATGGAATTGCCGGGTATAGGCCCAGTTCGGGCTGGATTCATGGTGTCTCCGGCGGAGGCGGAGAAATACCTGGACGAGCTGGAGGATTACGTCCACTCCAGCGGTGTTCCTCGCCCAATGACGGATCGGGTGAGGGTATTGTTGAATCAGACGGTGCCCCCACAGTTATCGGCTGCCGATCTGAGGGAGCGCTTCCCCTTGCAGGAGGAATCAGAGGACTCCTCTCGGGAGGATGAGGCTTGCGGAGGGAGCCCGCTGGAGGAGGGTGAGGTCGGAGACCGAGGCTCAGAATCCGACGATTTTGCTGAGGTTCTCGAGATAGCATTCCGAACTTCTCTCCTTACGACCTGTTCCTGGGTCCCTATGGACTTCTCAACAATGTTTGAGCCATGCAGGAGGAACTTGTTCGTAGGCCTCGTTCTCGCTCCTTGGCGGGTGGTGATGCGGGACCTTCAGAACCCGCGCCTATGGCTGCGTCCAGTTCTGCGTCTGGTGGGACCAGGGCGCCCGAGGTGGCTCCTCCGGAATCTCCAGACCTTCCAACAGTATACGGGGGGCCTCGTCTCGGGGTTCCATCAGTACCGGCTCAGGAGCAGCGGTCAGAGGTCAATCTTCGTAAGTCTCCTCCACCGATCTCCTCGTTGTCACATGTAGGCCACGCCAACTAACGTTTATGTCCCTCTTTTTCGTACAGTTCTTCGACTGGCGTGGGCTGCTGCGGCTAGGCTGGTCGGGATGTCTGGTGGCGTCCCTCCTAGGGGCATGCCAGTGATGGTGGCAATAATCCCTCCATCTCCTCAAGCTGCGACGCACATCATCACTGGCGGGTCCGCCAGCAGGGCCGTACCTGAAGTCATCGAGGTGGACTCTGAAGAAGAGGATCAACCGGTCGGTCCCAGTCCTGTCGTGCCTGCGTCGGCGTCAGGTGTCGTACCAGACTCAACACCAGATGCAGATTCTGCTGAGGAATTCCTG
The DNA here is from genome assembly GCA_963277665.1 of Viscum album. NCBI lineage: Eukaryota > Viridiplantae > Streptophyta > Magnoliopsida > Santalales > Viscaceae > Viscum > Viscum album. The sequence continues at coordinate 308,051,032 of OY728136.1, forward strand.
CAGGCATATCCTGCGTACGAGCCTGCCAACCGCGCGGATTGGGACGAAATGGCCTCCGATGAGGAAGACAGCAGCATAGTCCGTCGCCGGTCGTGGAAGCTGATCACGCGCTTTATCAGGGACACTCCCCAAGCGCAATGGCTGGCCGAAATGGATAGGCTCCGCTCGCGGTTGCGCGAACTGTGTGCCGGGGGAGTGGATGCCCAACGCCCTCACGCACTCATCCGAGACCTCATGGCTGAGAAGATTCGGGAGCATGATCGTGGGCTGAGCGTGGGATGGCAGCGGAGGAAGGCGACCAGAATCAGGAAGCTCCAGGAGGCTGAAGGTGAGGTCCAACAGATGCAGATCCGGGCCAACGAGCTTTCAACCAATCTTGATGCGCATTCTGAGCTGGTCTCACGATTGAAGGCCCAGCTGGAAGAGGCTGAGGAGCATAGGGGGCAGACCTCTGGAAGGATGGCTGCCGTCCAGGCCGAGGTAGAAAGGGCCAGGTCCAGAGTTGACTAATTACGCCCCGACGCTGCTGAAGAGGAGCGGGAGTTGAATCAGCGGCAACAGGCTTTGGACGCCGCAAGTCAACGGGTGGCGGAGCTGCAACGCTCTTTTGACGGGGTCAACCCGTCCATGGGGGAAATCAACCCCCGAGTATTGTAACAAACCCGAAAGAAACTTTTATTAACACTTTCGTGCTTCAACTCTTTCTTTATCCTTTGTTTTGAGTGTCGTGGCACGCACGATTTCCACTGTTGAATTGCCTTGTTACATCCCTACAATATTTGCGGGAAGTTTGACGACAATTCCCCAAACCAGTCCAGATTCCCAAAATATGGGGAAGGCTTGATCAGAGGAGGAACTTCCAGGATAGCCGAATTATCGTTTCTTCAACGTGCTCTTATGCACGAACGGGGCAACGCCAGGGGCGCTGAAATCGGTTCAAACAGATGAAAATGGGAAGTGTGAATCACGATACCCAAATTCAGAACACTATGGGGATGGCGTGACAATAAAGGACAACCGTTAACCTTGGCGGACAAACGGTATCCTTACTGCGTTAGCCTGAAATGGGGACAACAAATGAGCATCGACCGCTGACCATATTCGCAACGCGGGATTTTATCAATTTGTTGTCGATCAATCCTTCGGGACATTGGCCCGTAACGGTAGGAGAACCCTTGGGCGTAGTATCCAGGCCGTTATTGGGGGTCCCTCCAAACATGACCAGTCTTCCGGAACGTTGGCCCAGGACGGTAGGTGAGCCGATGCGGCATGAGACCAGACCGTTAGGGGGTTCCTTCAGACATGAAAGAGGACGAGGGTCCGAATAATGGGAACGCAAAGCATGGAATATGGAGTGATGGTCTGATCAAACAGAATCCAACACTTCGGTAATTACACCACCGTGGTGGGAGTACGCCAGATGGTCGCATCGGTCTGATCCCGGATCATTCTTTCTTCCAGATAGGGCCTCTCTGGTGAGGGCTGGAAATGGGGAGGAACAAGATTTTGTGATTCCAGGGGCTGAACCCTAGGCGAAATGCCTGGGTGTCTATATGTATCCCACGTGATGATGGGAATCAAGACACACGTAGTTCTGGAAGCGCAGTTTAACGTCATGCCGGACGAGGAGGGGCCTAATCGTGTTGGTACACATCCCGCCAAAACTACTAAGCCCACGTGAGTCGTGCTCAGTGTGGGAAACAAGCAGCAGTAGTGGTAATTTCCCGACACAAAGGGGGAAGGTTAGGGAAAAGGGACACTCGGTGACTACCGGCCCAATGACACTAACACGATCATTTAGCGCACCTAGATGCGCGAAGAGAAAGAGCCGAGTATGACGGAATTCCACTTGAACATGAGGAAGTGGAAATGTGTGAATCATGGTGCTCGAGATTCAGATCACAATGATGGCGGCGTGACGATGGAGGATTAATGCGGACCATGTTCGCAACACAGCATCCTGTCGCGTTAGCCTAAAATGGGGACAAACAAATGAGGGTCGACCGTTGACCATGTTCGAAACACGGGACCATGTCACAAATGTTGTCAGATATCCGTTGGGACATTGGCCCGAAACGATTGAAGGTCCCTTAGGTCCAGCATTCATGGAGAGCACTTAAGCTTAGTATCCACGTCGTCCGAGGGTCCTTTTGGATGTGGAAGAGGATGAGGATCCAAATAGTGAGCTCACGAAGCTTGGTCATGGGATGAGGGGAATGTCTATGTGAAAATCCCATTCTTCAGGCTCTTTGTCAAAACACATCTGAATACGGCAACGAAACGTATTAGAGAGAGGGAGCAGATTCCTTTCCCTTGGGGTGATCTTAGTTTAGGGTCATAGAATTCGGACCATGGATGGGAAAAGGGATCAGGGGACGCATGACATCAAAACCTGGCGTGAATGAGGACATAGTCCTACTTACCATGCGTTCTCTGGGGAAATGCTCGAGTCGAGGGACCGGACACAAGGGTTAGGCTGGGCCCGCGGGGAATTACCCGGGCGCTCTTACGTATCTCATAAGGATGAGAATCAAGCCATACATAGTTCTGGAAGTGACATGGTTGGATACCAGTTCCAGGGGAAAAGGGGAGTGCGGACGTGACCCTTGCACTAAAAGTAGCGGAATTTGATGTATCTTGTTTGTTCTTTAAGGTGAATGGGTTTTTTTTGTGAAGCGACAGGCCTAGAACAGTAGGTTGTGCTGTCGCCACAAGAATCAAGCCGTGATGGGTGTTGACAAATGGCATGGCACATGACCAATACCCAAAGTGATGTCCTCTACAGCGAGGTCACCACAATGCGGTGCCGTTTTTCGTCGTGCGGCCAAGATGATAATGTCACAGTTTAGGGTCGTATGATAGGACCAAGCATGAATTTTATCGTCATGCAGCGCAGACGTAGCAGAGACGATGCTAGGCAGGAAATGTGCACAGTGTTATAAAACACAATTGACAGAGACATGATCCCACATCAAATTGTATGCCATCCGGAGAGGGAAACCTTAGGATGAGGGGCCTATACAGGGGTGAAACAGGGAGAAAGACTGGCTTCCTGAATGGGTTGTACCCGGAGACAGGGCATCTGGGCGGTCCTACGTGTCCCATAAGGATGGGAATCAAGTTGAACGTAGTCCCGAATGGATCATAGTTTATGGTCTAAGAGCTCGGACCATGGGAGCCCCAAAGGGCGCCAGATTGAATCTTTGTTCCCCTAGCATGCAAGGGTGCACTGAGGGATAGCGCCATAAGTGTCGAGATTCCACCTGGACATGATGGGGTGGAAAATGAAGTGAATCATGCAACCAACATTCAAGGACTGAAGGGGCTGGCGTGACGACAGAGGATTACTGTTGACCATGTTCGCAACACAGCATCCTGTCGCGTTAGCATGAAATGAGGACTAACAAAACGAGCATCGACCGCTGACCATATTCGCAACGTGGGATTTTATCGATTTGTTGTCCGAAACCCTGGGGGGCGTTGGCCCGTATCGATAGGAGAGCCCTTGGGCGTAGTATCCAGGCCGTTCTTGGGGGCCCCTCCGGGTTTCAAAGTTGATGGAAGTCCGAATAGAGGGGAACACGAAGCTTGACAAGTGGAAGGAACTTGATCAAGTTGAATCTGACACTCTTGGTCCTAGACTAGAGTGCTCTTAATACATTGGTGAACCACTGCAAGGAGTCAAGGGACTCAACTTTGAGGGTGACCGAGAGATGGCAGGTCCTCGGGGAAGGGGGCATGGTGCCCAAAACCTTGTATCATACCTACAAATCCCCCTTCTGGAGAGGGATAAACCAAGTGGCCTAGGTGACTGGGAGATCAGGAGATCACCAGGAGGTGGGGCTGGACCTGAATCTTAAACATCTAGGTGGTCCTACGTATCCCATGAGGATGGGAATCAAGCTACACGTAGTTCTGAAGGGTGCCTTTTGACGTCATGCAGGACAGGGAATAGGAGGACTGAACCTCAGAATGGGGGCGTGCGTGGTGCAGCTACTGCAAACCCGACGTGAATGAGGACGTAGTCCTACACTGCGCCACGCAGCCCTGTGATCAGGGTCCTGAAGGCAGGATTAGATATGTAAATTTGTTGAACTCAAGATGGGCCCGGAGACAAGGGGTCCAAGCATTCCTACGTATCCTATCGAGATATGAATCACGCTGAACGTAGTTCCAGATGAGAATCTTAGTTTATGGTCTTAGAGCTCGGACCGTGGGTGGTGACAATTCCCGAGTAAGCGCAGATGTCAACCCAATCCCTAAGCCCACGTGAGATAAACTCGGTGTGGGAAACAAGGGGGGTATCCTCACCGCAATACTTGGGGCGTCCATCAAAGGGGAGTTGGTGGAGAGTTTCAAAGGAAACCTTTGATGCAGCTTGTTCTCCCAACGTGCAGACGTGCACGGAGGAAAAGTACCAAGAATCCTGAGACTCTACTCGGACATGATGAAGTGATGAAGGGTGTGAATCATGTACCCGACATTTGGGCTCACTGGGTTGGCATAGAAATAGAGGAAAACTGTTAACCATGGTGGAAATACAGCATCCGTATCGCATTAGCCCGAGGTGGGAACAACAAACGAGCATCGACCGCTGACCATATTCGCAACGCGGGATTTTATCGATTTTTTGTCCAAAACCCTCGGGGGCGTTGGCCCGTATCGGTAGGAGAGCCCTTGAGCATTGTATCCAGGCTGTTCTTGGGGGTCCCTCCGGGTGTGAAAGATGATGAAAGCCCTGATGCGGGGATACGCAAAGCCTGGAAAGCGGGTGCGGACGTGTCCGAGTAAAGCTCGGCATTCCAGGTAATAAACCAGAGTACCCTTAAGCACATTGGTGAACCGCCGAAAAAAGGGATCAACGAAACATCTCAGTAGGGGGGGGGGGACATGGCGTGGTCATTACGAGATCGTCGTGAATGAGGACATAATCCCACACCACACCATATGATCCCCTCATGGAGGAAGGATAGGCCAAGGGGCCAAGATGGGATGAGGATTCCCGAGAGATGGGGCTGGACCCAAATCTTGGACATCCAGGTGGTCCTACGTATCCCATTAGGATGGGAATCAAGCCACACGTAGTTCTTGAAATGCAGTTTAACGTCATACTGGACGAGGAGGGGAGTAATATACTCCGAAACAAGGGAGGTGTGCGGTATGGCGAAGAAGCCGACGTGAATGAGGACGTAGTCCTACACCACACCATACACCCTGGGTAAGAGGGGACCTGGGCCGTGGCCCAGAAAGGCCAAGGGGCCTAAGGTCAGGCATCAGTCATGAAGTCCTGACTGGTTTGTAGTTTAACGTCTTACATGAGGACGAGGGGCCAGGGGCCCAAGGAGGCCAAGGGGCCTGAGGCTGGGCCTCGCAAGGGGAGTCGTACGACATGGTACATGATCCCGACGTGAATGAGGACGTAGTCCTACATCACACCGTACACCCTTATGAGGAATCCTGGGCCGTGGCCCGGAGAGAAGGGGAAGTTATCAGTCAGAAAGGTCTGACTGGTTTGCAGTTTAACGTCTTACATGAGGACAAGGGTCGGGGACCCGAAAATGCCAAGGGGCCTGAGGCTGGGCCTCGTAAGGGGGGTCGTACGGCATGGTACATGATCCCGACGTGAATGAGGACGTAGTCCTACACCACACCGTACACTCTAGGTGAGGAATCCGGGGCCGTGGCCCGGATCGCTAGCACCACCTGGGGGAAGTTTGTCACCTCGGGATGGGGCAGAGGGAATCACTGTTCTTGATGCCTGGGGAATCTCGGGGTGGACCCGAAGATCCAGGACACTGTTGACCATGTTCGAAACACAGCGTTCCTATGGTGACCCGTATGGGGGCAACAAATGAGCGTCGACCACTGACCAAATTCGTAACACGGGACTTGTATCGATTTGTTGCTTGAAAACCCTCGGGGGAGTTGGCCCGTATCGGTAGGAGAGCCCTTGGGCATTGTATCCAGGCCGTTATTGGGGGTCCCTCCGGGTGTGAAAGGTGATAGAATCCCAGTCAAGGAGTGGGTGAAGCTTAGCTGCATCCATCCACGAAAGGGGAAAACACCTCCAGGGGGGGATGTGCAGCCGGGTCGAGGATTGCTCGATGTGGGTCGGGGCAAATGTGTACACCCTGCCATGTCTTGACCCGAGGGGAAGATTTTGGATTTTGGGCTGGGCCCACGGACGAAGTGTCCGGGCGTTCCTACGTATCTCATAAGGATGAGAATCAAGCCATACGTAGTTCTTGAAGGCCATGCAGTTTAGCGGCATGCGGTGAGGACGTGGGAGGATAGAAGAACGGGAGTGGGCGCATGGTGCGACCTTTACAATCTTTGTGCGAGCGGGGTTGCATGAGCGGGGCCAAGAAAGCCTACTCCCTACTACACAAAGATCCTCCAAGGAGACTATTCACAGGGGGAATAACGGAAGAGAAAAGCTTAGGTCTGGGCTCAAGACGAGGCGTCCGAGCGTTCCTACGTATCTCATAAGGATGAGAATCAAGCCGCACGTAGTTCTAGAAGTGCAGTTTAACGTCATGCGGGACGATGAGAAGCACCTCATTTGGGGATATGTACGGTACGACAAGCAATCCGACATGAACGAGGACGTATTCCAACACCATACCATACAATCCTGCAAGAGGGTAAGTCGGGGAAAAAACAGGGGGGCCTAGGGGCCAAACTGCGGTCAAGGAGACCTGACTGGCTTGCAGTTTAACGACTCGCAGTAAGGACGGGGCTGGGGGCCCGAGGAGGCCAAGGGGCCTGAGGCCGAGCCTCGTAAAGGGGGGGCGTACGACATGGTACATGATCCCGACGTGAATGAGGACGTAGTCCTACACCACACCGTACACCCCGGGTAAGAGATTGGGCGGAGAGGTCCGAGAAGGCCAGGGGGCCTAAAGTCAGGTACCAGTCAAGAAGGCCTGACTGGCTTGTAGTTTAACGTCTTGCAGTAAGGACCGGGATGCAGTTTAGGGTCGTGCGGGACCATCTCACAGTTTAGGGTCGTGCTGGACGTTCTCGCAGTTTAGGGTCGTGCTGGACCTTCTCACAGTTTAGGGTCGTGCTGGACCTTCTCGCAGTTTAGGGTCGTCCTGGACCTTCTCGCAGTTTAGGGTCGTGCTGGACCTTCTCACAGTTTAGGGTTGTGCTGGACCTTCTCACAGTTTAGGGTCGTGCTGGACCTTCTCACAGTTTAGGGTCGTGCTGGACCTTCTCACAGTTTAGGGTCGTGCTGGACCTTCTCGCAGTTTAGGGTCGTGCTGGACCTTCTCACAGTTTAGGGTCGTGCTGGACCTTCTCGCAGTTTAGGGTCGTGCGGGACCACTTTTTCCCTAGGCAAAGTATCGCTTGAGGAACTTGGCATTGGTGGGAGGGGTTATGCGCTCTCCATCCGTGGTCACCAAGGAGTATTCTCCATTGGGGTAAACCTTATGGATGATATAAGGCCCTTCCCATTTGGATTCTAACTTGGGCGGTTTCCTACCGGGAATCATTGGCGCTCGAAGGGCCAATACCAGGTCACCCTGTAGAAAAGAGCGGAGACGAACCTTCTTGTCAAAGTCTCTCGCTATCTTGTCCTGATGCCTTTCCAGATTGTGCAGGGCACGAAGCCGGTTCTCGTCCAGTGCCTCTAATTCAGCTAGATGGATCTCGGCTACCTCATCTGATGTCTGGTGGTCATAGACTGCAGTGCGTAGCGACGGCAGCTGGATCTCAATGGGTAGGACGGCCTTAGCTCCATACACCAGGGAATATGGGGTCACCTGGGTAGAGTTGCGAGTCGTCGTCCGGTAATCCCAGAGGGCGTTGGGGAGCTTGTCCGGCCAACTCTTCTTGTTCTGACCAACCATCTTCTGCAGAATGTTAGAGAGGGTCTTGTTGAACGCCTCGATCTGTCCATTCGCCTGCGCGTGGTAGCGGGAGGTATGGTTCGACCGGATGTCGTACTTAGCGTACAATTTCTTCAATTCAGCTGCTCGGAAGTTGGTGCCGTTATCGGTGAGGATGGCGTGAGGGACTCCAAATAGGTGGATAATGTTGGAGCTCACAAAGTCAACGATGGAACGGGCCTTGACCTCTTTGAGCGGAACTACTTCTGCCCACCTGGAGAAGAAATCTGTAGCAGTCAGGATGAACCTACACTGGCGGGCTGTTGCCGGCGGATACGGTCCCCCTACATCAAGTCCCCATACCATAAATGTCCAAGAGTACTTGGTGGGGTGGAGGGGTTCTGGCGGCCGATGCAAGAAGTTTGCGTTTACTTGGCACGCGTGGCATCTCTTGGCATACCCAATGCAATCGTGGATCATGGAGGGCCAGAAGTACCCTAACCTCCGGATTTGATGGGACAGCTTCGGCCCAGCTTGATGGGCGCCACAGGAACCGGCGTGAACCTCTTGCATAACTTGAGGTATCTCCCCTCCTTGGAGGCAATGGAGGAGGACACCATCGAAACTCCGCTTATAAAGGATCTGTTCCAGGCTGGGGCCGCTCTGGAGGGTAAATTGCAGCGCGCGGCATCGGATTCGCTCGCGTTCGGCCCGGTCGTCCGGGAGCTGACCATTTTGGAGATACTCAACAAAAGGTGCTCTCCAGTCGGAGGTGGTTTCAACCACTACGTCCGAAGAACCCGGGATTCCCGACACAGAGGGCCCGGCGGTAAGATGACTTACCCGCAGGCTATCACGGTCCTCTTGGGTGACGGGGGCAATGACTCTCCGGTGGGCCACATGTATGACCAAATCATCTTGCTCGGGTTCTGCGAGCGACGCGGCTAAGCCAGCCAGGGCGTCTGCTTGGCCGTTCTGCGACCGTGGGACATGGGTAACCTCTGGCCGAGAAGAGAACTGGGCCATTAGGAGGAGGGTGTACTCCAGCAACGGTGCAAGCTCTGGTTCCTGACGACGTAGTCACCATTAACCTGTTTGATTACCAGCTCGGAATCTCCCTTCACATGTAGATGGGGAACATGGATCTCAAGGGCCAACTCGAGGCCGGTGATGAGAGCCTGGTACTCTGCCTCGTTGTTCGTACAACCTTCTGACAACAGGAATGAGTATGGCAGGACGGCCTGCGCCGGGGTGATGAAGACAATACCCAGATCCACTCTGTTGAGCTTGGGGTCGTTGAGCCTTCTACCGGTGGGGCTCCGGGAGGCGCCGTTGAAATGCATTTTCCAACACGGTGCAGCATGATCGACTGAGAGGATCGTCTCATCAGGGAAGTCCAGGTCCAAGGATTGATCTGCGGAGGTTGGATGGGCAGCTAAAAAGTCTGCCAATGCCTGTCCTTTAATGGCCTTCTGAGGTATAAACCTGATATCAAACTGCTGGAGAATCACCACCCACCGTGCTAGTCGGCCAGTCAGCATGGGGCGGTTCAGGATGTACTTCAGCGGATCTACCCAAGAGATCAATTGTACCTCGTGGTGTTGCAGGTAGTGCCGCAACTTCTGCACAGCGAAGACGAGCGCGAGGCATCTCTTTTCGATAGGGGAGTATCTGACCTCCGTATCGAGAAGCATGCGGCTGAGATAGTAGAGACTGTTCTCAGTGCCCTCGTTATTCTTCTGGGCGAGCAGCGCGCCGAGGGATCTCTCCAGGGCGGTCACGTAAAAAACCAGTGGCTTTCCGGAGACGGGTGGCATCAAGACTGGAGGTTGGAGCAGATACTGCTTGATTTCCTCGAAGGCGATCCGACACTCCTCATCCCATTCGTAGGCAGCGCCTTTCTTCATAAGCAGGGAAAAGGGCTTACACTTGCCAGCCAGATTCGCAATGAATCGGCTTATATAGGCTAAGTGGCCTTGAAGGCCTCGGAGCTCCCGAATGTTGCTCGGGAGAGGCATTTGGCTGATGGCCTTGATCTCCCCCGGGTTGATCTCGATACCTCGGTATCTGACAACAAAGCCCAGAAACTTCCCCGAGGTGACTCCGAAGGCACACTTCAGCGGGTTCATCTTCAGGTGACGGGAACAGAGGAAGCCGAACACTTTCTCAAGGTCTCTGAGATGGTCCTGGCGCTGATGCGACTTGACTACGAGGTCGTCCACATAGCATTCCACCAATGTCTCAAGGATCGGTTTGAATATGTGATGCATGGCCCTCTGATAAGTGGCACCTGCATTCTTCAAACTGAATGGCATTACCTGGTAGCAAAATATACCTTGGGGAGCCTTGAAGGCAGTGGACTCCTCGTCTTCTGGGGCCATTTGGATCTGGTTATACCCGGAATACCCATCCATGAAAGAGAGGGCTTGGAATCCGGTCGTGGCGTCAATCAACAGCTTCGTCACCAGGAGTGGGAAGTCATCCTTTGGGCAGTGGCGATTGAGATCGCAGAAGTCGATGCAGACTCTGATATTCCCATTCTTCTTCCTGACCGGCACAATGTTGGCGAGCCATTTGGGGTACTGGACCTCCTTAATGAAGTTGGCTTTGATAAGCTTGTCATCTTCGGCCTCAACCATAGCACCATGAGAAGGGTGCATTTTCCTGGGAGGCTGCTTAAACCCACGATGTTTTTCCGGGAGGCCTAGACGGTGGACGACCACTTGGGGATCCAGTCCTGGCATCTCATCGTAACTCCAAGAAAACACATCACGGTGCTGTTTGAGGAAGTCCACGTACTGCTGCCGCTCCTCGAGGGACATGGCCGCACTGATCAATGTGGGTCTCGGATCTGCCTCACTACTGAGGTTCACCTGTACCAGTTCATCAACCGTGGTAGAGAATCCTTCTTCAAAGGCTGGGGGAGCATCCTCCAAGTCTCCCTCCCCAGCCGTGGGGGAACTTCCCGTGATGGAAGATACTTCTGGGCTATCAAGATCCACGGGGCAGCTGGTGCCAACCCGGACAGCAGTGGTCATCACATCAGGAGACTCACTTCCCATCGAGACCATGGCAATGAAGGCAGTTGACCCTATCCCATCAGGCCTTCGGCCTAAAGGGCCACGTTTGATGATATCGAAGCAGTGGTGACGTGTCAGCCTGAGTCGGCTAATTCCATCCCGGCGGAAGAGACACGTATGGCGCATCTCCGTTGTCATCAGCTTGACATCCTGGTACCGTATAGGGGTAGGAGATTCCGGGATCACCTTAGCCTGGTTGATGTTGGAGTACGCGGTGATTTTCCGCCGTCGCTTGGACACGGGAACATTCCTTCCTTGCGTACCCGAAACAATGAAACATTGCCCCATGTCGGGGGTCGTGGCCTCCAACCGGTGGATCGGGAGGATGTAGGCGTCGTCCATGCTTGCCCAGGGATCACTTGTGACCTGGGCGGGCTCATCCTCGCTTACCAGGATTTGCTTGTCTTTACTTTTGTAATAACCCGCATCCAGATAGCGGGACTCACAATAAGCGAAAGGGGACGCGTCTCCTTGGAGCACGCCTACTCGACCGTTGAGCGAGTACTTGAGGCACTGGTGATACGACGAGGGGACCGCTGCATGCAGATGGAGCCATGGCCTACCCATCAATGCATTGTAGGCGGTGTCCTAAGAAACAACCATGAACTCGGTGCTGGCAATTAAGCCACCGAACTGAGTCTTCAGGCGGATCTTGCCGACTGGGATTTGCTCTGTCCTGTCGTACCCCTGGATCCTGAGGTCAGAGGGAGTCAAATCACCTTCGGACAGACCCATCTTTCGCAGCGTCCGGGTCGAAATTAGGTTGATTCCAGAACCCGTGTCAACGAGGCAGCGGCGGACTTCCACGCCATTGAAGTGGTCAGTGATATACAGTGGGCGAATGTGCTCCTGTATGGGAGGGTCCTCATCTTCACCGGAGAACGAGATAACCGCCTGACATTCGGCGTTTTCAATCGTCTCGGTATGGAAGGCTTCCGCAGCTGCTACTTCCGTCTCGAACTGGAGGGGGCTTCTTAGGGCCTCGGCAAGTGCCTCGCGCATTTCAGATGACAGGCGCAGGGCCTAAAGGATGGAGAGCCTCGCCGGAATTCCGGTCAAGTGCTTCAGAACATCGTACTTTCGTGCCAAACGTGAACCTCTGCTTACAGGAGGTCGTTCGGCATTTGGATGCACAGTGGGTCCGACTGGCTGAACCGGCGAGTAACTAGTACTGGGTACATCTTGCTGCCTACCAGTAGAAGCCTGAAGAGTAGTCGCCGGGCTAAGATCGGGCAGCGGAGGCTGGCCTATAGCCGGGCAAGACTGGCTATGATACGGACGAGGCGGCTCCCCCTGATCCAGTAGCATGAACGGTGGTGGAGGTGGAGCCGAGGGTGTTGGATGGGTCTGCGCGTGCTGAGATCTGCGCTGAGCCTGCTGCCTGGTCTCGGTAGCGTGCATGTCTTGGCCACAAGTGCCTGCTGACGTACCTCGATGACCGGCGCGATTGTGATTTTGCTGACGTTGACGTCGGCTGGAAACGTTGGGGAGGTCTTCCTGGGGTTTCCCCTCGTCGGGGGTCATATAGGGCTTCAGCAGCTCCACGGTGTTAACCGAAGCGTACCCTTAACTATCGCTCGAGGAGTCATCCGCCGCTGGGCTGATTCTGGGAGGGATCCCCATTTCGGGGGGCATAAAGTCGCCAAGAGTGCGGGATGACGACGGCACTGGCGGTGCACGTTGCTTCTTCTTGCGTCGCCGCTGCTTGCCCTTTTGGGAAGAGGTCGACTGTGAAGACGATGCGGAGGCACCAGATACCTCTTCTGAAGGTTCTGACTGCTTCAGGCACGCCCGGATGATACCCTGGGCACAGACGACTGTTTTTCGATCCATCCAGTCATCATATTTCTGGAATCCGCGGCTAGGGACCTGTTGCCACTCACCTTCGCTGTCGCTGCTGATTTCTGATCCTGCAAAGACGCCTGCCACTTGCGCTGGTGCTGGGCCCAACTTGACTATGTTGTTGTTGACCTGGTCCTGAAGCCAGTCTTTAAACACATAGCATCGCTTGAGGGTGTTCCCCAGGATCCGATGATAAGGGTAATAGTTGGGGTGGTCGGTGAGGTGCGCCTCTGCCGGCCTTCTGCACTCAGGCAGACGCACAATCCCTTTCTCTAGAGCACTTCAGAAGTAGCCAGGGACCTGATTTTCGTTGAACGAATAGGTCTGGTACCTTCTTTCCGGATAGGGGGCCCTGGGGGCCTGGTCCTGTCGAGGGACCGGAGGGGCCTACCGAGGAGGTGGCAGTGGCGCATTGCGCGGGGGAACCTGTCGGTTCTGAGGCGGTCGCTGCTGGGCAGGAGCCTGTGCTTGAGGTGGAGGACCTCTGCGGGGTTGCGGGGGTGGTGCCGCCGGCAGCAATTCCAGCCGCCTCGGGGCTTCTATTTGAGCCACCGCGGCGGGTTCAGCCCTGGCGACCCTCCTGGATGGGATCATAGGGGGCAGCAAACGTGCCTGACTGGCCTGTTGCAGGGCCTCCTCGAGGCGCTGGGCCTTATCCGAGAAATCTCTGAACCCTCCAGGGTAGTTCTGAGTAATTTAGGAGGGTACCAGCTCTGTCTTGATGTTCCCCACACACATCGTCAGTAATTGCTCCTGAGTCAGTGGCATATCGAGGGAATACATAAGTCCTTTCCACCGGGCGATGAAATCTGCAACCCGCTCATCAGGCCTCTGTTTGCACTTGAAGAGGTCCGCAATGCTGGTCTTTCGCGTGGTGGAGCGGAACTGGTATAAGAACTTCCGGAGAAGATCCTCCCAACCGGTTACCGATCCGATAGGGAGCTGGCTGTACCAGACGAATGCCGGACCTTCCAATGTCTGTACAAAACATCGGAGCTTGGCGGCTTCTTGCTGAGCCGGGGTCCCCAGCATGGTGCCACACCTGGAAGAGAAATGAGCCAAGTGCTGGGGCGGGTCCCCTGTCCCGTTAAAAGGTGAGAAAGTGGGGTTCCCAAAACCTGGAGGCGCGGGCATATCATCCACCCACGCGGGATAAGGCTTTCCATCCGGTGGGACCGCCACCTACCGTGTTTCCAACGCCTCGAGGCGGGCTGTGAGTGCCGCAATAAGGTCCTCCGAGTGGGGGTCCTTGTCTTGACGGGGATCCCTAACCACAAGCGCATTTCCAGGTTCTTCAACACGGTAGACGGCTTCGGCTGCTCGCGGGTCAACTGGCTGGACGACCTGCTGGGCGACTGGGGGAACCCGGGTTGGATTCTTCAGATTGCCCCGTCGCTCATGGGGGGTTTGGCGAGACGTATCGCGCCCTCTTGCCGTATGTTCCAGCTTCCGCCCTGTCTGCGGCAGTAGCATGATCAGGGTTGCCCGGAGGCATCTCACCGGGGGGAAACTGTTCCTGCCCCTGCTGCCCCGGCCTGGGATTACCATAGTCGGGTCGTCGCTCTACGGCGCGTTCAGCCAAGGGTTCATCAACCAGCCTCTTCTGCTCAGCAAGCTGCTGGCGTAACGTGGCCTTCTCAGGATCTTCGTCCGTTTTCTGCACAGAGGTGGACGGGTCGGAGTGCTTGACTGTTCCGACGTGCTCCTTACCCTTTCTGGTGCTTCGACCGAGTGCCAGCGACTCGGTGGGTACGGGGAGGCCTAGCAGGTTCCTCTGATGACGGGTAACTCTCCCTGACGGGTCGAGCAGAGGCGGTACGCCCTCGGATGGTAAGTCTCCATCAAGGAACTCATTCTCATCTTCCTTATCCACAACGTCGGCCATGTGGACTGTGACCCCTCTTGAGGGTATATCCTCGATGTCGCATAGCGAATCGGGCTGCCGTCGGATAGGGTCGAAGAGGACAGCGGCATAGTGTCCCCAACCACGGACTTGCACATGGGGGGTGGCTACCCTGACGATTCTACGGAGTGCTTTAAGACTCTGAACGCATTTTCGTTGAAGGGCGCTCTGGTGGCCTGGCGACTCAGGGTGCTGGGCTACAAGAAGTGCGGCTTCATCGATCAGGCGGCATTTCTCACCGATTTCTTCGAAGTGCTCACGACTTCAGGGGTACACCACCCGTTCAAAACGGAGGCGGAAGTGTGTCGCCCACAGGGTTCGGCAAAAGTACCCCACGTCTTCAGGGGTAAGAGACTCTGGTATGCGGAAATTCAGTGCCGCTGTCGGCCAGAACTTCTCCGGGAAGTAATCTGCCACAAGGATACTCCAGAAGCTCCTAGGCTCGGACTTAGGGTCTAGCCCTGTGTTGCCTCACTCGTCAACCGAGGGCGGCTGAGGAACCAGAAGCGGTACCGAGGCAGACCTTTGGGAGAGTAAGCTCGGCGGCGGAGAATACGGCAAACGAGCTGACTGGCCGCCGAATTCCGGGCCATCCTCCGAAGAGTGAGGTGACCTGGCCACGATGTCACGATACGATGGGCTGATAATCGCAGCTTCTGGAAGAGGGCCCGCGGCTACCGGCGACAGGTCGTGTTGTCGCTCTACCGTCGTTGGCCCCCAAAATAACTATACGTGATCTCTGGTAGAGGTAGAGGGCTCTTCTGGTGACAGAGGCGGTGATTGCGTGGCCAAGACCTGCGGAATCCCCAGGATTTCATCCTCCTGGATGTACCTGCGGAGAGAGACGGGAATCCGGTGGACCTCAAATTCTGGGAGAATGAGGCTGACGCGTCTGGTTCCTGCCCCGGTCCTTGATACGGAGGAGCTGGGAGAAGGTTCCATCGCTGAATCGCATTCCACTTCCGAATCGGAGAAGCGGGCAGGTTTGATCTCCACCTGGGCCTTCCCAGGATTCTTCTTGTGGCGGTGACGACCCGCCCTTCTGCCCCTGGGTGGCTCTTCGGGACAGGGTTGACCCCTATCAGGCAGCCTCGGGGCAGCGTTGGCGCCGTGGCGGAGAGGGCCCCCACTCGAGATAGCCGGGGTACGAGGGGCACCAGGGAAAATGTCGAAGGGTACATGGGGAGGACCTCCATGAACAGTACCCATGCGGGCGGGGCCTCTGTTGGAACTGGCAGGAGCATGGGGAGGACCTCCATGGTCGATGCGAGTGGAGCGAGGCTGGCCTTCACTCCTCGAATTGCTGGGGCGAGGAAGACCTTCGCCGGTTGCAGAGAGGACGTAGGGAGGGCCCCCACGTTGGAGAAGGACCGGATGGACGGTGCCTTCAGAAGGATGGACTCCATACCCTGTACAGCGAGCGCGGTAAATGTTTCCGCGCTGAGCGTCAGCGCCGCAGGGCAGGTCTTCCTGCAGGATGGGGGTAGCATGAGGCATGCCTCCATGACGAACCTCGGAGCGGGGAAGGCCCACGCTCTGTGGAGTAGTGGTACGGGGAGGACCTCCGTACGGGGTGGCATTACCACGGGTTAGCTCGCGGCGATCACCACTGGGGCCCGCAACCCAGAGAGTCAACCCAGCCTGCCCATGGGGCGGTTTGGGTCTCAATCTTGGTTGGGAGAAGGGGTGCCCCTGCTCAATGTACGCGGGGGCTTCATAATGCACGTCGGCGGTGGCTCGGGCCACTGTAGCTGTCGACGTGGACGCGCCTGAGAGAGCGTCCTCAGCCCGGGCCTGGTGCTGACGTCGGGTTAGGCGAGTCGGTGCAGGTGGTGCAGGGACGTAGCCTGCCTGCTCTTCCTGCGGGGCCGAACGGCGGCGCTGACGCGGCCGGACGGGAGCTCTCGCCTGGGGGCCCCGGGTCGGGGCCCTGAGCGGACTGAGCCGGACAGCGCCTGCCTCTCCAGCATAAGGCGAAGAGTCGTCAAGGCGTTCCGGGGATAGGCTCCCGAAATGGTTGAATGTCGGGGTGGGGAGCAGGGGCTCCCTGCGTGGCCTGTTAGGGCGGCGTTGACGGTGGGGCCTGGAGGCCTCCAGGTCCAGGCGGGCCATATCCCGGGTTGGGATGACCCCTTCTTCCTCATACCTGCGCACGAGGCTGTTGATCACCCTTCGTTGGATGACCTCTGATGGGGAAAGGGGACGTGGGCGTCCCGTATTCCGTGACGTGGCAGCCATCGTGGCGGTAGTGGCGCCATGTGGAGTGGCCGTCGTGGTGTTGCCCCTGCCCCTGCGCGGGCGAGGAGCGGATGGTGACTGCATCTCCGAAATAGCAACCTGGTTCCTGGGAAACGAAGGGATCAACTCATCAGTACTGAGAGGAAAAGGATTGACAGCCAGTGCCCCAGCGTTCTTCCATCCTCCATGTCTGTGAGAAGGATCCATGCCAACATGCTGCAGAGCGGAGTGCCCCACGTTCTACTACCCCGACTTTTGGTGAGTTTCACGACAGGCACGCTATTTGCTTGGCAGGACTAGGCACCAGATATCTGGATCCGGTGACACGTCAATCTACTAGTGTCTCGAACGCTACTAATCTCCATGCTGAGGAGAAGACTTTCACGTCGGGTTCACCATTTCTGTTTCCGACGCTTTCGTCGGGGCGCGCAGATCCGTCTGCGGAGGACGCGCATCTTTGTTGCCCTGCATTCCCGCTTTCCAAAGGCGGGCGGCATTCGCTCCTTGTTCAGGTACGTTTTCTCCTTGATCGAAACGGGATGATGGGATGTCGGTTCTTCCTCCTGTGGATTCCTCCTAAGAACTCATCACATATTCCGGGTCTCCCTTATAGACTTAATACGTAGTTCGTGAAACTCTTCCTAGTGCCATGTTTCCATGGACACCGGTTAATTACACTGCTTCTGTCGGGACATTCCAAAGGGTCCAATCAGGGCAGCAACCTTCGGTCAGGGGAGTAGTCACGTTGAGGCATCAGTAGCGTGTCTGGATGCTGGGGTACCTGGCATGTCCGTCTGTTATCCTTGATCACAAGGCTTCTCGAGGTCGTGGAAGCCCGAGGCATCCCACATCGAGCGTAGGGAATTACATTTCATAGACACATATCTGAGGTTTTCCTCAGCTTCCCGGGTTCAACACAGGGTATGCCGCGAGTTTAACGTCCAGCGGAGACAGATCAACCCAACCAGAGCATTAGCTAGGATAGATCGGATTAAGGGATCCTCCTTGAAGGGATATCGATACCGGGGCCAGCCTATGGGCGACTGTGGAAAAGAGCGTACCGACCTGGTCTCACCAGGATAAGGCGGTCCGGGCGAGAATCAGAACGGGTGGTGGGTTGATGAATGGAGTGGAAGGAGAGTGAAATGGTACCATCGTAGGGGGGCGACAGTGAAGTTGGGCTTGAGCCTTGACGAGGCTTCCTACGTATCCCCGTGGCAGGGAATCAAAGTCTGCGTAGTTCGGGATGGTGCCGGTAAACCGACGTGAAGCTGGACCTTGGCCCGATGAATGTCGTCAGCGTACCGACGTGAAGGTGGACCTTGGTCCGATGGGCATCGTCAGCGTACCGACGTGAAGATGGACCTTGGTCCGATGGGAGTTGGGCTTGAACCTCTGGGAGGATTCCTACGTACCATGCCTTGACATGGATCAAAGACCTCGTAGTTCAAATGGGGTTGGGTCGCAATGGCTTACCATTGGACTAGAATGTAGTTTAACGTCATGCTGGACGTAGGTAGAACACGACGTGAATTGGGTGATGGGTGGGCTTGAACCTCGTGGAGGCTTCCTACGTACCATGCCTTGACATGGATCAAAGACCTCGTAGTTCAGGTGGGTGTCGGCGAACCGACGTGAAAGTGGACCTTGGTCCAATGGGTGGTGGGCATGAACCTCATAAAGGCTTCCTACGTACCATGCCTTGACACGGATCAAAGACCTCGTAGTTCAAATGGGGCTTTGTCGGTGAACCGACGTGAAAGTAGACCTTGTTCTACTGTTGGTGGGCTTGACCCTCATAAAGGCTTCCTACGTACCATTCCTTGACATGGATCAAAGACCTCGTAGTTCAAAAGGGATGGGTCAGGGTCGGTGCTAACTCTAAGCCCACGTGACTCATGCTCGGTGTGAGAAACAAGAGGTTGCAAGGACCTGACGATCACGTCGCGAAGGGTGCGTCCATGATAAGCGAAGAGAGGCTTACACGTTGGGCGGCCCATGGTGTTGGGACTTACTCCATGATGGAGGCCCATATGGGGGTGCCTCGTTCCCTATCACTCCCTCCACTGACCTTGGTACTGGGGAAGTACAGAGATGCATGGGTGAAATCATCCGTACAAAAGTTTAGGGGCTTACGCTCTGAGGCGGCCCTTTCCATGCGAACATACACCACTCCGACAAGGAGGATCTCATTCCATGTGCGGAAGAGTTCCATTCCCGTGGAGACGAGTGGTGTAAAAAATGTTCGAGTTGGGGGGACCCTTCGTGAGGGAGACGAGGTTGGGTCACAGTTTAACGTCATGTGTTGAGGACGTGGTGCTTGGAAGTTTAACGTCCTGCAGCTCAGACGAGGTGGGTTCACACCACACCCCTAGGACTTACATAACTGGTACCCTCTGGTCCTTGGGGAAGGGAAGGTGTCGGTAAGGCCATGGTAAAGGGGGGTCGTGGGAATAACCATCGAGGGGTCCACGTTAGCATGGCTATGCGAAGAAGCAATAGCCGTTAGCGTGCCTATGCGAAGAAGCATTAGGCGAAGCAAAGCTATGGGAGGTATTGTCCATGGGACTTTGAAATCACATCATGCAAACCTGGAGGGTCGCATGATAAGAGGAATCGCTAAGCAGAGGAGTTTGCTTCGCGAAGTGGAGTGCCTTGGCCTTAGCATGGGGCATAGGTGTGAGTGGAAGGCGCTTCACGAAGTGGAACAATGTTTGCGGAGCACTGCCTCGCGAAGAAGGGGTGCCTCGCGAAGTAGGGTCCTGCGAAGCAGTGTGCTTCGCGAAGTGGAGCGGTCCTGCCTTAGCATAGGGATCACTCGTATGGGTTGGGTGTTTCGCGAAGCACAATTGCTCCGCGGCTGCCCGGGTTCCCTTGGGAATCCCCTTCCTCCGCGAACGCCCTTGAGCTTCGCGAAGGGCATCCCTCCCGGAAGAGGGGCTCAAAACGAGACAAAGCAGAGTCGTCTCGCGAAGTAGAAATACCTCGCAGAGCTCATGATTCCCGGTGCAAAGCGTGCTTCACGATTCGGGAGAGGAGAAGCCGAAAGGTCGGATTGTCCGTCATCGGGACTCCGGGGGAGTCCAGTATTTATAGGGAAGGGGTGCCGCGAAGCAGGGCTCGCACGCCGCCTCTGGTGCTTCGCGGCGGCTCGCGAACTTCAAATGGGTTCGCGGAGCATTACCGCCTCTGGATCTTCGCGGCGGCTCGCGAACGTCAAAGCGGTTCGCGGAGCATTACCGCCTCTGGAGCTTCGCGGCGGCTGGAGAACGTCAAAGCGGTTCGCGGAGCATTACCGCCTCTAGAGCTTCGCGGCGGCTGGCGAACGTCAGAGCGGTTCGTGGAGCATTACCGTCTCTGGAGCTTCGCGGCACCGCCATGGTAGGGGCGCTTCGCGGAGGAGCTTCGCGGAGGCGCTTCGCGGCGGAGCTTCACGAGGCAGCGCGCCGGCCTTTTTCGTTCCTTTCTTGTGGGCCACATTTTTGGCGCCAACAATACCGAATATATCATAGATAAAAAATCATGATTCGTGGCATAATATTTTATAATAATAAATATCATGAGTCTAAAATGTGTGTAATTATAAATTATCAATCATGATCCATGAGAGTATATCATAAGTATAAGAACATGTTAATGGAGTGTGCTTCGTAATAATAATAATAGAAAATCATTTTATTTGTTTAGGATCATTTCCAAGACTATCATAAAATAGTGGAAAATTTACAATAATGGATTGGGTTAACCCCCAACCTCTTTTCATTCTTGGAATGGGTTCACTCCCTATCCTCTTTTATATTATCTCATGATATATTAATCTCAACACAATTAGTTTAAGGGATATATTATTCTAGGTCCATGTAACACATAATGAAAACTGTACATGAGTATTCTACAATATCATAAAATCATACATCATTTCATTATAACATAATTAACACATTGGAAAGAAATGGGTTTCATAAAAAACCCATTAAAACATCATCATCATAATCCATAAAATAAAACCAAATTTATGGTATAAAATTATCATATCTATAGTGAAGTCTAAAAATACATAAGGTATATTAACATTGATGAAAAAACTATTGTATAAAATCAATTAAAATACACTTTGAAAATCAAGACAAAACTTCCCTTTTCTTTTAGTAACTTTTAAAAACTAAAATTTCCAAAAAAATGGGAATAGAATTTTTATTATAAAACCTATTAAAAGATTGATTTTAATAAATTTTATAGAAAGTAAAAATTATTGAAAATAACCTTTTTAAAAACATTATGTGTAGTTAAAAACTTCCATAAAACAATTTTAAATAACATAGATATAGAATAAATAGATTCCTGATAAAAAGAATATAATTTAAGATAGATTTGATTAAAAACATCATTTTAGTTGTCTCGTGTCAAAAAAATGGCACAAATAGTACTAATAATTTTCAATCCAATAAATATACAATGTATAAATAAATATATTTCGTTTAAAATAAAATAAAAATATAATTTCCCTCATTGGAAATTTAATATATATAATCCTGAGAAGAACTAAGATTGTAATGTAAACCCTAACCTCAGGTCTTGAATTTCTTCATACATACACATAAGATTCTATATAATAAATTTATATTTACTATAAATATATACAAAAAACATATTCATACTTATCTTTAAATATATCATTCCCTTATAATATATTTTTACATATTTATTAATAATTATTTATTAAAATCAAGATTTGGTTGTCAACTATTCTATTTCTCATGCTTGTTTTAGTTCAAAGGTCCTAGTCCTTGCACTATGGTCACAGTTTAATAATATAATTAACCTGAATCATATCTTGAGTTTCATATTTATTTATTATATATATATTGTAACCATTAATATAAATATATGATGAAAATTTAATTACACCACTTCATGGAAACAATAGTCTATACATTCACATGAGTGATATTTTATTTTTCCAAAGAATATAAATAGGGAAGGTAATCTAAAAATAAATATTTACAAAATCATAATAATGTTAAAATTATATTTTATGTTTATTGAATCAATCCTTATGAACACCTATGATAAATTTTGATGAAAATAAAATAAATCACTTCGTGGAGGTGGTAGTTCGCATGTATGCACTCATTGTGTTTTCATTTCTCATAGGATGGAAAAAGAGATGAAAAATGGGTATAGCATCAACATAATAAAATTTATTTATATTAAATATACTATAATTATTATACCATCATGGTTATGATTGGTTTTAAGGATGTTGAAGAACAAATAAACATCAAATAACTCGATTAAGAGTTATAACACTTCCTTGGAAAACTTGATTTGGTTTAAACTGAAGATTTTTAGTTTAGAGTTTTTTTTAGAACATAACCTATAGGATAATTTGTAATGTTGGGAAGGTATTTGTTCAGTTTTTTACAAATTATAGTTCTCAATTAGTGTGAATATGTGAGATGATGTGGTTCTTTTTCTAAGTGAGGGGAGTGGCACACTCGTAATTATTCATAGCTTTTAAATATTACAAATGTCTTACTAAAGGTAAAGTGATAATAAAATAATTATATTAATAAGATAAGGTGATATGGTTTTATATACCAACATATAATAAGAACTAATATTTTATTTTTTTGACATTAACACAAATGTTTAACCATTGTTAACTCATATTTCCCTTTTACTTTTGTGACAACATTTTTAATAAGGTTACTATTCATAATGATAAAAAATGAAATTTTACTCATTTAAAAATTTAAAAATCTTAATTACATATAATAAATCCATTTCTCTAGATTGATGTTTTATAATTGGATAAATTTAATTTTAATATAATTTTGAAAATTGAAATAGAATATTTTTGATAAACATACATTTTAAGAATATAAATGAACTTATACAAAAATATAATTTAATGTTGATTAATGAGGAATTAATTTTTTTTAATAAAATAGATATTTTTTTATTTTATATCATAAATAAAATATAATGTAAATTTAAATTACGTTATTTAAGGATAATAATTGGTTGTTTGTTAAAAATCAATATTTTCACTGCTCACTCAAAAATCAATATTTCTAGAAAAATCAAAAAAGATAACTCTAAGATAATTTTTACATGATGATTTAAAAAATGATGGCCATTTTTCCAAAATAAATTTTTTTAATTTATTAAAATTAATTATAATATCTACATACAAAATGAAATAAAACCAATTTTTGATGAAAATCTATTTTTCATTTATAAAATGAATTTATTATCATTCCTTAATTAAAAACAAAAATTAATTTGATTGAATATATAATAGAATAATTTTATAATAATCATTTATCAATAATGATTGATTTAATCTATTAATATAAAAATACATTACACACATGAAAAGAGTTTTATAAAAAATATAACTTTTACCGTAAAAATATTTTATCTACATTTTGGACCAATTGATAATAAATGTATGGTTAATTATTCATTTTATTAAGGATTGTTTTTATATATATTTCAATATTATAACATGGTTCATCTATTCTTGGTGTTGTGTGTAATAATAGTTATTTAACCGTTCATATTTAATAACCAGTAAATAAATACTCTAAAATTTGGTGGTTTCATATGTGCCCACATATAGGAACAGTTGTATTAAGATAAAATATCATGCATGGATGTAAAAATGGGAATGTTTTTAATAGGTTTTTGGAGGCTAGATAAGGATTAATTTTTATGTTCAAAATGATGATTCATATATGTGAGGCTCACATAGTTTGGTTTCTTTCTTACATATTCTGACTGATATCATGAGAACCAAGGTGACTAATTAGAATATAAGGATGAGTATTGCACTAGAATATATTATACACTAGATAGTTACCTAGGTATGATTATGTTCTAATTGGGGTTTTCATCCCAGGGAGTCCACACGAGTAATCTAAGGCTGGGTGTAGTTACGTACACATAGGGTCAGGTGATTCAATATTATGAGTTCCTTTTGTTGGGTATTGGATTCACTACTAAAGAAAAGCATTTAACAATGCTGGTATTTATCAACGCTTTGTTTTTAACGCTTATAATGTATTTCCTTATTAGTGGTTTTTTAGTACTGATAAAGGTCCCAATAAATAAAATGAAATAATTAAATTAAAAAATTAAAAAAAACGAGTTCTTTAAAAAAAATATTACAATGTTTATTAATTAAATAATTATTGATAAAAATGAATAAATTGATCATACTATATATAAATTATAATTACTAACAAATAGTATGTATTAAATATATAGATATGTATAATTGAAATAAAATATACTAAAAATAAAAATAAGTAAATTGTTAAAAGTATTAAGCATTTTTTTAAGTAGATGATTATTGATAATGTTAATAAATAATGTATATTAAATATATATATATATTAATGTATATAAATATGATTTATATATTACAAAATATTTATGCCCTTTACATTTAATAGTCATATATTTTGTGAATAATGGTTTATAATTAAAAATTAATATGAATTAAAAATACATACTAATTGCATAAGGTAATTAAAATATAGTTGAATGACATTTGATTTTTCAATTTAACATAGATCAAATGTGTGCTATGTTGATTTCATATATACATAATTAATGCATTTTTATATATAATTCACACAAACAAAAATTATCCATTTTTTCAATATTTTTAAAGTGTACTTATTTCTAATTTATTCAATTTCACTCATTTTCAACACGCATGCACATAAAATTAGATATTCCTTAATAATGCTAACTTTTTTAAAAATATTTATAAATTAATATATTTATAAATGTGCATACTATATTTATAAAATTATATATTTATAAATATAAATAAACAAATAGTTTTTTAAAGTATTTATATAATTATATATATTTAAATAAATATTAAATTTATTATAAATTTATATAATTAACGAATATATTGGTTACATTTATATTTATATATATTTATTAAATATATATATAATTATATAAATATATATAATGATATATATATTAATTTTTAATTTTTTTATATTTATTAATAAATAATTATATATTTAAATTATTATAAAATTATAATAAATATATTTAAATAAAGAATATATTTACAATATTTTTATTTATATATATTTATTAAGTATATATAAATATATATTTAAAAAAATTAAGTATGATTATAATTATAAATCCTTTATCGGTGCTTAAATAATAAGTATCGATAAAAGAAATTATTATGAGAGCTTTTTGGAGCACTAATAAAAACCAACCTTTATCACTACTAAAAAAGTGCTGATAAATATTCCTTTTATCATAGCTTAAATAATAATCCTAGATAAAAGTGTCCTAATCTAATTAAAAAAATCCAACCTATTGTGAACCCATTGCGATATCAGAAGCTTTCCACGGAAGTCACCCATTACCAGTGCTCCTCCTTGGTGAATCAAATATCGAATCACACAAACCCACTAGAATCATACAAACCCACTGCCTTTGGTTTCTCACACATCATTCGATATTCGATATTTGGTTTTAGTTAAGGTTTCTAAAGAAAACATCAAAATCTATATCTGAGGGTCTCAGATTTTCTTCAAACTAGATAGGTAAGAATGTGTTTTCCTTTTTGGGTTCTGGTTTTTTTTCATTTCAAGATCTTGATTCAAGGGATTCCAATTTTCCTTTGGAGGTTTCGATTTTCTTTCTAATTTTATACTCCGGTGGTTGTATACTATTTTCCTTTTGATTATGATCTGTTGTTTTCTTGACTACTTCTTTGTATTTCTTATTTTGGTCTTTTAAAATTTTTGTTTTGAATCTATTTTATTTATTGTCTACCTTTATACCCAACCTTCCTCTATAAGTTTAATCTTGTCACTATTTTGAAATCTTAGTAAATCAACTTTGGTCTGCAGATAAACTATTTAAATAAATATTTATTCCTATGTATAAACAATAGAGGTTTTGGATATAAAAATATTAAATGAATGAGAAAATTATTTTTTCAAAAAAATTCTCTGTATGATGATTGTGTGAAGTAGCAATAGAAGCTAATTTTATGCAATTAATGCATAGGAATTTATTTTTTAAAATTATATTTTAATTTTATGGTGTAAGGTATTTTCCATAAAAATTTATTTTCTCATAATTTCTTTGTTTTATTTTAAGATAAATCTTAGTATGGGTGATACCATATTTATTTATTTTCAATGGCTCTCTATTTTCAAAATTAGTACGAGGTTGTATTTATTTTAATATGTTGTGACATTCTACTATAAGGGTTACATATGTTTCTTAGAATTGTGTTGTCTTATTTCTTTATTCAGACTTCTTTATGGACCTCTCTAAGATCTCAAGGATGGGTCAGTGCATATTAGATGGCCTACCTAGCATCCTTGGGTTGCCATATAATTTTTCCAAAAAAATAAAATGGAATCTGTCAAATTCTATATATTAGAAATTATATTTAGGTTTTCAACATTTTAGGTTTATATATACATTTTAGGTATATAAATACATATAATTAAAAGTTATATAATTTATCCTTAAATAAACAATAAGATAATGTAAAATCGTGTCACTTTCAAAATAATAAAATTAGGTAACTATATATATAATTTTTTGAAATTATAAAACCTTCCAAAATTTAAATAATTATATTTTATACAAAATTACACAGAATAATAATTTTTTATAATTAATATAATTTAAAAAATATTATTAATATTACTTTTTGTTTCATTAGAAAAAATAGTATTATATATATATCGAATAAAATATTGTATATTGAAATAAATTTGAATATGATAAATAATATACATATATATATATAAATATATTCCAATAAAGATACTAATATAATATATATATATATATAATATATAAAATATTTAGGTAGATTCTCTTTATTTATCAATGTATCGAATGGGGAGTGACTTCCATTTTATATTTTTTGACGGTGGAATTCATGAACCCAATTTAGGTTTATTTTCTATTGTGAAAAGTGTGATGAAGTACATGCCTCCATCAACCTGTTTTTATAATCATATGGAACCCTGTAATTTTTTTAATAAAATTAAACATATTAAAAACCAAGTTTTATGGAAAAAAATATTATAAAAAAATCTTCAACCAAATATTTTATTAATGTTTTATTCAGATCATCGTGGATAAATTAAAGGATAAAAATGAAATTAATTCATCAATAATGTGGCCTCCACATAAAATCAAATAAATTAATTCCAATAACATACACTCAGCTGTTGAAATTACACTATAGAAACCAAAGACCCCCAGGCAACACAACACTGCAGTTACGTATTTGGATTCTTCCATCTACACCCTCTCCATTTCTCTCACATCCTTCATTCAATCATTTCTCTATTGGTGTTTATCTTTCCTTTTGAAGGATTTTTTGGAAATTGAGGCATCATGTTAATAACTAGTTCCAATGGTGTAATTCTCACAAATGGGAGGCATTTCCCCTTTTAGAGAACACAATGAACTAAAATTTTCATCCTCATTAGCATCATATCCCGAATTGTAATTATTTCATTTTTTTCCTTGAAAATCACATCCCATATATTCTATGTTTCTTATACTACTCTTATAATTATTCATCCCATGGATAACTACTGCTTAGAGTATTTCTAAAAAATAGGTTCATATCCATAAGATATAGAATATGTGTGTAAAACCAAAAAAAATGCAATGATAAATGTTCAGTAGCTGAGCTAATGAGGATGAAATTTTTCTATAACTTTCACCTTTGAATTAATTTAGCGGATAACTCTGACCAAAATATAGAAATTCTTCTCATCCTCCTCACTCGTTGATTGATTGTTTGGAGATATCTATTTGTGTTTTTATCATCATTCTTTCTTTTCCGTCATCATATCCCCACAGTCAATAATGAGATGATAACAAAATCATTATATATATAATTAATTTATTGTTCCATATTTATGTTTAATTTATTTCTTTCCAATATTACTCATATAATAATTGTTTCCTTTTCTAAGTGGATTCTTTTTTTCAAGCACGCAACCAAGTTAATAACAATAAGAAAATGTGTCAAGAATATATACAACCATCAGAAAAAGGTGAATTCCTACTATTTATTTAATTAATTTTGTCATCATTTTATCTACTATTTATAAGTTAATTTATTTATCATTTTTATCTATTATATATTATGTTTTTTTTCACATATCTTTTGGGAATTCGTATTATTCTTTCAAATATCTATAACAAACAAAAAAGTGATAAAACGATTCTTTCTTCCAATGTTCCCATGATTTCTATTTTCATTTCCTTTTTTGTTGAACTTCCAATACTACATGATGATTTGATATTACTAGCTAAAAAACCTTGCCTGTTGTTGAAATCATCTTCTCTTATGACCTTCAACAATGAGAACGGTATTTCGGCTAATAACATCAATTCAATATAAAGTATTGGTAGTTAGACATATAAATAAAATGGAAGCATGGTATCATTTTTAGTTAGAATTATTTTGAGACTTTGGGATATGTAGGAATTAGCCACATCTCAATTTGACATACGGTGTGACTGGTATGAATCTAACTACTTCATTTATTTAAAATTGACATTAATTTTAGTAAACAGTACAAATGAAAAACTCAAATGTGAGATAACATATTATGATTTTTTTTATAAATTAGGAAAATGATCCATAAGTCATTTGAGACATGTAGGAATCAGGCTCACCTCAATTTGATGCATGGTGTGACTGATATGACTCAATGTTTAAGTTAACAGTTAAAAATCAACAATTTAGTACAAAAAATTTCACTCGCTAAAAAAATAAAACGTGATAGTATTTTCATGATTTTTTAGTAAACATATTCATAAGTCCTTTATTAATGTAGGAATTGGTCTCACATCAAACTGATACACTATGTGATCGGTATAGGTCAAAGTGTGTGTCTCCAGTTTAAAATGGAATTTTAGTAAAAAAAATGACAACTCAAAACCAATTAAATGTATTCATATTGTTTTGATACTTTTGGAAAATGATCTATAAGTAATTTTTGACATTTAAGAGACACCCTTATCTCAATATTATGCATGATGTGACCGGTATGACTCCATGTGTATCTTTTTATTTAAAAATGGATTCAATTTTAATAAAAAGAAAAACTAACCAACGCAAAACATAGAAAATGAATTTGTATTGTTTTGATACATTAAGGAAACAATCTATAAGTCATTTTTGATGTTTAGGAATCATTCACACCTTAATTTGATGTACGATGTAACCAATATGACTCAATATGTCTGTTATCTGTTTAAAATCAACAATTTAGTTAAAAAACGCCACTCACTTAAAATCAAACAAACACACTCATATTTTATTGATAATATGAGACATTTATTCATACATTATTTTTGATGTGTACGAATAAATATCACATCCAACCAACACATGATGTGATCATTATGAGTTAGATTTTGTGTTTCTAATTAAAAATGATATTTTACTAAAAACAAAAAGCAGCATACTCAAAATAGAGTAAAAAAATTCATATTGTTTTGAATCATTATGAAAATGATCCATAATCCATTTCGGACGTGTAATAATTAGCCTCATATCAATATGATTCGTGGTGTGATTGATCTAACTCAAAGAGCATCTTTTTATTTAAAAATAACACAAATTTTCAAAAAAAGGACAACTCACCTACTCAAAATCGATAAATTCATTCAGATTATTTTGATACTTTAAGAAAAAGATACATAAGTAATTTTTTATTCTTAGTAATAATCTTCTCCTAAATATGATGCAAAACTTGTCTATTATGTCTCAATGTGTCTGTAATCAGTTTAAAATAAATATTTTAGTTCAAAAAGTGTCACTAATAAAAAACCAAGTAATGACACTCAAATTTTATTTATAATTTTGCAAAATGAATCATAAGTCATTTGTGATGTGTGGGAATTGGTATCATATCAAACCGATAAATGATATGACTATAATGAGTTAAAGTGTGTGTTTCCATTTTAAAATGACATTTTAGTAAAAAAGAAAAGTGACGTACTCAAAACCGAGTAAACACATTCAGATTGTTTTGAAATTTTAGGAAAATTATCTACAAGTCATTTGAGATGTGTGAGAATCATTCTAACCTAAATATTATGCACAATGTGACCAGTTTTACTCCAATTTCTTTTTTTCAATATATAAGTATCATTTTATTTTAAAACAAGAATCATGTCGCCAAAACCGACAAAATAAGACCAAATTGTTTTATCTCCATTTAAATTATGTATTTATACTTTATTTTTCTGATTTCATGGTATTTTGGGTTCTGTGGTGTGTTGTTACAATACACTACACTGGTGGGGCAGTGTAGTGCCCCCATTTTTGGGTACATAACCCCTTTCCTCATGTTTTTTTAAATAGTGTGTCTTTGATTGGGTTTCAATAAAATAGAGAGTTTCCATAGAATATAGAGTTTCCATAAAATTGAGTGGTTTAATAAAATAGAGAGTTTCCATAAAATAGATAGTTTCCATAATGTATAGAGATTCCATAAAGTTGGGTGTCTCCATAATGTTGGTTGTTTCCATAAAGTGGGTTGTTTCTATAAAGTTGGGTGTTTCTATAAAGTGGGTTGTTTCTATAAAGTGGGGTGTTTCCATAAAGTGGGATGTTTCAATAAAAAATGTGTTTCCATAAAAAGGATAAATATGATGGATGGGAGATTTTGGGTGTTTTATAAGGAGTTTTGGGACAAAAAGGAAGGTTGCATGATCCAGACACAGTTGGTCCAAACCGTGTGGTCAAACCATGCACCGAGGTCAAATCTAGATCCTATTTCCTAGAAGCTTACTCGTTTTTTCTCTATATATTTCTTTTTGGATTCAAAACTCCCCCATCTATAGATTATTGTACCTATAAGGCAGTAGAACCATCCCCACATGAGTTGGATCCAACCTAGAAACTTCCCTTGGTGATTTCAAGCCCGATTATTGGGGTAAGTTCTGATCTTCTTGATTCATTTATGTTGTCTACAAAATCCTCCTTCTCTCCTTCTTACTTTCTTAGATCTGCACCTAATGTGGGTATATATAAGTTTTTTAACATCAACTAAGTCTAAATATGGTGTTTTTCATGATGGAGGAAGAGATCTAAGCTACATTCTTGGAATCGTGGTCTGATTCTTGAGGTATGTCACCATTATTTCATGATTTGTCACGTTTTCCTAGATCTGCTTAGATCTACTTCTCTAATCTCTGTTATTCCTCATATATGAGCATATAGTTGATATATATTCATTTTTTGAATCCAAATAATTCAATGTTGAGTCGTGATTTTTCTAGGATAAGATAACTAAATCCGTTCTTGGAGAATCGACCCGCCTTCTTGTGCGATCTTCATCTGTTGTCGAGTTTCGTCAAAACCTTCAAGGTGTGTGGATTAAATATCATCTCATCTTTCTAGAATTTATTTTCTTAGTTTCAAATTGGTTTATTTAAATTGGATTTATTGTGAAATTCATGGAATAAATATTATTCAGTGATGATATATGGTTATAGTGAAATTGTGAAATCCTGGTGAATTATTGTGAAAAGTGATCTAGACTCTTCAATTTTAATTGATGATTTTAAATTATTTATTTTCTATAATTGTTAAATGGTTCTATGAAAATTATGTTTTCAATAAAATGGTATTTTATTTATAATTTTTTGTATTTAACTGACTTTTATGGAATTGGTTTTCAATAAAAAAAGGTGTTTTTATTGAAAAGGTTTTTTGGCATGATCCTTGGGCATATTGGTGTGTGAGTTCATATTGCATTTCTAGGGCTTGGTTGAATTATGACCTTGTGCTCAGTTCCAAATGTTAAATGGTACATGGGATATAATTTTTATATTGCATATACGGGGCTTGGTTGAAATATGACCTTGTGCTTGGTGCCAAAGGGTTAATGGCACATGGGAAACAATTACCTTGTGATGACTTGGTAGATCCACGAGAAACTGCTCCTGAGTATGGACCTATCATAATGTTTCATGAATGGTTGGTTTTAGGGGTTTTTTAATGGTTGGGTATGCAAATAAAGAGTTATTGTGAAATGATTTTAAAGCCTGTTTAGTTATTGTTCAGGAACAATATCTTGCAGGGAAAATCGGTTTCAATTACACTTGTATGCTTTTGGTAATGCATGGTTTTGGAAACCTGTTTATGTTTAGTTATAAACTATTTTTGAGAAATTGTTTTATATAAACTATTTTACACAATTTTTGGTAACTCTTCTATCCAAGTGGAATGATTAGGAAGTCATTGGGGAAAACCTACTTAGTTTTATACTCACCCCTGCTTTGGAACTTTGGTTCTTTTGCAGATGCTATCTATTGGGACCATGGAAAAGGTAATGTATTACATGTGTTTAGAACTATGTCATAATTTTTGGTTTATTTATAGATTTTGGAGCTTAGAGATTTTGGATCATGGAGTCTTGATGTCTTTGTAAAGCCTTGTGTAGTTTATCTGATGTGCACTTTGATACTTGGTTATTCTTCCCTTATTGCATACTTTGATGTGGTTTTGAGATACATGAAGTTTTTGAGTTTTATTTCATTCATTCATGGATCATATATTGAATTTTTTTTTATGGTTGTTTGGTTTATTGTATTATTTCTTAAAGGGTAAATTTCCCCCCACTTGTATTTGAAACCCTTTAGCCTTTATTTCCAGCCATTGGCGTCCTGGGGGTGTTGCTTAAGGAATATTAACGACTTTTTGTACTCTCAATCCAATGATAATTGGTGGGACATTACAGGCAGTGTGTTGTGGAATCACATTGTAGTATGCCCATTTATCAGTTCTTGTATAATCAATGATAAAAGACTCAAGGTTTTAATGTTTCTCCAATAGTGAGTTCTTCTTTAGCACTGATAAAAGCCATTTTAGCACTGTTAAACACCAATTTTGTAGTAATTATTTTTTATGTTGGAACATAGAGAGTTTCTTATAATGCTTAGTAAATATTATTAATTCTTAGGGGATTATTTAAATTTATTAATTTGTATCCCCTATAATTTTCTTGATTATGTGGAATCATTATATGCTTTTCTTTATTTCCTTCCATTGATATCTCAGTGCTTAATTATGTTTCTATTTTACATCAGTTATGATATTGGTTTATTTAATTTCTTTTGAAAATAGTTTGGGTTGAGTGATTTTAATGTGAAGGGGTGATTATTTTGGGAATGGTATTGGGAATTTTTTTTGATGAAGAAAAAAATTGATCAGTTTTTCTTTAAATTCCAAATTTTTATTTTCATAAATTGATTATAAATTCAAATTAATGTTTGAATTTGTTTCTTTATTTGAAGTTTTGGTTTCATGATCTAAATTTTTTATCACATAAAAATTCATTATTTTTTTGGAAAGTAAGTGACAAAGAATTATATTATTTTCATAATACATGATTATTTGAAAATCCTGTTTTATAAATTATATCTAAACTAGAAATTAATGAATTTATTATAAAAACTATGTATTATTTTTAGTGGAATCATAATGGAAATTTTTCTCTCACACATTGTATACACACTAGTGTGTGTGTGTGTGAGAGAGGCTTCTATGATTCATTTTTACTTACAAAAATGTGATCTTAGGTTGGTTTTGGTCATTTGTTTTGTTGTTATATTATAAAAGGTTTGTGGGCATGGTTCACTTGGGGAGGATTTTGTAGCTATCTAGGTTCTTGTTTTCATTTTGTTGATGTTGTATCATCCATTTTATTTGAAAATAATTATTTAATTTATTCTTCTTATATACTTTTCTGCTTATATATTGAACATGTTGTTTTTTTATAATTAATATACTCAGTTACATACATTGTTCTGTTTACAAATGAGAATAGTCACCCCTATTAATTATGTCTTATTCTATATGTTTTATTTGGTTTATAATTTTTATTAAATTATGTATATACATGGAAGTCTAGTGTATGGTTAGGGAATACCATATTTTGAGGTGGTTTGTCCTACTATTTTATTATTGACCATGTGGTTCAAATAATTCTAAAGTGGATATTCTTGATAGTCAGAAACTAGTTTCCTACCTATAAATATTGAGAAAACCCTTTAGGTCTAGTGGGAATTTAGGTCAAATGACATATCGAGTTATCCCAGATCCAATTTTTATAAGTTGTACCACATCTGTGGTTTTCAATAGGGGCCGCGGTTCTATAAGTACTCTATTTCTATTTGGGAAGTCTATAAGTATGGATATAGGGTGGTCAAGAATCAAGAGGTAAGTACATGGAGAGATTATATATCTCTTTCTTAATCTAATCCTAGAGTTTCAATGGTAAATTGGGCTTCAATTTCTATTTCTATTATTTTTGTGGATTGAGATTTGAGATGGTGGTATTTTGCTCCAAATTGGCATTGTATGAGTTTCCTTAGTGGTTGTTCTTGTAATTTTGGTATGGAAAAATGAAGAGTATGCTTTCCATATATATGGGTGTCTTATAATTACATGATTTATAGAAAATATTTCAATTCTTAACTCCAAATTACCATTTAGTTTATTTTTTTAGAGAGTTAGAAAAAAACATTAACTAACAAAACTCATGCCTTTTTCATATAAAGAACATTTGAACAACTATATAAGTTACTAATTAATCAAAAACATGTATTAAATATATCCCACAAATTCATGAAAAAATATAATATTCTAGACAAATCATACATATTTTTTTCATAACCTAGGTAAATGGAAACATAAGAAAGGGGTGTGCTTAAATTCTTAGTAAAAGATAAAAAATGAAATTAGAACATATAATGGCTAATAATTTGGGTATAAAATAAAAACATGAACATAAAAAAATCAATATAGGTACATGAGTCATAACATGATCATAAGCACATGACACATAACATGTAAATTTATCTACAATAGAAACAGGATACATTCACTATAATATCACAGAATTTCATCACTAAGGTTTCATTAAACCATATTACCAAGATTATTAACTGAGGTATCATAAAACATTATCAAGGAATTATTCATAGTTATCATGAACATATCATATATCGAGATTATTTCATTACCCAATACATTAGAAAACTACCAGGGTGAACCCTTCATTTTCTAAAAGGGTATAGAACAAGGTCAAATTTTTATCATGAAAGAATTCCCTCTTTTTAATGGGGTTGATAGGTAATCCTTAAATGAACAAAAGGCTTAGTAAATCACGTTCCCAATAAAAAAAGGTATGTAGGCCCAAGATCCAGGATTCCATACATCAACCAGAGGCCCTAAGTGAGCAGTCTACAACATGCAATGTCACCAGTCCAAAATATTTACCAAGGCATGTATATAGGGAATCCTAAAAATATCATCTATTAAGATTAATTCTTTACTCAATTAATTAGATCACTATTAGGGCACACCCTTCATAAGTCTAATATTATGTGTTCCACATAGGGAAGTAATATATAATTCCATCAAAGAATTATTAACACATGAATGAAATGGATTACATGATAATAAATAATATGATAATAAGAAATCCATAGAACAATGTTAGATGATACCATAAGATAATATCATTGTAATGAATAGTTGATGTTTACTTAGATGGATAATATATTTTCAAAATCATTGGGTAAATAAATTTGAAAAATAAGATGAAATACTCGTTTTTATTTTAAAATCACTTTTCATTTGGATTATTTGGAAAATAAATTTAAAGATAGAAATGAATATTTTTCTAAAGGAATGGTCATAACATCTAAATTTTGTTTTCACACGTAATGAGACCATAAAATTATATTTTATAAAACTTTTTATCATTATAGTAAAAATGATGAAGTTATAGGTAACTTTAAAAAAATTAAAAAATATAAAGTGATTTTTTTGAATATCATATTTAAAAAATGAACCATTAATAATTTATACTTTAAATATACCTAAAAAGTATGCCAATGAGTTGTGGAATGGAAGATGAAATAAGATATCATTGAAGTAAAACTATTTTATTTTTTAAAAATATCTTTACTGAAATACAATATAATAAAATAGTAATAAAAATTTATTTTTAAAAGATGATAAGGTTAATATGAATTTCACATAAGATACAGCATAATTTGGTTTCCTCATATAAAGTAAATAATTATTGGGATTAAAAATATGGAAAAACATGGGAATCCATTGTTAAATAGGATGGTGATTATTTTTGACAATGATATAATTTTTTAGAAATAATTTAATCAAGGTAAAAAAATTTAACTAGAAAGTAATTTCCCTTATATTTAAATATAAAATACCGTTAAAAATATTAGGATAGAAGAAATAAATCTTGTAAGAAATAAGTTCAAGAAGAATAATTTTAACTCATTGAAGGGAGTTGAGTTAACAAAAACCCTTTCAACTTTTGAAACAAAATCCATTTGAAGATATAAATTTTTTTTGATCTTTAAAAAAAGTGAATTAATTAAATATGATAAAAAATTCCATAATAAGTTATCAAACCATATTATATACAACATGGTTCACAATATTAAGAATCTATCATGAAATTAAATTTGAGATAAATAACCCCTTACGTTACTTCCTAAATTCCACTAAAGTGATTGAATATCCTGTATAAGAAAATAATTATCTTAATTTCCTATTTTAGAACGTTTTTCATATCTATAAAATTTAATAATATTCATTTATAATTTTTATATACATTTATATTAGTTAGTTATTTTCTATTTTCAATATTGGGTGTGTGTAATCTTAATCATTTCAAACTAGTTTCGTAATAGTGATTTTTTCTTAATTATTCTTCTAAATTTTATCATTACCAAATCATATAAGGTACTATAATTAATGTTTTATAATTATATATATTTTTATAATTTCTTTTCATTATTGTTTTATATATTATTTGTGATGACAATGTTGATGATGAGTTTGTTTTAGTAATTTGTAATGAACTAATAGTGTTGTCTTAATTAATGATTTTAATTTTTATATAACTAATACTAAAAAAAATTATTATTTACTTATTAATATCCAATATTAATATTCTAAATCCATACTTTATAGAAACTTATTTCATTGTTTATATAGGTGGTTAAATTGACCTAACAAGAATATGCTACAATCTATCTATGAGTATGTATATGGAAGAGATTTTTTTATAATATCACTATAAAATGGTATAATGAAATTATTTAGATGTTATTAAGGAGATTAATAATAATTAGTAATATTTATAATAAGTAGGTAAATGAAAAATAAGTCGTCACTTGTATATAAATCACTTTTCCTCTTAGTGTGTTCATTGTAGGCGGTTGGTTTTACAATGATTTCTTATTTCTTATATAACATGTTGAATGCCTAATATATATTTCAAGAATATAAATATTTTCATAAAACATATATCCATTCACCAAACCCATTTATAGTACTATACATGAATTGTGGTGGTAAAAAAAGATGTGTGATCTTTATGGAGGTAGTAGTCCACTCAATCATAGGATAAACATTTTCATTTTTTTTATTGAATGGGAGGGTAGTATATAGTGGTGTTGAAATAAATAAAAGAAAATTTTAGTATATATTTATAATTATTTAATTTTATATATGTTGTTATAATGGGTTTGGGGGAGTGTGGATACAATGGATAAAGATTGTTAGTTAAAGGATAAGTAATAATTATGTTTAAAATTTGGGTCTTCTCTTGAAGTATCCTTTAAAATGAAGGAATTGAGGAACATTATATAGGATAGAGGATTCCAAATATGTATAGGGGATCTATAATGAATAAAAAATTTATAGTTTCATTTAAACTTTTAAATATTTGTGTGTCTTAAAATTAGTGGATGTGAGCCCCTTTTATAAGTGAAAAAGTGGGACAAATCATTGGAAAAGAATGTTAGGTAAGGGGTGAGGGTTGAATACCATGAGAGTTAGATAAGTTAGGTGGGGAAATGTTTTTAAGACATATAGGTATGAATTCATGACCTATAAAATATATTCCAGAAGTTTTACTTTCAAATTGATTTAGTAAATATCGAGCCACATTAGACTACCAATTTTAACACTTATTAATATTTATTTAAATTTAATCATGGTAACTATTTTATTACTAAAAACATATGATCAAAATTATTACTAAATTTATACATGATTAATCTGAATTTTCATTTCATTTTATATATATGAGAAAAATAATATTTAAATTAAAACATAAAATGTGTTGAATTTTTTTTGTAGAAAAATATTGTTTTAATCATTAAGTATTGTAACTATTATTTAAAATTGATTAAAAATTAAATGGGTGTTATTTTATTTTTATATATTTTTTAACAACATATCTTATTATTTATTTTATATCCCAGAAATTTTATTTAAAATCACAGTATTTAGAAATGAATCATTCCTTGAAAAATAACTTTTTACAAAGGTAAATAATTATTAATATGGTAACTTTATTTTATACCTAAATATTAAATTGACCCCATTAATTAATTTCATCAAGCTAATTAAAAATTTTCAAATCATTTTATTTGTTTCAATTTACAAAAGTGTTAAAATTAATTGTAATATATGCATTCATAACTCATAATAAAATTTTAGGGAAAAATTATCATCAAAGTATAAAATTAATTTATTACTTTCCTGGTAATAAAGATTAGGTGAATATTAACTTATTATATTTTATATATTATCAATACTTTGTATTTAAAAACTTATTTAACCATACAATAATAAAATTCATAGCACATAAAAATGAATTTTTTTAATAAAATATCTTTCTATGCATAAAATGATTTCATTTTTTATTTATCTATTGTAAATTAATTTTATTATTGGATTAGTATAAAAAAGGAATTAAATTTTTCATTATACATATATTTTTAATTTTTTTACTTTTATATTTAAATATAAATCCCACAAATCTATTATAATGGTTATATAAAGTTTCATGGTTCGTTATGGTTTCTAGTTTCATGTGATGAAATCTATTGAACACATTTACTTTCAAACGAAAATATATATTTTAAAATCACAGGGTGTTACATTCTCCCCACTTAAATAAATTTCATCCTTAAAATTTTGATTTTCACTAATTAGTAAAATTACTCATGGGTATCTAAAAGATATTAGTAACTTATGATGAATATTCAAATGAGGTGTCTACATCAATATATTATATATGACTAGGAAAAAATTATTTTCTATTCATCTGTTAACCAATTCCTTCATTTGTTTCTCAGAATATTTTTCTTCATTCCCTCATTTTACACACACAAAGAATATTATCATTCATTTGAGACATTATCATGGGTTCCTCTTCTCACATTCTTAACACATATAAATTTTAATATTATTTACTTCATCATCATTGCCATGAAAAATTCTAAAAGGCGCCATAATTCTATTCTTTAGAGTTTTTGGGAATTCAACTATGTTCAGATTGTTAATCATAATTCTTTAGAGATATTTTGTAATAATTACAATGTTTCTAACTTCAAAATTTATAATTAAGATAATGTGATTAACCAAATCATATCGCACGGGAGTTTATTTCAAGGTTTGTAGTCTTAGGAACACTCATCGTGCAATAGAATAAATATTGACATAATAATAAACTAATATTTTTAGGGTGATTATCCCTTAGTGAAACTCTTCCATTTCCAAGTCCACTTTAAAATATCTATATTGGGATGTAATTTCAGGGATAACCATGCAATATCCCCTTTACCAAAACATTAAGATGTTATATCGTAAATAGACTTATCACTTAGACTTTTCCCTAGGGTTTTCACTAATTTTATCTTATCCCAATCATTAAAATTTTCAATATTACATCAAATAATCTAAAGGATTATCTATAACATTTAAATTATGATTATTTTTAAATTATCAACCATTAAATTATCATTAACTAAAATCCTAACTTCCGATATTAAATAATCCCGGATCTAATACCACCTATAATACCCCGCAGATGTGGTTATCTCATGATTAAATTACTTATAGAAAATATTTCATTAAATACATTCCCAATAACATTTATATTTAGATTTTTAGAAATTTAAGAAAATACACTAACTAATAAAACCCAATTAATTTTCAACTAACTGATATTTCCCACTAAATAAGTGTATAATTAATCCATAATAGGACGTTAGAATTCTAGACAAATTATCCACACAAGATAATCTCCTAGACACATCATATGTATTAATTTTCTTCATAAATTGGGGAAAATGGAGACATAATAAAAGGGGTGAGAACAGATGCTCTATAAGGTATAAATAATTAAAAAATAACATATCCTGGGTAAATATTTGTGTAGAACATAAGAGCATGAACATGAGTACATAAATAATAACATGGTTACAAGTTTATGAAGAATAATTTTGAACTATGGTTCAAAAATAAACATGAAGAATATATAATCATATGATCAAAGTTCATATCCAATGTTCCATAATATTATTTTACCAGGGTTATTTTATAAGGTTTCATAAAACAATCACCAAGGCATGCTTCCCAGTTATCATGAATATGTCATCTAATGATATTGATTATTTAACCAAATAATTTGAGTGTTATCATGGTTTACCCTTCATTATCAAGGATATTCAATGAGGTAGAATAAATCATTATTGAGGAATTATATGATATATCATAAACATTCCATATCTAGAAATTAATTCTTTACACAATGCATTGGAATTCTATCAATTATCACCCTTCACATGTCTAATATTATGAGTGATATATAATGAAACCATACAAAATTCTATCAAATAATAATTAACCCTAAGATTAAAATAGATTACATGATAAAAAAACTTGAGCAAAATTTTTCCAATGAAATAAATTGGAAAATATCATAAGATAATAGCATAGGAATTAATAGTGTGTTTATATTGATGGAAAATACAATTTTAAAATAATTAGGTAAATAAATTTAAAAAAAATGAGGAAATACCCATTTTAATTTTAAAATCATTATGAAATTGGATTATTTGAAAAAAATAGGGAAATGAATATTAATTTAAAGGAAACAATTTAGTAGAAAAAATATGTGTTCACCTGGAAGAAAATAATAAAAAGTTATTTTAGGGATATTTTTTAATATTATCATAAAAATATGAAGTTATATGTTACTTTACGGTGTTATTTCTAAAAATTTGAAGTGAAATATTTTAAAAAAAATTAAATTTACACAAAATAACTTTCAATAATAGATCCTTGAAGAGGACTTAAATAGTAACCCATGTAAAATTTTAAAATAATATAAACCAAATTATCTTGGATGGAAAACAAATTTATTATTTTAAAATATCTTTATTGAAATCCCACATCATAAAAATAATAATAAAACATCCTTTTTGAAATTGGATAAGGGAAATATTATGGTCACATTAGATAACACATAATTTAGTTTCCAAATATAATGGATAAAATTGAGGGTAAGAGTAATATGGGAAAAGAGAGGAAACATTCATAAAGGGGGTGGAAATTATCCTCAATAATGATAAACTTTTTGAGATAAACTTTTATCATGGTAAAATTTTTGAATTAAACTAGAATTATATTTATATATTAAGAGAAAATAAAATGAAATGAAATATTGGGTTGGAAGAAACCAATCGTGTAATAAATAAGTTCATGAAGAATAATTATAACTCATTGAAGGGAGGGAGGTTAATAAAACCCATTTTAAATTTTGAATCGAATTAACTTTCAATAGAGAAAAAGATATGGGTATTAAAACCCATTTAATTATATTATTATTTTAAAATAAGTTCCTATGGTAGATATCCCACCATATTAGATAAACATGGAATAAATATGAAAAATGTCTTAAGAAATAAAATTTGAGACAAATAATCCTTTACCTTAATTCCTGACTTCCACTAATATGCTTGAATATCTAGTATAAAAAAATAACTATACTAATAATATATTTTAAAAACTTTTTCAAATATATAACCTTTTATAAACATTATTTTTAATTATTATATACAAACATGTTAGTTAGCTCTCATCTATTTTAGGTATTGGGTGTGAGTACTATTAATCATTATGTACTAGATTCATAGTAGTGGTGATTTTATTTATTCTTTTATAAAATTTCATCATTCCTAGATAATAAGAAGAATTGTAAAAAATATTTTATAATTATTTATAATGTTATAATTTCATTTTAAAATAATTTTAGTTATTATCTATGATGTTGATGTTGGTTAGGAGATTATTTTGGTAATTTATAACTAACCAATTACGTTGTATTAATTAATTAGTTAAAAATTTATATTACCAATACATAAAAAATAACTGTTTACTTATTAATATCTAATATTATATTTCAATAAACAATTCTTAATTGAAATTTATAACGTTGTTCGTGTTGGTGGGACCGACCAAACAAGAACATGCTACAATTTATGTGTGACTATGGCTATGGAAGATATTTTTTTATTATAATATCACTATCATAAAAGTGTAACGATATTATTTATATGATATTAAGGTTTTTAATTAGCATTAGGAATATTTAAAAAAAATAAGGTAAATGAAAATGATGTTTTCACTCATAAATAAATCATTTTTCCTGAAGGTATGTTTTCTTTAGGTGGTTGGTTTTATAATGATTTATTATTGATAATATTACATATAGAATTCATAAATTATATTTAAAAAATATAAATAATGACATAAATAACACGTATATTCATTGAAACCATTTCTAGAACCATTATCGAAAGGTGGGGTTAATAAATTAAATGTTTCATTTGTGGAGGCGGTAGTATTCACATGTGCATGAGCAACATTTTCATTTTTTAGTTTATTGGGAGGGGAATATAGAAGGGTTTTATCATCGACATAATAAAATTTCATTGTATTATTTATAATAATTTCATTATATAGATATGGTTAGAATGGCCATGAAGGATGGTGGATGAGAAGGATAAATAAAGGATATTAAAGGGAAAGTAATACATACAATGAGAATTTAGATCTTCTCTTGGAGTATCCTTTGGAAATGAATGTATCACGGATATAATATTACAAACACATATAAGTTATCTATAATAATTAAATTGGTTATAGTTTCATTGAAATTAAAAACTAGGTGTGTGGTTTCAAATGGGTGGAAGTGAGCTCTTTTTACAAGTGAAAAGGAGGGATAAATCATTGGAAATGAATAACCTGTAAGGGGTAAGAATGGAATTGAATGAGTGTTTGGATATTTAGGTGCGGAAATGTAGGTAATACATGTGGGTATATCTTTACAACAAAGAAAAGGTATTATATATGGCCAAGTGAAAAAATTATTTAGTAAAAATCGATCCATATTAGATTACCCATTTTAACACTTATTAATTTGGATTAAAATATATCTATTTTAATAATTTTATTAAAAAATATGACCCTTACTAGAAAATAGAAAAATTTAAAATCCAAATTATATCTTATTTAATCATGTATATTTGTAAATATGAATAAACTAAATTTTAAATTAAAGTATATAATTTTTTGAAGTATTGTTTTTGTGGAAAAATATTATTTTAATCATTAAGTATTATTAATCTCACATAAAATTGATTACAAATTAAATGAGTTTAAATTTATTTGTATATTTTTTTAATATAATATTATAGTCTTTATTTTAAAATAAATCAATTTAATTTAAAATAAAATTATTTCGAAAAGTATCATTACTTGAAAAATAATTGTTTTATTACGACAACCAATTTTCACATTGGTTACTTAATTTTAAGCATAAAAATGAAATTGAACATATTAATTAATTTTATAAGATGATAAAAAATGTGTAAATATTTTTATCTTATTGAATTTATAAAAAAAATTAAAATTAATTTTAATATAATCATACATGGCGCATAATAGTTTTTTTGGAATATAGTATCTTGAAAGCATAAAACAAATTTATTACATTCCTAATAATAACTACTGGATGGATGTTAAATTATTTTATTATATATGTTATCAATAATTTCCATTTAAACTGTTATTTTATTATAATAATTTAATCGTCATTTCATGTGAAAATGAAATTTTTTAGGAGAATATAATTCTAATCATGAAGTTATTTAATCTACTATTTAGCTATGTTTATTGAATTTTATCAATTCATTTGTACAGAAAATGTGTTTCTTATTATATATATAAATATTTATTAATTTTTTTACCTCTATATTAACTTTCCAATCCTACAACTATATTTTAATGGTTATATAAAAAATTTTGGTTCGTTTTGGTTTGATGTTTCTTATGAAACAAGAAATTGATTACATTCGATTTTAAAGGAAAATATGTATTTTATAATCTTGGGGTGTTAAAAAGAGAATAAAAGGAATGAGTTGGAATTTAATTTCTTGACAAAATTTGTAATAACCAAGTGATTTATTTTGAAAATAATTCATGAACTTTTTCATAATTGGTGTATGGCCCATCAAACAATGTGGCCAAGTCATGCATAGTTCTGCATCCATTTTGGTCGTGTAATTTGGTTCTCTTGATTATTAGATTTCCTTGAGTGGTTTTTTAATGGGAAAATAATCAAGGTTATTATTGTGACATATTGATGAGATTTTATTGGATGTTTTTTTGAAATTATTTTTTTATTTTTCTTATGTATTATTTTTTAAATTTATTATGTGTGATAATGTTTCACATCTCTTTTTAGGAGGTTTTCAATGGGAAC
The DNA here is from genome assembly GCA_963277665.1 of Viscum album. NCBI lineage: Eukaryota > Viridiplantae > Streptophyta > Magnoliopsida > Santalales > Viscaceae > Viscum > Viscum album. The sequence goes on from OY728136.1 coordinate 308,095,655, forward strand.
TCTATAAAACCAGAAGTTACTAATGGTTCCCTTATCCATAATGGGTCGCATACATTATTTTAAAGGCCTGTGATCTTTTGGATTTTTTACCAATTATTCTTAGGAACTCACAAGGGTCAAGAGGATGGGAGGTCGAACTCATCACTACCTTTAGGGAGAATTATTTTCTACTCCGTGACACTCTTATAGATTTAATACATATTCATGAATCGTTACCAAATCCCAAATTCAGGGATGGTTCCTCTTATGTTAATAATCTATTATTGGAATTTATTTTTGTAAAACCATCTATATTTATTAGAGGTTATCCCTCAATGATTCAATATATATGTATAATAGGATCTCCATTTTTGTTTTTTACTATTTTCTAATGCTAGTTTCAAGCCATGAAGTGGGGAACTCTAGTATTTATCATCATCAAAGGATACAGGTTCTATTTTGATGTTAGGATTGGTCCCATGATAAGGGATTCCTATGTATCCTCGTGAAACAGATCAGAACCAATATAGTTCAATGAAAATTAACAGTATAAATTGTTCCTTTTAAGGCCATGTGAATATGACTATAAAATTAAATTTAACAGCATTAATCAAGGTTGTCTAGGAGAAATGTTCCTAAGAAAGACTGGTGTGAGACTTATGCATGATAATCAAATATGTGGTTGTTCCTATAGTGAGTATGTACTGTTGAGACCGGGTTGATCCTATAAGGAATATAGACTTGTCAAGATATCTCTCATCAAGAATACGTGATGATGAGGATCTGATGATAGAAATAAAAATAAATATAGACCTATGTGTGGGTGTTTGATATTATTGATTTTATAGAAAAATAAATATTATGGTTCATTGATGATGTCTGGTTTAAACCTCATAGATGCTTCCTACATATATGGTTATTAAGGAAATAAAATCCCATGTAGTTCGTAATAGTTCAGACTTACATATATATGGGAGGCCCAACATGGGTGAATTTTGATTATGTTAATGACATGATCATTACTAGTCTCTAATACCATTTTATTAATGCTTAATATGAGAAACAAGAGATAGTAAAAGATCTATCATATCACATAATCACATTTGGAATGGACTTACATCTGAATCAGAATCCATTTTGAACATTATTCCTCATCCACTAGTGGATGATGGTGGGGATATAAAATTAAGGAGAAGTATTATTCCATTCAAAAAAGGATATATGATTACTCTTTGAGGGATTCCTTTGAATGATTACCTCACTCTCCCCCTAAATCTTTTGGTAAAATGATGAGGAAGTGAGACTGTTAAGGTTGGAGAGGAGACACAAACCTAGATATGTATCTCAACTCTACGTGTAAATATAATGAATCATAGCCTGGTTATGAGACCTGGGTGAATTTATTACTATCCCTAGGGAAGGTTAGTGAAGATTCATAGCCCTAGTGAGGGATATAGGGGGTGAATATCTCTAGAATAAAGGCCTTTGACAAAGGGTTATCGAGGTGGAGTGACATGAGAGAATGGTATCCTAACTATATCACCCTAATATATGATCACCCAAGATGGATAATTTATCAAATGATGCACCCAAGTATGTTTTGGGAAATGGATTTTCCCCATTAATGGTTTTACCATGTATCTTACCCAAGTAGAGGGATGGGTGTAGGGATTCTCAAGTAGGGGTGAATAAAGGGGGCCTCACCCTAGATAGGGTGGGCCAAATTGGTTCTCCATAGTATTGGTTAACTAGGTACCATGACCTAGTGAGTTAGGGAAATGGTGATTCACCCAAGTAAGGGAAGACTGGTTGGGTGAACATGTAGGGAAATGAGGGATATCACCTTGTTTACCCTTCGGGAGTTCATAATTTCCCAGAAAAATTGAGGTGGGGGTGATATTTATAGACCGAACCAAGAACATAAACCTATGAGTGGGGTGGTCTAATTTCATGATATGGGATATAGATCTATGTGAGCTACCTATTCGAGATGGGTGAAGGTATTGATCAAGTGTATTACATGAGAAATTGAATTGATTTATAAATAATTTCTAACTTTAGAAAGCCATAAATTTTTATTGGTATGTATAATTAGGCTCTGTGAGTAGTCAAATAAAATCATAAAAAGATAAATACCCACCAAGATATATTTTATACATATTATAAGGATTTTTTTTACCAAAAATTTCCTAAAAGACCCTTAATAATGCGGTTTAAGGTGTCAAAACCTTTTCAACAGCTATTTGTGAAATCCACATCCTACTCATGGAGGATGGTTCTCACCATTATTCCACAGGATTCAGAATAATTTATAAGTAATCTCCACCACTAAATTTTTAAAAATTAATATAGCACATAAAAATCCAATCTATTTCTTCTTCTGATATGGAGACATATTTCAACTCAAACTCAACATATATTGTATAAGTGTGGATAACATCACTGGTCATGCGTATAATTGTGTGGTGTGAATTTCTCAATGGAAATAGTGAAACTCACAAAAAAGGAAAAGATATTCAATTTAGAATTAATAATTGGGGATTATTTTTAAAAGGAGTCAGTTTTTATATTATTTTTTATAAATAATTTTTTATTAATAAGTATATAATGTGTATTGGATTAAGATAAAAATAATTTTAATTCATTTATAAATTATTTTTACACTCTTGGAGTGTGTTTTCAAGGGTGCTTGGTTTAAAAATAAAAATAATGATTTTATTTTAATGTTTTTAATTAGTAGATGTGTTTTTAAAAAAGAATTATTTTTAAATGTTTAATAAGAATATTTTTTTAAAAATGTAATCCTAGGGTTTTTAAAATAATTTTTATGGATTGTTTGGATCTTTCTGTTAATATACGTTTCAAAAGGTGTGTTATTTTGAAATTTTCTAAAGAGTTTGGTGTTTTGATATGGAAAGTGGATTTTGTGAGAATGTTTTCAATTGAGAAATTTGGGATTTGAAATTTTTATTTGAAGTTGTGTAAAGGTTTTTTATTTTTTCTAAATTATGGTAGACTTATTAAAATGGGTTTGATTATTTTTAATGTGAGATCACTTTTAAAAAGGTAGTTTTTAAATTGGTTTACTTGTTTAGAGAACTATGATTTTTATGTGTCCCTTTATTGATATTGGGAATATTGATGTGATTTAGAAGACATGATCAGGTTGGGTTTGTGTTATTTTTTGTTTAAATTAATCATAAACTTACAAAGGATCAAATAACAACAGAGAAGGGGGGTTGAATCAGTTGCTATATTTTAATAAGTTTCAAAACATTTAAAAAATTAACCCCAGCAACCTTTTAAGATTAATTTATTTATCAAATTTTAGTAAATACCCATGTATATAAAAGTTAGAAAGCAAGTGCAGCACAAAAGATTTATAAGGTTTAACCTTAGTGTGAGAACCTACACCCTTATCAGAGAAAATCTTATGGGTCTATTGAAATCCAATATTAAGATGAATTAAATACAACTTGTGCTAACTCCAATTAAACACCTTCTATCTCCTGGTAGGAATGATTATACTGACTTACATCAGTTTAAAATGTTTTCATATAAAATAATTGATCCAAACAAAATAATGAAGACATTTTTGACTCTACTCAATAATTTTTTATCCCAAATCCTCAGTCTTATTTGGCGGGATCTGATTCTCTCAGTATGATAATTCTGGATCCAATTCTCTGAATATGATAATATTGAATCTGATTTTCTCAGTGTGATAATGATGGATCCGATTCTATGAATATGTTAATACTGGATCTGATTTTCTCAGTATGATAATACTAGATCCTATTATCTTAAAGCAATGATACTGGATCCATTTTTTTAATGATAAACTCACCCTTAATCTGAAAAACTCAAACTATAATGGAATACACAATTCAATTATTCTTCAATCAGATGGTAATTCCACTTTTTAATTCTCCATCACTCCAACTTTTTCACGTGTGTGAATGTTTCATGTGAATAATTGATCTAAGGAAGTATTTATAGGTGACTCAGAAAACAAAGGCAAAAAACGTGGAAACATTCCCTACTTACTCAAACATAAAAATCTCCAAAAATATATCGAATTTAAAAAATCAACTTTGACTTCTTCTAAACCTCCTTAGATTTCAATGAGATTTTAAAAAAATTATATTTAAGTTTGACCACTTCAACTCTTTATACCTTTCTTAACTCACTGCGATATGTTTATTTCTAAACTTCATTACAATCTGTTTCTTTCTTAGCTCATTACGATCTTTTTCTTTCTCAAATAATTATGATCTTTTTCTTTCTCAACTTCATTTCAATATATTTCCTTCTCATATCATTATGATATTTTTATTTCTCATCTCATTGAAATATTTTTATTTCTTTGCTCAATAATATATTTTACTTTATCAGCATGAATTTTTCATTATGAATACCTAAGTACTATTTCCTCACTATTGAAATCTGAGTATAAAAACATGAGTATGAATATATCTTTACAAAAATATAAGTGAAAAAATCTCAGTATGAAAATAAAAGTACAAAAATATCAGTATGATTTTACCAATATGAAAATATCAGTATGAAAATATGAGTACAAAAATATTTGTACCATTTTACCAGTATGAAAATCCCGGTATAAAAATCTAAGTACAAATATCTCACTATGATGTTCTTCTTCCTCAGGCTCAGTAATATATATTTCTTTCTCATCTCATTACTTTATAATTCCCATTATGATTGAAACCCCATTTTTAAACTCTAAAATTTTTCAAACCACTTCACCATTTCTTCAAAAGATTTTACCGTGAATGTTTTCATGATTTATGAGAACTTATTGATTAGAAAAACATTGTATGATTTTTTTTAGAAAGTATGAAAAATTTCTAACTCCTAGCTTCACATTCTTCTTTCAAAACTCCTTGGAAACATAAATATTTCTCTAATTATTTTGAATTATATTAATTAATTTTATTATGATGAACATGAATATAATAAAGTATGTGATCCACAACTTCATCTTCCTGAGTTCTTATGTGTCCAGTGTCGCTCAATATGAAAACCCGGGTTTGGAAACTTGTGTCCAGAAAAAAACCTCATTACGATGGACGAGGTTCGATTACTAGAAAACAGAAACATTCTTTTAAAAATAGAATTATTTTTCAAAATATAAAAAACGTTTAAAAAAACACCACAATGGTTCTTCAATATCCCCTTTGTATTTGTTAACAATCATGATCAATAACTTTTCCAACTCTTATAATTTTTAACAACTAATATTTTTATCTTTTATCAAAACATAGACTTTGTCAAAAGAGAGTGCCATAACACCAAACTACTGGATAAAGTAATGTTTTAGAATGTGTTCCATCCCTCGGAGGAAAGTATGTTTTGTGACCATGTAATCATATACTCTACTCACTTTTTCGCACATTCTTTATATCTCCTCATTATTTCTTTTCTCACTTTATTTTTCTCCCCCCATTCATTGTTTTCTCAATTTCTTTCCCTCCCTCAATTTATGATGACCATAGCTTGTGATTCAAAAAATAAGGATAAGTAAAACTTTTTACAAAGTTCAAATTTGTTACTTTCTCTCCACCTTTGTCAATATAATCCAAAGAACAGTGGGGTATCTTCTTAATGAGGTTTAAGAAGACATAGGAAGAGTCAGAACATAAATTTTTAGCCTCAATTCAATAAACCTTTCCTTTAGTGTTTCTTTTTTAATGATATTATCAATATAATACTTTGTTGAAATTTATTATAGAAAAACATCTCCAAAATCCACTTTATCATTGATAAAGTGAAACTTAATATCAATGAGTTTTGATATTGAATGTTGGACAGAATTCATAGAATGATCAATTTCACTCTAATTATCAAAAAGCATCTTCAATGGTTTAGAAACTTTTACTTTCACATCATCCAGTTGAACTTTCATCCACAAATTTTGAATACAAGATTGAGTGGCTACAACATATTCAGATTCAACTATTCTCAAAGTTACTCAACATTATTTCTTACTATGTCGAGTCACACAACTTCACCCAAGAAAAATGTTCCTCCTAAGGTTGATTTTCTACCATTACAATCTCAAACTCAATCAAGATCAGTATAAACATGAAACTTCATTTCACTATTTCTATTGTATAACAGCCCATGTGATGTTGTTCCTTTAACATATCTTGGAATTGTTTTTTCTACCAACATATGTGATTCGTTCATATTACTTTGATACTTGGAACTAAAAGCCCGAGCATAAACAATATCAGGCCTTGAGGTCGTAAGGTAAATAAGACTTCCTATCAACTTCCAAATGTCTTTTTGCTTCACACTTATTCTGGATTCATCTTTTCTCAACATTTTTCTTACAAAAATAAAATTTTAAAATTATTTGGATTATTCCATCCCAAAATACTTTAACAATTCTCTGTCATACATTTCTTGGGATAAGAAAACGTATTTTTCTTTTTTTGAACTTGTAATACGTGGAATAAATTCATATCTCCCAATATTGATATTTCAAAATTCATCTTTATTTTCTCACCAAATGATTTAAAAACAACTTCTCTATCACTAGAAAAAAATATATCATCCACATAAACAATTATAATTAGAGTTATAGAGTCAAAATCTTTCACATAAAAGTAGCTATAAACATTTCCTTTAGAAAAATTAAACATTATCAAACACTTTTCAAGATTAGAATACCATGTACATGGTGATTGTTTCAACCAATACAAAGCATTGTTCAATTTACAAACATGGTTTTCATACTCATTAAGTAAAAAAACACAAGGTTTTTTATTATAAACTTCTTCTTTAATCTCACAATTTAAGAAAGGTGTCATTACTATATATGATAAACTTTTTAATTTGAGTATGATTCCATTGAAATAAAAATTATTATAGTTTCTAATCTTAAAACCAGGGAAAAAGTTTATTCAAAATCCATACCTTCCAACTATGCATTGCCTTTACAAATAATCCTGGCTTTATTTCTTGAAACTTCTCCATGTTTATTTAACTTGTTTCTGTAAACCCACTTGGATGTGATAAAAAACATACTTTCTATTAAACAAGTTCCCATGTTTCGTTATTTACAATCTAATCCAATTTTTCATTCATATAATACACCCATTATTTATGTCGAATATCTTCTTAAACTGATACTAGTGTAGCTATTGATATAAGTGATGTTTGATTATATAATCTCAACATTCTTCTTGTCTGAACTGGAGACTTCTGATTCCAAATAATGTTTTCATATTCAACATGTTTTTGTAAGGTAGGAAATTTCAATTTTTATTTCCCAGATAAATTTTTTTTATCACATGATTCTTCTGAGTCTTGATAAGGATTTTTTGAATTACTTTCACCATTGTTGGAATTCTCTAGTTTATCCTCCTCAGCATTATCAACACATTTTAAGGAACTTTTGTTTTAAATTACATTCATATCATATAAGTCCCCCAAACGTTTTATAAGTTTGTTACAACATTTGTAACTTCTTCTATTTGGGGAATAACCCATACAAGTTCCTTCCTCAACTTTCTCATCAAACATTCCCCAATACTTATTGTTGACTTTGATAAAACATGGACTTCAAAAAAAAATTAAGTATTTCAATGAATGGTTTTTTTATACCACATTTTATAAGGAGTCATGTTAGTTTCTGATCTCAAGAATCATCTATTTTGAACATGTTCAGTAGTACTAAGAGATTATCTCCAATATAATTTTGAAAGTTTGTATTCAGCTAACATAATTATTCCCATTTCCACAAAGCACCTATTCTTTATTTATACTACTCCATTTTTTGTGGAGTATATGGAGCACTATAAAGATGTTTGATACCATACTTTCTCAGATAATTTTCAAAAGTATTTCTTGTGAATTCGGTACCATTATATGTTCTTAACATCTTTATGGAAACCCCCATTTCATTCTCAACATCCTTTATAAATAATTTTAATATTTCAATAACCTTTAACTTGTGCTTTCTAAACATGATGTTTTTCATATTAGTGAAATCCTAAATAATAGGGATGAAGTATAAATATCCTTTTTATTGATTTATCATTGGAACACATAAATCAGAATGAATAATCTCAACTGGTCAGGTAGATTGAATCTCAACTCTTTTGTGGAATTTTCATAGTCATCTTTCCTTTCTGTAAATTAATAAAAACTTCTTCATGTATTCTTTTCAATTATGGAAAATTACTAGCAGTATCAACATTAGAAACTTTATTCATGATTTTCTTCCCAAGTTGGAAAATTCATTGGTGCCACAATTTGTTTTCTTCTTCATCACTCAAGTAATAGGAGTTATTGAATCCTCCTATTTTAAAGATATTTCCATTGGTTCCTTCTCCTTTTGTAATGGATTTTCCAACTTTCAAAATTTTTAAAATACATAAATATTTTCTAAAAACAACTTCTTTTCCATCACCAGAAAGTTATCTTACACTAAGTAAGTTATGTTTTATCCCATCAAAAAATAAAACTTCCTTATATATCAACTTTTTGTCTTCAATTATAGATGTTTTGATTCCTTTTATTTTTAGGGAAATATCATTTCAAAAGGTAAATACACCTCTAACATGACTTTAAAAATGTTTTAATATTTCTATATCACCTATCATATGTGAAGATAAACCACTATAATGTATCCATGGTTTTTTCCTTTTACATTATTTTAAATTTATTTCAGCAACAAAACATCTTTCCTTAAATTTCTTATTTTCAACTTTCATTTCTTTTCTATCATAAGAAACTTGTTCTGGAGGTAGTTTCATATATTTTTCGATATGATGACCAGTTTGAACACATAGTCCACAAAATTCTTCTAGACAATCCAATTTATTTTTTATTTTTAAGAAACTAACATCTTGAGAATTCACTTTTTCAACTTTTTATAGGTTAGGAAAGTTTCTCATTCTACTCTCACTATTTCTTCCACTTTTTTCAAAACTTCTTCCAGGTAAGGATTAGTTGTGCCAACCATTATAATCCTTTTACCCATATATTCAACAACGCTATAAATAACCATCAAATATTTGTTTTCAGTTGAAATAATATCTTTGTCTATTGAAACATTATTAAGGTTGGTATCTTTTTTCTGATCTAACATACTCAGGACATGGACCATATTTTCTTTTGAGTGATTTTTCTACATTTTTATATTTGAAACTTTTATCACATCCTTTTTTACCCAAGCATTTCCAGGAATTTTTCTGAAACTTGAAATGTTAAAATATTGAGATGAAGAATTATTTTTGGTAAGAGAATATTTCACCTGATTCTCGTATTGAAACTTCTCATCACCTTTATAAGTATCAAATTTTACTTATGATTCTTTTATTAAGTCTTAATTCATATTACTCAAGGTTATTTAAGAATCATGAAGTTTCTATTATAACTTGTTAACTTATTATTCTTTTGTTTCTAGCATCCTACTAAGATCTTCATTCATCTTTCCCTATTCAGTAATTCTATGTTTGTAACTTAAAATCTCCTCAATTTATTCTTCCTTCTACTTGATAACATATTTTCTTCCATCATTAACTTCTTGAAAATATTTCTTCACAATTATAATTTATTTCTTGAGAGTTTTTTTTCTCAAGACAAGTAACAAGTTCAGTTTTGAGCTGATACTCTCTATAAGATTCTTCATCACCTTCTTCACTCTCTGAGGATTCTTTTGTTTTCTCAACATTTTTGATGAAGGTTCTGAATTATTTTGAACATTCATATTCAAAATAGTTGTTATCAATTAATTCCAATTCAAATTTATTTCTCAACATACTTTTTTTTGTTTCTAGTAAACTTCTTCTTGTATCTCTTGGAATACTTTTCTTATTTATCGTTTTTCTTCCACTTCTTCCTTTGATGTTTTCCATCAGAATCATCATGATATTCTCCAACTTTATTCTTGGGGAAATTCATAGAAAATTTTCTGATTCCACCAAACTCAAAACATTTGATATTAATTTTACCTCCATAATTTCCTATTCATATTTGATAGTTCGTGGATATAAGATACATGATTTTCTCATTCAACTTTTTATCCTCTTTATCTTCAGAGTCATGAGGATCAACATCGTCAACATATTGATTTTTAAATATTTTCATAGCCTCAGAATTCATATCATCTTTCATATTATTTGTAAACATTATATAAATCGTAATTTCATAAGTAATAATAAAGTTATGCAATTCATCAAGAGATAAATCATCTTTATCGTCTAAAGAAGAAATTTTAAAATCAAACCTATCCAGAAAGTTTCACATAAGTTTCTTCAAAATTATAGAATCTTCCATGAAATATATAAATCCTATGATGTTTCATTCAATTTCATTTACTCTAGTAAAGTATTCTTCAATTATTTTTTCATATCTCATTCTGATGTCTTCATACTTACTATGGAATATTTGTAGCTTTGTTTCCTTAACGTTTTTATTACATTCGAAAATACTTTCTATCTTATCCCACATACTCTTTGAAGTGTTGATACCCATAACCTTATGATAAAAATTCATTGATAAGGACATAAGGATTTCATTTCTAGCCTTTCCATCAACTTCTATATTTATCTTATCAGAAAACATCAGAGGAGCACCATTCTCAATATATGGAAAACCCCTAGTAACATTATAAAACAATTCAAGGAAAAGAGATGGGAGATAAGGAACCATCCTATTTTTCTTTCCATAATGATTTTTTCCATCAAATTTAGGAATTACTCTACTATTTATAGAATTGATATTATCCATTATAATGATTCAATAGGGGAACCTTTCCTCTAATACCAATTAAAGTTCTAATGGATTTAATTTAATTTAATTTCATATTCGGATGCATATTTTGGATTTTTTAGATTAGATGGAATAAGAACTTCGGGTACCTATCCCTTTTTAGGAAAATCCTTAATGTCATGGTGAAGTGAGAAACAACACTTTGTTTCCTTGTCAACAGTCAAGGTAGAATATGTATATGTTGGCAGTTGTTGTGCACAAGTATTGTGGATTAAAAACACTCTTATGGATTTTGGACTAAGTTTTAATAGTACACCTGTTTTATGTGATAATACTAGTGCAATAAATATTTCAAAAAACCCTATTAATAATTCTAAGACTAAGCATATTGATATCAGACATCATTTTCTAAGAGATCATGTTCTTAAAAAGGATATATCTTTAGAATTTGTACGTTCTGAAATTCAATTATCTGATATTTTTACTAAACCACTTCCCACTGCAAGGTTTGATTTTATTAAGGGGGATCTAGGATTATTCAATATTAAATAAATTTTCATTTTATTATGTTTTTTCATTATTTTATTAAAAAAATTAGAATATATTTTTTTTCCGCATGATCAATTTCATTTTTTTTAAAATATAAGTAATAATTATTGATGACATGGGAATAAAGGCTATCAAAAACCTTTCAAATTCTGAATCGTTTAATTTCTACCAAAAACTCTTTCGAACTTGTAGCGCTTTACCGCTCTTTGTCTAATAGAACCTGAACCTTCGAAACCCTAATCCTCTTTCGAGCCTTCAAGGATATTTTTTTGACAGAAATGGCCAAGACCAAGAGAACCGATGATGTTGAGACCAACATAGTCAAGAAATAGCGCTCTGAAGGAAGAAAAATTTTGCAAGGAAAGTTTATAGACCTAGAATGTCTATTTTAGATGAATCTTCTCCTGAAAAAAGATTGCGCTTTTCAAAATCCAGAGCAGACCTTCAATGGTGAGAATTTTTAGTTTTTGTATGAGGTAGAACTATGATATTTCTTTATGTCTGTACAATTTATTCTAGGAGAAAATTTGGATACTATGGTAGATAATATTACAGATAGAGATATTTTGATATCCTCTATTGAGATTAGTCAGATTCTGAAATTCCCTCATGAGGGAGTCTTTCATTTTGATTTAAAAAATATAGAAGATTCAGTGCATAATTATGAAGATATCATGTCTTTTATTTTTGGTTCTACTCATATAAAGAAGATGTTAATATAGGACCTAGAGCCGTATCAGAAAATCCAAGTAAAATTTGGTCAAACATGAATTGCACTGAGGATGTCTAAGCTGGAGAAAATCTTGTATCCAGAAATGTATATAATGTTTCTGTTAATGAGTGATATAAGGCTTAATTTTCCTAGGTACATGGTAAGGTACCTTCCTTAATGTTTTCAATCAGAAGCCCACATAATTTTTTATCCATTTGGTAGATTCATATAAAAAATTATGTTCAAAAATGATATGGTGAGGATTGTCGAAGCCAGAGTTAGATGTCATCATAGTAACACATTTGGTTTTGGGACCTTGAGGATGATTGGTTACTTATGGAGCACATTAAAAGGAAAACTTTTTCCAGTAGGAGCTGAAGAAGATGAAGAGATTGCTCAGGCTCAGACTTCTAAGTCTAAGGAGGGACATGCTGAATCGAGGGTAAGCACTGTTGTAAGAATAATAATATTTGAAACTAAAGAAAATAAAGAACAAGGATGTCAGGAGAGACTTCATATTCAAAGGAAAATAACTACTAATGAAGAACATGTTTCACCTGTTGTGACAACAAGAGATTTACTCTCTTACAGCTTTTTTAGAGAAAAATCTATTGAGAAGCTGCATGAAGAGGATACTGCTCAAATTACTAGGACTCCTCAAGTACAAACAGAAATTGAACCTCAAGTTGTATCTAGAAGCTAGATTTTAAATTTGATAGGAAAAGGAGGTAGAGCCTGGTGAGGGAGTGGCCAGTCCTATGGAAAATTAAGAAAATTTAATTTTACAAAATCCAGTGGAAGACCTGATTATTAATGTTCAAGGTGAGAATGTTTCTGCAATTCATACAAAAGTAATTAATGAGGATTTTTTTGTGGAAGAGTCTAGAAAAGACTCTGAGGAAAAATATGTAGACCAGTCAAATTAGAAGGAACAAAAAGAAAAATCTATTGCAGATTTGTTACCATTAGTACTGCTACATCGCATTGAAGCTGAGAATGAGAATCAAGAACAGAGTGCCTCTGATTTAGTGAATACGGAAGGAGAAGAGTTTTACAGAAATTTTTCTAATTTAGAATCTAAAAATGTTACTCTGAAGAGAGCCTTAGAAATAGAATAGTTGAAATTTCATAGACTTAAGGGAAGTATAGTTTCACGACAGGAAGTTGAACATTTTAAGAAAGAGATGTTAAAAGAGGTATACAAGATGAAATCAAAAATGGTGAAGAAGTCAGATTTGTTAGAATTTAAAGATTTTATGAAGACACGGTTTGCATCTGAAAGGACTGGTGAAGCTAGTGGATCAGGTACTTCAATTGATTTATTCCGATGATTTCAGGCTATCACAGCAGCAATGAGTAATGTGAATGACAGATTGCAGGATACTCAATGCAATAGTTCTCCTTTGTAAGTTTTGTTAGATAATCATAGATTTTTTGTTGACCAGTTGACCTCGAGTGAACCAAATATTAGAACTGTGTTAAATCAATTCACGGAAAAGTTGTCCTTGTTTATGGAGAAAGAAGAGAGACTTCATGAGTTTTTTGGAGTAAACTTGATAGAAGATATTCATATAAATCAGTAGAATAGAGATCTTTTTATCCAACTGGGATATGGAATGATGAAAAGGCTGAGGGGATAGTTGACAGAAATCAAGGCAGTAGTTTAGAGGAGATATACTCTATCTCATAACCTTACCACAACTTGATTCTTGTGTTTATCATGATTATACCTCCTTTATATTTTCAATGAAATTTTGATCCTTTATATTTATTTTTTATTTTTTTATGTCTTTGATTATATATTCCCGTAATCCAGATTCATTTATTAATAGATAGTTAATAATAGCATTTACTTAAGTTCAGTACTACATTAACTATGTTATATTATATATTCTATAATTCATTTTGATATCACATAAGCGGAGAAATTTGGATAAACACAACATTTTATTTTAATTATTTAATATTATACTTTAAATGTTTTAAGTTTTTTTACTCTTTATTGGGGGAGAAATTTAGATAAAGTGTTATCTTAATCCTTTAAGGGGGAGAAATTGAGTTAAATCTAATATTGTATTTATATTTGAAAAATTCAAAACTATATGTAATTAATTTTGTAAGTTAATTTCATTGGTTATTTTATGGGTTTTATGGTCATCAAAAAGGTGGAGATTGTTGCGCAAGTGTTGTTTTCAACAACACATAATATTTTTATTAAAAAGGGGGAGATTTTTGAGAACAATACTCTATCTCTATGATGATTTTGATGATAAAAAATACCCTCAATTATTTTCTAATTATTTTTTTAAGTATATTGCAGGAATTTATTATTCATTATATTTTTATTTCTCAAAGAAATATTAATGTTTTGAACAATGAGATTTAATTGTTAAAGTATTCTCATTAGCGTTTTTTGGAAACATTGTTCATACTCTACATATTCGGGAATTGCTTAAGCATGTTCTGGAAACACTGTTCATACCCTAAGTGTAGAAATGAAGTGTAAGGATGAAATGTGGTGTATACTTTATGAGATGTCAGAAAATTATGGTCTAAAAACCATAAATTATCGAAAAATTATGGAAGAGGAACCCTATGTTAGGAAGGAACCCTATGTTTGGGTTATAAAAAAGTAAAGAAGAAGAACTGTACGTAAGTTTTAAATGTTATGTTTGTTTCTCAAAAGTGTGGTTCATCAACATTACTTTTGTAAACAACCATATGTTACATCAAAAGTATGGTTCATGTTTCTTACATTTGGAGGTTTTTTAAATTATGGATCATTTATCATACGTTTGATTGTTGAAAATAAAAGTATAGTTCATCAACCCTACTTTTATAGTCAACCTTACATTTGAAGGATATGACATCAACCATACGTTTGTATTCAACCTTTTGTTTGGCATCGGAGAATTAAAGACAATATTATTATGCAACAGTCTACAAGCGGATTATTAGGCTGATTTCAAGTGAGATTTAATGCTGATATTAAAGAAAGTATTTGACTTATTCAAAGACATTTTATCTATGATTCAATAGAATCAATTTAAAAGGAACTTTTAATGCTGAATTTCAAGGGTAGTTATGTCTACTCTGATAATTCAAATGTTTGAATATCGTGAGTCAGAAGGTGACTTTTGTGGATCTGAATTTACAGGAGAAGTTCTCATCGTTATTTTATATATGGATGTGATATTTTCACAGAAATATATATATAACGTTTTCTAAAAAACATCGACGAATATAAAAAAGGAAAAATGGAGACTATCAAGATCTACAAATCACATGATTACAATGAGCACCAAAGATCTGTTTATTGATGAAGAAGAATCATGACAGAAGATTCACTCATTTGACATCGAAGATCTATTTTGAATCTACTGCTGCTGAAGTTGTGAATTATAGTTCTATATCTACTACTACAGGATCAACTCAGAATGACTCTTACTTGAAGATCATTATTTATGAAGGCGACAATCCATATACTGTCAATTGCACTCTGTTGCAATTGTAAAGAACAATGGGAAAGTATCTTTTTTAATTAATAAGTACATATTTTTATCTTGAGTGATTTTATTCTCGTACTAAGCTGTGTAGGTTCTGTGATTGAACCAGAAGGCTCTGTTTTTCCATAGATTGTAAAGGTGTCAACTGCCTACACTCAGTTGTGGAATGGTCTGTGGAAATGAGGACCAGATAGTGAAAATCACCAAGCTCGTTGAGTATAGTGTTGGTGGAGTGGACTAGGGGCTTTATGTTCCACGAACCACTATAAATTGTATGTATCTACTATTTAAATTTGGACTGTATTAATTTATCTAATTAAAGTTAAAGGGTAGAACACGATCTTTAGAAGAATTTTTAAAAGACACAATTCACCCCCCTCTTGTGTATATTTGGTATAATCTGATCCAATAGTTAACTCCCCATCCTTGATCATATTATATAATATATATTAATTTTTACCCAAAGAATTAATGGAATATGTAATTCTAGACCCATCCATCACATAATAAAACCCATACATAAGTTCTCTAAAATATCATAAAAACATTCATCATTTCATGCTGACATAATTAACTATTGGTAAAGAAAAGGGTTTCATAAAAACATCATTAAAACATCATAATCATAACTATCCCTAAAAAAGTTGGATAGTATCATAATATAATACCCCCATTGAAGCATAAAATTATTTAATAGATGTTGACATATATAAAAAAAATATTTTATAAGATAATTTAAAATACAGTTTTAAAAATCAATAGAAAACATCCCTTTTCTTTTTGTAACTTTTAAAGACTAAAAATCATGAAAAATGATAATAATATTTTCATTATAAAATTATTGAAAAAATACATTCAATAATTTGTAAATAAATTAAAACATACTAAAAATGAACTTTTTAAAAAAAATCTATTTTAGTTTAAATCATCCAAAAAACAATTTTGAAGAACATTGATAAGGATGAAAAAGATATTAGACCAATAGAAGATAAATTTGTCAGGTTTTTCTTAAAAATATAATTTTAGTAATTTTGAGTACCAAAAAGAGTGAAATGGTTCCAAAACATGAATAAAAATACAAAAAAAAAATAGAAGAAAATATATGGGATTTAAAATAAAAGGATCATATAATTTCCCTCATTGAAAATTTAACATAGATAATCCAAAAAAGGGATGAGATTATAACATAAACTGTTAACTCGAATTCATACATTATTTTTACATTCTAATAAGATTATGTATAATAAATTTTGATTGATTATAAATATATACCAGATACATATTCATAAATATCTTAAAATATATAAATCCATTATAATTTCTAATTACAAATTTATTAATAATTTTTTTATTACATTCAATATTTGGGAGTTAAATATTATGTTTCCATTGCATGTTTTAGTTCAATGGTTTTGGTTCTTGAACCATGGTCATGGTTTAATCATATAAAGAATATTAATATTGTAAAAATTATAATATTTATTTATTATACATAATTTTATAACCATTCATATAAATAAGTGATGGAAAATGAATTACATCACTTCATGGAGATAGTGGTATGTATGTATGCATAATTGATGTGTTCATTTCCAAATAATGGAAAGAAAGAAAAATAATTAATAATATACCTTTACAAAATAATAATAATATCATAAAAATACTATATATTCATAAAATATATCTACATAATAATCCAATATATATTGTGATGAAAAATGAACTGCATAATGTTTTGGATGTGGTAGTCCACCCATACGCATGAGTGATGTTTTTATTACCCATAGGATGGAAAAGGAATTGAAAAATGGGTATACCCTAATCCTAATAATATTTTAGTAAATTTTAGAAACATATTTCATTATACCATCATGGTTATGATATGTTTCATGGATGTATAATAAGAAATAAGTATGAAAGAACTATGCAAAGAGTTACTCCACTTCTTTGGGAAACATCCTTTAGGTTACACATTATGCATTCTAGGTTGGTATTTTGGTGATATCAAAACCTCTAAGACATGGGGATAAAATTTTTTATGGGATTTAAATTGCTATTTTCTGAACTATAGTTCTCAAGTGGTTTGTATATGTGAGAATATGAGGCACTCTTTTATAAGTTATGGGAGTTGCACACTTGTAATTATTCTTAACTATTAAATATTATAAGTGTTATAGTAATGGTTATGTAAAAAAAATATAATTTTTTAAATATAAAGTGAAAAGGGTTTAAATAAAATCATCCAATAATAATTAAAAATTTATTTTGTGACCTTATCACAAATTTTTAACCTTAATTATCATGTTTACCCTTTTATCATGGTGGTTAAATTTTTACAAAAGTTACTATTAATAACAAAAAAAGATGAAATTATAATTATTATTAAATTTAATCATAAATTTTATAAATATAAAATCCATTTTTGATGATTAAGTTTATATAATTTTAATAAATTAATTTTAATATAATTTTACAAAATTCTAAGAAAAACATCTTTTAGAAAAAAGTATTTTTATGCATAAAATGAACTTATATAAAAAAATATAATTTTTATTTCTATTTAATTAATTAAATTTTCTCTAATAAAAGGTAAATTATATTACTTTTAAACTAAATAAAAAACAAAATGGTGTTGTTAAATTACTTTATTTTAACAAAATAAATGACAGGTTTGAAAAAATTAGTACACCCTGTTATTCAGTCAATAATCAATCCTTTCAAAAAAACATTACTTTAATATAATTTTGACATGATTATTTAAAAAATGCTTTCTAGTTTTACAAAAAAAATTAATTGTAATAGAAATTAATTATAATATCTACCCATAGAATGAGATAAAAACAATTTTTTAAGAAAATGTATTTTTGAAGCATAAATGACTTTATTCCCATTAATTAACTAATGACCACTTTTAAATAAATATTAATTAATTTTATTATATTTATATTATAATAATTTCATTATACTAATTAATAAATAATGATTAATATAATCAATTATGACAAAAAAACATTTTACACAAAAAAACGTTACATGAAAAATTTCTCTTTTATCTTCAAAAGATACTATTCTCATTTATAAACAATTGATAATAAATGTTTGATTGATTATTTATTTTATTAAGTAAAAACAATTCTACATATATTTTAGCAATATAACATGGTTCATCTATGCTTGGTGCTTCACAAACAAACATATAAAAATTTCTCCCTCAAAATTCAATTAAACTTGTACAAAAAAAATTTAGGACACTTATTCTTTATCACATAATTATATTCCCATGTAGTTTCCTTAAACTTATAGTTTCACCCTAGGTTCTTCACCAGATGAGTGGCGTTATTTTTTTTTTCACTTTGTCTCATTTATCTAGAATCTCTATCAGTTGTTCCCCATAAGAAGATCATGGTCTGGTGGTATAACATGTCAGTTCAGTAAATATAATGGATCAGGTATGTATGTTCTCAAAAGAGATACATGGAACACATCATGAACATGGGAAAGGTTCAGTGGAAGGGCGAAGTGATAAGATACTATCTCGATATAATAAAGGTTATCAAATGGAATGGTACATATAGGTATTGGATATCACTTATTTCAAAATATCATAACCTTTTTTCAAGTAGTTATTCAATGGAATTCCTTATAACTAAATTAACTATATACGTCACCCATCGTTTCAGCATTAATTTTCTATCAACTCTGAGCTACCCTAATTTGGTGCTGAATATAACTAACCTTCTCTATCATTTCCTCAGCTGGATCAGGTCCCAATAGTTTTCTTTCCCCAACTAATACTTGTATGTTGGACTCCTTCAATTTTTTCCACATATGGAGTCATAAGGATCCATATTAATTCTCTAGTGGAAGATATTTTTGTAATAATATTTTACTAAAGGAAGGGGTTGATACCAACCATGTTTGAAATCCATAGATCAAGATCTCAACATATTTTTGAGCATTTGATTGGTCATCTCTGACTGACCTATTTTTTTAGAAAGATATATAGTGCTAAAGCTCTAATCTATATTCAAATCCTAATTAATAATTATCTATAATATATAGGTAAACCACAAATATCAATTAGAAATAATATATTTTAGTACTCAATGACACCATGTCACCTAATTATTTTATTTCCTAGAAATATAATTAAAATATAAATACTCTCTAATAGACATAAAATGATATGACTTCATAAGGCGATTTGCTATAATCTAAATGGTATTTTTCCCTTTAGATGTCTTGGGGGTATTGTGATGACATACTTGGTGATGTTTTTCTATTTCCATTCTAGTAAGGGTAATAGTTTAAACACCCCTTAGACTTCTATCATTTAAACCTAAATTTCTTACATACTAGGAATCAAGATACATACTCTTTGACATCCAATTTCATGTTTCCCCACTAGAAACACTCTTTAATCCATTTATAAATCTTCATGCTTCCTGGATGAATAGATAATGATGATATATTTGATTCAATAAATAAATACTTATTTAATTATAGAGTTATTGGGACACATCATGGATTCTTGAACACAATCATTCCATCACAATCATAGTTGAACTTAAGAACATTTCCTACCTTCTTTTATAGCTCCTTATCCTTAATTTGTGCCTATTTTATATTTACATAAATGGATGGATGAAAATTCATCTGAGAAACATAGGATCCTTCCCCTTTTCTTATGATTTCAAGGTTCATCCTCTAAAACACCATATTTATTAGATCTCTTTCAATCCCACCATTGATATATTAGCATGTTCCTTCTGACTTAGAGCATCAACCACCTTTTTATCCTTCCCGGTGTGGAAATGTAATGATTACTCTTTAACATTAATTAATTTTAACCATAAAAGTTTGTGCATATTAAACTCTTTCTATGTGAATATATACTTCATGATTTTATGATCTATATATATATCACTTTTCACTGTATGGAAAATGTGTCTATATTTAAATTAAAAAATGACCCTTGTCAACTCCAAATCATGATTCAGGTAATTTTTTTCATGAAAAATTAATTATTGTGAGAAATGTGGTATCACAATGTCTTTGTGTATGAGAAAACATCTTAGACACTTATTTTAATCATCACTAAAAATTAAAAACATTTCACCACTTCAAGGAAGTGTAATTGTAGGTCCACTAAACAACCTTCTTGTCAGTTACTTGATATTTTGTTCATATTCATCTATCCAAAGGAACGTGGTTTCATATCACATTAAATTGGTTATTAGATTTGATATCAGTGAGAAATATCCCACAAAAAATTGGTAGTATACTGAAAATGTATGAAAACTACATATTTTGGACACCATGGTTGGTATGTACCATTGTTTAATAACTTACATCTTAAAAGGATCTATAGATATACCTACTATTATGATTACATGATCCAAGAATGGTACTTTATATTTCCAAAATTCACATTTTATAAATTTGGAATAAAATTTTCTTTCCTCAAGGCCTTTAACACCATCCTAAAATGATCTCTGTCCTATTCCATTATTTTTTAATATATCATAGTATAATCTATAAAGACTATCACAATTTGAACAAGGTATTATATAATGAATCTATTCATTAGATCCATAAAGATAGTTTGGGAATTGGTAACTCTAAATAAAATTACTATAAATTCATAATGATCATGACTTATACAAAGCGCTATATTGGATATATACTCTATATTTACCCTCAAATAATGATATCCAGAACAAAGTCAAATATTTGAAATGTATTAATAATTGACTAGTTGATCAAACAAGTCATCATTATGGATAATAGGATACTTTTCATTTTTAGTGATCCTATTAGTTTTCTATTAATCAATGAAAATATGCATTGGACTATATTTCTTATTAACAAATAGAATAGGTTAACATTTGTTGACTCACATGGGAATATGAATATTTTTTCTAGATTCTCCTAGAGTTTCTTTTTCAATTTCTAAAAATCATTTGGTTATATTATATAAGGAGTATTTGAAATTGGTATAGAACTAGTTTTGAGTTATAATGAAAAGTCCACATCAATATCTGGGGAAAAAATTTGAAATTTTTCAAGAAATACATCAAAATTTTCCTGAAAAATATTTATATATTTTATGTCAAGTTTCATCACAAGTATTTAAGATAAGTAACCCCCATGAATATGTAGTAATAACCATATAATGGAAGTAATTTTCATTGGTATTTTATGTTTATACTATATCAAATAGATAATAATTATTTATTGGGAATATAAAATGTAAATTCCCTTCCTCATCAATTGAAAGTGTCACTCTATAAGGAGAACCAATATGTGACCAATATCACCTCAAATTAAACTATATTGAGAATAATAATGTTTGAAGGAATCACATTCCCACAAACTTCTATCAGAGAGGTGATATATAATTGAGACAATACCATTATAACATTAGGAGTTTTCATAGATAATTTAATATCCAATAATTGAGTCTGTTATGTGATACCCTTATAAAATTCTTAGGATATAAAATAGTGGGTAGAATTATAATTAAATATGATATTTTGATCTTAATAGTAAATGATAAGGCCTTTCCACCATATTTATCATGATCCACTTTATTAGTTTTTATAGGATAAGTTTTACCTTCTATATTGATTTAATATGTTTATAACATTGATTTTTTTCATTATCCCTAATATTCATGCACTTATTAGTATAATTTTTATACAAATTTTAATTATATCATTGGATTGTGGGTGGTGAATTCTGTTGATAATTCTCTTTATCTATTTCATTGGATGAACTATTTATATCACTTTGACATTTAATTTATTTCTGACCTTATTTTGTACACATAAAACATATATTGGTCCCCTTTAGACAATTATCCTTGGCTTCTTTCCACACTTTTTTCATAAATAAAGATAAATTTTCATTACTACATGGGTTTTATTATTTGAATCTTATCAAAGATCCTTCTTTCTCTTTATATCCCCAAATCCATGAGAATAATGGGAGTATCCACTCTCTATTTATTACTTTTAGATTACATTAAATGATTTCTTAATAGACACTAAATTATATTATAAATAATTCATTTTTAGATAATAAATTTTATACCAATAAGAATTGATAGACTTGTCCTTCATGTTTGGTGATAAAACAAAAGGTGTTCCTAGAAAGTCTAGTGAAAGTTTCCTCATAAATACATGTTATCCCAAATAGTATAGATACCATGAGATGGGGGTGAATTAGGGTACGAATGATTAAATAAATTTTCCCTTTATTTCTTTCTTCGTCATTAAACAAAACTATCTCCTCCCTCCATCCTGTAACACAGAATAAATGGAAATTAAAAAATGAAAATGACACAAAAAAATTACTTAGTTTACCCATATTGGGATATATCCAAGGGTAATACAAAGGAATTGTACCGATACACCAAATCAATAAATTGAACTTATGTTACAAGGTTTGAAGATGACTCAATTTCCCTCCTGCTTTAAAACCACTCACAATATGAAAGTTTACTACTCTATATAGTGAAGTTAATACACTGATCCATTAGTAGAATATTTTGATGATTAGTTATGAGTTGATTCAATCTTTTGTGTGTACTTATGCTCTTTTTTAATCAAAGGCATAAAATCTACCTTTTTGAGATACTATAACTCTTGGGTAATGTGACCCCAATGCATAACCCCTTCACAAGATCCTTTCACAAGACCCTCTACTGATTATACTGATCACATAAATTTGTTCTATTTATGTGGATTGTGTGAGTCTAGTGAAATAAAATGATCCACTCATGAAGATTTTGTAAATTTGGTGGGTATACTGACGTGTAAAAATAAAAAGTTAATAACTCCCTTCAGATCATGTGAAATATTTTTCTTTAGATCAAACCACCTAATAAAAGCATCTTAACATTTTATGGATGGATTAATGGGTATTTATTGGAATAAAAACACCACCTTAACTATTCAAATTATAGTTATCCATCCATTAAACCATCTTACTAGCATCCTTACATGCTTTTCGTGATCAATTTTATCTTTCACAATCGACCTCCTTGACAGGTTAATTTTAATAAGACCCTTTTTTCATGGTTAGTTTCACTGTCATTGAGCATGTCACATGACTCTATAATGATATCCATTGACATTCATGCGGTAGTCAGTGACATTATCTTCAAGAATGTCACATGACTCCATCATGAGATGCCTTGAAAATCATGAAGTGGTCAGTGACACCGTCTTCAAGAACATCATGTGATCCCATCATGATATCCAATTAAAATCATGTGATGGACAATGATATTGATTTAAAACATGTCATGTGATCACATCGTGAGACCCAATGACAATCATGTGGTGGTTATAGACATTGTATTAATGTGTGTCATGTCACTACATCAAGATATCACTTGACAATCATGTGGTAGTAAATGATATTATTTTCAAGTTCATCGCATAACCCTATCACAAGAACTAATAACAATCATGCAGTGCATGATTTTGAGTGACTGTGAGAGGACTCCAATAATTCCATCCTATCTTCCATCATACACTTTACATGACTCCTTCAGTGGATCCAATTATACTCATGAGGACTTCATGATCCACTTTACTTCCTGAAATCATGTTATCTCGTTGAGTTCTCATAATCGTAAAACCTTCTAGTCGTCGCTTGATTCTAAATGACTATAATACACTCCCTTGTTTTCTATACTAAAAAAATATTTGTTATTCCTTATGTCTTTCACACTTTTTTATGATCTTTTTTCACTTAAACACTCTATATTATCCTTTAGGAATTACGTGTGTCGCATGATCCTTTTCTATTTTTTATCTCTGTGTGATCCTATAGGTCATTCATGCCAACTCTTATTCTTATCCATGTTATCTTAAAACATATAAAACTTAATGAGTCCTTTGAAAAACAACCTTTTTAAATAATGTCAAACTTTATCAACAACCACAATAAATCCAAAAACATCATCAAGAGTTATATTTTCCAAAAATTACACCCTTATCATTTGTTGAAAAAACTTCTAAACTTCCAGAACCATGTTATTGAAAAGTCATCCACTTGGGAAACGATTTTCCTTTTTTAACCCTATAATGTTATCAAGGATATCCAAAATATTAACTCTATGCCCACATGAGTCAATATCATCTTGAATAAATAATATTAGCACACAAATTTCATTAATAATTCACTTCATGCTTGAACCTTCTTCCCAAAACCTTCTAGACCACGAAAGATAAAACAACCTCATCCATTGAGATCACTTCTTAACTTGCACCTGTAAAATGTTCAAATCATAAAATCATAAATCGTATTCATGATTCTTCTTTTTTGAAATACCAGTTTTAGTGAGGTTATATTTAAAAATCCCCCATTTTTTTCTCCCATATAAACTTCTCCCCTTATCTTGATCAATATATTTATCCCCCTTTGTCAACAAACCCAAAAGAATTCTTATTTGTTTGATTCAACACATTAAAGAATCCACATCAGTATATTGATGAAAAACACACCACACTTCATGGGGATGGGTCTCACATACATATTATTCAATTATGGGGAGTTATATGAAATCCAAAATCCAGTCAATTTCACTCAAAAAACACTTTGGGTAAGTTCTTCATCAGGACTTTCTCAACCTATAGTTTAGTAGGTATATACTCTATCTTCACAAGGAAATAATCTAATTTCTCCTTGATAAAGTAATATTTTGATTACAACATAATTTTTCCATGAGTGATGGATTAGATTTTTTCTATGATTTATAGAACATGATTTATCAAAATGGATTCTGATTAGAGACTTTACTTCAACTCCTCTGTATTCAATCGAATTATCCATCCCCAATAACTATATGAAATCTTGAGTATCCATGATGTATTAATCTTCTATGTTTCTAAAAGAAATAAAATCATATTCTTTTATTATCCAATAAATACATATTATTACATGATATAATTCAACACATGATGTAAAATTTTGATCATCTATTGAACCTCCTTAAACTGCATTTGTAAAACAAAATAACTCTTACTTGAATTTCTCATTGTATATTAAACTAAAATCCATTGTCCCTTTTATATATCGAATTATTTTTATCTCTAAAATTAGGTGTATTTATTTGGGATTACATTGATACCATTATTATTTGAATGTGGAAAAAACAATATAAGGTTATGTCACTATTATATAAAATAAACTACTAATGGCGTATCTATATTCTATGATATGGATTAATTTTTCTTCATTTTCCCCAGAAAATTTCAGCCATGTAGAAACTAAAGTTTTTATCTTATTCAAATTTTTTATTTCAAATCTTCTAAGAACCTCCTTATCATATTTTTATTGAGGAGTAAATGTTTCATGGATTTTTTTACATTACTTATGAACTATGTAAAAATGTTATCCTTCCATTTATTGACATTTCGAACTCACATTTCATGAATTCTACAAAATGTTTGCACTGAATTTCATTTGATCCACTCAATATTAGGTAATTGACATATACAAGTAGCATCATCATTTCATTTCCATCATTGTTGACAAATATATTATAATCAACTCCAACATACATGAAACTGATCTTCTTCAAATATTGTACAAGTCGTGAATACCATGTTCGTAGTGATTTATTCATCCTGTATATTTTCTTATTTAACTAGAAAACTTTTTTCTCAAATGCATGAATGAGAAATCCATTTGGTTATTAAATATATGATTCTTCTTCTAGAACCACATTTAGAAATGTAGACTTGACTTCCATCCTTAAATCATTGAATTTCTTTTGCACTATCATGGACATGAATAATCAAATTGTCTCTTGTATTGAAATAGGCGTAGATGTTTCATAAACATCAATACCCTCAATCTGGTGGTAACCTTTGTACATAAGTTTTTCTTTATTTTGAATTATTATTATATATTCATTCATCTTGTTACAAGAAACCCATTTGGTCTTTATGGAGTTATTGTTTGTCGGCCTCAAAATAATATTCCATTATTGATAAGTTTTTAATTTTTCAAGATCATCATTCATTGAATGAACCCAATTATCATCTCTTTCTTATTATTCTAAACACTTTAGATCTACATGTGATGGAAAATACTGTTGGTGAAGTGTCTTCATGCTCCTTGACCGCACTGGTGCTGT
The DNA here is from genome assembly GCA_963277665.1 of Viscum album. Lineage (NCBI taxonomy): Eukaryota > Viridiplantae > Streptophyta > Magnoliopsida > Santalales > Viscaceae > Viscum > Viscum album. The sequence goes on from OY728136.1 coordinate 308,122,302, forward strand.
CTGATCACCTATTATGTTCTACTTAACAATGTTATCTAGAATCTTTGGTTTTTATGCAGATACATGTCTAATTAATCCCTTCTAATAATTTGAATCTTCTTCTAAATCTACCTTAGGTACTTGAACTCCCCCTGAGCTGGTCACCACTTAATCATTATCCACCTGAAAATGTTCATGGATTTGTTAATGATTCTTGTCATTTTTACCATAACAATAGCAATTATTTTCAATCACTTGTTTAAGAATTTATATTATTTTCCTTTTACTATGTATCCAAGAAATATCTCTTCATCTCCATGGGATTCAAAATTACTATATTTCTCCTTACTGAGAATGAAATACTTACTTCTTAAGACTTGAAAGTACTTCAATTTCAATATCATTCAATACCACAGCTTTTATGGAGTCTTCTCTTCATTTAGACACAATAAGGGTCTATTATAAATGTATAAATATGTCAGAAATGCTTCTTTGTAACACTTATCTAGATGGTATTTCCCCGTAAGCATCATTTTGGCCATGTTGTTGACAATCTAGTTACTTCTCTCAACCACTCTATTTTTTTGTGGAGTTATTATATAGAAAACATGGTGCATTATCCCATGTTTCTCAAGATAATACCCCACTTGGATATTTTTTAACTCAATTCTAATATAAGTTTGGGAATTTTTTTTTTGAGAAATCACCTTTTCAACTTCCCTTTAATAATGTGGAATGAAACTGAACACCTGAGATATTTCAATCAAATTTGAAACCCATTCAATTCTACAAAAAATATTATTAAAAAGTACATAAAATATATTTCTATCAATATATATTACTGAAATTGGTTCACACACATCAATAAGAACCAATTCAATAAATATTGTTGACCTTTTATATTTATCCTTATATATATTTTGAGTAATATTTCCTTGATGGAAATCATTGAAAGTATGAGTATAATCACCTAATAATATAGAGATATCTCAAGAAGTATAAATTTTCAAAATATATTCCATGGATGACTGACCTACATGACCATAATTTTTATGCCACAAACTATTTTCTTCTTCCTTGAATATAAAACACATATCTTTTCTCTACTCGCATGATAAAGATTCCCCTTCATCTGTATTCCCTAAAAAACAACTCCACTGACTTTCCCCTTGATAAAAAACATTATTTGTATTGTTTATATCTTTTTTCAAGTCAAATAGTTGACTAACACTTAACAAGTTATGACTAAGACCTTCAATAACCAATACATTAGTTCATCTTCTTTATTTACCCCAAACTTGGATTTTCCCAAGCCAATAATCTTCAGGTTTTCATCATTTCAAAATTTGAAAACACCTTCCATTTCATACCTAATTTATATCGCTATATCCTTATATACCATTATATAGAAGGTGCATCCACAATCAATGATCCATATTCTAGTGTGATCTGATGCTTTGAAGATAATCTCTATAACCACTATATGATCAAATTATTTATTTTTGATCCATGTCATTGACTTCATACTTGATGCTGACTTATATTCTTGATCATACCTATAGTATAATTTTCCAAAATCATCTTACAAAGATGAAAATTTATTTATCCTTCTCAACTCATTTAATGATCCCTTGAGTTTCCGCATGTAACAAATTTGTTTCTACTTTAGTATATTCCTAAACATTGTTTATGAGTTTTATATTAACTTGTGTCTAAATAATCCACACCAAAAAATGTGACACAAAAAATAATTCTTGAAATATTTAACTTTTCTTAGAAACCATTATTTCTCTTTCACCAATTGGTACCTCTTCTCTATGGAATATAAATTTTGAGAATACCTCATCATTCCATAACAATAAAACCAGATACAAGGTGTATTCCTATGCATCATTGTTGGAAAACTAATTATACCTTAGGATATATGAATATTATAATTTTGATTCATACTCAAATAAATATTAAAATTCGAAGTGGGTTATTTTGTTTTGACAACAATCATTATTGTTTAATGTTTGTGATCAATCCCCATACTATTTTTGTTGTTCTGATGTGTCATTTTTTCTATATACATTCCTTTTCATTTTTTTATAAACATTTAAATTGTAATTTCCCTTTTTCTATCAAATCTATGATGTGATTTCTTTATATCATACTGGGATTCAAGATTTTCTTCTAATCATACACTATTATTTATAGGGAAGTAACTTCCTTATCAAGATCTTCAATACATTTGACATGAACGTTTATTGTGTTACTTAAAATATAGATAACAATGGTCTATTCTTAAACCTTGATATTGAAATCAATGACCATCTTTGATTTTTATAACTTTCAGATCAAATAATTAAATTTAATCTATTATCTTAGGCTTATCTTTTTCTTACTACTACATATATAGTTTGTAATTATGAACCTCCCTATTGGATTTCTTTTCTTGGCTCTTCAAACTTCTATCTCTTCAAGTGTATCTTCTAATTCATCATTGAGATCAACTCTTACATTGACTTATTCTTTGTCATTTTCGCTTTCTTACCTTGTTTTTAAATTTCTCAAAACTATCACCATAACATTTTCCCATGATCTTTATAGTCTTCCATGAACTCTCCTCAGATTCTTCAGAAAATTAATTTTCTTGTTAAATAATATTCTAATTTCGGAAAAAAATCACTTGTTATTTTTCCAATAGTTCACACTATCTGAAGACTTCTTTCAAATAGTTTAAATATAATTTTAAACATCGACTCAAAACATCATGGGAAACTTTTCAATAGGATTTACAACCACTCCATAATGAAATCATGTAAGAGTAAGTTTCCCTTAATATATTTTGTTTTTACTTTGTAGATTTGTTGAATCGAATGACATGACCTTGTACAAAATGTATCATTCATGACCTTATTATATTGATATTTTATGCATGGCCAAGAAAACCATATCATTATAATTACCTTTTTCCATAGACTCATTATCATCATTTATCATACATTATGTGATAAGAGTATAGTTTAAGATATCTAATGTTATATCCTTTGGATCATTATCCTCTAATATAGGAAAATTTGGATTTAACTAAGGTGGAATTCTTATCCATATTTACTTTATAATCATTATATCATATATAATTTCACCAACTTAATGGATGTATTCCATGAGAACATTCACCTAGTTAAATAATTCATATATAGACTCCCTGGGGTGAATTCTGAAGTCCTCGTATTTGTTCCACAAATCCTACTATTAATCTTTTTAGACTTTTGAATCACCTTGATAAATATTTATCATAATTTCCCACATATAATGTGATGAATTACATGATATATACTTCTTATTGATTTTGTTAGATAAAGATCCTCATAAGTCAATGGTTCCTCTAGAATCAGTATCCAATTCTCTTTTGTCATCTTAAAATAATGATCCACTATCCATAAAATCAAAAATACCATGCATTGGAGAAGTAAAAAACTCTATACATAAAATTGAATGTTTTTATTAATCTCATTCTTCTATATATGAAATTTTTTTCAATCAAATAATGGAATCCCTTTGTAATTAACAACTACCATTGCTACTACTAAGAGAGAAAATCTAACATTAACCCTTTTTATTGGAAACTAATTTTTATTATAACTAGTTTAATTACCATAATAGGGGATTTAATTAGGGTATGATAGATTAAAACCACTATCTATATAGATATTTTATCATCATTACTTGAAAATCAATTATTTCTCCTTCTCATACCATAGAATAAATTGAAATTAAAACATTCACTGGACACGATAATTTTACTTAGTTCTCCTTCAATGGGATACATCCAACGATAAAACAAATTAAATGTGATTATGCACCAAATATACTAAAGCACACTACTATTAATTTGTTTTGATCAAACTCATTGTTCCTATTAATCTACAACCGTTCAAAATTTTAATGATCACTGCTCTCTCTCTCTCTCTTTGGTGAAGTGAACATGCTGTCCCTCCAATAGAATCTTTTGTTGACTAGTTCTAAGTAGATTCACACTTGTATGAGTATTTATACTTTTGTTTCATAATATAGATGACAAAAAACATTGAGAGAGACTTCTCATATTGGGGTTTGTGACCCCTATGCAATACCCATTTATAATACCACTTCGCAAGATCCCTTCACAAGACCCCTTATGATTATATAGATCACATGATTTTTTTCAGTTTTATAAAATCACATGACACCATTTAAAGACCATATTCTACTCACATGGAGCATGCGAATCTAGTGGTACTTCCTATGCACAAAACACCATTCACATAAATTCCTTTACGTCAAGTAAAATACATTTCCTCGGATCATTAAACATAAGGAAAACTTCTTAACCTATAAAGGGTTGATTAAGGGGTATTTATAGGAATAAATCCACCACCATAACTCTATAAATCATGGTTATCCATCTATTTCATTGCCTCAAAATCACCCCTACATGCTTCATGTGATTAGTTTGGGATTTTTCAATCGACTTCCACTACATTTTTCTTATCGTTGACCCTTTATCCTTATTCAACATAATTTCCTTTTAGCATTTCATTTGAATCCACGTTATATCCATTTAAAACCATGCATTGGTAAGTTAAATAGTTTTCAAGTGTGTCACATGACCCCATCGTGACATCCCTTGACATTCATATGGTGGTCGGTGATATTGTATTAAAGTGAATCATGTGATCCCATCATGATATCCAAAGACAATCATGTGGTGGTGAATGATAGTGTCTTCAAGAATGTCATGTGATCCCATCAATATATATAATGAAAATAATTTTCTGGTTCACAAAATTTTATTAAAGTGTTTCACATGACTTTATCATGAAATCCCTTGAAAATTAGGTGGTGGTGAGTGAAAGTTTCTTCAATCGCATCGTGTGACCCCATAATGATACCCAATTAAAATCATATGGTTTTATGATGTTGAGAAACCTTGAGAAGACTCCATAATATCTATCATATCTTCTTTTATGTGCTTAATGTAAATCCTTCATGTGATTCGCTTATACTCACATAGATCACATGATCCACATTACTCCATGAAATCACATGATATCATTCGTATCTCTCAATCGTAGGACTTACGGTCATCCCATGATTCCAAACAACTGTGAGACACATCAACCTTATCCAAACTAACACACTCTATATGATCCCTTAGGACTTATACACTTTAATATGATCCTTTTTTCACTTATTCTCTATGTTATCCTCTAGGAATTAAGCACAGCAGGTGATCCATTTCCACTTTCACACTCTATATGATAGTTAAGGGAATTCTTGAAAACTCTTCTTCTTAACCAAGTTCTCAAAAAACAAATAAAACATCACACCTACTTCAATAAATATCCTATGTAAACAATATCAAAACTTTTCAAAAAATTAAAATCAACCCAAAAACACTATCAATAGGTATTTTTTCCAATAGTACCGATGGATTCATTATCATTCTACTAAATCTCAAGTAATTACCTTTCCACTATTGTGAGAAGAGTTCAAGGAAAGAACTTATTGAAAAAAAACCTCTTAAAATATTTCCATTTCATGGTGTTAATCACATCCTCTTTCCTCATATTATAAATATTATTGCACCATTGATCAGCCTCACCATAAAAAATAAAAAACCAAGATAAAAAATTTATGCTTTTTGTAGTAAGAATGGAAAAAAAATCAGTGGTACAAATCCATTGCTTGAAAATTGGCAGATCAGAGGACCCACTGAATGAAGGTGGGTATTTCCACGTGAAAGGATCAGCAGTGAATTTCCAGATCCTTGGTCCATTTGGATGCTCAACATTATTCATACCTTGAAAGTATTTCATGAGTATAGAAATAATATTTTTCTTTAAATCTCTAATTCCATTCACTTTATCATGAGATGATCATTGAATTTTCCTTCACATTCATTGTTAACATGATTCCTACAAGTTCCATCCATTTATTAAAATAAAATAACATAGTGTGAGACTAAATAAGTGTTCATCAGAGTGAGCAATCATATAATAATAAAGATCATTCCAAATATGTCCTACATTATGACACCTTCTTATCAACCTTGGAAACATTAGGTTCATTCAATCTTGATTTAGTTCATTATAGGTCGTCTTAGTTTCTAAAGTCATTTTTCTCATAATATGTTCTATAAAAATAACTAAATACTTCTTGGATACAAGCCTAGGATACCCAATAATTACATACACAATTATTACATCAGTTTAGATGAATATTCAATACATCAAACAATTATACATCCCTATAATCATAAAGTTTTAATGTATTTGAAGATGAGATATATAAAAAATTTAATCCATGAATGATATTCAACATCCCCCAAAAATTTCTTTTTAGATAGTACATATATTACACATACCCTACTGAATACCTTTCTTAATATTCTGGATAAAAGAAAATAGAAAAAATTGTGAGCTCAAATGCTCAGTAATGGTAAACAAGGGAGATATCAATTAATGATCATAACCTAGCATAAGAAAAACATAATTGTATGAAAATATTATTATAACATTTTAAAACATACCAAATATGTTATAAATAACAAATAATTAGTCATGTTGTACTTATTTTTCATAAAAAATACATGATCTATAAGTGTGTGGAATCATCGATAATTAATCATGATCCATGAGAGTATATCATAAGAATAAGAAAATTTCAAAAGATTGTGTGACATAATCACAAGTATATAAAATTATTTTGTTAGTTGAGGATCACTTCCATTATCATCATCACATAGTGGAAAAGTCCTATAATGTATTGGGTTCTCTCCCCCAACCTCTTTTAATTCTTAGATTGGGCTCACTCCATATCCTCTTTCATATTATCACATGAGATATTAATCTGTACACAACAAATTAGAGAGATATATAATTCTATTAAAACCTATTAAATAATAAAAACCATACATAAGTGTTCCAAAATATCATAGATACATTCATCATTTCATCAAAACATATTTAACCAATGAGAAATAAATAGGTTTTATAGAAACATAATTAAAACAACATCATCATAAATCATGCCGAAAAGGAAAGGGTATTATATCATATGACTCTATCACCAATGAATAATAACAATCCTTAAATTAAGTTGATTTAGATAAAGAATCTCTTTTACAATATCATTTAAAAATACAGTTTGAAAATCAAGAGAAAACATCTTGTTTATTTTGGTAACTATTAAAAAATAAAATTCCTAGAAAAATGGTAATAAGATTTTCATTGTAAAAACATTTAAAATATTCCTTTTAGTCATTTCTAACATATATTAAATTTATTTAAAATGAAAATTTTAAAATATTTGTGTGTAGTCAAAATATTTCATAAAATAATTTTAATGAACATAAATATAGAAGAAAAATATTCCCATGCAAAAGAAGATAAATAAGGTTTGTTATTATTAAAAACATCACTTTATACATTTTGAGTATCAAAGAGGGGGAAATGTTACTAATACTGGAAAAACCTATTAATTAACATAGGAGAATAAAATATATGGGGTTTAAAAGATAAGGATCATATAATTTTATGCACTAGAAATTTAACATATACACTCTTGAAAAGAAATTAGACTGTAATAAAAACCCTTAACTCGGGTCATGAATTTCTTTGAATGTAGTGATAAGAATTCTTATAATAAATTTATATTTACTATTAATCTAGACTAAAACCATATTCATACTTATTTTATAATATACCATTCCCTTAGAATTTCCAATTACCCATTTCTTAATATATCTTCATTAAAATAAATATTTGAGTGTTAACTATTTTTTTCCCATTCATGTTTCAATTCAACGGTCTTGATCATTTATCCTTGGTCATGGTTTAATCATATACAGAATCTTTATCACTTTATAAGTATCATATTTATTCATTATATTCACTTTTATAACCATTCTTATAAGTGGTGATGAAAAATTAATTACATCACTTCATTGAAATCATAGTTTACACATACGAATGAGTGATGTTTTCATTTCCACCAGTCACCTATGTAAGTACACTAATAATACCATAAAAAATATTTTACACTCTCAAATATTTAATTTATATAAAAATATTAAGTAGGTCATTGAAAACTATCCCTTGGACAACACTGATGATTTTTTAATTTGGGTGCCTGTCATAATGGCATGCTTGACTCTAAAATATTTTATGACCATCTTCTTAGAAATTCTGAAAAAAAATTGAGTTTGCTAAAAAAATTAATAAATTATAGTTAAAACCCATGTGATTCATGCATCTTTGGCATATTGCACAAAAAAAGGTTCCCAGTGACACTTGTCATCAATCTTTTGGGATTCAACATTTCTCTAAATGTCGTCTCTATAATCAACATCATGAAGACATTAACCACTTGTTTCTTTCTTGTGCTACGACCACTGCTCTTTGTAATTATGTATTTGATCTATTTGAGTGTAGATGGTTACTTCAAAACTCTATCAACACTTAACTATAATATTTTTTGGATATGAAAAACTATCAGAAAAATAAGAATCTCTTCATAACTATCATAGTTGAGCTTCTACATGTGATCTAGTATGATATAAATGCTCTTATTCATGGAAACTACTGATTTAGTCTTAATACGGGAAAGATGAGAATCATCATTGCTATTCGAGAAGTCACATTGATTCATAAGGGTATTTGCTGTAACATAGTTAGTGACTTTAAAATTCTATGGTGGATTGGGGTGAAGGGTATTTATACTCATCCTAGACTCACTTTTGAAGTTTTCTAGAATGATCTGCCACCAGGATGGATTAAAGATAATATTTATGGTGCTTCTAATGGAAACTCGAGACCCTCAGGTTGTGGTGAGATCTACAGAAACCACTATGGGCAGACACTAGGGTGCATCTATGGTAGCTGTGGAGTCACCTCATATTTGGAAGTTGAAATGATAGGAGTTATTCATTGTATCTCTTTTGTGAAGAAACATGGCTGGAACAATTGATGGATCAAAATAGATTCATCAACCATTGTAAAAGACCTTTGGAATGGTTTAGTCCACCTTACAAGGATGATTACTTCATGTTGGATGGACTATCCACTTTCGCTTATGGATATGAGCTATATTGTCACTCATACATTTCGTTAAGTGAACAGGGTCACAGATGACCCTACTAACATGTGAGTCAACTATGACATTACATGGTTAAACAAAATCCCTTTTGATTTATTTTCTCTTTATCATAGGGATTGTAAAAAAATATTTTCTTTCATACTCATGTAATACTTTTATTTAATAAATATAGTGTTTTTGTATTTGACCAAAACACCACCATTTACAATTAAAATATCGATCATATATATTCATTATATCAATCTATATAACCATCCAGTAGATATGGTGATGAAAAATTAAGCACATCACTTTGTGGAGGTAGTAGTCCACATGTTTGCACCAGCGGTGTTTCCATTTCCCATAGGATGGAAAAAAAGATGAAAACATGGTATAATAGAAAAAAAATAAATTTAATCATATTATAGATACATATGTAATTATAACAACATAGTTATGATAGTCTGGTCCTGATAATGCTACCTTAGGTTCCTATAGTAGTTATCCCACTCCCCTTGTTAATTCTTTTCAAGTGTTATCAGAAGAAAATCATTTATCTATTGATCTAAAGGATAATATAATTTTAGTTGATCATGGGAATGATTCCCCCTATGGGGTTTTTATGCACTCTCAACAGAAGAATAATATGGAAGGTTTTAGTATCTAGTTCATAGGTCTTTGATAGTTGGGTCCCCCTCTAAGCCTCAGATGGTCAAATTATCTCTCTTCTTATTTGGAATACTTGGGGCTTTGGTTTCTGGGTGAATATTGATTTTATAGCCTCAGAGTTTCATCGTAGTCATCTATCCCTAGTTTCTATTTTAGATCCAAAATAAAATTTTGTGAGGGTATCGGACTTCTCCAATAGGATGGGTGGTTAGGGAATTTTTTGCATGGTGATTATCTTAATCATCACATCTTGATTTTTGGAAGAATAGAATCTTTGTGGAAAAGGTGGAGGCTTTTGAGTAGTTTATCACTGTTAAAGTCACGTTGGGTTCTTGGTCGGATTTATTCACTTTTGTGTATACTAAATAAAAGGATGTTGGAAGGCCCATAATGTGTGAAAAAATTGGATCCTTTGACATATGTTCTAACCAATGCTTCATTATAGGTTACTTTAATCCCATTTTGGATGTTTTAGAAAAGCATGAAGGTGTTTTATACCTAAGGAAGGCCATAGTGGATGTTTCCCACTTTTTTGATCGGTTCAGGCTTGTTGACATGGGATATACTATATATTATTTCACCCAGTTTAATATTCATAGGGGGCGCCACCATATGTGGTATCATTAGGAAATATGTTTAGCTAAAATTAATTCCATTACTCAGTTTACTAGAGACACGGTTAATCATTTATCTCACAGCCTATCTGATCACTCTTCATTTATTATCATCATGGATTCTTAGAGGGATGGGAGTTGGCATTTTTTTAGTTCCAATTATTAGACTCCTTAACTTGGTTTTCTTCGGGAGGTGCGAGCTTCTTGGGATCAAACTATGGAGGGTTGACTGTGGGTTTGTTCGAATAATAAGATTTACCACTTGAAGGGTGACTTGTGGTTATGGAACAATATGAGACCCTTAAATTTGTAGTATCTCGATCAAATATTGAGAGATATAGATTTGTTAGAGTCTCATCTTGAAGATTAATGGGATGATATTATTTTTGAAACTCTGGTTCAAGAACAGTCAGTTTTACTAGAGTTGTTACTTGTTCAGAAGAGGGAATCCATGGCTCAATCCAAGGCTACACGGCATAAAGAGGGGGATCAAAACGTGACCTTTTTCATACCTACATCAAGGGAAAGCACCACTTCATTAGTACATATATTTTTTTGTATGATGGCTCATATACAGATGACCCTACTATTTTTGGAGGTGTGGCTTTGAATTTTTTCAAGTATCTTCCTATTGATTCCTATACATGTTTTCATTATGGCTATCCAGGTGGGTATGCCAACAATTTTGACTATATTCCAATAGTAGTGGATTATTCCATCAATGATATGTTGGGTATGTGCAGAAAGAGTCTGAGATTTAGCTCTCTATAAAATCACTCAATCTAGAGAGCTACCCAAGCCTAGACTGTTCCCACAAGGCCCTCTATTTATCTACTTGGGATCTGGTCTAGTATGATATCATTGAGGCCCTATATGACTTCTTTCATATAGGGAACCTTCCTCGTGTGGGATGTGCCAAAAACATGGTTCTCATTCCAAAGGTCAAAGATTAATCAAATCTCAATCAGTTCTGACCCATTAGTATATGAAACTTCACTAATAATGTAGGAACCAGGCTTGTAGCGGAAGCCCCAAAAGGTGGGTTTTTAAAAACAATACTACCAACAATCGACATATACTTGTCGACGTCGGTGAACAGTAGCCCGGTCTTAGCCGAGGACCACACGTGCTGGATTTTAAGCACAAACATAAACCGTAAAATACCTGGTTTAGATCTGAAGCCACGCACGACGTCTTTTCGTCATTAGCAATCACTGCTCGAAGAATCCAAAGATGAATTCATCCATTTCATCCACACGTGCTTCAAGGAATCCGCGGGAGCACCGTTCGTCGTAGTCCGGGTGCTAGCACGGAATACCGACGATGCCTTCGACGTTCCAACGATCACCGCATTGCTTCGCTAGCGATGCCCGAGGGAGATCTCCATCTGAGCACCTTGTATTTAGATAATATCTCTCTAGAGTGTGGGAGAGAGGAGAGGACAGAGAAGCTCCATGAATAGTATTTTGCAAAAGCCCATCCTCTTCTTTTAATAGTGCTTAATTAAATACCCGGTATTGCCTTGACATCCCCGAATACTTAGCGCACTATCAATGACATTTTATGACTACTTGTCTGAGTCATAAATATTATTATCACTTACTTGTAATATATTAAAATATATTACATTATAATATTTAAGTCATTATCTCGACTTGTCGCTCCCATAAATTTTAATTGAACCTTGAATAATTTAATATTCTTCAATTAATATTTTTTCATGTATTTACTAAAACTCATAAATACATTTAATAAATAAATTCAATACTCATTATTCTAAAATCAAATAATATGAATTTATTTATTGCATTGGTGATCATTTAACTTTGGAAAATTTCCAAACCCCTATGGCGGGGCCCACCATGTCTAAAACTCCTATTCAACTGAATAGGGTAGATTCTTGAATACGCTATTGTGTGTGACCCTCTAGACCCTTATTTCGACAGCTGTGAATAGTATTCACAGACCAAGAGTGGGATCTAGTAACCCATCATGTCCCCTGAAGAAATAAGGATTTTCATAGCAGCGACAACCATCCTACGAACACGCACTGTGTAATATAATATCTTTGTCTGTAATATCTCATAATGAAGGACACACTCGCGTGTCGTCCCCCTTTTCTTGCTTTATAGTTTATTGATTTAACTGGATAGATTTACCTTTGACTGCCATGGCCATGGTCTTATAAAGGTACTGCCATCCATATCAACATGGCCTGACATATATTACTTCCATAACTCGGAAGTGACAAATCCTTTTTTGACTATTCTACCAATTCCATTCCACCGATGACGCACCCAACACAAACTACCTCGCCACGACTTCATCGTCATGGTTTTCATCTTGCATCAAAGTACACAATCAAGTGACATACATTGGTAATGATCTTAAGTCAGGAGACCATTACACATGATCGTAGATAGAAACATCCAATGACACTCGAAACACTTGGTGTTCCTGTTGGTGGGTCAATATTCATGATCTCACTACTAGAGATCACCAAGTGAAAACTTCATGAGAAGAAGTCTCAATGCTTATGAGCCCCCAACACATGATGGTCAGACATCTACTATTTCCAATTAGTAATATGTATCTAGAACAAAGAACATATATTTTTGATTAATTTCATAATAGCTAGAGGTTCTCATTATAGCCTGGGAACTGCTATAACCTTTCTATACGACAATTAATCTTTGGACATTTCTATTTCAATAGTGGATGCAGAAAAGTCTACACTATAATGGTAAGATGACATCATGCATAGTTTACTCTATACACAATATGGTAATCAAAAGCATATACTATTTGGGTCTAGGGCACCCACTATTTCCACAAATAATTACTTGGCCATCATTCTTATTAGAAGGATTTTTTCTTTCCTGTCCTCATGGATCTTTGGAGACAAACTTTGATTTGTCAAGGGTCAGTCCATTCAGAGGGCTGTTGGGCTTGCTCATGAAATAGTAAGGGACATTAATTCTAAGGCACCAGGGACTAACATAGTCATCAAAACAGATATAGAAAAATATTATGGTAGGATTGAACTGGGTTTCATACTAATGGTTATGAGTTTTATGGGTTTTTTTCATTGGGTGTAAAATCTATTTTTAGGTGTTATAACTCTTTGTGGCTAGCTATCTCGTTCATGGTTAGGAAGTATGACTTCTTGAAGACGATTAGAGGGTTTAGGACTAGGAATCCACTTTATCTCACTCTTTTTATTTTGGACCAAGATGCATTAATTAGGTAATTGAATCATAATATTCTCTCTAGCAATTTTTGTCATTTACTAGGTAGGGGTGCATACACTGGCTTGTCGCATCTTCTTTTTATAGATGATATGTTTTTTTTGTAATTGTTAACAAGATGTATCTCCATTTTTTTAATAGGGTTATTCAAGAATATTGTAAATGGGTCAAGAAACATATAAATTGTGATAAAATCAGTGCTTTACTCCTAACCTCTAGCTCTTCAATGCGTTCCACGCTTATTTAATAATTCTTGGGTATTCGTAGGAGAAGTTTGCCCTTATATTATCATGGATTTCATGTCTCTCCATGGATGATTTTTATTTATCATTATGATGGGTTAGTTGATAATATATCTAAATACATTAATAATTGGAAGAAAAGCTTCCTCTCCTTTGGCAGGAGGATCACTTTGGTGAATCATGTTTTGTGCTCCATTCCCATGCACATTCACTCATCTTGCAAGATTCCCAAAAAGGTGATCAAATATTTTGAGGACTATATGTTATCTTTAATTTGGGATTACCACTCAGACGATAGATTCCATTGGGCCTCTTGGGGCATGCTTTCCAAGCCCTGGGATGAAGGAGGTTTCATTCTCAATGAGGTATCAAGTATGATTCATAATATGAAATCCATGGTGGAATGAGAAGAATTTGAGGGGAAATCTCTTTGGGGAAGCTTAATTAATAATAAGTATGGTATGGGCTAGATATTTGAAAGAGGTAAGGTTTATAGCTTTTTGAATTGTATCCAAGGTCATTGTCAGGTTATCCATAATAAGTCTCATTAGATCATTGGTCATGGGTAGAGCGGCTTCTAGAGTAATAATTTGGATGGGGAGATATGTGGTTTTCTAGGTTTCTAGATCCATGATGTTTCCTATAGACATAATATCTTCTATTCCATGTTTTTCAATGTGGTTATTAATGATCAAGAGAGAAATAGTTCTAAAAATATTACCTTGAATGGGGAGCATGATGTTTGTGTTTTCACAACATATATGTCTGGTGTATTTTCTTCCAAATCATATCGATTTGTTGTTCATACCCATGTTAGTCATGAATCTTGGGGATAAAATAATTTTTCAAACAACCTTTCATATAAATAGAGATTTATAGTTTGGATGGTGAAGAACTACACACTTCCCACAGATGATAAGATTAAAAGAAAATGTATTTAGTGTTCCTTGAAATGTTTTTGTTATAGGAACACCCATGAAGAAAAGACTTTTCATCTCTTTTTTGAAGGAGACTGGGTAGTGATTGTATGGAGTTCCCTCAGCTCTTTCACTAGAATTGCTAATCTTGACTAGAGTGGTGAAGATTTTTTTACACTATGGTTCATCTATGTTGATCAAGACTATCCTGAAAAAATGGAGAGGGTTATTCTATAGGGTTTGGGTTTCTAGAGTATTTGTTATGCAAGAAACGTTACTCATCAAGAGGGTTTCCTAGCTTCTTGCTAGAGTCTGCTGGCCAAATCATGACTTCGGGTAGTTGAACGGAAGTCGTTACTGAAGTGTCGGTAGTCAGCTCTATCCCTCAAGTTCATATTTTAGGTCAGCAGTTTTTCATAGGAATTTAGGGTTCAACCTCCCAGGAACATTAGGTCCATTGGGTTCCCCCCCACTACTAGTCATATGATAAATTTGGATGGCTCGTGTTGTGTTGGTTATATGCGAGGAGTTTTTCTGGTGTGTGACCTCAGTGAAAAGACTCTCTTTGCCTTCAATGCCTCCTATAGTTTGGGTGATTCCCTAATAGAGGAGTCTTGTGATTTATGTGATGGTCTATAGTGGTGTGTGAACAACAACATTCCTCTATCATATGTAGAGACTAATTCTAATATCATATTTCAATCAATTAATTGCTATAGAATGGTATCCTGGTCTATTATTTATCACATTAGAATATGTAAGGCCTTAATTAATTATAAAAATATACTTCTACATACATAGAATTAAGGGAACTATGTTGCACATTTTTGGCTTCACGGGTTAGTTTGGAAAACTCTTTTACTGGTTTTACAAGCTTTGGGTCCCTCCCACATGGTTGCCTATCCATTTAAGAGGTGATTCCCTCAAGCTTCTTCATTTTAGGACCCTTTGATATGTTTTCCTATGACACTTTTTCTATAATAAAAATTTAATTTTTGATTGGTTGTGATAGGTTTGAAGAAGGTTGAAGAATAAATAAACAAGAAATAACTCGGTTAAGAGTTATACCGCTTATTTGGAAAACCACATTTGGGATACACCTTAAGCCTTCTAGGATGGTATTTTGGGAATAAACAAACATAGATGACATGGGGTATATTGGTAAAGTATTATGTAATGTATTGGTAGAACCATATTGCTCAAGTGTTATGTATAAGTGAGAAGATGAGGTTCCCTTTTATAAGTTAGGGGAGTGGCACACTTGTAATTATTCTTTACTTTTAAATATTATAAGTGTCTTACTCATCACCAAGTAGAAATAAAACAATTAAAATTATAATATAGGGTGATAAGGGTTGAAATAACCTCATCAAATAAAAATTAAGATGATATTTTGTGACATTATCACAAATTTGTAATCTTAATTGACTTTTTTTACTTTTTTATCATAATGACAACATTTTTAGAAAGGCTACTATTCATAATGACCAAAAATGAAATTTTTCTAGTTAGTAAATATGAAACTCATATTCCTAAATATGAAATAAATTTTTCATGTTTAAATTTGTATAAGTGGTAAGAGGTAATCATAATGCAATAGAATGAATTTTTAGAAAAGTGTGTTTTTAAGAATAGAAACCAACTTATTCCAAAAGAAAATATAATATCATTTTTTGTAGAATTAATTAGATTGTTTATAATAAAAGGGACATTATGTTAATTTTAAACCAAATCCCAAATAAAATGGGTCTTTTCAATATCATTATTTAAATAAAAAATTATAGTTATCCAAAAATCTCTATTTTCACTATTCACCCAAAAATCAATCATTTCAGAATATTTCCAAAACATCACTCTATGAAATTTTTTACCCAAATGATTTTAAAAATGATATAAATTTTTTAAAATACATTTTTTAAATTGATAAAAATTAATTCTAATATCTTCACACAAATTTCAAAAAAAATCCATTTCTGAAGATAATGTATTTAAATCAAAAATTGACTTTATTTCTATTCCATGACTAATAACCATAATGAAATGATTCTTAATTCATTTTATTGGGTATATAGAATATTAATTTCATTATAATAATTTATAAATAATGATTTATTTAATCTATTAATATTAAAATAAATTATACAAATAAAAATAGATTTATGAAAAATATCACTTTTACCATTAAAGGAATTTTTTTCTTTATTTCTAAGCAATTGAAAATAAATGTTTGATTGATTATTCATTTTATTAAGGGAAAAAATTCTACATATGTTTAAATAGTATAATGTGGTTTATCTAAGTTCAGTCTATGTGTAAATAAATATTTGAAACACTTTAAATTTACTTAATGAAAAAATATATATTCTATAATTTTGGTGTGTTACATGTTCCCTATTATGAGAATAATTATATTGTGATAAATTATTTTCAACGGATAAAAAAATGATTTTTTTGTGTGAGGGTATTTTAGGTGAGATTAGGATTAATTATTATGTTTAAAATGATGATTTAAATATGCCATTCTCTATTTTTTGATTGTTTTCTCACCTCTATTTATTGATATCATGAGAAAAAAGGTATATAATTAAATGTCCTAGATGATTAATAAAATATAATTTATTATACATATAGTAGTTTCCTAGGTATGATTGTGTTATATTTGGTGTTTTCCTCCTAGTGATACCATGATTATAAGATGGTGTTTAGTATAGTTAAGTTCACCTAGGGTCAGATAATTCTATATTATGTGTTCCTTATGTGAGGTATAAGATGGTCTTAGTTAGAACCTATAGAGTTACCCATGGTGTTTGGTCCCTGTTATGGATTGTTAAGGGTTTTTTCCTTTTATTTATTTTTATCCCCTATAATTTTCCTAATTTTGTGGAATAATTACATGGTTTAATTTAATTCTCTTCATTAATATCTTGGTTCCCCATTACAATTTAATTATACATATATTAAGATATTGGTTTATTTTATAACTATTTTGAAAACAGTTTGGGTTTAGTGATTTTAAAATTTAAAGGGTGATTATTTTATGATTGGTATTCAGAAATGTTTTGGAAGAGGAAAGAGAATGGATCAGTTTCCCTTTGAATTAGAAAGTTTTATTTTCATAAATTGAATGGAAATTAAAAGGAATGTTTTAATTTATTTCTTTCTTTGAAGTTTTGGTGTCGAGCTAGAAATGACATGTTTCTGAAAAATTCTGTGTTTTGGTATTGAAATAAATTTACAAAGAATAATATTTATTTTCATTATACATGATTATCTAAAACCCTATTTTATAAGTTATATTCAAGCTATAATTTATAAATTTATTATAAAAGGAACTTAGTAAAATCTTTATTAAAATCCTACTAGGAAAGTTTTACTCACACCTTGTATATACAACACTGTGTGTGTATGTGTGTTTATGTGTGAATCTTCTATGTTTCCTTTCTGGTTACGAGGCTGTGATATTAGTTTGGGTCTTGATCATTTGGTATATCATTTTTTGGATAAGGTTAGTGGTAATGGGTCACTTAGAGAGTATATTGTGGCTATATAGGTTCTAGTTTTCGTTATGATGTTGTTGTATCATCCATTTTATTCATACGTAGTTATTATATTCATACTTCTACTATATTGATATGTTTATATATTGAACATGTTATTTTTTTATTATTAAGATGCTTAATTAATTAAATTTTATTAGTTTGTAAATGAAAATAGTCACCCTTGTTGACTATGTCATGTTATGGGTGTTTCATTTGGTTTATTATTTACATCTGATTATTTATATGCAAGGAAATCCTATTAAAGTATGGTACATATATGATTATTTTCTTGTCTATGCTAATTTTATTATTTATCATAAGGATGTAATCATTCCTAATTGAATCTTATTGATACCAAGGAACTAGTTTCTTTCCCATGAGGATCGGGAATACCCTTTGGGCTAAGGGATGAATTGGGTAAAATTACATGGCATGAGATCCTAGGTTGATTAATTTTAAATGGTGTCAAATTTTAGGATTTCAATAGGGTCCTAGGTTTTAAGAGAAATGTTATTTTGGAATTCTAGCAGTATGAATATTGGGTCATCGGAAATTTAGAGTTGGATGCGAATAGATTATATCAAACTATTTATCAAACTAAGAATTAAGTTTCCATGGATTGTTCAGTTTTGATTTCTATTTTGATTATTTTGTTAGATTGATATTGGAGATGGTGATATTTGATTTTAATTAGCACTGTATGATATTACTTAGGGGGTACTCTTTGTCTTTTTGGATGAAAACTGGAAGAGTATGACACCCCACGAATGTGTTTATCTCATAAATACATGAATTGTATATAATATTTCATGACATACATTCCCAATACCTTTTAGTAAATAGTTTTAGAGAGTTTGAATAAAAATTTACGAAAAAATCCATGTCTTTTTCCACTAATAAGAAATTTTCACTATTTAAGTGACTACTTAATCCATAAAAATTTTCAACATCACCCAAAAATTTCTCACGCAAGATACTCTTATAAACACATCAAACATATTTATTTTCCCCATAACCTGTGGAAATGGAAACATGATAAATTGATGATATCTGATTCTTCATAAGGTATAAAAAATGAAAAAAAATCATATAATTGGTAATACATGGGGTATAATATAAAAACATATCCATAAGAACATAAATAAAAGTGCATGAGGCATAACAAGATTAGAAGTACATAAAGATAAACCTGGAAATGTGGAAACAACATAAGCATGATACAATAATAATAATATCACTAAATTTCATCACCAATGTGTTATAAAAACATATAAACAAGGTTATACGACAAGGTATCATTAAAAATTACAAACGAATTCTTCCGATGTATCATTAATAAATCATCTCTAGAGATGAATTATTTACCCAATGCATTGGAGTACTGTAACACCCTGAGCTTCCACAATACGCTTCTCATTCAATAATGCAATAGCTTGCATTGTACGCAACTTCGAGTTCTAAAACACCGCGACTAATCATAGTAGCCGTTATGAATAGTAATAACCACTTTTTTAAAATTATAGAAATTTTATATTTCAAAATGGACTTCATTTTTGGATTCGGAATATCGAAATTAGCCTATGTTGAATTTTTGGTATTTCTCTGAGAACTTCTAATTTTTTATGAATAGTGAAAAATACTTAAAAACAACTTTTTTAATCAAAATAATTTATAGTGATAAATTATACTATTTATTGGGTTTAAAGTATAATTAGAATCTATTTTTACCATTTTATCCAATGTTGTTCATTAGAATTAATTTAACAATGAAATTGGACATAAACAATTGCCAATCTTTTAATATAAATTGTTTCTTAAAAACATGCTATTTGTTGTGACAGTGGGAATTAATTATAAAATAAATTAATGCAACTTATATTTTTGTAATTTTGTAAAATAGACATCATTTTTGAAATCGGAATATCAATTATAGCTTAGGGTGAAATTTTGGCATTGTTCTAAAAAACTTCAATTTTTGATGAATAGTGAAACCACTAAGTGGTAGTTAAATAACTGATTTTTCGTTTAAATGAAATATTTTCACCTCTTTGATTTGATTTTCAAAAATTCGACATACATGGTTGTCATTAAGAAGTAAAATTTGGTTCAATGAGATTAAAATAATTTTTGGTGAATAGTAACTTTTAAGTTCTTAATTGCGATTAGAGGTAATTAGTGTAGTTTAAGGTAAAAATAATGTTTTAATATTACGGAATGAGCTTGAAACATGTCCTACCCTCATTGTATGTGCCGTGGCCAACCAATACAATCCATGGGTCAACTTGGGGACCCCATGGAGCCACTTTATTTGGAAAATGACATAAATACCTTTTATTAAATGTTAAAGTAAAAAATGACACAAACATGAAATGTTTTACTAAAACAATTTTTACATGGGGTTATACAACTCATATTTTTGACTATAAATAGTCATTGGAAATTTAAAAATATTTCCTACATCATAGTATTTTTTTTATAATTTTTAGACATTAAATAAATTAAATTATTTATGACATCATTATGTTGCAGCGATGACCTCATTATTTAACGATTTTAATAAAATGAAAAGATAGTGTACAATCCAAGGATTACACTTGTCCAAAGACTATTGGATGGGTATATTTCAAACCCTTATCACCTTATACACGAATTATATAAGTGTGGGACCTTTAGAATCCGAAAAGCATTGTATAATAATGTAAAATGTCCTTACTTTCCAAGAGTGCCCCTCCTCTCCTCTTATTAAAGGCCCCCACCTCTACCACCTCATTCATACTTTCAAGCCATTTGGCTCGGCCAACCTCTTCCCAAATACTCTACCAACTTCCCCCTATTACTCCTAGAAGCCTGAATTTGTGCAGAACTCTTACCAAGGAAGCCTTTGGCTCAAATCAAAAAGTGTTACCCGATTTTTAGGTAATGTCTTCTCTAATGTTGTTTTGTTTTATTTTGCTTCTCCAACCACCTAAACTCTTTTTATTCTTTTCTTTTGTAACAACAACAGTATCCTAAATATACTAGGATGTTTTTATAAGAAGTATTCTAGCTACACTTATACACACCTACATCTAATGGTTAAAGAACATACCGTTTCTGTGGATGGCGAATTTCTGCCTCACGAAACGATGATTGTTCAAATTATTTTAACACCTATAATGGTGGCCATTTTGATGACACTATTTTCATATATGATATATATATTAGGTTTATGTTTTCCTTATCCTTCTGTATTTCTCATTTATGGCATACTTTATTATTTCCATTATGGGTAAACGCGATAATTTCATTTTAGGAAGTGCGGACTACCGCCCCCTCAAAGTGATTTGAATCGTTAATGCCATATGTGGGATGTATAAAGGATGGAGTAAATGGTATTATACATTATATTATACTGGAATTATATTATAACTTTATATAATTATAACTTCCTTCCATTAAATATGAAATAGAAATGAAAGTAGCATTCATGCGTACGTACGGCTTACCGTCTCCATGAACGGTGCATTTCATTTCTTACCTCTAAATGTCATGTAATATTATGAATGAATGTATATACTGGATATATATGAGATATATGATATCTATATCATGAATATAATTCTGGATATAACGGATATTTCACCACATGAACAACTCGTAATTATTAGAAGTCTATTTTTTACTCAAGTACCAAAGATCGACAAACGACCGTTACTAACTTAAATAATTACATAATGTTCATATAATTATAATAAGTGATATAAAAAGGGTAATGAAATTGAAAATGGTTCTTAATAAGGTATATATTAACTCTAGTTTATTATTCATGAGGTTAAAGAACGGTCGAATCAAGACGGACACAAGGTAAGGGAATTTCTTAACCCAACTTCCATTCTTTGGGTTAATCTCCTACTTTCAAATTATGTCATGATATTATTATGTACTATCTTGTATTTGTACTTTCATTATGTGTACTTATAGTGAATACTCATAATAGATATATTTTATTTTAAAAATGATCTTTGTATGGACTTCGTCTCAATCTCCTTTCATTGAGGCATATTTGGTTTTATACACAACTTTCTTTTATACGGTGTATAAACCCCTTTGACTTTTACGTTTATTCAAAAGGTTTTTATTTATAATTATGTGATTTTAAAATGATTTCAAAAAAGAGATATTTCTCTCCAATATATGGAAATCCAGTGCAAATGTATACGTACTTAACACAAGCTTAAAAATGTTTTCAGAAAACCCAACTCTCGAGTGTGGTAGACAGGAAGGGATTGGGCGTGGACCCATCATGGCCTGTAATTAGTCGAGCAGTCTCAGAATTAGTTATTTTCTTTTCAGAAGCATTCATAATGTTTTCAGAAAAACACTAGAGTATATTTGAGCAATTTTAAATGTAAATATCTTCTAAAAAAATTGCATCGGCAGGTCTCATGAGACAAACTAGTGTCTTGGCACGAGGCCTTGACAAAATCTTATTTGTAGTCTTGGCACGAGGCCTTGGCTACGTGGTTATGATAGTCTGGTATTATGCATTCCATCATTATGAAAGTGGTTATTGATATTTCATGTGATTATTCGACCAGTAGAATATCCATGTGAATAAGTAAATGGAATTATCTCATTTTAATTTTTCCATATTATGTTGAAGTTCATGTTTAAAAGGATTTTGTTTTAGTTATACATTGCCTTAAATGTTACTGTTTATTTATGAAAGCTTCCGCTATATTGTTATCCTTACTAAGCATCTGAGCTCACCCCTTTCAATGTTTTAATATTTTCCAGGATGTGAAGAAGTATTTTATGAAAGACCTACAGGGATAGTCAGAAGAGGATATGAGTGTGGACTATGGAGACTTTGTTATTGTAGTTTTTCACTTTATGATGTAATGTAACGTTTACGAATGTATCTAGTGTTTCCAAGGCTACTAAACTAATCGGTCTTTCGAGACTTGATCTTTTGTGATCATGCCAATGTTACGAAGTAATGCACCGACTCTGGGTAGCTGGGGTCAGGGCGTTACAAGTACTATCAAGGAACATCCTTTTTTACCATGGTTACTCACCAAGGTATCATGAAACATTACCAAGTCATGCTACTAAGGTACCGTAAACATGAAAACTCTAGAGATTAATTTTTTACCCTATACATTAGAGCACTATTGTGGTTCACCCTTTATATGTCTAACATTATGTCCTCCATATAAAGACATCGTACATAATTCCTTGAAAGAATAATTTACTAAAGAATGAAATGGATTACATGCTAATAAAAAACATGATCATAAACTATATAGGGAAATAAATTTGATAGTATCATAAGATAATACCATAGGAATGAATGTTGAATGTTTACGTAGATGGAAAATACATTTTCAATATCATTAGTAAAATCAATTTGAAAATTTTTACGAAATATCCCTTTTGATTTTAAAATCATTATGAATTAGGATTATTTGGAGACTCATTTAAAAAGATGGAAAGTAAGATTAATTTAATGGAATAGTCATAATGGTAAAATGATGTGTTTATAAGAAAGAAAAAATTCAAAATATATTTTAGAAAATATTTTTAACATTATCATAAGAAGAAAAAGTTACATGCCATATTAAAAAGTTATTTTTAAAGATAACGAATTGAATTTTTTTTATCAAAATTAGATTTAAAAAATTAACTTCAATGATGGATCCTTAAAAAATACATAAAGAGTATCACATGGATGTTTTTATTGGAATATTAAAAAAATGATCAGGGAAGGAAAACTATTTTATTATTTTCAAAGAGCATTATTGAAATCTCAAATTATAAAAAGGGGAATAAAATTTTCTTTTTTGAATAGAGGATAAGAGAAATAGGATGGTCACATGGGATAAAACAAAATTAGTTTTTAATATATAATGTTTTACATTGGGGATAAAAGAAAAAATGGACAAGGATGGTAAACCGTCATTAAATATGGTTCAAATTATTCTCAACATTAACATAATTTTTTAATAAGAATTTTCTCAATGTAAAATATTTGAATGAATAAAAGTAATTATCCCTAGATAGTAATGGAAGACATAATGAAATAAAATATTTGAATTTAAGAAGATAATATTTCATGAATTTTTTTTAATAATAATCTTTATAACTCAAAGAAGTGAGCTTAGTTAACAGAAACCCTTTCAACTTTTGAATCCAAATATATTTGAAGAGGTATCAAGATATGGATTATCAAAACCTATGAATTTCATGAATATGGTAAATTAAATTACTTATATATTAATCACACTATATTATAGATAACATGGTGGACAATTTGAAATATGTCTCAAGGAATTAAATTATTTGACAAAGAACCTCTACCTTAATTTAGTACTTCACCTAAAGCACTTAAACCATCTAAATAAAAAAATAACTATATTAAACACCTATTTCCAAACTTTTAATGTCTATAAAATTTTATAAAATTCCCTTATATGTGACCTATAAATTTATATTAGTTAGTTGTTATATAGTTCTAATATCATCTGTGAGTAATTCTAATCGTTTTGAACAAGTTTCGTAGTAGTTGTTTTTTCTTCATTATTCTCCCAAATTTCATCATTCCTAGATCATATAAGGTATTAAAATTACTATTTTATAACTATTTAAAATTTTATTATTTCATTTCGTAAGTATTTTAGTTATTATCCATGATGATGAAGTCATTGGTGATCTTGTTTTAGTAATTTATAACGAACTAATCATGTTGTCTTAATTAATAAGATAAAGGTTTATATTACCAATCCAGGACAAATAATAATAATACTTTTCATATTAATATCCAATATTAAGTTTTCAAATCCATCCTAGATATAATTTTATATCACCTTTTATATAAGTGGTTAAATCGGTCCAATAAGAACATGATATAATCAATATGTGCGTATGGCTATAGAAGATATTATTTTTTATAATATCACTATAAAGAAATAATAGTGTAATTATTTAGATGTTATTAAGTTTATGAATCTTAATTTTTATATTTATAAGAAAATAATAAATGAGAAATAAGTTTTAACTTATAAATAAACCACTTATTCCTCTTGGTAAGTTTTTTTAAGTGGTTAGTTTTACATTGATTTCTTATTTCTAGTATGGCTTATAGAATACCTAATTCATATTTACATAATATAATTAATGAAATAAATTACATATATATTCACTAAAACCATTTTTATATACACCCTTGATATCTTTTTGTGAAAAACTAAATGTTCCATTCCTGGAGGTAGTAGTCCGTACACGTGCATGAGAAACGTTTTCATTTTTTTGATTGATTAGGAGGGGTATAGATTATGGTTATACAATCAATATAAAAACATTTTTTTATATAAATTATAAAAATGCAGTTATATATATATATAGTTAGAATTTGTAAGGATGAGGATGAATGAAAAGGATAATGAAAGGAAGTTAAAGGGTAAGTAACACTTACGTCAAGAATTTAGATCTTCTCTTGGAGTGACCTTTGGAAATGAAGGACTCAAGAAAATTTATTAAGGATAGATGATAAATAATGTGTAGGGAAAAGGAAGAATTATTTTTTTTGAGCTTCATCAGAATTTCAAACTAGGGGTATGGCTTAAAATGGGTGTAATTGGGCTACTTTTATAGGTGAAAAAGATGAAATAATATTTGGAAAAGAATGTTAGTTAATGGGTCAAAATTAAATTTAATGAGAGTTAGGGGAGTTCAGAGGGAAAATTTTGGTAATACATTTAGGTATGACTTTATAAACTAAAAAAGGGAATTCTGGTAGTTTTAAGTGTCAAATAGATTTAGTAAAAATTGAGCCACATTAGATTACCCATTTTAATAATTATTATAGTTGATTAAAAGTTATCCATGGTATTTATTTTATTACTAAAAATAAAATATGAACCATATTTTTTTTTGAAATGTTGAATCCAAATCTTGGACTCAATTTAATATAATTAAATTTCTAAATAAGAGAGAATTTACTTTTATATTTACAAATATTATGTATTGGAAAACTATTTTTTTTTAAAAATCCATTTTTTAATTATGTTTTCATAACCCTACTTAAAAATGATTACCAATAAAATTAATGTTAAAATATTTTCATATAAGTTTAAAAATGATATTAGAGTCTTTATTTTAAAATTCTACAATTTAATTTGAAATTAAAATATTTAGAAAAGTATCATTCCTCAAAAGTAACTATTTTATCAAGGTAACTAATTTTTACCTTCCTAACTTAATTTTATACCTAAAAATTAAATTGAACCCATTAC
Source organism: Viscum album (assembly GCA_963277665.1). Taxonomy (NCBI): domain Eukaryota; kingdom Viridiplantae; phylum Streptophyta; class Magnoliopsida; order Santalales; family Viscaceae; genus Viscum; species Viscum album. Next base: position 308,148,888 of record OY728136.1, read on the forward strand.
TAAATTTTACAAATATGATAAGAAATGAAAGATTAATTTTACCTATTTCAATTTATAAAGGTGGTAAAAAATAATTTTATAATAAGAACGCATAATGAAATATAAAATTTTTGGAAAAATGTATATTCTGTAACAACTCCAACCCCAGTATCCTATATACCTTGACTTAATTTATTACATTGGAGAAGATACATGTTTTGAATCCCAAAATATTGATCATTTTAGTAAATTTGGAAAATATATTACATACATGATCCTTACATTACAATTAAAAGTCAAAAATACAACATAGAGAATCCTTCGAACAATATAATTATCTTAGATTTACCCTACAAATTAGTCATAATATAAATCTTTCCATCTTGGGAAAAATGAAATATAATAATGGTGTGAGATCATATGCTCATTAATGGTAAATAATATATCATAAGATATCATAAATAAGAATAAATATTTAAGGAAAGTTATATAATTTTTACACAATACTTTTAAACATAATATTGAGCATAATATGGAATAAATAAATAAAATAATTCCATATAAACATTAAAATTTATATTCAACTGGTAAAATAATCACATGTAATAACAATAACGAATCTCCTAATGAAGGGATTCGTGATATCAAACATCATAAACATACCGTCAAGGCTTTTACCAAGACACCATACGGAAATGGGTAAAAGCCCAAACTAGTTTATCTGATATGACCCACCAATGCATCAAGGGATATAATGGGCCCCACCCATCACTTACTATGTCTAATGAATTCCTCACATGAAACAGGTGAAACATAACCAACATAAATATTCGTATTAAAACTAGCATATGAAATGTTAATACATTAACCATAAACCATGAGTGGGATCAAAATATCACATCCATAGTCATACATATCATAAAACCTTAAATACAATATAGTAGATATTATCATAGTTAATTAACCTCAATTAAGAATAAAATTAAATAAAGGGTATTGACATAGATAAAAATAATATAATAAAGTCATTAAAATTTTCAAGAGAGAAATTACCCTTTTAACTTTGATATCATTTAAAATCTGAGAAGTTATAAAATAAAACATTTCTTCTTAAAATAACCCTATAATATTTTAAGGTAAGAATCAAAATGATAATTTTTTAGGATGATGTAAAAATCCAATCATTTCTCATATGTTAAAAAAACATTCTTTCCGTCAAAAAAGTCATAAAGTACCTCATTTGGAAAAAGACAAAATATTTCATTAAAACTATTTTATAAAAATTAAAACATGGGTAAAAAGAGAATTAAAATTTTGTAGAATAATAATAAAAATATTTTTGAAATCATCTTAAGAAACATGGACCTATAAAATAAATATTCCCCAATAGATACTTATGTATAAACAATCTTGAATAAAAATTAGATTTTGAAATTAACTCTTACCTAGTACTTTTATTTAGTTGAGGGTGTGTTAACCTCCTTAATAATAGTTATATAATTTTATTAAATTATAACAGAACTATATCAATATTTATGATGTCATATATTATCCCCTTATATCATTTTTTAATAATATTTCATTATTACTATTGTTTTGGGTGTAAACTGTTTCATTTTATTGTGTTTGTTTTGTCTTGTAAGTCCAATTTCTTATGCATAGGATATATTTTATTCATATCCATTATTATATTAATTTCAAAAATATTATATTCACTCATAATATAAATTTTTATTGTCATTATTTAATGGTTAACATAGATAATGAATCGCATCTCATCGTGGAACGGTAGGTCGTACATACGCATGAGCGATTATATCATTCCCTTGATGGTAAAGTGGTAAGGAATTGGATGGTATATTAATTTTATATAACAAATATCATGTCATATTTATTATTCTTATCCATTATATTCATCATTATTCCCATCTAAAGAAATTGGTGATTAATAAAAAAATTACATCGCAATGTGGTGACGGTAAGTCGTATGTGCGCAAGCATGGTGATATTGTTTTTTTCAGGATGGATAAAAGGGGAAATATGGTTTTACCATAATAATAATAATATAAAATAATATATATTATTCTTAAATTGTTATTTAATATTGAAAAAAAATTCATGAAGATTAATTAGAATAAGAAATAATTTTGAAGGAGTCCGTAAAGAGGATTATATCTTACTTAGCGAACCTCCTTTGGATCTTCTCTTTGGAACAATAGGGTTGGTCATTTGAGATTAATAGAAGATCATGGATGTGGATGTGTAATTTTATAAGATAAATGGGTATGTTTGTGGCAATAAATATGGCTCAATGTGGTGTATGGATGTGAGGGAGAATGTGCCTTTTTATAATAGAGGGAAGGGGCACTCTTGAAATCCTTTAAAATATTAAATTACTATAAATTGAATTTCGACTTCGAATAGCTCCAAATGAGTTATTTTAGATATAAGATGATTATGGTTATAATTGTTCTCAACAAATTATTTTTTAGACCTGTTTTGGTAATAATATTATCCTTATCTTATGGATTTAACCCTTAGTTAAACCCTTTAACTCTTACCATGACAACTTGGATATTTACTTTTTAGGGTTAATATAGTTATTGTAAAATGAAAAAATGGACAAAAAATGTATCATTGATGAAATATTTAAACCTATTAAATATATTTATCCTAATTTTATATTTTTTATGAATCATTTAATAAAATATTATTTATTTTAAAGTACCATTTATGCCAATTTTCCTAATATTCATTATTTTTCTTTTTAAAAATATCCTAAAAATATAATATATTTTGAAAAACATTTATAATATATCATTAAAATGTATAAGTTATATATAAAATTATTTTAAGTCATTAATTATGTCAAATTATACTTATTTTATTATTTTAATATCATTTATTTGATATTTCCATTAATTAAACAATTACTGCATCATTAATATGAACGTCTTTAATTAAATTTTTTATTATATAATAATTAATAATAAATTATCATGATTATTATAAACTTATTATATTTCAAATGACTATTTATATTCTAATTTATATTTTTTATAACACCATATTAAAAATTATTTAGTTATTAAAAATATGAGTATAACGTTTTTAACTTATCTTGAAATAAAATATTATAAATGTCATACTCATACCCAAATGGAGTGAAAATATTATAATTTTTTCATATGGGTTATTTTGGTCAAAAATAATTTATCTTATAAAATTATGACAAGTGTCGGGGTATTTTTATAATATTATAATATTATTTGTAACTTTAATTACCTGATTTACCTTTAACCGTGGTAAATAAAAATTTATAAAAAGTTAATATTCATATTATAAAAAAATTAATTTGATCCTATTAGACTCCAAAAATCATATCAATTATAATCTTTAATTTCTTTTTTCCATATTCAGTCCACATAAGTGGCTTTATTAAGTATAACACTAATCCCACAGATATGGTGAGAAGGCGGGTAAAAGGAAATGTTCACAAGTTCAATAAGTATTTATATCTAATTTCAATATAATAATTATTCAATTAAATTAAATTGGAGTATTATATGTATTATTTAACTATTTTTAATTTTAACAATCAATTTAAAATATAATAATTATTTATACGAAAAGTCAATTTTCTAACTATAATGCAGTATTTTTCAATATTCATCAAAAAGTGAAACATCACATAAAAATACTAAAAATTAACCCTAAGATAATTTTGATGTTCCAAATTCAAAAATGAAATCCATTTTTAAAAATAAAATTTATAATATTTCAAAAATTAAGTTTTATATTATGTACATTGTTTTAAAGGTTGTAAAAGTTTCCTAAGAAATATTATTTTTATGCCTAAAATCGGATTTGTTCTTATATAATTGTCTAATAAACACAATAGATAAATGGAATATAAATTAGTTTCATAATTTGGTTAATACTATTCAAATCCTCTATTTAAATAGATATTTTAACAGACTATGTTGCGCTCAAAATTAGTGTTGTGTGCAACAAAAGCTATTGAATTTATTTAAAAAAGAAAACATACTGTGAAATCATGGGGTGTTACATTCTTCCCTCATTCAAAAAAAATTGATCCTCAAAATTTCTATAATATCACCTCATAAAAATATTCAAGTAGTTCTTCATCAGAATTTACTTAGGTTCCCACATCGCCTCTTCCATTTTATGGTTTCCCTAATGAACCAATACAAATCAGGTCGTCTGATTCCTTAACACTTTTCCTCTAATGTCAAGAATATTTATAAGTTCTTAAAAATAAGACAGATCAAGTTCCAATTTTATTTCTTTATATTTGAGTAAATGCATTGTTTCTGGCATGTATGTCCTTAATAAATATATGTGGAACACATCATGATATTTTAAGAGACTTGACGATATTAATAAATGGTAAGCTACAACTCCAATTCATTCCAGAATTTCAAAATGTCTGATGTACCTATGATTTAATTTTACAATATTATCAAATCTTATAACACCCTTCCATGTAGATACCTTCAAAAAAATGATCTCTAACTTGAAATTCCAAATCCTTCCATCAATTATCATCAAAGCTCTTTTACCAACTTTTATCTATTTTGATATGGGTTTGAATAATCTCCACCTTTTCTGCCTGTTTCATCAACATGTTCTTGGCATAGAAGTTTCCCTTCACCAAAATCATCCCAAAAAGTTGGGGTACAACATATCTTTCCATATAACTCTTCATATGATTCAATTTTAATACTTTTATGGAATCTATTATTATAGGAAAATTATTACAAAGGTAAATATTGATCACATATACCTTAAATTCAAGTGAGAATGATCTCAACATGTATTCTAATGTTTGAATAGACCTATCTGATTTTACATCAGTTTGAGGGTGGTAGGCGATGATCAAATTAAGCTCAGTATCTAGGTCCTTCTAAATAAATTTCCATAATTTTGATGTAAAATGGGAATCATGGTCAGATGCAATAAATAGAGGCACACCATGAAGTATTATAACTTAATTAATATAGATTCTTTTTTATAATTAAAGAGTTAAATATTCTCTTATAAAAAGAAAAAGTGTGTATTTGGTAAGACGTTCAACAATAAACCATATTGCATCATTCCTTATAGGATTATTTGGTAGTCCCATGAAAAATTCCATCATAATATCATCCCATTTCAACACAGGTATAGGAAGAGGTTTCATAAATCCTCTAGGATGTTTTTTTATCCTTTACTTATTGAAAAAACAAACATATTGAAACATAATCAGAAATTTCCAACTTTATATTATCCCAAACAATATGTTCCTTCATATCTCTATACATATCTGTGCTATAAGTGTGTATAGAAGAATTTGAGCTATGACAATCATCCAATAATTCTATTTGTATCTCAGGTATAGAGGGAATGCAAAGCCTCTTCCCTAATTTCAAATTTTCATCATTATATATGAATTCTTTAAATTTCACATCATTCACAACATTAAATTTCTTCTAAAAATCCTCATAATCAGGTTGGCACCATTTTATCGTTTCTAGTAAATATGGTTAGGAAACCATTTGAAAAATTATTTATGTTTCACCTTCCTTGATTAGTCCCATATACATATTTACTAAATCCAAGAATATAGGATCCCTTTTAATTCGCATTTTTTCAAAACTCCATAGTCCTTCCTACTAAAATCATATACCACATTATTTTTCTTCCCTAGGTGGTAGTGTATTAAGAAATCATAATCCTTGAGTAGCTCGAGCCATCTCCTTTGTCTCATATTGAGTTTTTTTGTGAGAAAAATATTTCAAACTCTTTTGATCTATATATATTTTAAATATTTCACCATAGAGATAGTGTCTTTATATCTTCATAGTATAGATTACCACTACTAACTCAAGATCATAAGTGGGTTAGTTTTGTTCTTTATTTGTTAAATTCTTTGATTCAAATGAAATGAATCTATCATTTTGTATAAGGACACAACCAAGTATTTTCATTAATGCGACACTATAATTCACAAATTCATAATTTCTAGATGGTAAATTCAATATAATAGCATTGAAAAATCTTATCTTCAATTCATTAAAACATTCTTCAAATTCTTTTTTCTATATGAATTTAACCCCTTTATGTGTGAAATTGGTTAACAAGTTATCCAATCAATAAAAATTATAAAATAAATGTTGATAGTAACCTACTAAACTAATAAAACAACATACCTATGTTATGGTCATTGGTATAAGACATTCTGGGTTTTCCGTTTTCATTATAGGATCAACAGATAATCCATCCTTGGAGACAATATAGCTGAGAAAACAAATTTATTTAATACATAATTCACACTTGATAAATTTACCATATAACCCTTTCCTTATGAGAGTCTCAATAATTATCCATATATCACTCCCAGGGTCTTCATATCTTTTATAGTACACCAGAATATCATCAATGAATACCACAAAAAAATCATCAAGATATTCATTGAATACTTTGTCCATTAGATCAATAAAAACTGAGGGTGCATTAGTCGATCCAAATGGAATTACAGTAAATTCATAATGTCCATAACTCGTCCGAAAATATATCTTCAGAATGTCCTCCTTCTTCACTAGAAATTTCTGATATCCAGAATAAAGGTCAATCTTCAAAAATAATTGGGTTCTGTAAATTTTATCAGATAAAGAATCGATACGAGGTAGATGATACTTGTTCTTTATTTTAATAGCATTTTTCCCAATAATCAATGCATTGCCTCATGGATCCATATTTCTTATTGAGAAAGAGAACAGGGTCTCCCCATGGACAAACACTAGGGAAAATAAATACATTTTTATACAATACATAAAGTTTCTTCTTCAACTACACTAATTCCACTATTTCCATTCTCTAGAGATTCATGGATATTGTCCTTCAATCAAGGATTAAATCAACAGAAAACTAAACTTTGCGCTCTATGGATGACCTGGAAATTACCCAATAAATACATCAATGTATGTTTTTACAATGGGTACATCCCCAATTTTCTGATTATATTCTTCATCCCAAGATGTTTTTTCTCTTATTACTTAAGAACTTCATACAGTAAAGCTATTGTGGGTGGATCTAGATAAGAATTAGGTGATGACGTTTAATCTTTAAAGATATGGGATTATTCTACTTCCTCACAAATCTTAATTTACTTATTCTTACAACAAATTTTTACATCATATCTTGAAATCCAATTTATACTAAGGCTTATATCATAGTAAATCATAGGTATGATGAAAATTTTAGAAACTAAAGAATGTTTTTGTGTCGTAAAGGGTATTTCGAAACATAAATGTGTTGCAATGAGACTTCCCTTAGGATTTTTTGACAGACAAATCCTTTGTTAAATAAAAAGGGTAATTTATAATTTTCTTTGAAAACTAGGAAGATATAAAAGAATGTGATGATAAAAAATCAAATAAATCATTGGTTATGTTTGAGGAGATGACTAAAGTACCTACCAATACATCATTAGTAAATTCACCCATAGAATTTGTAATCGTATAAGATTGAACTTTCTCCCCTATCCTTTTTGGGGGAAAATTTCCTTGATTCTTAGGAAAATAATTTTCATAATATCCCATTTATTTGAAATTGTATCATTGAACATTGGAAGATTATTTATTTCACTTATAATCATGGGTTTGGTGTCCTTTTTCACCACACTTGTATTAAATGGCCTTTCCCTTCAAGCCTGTATCAAAATGTTTCTTACCAAAATTATCATAGGATGGAAGTTAAAATATTCATGTCTTCCCCATTTCCTTATTTCCTTTTTCAAAGTGTCCAGCAGTCCTATTCTTCTCTTTCTTTCCTTTAAAATCATAAGACTTAAAGAATTATTTTTCTATCTTGATAGTATATGATACTATATCATTGTATGATGAGAAATTATGGGAGACTAGTTCCCATCAGAGAAATGGTTTTAACCCATAAAATAATTGAACAATATTGCTCTTTGTATTATGTATGTAATCTGAAGTATGCCTTGATAACCTTGTGAATTTAGCTTTAAACTTCACAACATTCTCATCCTCCTTTTTCCTCAAGCTCAGAAAATGACTCTCCATATCTGATCATTGTTCTTGAGGAAAGTATTTTTCTACGAAAATATCATTAAATTACATCCATTATATGTTTTATATTTCTCCATCATCCTTCATTTTTTGAATCAATGACCACCATTGATCTGTATCCCCTGAGAGATGATAAGTTTCCATGAAAAATTTCTCCCTTTCATTACTTCCCAAAGTATGAAATATAATCTCTAAGTAATTTATCCATTGATCAACTGAAAATGGATTTTTAGTCCCACTTAATAATGAAGGTTTGTGTCTCATGAAGTGGTCTAACATTATTCATCCATGTTTTGGATCAGGGTGCTCCATACGGGTAAGGTTGTTGTTCATAACCCGAGTCAGTTGTCCCAGTATAGTTATAAGTTGTTCTGCACCAGTTATAGCTCCAATTTTAGCATAATTACCTTATATAGAAGGTAAATACCTATATAGATTACTTTTATTGATGCAGTTTTCATTCCTCCTACTAGAAACCATTTCTAAACAATGTCATATGCTAGATTAGGTTATGAATCACAATGAATAATTTCAAACTACTAAAATACTTAACATAATTTTAAATTTTTATTCAAATATAATATCATACTCATAAACATGGTTTCTATGGGGAAATATTTAATTTTAAATCCTTCATAATGATTTTTTGATAAAATGTGAATTATCTTAAGCTTATCCCTCTAAGATTTTTGAACCAAGTGCATAATAAGGCCCATTGTTGTGTACTAGGTTGCAGAGAGTCTGGCCCGATGCACCTTGTCGAAATTGTTAACCCTAGGTACATCTATTCCAAAACCACAACCACTTGTAATATCGAGACATGGATATATTTCTTAGAATACCCACATAATATCTACTTTACCAAAACACTAGGATGTTCTTCTATACTAATCCTCAAAATTTATCATAGGGTTATGTTCTCTATCTATGTTTTCTAATTATAGTTTCCAGGGTTTCTATTAAAATTTATCTAATACCAACTATAACGACACCAACCCCAGTATCCTAGACCCAATGCCTTACTTTATTACTTTAGAATAGATAAATGTGTCAAATCCTGAACAACTGATCAGATTAGCAGTTTTCTGAAAATAGATTACACACACGATCCTTAAATTACAATTAAAAATCTAAATTGAAACATAGATAATCCTTTGAACATCATGATTATCCTAGTGTATCCCTACATATAATTCATAATATATATCTTCTCATCCTAGAAAAAATGAAACTTAAGAAATGGGTGAGATTACATGCTCAGTAAGGGTAAATAATATAGTGGGAGCTATCATAAATAAGTATAAAATTTTAAGGCAAGGTATAAAACTGAAACAAAATCCTTTTAAAAATAATCTCGAGCATAATGTTCCAAGAAAAAATAAAACAATTCCACATAAACATTCAACTGGATATTCTACTAGTCGAATAATCACATGTACTATCAATAACGAATCTCATAATGAGGGAATCCATAATTCCAGACATTATAAGAATATCGTCAAGGATTCAGCCAAAAAACCATACATAAATGGTTAAAAACCCCAAATAGATTGTTTAATGATACCTATTGATGCATCGAGGGGATATAGTGGGGCCCACCCATCACTTACTAAGTCCAATGCATTCGTCATATGAAAAGGGTGAAACATAACCAATATTAACATTCATATTAAAACTGGCATTCGAAATTTTAATACATTAACCATAAATGATGAATCGTATCAAATTAAAAAATACATAGCCAACTTATCATAAACCCTTAAATAAAATATTGTAGATTTTATCATAATAAATCAACCACAATTATGTATAATATCTAACAAATGATGTTTATATAGATGAAAATAATCTAATAAAATCACTGATAATTTAGTAAGACAAATTCCCCTTTTTACATTAAAATCATTTAAAATCTGTTTAATTATAAAATAAAATATTTCCTTTTAAAAGAACCTTGTAATATTTTAAGGTATGATTCCAAATTTTAAGTTGTCATGATGGTGTAAAAAACCTATCATTCCACATAAGATAAAAACATTTCTTTCGTCAAAAAAGTAATAAAGTACCTAATTTCTAAAACGATAAAAGATTCCATTAAAACCCTTTTAATAAAAGTAAAAAATGGGTAAAAAGTCATAAAATATTTAGATGATAATAATAAAAAAAAATTTTAAAACATTATATGAAACATGGACATGGATGAAAACTATTCATGAGTGGATACTTACATATAAACAATCTCGAATAAAAATGAGATTGTAAAATTAACCCTTACCTTGTAATTTTTTTAATTGAGGGAATATTAACATATTGTATAATGTTTTAAGAATTTTATTAAATTATAAAAAACAATATCCATATTTTTTATATCATATACGATCCTCTTATGTCGTTTTGTTAATAATATTTCATTATTACTATTGTTTCAGGTGTTAACTGTTTCATTTTCTTTTATTGGTTTTGTCATGTAAGTCCTATTTATTATGAATAGGATGAATTTTATTCATATAATGAATGATATTAAGTTCATAAATATTATATTCACTCATCATATACATTTTTATAATCATTATTTAATGGTTAATGTAGATAGTTAATCTCATCGCGTCGTGGAGACGGTAGGTCATACGTACGCGTGAGTGATGATATCATTCCATTAAAGGTAAAGTGGTATGTAATTGGATGGTATATTAATTATCAATACAAAATATAATTTAATATTTATCATTTATATCCATTATATTCATAATTATAATCATCCAAATAATGTGGTGATGAAGAAAAACTACACTATATCGTGGAGACGGTAAGTTGTACGCATGAACGCATGGTGATATTGTTTTTCATAGGATGGATAAAATTAGAAATATGGTTGTCCCATAATAATATTAAGATTTAAAAATATATATGATACTATATTTATTATTTTAGAATGTAAACAACATGTGAATAGGAAGTATAAGAAGAAACGTTTTTGAAGGAGTCGGTAAAGGCAATTACCTCTTCATTAGCAAACCTCCTTTGGATCTCTTTATAGAGACACTAGGGTTGGACTTTTGAGAATACCATGACCTCTATGATGTGTCTATGGAAGTTGAGAAGGTAAATATACAGGTTTTTTCAAGAAATATGACTCAATGTTTTTTGAGGAAGTGAGGGAGTAGTTGCAATTTTATATGAGCGGGGAGGGGCACTCCGACAATACTTTAAAATATTAAATTAATATAAATTGATTTTTGATTTAAAATAGCTCCAAAGTGAGTTATATAGAATACAAGTATAGTATTTATTGAAATCATCTCAAAAAATAATTTTTTTACATGTTTAGGTAAAAATATTGACCTTATCTTTTGGATTTAACCCTTCATTAAACCATTTAACTCTTACTGTGACTTGGATTTTTAAACTATTTGGTTCATATAGATATAATAGAATGACAAAAGAATCCAAAATGGATAATTGATGAAATATTTAACCTTATTATACTTATTTGGATGAATTTTAGATTTTTATGATTTTATATTATTTAATAAAATATTATTTATTTTAAATTATGATTTATGTCAATTTTGATGTTATTCATTATTTGTCTATTTAAAAATATCCTAACAATATTATAATTTTGAAAAAAAATTATAATATATTACTAACTTGTATAAGTTATATATAAAAATCATGTATTTCCTTAATTATGTTAAATTATATTTATTTTTATATTTTTAATATCATTTATTTGATATTTCAATTAATTAAAAAAAAAATTCATCATTATTATGAAGGCCTATAATTAAATTATTTATTCTCTAAAAATTAAAAATAAATTATTATGATTAATATAAATTTATTATTTTTAAAATTACTATTTATAGTTAAATTTATCTTATATATAACTCAATATTAAAAATGATTTATTTATAAAAAATACGAGTATAACATTTTTAACTAATCTTGAAACAAAATATTATATATTTCATATTCTTACCCAAGTGGATTAAAAAGATTATAATTTATGCCTAAGGTTTATTTTTTAAAATCCACTTATAAAATGAAATTATAAAAGTTTTAGGGTAATTTTATTATTTTATAATATTAATTTTACCTTTAATTACCCTATTTATCATTAACCGTGGTAAATAATAGTTTACTAAAGTTAATATTAATAATATAAAAAATTAATTTGTTCCTCTTAGAATCTAAATATCATATTAATTAGAACCATGTATATTTGTTTCAAATTTATTTGAAAAAAGTGGAAAAATTAAGTTTAACACTAATCTTGCTGATGTGGAGAGAATGCGGGTAAAAGGAAATATTCAATAGATCAATAAGTTTTTATATCTAATTTCAATATAAAAATGATTCCAATAACCTAATTGGATAAATATAAATATTATTGATATATTTTTACTTTTAAAAAATAATCTTAAAGTATAATAATTATTTATATAAAATGTCATTTTGTTAAATATAATGCAGTATTTTCACTATTCAAAAAAAATAAACTTTCTTATAAAAATTCCAAAAATTCAGCCTAAGATAATTTTGATATTAAAAATTAAAAAAATTAAGTAAATTTTGAAAAATAAAATTAATAAAATTTTCAAAATTCAATTTTAAAATAGGTATTCCATTTAAAAGCTAGAAAAATTCCCCTTAAAAATATAGTTTGTATGAGTAAAATTGGATTTATTCTTATATAATTGTCTAGGAAACACATAAGATAAATGGAATATACATATGTTTCATAATTTGGTTAATCCTATTCATAACTGTTATTTAAATGGATAGTTTAATTGATCGTAGTGCATTCAAACATAGTGTTATGTGCAACACAAGCTATTGAATTTATTTTCAAAAGAAACATATTATTAAATCCTTGGATGTTACATATTATAACAATAAAATAAATTTATTACTTTCCTATTAATAACTATTGGATAGATTTTAACTTAATTTATATGATATATTATCAAAAATATCCATTTAAAAAATTATTTAAATATAAAATAATAAACATTATAGTGCATGAAATGGAAATTTTTTAATAAAATATATTTCGACATATAAAATGATTTTATTTGTTATTGAGCTATACTAAATGAATTTTATCAATTAATTATTATAAAAATAAATTATTTTTATTTAAAAATTTATTTCTTAATTTGATTATATCTATATTTACCAAAACAATTCTATAGCTACATTTTAATAGTCATATAACATTATGCGGTTTGTTTTGGTTCAGTGTTGTGTGAGATGGAAGCTGTAAAACACATTAATTTTTAAAAGAAAATATATTTTATAAAACATAAAGGTGTTTTAAGGAGAAAAATAGATATGTGTTTGGATTTTATATCCTAACAAACCATTCAGTGACCAAACTCATGATTTTGAAAGCATTTTAGAAACAGTTGCATAATTAGCACATGGCGCATTAAACCATGCATCTAAGTCAATCATAGTTCTGAATCACTTTTAGTTTTTTATTTGGAACTCGTGGTTTATTATATTTCCTTGATTTTTTTATTAATTGTAAAATAATAAAGGATCGTCTTGTGATATTTTTATAAGATTATATTTTATTTGGGTTGAAATTATTTTGTGATTTCTCTTATGTACATGTTTTAAAATTTATGATGTATATAAAAATTTTATTTTTGTGAAACTTTTCTTGTTTTGGAGAGAATAATTGGGGATTTTTTTAAAAAAAATTATTTTTTTCTTATGAAATGTCATTATGATTTTTTTTATCTTCAAATATAGAAAGTGTTCTGGTTTAAAAAGAATCAAGTTTTGATTTAATTAAAATGGTTTTTGAACCACTAGGAGTGTTCATTCAAGGGTTATTAGTTTTAAAATGTAAATCAAGTATTTTAATGGGGTTCAGTGTTTTAAATCAAATTATAAATTTAAAATATTCGAGGGTATTATTTATTTTAAAATGGTATCTTATGGTTTTTAAAATCTGTTGTATATCTTGTCCGGTTCTTTCCATTTATGGGTGTTTAAAAAAGTTGTCTAATTTTAAAATATTCTAAATATAGATGTGTTTTGAGATATAAATTTTACTATGTGTGAATGAATTTAATTTAGAAAGTTTTTATTTGAACTTGTGTCTAAAATTGTGAAAATGGATTTTGTTTTTGTTTTATAATTTTTTTTAAATGTTTAAAATATTTGTTGGGTTATCTTAAAAGTGTGTTCAATTTAAAAATGGTGTTTTTAAAGAGTTTTAATTATTTTGGGAATAATAAATTTATATTTTTCCATTGATTGAGATTGGAAATATTTATGTGATTTATAATAAATGACCAAATTTTGTTCTTATTATTTATTATTTAAAGAAATACTCTATGAAAGGACTTGAGTAAAGGTTTGGTGTTTACCTATATAGGTGGTTTATTTACTATTATCAAATTTTCTTAGACTATGAATAGAGTGGAATGTGTTTTCATTCTTCTTGGTGGTGTAGTGGTGCATCTAGGAATTATTCATGGTAGTGGTTACCCATCAACTTTTTTTGGAAAGCTTGTAGGTTGAGTTGAGTATAATAGGCCAATAAGAATTTGTTGGATGATTGGATTAGTGAGTATCGGTCTTCTTTGAGTTCAAGAGTCCCTTGAGGGTTTGGAAGTCCTGGGGTGTAAATCATGATTTGGGTAAGGATTTGTTTCAAGATCTTTCTCATTGAGTTTAGAATAATTGTGGTTTTTAAGAGGATTTTTTTTATATAGTTACTATCCTTTTTAATAATTCACTATTAAATAATTTCTAAGAAAAATAAAATAATATAAATACATTATAGAATTTAATAGGTTTATTATATTGGGTAAATTAGGCTCATACATCACTTGTAAATGATTAAGCTTAAGCTTTATTTAAAATCTTAATCATAGTTATTCTAAAAGCACTCATTCTATCCTTAATAAAAATTTTCACTTGAGTATATTAATTAAAGAAAGGGGTGATCTAAAAACCTATTAAGTTGAGGAATAAAATTGATGGAATACAATACATGAATAAATAGTACATGGATGAGTATAATCATCATCGTCAACATGTCATAAGCATAAGATCATCATCATAAGAATAAGGGAATCATTTGAGAAAGTTATAGAATGTCTTATATGCATAATAATGAAATAATATAACTTAGTGGTCAAATAACACACATAATTTAAGAACAAATCAAGCATCATGTTCATGCATAAAATATGTTTATATATCATAACATCATTATTGTGAATAAAATTAACATCATGTTTATGAATAGCACACATAATATAATGAGATATATAAAATTACCCAATTAATTTGATGGATTTATAATCATGGGCCTAGCCTTCACATCCTAAAATTATCATAATAATTTATTCCTTATAAAAAGGAACCACATTTTAATGATAGGTATGAAACAAACCCATTAAAAGAGAATGGGTTTCATAAGGGTGTTGTGAATCATATATTAGATAATTACCTTTGAGTTTACTAAGAGAATAATGGAAAAACATATTTCTTGATATAAAATATTTTTTAAAATATTTTTGTTTATGTTTGTAAGAAGAAACATTTTAAAAGGAACCAGTGAGATGTATCAAAAAAATAAGATCTTTTGTAAAATAATTATAGGTAGCTTTAAAATAATCTCTATAAAGTATAAGAATACATAACCCCAAAAAATTAAAGAAGATTGAAATATATTATTGAAATTAATTGATAAGATTCAAAATTGAAAATAAATATATGTAAGTGAAAAAATGAAAAATAAGGAGTTGTGTTTATGATTCCCCTTACCTAAGATCTCATTTTATTTTGTCACCTTTTTTCCTTCATGTATGAAAAAAGTATATTTATTAAACCATGAACCTAGTATTGAATTATGTTCTTTTTTCAATAATTAAAAATTAGCATCATTTTATTTTTATATTTAATTTTATTTTTTAAATTTTTAAGGTTTTAATATTTTGTTTTCCCTAAAATTATCATGTCTTGTTTTGATTTTGAGGTTTTTATTTTTTAAATTTATACAATAGAAAATTTAACTCCATAAGAATAAAAATATATATATTTATAAATTTATATATAAATAATAATTTATTATTACCACACATAAAGGGGATAATATGAATATAGTTTTCAATTTCCTCATAGACTATTAACCTACCGTTAATGGGACATTGTCAAAAGATGGGGTGGGAGATGCATAACATTTAAATATGTTGAAAAATTATTCATTAAATTATATCAATATGATTAATATGTTGTTAAAATACTAAATAATTATTTTTATGAGTTTGTGATTGAAAAATAAAATAATTATTAAGGAATATATGAGGAAAATGAAAGGGAAAGGATGAAGGATTCTTACCTCCTTTGTGATGTTCCTTTTCTATGACCCTTAAATCCATGAGAGATTGGAGTTTTATGAGTCCAAAACATACCTATGGATTATAAAGGGATTAAAAGATATTAATTGGATATATATTTCTTTTTGGTATTTTTAATTAAAGTGGTTTTACAAGGGGAGTGAGAGGGGGTATTTATACTTGAAGAGTGAGATATTTTTAGCATAAAATATAGAATAAAATACAATAGTGAAGGTAAAACGTGAAATAGTGAAATTTTTTACATTATGAATTATACTATATTAAATATATATTTATTTGAGAATCTAAACCCCATTATAAACAAAATTCATTGGTTCATTAAAAAGGAAAAAAATTAAAAAACAAATTAGTGGAATGCTTTATAATTTAGACATTGGAAATTTATTATTTAGTTTAGAATTTGAATTTCATTATTTATATAACTTATTAAAAAAAATTCAAGATTAAAATTATATAATTTGTTACATATTTATTACATAAATAAAGGTTTCATTTAAAACACATTGGGTTTATAAAAACTATATTTTTACTATTCACCAAAAAATTAAATTGTTTTCTAATAATTTCAAAAAATTACCAAAACAAAATTTTGATGTGCTGATTTAAAAAATAAAAAACATTTTATCAAAATAATTTTCTAACAGAATTAATTTTAATTATTAACATAAAAATTTTATTTTTATGAAATACACTAAGTTATAGTTTATTAAAAAAGTGTTTATAATTACATTGTATTATTTTGTCATGATATTTATTTTATAGAATTAAAATACTTATATTTTATTTTATTTTTCATTATAAATATTATTAAAATGTTACTTTACTTTTTTGAGGTCAGGTTATGATTCTTAATTATCATTTTACTATTCCTAATCATCAAGTTACTATTCTAATGGTCATATTTATTTTCGAACAATCATATTATTATTCCAAAAGTCATATTAACTTCTATAAATACATATTAATTAATTCATATATCATTAAATTCAATTCCTCTTTATTTTATACATTTTTTTAATTTGGACTGGATCCCTAATGTTATATATATTTTTTCCAATGTTATTTTTGAGTGTGATAATTCTAGGAAATGAACAAAATATACATGTTATATTTATACTTTTATTTACTTATTTTTTGTTTATTATCCCATTGTACAATTTCCCAAATTATTTCCTATATATATTTTGAAAATTTAATGTTCCCATTTAATGAAATAAATCACTATGTGTATATTGTTTTTAAACTATAATATAATCCTAAATAAGAAAAAAAATATTTATTCAGAAGGAAATTTTCAAAATATATAATAGTTTATGATTTTAAATAAGATATATGGGTGCCTTTTGGGATTTATCCTTGTGAGAAGTGGTTATTTCAGGATTCCATTTCCATGTTGTTTTATTTGGTTTGTTTTTGTTTATTCATGGTGTAATACAAGGGATGCAATCTCATTTTATGGTTTAAAAATTGGGAAGCTTGGGGTACATGCATATGTAATTGTAGTGTGTAGTTTTTGTTTAGATTGACCTTGGGTACCACCAAGTTAATATTACCTACCGGGATCACTATGAGATGATGTCTCATGATCTTGGACCAAAGTTACCTTTTAATGTATTTTTCGGCCAAATTATGGTACCATATTGTTTCTTATTGAGGAATTATTTGAGATAGATGTGTTCTTCTTTTATTTTAAGATGTTATGGATTTCACGACTTATTTGTTTCTTTAATATGTTCCTTGGAATTGTGCTTCAAGGATTTTGAGTCATTTTTTTGTGATTAAATATAGTTGGTGGAATTATGTGGGTCTCCTTGATGATTTTTTGGAACCTAGGTTTTTTTGTGACACCTTATTTATAAAATTTAATGTTCATTATTTCATCATTTTAAATGAATTATTAATGTTGTGGAAACATATATTATGTATTAGTATTCCTAGAACTTTGTAATAAGTGGTCATGTTATGAATAATGCTTGTGGTTGTTGTTATTGTTGTTTGAGGTTTCAACGTATTGTTTTGAAAAATATTCTTGACGATTGGTTCTTATAATCCTTTCTAATAAATTTTGAGTTTTAATTTTTTTCTTCCTTATAATTTGACCTAAGACATTCCAGGGTAAATAGGTGAAATGGTGGGGAGATTTTGACACCCTTGTGCCACCGTGGTGTTTCATTTTATATGATTTTAGGGAAATTTAATTTTTTATATGTTTTTAACATGAAATTTTATAAATTTTCAAGGTATTTTCTCTACATAATGGTTTTTAAATGGTTAGAATAAGCCATGTAGGTTCTTGTAGAAATGGTTAAAGGGGCCTTAGTGGGGTTTTATGTGGATGGATCATGATTCCCTGAAAATATTGAGACATATTGATAATTGTGCATCTTATATTGGTGAATAAGGGTAAATAAAACTATTTTCACATAATTAGAAGAAAATATGGTTCCAAACTGTGATAATGAATCTTATGTATGGGATTTCCATCATGTGGATCCTACACAATTGGCACAAAATTTCCCTAATTGTGTGACCTAACCAGGTTACTTTCTAGTTTCTTATAAACATGAAATTATAAGTTTTCTTATATTGGGTTTTTAAACTTTTGGGTTCCCCCATTCCCCTATTCCATTTGGTCATGCTTTGATGTGCATAGGGGAGTCTCCCCCTCCCTACCCCTTGATTTTGAGCTCTCCCTCCACTGATTTCAAGTATATCTCTAAGGTAATATACAATTATTCTCTTGTTCCACTCATCTCCTCCCCTCTACACCCATTTTCATTTCGTCTAGTCATATCTCACAAACCCATTGGTCTATAATTATTGATATAAGGTTATTATTTGGTTATAACTTAGGGATTTTTGTTTTTAGGGATGGTAGAGGATGTCACTTTTCTTAGTGGATCATTCTCTATCAACGATGACATGTTTCAATTTGTTTACTCTTTAATCAGGTAAGAGTTTCTATGTCATTACTCTATATTATATATAATTATATAATTAAATTATTTAAAATGTTTTTTTTATTACAAAATATACTTATATGTGATACTTTAATTTGATTTGAAGAAAGTTTTTCACACTTATCATAAAGGGAGTTTGGTGGGATCTTTTGTTAACACCCATAAATTTAGATTTTAGGGATTCTAAGTGTTTTAAAAAGTCTAAGTTAGTTTTCAAAGAAATGTGAGTAATTTAAAAGAGATTTTTGAAACTGTTTTTTACATTATGGAAAAGTTTTATTTTTTTAAATGGGTTCCTTATAAAGTGTGGTTGTTTAGATATATAAAATTATTTTAAAGACTTGGTAGTTTTAAGGTTGTTTCTAAATTAGTTTCTAAGAATGTTATTGATTTAAAAATGGATTTCACAGATTTTTTCAGGATTAATTAATAAATTAGTGTTTTAAAATAATATTTCAAAGGGTGTAAAATTTTTTGGAATCCCAATATTTTTTCATGTTCTGTTAGGAACTTTATAAAAGTGTTCTTTTTGATATGTGTGATTACCTTGGTTAATCCGATCAGTTGTTTTTTCTATACTCCTTCCATATTATAAGAATAATTTTATTATGATTAATAATTTTTAATTGATATAAAAGTGGGTTGTTTCATGGGAACATATTTGAGGTGATATAAGGTTTACTTTTACTATTCAAAATGATGATGTATATATGGTATTCTCTCTTGATTTGATTTTTTATCACCTTCATTAATTGGTATGATCAAAATATGGGTAGCTAATTAGAATATATATATGATTACTATACTAGAAAATATTATTTACTATCTAGTTTCCAAGGTATGGTTGTGTTCTACTATGGGTTTTTCTCCGGGTGACACTACAAGGGAAATGTAGGGTTGAGTGTAATTTTGTTCTCCTCGAGTCTGCCGATTCTATTTTAGGTGTTCCTTATGTGAGATCCAGTGTCATCCTAGTTAAAACCTTGGGGTTTTCTCAAGTTTTTTTGTCCCTATTGGGAATTGTTTAGGGGATTATACCGTTTTATTTTTCTGTATCCCATAGACTTTGTTTGATTATGTGGCACCATTACAAGTTTGTATTTACTTCTCTCCATTGATAACATGGTTCCTTCTTATTGGGAAAAAATACCCCAAGATGCCATTTCTATATTTTTTTTTGATTGCTGACAAGACAAGTTGATAATGTTCTATCTTATTTGTTTTCAAATCATATGTTTGGTTAGTATCATTATTTAATAATGTCTTTCAAATTTATGGTCATGATTTTTTGGGAAAAAAGCAATTGGAGTTCGGGCATGAAAATAAAAAATAAAGGTTTTTGTGTGGTGAAAACATATTTCACATGATATCTATGTGGATCCTCAGGGTAGGTATGTGTTTGTACATGAAACTACTTATTAGGTGCAAAATTTTGGATCAGGTCGAATTATAGGTGGGTCCATGAAGACTTTTCATGGAAGGGGGTCTATGAACGAGTCTTGTGGGACCAAAACAGATATCTATGGTTATAAGGTGGTGCTTCATAATGGACCACATAAGAACCTAGTTAATGAGGTTAATGATAAAACATATATAGTGAACATTCATAATAAATGATGTTTAGGTGGTCCATAAGTGGTATAAGTAAGAAAAAGTGTTTAACATGAAAGGGGAAACACTAATATCATGATTAGAAAATGTTTTAGGGTTTATTCACAATATAAATTTACCATGATCACTTTATTAGAAAGAGTTAAAATTAAATTAGTGCATCATCTCTAAAGGATTATAAAAAGTTGGAAGGATATTCATATGGTAATTTCTATAAATAATAAAGTTCTTAAGTGTAATATGTGGTGAAAGAGGTTTTCATAGTAAGTATACGATGAAGTATTTCAATGAAAAAGTTCATGGAGGAAGAAAGATTCATGGATAGTGTGTTGTGATAGCTCATGCAGATAGTTTCTATAGGAGGCATGTGGATGTATCTTCTTATATAGGTTGTCTACATTTGAGGTACATGGAGGAATAATTTTTTGTAAAAGTTTCACAAAGGATAACCTTGATATGGTGATTCTTCCCCCAAAGTGCATGGAGATTAGTGTTCCGCCTATGTAGTGTGTTGTGTCTTCATAGACAGTGCATGGTGGGTAGTTTATGGAGAAGAACAGTTCATGAAGAGATTTTTTATGAATCAAATACTACATGGTAAAGTGTATTTCATCTCAATTATGAAAGAGGAGATTTAATTTACACCCATATTAGTGTTAACTAATTCATAGTTTATACAGATAATCAAAATATTTTTCTATGAGAGAAATTATTAATTTTCAATTGAGAGGGAAGTGTGTTCTCGAGAATGATAAGTAGTGAATCTATAGGGAAAATGAATCTGATCATAAAGTTATAAAAACCATAGTGTTATATGGATCCAATACATTATCACATTGTCTTTATATGCTCCTTAGATTATCCTTGTTAGGGTGAACCAAGTAATTTTTTTGACTCTTTCATGCGTTGATTGAATCTTATATATTATTTGTGGGAGGAATAGAGAATAGAGTTTCATTTAATAAATAAAAAAGATCAAAAATGTGAAGTGTTTTATCTACTATACTTGGATTCACCCCCAAGGTATTTAACATAGTGGGTCCAACATTACATATGTTTTTAATCTAAATAGGTTATTGTATTAGATTATTTTTTAACACAATTGAAAATGGATTGGGTTTAGTGATTTCAAAAGTGAACGGGTAATTATTTTGTAAATAGATTATTGAAATTTTTATGAAAAATATGAAATAAAAGGGACCGGTTTTGATTTGAACATAAAATTTATATTTTCGTAAATTTATTTGAAATTCCAATGAATGTTTTAATTTGTTTATTAGATTTAAATTTAGGTTTCAAGTTGTAAATTCATTGTTTCCTAGATATTTATTTGTTTTGGTTTGGAAAGAATGTGATAATGAATGATATTTTATTTCTTTATACATTATCATATGAAAAATATATTTTATAAATTATATTCAAAAAACAATTTATGGAATATATTATTAAGGTAAATACATAGACACTTTAGTGGAATCTTATAGAGAACATTTTTCTCACACCCTATATATGCACTGAACTATGTTTTTTTGTGTACAAATTTTATCTTTAATTTTATATGTATTGGTTCTGATCTTGGGTCATTTTTTATCATTTAGTCCATTATTGGGTTTTTATGGGGTGAGTGTCTAAGGGTCACTTGGAGAGGATGTTGTGGATTTTTAGGTTCCATTTTTCATTTGTATGTTGTTGTATTTTCCATTTTGGCTTGGTATAATTATTTGATTTTTTCTTTAATTGTACTAGTATGTTCATCTATTGATCATTTTATTTTTTTCATTGTTATGTTTTTTAGTTCTTTATTCATACGTATAGATGTACAATATAAGGAATGGTTATGCCAAATTCATAGGTGGTTTCCAACCCTAGTTTTTTATCTATCATGAGTGTGAAATTATTACCAGGTGCATATTCTAGATACCCAAAAAAAGTAATCATCCAATGAGGATTATGAATTCTTGTTTATAAAAGCATAGAACCATGTAAAATTATACGTGGGATCGTCCTAGGTCATTTCATTATAACACATATATTGGTAATTTTCTAGAGTGTTTTAGTATAGAGAACTCCAAGAAGGGGACCGTACCAATATTTCATGGAATGAATCTTTGGAAGATTCATGATCCTTATAAAGAGTTATAAAGGATGGATAAGATTCATTATTTCCTACCATCAGATCTATCATATATGTAATATTTTACACTAAACATTATATCTCTTATTATTTGATCACAACCATTACGTACTAATTTAATCCTGGTAAGAGTCACTAGATTACTATGAATAATAGTATTAATTACTTGAGATGGACGAAGGATATGTTATTTTTATTTGGAGGAGAGGATGAGATCAATATAAAATATACATGTATGCTTGTTTCTAGTGTGATAGATATTATATACAATATAAATATATTTTTCCCTAAATGGTGAAGTTGTCTATTATAAGAGCTCTATGAAAAACCATATAGCAGACTGGAAAATAGAAGAAGAGTAAAAAAAATGAATCAAATATTGTGAATTAAGTTATTTGGATCAAATGTTTGTTATAAAATTTGATTTTTTCCGAGCATTGAAGGAGATATTTAGCTTTCCTGTAACAAAAGATTAGCTATTACCAAGGCTAAGGAACCCCAATTTCATCAAAGGACAAACACATCCTTTATAAATACCAACTCATATGATATATCATTCATATAGGTGATATAATGATTTATTTGGTTACTTTGGAAGAGAATGTAGCAGTTCAACTTACAAATTCATTACAATTGAAAAAACACATATTCATGAAGAATCTATAAGTGTTAATCACATGATATATAGGTTGTAATTATTTTAAATGTATCATGTTATTATAATAAAGGTAATTTCCATTTATCATTATTTCATGTGTGCTAAATTTATATTACAGGAATGCTTGAATGATAATATTCCCTCAATATATAGCATTGATTTATCCTTATTCGATGATCATAATAGAGTATAATGGGATGTGATAATATGTTAAGTTTTTCATAGATAGGTTCTTTTACTCATTACAAAGGGTTTAATGTGAAATAAAAAATATATATTTTTGAGATAATAAGTACATACTTATTAATTGGACTGACATTCCAAAGTATATCTCCTGAATTGTGAAAAATTCATTGATATACTTAGGATTGTATGATTATTATCAATCCTTATTACCTGAGGTTGGTGAGACACCTAACATGTGAACATTCAAACATTGATACCTTAATTACATAAGTCAAAATAAACATAGATAATTTGGGGGTGGTTGGGTGTTTTTTTTATTATGAAATTGGTTAAAGAACAACCAATTTGGGATTTTTCTGCTTGTATGATGAGTAATGTAATAAGGATCTAGATTGAATTAGAGTAAGAAACTTCATGGCCATTTTTAGTTGAGTCACCTATGATGTGCTAAAATAATTTGATGACGGTCATGTGAATTAATCATATTATAGATAACATGTGTTTTCTTCATTGACTTTGTCGGTCTATCTTGGAGAATAGAGAAAAGAAGAGTTCACCTGTACTATATCAGCATGTTTCATATATAATGTTCACTTAATTTCATATACAAAGAGATTATATAGGTGTGTATATGATGTTTATGATTCTTCTTGTGGTGGACATGATCATATAGATATATTATTTTGATTAAATGAGATCATACTAGACCCCATAGTAGCTTGAGAGACATGGATGCTTTACTAGAGGCTTCTCTTTGCTTACATATAAGAAGTATGGATTTTATATTTATTGTCAATGATAATAAGTCTATTAGGGTTATGTAGTTATCTACTTGAATAAGAATAAATTTTTGGACAAATTGTATGCTCTAAAATAGAGAGATCTTAATATAACCTTATCCAATAGAAGTTTTGGATGGATTTTTAATGAGTTGTGATGTTTTCCATTAAGTTTTTTTAGAATTTAAGTGTAAGTGGGGTATTATTGGATATAAAATAAATAGGGGTTGATTCATATTATATTTATTCCTCAAACATACCCTATGATATCAATGTGAGGTATATAATAATATATAATAAAAATTAATTATAAGAAGTCATGAGATGCATATTCTACCCATGTTGTATTTTTTCCGATATGTCTTCTGATACAAGACAGATCTTGTATTTTTTAAGAGAAATGTATGGTTAGTGCTCAATCCAAAAAATATCTAGTCAGTTCATTCGTTTTACCTAGTTTGTTCTAGTAATATATGTCCAGAGATATACCTTTGCCTCATATTTATCTTGATAATAAAGGGGGATATATGTGGGGGGTAACAACCACCATACAATGAGGATATAGTCATCCATCTTGGATGAGAACCATATTAACAAATTTAGGGTTTCTTTGTTGTGTTTATTTCCTATTTATACTATATGTATTCTAATTAATATTAATAAAATAAATAGATATCCATTCCTGGGATAGGTTCATATGAAAATAAGGTAGAAGCGTTTTATTGAATATAAGTCATAAAAATGATTCACTCCCCCCCCCTACTAAGGGCTGGCCATATCCCAAGTTATATAAAAAATTAGTATCATAGCTATAGTTCCAACTCTTATTAGACTATAAATAGTATCAGTATTTAAATTTTTTATGTTTTGAGTTTCTCTTCACAAGTATTCATGAGGAAAAAAATTATAGAAACCTATAAGTTCATTATTAGAAAAACCCTGGAATAAATATCTCCCAATACCTTGAAGAGTTGGAAGAAAATATATTAAATGAAATTAATAAATACCTTATTAAATAAATAGGAGGGAAATAACTCTCTATAAATTGAATAAAAGAAATATAGAGTTCATTCTATTGTATCTATTGGTAACTTTTCTCTTGATGAAATATGTTATGAGAAGGAATCCCTATAAATAATTGAGGAAGAGAAATTAGTTTCCCCATGCTATAATCCTAATGAACACATATCTAGAATGGGAGGAGAAATTGTAGTTGTCTAATCCACTAATAAGAAGATGGAAATATTTTCTACCAAATGAGTTTTAAGACTTCATGTGATCAAGTGGTAATTGAAATATTTTTTAAAACCATAATATATATGAACAAATATCAAATGGGGAAGATCACATTTTTTTGACTCATAAGATTAATCAATAGGATATTTAAAGGAAATCATGCATAACTATCCCAAATATATTTCCAATTTTACCTATGTATATTTTATAAGTATGTACGAGGAGATCACCAAGGTTTAATAATATTTTGAAAGACAATCAAAATATTTTAAAAAAAGTGTGTTGAAATATGTAAGGGTTTCAAAAATAAGTAAGAGCAATAATTCCATGAATTTAGATCCTGAATAAAGTTTCTCTATATATTAAATGTTTGTATTAATATAATTTATTAGAGTGAATATTCTAAATAAATACTAGAATAATAGATACAAACATTAGAAAAAGTAATTGATTTCAAGGATACTCAGTTGAGGATAAAAGAAATTAGGATTAAGAAGACTGATTTCTAGTAAAAAAACTATTTATCTCTTCTCATTTTTTAACATGGTTTATTTATAACTAGTATGAGAAATACTTGACAATTTCTTTTTAATGTCAATTATATAATAATCGACATTAAAAAGCGGTGTGGTTTGTTTTAAATCACTAACTCTGATTAAATTTGACAAGGATGAACATGATGAATAAATATGTTTATTAAATAAAAATAATAAATTCTAATTAATTAAAAAAAATCTACCTCCCACCCATTTTATAGAAATGGAATGTATTATTCGTGTGTACATGCGCACTATCACCACCACGTGAAAGACGCATTTAATTTTCCCTTATCACCACACAAGGATGGATTTAAATTTGTTTCTGCTTAAGAAAAAATTTATTTATAACTATATTTATATTTTTTTGGTTTTATATTTATTTTTAAGATAAACATAACCATTATTGCGATAAACCTGGCCGAGATGCCCTCTAAAACCAGAACCCAACTTAAAGCATCACATACCAAAAGGTAATTACTGATCCCCTTGGGTTGGTGAATATCACCTGGGCATCATAAATAATAAGAGGGAATGATTTCTACCAAACTAAAGCAACCAACATGACATATATATATATATATACATGATGGGAATAAATATTAGAAGTGTAAAACATGAAATATATTTCATATCAAAAAAGAAACATAATAAGTGATACAACACAAAAGTTGCTAAAAATCTCTAAGATACGTATACAATAGTGATGGAAAACATAAAATGAGACAACTACTCCATGTGATAGCATAGAAAACTCCCACAATCTCACCACCATCTACCTAGACATAGCTAACAGAAATATCACCGCCTCATTGATGCACTATGACTTTCCTTATATTGAAAGACATAACAAGGTATACACATCGTCGTAGGGGTGTACAGGGTGTGAGATAAATAGGCATAGTATAATCCCACCCAGGTATTCAAAATCATGTCTCGATACAACAATATGAACATACTCAACATTAAAAAAACAAGGCATGATAATAAGTTAAAAAAATATATATCAAAATCATTTTAAAACATTTCCCCTTTTCCACAATTCAAAAATATATTGGTAAAAATATTTCAAAGAATTTCACATATATCAAAGTAGTCAAAGAAAATAAAGTATCACATATCATATCAAATCAAAATCAATACAAACTAAATAATGGATAACATCACTCCAATGATCACTATAGGTTAGTCTAGTTAGAATACTCATACCTAGACATAGATAATCACACGCATCAATCCTTTAGACATATGCATCGAATCTAGAGAGTATAGGAACACCCCATAAAGTGAACCTTGCAATAGTGTCTAACAAGTTCCAAGAACAACAGGTCTAGGGAGCATATGAACACCCCATGAGTGAACTCACCCAAAATGTATAAACAAATAATACCTATTTTTATACCTTCAACCATAGTACTCAAGGATACCCATGTGCTACATTTTTCAAACCATTTCATAAATACCATTCTTTGAAATCCATTTCATAAAACTACTTCACAATTATATGAAAATACCTTTCCATTTACTGAAAAAGTGAAAAAACATCTTTCTCAAAACCTCACTTCCACATACACAATTCAATCATTATATTGTACTTATAAATTCTTTTATAAAAACTAGATCAATAAAGGTCATCCAATATAAGATAGATTTGGAGATACCTACCTTCAACCTCGGGTCACACACTCTCACAATGGGATCCACCAACATGTAATAAAAAAAATACAACAATGGTGTACCTAGAATCAATCCTTATATCTGAGAATCAATTAAACAATAAA
Organism: Viscum album; assembly: GCA_963277665.1. Classification (NCBI taxonomy): domain Eukaryota; kingdom Viridiplantae; phylum Streptophyta; class Magnoliopsida; order Santalales; family Viscaceae; genus Viscum; species Viscum album. Next base: position 308,177,231 of record OY728136.1, read on the forward strand.
AGTGGTTGGTAGAGAAGATAACACAACTCGTACCTCAATAAAATCACATGTGAGACCACAACCAACACACAAATCAGCCTTCGGCGGAAGATCACACAACCGATCTAGAAAGTATAAAAATGATTATCATCAAAGATCAATGGATTCATAAATGTAGCATAATGGTGTTACCATGATCAATGTTAATGAAGTGGAGGAAGGATCTCTTACCTGGATAGATGCTATATAAGCACAACAATGATCAATCAATGAAATAATTATCCAAAAATAATGTAGATCCTCTAAATCACTTCAAAGAGATCATAGATCTCAAGATAGAAGCTTGCAACTTAATGGAAAATAAATAAGTTGGGAAACACGGTTAAAACTACAAATCCCAAAACATTCACGACATGAAATGATTTCACTATTTGAATTTATTAATTAAAAAATATGTCGAAGAACGTGTCATATTAGATTAAAAATAATTACTTTGACTATTTCATGATGTTAACCTAATTCATATCATGTAAAACATTAAAAACATGAACCAATCCATAGAATATTCCTAGAAACCAATACATAACATGTAACCATTCATGATATGAAAATTCACTATAGGTAGTAAACAGACCAGACTCTGAAGAAAAAACCCAAACCCTCTATTATGTTCTCTAAACTCAAGGAGAACCCCATAAATAATTTGACATATTTATACAAATAATCAATTAATTTCAACAAACATATTTTTCTAAAATTATGTAATTTTCCCTAGAAAATGTTTTACATCCACAGAATCCCTAAAACGCACCCAAACAAATAGGAAAATGGAAAGGGAGAAGAGAAATATCTTAAAGTGGGTAACAGTAAGTTATAAACCCCCAAATATAAGACTTTCCATCCCAGATAATTTAAGTGGAATAATTGTGTCTAGAAAAAGGTTATGCCACTAATCCCTCATTAATGACTCACACTCCCAAGTATTGTGAGAATCTTTTCCATGTAGCTGTAATACTCTAACCAAAGTTATCAACTTATTATAGAATATGTTTACCTAAGAGTAAAGGATATCTATATGTTTCTCTATAATAGAAACAACTTGCTCCAACTTTATCACTCCCCAACTCAAAATTTTAGAGGGCTCATGATGCTACTTCCTAAGATGAGATATGAGGAAAGCATCACGAATTCACATCAACTAAACTAGAAATTCTAGCTGATAAGAAACCTTACTAAGATGTTCAGTGACCTCAAATGGTCAAACATATCTGGGATGAATTCTATTTTCCATGTATTTTTTGGATATTTTATGTATTATTTTCGAGACTAGGAGCTGATATGGCATGCGATTCGGAGGCCCGAGGAGCTCAGAATAAATTTTCTAAATATATTAAATATATTAAATAGAACACACACATAATTTTCTTGAAAAAGTTGAATGAATTCAAAGAAGAGTCTCAAATTAGAAATCTGAGGTCACTGTTGATTTTAGAATGAGGGTTTGACCCTAGGCGCGACATCAAATTTTTTCAGTGCAGGTTGTTTTTAGAAAAGTCATTGTGGACATGAAAATGAATAAAATAATTATTTTCATTATTTTCATTATTTGCATTATTTTCATTATTTTCATTATTTTCATTGACATAATTATTGAAAGGTATTTAAATAGACTATTATAGAGAATTCCTAGGGTTAGCATCATAACCCTAGAGCCATTGTAGAGCCACTGGAGAGAACATTGGAGGATTTATATTAGCTAAATGGAGAATAAATCATTGATCTACGATTGATGGACAAAAAATTCAATGGATCTTTCCAAAGATCAAAACACAACCCCATTCTTCATCAAAAATTGATCTAAATCAAGGTCATATGTTTTTTGTATTTTTTTCTTCCCCGTTTTGGTTTCTACGAAGAACACGGATCAATCAACAAATAGATTTATTGATGGATCATGTGTATTTCGAGATGGTTTAGTTTAATTAGATTTTGGTAGAATATCTTTGGGATTAATTTTTGATTCTTTGATTTATGTTCTAACGACAACAACCTGAGATTGACAAGAACATCAGTCGAAGTCTATTCTTCTATATTGTTCTTCGGATTATCTCCCTCTATTATGTGTTCATTGTGGCTATTCTTCATTTGACCCACAGATCGACATATCCCGATCAATTGACCATTGTGCACCCGTTTCATGGAACGATTATCCAATATCGTAGATCTGGGAATGAAGAAACATGATGGTGGTGCGACGATGAAGCTGGTAGAAGATCAGATATCTTTGGATCTCCGATTTTTCATTATTTAGTGTTATTCTCTGAAAAATGAATAATAAAATTTAAATCCATTTTCTGAATGGATTTGATGGATGGAACATATTTTTCATCAATGAAAATGCTTGGATGAAGTTTTTCCTTGGATTTCAAGACATGGTGGCCACTGGATTGGATATCAGAGTCTCGAAAGTGGACATAAAAGCCAAATATGTGTTTTGGAAAAAACTTGCATTAAATGGAATGTAAACTAGATCTATACATTATATCGACCCCCCTTTTTGGTGGGTAGGGGGTTGGGAGAAAGTTATGTAACACATGGTGTGTGACCCTATCAAATGGAATGTGGTATCTCCCTCATGACTTGGTGTGTACCTCAGAGGGTACACAGACACGGGGTAGATTACACGAGTTGGATAAAATCATGTAATTCCCCATACAGACATGAACTAGACTAGTATACATGTGTTAAGCTATGTACTGTCACAAAAGTAGACTTTAGGGGCATTACACAGCCCAGTGTACTTCTACATGGACATGGAAAAGAGACATAGTCTGTTTACATGGGTAGGACCTAGGATTATGGGACATGGAATGTGAACCCTAATACAAGTTGTATACTCTGTTATACATGGATTATATCCCTTGTCCTCTATATCTTGTACAAGTTTCATTAGTTTGTGTTCCCCTTATCCTTTCACTGATGGTTAGTGTGGAATTGCCTCCTACACACAGGGAAATAATCCCATCATGATGAATTCATTTATAGAGTATTTGGAATCCCTCCATGAGACCTAGAGTGAGAACTACTATTCATCGTTGTTCCATAAGATGATTTCTTGGTGTTGTCTTGACCATCACTACATGGGCGTCAATCCTATACTTAGCGGGTTTATCCATATTGAGTTGTTGGTATCACTCCATGGCCTTGGGAGTGATCTTCATCTATGTATCATTTCTCTTCAAACACCAGTGTCCACTTTCTCATGATGATACCTAATGATCATTACCTATCAGATGGACATCATCAGTGCTATTCTTCTTATGAGTGTGTTCTCTTGGATGATTGCATTGTGGAATCTTTGAGCTGGAATCCTAGGATGGTTATTATGGTCGTCACTTACCTTTAGATTGTGTGTCTTTTTTAGTATATCTAGATATTATTTTTATATGTGTTTTAGATATATAACTTTGTAAAGTTGACATTATTTTCCTTTATTTTATGCTTTTTGGTTTCAGGGTGTCCCACTGGGTATTGTTATACTCACCCCTACATGGGAATTTCCCACATGTGTCGGGTCTTATGTAGATGACCAAACTTTTCATAGATTCATTGGAGTAATAGGATCATACAATGATTAGTAAGACTGGATAGGATAAGGTGTGTTTATGTGGTATTCTAATAGTAATTCCTTTAATTTCATGTTGGGCTTGTTTAGAGACTTTGTGGTTGGTTTTTATTTGGACCTTTTTTACTTTCCTTAACATCATTTAATAATATGGTTGTGGGATTTAGATGCATGCATGCATGGTTGTTCAATTAATTTTACATTTCAATATTGTATAGGCTTGGATATGTGTCTGTGTGTGTGTGTGTAAGTACTTATATTAAGGCCTACCATGTTATTGATATTCCTTCTCGGTGCTACTCACTAGTCGTTGGCCTATTGGTGGTGGGATTGGGGAGTTGTTACATGGACCCACTACGATAAGTCATGACAGAGTGGTATTAGATCATTTAGTTTGACTATAGGATCGAGAATCGGTGATATTGGTTTGGGGAAATAGTGTTAAGTGTTTCGAGTTTTTATTTTAGGATAGGGACTCCATTGTTCGTACAGCAGCCGACGTATCCATACACCAGGACTCTGATCAGTTGTTCTTGGACTTGTACATGAGAACACTAGTTACAGGTAAAACAATGGTATATCCACCATATAAAAATTGGTTGTGGTTTCCATTTCCATCTTGAGTCAGATCTCTATATATACTCCATGAACTCAGTACATCATTCTTATTTCAGGATGCCACCATGATGTATACAGCTAAGATTTAGTAGCACAATCACGAAGATGACCCCCTCAGTGATGGGGTGTCAATACAAGAACCAGTTCCATAGATGTTACCTCTGGGTGGTGGACCATATATTCCACCAACTATAGACTAGCACATGGTACCCATAGTTCCAATGGATGAGGTGTGCATGCTGAGTGTACTTCATGAGTTTCATTGATAGAGACCCCTCAGTTTCTAAGGTGAGCCTAACCCATAGGTGGCTAAGGACATTATTGAGGTGTTGACTTGAGTTTCCTATCCGGTCAGGGAACCATCATATCAAATGGTGGCCCAGTTAGTCATCTTTATCTATGGATCAATAGGGATATGGTGAGGTTTAGTGACCCAATATTATGACGAGGTGAATATATCATGGTTAGAGTCTGATAGTTTCCTCATAGAAAAGTTATATCCAACTATTTTGACGGATGTAAATATCCAAGAGCTTCTACAGATCCAGTTGGGCATCACAATAGTAGCTTAATGTTAGTCATGGTTTTCTGATCTCTTCAGGCACTCAATGGATATGGTTCAGGATCTCTTCTTCTATGATCATAATTTAAAGTTAGTTATTCATAGAGACATATGAACCAGTGTTATATCCTTATGCATTCCTAAATATTATGGGGTGTTATAGAGATATTTGTTGGTTGAGAGTTTCATAGTAGAGCTGATACAACCAATAGTTCCTAGTAGAGGGAATACATGAGTAGATACCTTGGCATCAGGGAGTTGACATTGGTCCCAGGGACCTGTGCACCGGGATGTAGGGTCTACAGTTCATGGATCACTAGATGGGTTCAGTCATCCTAGAGAGAGGTAGTGCTACTCATATGGCGGTAGGGGACATCAATCAAGAGATTTTCCGAACATCTGTATAGCTGACAGAGAGACCATGGATGAGCCGCTGAGGTTGAGGCAGTTGTAAGAGAATACAGGTTCTTAGGGTGGTAGATGTGGTAGTGGAGAAGGGCGAGAAGATGGGGGGTGGTATACTCGTTGACCTGTTACCACCACCACCCCATATTTTCTATTCCGGACTTAGGAAGCTGGGGGATATGGGTGGGGATAACTGTAGAAAGTCGAATCATAAGACCTAGATACTCCAGGAATGATTTTAGGAATTATATATGTGTTTTATACAATAGTTTAGGTACTGATAGAAATAAGTGAAATTCATTCCTTTCATCCCATAAATATCATTTGACACTTAGATATTCTTGTTGAACCCTTTTCTCAACCATTACGCTTGGAGACTCCTACTGTAGATGACTCAGTGATCACAAACTTATTACAACAGTGTGACATGACTCTTAGAGGTCAAAGTTTATGTTGGAATATCTTGGTAGCTGTGTGAAGTCCTTATGACTTCATTCTAGGTATGGAATTGTTATCCACATTTCACACCCAGATTGACTATTTTAGGTGAATGATGTTGTGTGTCCAAAGTGATGAATTTTTTTTCTCTTTGTTAGTGAAAATGAAATCCAGGCAGCATAGGATGGACTCATGAAATGGAGGGTGCATCCGATTACTCAGTAGTTGGATAGTTTAACCCAAAGATTAGTGGAATTTATGAGTTCCCATTTTCTTATAGTGGTGGTAGAGTATGAGGACGTCTTCCCCGAGTATGTCTCGGGTTTACCTCCCTACAGAGATATAAACTTATACATTGATCTACACCCCTAGATAATGTTGATATCTACACCATTGTATCAGATGCCTCTTGTATAGCGTCGCAAGATGAGGGTTTAGTTGGAATATTATCATAGTAAGGGCTTTGTTGGACCTAGAGTTTCACCCTGGGTATCCCCTTTTTGTTTGCAAAGAATGTGGATGGGAGTTTGAGGTTGTTTTTGGAATATCGTTGCTTGAAACAAGTGACTGTAAAGAACAAGTATCCACTACCAAGGATTGATGACCTCTTCACTTAGTTGAGAGGGTATCGATGGTTCTAGAATGTTAACCATAGGAAAGGTTTTTACCAGTTGTGAGTACGGGATGAAGATATACTGACTACATCATTCAAATTTCGTTATGGTCACTATGAGTACTCAGTGATAACCTTTTTCAGGAATTATACCCCAACAGTTTTCATCAGACTCATGGACCTGGTATTTCAACCATTCATATATTGTTTCATGGTAGTCTTCATTGATGATATCCTTGTGTACTTGGCATCCAAGTAGAAGCACACAAGACACTTGGAGATAGTTCTACATGTACATCGAGAGCACCAGCTTTATGGAATTATCTCAAAGTTCTAGATCTACATTCAGGCGGTCCACCTTGTGGGACACATTATCTCATCTTGGGATCCACCCAAGAGTGTGATGGATGTGAAAATATTCCTTGGTTTAGAATGATATTAATGGAGATTAATACCTGATTTCTCTATGATATAAGTACCCATGACATCTTTCACTCGAAAGGACCAGCCTTTCATATGGAAAGATACGCTCTATAAGGAATTTCATTGGTTGAGGCAGCGTTTGATGAGAGCTCACATTTTGAGATTACCAGAGGAGGGTGTTGAGTTTGTAGTGTTATATGATGCATTAAGAACTAGGATTGGTTGTGTTATGATGCATAGGAAAGTGGTGTTTATGTATGATTTAAATCATTTGAGACCACCAGATAAGAACTATGTGAATCGTGATCTTGAGTTAGCAGTAGTAGTCTTTGCACAAATGATGTGGTGACACTAATGGATAGGTGAGAATTTTATTCTCTATTATGATCACAAGAGACTCAATAATATCTTATCATACAAGGATATTAACATGATATAGAGATGATGGACAGAGTTCTACTAGTATCATGAATTCAAAATTGTCTATACTTTTGGGATGGTGAACTTAGTAGCATATGATCTCAGCAAGAGATCTTGTTTTCAATTGATGGATGAGGCGTCAGAGCAGTTATCCTCATTTCATTTATCCTTTATTGATGGAGATGAAACATCTTATCTCCAGTGGATGGTTGTTACCCCTCCTCTCTTATATCAAATCAAGGAGGCACAACTAGAGGATGTTGACTGTGAGTCCCTGTGTACTCATATATCTCTTATACATAGTCTAGATGGATTTTCTAAATGTGGGGAGCATGTATTTATTTTCAAATAATGAAAGATGGTACGAGTGATGTTTTGGGATGAGGTTATGAGATAGTTTCATATATCTCCATTGGTGATATATATAGGTGTGTAAAAGATATACTAGTACCTATGATGTTAGTTTTGGTATCCCGGGTTGAAGAAGGGACTTACAAGGTTTTTCCTCAATGCATTACTTGTTAGAAAGTGAAGGACGGACAGTAAGTTCCAGTAGGATTAGCTCAAAACCTTGAGGTTCTAGAGTATAATTTGGATGGTACATCCCTAGATTTAGTGACGTCTTACCACATACATCCATGGGTCATGAATCCATCTTGGTGGTCAGAGAACAACTCACCAAGTTGTCCCTCTTTTTAGCTATTCAAGAGAAGAGTTTAGTAGAAATATTGTGACACCTATTCATGAAATAGATAGTCTAAATCCATGGAGTTCCATAAATTATCATTTTTCTCCATGATACTCACTTCACATCATGTTTTTGGAAGGGATATTAGGAAGGGATTGAGACTCAATTACACTTGAGAACAACATTTCACCCTCAAACTGATGGCTAGACAGAGTGGACCATTCATGTTCTGGAGGACAAGATGAGATCATTCAGGCTAGACACTGTTTGTAGTTGGGAGTATCACATACCACTGATGAAATTTTCATAAAAAAATATCTACCATTTCACCATCAGTATGGAACCATTTTAGGCTTTGTACGGGTAACCTTGTAGGTCCCCACATTGTTGGACTAACCTAGGAGAGTCGGCACTCATGGGTTCAGAGTTGGTGGGATTAACTATTGAGAAGGTACATGTAATCCAAGAGAAGATGAAGACTACACAGAGTTGTCATAAGTTTTATGATAACAGACAATGGAGGAATTTTTAGTTCTAGGAATTAGACCATGTATTCCTATAAGTTTCACCTTAATGAGAATTATAGAGATTTGGTCAGTGTAGAAAGCTATCTTTTAGGTTCATTGGAACATTCCAGATACTATGTAGATTTTTCAAGGTGGCGTACTACTTAGCTCGACCACCATAGTTAGACTAGGTACAAGACTTCTTCCACGTGTCATAGATGAGGAGGTACATGCATGACACGTCACATGTTATAAATTGGGGAGAGCTGGATATTTAATGTAGAGATAAAATTGATGAGTACCCAATAGAGATCAAGGATCAGTAGGATAAGATCTTTTGTGGGTGATTAATTACTTTAGTGCATGTTTGGTGACCACATGAGAATCTTCAAGAGACCACATGGGATCAGAAGTCTCAGATCCATGCTCAGTGCCCATATCTCTTGGTATATCCCTTGTTTTAGATTTTCAGGATATAAATCCCCAATTATGAGAGAATTTAATGAGTTTTATTTTCCATATATTATTTTTAGATACTGTATGAATGATTTTTAAGAACAATAGCTGAGACAGCATGTGATTCTAAGGCCTGGTGTGCCCAGAATAAATGGTTAAAATATATTATATATATTAAATAGCACGGACGTGGAGTTTTCAAAAAAAAATTGTAATAACTTCTAATAGGAGGCTAAAATTAGAAATATGAGAGACCCATTGAGTTTAGAATGTAGTTTTTACCTTATGTGTGACTTAACCTTGGTCGGCACTGGTCGTTTGTAGAGAATTCATTGAGGGCGAGGAAATGAGTAAAATAATTAACTAAATTATTTTAATTATTCTCATTGACACAGCTATGGGAGAGTCCTTAAATATTATATTTTAGAGAAATATTAGTGTTAGCCTCATAACCCTGGATACATTGAAAATCCAGTAGAGAGAACGTTGGAATATTTCTCTCATATGAAGAGTGACCAGATCAGGGATCAACGCACAACAGATTCAAAGGATCTCACCAACGATCATGGACCAACGCCATTCTTTATCAGCGATCGGTTTTAATGAGGTTAGGAGGTTTTTTTCATTTATTTTATTTCCCTATTTTTGTTTCTATGATGAACATAGATCAATCAACAAAAAAAATTGATCCACAGATCGTGTGTATTGCAGTATCGGTTAGTTTAATCAGGTTTTAAGAGAAAATATTTTTGATTAAATAGTTGATTCTTTGTTAATCATTCTAAGTACAATGAACTGATATCAACGTGAACAACAATAGAATTACATCATCTTTATTATTTTTGTTATTTTCCCCCAGATTATGTGTTCATCTAGGGTGATCTTAATTTGACCCATGGTTCGATATATCCGAATCGATCATTGCGTACCCAATTCTTGGTAAAACGATATAATATCATAGATCTGGAATTGGAATGGTATGATGGGGGAGCAACGATGGAGATGACAACAGATCAGATGGGTTTGGATATCCGATTTCTTGTTCTTCGGAACAAAATGAATAATCATGTGTAAATCCATTTTCAGAAATGATTTGATGGGTAAAATGAAGTATTCGTTAAAGGAAAGTCTTGGAATATTTTTTCCTTGGATTCCCCAGCAAGGATGTCACTAGATTGGAGACCGGAGGCTCAAAAAACCATTGAGGAAAGATCTTCATTTATGAAAAAATCTATGTTACACGGTGTGTAAATCGGATATACACACTGTATAGTCCCCCTTTGTAGTGGCTATGGTTTTTAGAGAAAGTTAAGTATCACACGGCGTGTTACCCTCTTAGATGGTGTGTGGTATCACCTCAGTGTCTCAGCATATACCTTGGAGTGTACATAGACACGGGGTGGAGTACACAGGTTGGAGCACATTGTGTACTCCCCCACACAGACATGGTCTAGAGTAGAGTACATGGGTGAAGCCATGTAATGGAACAAATATACAGTTCAAGGGCATTTTACATGATGTGTACAACTACAAGGACATGGGAAAGATACATGAGACGTTTATATGGGTAAGACCCAGGGTCCAGGGACACAGTGTTTGACCCCTACTACACATCATGTCCAGTAATATATATGTCTTAAATCCTTTATCCTTTGTATTCTAGATAAGATTCTTTAGGGTGTGTTCCACTTATCCTTTCCCTGAAGGTTTTTACAGAATTGCCTTGTACACACAGGACAATGATCCCTTCAATAGGAAATCTTGGATAGAGTCATTGAAAACTCTCTATTAGGCCTGAAGTGAGATAATATATTCATATTCATGCCCTTGGTGGAGTTATTGGTATTGTTGTGACAACACTATGTGGGTGTTGATCCTCTACTTAGAGGGTTATTCTATATTGAGTTTTTGGTATCACCCTATGGCCTTGGGAGTGATCCTCATCAGTGTATCATATCTCTTTAGACTTCAGCATTCAATTTCTAAGCAAGAGAACATATCATAATTATCTCTCAGATGGAAGCCATCCATGCTATTAGACTCAGGAGTGAGTTCTCCTGGATGAGTGCTTTGGGGAATCATGAAGCTTGAATCCTCAGGTGGTTATTACAGTTGATACTTACCTTTAGCCTATGTGTATTTGCTCAGAATATCTGGATATTCTTGTTATATGTGATGTTTTCATATACATGTGTAGATATGACTGCATTTTCCTCTATTGTATGCTTTGTTGTTTCGGGGTGTCCTACTGGGTATTGTTATACTCACCCTTGCACGGGCTTTTCCCGCATGTGTCGTGTCTGGTGAAAACTACCGACCATTTGGCAGAGTCCGTAATGGACTAGGACCAAATGGTTCATAGTGAGATTGGTTAGATCAATGTTTGTTCCTATGGTATTCTGACAGAAGTTCATTTACTTTCAGGTTGGACTTGTTTACAGACTTTGTGGTGGGCTTGTATTTGGCCCTATTTACTTTCCTTTATTTCTTGCCATACTCTAGTTATGGAATTTAGATGTATTGATTCATGGTTGTTCAGTTTTTATTACATTTCAACATTGTATAGGATTGGAGATGTGTGTGTGTGTGTGTGCACAGGTACTTAGGCTAAGGCTTCCCAAGTTAGTGATATACCTTCTCAGCACTAGTCTCTAGCCCCTAGCCTATTAGAGGTGGGATTGGGTAGTCGCCCCACTGGGAAAGTTGTGAAAATATCCCAGAGCCGAATTTCCCTATTTTCCATGTCAATGATAACCCAATCGAGGAGAATATTTCATGAAAACTTGGTCACTAATGGAAATCTCCAAAGGAGGACACAAATGATACCCATCTGATTTCTGTCAACTCCGATCTATAACCAAATGCCAACGTGAATCCCTAATCTTTATTGATGTCCCCTAAACAAGACTTGGACCTACAAGAGAGGGCTCACCCACCTTTTTCCAACAAAGAGTTGACCTATAGACTTAACCATAAAAATCATCAAAGGGCACTACGTAAAAATTTGTATTTAGCAGTGGTTTAAATCGCTGCTATATCATTATGCGGTGGTTTTTGATAACCGCCACTAAATCTTGTGTTAGGAAATAATTAGCGGCGGTTTTTTAAAACCGTCGTGGAATGATTTAGAGGCAGTTTTAAGCGGTAGTTTAAACCATTGCAAAATCGTTTTTAATTTTTTTTAATTTTATTTATTTTTAATTTAATTGTATTTTATTTATTTATTTATTCGTAATTTATTTATTAATTAATTTATTTTTATGATTTACTTATTTCCTTATTTATTTTCAAAATTTATTTATTTTTGTAATTTATTTATTAATTTATTTATTAATTTATGTATTAATTTATTTATTTTCCTAATATATTTATTATTTTAATTTATTTATTTATTTATTTATTTATTTATTTATTTATTTATTTATTTTTTTACTTATTTATTTATTTTTACCATGCTCATGTCCATCTCTACGCACAAGTCCATGCCCATTCCATATATAGAAATTCTACATTGGGTGAGATTTGAACCCCTAACCGTTTGCTTCTTCTCTAAAGACTTTAACACACAAGCAGACTCTTCATGTGGTCAATAAATCAAATTTAATATACTTATATATATATATATATATATATATTAACTGAAAAAAAAAGTACATAACAAATAGATACACACTAAATAATTATTAATCAATAGTTATTGATCAATAATTATTAATCAATAATCACTCATTAATAATTTATAATTACTAATTAGTAATTACTAATTACTAATTAGTAATTACTAATTACTAATTACTAATTATTAAATATAATATAAATGAATAATAAATATAGAAATATATAATATGGAAATAAATGGTAAATAAAAAATAGAAAAAAAATATAGTAAATAATAAAAAGTAAATAACAAATAATAAATTGTAAATAACAAATAGTAAATAGTAAATAGTAACTTCTAAATAATAAATACTGAATGCTAAATACTAAATACTAAATATATAATACATATAATACATAATATATATAATATATAATTTATATAATATATAATATATATAATATATAATATATAATACATAATACATAATACATAATATATAATATATAACATATAATACATAATATATAATATATAATATATAATATATAATATATAATATATAATATATAAAAGATATTATAAAATAGATAATATTTAATATTTAATGTATAATACATAATACATAATATATAACATATAACATATAATGGATAATATATAATATATAATACATAATATATATTATATATTATATATTATATAATATATAATACATAATGTACAATATATAATATATAATATACAATACATAATACATAATATATAATATATAATATAAAATATAAAATATTTAATATTTAACATATAATATATAAGTAATGTATAAATAATATATTAATTAAAAAATAATTTAATATATGATAAAGAAATAACAATTTAATATATAATAGATTAATAACTAAATAAATATTAAATATTAAATAACAATTAATAATTAATTAATAATTAATAATTAATAACTAATACTTAATAATTAATACTTACTAATCATTAATAATTGGTCATTAAGAATTAATAATTAAGAATTATTAATTAATATTTATAAATTTATAAATAATTAATAAATTATCAAGAAATTATTAATAAATAAATAATAATTAATTAATAATTAATTAATATTTAATAAATAAACAATAAATAAACAATAAATGAATAATAAACTAACAATAAATTAATATTTTGTAAATTAAAAATGAATTAATAAATAATAAATAATACATAATACATAATAAAGAATAAGGAATCAAGAATAAAGAATAAATAAATAATAAAGAATAAATAAATATTGAAATAAATAAATAATAAATAATCATTAATAATTGATCATTAAGAATTAATAATTCATAATTCATAATTAATAATTAATAATTAATAATTAATAATTAGTAATTTAATATTTAGTATTTAGTATTCAATATTTAATATTTAATAAATAATTTATAATTTATAAATAATAATTAGTTAATAATTAATTAATTAATAATGAATAAAGAATTAATAAATAATAAATGAATAATAACCTAATAGTAATTAATTAATTAATAATTAATTAATTAATTAAAAATAATTTATTAATTAATGTGTACATAATAACTAAATAATAAATAAATAAATATTAAATATTAAATGAATAAATATATTTTTTAATAATTAAATTATTAAATAAATAAATAAATAAATAATAAATAATTAATAATTAATTAATTATTTAATAATTATTTAATTAATAAATATTAAATAAATAAATAACAAACAAACAAATAAATAAATAAATAAATAATCAATTATTTATATAAATCATAAAACGTTAAGAACCTCTAAAAACCCTAAAAAAAATTAAATGACCATAAATTCTGATCTGGGTCTCCTTTTTTTATGTCACAACCAGTCAAATGAATGATCATGAAATGAGATTCGATGTGGTATGTGGTACATGCCGAACGGACACCTAGATCGAAGGTTATAACTGTTTGAATTTTTTAGAAATTGGGGACTACAACTAAAACCTCTGCTTCCAAGGTCTTTTGGGCCTTTCTTGCAGAATAAAAAGGGGTACAATACTCAAGTAGTTGGTACCAAACCTAAACTATGTATTTCTTATCATTGGATTCGATTTAACATGTGGTAGAGCTCGAACGGACACACAGACTAAAAGTTCTGATCGTTTGAAGTTTGAGTTCGATTTTCAACTTTTGAAATTTGAATTTATATTTTTCCTTTTATTATCACATGATTAAAATCTCATTTGGTTTTAGCTCATTTAATGAGCTTCAATTAGACAGGTTGTGGAGCTGAAATGGACTCCCTGATCAGAAGCTATGGTCATTTGATGTCGAAGCCTGTTTTTCAACTTATTGAAGATTTCTTTTCATTTTAAAAAAATGAATAACTAAAAATTATAAATATTTACTAATTGAAACATTACAAATAATTAAAATTAACCATAATAAACTATATTTTATTGTAAATAAAAAATAAATAAAAAAAATAAATAAAAAATATAAATATTTTTTCTTCAATTTTGTCGTGGTTTTGAAAAAACCACTGCTGAAAAAATATGATTTTTTGAAGAAATTTTAAAAAAATTATAAAAAATATATTTTAATAAAATTTAGCGGTTATTTTTTTGCATTGGTTTTCAAAACCACCGATAATTTTTTGATCGAAAAAAAATTTAGCAGTGGTTTTGAAAACTACTGCTAAAATACAGTTTTCTTATAGTGGGGAGCTGTTATGATTAAATAATGGTCAATATTTTTAGAAGTAAACTCAACTAGTTCTAGATAGTTTTCCCATAATCTAAAAAAAACCAATATGAAAGCATGAAGAATATCCTTTGGGATCTGAATAGAGTGCTTCATATGGTTGTTTGTATATGGATGGTAAGTGTACTCAATAAGATATGAGCCCTCATCACATCTTAGAGACTCTTCCAAAAATGTTATGTAACCCTAGGATCCCTGTCTGAAACAATGGTAGAGGGAACTCCTTGAATCCTCACAATATCATATACATATAGCTTACCCAGGTCTTCAATATTAGTAGTGTACCTGATAAAAATTAATTGATCCGACTTTTTCAACTGATCAGTCACCACACATATAGCATTTCTCCCTCAATGAGTCCAAGGTAATCAAAAAACAAATTCGATGGAAACCTCATCCCATTTCTAAATCTACATTGGAAGAGGCTACAGAAAAATAAAATGTTTCAAATTATCTTCCTTTATCTGTTTGCAGGTATCACAGAGGGATACATAATCTATAATTTCATGCTTCATACACATTCACTAGAATCATCATCACATTTCATAATACATCTTCATAGTACATGGATTAATGGACCATAAAGAACTATGATTGTCAAAAAAAACTGTTAATGACCTAACCCCAAAATCTTGGAGGCAGTGCCTTATTTTATTACTTTGGTATAGATACAAGATTCGAATTCCAAGAGACCAAACAGTCTAGAAGCTTTTTTAAAATATATTATATAGATAATACCTATAATACATTAGGAAAAGAGAATAAAAAAATAATACATAATAAAATGAAATAAAAAACATCCCTGAAACTCATTCAAAGGAATATTCTTCATAACCTAGGGAAAGGAAACATAATAATTATGAGATAAAATACTTATTAAGGTTAAGTAATGTGGAAGAAACAATGAATTGAAGAGAATAAATCAACATGAAAAGGTAAATAGCTAATAACACATTCCATTTAATCAATGAACATAGAATGAGATGCTTCAATAGATTTTTTAATACAAAATATCTTGGATAAATAATAACTGAAATGAAATAAATTCTTGATTATTGGACATTATGTATATGTCACATGAACCACTATCATCAAGACTATTCACAATCAGGTTTATGTATGTGGGTAAAAACTCATCTATTCTTTTTTGAATCAAACTCGAAGGGTTTGTCACCAACTGAGTTTATCTCATGAGACATTAGATGCATTGAGGTGAAATCATTAATAGGTCCCTAACCTATGTCCTACATTTCCAAATCATTCCCCATATATTGAATAATCGATTTAACAGATAATTTTAAATCAAAGTGTCCTATACCACATTGAAATATTTGAATCCTAAGACCCGTAAAGGTAAATGATTATCAATTGAAACATTGAATTACATGAAGATAAAATGATTCATGATATAATATATCAAAAGTGGTAGTATATACACCATGAAATATAAGTAAGGGTTGAATATGATATTTATCTCATTTATGTAAAAAGTGAGATGAAAATCCCTTACCTCACACTTCCTTTTTAGTTTTATATACTCTAACTTCATGTATAATGATTTAAAGAATTTTATTAATTTATATCAGAACATTATTCATATTTATGATATAATATATGATCTCCTTATATTATTTTATCACTCTATTAATAATCTTTCATTATTTTCACTATTTCAGATGTTAATTACCAAGTTTCTCGAGTATGTTTTGACTTGTTGTTTGTTGTATCAATTACATAGATCATGATTTCATCATATACATGATTTAAACCATGATTTAAATATAATATATATTAAGAATATATATATATATTTATTTATAAAAATCCATAAAATTTTGAGATAGTAAATGAAATTCATCTTTCATTGAAATGAAATGTCATATGTACGCATGAACAATACTTTCATTTCTTTTGTTGTATTAAAATAATGAAAAGAAAATGATATATATACATATATTATAATTAAATTATTATATATATGTCATATATATCCCATATTTTTATTAAAACTATCATTTATACATTCCATGTATACTGTGAATGGATCACGCCGCTTTGAGGAGGCAGTAGTCCACTCTTCCACATACGATGTTATCATATTTGCACAAAATGGAAAGTATAAAGGTAAGTGTTATAAAATAATTACATAATCATAAAGACATAAATATCATATATATCAAATATAAAAACATTGTGTCCATAATAATTCCCAAACATGAGAGGTGGTAAAGGAAAAAAATGAACGACATCGTTCGGGAGGCGGTAGATCGTCGTACATGAAAAGTAAGTTAGTTATCTATTAGATGGAAGTGTATGTAAGTGTAGGGAAAAACCTTATAATAATAAAATATCAGTATATTTAGGATAATTATTTTATTATATAATAATTTAAAAATAATAATTTAAGGGTTTGAGAATGAAATAAAACAAAAGTGATCATTGAAGAATGTTACATCATTTTTAGGTATCTCCTTTTGGTTTTTACTAAAATACTTCATTGGTTAGTTTTCTACCAAACTTGAGGCTTATTGGATGATGGGAGGTAAGTTTGGAGCTTATTTTGGGAGATTTTTGTCAAGATAAAGGGCTCAATTTTGTGTGAGGAAGTGATGGAGGATGTGCCCTTTTATAATTGAGGTGAGGGGTACTTTTGGAATCACTCAAATTATTAAATTAATATAAATTCATTTTCCACTCAATATGGACCCAAAGGGAGTAATTTATATGATAATATGATTATGGGTCTAAATACTCTCAACAAATATTTTTAGACTAGTTTAGTTCACATTATTACCCTTATCTTTTGGCTTTAACCCTTTATTAAACTCTTTATCTTTTAGTGTGACAATTTTGATTTTTACTCTTTAAGTGTTAATATAGTCACTATAAAATGAGATAAAACCAAATAATGGTTCATCGGTGAAATTTTAAACTTTTTAAAATTCATTTGGATGAATTTTATATTTTAATGAATTTTATATCATTAAATAAAATATTATTTATTTTAAAATATCATTAATGTCAATGTTGAAACTATTCATTTCTTTAGTTTTAAAAAAAATATCAATACGTAAGATAACATCGAAACAAAACCATTAATACTTACTTAATATGTCTAGTTAATCTATAAAATTAGTTTTTGACATCAATTATATCAAATTATATTTAGTTTAATATTTTTAATAACATTTATTTAATATGTCTATTAATTAAACAATTACTGCATCGTCCTTATGTCACAATTTAAGGTAATTATCTTATCACTAAAATTTAAAAATAACATACTATTATGTAGATAAACATTTCATATTTATAAATACTATTTATAGTTGAACATATCACTTATATTACCCTGTATTAAATATATTTCACTTGTTAAAAAAAGTGTGACAAATTTTACTTTTCTTTGAATATAATATTATAAATGTCGTACTCTCATCCGAGTGGCTTAAAAAATTTATAATTTTTACACCAAGATTATTTTGGTCTAAAAAAATAATCCAATGAAATTAGGAATATTTTCATGGAATGTATATAGTCTTTATAATATTATTTTTACCCATAATAACCTGATTTACTCTTAACCGTGGTAATTAAAATATTACTAAATTTACTATTCATATAAACAAAAATAAAAGAAAAATATTTAAAAAAATTATAACCACTGAATCCAAATATGAAATAAATTTTTTCAAAATTTATAACATAAAAGTTTTCAGCATTAATTTAAAATTAATCTCATTGACGGACAGTGAAAATGCACAAAAGATTGTAATTTTTTTAAATTCATATTCAATGAAATATTGATTCCAATGACCTAAATTGTATTAACTGATATAAAATTAATCTGAGTATACTTTAAAACCAATTAAAAAAATAATTTTACACTACAAATTATTTAGATGGAAAAGTTTTTTTCAATTAAAATGCAATATTTTTTCACTATTCATCAAAACATGAAACATATCATAAAAATACCAAAAATTCAACTAAAGTAAATTTTTATATTCTAATATAAAATAACAAGTTCACTTTGTAAAATAGAATATATAAATGTTTCAAAAATGGATTTTAAATAGGTTCACCATTAAAAGGTGGTAAAACTGCCTTTATAAAAATATAGATTTTTATGTGTCATATTGAGTTTGTTCATTTATTACGCCTATAAAATATATTAGATGAATTTAAAAAAAATTATTTAATATATAAAATATATATTTTATTAATATCATACACCAATATTAATTAGTTTAATTTATTAGGATCAAATTTCATTGTGGGCATAAAAATATTTTTTATAAAAACATTCTCATTATATTCAATTGATTATTATATTCATTTTTAATTAATTTTTAACCAATTAATTAAACTATATATTTTAATGATTAAGTTAATAATATTCATAAATACCAACTTAACGGATATGTTATATCTTTTTATATTAAATATTAATATTTTAATAATATATTTTTGATCAGTAAAACTCAGCCTTGCGTGGAATTCAATCCAACTCATTGTTGTGTGTAAAGTAAGCTTAAACTAGTGTTTCTTATAAAGTAATCTATCAACAAAATTAAATTTTTTAAAAAATGAAAATATTTTAAAGTATTGGGGTGTTACATTCTCCAAACCTTAATTAAATTTTTTCTTTCCTATTTAAACATGATCTCAATAGTTTAGGGTTTAATATTTAAAAATAAACAATTGTTGAGAAACCCACATCATAAATAAGGTTAATAACACATATTCTTAATTAGAGGTAAAATAAAACAAGAAGGTTAAAAACAACTAGGCTTTTGAATAAGAGAAAATTAGCAAAAACATAGATGTGGAAGAGAAATCTAACCATCAAGTTTTTATGTAGAGTGATATAGAACATGTTCATGAGAAATTTGTTGACCACAAAACCATCAACTATAGGTGTGAATAAAGTTCATTGATATCATAAAAAATGATGATAATAGGAAAACATTTTTGTTTTAAGACCCTTTTCCCAGATTGGGTAAATTATTTCAATATCTAAGGATATAAGAAAATATATATTTTTGATATATTTCTATAATAACAATCTTACCCTTGTGAATTTAACTATTTTTACTTATTTTCATAGTGAAAGTTTCATAATAAGGTGAAGTAGAACAATAATCTCTAAAACCTCTTCCAAAGTTCAATTTAAACCATTTCATATATGGTTAACCTTATGGACCTTCTAAGTATTATGATACAATTATTTAGAATTATTTCCAAGGTAGTTATAAATATCAAATTTACATTATCCATATAAATCATTTCTTTACCCAAAATTATTATCTCAATATCAGGAAAATATTACGGCTTGTGTTTTACTCAAATATGTGTTTTCCAAAAATTTCAACTTGTTTCTAAATCACTTTTCTTGGTTATTAGTACCAATCAACATAATCTTGTAAGTTCTCAATGAAAATTTACTACAGTACAATCATTATATATTTCATAATTCATATAATGTTACATCATTAATAAATTATTTTTATAAAAAAATTCTTAAATACGAAAGAACATTAATCATTCAAATTCAGTTGTGTCGATAACATATGCTTGAACTTGATACCTTATCTTTTTATGAGGTATATTTCCTTGATTCTTGGTCCATTCATTTTCATATTGGTCCATCTATTTGTATTTATAACATTGAATAGAGTGTTTTACTTCTTCCCTTTTCAATCTTTTTCATGGCATCCTTTCTCTCTGCACTTATAACATACTCCCAATCCTTTTAAGAATTTTCTTGGGTGATTCTTTCCATAGTTATCCTATGTGGGAAAATCATTATTTCCCTTATTCATACTATTTGTCATTTGATCTTCCTTTATCTTCTTATATTGCTTCCCTTTGAATTCATAAGACATTGATAATTCTTTCTCTTTCTTGATCGAACAAAAAAAATATTTCATTATATGAAGAAAAAATTTGAGATACTAGGGTCCTTCAGAGAATTGGCTTAAATCCATCAAATAAATGATCTATATTAGATTTTGTGATGTGTATAAAATCCATAACATACCTTGCAAACCTTTTAACGGCAGCTTGATATTCTATAACACTTTCATTCTCCTTTTTCTTTAAACTAAGTAACTTTATCTACATATTAGTTTTTTGATCATTATGGAAGTATTTATAAAATAATGTCACCTTAAATTTTCTACATTCCATGATTTATATTTATTCTTCCTCCCTAGTATTCTAGATCAACAAACACCATTGAGATAATAGACAGAAAGTGTAACCATTTCCATTTCACTACATCTTAGGGCTATAAATATGTTCTCCAAATACTTAATCCATTTCTCAACCAACATTGGGTCAGTTTTCCCACTAAACTATGGTGGCCTCTATCACATAAAGTGATCTAACATCAAATAATCTCGTTGTGGAACAAGTTTCTCCATCCGAGAAAGGTTGTGTGTCGTAACCTAATTAAGCTTCCCTAATATATCCAAAATTTTCTTAGTTCTAAAACCGGCTATATCGCCATTCTTAGTAGGGAAACCATTAAATCTTCCATGGGTATTGATATTATTCATCCTTCCAGGGACCATTTTTAAAAAATGTAATACACTATATTAGATCATATCATTATGAAACATAATGTATAATCCCACGACTAGTGAAATACATAACATAAATTGAATGATTTACATACTACTACTCTCATAATCATAAACATGGTTTCTTTGGAGATATATTTACTTTCAAATACATTTTAAAAGTTTGTAATGAAAATGAAAATTTTCCTAAGAGTATCCCCTAGGAGTGCCAAACTAGGTGCACAATAAGGCATGTTGTCGTGTACCAGGTTATGCTCAAGTCAAGCTCGTTGCACCTTTTCAAAGTTTTTACCTCCAGCTACATCTATTCCAGAACCACGTCCACTTATAGTATCCAGAAAAATATTTATTTATCTTAATACCCACATAATATCTACCTTTTCAAAATTCTGGGATGTTCTTCTATGCTTATCATCAAAGTCTATCTTAGGTTTATGTTCTCTAGTATATGTTTTTTAAATCACTTTTCTAAGGTTGATGCTAAACTTTCTCTTATACCAAATATAATACCTCGACCATAGAAGCTTTGAAACTATGCATTATTTTATTTAATTTTCATAAATACAAGATTCAAATCCTAAGGGATCGAATAGTTTAACACTTTTTGAAAAACAGGTTACATACATGATACCCATAATACATTGTAAAAAGGGAATAAGAACATAGTAAATAATAAAATGAGATTAATCACATCCTTTAAACTCATTCAAAAGAATATTATTCATGACATGGGGAAAGGAAACATAATAAGGGTTATCTAAAATGATAAGTAAGGGTAATTAAAGTAGAGTAAATAAAGAATTAATGATAATAAATCAACATGGCAAGGTAAATAATTGATAACACGTTCCATTTAATTAATGAACTGGGAATTAAATTCATCTATAGAAATATCAACGCAAAATATCCTTGATAAATAATAACTAAAATAAATTTAATGCTTAATTTTTTACATCATGTATCTAGAACATGAACCACTACGATAAAGTCATTTCACAAGATGGTTTAAGTCTGTGGGTAGAAACTCGTCTATTCTTCTTAGAAACAAACATGAATGGTTTATAGATAACTAATTTAATCTCCTGAGACTACTGATGCATCATGGGAATTTCATTAAAGTTTACCAAACCCATGTCTTACATTTCCAAATCATTCCTCGTATATTGAATATTTGATTTAAAAAAATGAAAGTGTCCCATACTACTTTGAAATATTTGAATCATAATCCCTATAAGAATAAATAATTTTCTATTGAAACATTTAATTATATGGAGATAAACATATTCATGATATAATATATCAAAAAGGATTGAAGATACACCATTCAAAAGAAGCAAGTGGTGTATCTTACATTTATATCATAGATGTAAAAAGTGACATGAAAATCCCTTACCTCACACATCCTTTTAGTTATACGTGTTTTATACTCCTTCATAATGGTTTATAGAGTGTTATTAATATATATTAGAACCTTATTCATGTTTTTGATATCATATATGATCTTATTATATTATTTTGTCACCCTTTTGTTAATAATCATTCATCATTTTCACTATTTGGGGTGTTAATTGCCTAGTTTCTTGAGTATGTTTTCACTTGTTATTTTTTGTCCCAATTACATAGACCATGATTTAATCTTCTCTATAATTTAGAACATTATGAAAATAATATAGATTCATTATATATATATATATTTATTTATTATAATCTATAAAATTTGGATATATTAAATGAAACGCACCGTTCATGGAGACGGTAGGTTGTACGTACGCATAAAAACTACTTTCATTACTTTTATATATTGAAAGAGTGAAAATAAAATGATATATGTGTATATTATAATTAAATTATAATATATTGGTCATATATATAATAGATTATTATTAAAACCATCCTTTATAAATTCCATTAATATCGTGGATGAATCACGTCGCTTTGAAGAGGTGGTAGTCCATACTTCCACAAACGATGTTATCATATTTACACAAAATGTAAATTATAAGGTTATGTGTTATAAAATAATTCCAAAAGAAAAAAAAATATCATATATTTTATATATATATATAATATAAAAACATCATGTACATCATAATTTCCAACCATGGGAGGTGGTAAAGTAAAAAACAAATGACATCGTTTTGTGAGGCAGTAGTTTGTCATACACGAACAATAATTTTGTTTCCAGTTAGATGGAAGTGTGTGTAATTGTAGGTGGAACAATTATAATAATACCATCATAGTATATTTAGCATAATTATGTTATTATATAATCATTTAATAAGAATAATTAAATGTTTTGAGAAAGAAATAAAATGAAAGTGATCGTTGTTGAATGCTACCTTGCTTTTGGGTAACTACATTTGGTTTGTACCAAAATACTTAATTATTTATCTTTATACCAAAATTTTGTCTTATAGGCTGATGGGAGTTACGTTTTGAGCTTATTCTTTCTTGGTTTGGTCAAGTTATATGTTTCAATGTGGTTTGAGGAAGTGAGGGAGGAGGTTCCCTTCTATAATTAAGGCGAGGGGTACATTTGGAAACTCTCAAACTATTAAATTAATATAAATTCATTTTCTATTCCAAATGGATGAAAAATGATTTATTTATAATATAAGATGATTATGGTTCTATATTATCCTAACCAATAATTTTTAGAAAATTTTATGTCACATTATAACCCTTATCTTTTGTCTTTAACCATTAGTTAATCTCTTTAACTCTTAGTGTGGCGATTTGGGTTTTTACTCTTTAGCAGTTAATATAGTTACTATAAAATAACAAAAAAACCATAAATGAGTCATTTATGATAGTTTAAAATTTATCCCAATCAGTTGGATTGTTTTTTTTATAATTTTTATATCAATTAATAAAATATTATTTATTTTAAAATATTATTAATGTCAATTTTGAAACTATTCATTTCTTTAATTTTTAGAAAATATAAATACATAAGATAACTTCAAACCAAAAAATTTATTATATCCTTAATATATCTATGTAATCTATGAAATTATTGGCTGATGTAAATTATATCGAGTTATATTTATTTTAATATTTTTAATAGCATTTATTTGATATATCCATTAATTAAACAATTATTGCATCATCATTGTGCCGTCATTTAAGGTAATTATTTTATCACTAAAAATTATAAATAAATAAAAATTATGTAAATAAAAAAATATATATTTATAAATCCTATTTATAGTCAACCATATCCCTTATGTAACCCCATATTAAGAATATTTCACTTGTTAAAAACAAAAGTATGACAACATTGACTTTTCTTTGAATATAATATTATAAATGTCATACTCTCGTAAAAGTAGCTTCAAAATGTTATTATTTCAACCCAAGGATTCTTTAAATCGAAAAAAACTTATCAAGTGGAATTAGGATAAGTTTTTAGGTAATTTTATATTGTTTATATATTATTTTTACCCATAATTACATGATTTACCCTTAACCGTGGTAATTAGAATATTAGTAAATTTAAAATTGATATTCCCAAAAATAAAAAAGAACTATTTACATAATTTGGAACCGATTATTCCAAATATGGAATCCATATTTCAAAATTTAGAACACATAATTTTCAATAATTAATTTAAAATTAATCTCGCTGATGGAATGAGAAAATAGGTTTTTAAAGGGAAAATGTACAAATGATTGTAATGTTTTTATATTCATATTCAATGTAAAATTCATTCTAGTTAACTAAATTGTATTAAATGATATATAATTAATGTTATTACACTATAAAACAAATTAAAAATATAATTTAACACTATAAATTATTTAGTTGAAATGTCATTTCTCAATTATAATGAAATATTTTAACATTATTCAACAAAACATGAATCTTATCAGAAAAATATCAAAAAATAAACCAAAGTAAATTTTTATATTAATATTTAAAATAAGGATTTTACATTATCAAATATAATAAATAAAAGTTTCAAACTTTTTGTTTAAAATAGGTTCACCATTAAAAGGCGGCAAAACTCCCCTCATAAAAATATAGGTTTTATTTTGCAATATTGGGTTTGATCCTTCCTTATTCCTATCAAATATTTTAGACAAATTTTAATAATAATTTATTGAATATATAAATTATATATTCCATTAATATCATTCACCAATATTATTAATTTAATTTATTAGGATAAAATTCCACTGTGATCATAAAAATACTTTTTATAAAAACATTCTCATTATATTCAATTGGTTCTTATATTAATTTCTAATTAATTGGTAACCAATGAATTCAACTATATATTTTCATATGTTATTTAATAATATTCACAACTACCAACTTAACCACTAGGTTTTATCTTATTATTTTAAATAATAAATAATTTAATAATATATTGTTGTTTGGTAAAACTCGGTCTTGTATGAAATGAAAGCCAACTCATCGTTGTGTGTTGAATAAGCTTAACATGGTGTTGCATATAAAGAAATCTAGTAAAAAAATTAAGTTTATTCGAAAATGAGAATATTTAATGTCTTGGTGGGTTACAAAACTAATCCCCTCACAGATTTTGGGATGAAAAATTGATCCCCAAAATATATAATACCATCAGAAGAGAGAGAGAAACTAGAAACGGTCTCCCCACCATACAGGGTTTCTAGAATTCCCCTTAACTCATCATCCTATTTCTAATCCTTCAAAATCGACTCAAGGAGATATGATGATAATGGAACACTTTTTATAATCGAACATGAAACACCCACCTAGGCATCTTATTGAAACTAAGTGAAGATTCCTAAAAGGTTTCACTCCTCCTTCAATTCTAGAATATCTTATGACAGTTCATTCCTACAGAGAGTTTCAAAAATGACATTCCCCTTTCCTAGGGTGTAGGCAATGTCAATGTCAAACATCTAAAGGTATTATACTCACTGCCTCAATCTATGATTCAGTTTTTATTATAGAAGATATAAATCATACTCTTATGTTGATAAAAGACCATGAACCACTCCGCCAAAAAGATAGTTTCATCAACATTTAAGAATAGTCATAACTATGGAAATCTAAAAATTGTGAGTGGGGTAATTCTTCTCTTGCAGTTGAAGCTTGTGAGAGCCGTAAGACCCCACATAATCATCCTACATTAGCATGAAACCCAAACAAGAACTAGAAGCATCCTAGAAAACCACATACCCCATACCAGGATTAGGTAAGACTAGAATAAAAGTTGATGTCAGAATTCATTTTAACTCATTAAAAGAAGACTGAAACTTTGCATCTCATGTGAATTTTACCCCTTTCATGGTAAGATTTGTCAAATGTGAAGCCATATTTGATAAATCCTTGATAAACTGCTAGTAGTATCCAGAAATACCAAGGAATATTTGAATCTCAAAGACTTTTGTGGGTATTCCTATGATAAGACAACCTTCACTTTCTCAGGATCAGCTAATAACCCATTCTCAAAAATCACATTCTCCAGGAAAATCACTTATTGAATCTATATATTTCATTCCTAATGCTTACCATACAAACAGTGACTCATCAGGATCTCCAAAACCAAACTCAAATTATGCTCATAGTCATTCTCAGATATTGAATAAACTACATTATCATCCATAAAAAATACCACAAAAGTGATGAGATGCTCATTGAATATCTAGTTTATCAAATCCATGAAAATTGTAGGAGAGATAGTCATAGTAAAGGGAATCACAAGATATTCAAAATGGCCATACCTACTCATGAAATCCATCTTCAATATATCAAACTATAGAACTCTATGTTGATGATTACCTGACTGAAGATTGATCATTTCCAACTAATTCCCCCCATCAACTGGTCAAACAGATCATCCACTTAAGAAAAATGATACTTATTCTTAACCATCACTCGGTTCAACTTCTGATAGTCCACACACAATAGGAGTGAACAATCTTCCTTTTTGGATAAGACAAAAGGGGATACCAAAGGATAAACAGTAGGGTGAACCAAACATTTCACCATCAATTCATCCAAATGAATATTGAGATCTTTCATCTATGCTAGTTCCATGTTATAAGAAGGTATCAAAATTTTCTATATTAACGACACCAATTCAATCATAAAATCTACCACTATCTCTGGAAGAAAACCAGATAATAATATGGGAGAACATCTGGAAAACCCCTAATAAAAATGAGAAGATTAAAAATGGATGAAACATCATATGGATCAACTACTACAGAAGATAATAAATTCATGAGATCTGGGTGGGAAGGTCCTCTATGAATTGAACTTGAATCAAACTCTCCCTGAAACACCTAAGGATCCCATCAACATCAAATAAAAAGACACGTTGATGATAAAAATCATCCCCATTATGATGAGACATAAATTAATCCATCTTGATGATGACATTAAATAGATCCACGTCGAGAATGAGAAAATCCCAAACTATCACTGCATCAACTATTGATAGTGAACAAAAAAACTGAAACCCCAACTCTTTCCTCTATCCAAGAGGTTTTACTAACTCCATAACAAAGGGCATAAGTTCCAGTGGAATTTTAAGAATATCAACAAAATTTTCAGATATAAACAAGGGGTAGAATCTATACAAAATAAAAAAGTCAATACTAAATTTGAAATAAAGATAGTACCTCTCACTATCATTGGACCTATATCTACCTCCAATGGAAACTCATTCACTCCATAAAGGTACTTCACTCAAGAGGCCTATGTATGGATCCATGCAGACATCTGACTACATCTTTATAGACTTTGGAGCCAAAAATCCTTAACCATAACAAATAATAGACATAGAATGATATAAACATTGTAGATGAACATAGAATCCACAAGTATTACATATCTTTTAATGTGTTAACTATAATGTCAAGTGTGTCTAACCATGTTACCCAGATAGAAATTCAGGGGCACACTACTGTATGCAAGTGAAGGTGGAGAGGAGGCCCACTATTTAGAACCACCCCCAACACTTCTATGATGATCATGCCATTTCCACTTCCTCACATGTGATCCACTAAAGCTACCATTAGGTGGAGTAGAAGGTCAATAATAACCAACATAAACTTCCATACCAATCCCTACCATCATTTCTCTATCTACTATATCCATGTAGGTCAAAATAATCATCATAAATACTTATGATCAGATATGTAGATGTAAACCCTGTAGGACCTTTTAAGCCTTTATCTGGTCATTATTTACTACCTCTAGAAAAACATTCACCAACTCTGCAAACTGATGGTTTTATTCCAATACAGAATGATCTCCCTACTATAAAAATAGAGACCCTAGAGACTTCTCCATCATCAATGACTCAAAAAAATACTAAAAGAAGCGGGTCTTAAAACCCTTCCAGTCCAATCCCACATATCTATCTTCATATGCAATGGAATCCCACCATCACTTACTATGAAACTCAAGTCTGTACACCATTCACTTTACCATGATATGATTAGGTTTATCTAGTAATTTGATGATCTGGTTAATCTTATTTATCCAGTCCTTCACCTATTGTGGTTCATTCATACTTCTAAGGAATAGTGGATTCTCATGTAATAACTCCCATGATTGATCCCATCTACCTATAAATTCTGGATGTAACTTTACAACTGTTTTATCAACTTGTGGTATATTTTGGTAAACATCCAACATTATATCCTTGATAATATTATAATCTATAGGTGGGTTTTCTTAAGGATAATCCATTGAAGCCTTCATAATAACCCGTGGAATACATCTTGAAGGAATGTAGTTGCACACCAAAATAGAAGAAATGATCAGACAATAGGTTAATATCAGTTCAAATGAGAAAGCCATATTATAAAATTGATATTATGATAAAAAAATCAGAATATTAGACACACATCCCAACATCCCCTGGTAACTTGAGTCTCTTCATTGAAATAGATTTCCAGAAACTCACCACAATATATATCTCAAGTCCCAAAAATCTTATATCTAGTCAACCAACTTCCCAAAACTTAGTACAACCTCCTTGGATACCAAATTGTAATGAATACAACCCAGTTAACTTTTAAAACTAACAGCCAACTGAACTTTCACATATCAAAAGGGTGTTCTCGATCCCCATGGGTTGGTGGCTAGCACATGGGCATGAACAACAATAAGGGGGGACTATTTATCCTAGCATGAAGCAAACACAATGACATATATATATATATATATATGCACACAATGGGAATAAATAGAGGAAGAGTAAAACCAAAAATATATTTCATATCAAAAAGGAAATAGTATAAGTGATACAACTCAATAGTAGATAAAGAACTCCAATATACAAGTCCAACAGAAAAGTAAAACTAAAAATGACATAGGTACTCTATATGATGGTTTGGGAAACTTCCACCATCTCACCACCAGCTACCCAGACATTGCAGACAGAAACCTTTCCTTCACACTATGATTCCATTCTATTCCCCATATCAAAAGTCATAAAAAGGCCTACACACCATCTAATGGGTGCACAAGGTGTGAGATAAGGCTCAGTAGGATCCCATCGCGGTGTTCCATATCAAGTCTCTATAACAAAATCCCAACATACTCAACTTTAATGAAAACAAAGAGTGATAATTGTTAAATAGAATTTATATAAAAAGAAAGGTAAAAAATTTCCACCTTTTCAAAAGTTCTAAATAATCTAGGAAAATTAGTTTTAAATAATTTCACATATATCAAAGAAGTCAAAGAAAAATATATTCACATGTCATATTAAATCCAAATTAGTCCAAACCACTACACAAGTAACATCACCCTAAGGATCACTACAATTAATTCTAGCAAGGACACTCATACCTTGACATAGAAAATTATGTTCATCAAGCCTCTAGACATATGCATCGAATCTAAAGAGCCTAATAACACCTCAGAAAGTGAACCTCCGAAACAGTATCTAACAATTCCCTATAACAATGGACCTGTAGAGTAGAGGAACACCCCATGAGTGAACCCCTTATAGTATCATTGGACAAGGCATATTGCTACACCATCCACCTAAGTACCCAAGGATTCCCATGTGCAACATTTTCCAATCCATTTCATAAATCCAAATTACAATGCATTGAAAATACATTTTCTTTTCAAAAAATTAGTGTAAAACCCATATTTTCTCAAAAACTCATTTTCACACACAAAATTTATCATTACAGATTATTTATAAAACAATTTATAAAAACAAGAGAAATACAGTTCATCCAACATATGCTAGATACAGAACAAACCTCCTCGAACTTAGGTTACACATGACCAACATGGGATCCACCAACACAGAATAATGGAAATACAACAAACAAGTCCCTAAAATCAACCCTTACATCTCAAAATCAAATTAAAAAATCAAAGCATTTGGTGAAGAAGATAACACAACATGTAACCTAAGAAACGTGCACACCATACCACAACTAACACAAAGGTAATCCTACAATGTAATATCAAACAATATATGTATAAAGGATCAAGGGGATTATCATCATAGATCAATGAATCCAAAAAACATATCACAACGGTGATACCATGATCAATGATAATGAAGAAGTAGAAGGATCTCTTTTCCAAAGGGATACAACATAACCACAATGAAGATCAATCATCGAAAGAGTGATCCTAAAAGACCGAGGATCCCCAAAATCACTCGAGATAGCTCTTAGGTCTTGAGAGATAAGGTTTCAATCGAATGGAAAAGAAATCAGACGTTCAGCATAGTTAAAACCAAAAATCCAAAAAAAAATCATGACACAAACCCATTTCACAATGAAATTTTTTAATTAAAAAAATGTGAAAAATGAATCGCCTCTGATTAAAAATCCCTACATAAATCATTTCACAACCTGAACCTGATTCATGGAGCATAAACCTTTCACACCTATAAAAAATTCATGACATCTTCTTAGAAACCAATAAATAGCATGGAACTATTCACAACGTGAAAATCACTATAGAAAGTGAATAGTTAAGAGTATAATGAAAGAACCCAAAATATATCTACTGTTCCCCAATGTTAGGGATAATCCCACAAAGCCTTTGACAAATTTATTCCCAGACTCCATTAATTCCAACAAACATACAACCTCAAACTTTTGGCCATTTTCCCTAGTAAAGTATATTCATCCTTAAAATCTATGAAATTCACCAAAAAAAGAGGGAAATGAAAAGAGTTATGAGAAATACATGAATGTGGGTAATGAGATGTTACAGTTTTCAACATGTTAATAGAATCATGTAAAAATCAACGAACCCACATTCGGTAACTGGCAAGAGTGAAAAATATTTAACAATTATACAACTTATAACAATAAATATAACATATAAAAATAGTAATAGAAAAATAAGGATATTATTAATGCTTTTAATGAACTATATTTAATTATACAAGAAGTTATTTATAAGTAAAAAACACTTTCAGACATAAAGGTTTGGGACCTTATGTATTCCCCTTGTACCTTTTTTACAACGCTTTATTTTTTTATTATTTTATCTTGTTTATGAGAACTTTTTATCATGTACTTATAATATATATATATATATATCCCTTACAAGTGTACCTAGTTTAATATCCATTACATTTATAAGGTTATACATGTTTTAATTTTTCTTCAACATACCCACTTTTAAAGAAATGTAATGTTTGGGGATTTTCAAAATTCATTCAAGAAAACCATCACCCCATTTAAAAAACATTAAACTGAAAATATATTTCAAATTGTATATTTACTTTATTTAGAACCCTCCAGGTTTAATTCATATTTTAATGGACTATTTTGATCCCATTTCTCTAAAAGACCATTTTCTTAATTCGAAAAGCATCACTAAAGTGGTTCATTTTGTTTGAACCATATCATAGATCTTATACCATGGGTCTCCATGATATATAATTATGTTCCATTCATATATGTATGTAAAAATAAATATTATTTCTTCTCCTCTTGGGAATCATTATGTTATAGCTTTTAGATATTCCTTGATACATTATCTTGAAACCCAGTTCTTTCTCATGGGTTTTTACCATGTATGTGACTTATGTGTGGTTTATTTTCCTCATTTGGTACACATATGTATGATATTTGTTATATAATGGATGGGACTAGAATTATATATCCCTATAATGCATTGAGTAATGTTTTAATCTCATTAGATATCATGGTCTGTGGGTAGTGATCCTAGCCAATTATTGGAGTGGACAGTTGGCCTAGCTAGCTATGTTATGTTAACGAGGCATATCACCTTGATTTATTATTATGATGACATGTTTATATGGTTGACACATTCCAATGATTCAATTATCCTATTATATGATCATGTTTACTCTGTTCTCTTATGTTATCATTTATGTATGTCATGATTTAATGATTATGATCATTATATTTATGATATCATTTTACACCACCAATGTTATACTCATTTGTCATGTTTATTAACTTACTAGGATTTGTATCTCACCTTTTTTCACCCTAAAAATCCTTTATTTATCCTATGCAATTTTAAGAGGACCTATGGGAGTTATGATCACTCTGAAGAGATTAAATAAATACAATGAGTTTAAGTTTTAAAATGATATATTTTGGTGTCTAATCAGCTAAGGACACTAGACCCTAGATCCAAAACTTGTATTAGTTTTGAACTATGTTAAATGGTATGGAATAATATGATTTTAAGGCTTGGGTCGTTATAAATGGAATCTATGAAGAAGAATTCAAGTATCACAAATATTTACCTAAAATTGGTAACTTAAATATTCATGTGAATTCATGTGGTTGATCCAAGATAGATGATCATGTTTCCAAATAATTTATTATCAACTGGTTATCCAAATTACTTATTATAATAAAAATGAATAAAGAAAAAGTGATGGAATGTGGTGAAGGAAATAAAGTTATTCTAGATAAGGAAGTTGAATTTCATGAGAGATTGTGAAAATATTAAGAATATATGTTAAAAAATATAAATATATCCCTAAAGAACCATTTTATAAATAAGTAAAAGTAAATAAGGGAATTCCATACAATGAAGTTATTGAGAAAATCAATAAAACCATTTTTAAAATATATTTATATGGAAGAATAAGGTAGCAAGAATTAAGAGTTCACCCACAAATAGAGATAGAAATAAACGAGTATCTTGGTTGTGAATCAAATCTCAACCTTGTTTCTCTCACTAATGATCAGAAGAGATCCACCTTATTCTTATAAATATCATGTTTTCTCTTTTCGTGTTAGGGATTGATCATAATTCTTGTGTTTAGAGGGGAAACTAAGGACATGGTCATTATGTGAAAACTAGATATAAAATGGGAAGTCGCCATCTTGTAAGTGATCTCAACATTTGATATTTTAAATCTTATATTTCATAAAGATATCAACCATGAAAATGTGATGATATATTTTATCCCATGAGGGGGTATTTTTAAGTGAAACTAGAATTGTCATTTCATGTTAATCTTTCATTTCAAGAATGTGTTTGAAAATTTCATGGAAAAGGTATGAATACACATTCTCTCATCCTTGTTTTATAAGAATTGTTTCTGAAATTAAGGTGGAGAATTTAATCTTGTCATTATCATGAAAATTATGAAAAACTGAGATTTTCAGGGGTTGATTTCTAAATCCAATCTTGCTTGTTTTCTTAATAATTTTAACTTGTTTGTTAAAATTATTATAGGAAATCTGTTAGGAAAAATATCTTGTTAACGTTTTCAAAAAAATGGTTTTATCCAAAAAATGAAAAACCTATAAGAAAATAATTTAGAGTTGGTATCATAATCCATTTTGGTTTAGGGATAGCTTTTTAGTATAAATTAGTCTCTCTATTTTTCTACACTAAGGATAAATCACCTAGACACATGATTTACAAATTAATGGGTTGTGGATTCGGTTGTGGATCTACTCATCATTCGTACTCCTCCCTTCTCATAGTGACTTGGTCTCCTTCATGGAGGTTATAGATCGACC
The DNA here is from genome assembly GCA_963277665.1 of Viscum album. Taxonomy (NCBI): domain Eukaryota; kingdom Viridiplantae; phylum Streptophyta; class Magnoliopsida; order Santalales; family Viscaceae; genus Viscum; species Viscum album. The sequence goes on from OY728136.1 coordinate 308,211,865, forward strand.
GATGATGGGATGAAGTGGCTTCAATAATGAAGGGTTCATCTGGTCCACCTCCTTGGCATAAGCTTCTGTGGTTGGTGGCTGGGGCATGGCTCAGTTGATGAACAACTCGGTGAATGGAAGTGTATCCTATTCCTTTTGTTTGGTTCTAGATCTGTAAAATATGTGTTTTTGGGTTTGAATCTATGTGGATTCATATCTAGTGGAGACATATCAAATTGGTAGTAATCAATCTGGTGTGGTATTCGCATGGCAGTGGCTTTGTCGATGGGGTTGGCGGCTCAGTGGTGGAAGCACTTTTCCATTGAGATCCTATCTGATTCTTACTGATATGGCTTTTGGTTCCTTAGTTTCTCTCACGGTTGGTCTACATCGATGGTTCCATGGAAACTTTGGGATGTGTGGTTACATCGTTCATCGGTGTCCTCGAAAGTGAGTTCTCTCCTAGATTCAATTCTTACAGTGGGTGTCCTCTTTTTTTATTGATGTGTGCAATGAATCCTCAGTTTGAGTATCTTGAATTTTTGTTTTTTTGGTTTTTTAGTGTGGTCGTGGCTCATTTTTTAGGTCCCAACCACTTCTAATCTTCCATGGACTCAAATTTCCACCGCTCCTCTCCCATTCATTCTGGAGGGGTGGTTTGTAGGATTCTCTAGGATGTGATCTTGAGTGGAAGTCAGGGTTCAAGATGGCTTCTAACATTCAGATCTAGTGATGATGGTGTGGCATTGTCAATGGTGGTTTCACAGGTGATTCTTTTTTAGATGATTCATTTGTTCATTCGGTGAGGGGCCACCGAGGTTGTCTACATCGGTGAGTAAAGATGATTTTGAACGATTTTGAAGGTGTTCTGTGATACTATATTGTATTGATGGTGGGATGTGCCCCTGTAGATTATTGACGACAGTTGTTTCCTGTGAAAATCAAAGTGACTCGCGTATCAAGGTGACCTGATGTTCATGAAAGATTGTGGATCAAGGAAGTGATGTTATCAGTGGTTTCAGTTTGAATTTTGAATTAGTGTGCTTGTGTTTGGATCGGTTTCCAGTCAACCAAAAAGTGTTTTTTTTAAATCAAATAAAAAGATAATTTTCAGTCTATATAGATCACTTAGACTTCAAGTATAATAATTAGTGGCACATTGATTTATGTTTATTTATACCAACCTCTATTAAGTTTCATTGTATTTATTTTCAATAAGGGTGAGAGTGAAAAAAAATGTAAGAGGATGATATTGACATGAATTTTATTTATTGGTATTAATAAAAAATATTAAGGTGGGCATTGTTAAACCCACTTTGTATTTTGGCTATATTATTTGTTAATAAGTATAGAGGAAACTAGCTTGATGTCAATATTTATTAAAGAAAAATATCTTTGGAGTTGTTTGGAGTTCCCAAGTATATTCATGTGAGGAAGTTATTTGAAAGTTTCCTAATAATGGAGACATTATATGTGTTGAGAAACAAATGAATAAGGATTAAAGAAACATCTTGAATATTCATCATTATTCAAGTGAGAAAATAGGATCATACCTTGGATATTATTATAGATTAATTCAAATGGGAATGAAGTTGGTTGAAAGGTTCACTGCTTCATATATTATATAAAGAATCTATTTAAGAATATTTGATGAATTTAAAGGTTACATTAGTTATCCCATGGAGTGAAATTAATGATCAATAATATATCTCTATGAAGATGATGGAAAATTGGCAGTGAGCAATGAATGAGAATAAAAGAACCACCGTGTATCTTAAAACTAAGTTATTTTTACTATTTATATAGTAAATAATATGAAACTATACAGTTTAAAGAAAGATAAGTGAGCTACTACCATTTAAAGTGAGAAACTCCTACCAATTTATTTGTAATACCCCATACTTTGTGTATTCATTCATTGATTTAGATATTTAATAGTATTTATGGGTTTAATAATAAGAATTTAATAATTTATGGTAAATAATGGTGATTACTTATTTTTTGATAATGAATAATAAAGATACAATAATAATGGTAATAGATAATAAAAAAATATTAATATTAATATTAATCAAAATAATATTAAAGAAAAAAGAGAAAATGGGCAGATCCCCCCTCACATCGCGCAGCCCCTATGATTTTGGGTAGGTTTACCCATGCCCTAATCTTTGATTTTAGAACTATTGATTACTTTTTCTTTTAAAATATGTTTTTTCTTTCTAATGATAGCATTAAATATATTTATTGAATTTATAAGGTGTAAATTTGGTTATCTTTTGACATATATAGAAATATAAAGGTTTTTATATTTTAAATAACGGTCCAAAACATAATTGTATAGGTTATACACACCGGGTTTTTTAGTCATTTGGTTTTCTTTTAAATTTTTTATAGAAGTTATAAATAGTGTCCTTGGCTTTATAATTGAATTTTGGATGAATTTAATAGAATTTAAAGTTTTTTAATTGTATTATAACATGATGTTTGATCTTTACAAGGAAATTTAATGTTTTAGATTACCTCTTTAAAAGTGGTTTTGATACTATTTACCTATTTTCATATTTCATTTTAAATGTGTGAGCGTCATAAAGTGAATCTAATGAAATTAAAAAAATATATAGGTATCTTTATATATGTATGGATGTATATATTCTTATGAGAATATTTTAATGTGTTCATAGGTTTTTGTTCTTATATATACATGTAAGTATATATTTATATGTTCACTGTAAAGAAGGTCATTTTGAAATCAAATTTGATCATGTTTTGAATTAAACTATAATGTTTTTATGGTTTTACTTTAAATTATTTTAGTTTTTTAAATGGTTTTAATTTTATTTTATTGACTTAGCTTATCCCATCTATTTTTTCATGATTTTATGATTGGAACATTAAATGTTTTCAACATTTCTTGTGTTTGTAAAACCCCTTATTTCCCATTGATTTATGATTATCTATGATTATACCTTTAGGTTTCATGCTTTCTTAGAAATTATTGAATAATGTAGATAATGGTTTTAAGTGTGAGGATGAATTATCAATTATGACTTGATGGTGTAAATTTGTATTGATTTTTGATCCACCTCTATATCATTTGACTGTGGGAACATAGGTAACTAGATATGTCTAGATAAGTGAAATATTTACTATTGATTTTTTTCCAACAAGAGTGAGGTAATTTCATATATAGAAAGAGATATCAAGATGTTTCATGTGGCCCATGAAACCATTATTATTTTGAGATAGTTTTTTATATCCCAACAGCCTCTATAGGGATACTCTGGTAGGACATGTTCTTAGTGTCAGTCTAGGAAAAACATGTTGTTAATACATACCATGTAACAGTATGACCTATATTTGATCACATAACACCTCATTCTCAATCGATGGTATATATAGGGAATTAATATCTTATTCTTGACTATTATACCACTTTCTTGAGTTAATTTTGGGTCCATTTTATTATTTACATTTATTATCTAACTTCAAATTGTGGTGATTACTATGTATCATGACTTATCCCTTGTTCTTTGTTGTTTTTATTTTTATTTGAATTGGGTTTTAAAGAGGCATTGTAAACTTTTTTAAATTAATGGATTTTAACTTAGATTTTAAAAGTGGTTCAAAATGGTTGATTGGTAAAGAGAGATTCAACCATTTTAAATAGTTTTTAAGTGATTATTTTTATTTAATAAAAATAAGAAAAAGATGCTTAAAAACATCAATGTATTGTTGTTTCTCACATATAAAGGATTAAATAAGACATATATTATTATTGTATTTTAAAATTAGTTTTACAATGAATCTTAAACTAAAGGTTGGTCATGTGTCAAGGAAGGTGGTGTCCTACTGAGCACTTATGTACCTACACATATATTATATCTTTGTTTGAGGTTTAGAATTCGATCTTGACCACTCTTGGAGAATTTATTTATTTGGGTGTTTAGGATAGTTGTTTATTTTATTGCATTCTTACTATGGTTCCTATTAAATGAATTTTTGTACATTCATTTATTTTCAAATTATTACCAATGTGTGGGCCTTTAAATGATTTATTTCATCCATATAGGACATGTTCTACTTTCTATGGTTGGAGGTGTATTAATATTATGGTGAATGAGGAATGGCATTAGATAGAGGTCTGTTCTATATGTGAGGATCTCTAGAGTGTGGGTTTGTAGTTTATTTCTACTTTTTTTATATATTATTATTGTTTATTTATTTTCTAAAAATATAATTTATGGTGTGGACTCCCTAGTTACGGAAGTATCATGCTAGATTTTTGGGAGAAAGTATCGTATGCCTAAACTTTTATTTAACGAAATAATCATTCATAATTCTTATTAATGATTCCATGGAAATTTTCATCATCCCATGATGATCATGAATGACCCATGGCCTAGTAGTGGGATGATTTCGATGTTGTTTTGGGTGTAAACCCAGGTCGGGTTGTTAGAAATGGTATTAGAGGCCTTTTTTATTTGGGAAATAATGAGATTATGTGATTAGGACTATCAATACTGGAGTGTAAAGTTTGGAATCACAGTCTAGGTTTCTCTATTCCAAACCTTACCTATTTTTTCTAGGGAAAGTTAGAATTTGGAGTTATTATTAGAAGTTTCTGTTGATTTATTTTTAATATATGGTGATGTTCTTTGGTACTTATTTTCATTTATTATTTTCTGGAGGATCATTCTATTTTTTTATGGAAGTAGAGATGAGTTCAAGTATGCGAGGTTGTTATAAATTGCTCGAAAAACTATACAAAAACAAATCACTTGATTTTGTATCTATTTTAGGAACCTATGAATGATTGGTGGGTATACCATCAATACATTCCTAAGTTGGATATTATTCCACATCCTAATTTGGTTTTTCTATTTATTCACTTTGGTCGTTAGGTTTCCTTAGGTGGAAATTGAAATGATAATAAATGTAGAGATAGTCTTGTGATATGTTGATGAAATCAGTTTGGAATTTGATGATTATTTATCAGGATCAATTATTAATTAAAGAAACTTATAATATAAATATTTTTTTCTAATATATATTTTAAGGGGTGATTATATTAATAGTGTTCCCATGAGGCTTGTTATTTTGTTAATTAATTAATGGATTTCTTATGATGCAATACTTGGATAGAATAGGGAAATTATTTTCACCATGGTTGATTTGTTAGAATACATGGTTTTGGAATTGAAAACTTGTGGGCTAGTATGAGGCATGTGTAAGTGATTTTTGAAATTAGTATTAATTTATATTACTCATAGATATAGTGAATTCCAAAAAGGTTAGAATTTTCAAATTTATTTTCAAATTTTAATTAAAATAAAAATCACTTCTGTAATTGATAGATTAGGGTCCCAATTAAAACCCTTAGATTCCATGTTTCCATTCAAGTAATATAACATTATATTGAAATTATGGGAGTTGTAACATATTAGAATGATGGTTTCATACATGGGTTGAGTCTTGGTAGGTAGCTTGGGTTCTTGAGAGAGCGTCAGAGAAGTTCTAGGGTAGAAGGGTTGTTAAAGTTTCACATCCTGTAGCCACCAACACACTAGTGGGGACTATTTAGGTTTATTTAATAAGAAAAATAAATTAAATTATTAATTGGTAGGGTTTAATAATTTGTTATTTGTATAGATTCATGCTAAGTGGTACTTTGGACCTTTTGGGTTTAGTTGATCATGGTTTCAGAGAAACGAGGTTTCGTGGTGCCTGAGGTTGAAAATGGAATTTGGATGCACCTAAGTCATATGGGTTGAGTGGTGAATTAATAATGTAATGGAAAAATTGATGTTGGTGGTCCCAAAATTTTACCTGTAGCCATGTTTAAATGTTAATTTTGTGTTGTTCGGTCAGACCGATTTGCTAAGCAGTGGTCCCGAAAATTAATTAAATGGTTTCATTATGATTTTTACTTTATAAAATTCCTTGTTTAAGTGTTATGTCGACCTAAATAAGTATTTTTCCAAGAATACACCATTGTTTCAATTTAAACACAAATTTTACAATATGAAAAGCTGAACTATGTTACATTTTGAAATTCTAGTGGAATTAAAATGGTAATATTTGTTTTTTGTAAAGGCTAATGTAAACTAATATTGAAATATAATTTTAATTCATTTCTAAGGGATTGATTAATTATATTTTTATCCTTATGGGGGTGATCCCAATGGGATACTCATGATAGAATCATAATTTTTTATTAGTTAATTAGCATGGTAAATTGATATAGTGAGCATTTAAATTTGATATGATTTGAAAAATTACCTAATATTAAAAATATGGAATTCATTTAATGATAAGTGGTATTGAATTATAATGGCCTGAATCAATAATTTTATTGCATTGATATAGCTTCCCTTTAAATGATGAATGTGATCTTTTTAATTGAGATTTTTCAAATAAAATGGTTATTTCATATTGATATGGTAAAATATTATGTGTCATTTAAATTAATGATGTTTCTAATGAAATTTCACTTACGGTGGTGTTTATTTTGATTTAAATGGAAAATATCATTATGAGTGCTTGTGAAAACTCCCTACGGGGTGGTCGTGAAAACACCCTCTGTGGAGGTCATGAAAACTTACTTCTGGAGGTTGTGAAAACTCCCTATGGGGAGGTTTTGAAGACTATATTCAAGGTGTTCATGATTATAATGAAAATTCCCCTTGTAGGGTGGTTTTAACACTATTGGAGGGGATTCTTTGGATTTGGAACTCAGATTATAGGTTTCCTGAATATGAGAGATTTCCATTCACATTCTATATTTTGGAGGCTTATGGGGTCTTCAGTGGGTGTGGTAGATTCTACTATGATGGTGGGGATCTACTGTCGAGAACCAATTTTATATTGGGATGGAGCATTCCTAGGGTTTTTATTCTATGATATATAATTCCCAAGGTCATTATATATATACCTATGTGGATCAAGCCCCCATGTCATTATTTGTATAACTGGGTGAAAGAAACTTAGGTCATTATACTAGTTGGAATGATCCTTGGGAAATCCTCAGTGACATTCTGACACAGTTTAAAGAAGTTATACCATTAGGTATTGGTTATAAGGTATGACTTTCTCCCCCTTTGTGGTTACCTATGTTTAGATACATCCATCACAAGCTAAAACTGGTATGGTCGGGGTTCATCGTGGTCTCGATGACACCTGATATCCCAATGTGTATGATTTATATACCTTGTTTATTTGTTTCTTATTTTATTTTTTGTTATATCTAGTTGGAATAATATAATTGCAACACATTAGGAAGTATTTTTTATAGTTATCATTTGGGGGTGTGACAAGTCAATTACGGGTGATTTCTTTCATGGTTTATAGTTTCTCATCTCAATATTTGAAAGATTTCTAAACATTGGGAAGAGATAGGATTGTTATCCCTTTTCTCTTAGAGGTTTGATGGTCACCATATTTTGTTACCTTATATTTTTTATAAGAATTTATTAGGATAGAAATTATAATTGTGGGGTAATATAGTAATACCTTGTAATTCATGAATACATTCACTTATTAATTTACTTAATATTATTTATGGGTTTAACAATGATAATTTTCATAATATTGGTAAATATTTGTGATGAATTGTTTTTTTATAATGAATAATAAAAATATTTTAATAATACCAATAAATAATAAAAAATAATATTAATGAAAAAAGGTGAAATGGTGGGAACCTCCTCCTCTCTTCTCATCACACCCCCCCAAGTGATATCCCTCATCATGCACCCTAAGGGGGTGATCTCGCCTCTAGTGTTCCTCCATCCCCCTGACCTCCTCTATTCATAGTTGGATCATCCAAGGAAAGGCTCCACTACCCTCTTCTATCCCTCTCCTTGCATTTTATCATACCTCATCGTTGAATATCTCTTGGATGAACCCTAGGTAAAGGATTTGACTTGATTTTTAAGGTTACTTTGATGTTGGGGCATGTGATTCCTTGGTCATTTTTTATTCATACAAAATTTAATGTTCTAGAAAATATTTATTTTATTTAAGGTAGGTTTTCTCATATCCTATTATTTGATTTTAGAACCATCGATTGTTTGTTATTTAAAGATTATTTTTTGGCCTTATAATGATATAATTAAATAAATTTGTTGAATTTATAATGTGGAAATTTAGTTTTATCATAATATCAATTGGAAGGAAAGGGTTTTAATATTTTACAAAAAGTATTAAAACCTTTTTTCATGAGTTTCACACACCATTTTTTTGTTTAATTTCTTGGTTATCCCATTAAAAATTTAATTAAAGTTGTAAATTGTGTACTTTTTTTATGGTTGGATTTCAAAAGGATTGCTTGTAATTTAAGGGGTTGTTCTTATATTAAAAAATGATGATTGAGCTTCTGAAGGAACTTTAATATTTTAGATTCCTTCTTTATTCATGGTTTTAAAAATGGTTACCTATTTCCTAATTTAATTTTAAAAGTGGTAGTATTTTAAGATGATCCTCTAGAACTTTTAAATATATATAGTTGTGTACATATGTATATGGATTTAAACATTAACAAGATAATATGTGAATGTGTTCATAGGGTGATATTATTATATATACAAGTAAGTATATAATATTATGTTAATTTTAATGTAGGTGGTTTTGAAATAATAGTGCCCCATCTATTGAATGAATATTTATAAGTTTTTATGATTTTATTTTAAAATATTTTAATAGTTTAAATGGTTTAATAGTTGTATAGAATACTCAAATAACCCATGTTTCCTCTTAAAGAAGGTCTGGTTATCACTTTAAATGTTTTCAGCATCGCTTATGTATGATAAGACTTTTATAACCCCTTTATTATTTCTTACCTTTGATTACCCATTTAGGTTTCATTCTTGATTTAAATTTTTTAAATAATATATCTAGGTGTTATAATGGGATGATAAATTGTTTTTTATTATTTGATGATGTGCAAGTGGCTTGATTGTTAACCCACATCTCTATCATTCAAATGTGGGATCACATGTATCTAGATAAGTTTGGATAAATGAATTATTTAATGTTTATTATGTTCCTACTAGAGTGAGGTGCTTGGATATACTGAAAGATCTAACGACAGGGTTCATCCAGCCTATGGAAGCAGTGTGTTTTCTAGATGGTTTATTAGGGACTGAATAGCTCGACAAGGCTACATGGGTAGGAAAAGTTCTTAGTTTTTTTCAAGTAAATCATGTCATTAGTTCATACCATGTTAAAGTAGGATCTAGATTTGATCCCATGACACCTCCTTCTTGATCAATGGTTTGCATAGGGAATAAAAATTTTATTCATGACCATTATCTCTACATAATGAATTGATTGGGGAACCCTTTTCTTGTTTAATTTTATTATACTCCTTCATCTTGTGGTGATTACTCTATAGAATTCTCTATGATTTAGGATTGGTTGTTTTTATTTTTCAATATAGTTGTTTTCAAAGAGGTTTTGGATACTATTTTAAAGTAAAGGGTTCTATCTTGGATTTTCAAAGTTTTTAAAAATGGTTTATTATTAAATAGGTATTTATCCAATTTAATTTTTTTTCAATTTACTATTTTTATTTAATAAAAATAATAAAAGGAAGTTTAAAAACATTGATGGGTTTTTCTTTGTTTTATATAAATTATTACAAAACCTATATTTTTGAAATATATTTTCAAACTAGTGTTTAAATGGATCTTAAACTAAATGATAGTCACATGGAAGGTATGGTGGTGACCTAATGAGTGCTTATGTGCTCATGTCTATATTATAGCTCAATTTCATGTTCAGAATTGTCTCTTGTCCACTCTTGGAGCATTGATTGATTAGGTATTTGAGGTTAATTTTTTATCTTACCACATTCAGCTAGTGGTTTCTATTACATGATTTGTTTGAATTGCCTTTATTTTCATATAATGATAGGTGTGTGGGCCTTTAAATGATTTACTTTATCCATGTAGACCTTGTAATGATTTATATGGTCAAAGGTCTACAAATATTGTGGTAATTGAGGATAATAATCTATTTGTGGTTGTTTCTACAAGGAAGGGTGATTAGAATGTTATTTGAGAGTTTATTTTTGAATTTTTTATATATTTTATTAATTTATATATATTTTACATATTATTTTTGGCGTGGATATCCAACTTACAGACAAATCATGCCAGATTTTTGGGATAAATTCTATTGTTCCTAAATTTTAATTTAAGAACAAAATTATTAACAATAATTTTTAATAATGTTCTAAAACATTTCATTGTCCCATGGGGATCAAGAACACTCCTTGGGCTAGTGGTGGGATGATTAAAGTTCCAGTTTGAATGGAAACCTATCCTAGGTCATTGCAGGATTAATATAGATCCATTTATAAATGGAAAATTATTTGAGTTTCTCCACCACTACATAGAGACATTATTATTTTTAAAGGATGGAAAATACAGTTGAATATTAACTTGATGATGATGGTCAGAGCATTAATATATTTTAAATATTTTTTATGTAGAATTAATTTTTCATATTATTGTATTCATTAAGATTTTGGAAACATTAAAATCTATTTAAGATTTCATGAGGTGTAGTGTTTTCATCTTTTATATCTTCCTTAAAAATATGAGTAGATGTTGGAGAATAAAAGTTGGATATTTTTTTCGATGAAGATCCATCATTGTGAGTATTATAAATGAATACTACTGTTAGTATGGAAATTCACTTGGTTGAACCTATAAAAGTTGATTTGAAGATAACATAGTTGTTGATGAGATTAGAAATTATTTTTGACATTATTGAGAGGGAATTGAAGTAATTTCAAAGTGTTCAAAAGTTTTGTAGATGGTTTGAAGATGTTTTGATCTCACTTATAGAATTTTGGAACTCTAATATGAAGGTAGTAAATGGAAAGGGACATCACCACCATAAGATATGTAATATATTCTTAGGATGATGAATATATAAAAGTCTCTAGAGTCCACTATGATATATAGAATATTTAATATGCTACATAAGGGTTTATAATCCAAATGATGTATAAAATAACAAATGCATGGGATGCGTAAGATATCATGAATTTGTAAGATTTGGTGTGGAGGCTCATGATAAAGAAAGGAAAATGTAATCCCCGTAGATTGATGTGTGCTAAATTTAGTGAAATAATATTTTTTGATATTAAAAAATATATATTAATAGACCATTACACTATAAAATGCCTAATATTTTTGATGTTACATGAGGTTATTGTTATAATATAATGTGGAAATAGGGTAAAGAAAATACCCTAATGTAATACTGTAACACCTTGAGATATTCACGACCCTTCCCTTGGGGCACATGCCATGACTGCCCTAATTATGTTTTCCATATGCCAGGGGATGGTGACTATCACTGAATAGGAATATCCCAAAAAGGAATGGAATTTTCTTTTAAACCTGTCAACCCACACAAAACTCAAACTACGTAAAGTAAACACAAAGTAAACCAAAATTGTCACTGAGATAAATACTGATGGTATAGTACAAATCAAAGTAAAAAAGGGAAAAAATACAATCCCAAAACCACAAAGGAAAGTACAACTACCATGGTCTATCTGCTCAAGACCCTACGTAATGGGTAGGTGAAGGGTAATTTCCTATAGTTGTAGAAGTATGTCTGTCTGTATAAGGCCCCAGCCTTAAACCTTACTTAATCTTGAGTCATTAAAAGATTACACATTAAGGATCTTTTCAGGTTTATAGTTTTAGAGAATTAGATCATAAAACATGAATTACATTCCACATTTAAACAAAGTGGTTACATAAAAGATAACATTCATTTTTCCCATCAACGAAAACCTATTTAAAATAAAACATGGATTCTTTCTTGACACTTCATTGACACTATCATCACATCATGTACCTTTCCCTTGACCTGTGAAAAACATTTCAAAAACATGGGATGAGCATAAAAAGATTAGTAATGGATATAAAAATGTTGAAAGGAAACATGAGTACATATATACATAAGAATGAAATCATACTTTACCCATAAAACAGAAGAACTTTAACATACCTCATCAATTCATGAATAAATCATTGAAATCATAAGACATAAAGGTAACTTGAGGCATTCATTACGTAGGGAGTAACCCTCTTGGTTACGTTTGGAATACCCATCACAGTATATTCCCTAAATCTCTTCGGAGAAACCTCAACGTTTAAACCCTTAGCGTTACCCAATGCATTGGAGAGGTATATTGGGATCACCCTCCCTTAGTTTATCACGGAACCACATATCTTCATAATAATTCCCAAGAACAATAACATAATCGTATCACATAAAAACATGCATAAAGGAAACATAACATTTCCACTTTTCAATCACAAGATATCAATACAAAAAATTGATATAAAAACATTATGAAAACCATTTTCAATACCAAAATAAAATAAAAGTAAAACATGTTATTTATTTTTCATTTAAAAAAAGGTATGGCTTGAAGAGGAAGCCAAAACTCAAATAATGGTCACGACGGCGGAGAAGTCGTTGTCACCGCATACGTACGACAAAAACATTCCCATTTCTCATTTAGTAAAACACTTCGTATAAAAAAGATTCCTTCTGGATAAACATAATAGTAAAAAGGGTTTATACACCGTATAAAAGAAGGTTGTGTATAAAACAAAAATATGCCTCAATGAAAGGAGATTGAGACGAAGTCCCATACCTCGGGTCCGACTTGACTCGATCGTTATTTAATGTCCTGAATAATAAACTTGAGTTAATTTCTACTTTCTTAAGAACCTTTTTCAAGTTCATTATTCCTTTTATATCACTTATTACCATGTTATGAACAATATGTAATTATTTATGTTAATAACGGTCGTTTTAACAATCATTGGTACTTGAGTGAAAAATATGCTCTTTATAATTACATGTTTTTCATGTATCCATTATATCCAGAGTTATACTCATGATGTATATATCATATATATCATATATATTCAGTATATACATGCATTTATAATATTACATAACATTTATAGGTAAGAAATGAAATGCACCGTTCGTGGAGACGGTATGCCGTACGTACGCATAAACGCTACTTCCATTTCTATTTCATATTTAATAGAATTAAAACATAATGATACATAATAGTATTATAATTCCAGTATTTTATCATATATAATATCATTCAATATATCCTTTATACGTACCATATATGGTATTAACGAATCAAATCACTTTGAGGGGGCGGTAGTCAACACTTCCTCAAATGAAGATATCGCATTTACCCATAATGGAAACCATAAAGGTATGTCATAAATGAAAAATACAGAAGTATAAGTAAAACATAAACATATTATATATCATATATAAATATAGTTACATCTTAATGTCCACCTTTTAAGGTGTTATATGAGTGTTGAACAATCATCGTTTCATGAGGCAGAAATTCGCCATCCACAGAAACAGTATGTTCTTTAACCATTAGATGTAGGTGTGTGTAAGTGTAGCTAGAATTATTCTTATAAAAACATCATAGTATATTGAAGATACTGGTTTTGTTACCAAATAAAGGAATAAAAAAGAGTTTAGAGGGTTGGAGAAGCAAAATAAAACATTAGAACACAAGAGAAAACACTACCTTTAAAACAGGTAACTCTTTTTGATTTGAGCTCAAAGGATTCCTTGGGAATACTTCGGCCCAAAGTGAGGCTTCAAGGAGTAAGAGAGGGATGTGTAGAGACAAAATGGGCAGGGGTTTTCCGATCCAAAGGCTTGAGGAGTGTGGGTAAGGTGGTAGAAGTGGGGGCCTTTTATAAGAGGAGAGGTGGGGCACTCTTGGAAAGTTATAAAAGGTTACTTTATTTTCAAATGAGTTTCAGATTTTAAAGGTCCCACATTGATGTATTTGGAGGATAAGGTGATAAGGGTTAGAAATAAACTCATATAATAGGTATTTGACAAGTGTAAGTCTTAGATTTTACATTATCATTTCGTTTTATTTAAATCGTTTATTAATGTGGTAATCGCTGCATCATCATGATGTCATAAATAATTTAATTTATTTAATGTCTAAAAATTATAATAAAAATATCATGATGTAGGAAATAGTTTTAGATTTATAATGACTATTTATAGTCCAACATATCATTTATTTAGACAAAATTTAAAATGTTTTACTCAGGTGATACATTCTTTGTTATATTTATCTCTCTTTAACAAATAAAAAGATAAAAAGTCAATTTCACACAAAAGTGATTCCATGGGGTCCCCAATCTTGGAACAAGGCATCCCATGGTCGTCCATGAGACAACCAGTATAATTAGGAAACATTTTGGTGTCATTTTGTGTTATTATGATATCATTTTATTTTCATTAACTACCTGATTACTCATTAATCAAGATAATTAAAGATAATTACCATCGTTACTATTCATAATGTCCAAAAACAAAAGAGTCATAATTACATAATTTGGACCTTCTTATTCCAAATATGGAATCCATTTTACCAAATTACAAACATATAAATTGCAATAATTAATTTAAAGATAATTCTTGTTTTCAAAAGAAATAGCGGGTTTTTTTGAAACAATATCTATGAAATGTTTGGCACTTGTTTATGCCCAATTCCAAATTGAAATTAATCCCAATTACCACCATTGGATTACATGGTAAAAATATATTCTATTTACACATTAAAACCAATTAAAAAGATAGTAAAACCATATAATTAAATAAGATGAAAAAAGCAGTTTTGATGTAAAATGCAGTATTTTTCACTATTCATTAAAAAATGAACATTGTCAGAAAAATACCAAAAAACTATCCATTGTAAATTTCAATGTCCAAATAATAAATAATAAGTTTATTTTGATATATAGAGATTATAAAATTGTCAAAAGTTTGATATAAATTTTTTTTCCCATCATAAGGCAGTGAAACAATCTTTTAAGAATATTAGTGTATTCCATGCTTAAGATTGGATTAATTCTCATTTTAAGCCTCTAAAACACTATCTAATTCATAAATAGACATAGATAATAATATCTATTATTCATTACTTACTTGGGATGTTACATCCTTCCCCCTTTAGAAAATTGCGACCCCGCAATTTATTTACTTATCGAATAAGTGGGGGTATTTAGCCCTCATTGCATTTTCAGATTCCCATGTTGCCTCTTCAATCATGTGGTTTTTCCAAAAAACCTTTACCTGATTAATCACCTTATTTCGTAACAATTGCTCCATGTGGTCAAGAATCTGGACCGGTTGTTCCTCATAAGATAGGTTCTCTTCCAGCCGAACTACCTCTGGACTCAAAACATGAGATGGATCTGGCATATACTTCCTTAACATTGAAACATGAAAAACATTGTGTACCTGATATAAACTCGGAGGTAAAGCCACTAAGTATGAAACTGATCCAACATTCTCCAGAATTTCATATGGTCCAATGAACCTTGGACTCAGCTTTCCTTTCTTACCGAATCGCATCACACTTTTCCTTGGCGAAACTTTGAGAAAGACATGATCACCTACCTCGAAAGATAGATCCTTACTCCGGTTATTCGCATAACTCTTCTGCCTGGTCTGAGCTATTCTCATGTGTTTCTGAATCAATTGAACTTTTTCTACCATATCTTATACCAATTCTGGTCCCATCAACTTCCTTTCACCCACTTCATCCCAAAAAGCTGGAGTTCGACACCGCTTCCCATATAATGTCTCAAATGGTGCCATTTGTATACTAGAATGAAAACTGTTATTATAAGAAAACTCAACCAAAGAAAGATGTTGGTCAAAACTTCCCTGATAATCCATCGAACAAGAACGTAGCATATCCTCCAAAGTCTGAATTGTTCGTTCTGACTGCCCATCTGATTGAGGATGAAAAGCTGTACTAAAATTTAATTCAGTACCCAATGACTTCTGATGTCCTTTCCAAAAGTTAGAGTGAACCTGGGATCACGGTTAGATACAATGGAGAGAGGAACTCCATGTAACCTGACTATCTCTTTAATATACAGACGGGAAAGTTGATCTAGGGAAAAATTATCTCGTATGGAAAGGAAATGAGCAGATTTAGTCAAGCGATCAACAATAACTCAGATTGCATTATTACCTTGAGGTGTCTTCGGCAACCCCACAACAAAGTCCATGGATATATTCTCCCATTTCCACTCTCGCACTGGTAAAGGCTGAATCATCCCTTTCAGTAACTGCCACTCTGCTTTAACCTGTTGACATGTCAAACACTTCACAGTAAAATCAGCAATATCCCTTTTCATTCCGTCCCACCAGTAATACTCCCGAATATCTCTATACATCTTAGTACTTCCAGGATGGAATGAAAATGGAGAAATATGAGTTTCACATAACAAATCTCTCTTCAACTGTGAATCACATGGAACGCACAATCTCTTCCCAAATCTCAAAACAAAATCATTATCAATATTGATTTCAAGCAACTTACCTTTCTGAACCATCTCTACCTTTTTCTGCAACTCACGATCTTGCTTCTGTGCTTGCTTAATTCTGTCTGATAGAGAAGATTTCACTGATACCTGAAACAAAACAGAAGGACATCCTGCACCCACAACTTCTATGCCAAAGTCCATCAAATCCTTAACCGAAGGATCACGTTCCAAATGCAACATTGCTAATGAAGCATTACTTTTTTGACTCAAAGCATCATCCACTTTATTTGCTTTTCCTGGATGGTAATGAATTGTACAATCATAATCCTTGATTAATTATAGCCATCTCCTCTGTCTCATTTTCAATTATTTCTGAGTAAATATATACTTTAAACTTTTGTGATCAGTATATATTTCACACTTTACTCCATACAAATGATGCCTCCAAATTTTTAAAGCGGAAACAACAGTAGCTAATTCCAAATCATGTGTAGGGTAATTTACCTCATGAGTTTTCCACTGTCGTAAATCATAAGCAATTACCTGATAATTCTACATTAAGACCCAACCAAGTCCTTTCAATGAAGCATCACTGTAGATAACAAACTCCCCATTCCTGGAAGGTAGTGACAAAACTGGAGCATTCACCAATCTTCTTTTCAGTTCCTGAAAACAATCATCACATTATGTTATCCAGATAAACTTAACACCCTTCCGAGTTAGCTTAGTCATTGGACTAGAAAACCATGAAAAATTTCTAACAAACCTTCTGTATTAGCTTGCCAAACCAAGGAAGATACGAATCTCAATAACATTTATGGGTCTTGACCATTCTTCCACAACCTTTGTTTTTGCAGGATCAACAGTTATGCCATATTTATAAACAATATGACCAAGGAAAGAAATTTTTTGCAACCAAAACTCACACTTGATGAATTCAACATACAATTTATTTTCTTTTAAGGTTTTCAAAATAACCCTTAAATGTCTTTCATGCTCCTCTTTAATTTTATAAAAAACCAAAATATCATCAATCTCATTACTATCCCTGATATTTTTCACCATTGACCACCACTGATCAGCTTCACCTTCCAAACGGTAAATAGAAAGACTAACCTTTTGATATCTTGAACACCCCATGACATCAAAAATCTTCTCCAGTGCTTTAATCCACCCTTCAGCTAGCACAGTGTCAGATGGTCCTCTGAATGATGGGGGATGTTGCCTCATGAAATGTTCCACCGCTAACATGTTCCTCTGTTGTTGATCTGGCTGATCTCATGCATGGATACCGCCACCATTTATATCCTAAATCAACTGTTCCATCACTCCAAAAAACTGTTCAGTTCCAATTCCGACCATCTCAGGTTTCTGATTTGGAAGGTTGTCTTCCTCCTGATGTCGTCCCAACATAGCTGCCTTGTTTCCTATGAGGAAAACCATTCTGAACACAAGAATATCTTATGCGAAGCAACATGGTAATATTAAAATGCTATATCATTTCAATAAAAAAAATTCGATATTCATTTAATAGAATTATAAATCTTAAAGTTATCTAAACCGACTTCTGATACCAACTATAAGGCCCCAGCCTTAAACCTTACTTAATCTTGAGTCATTACAAGATTACACATTAAGGATATTTTCAAGTTTATATTTTTAGAGAATTAGATCATAAAACATGTATTACATTCCACATTTAAACAAAGTGGTTACATAAAAGATAACATTCATTTTTCCCATCAACGAAAACCTATTTAAAATAAAACATGGATTCTTTCTTGACACTTCATTGACACTATCATCACATCATGTACCTTTCCCTTAACCTGTGAAAAACATTTCAAAAACTTGGGATGATCATAAAAAGCTCAGTAAGGGATATAAAAATATTGAAAGGAAACATGAGTACATATATACATAAGAATGAAATCATACTTTACCCATAAAACATAAGCACTTTAACAAACCTCATCATATCATGAATAAATCATAGAAATCATAATACATAAAGGTAACTTGAGGCATTCATAACATTCTTACATAGGGAGTAACCCTCTTGGTTACATTTGAAATACCCATCACAGTATATTCCCTAAATCTCTTCGGAGAAACCTCAACGTTTAACCCCTTAGCATTACACAATGCATTGGATAGCTATACCGGGCTCACCCGCCGTTATTTTTTCATGGAACCACCCATCTTCATAATAATTCCCAAGAACCACAACATAGGTGTATCACATAAAAACATGCATAAAGGAAACATAACATTTCCAATTTTCAATCACAAGATATCAATACAACACATTGATATAAAAACATTATGAAAATAATTTTCAATGCCAAAATAAAATAAAAGTAAAACATGGTATTTATTTTTCACTTAAAAAAAGGTATGGATTGTAGAGGAAGTCGAAACTCAAATAATGGTCATGGCGGCGGAGAAGTCGTTGTCGCCGCATACGTACGACAAAAACATTCCCTTTTGTCGTTTAGTAAAACGCTTCGTATAAAAAAGATTCCTGTTGGATAAACATAAAAGTCAAAGGGTTTTATACACCGTATAAAAGAAGGTTGGGTATAAAACAAAAATATGCCTCAATGAAAGGAGATTGAGACGAAGTCCCATACCTCGGGTCTGACTTGACTCGATCGTTCGTTGATGTCCTGAATAATAAACTTGAGTTAATTTATACTTTCTTAAGAACCTTTTTCAAGTTCATTATTCCTTTTATATCACTTATTACCATGTTATGAACACTATGTAATTATTTAAGTTAATAATGATCATTTTAACGATCATTGGTACTTGAGTCAAAAATATGCTCTTTATAATTACTAGTTGTTCATGTATCTATTATATCCAGAGTTATACTCATGATGTATATATCATATATATCATATATATCCAGTATATACATGAATTTATAATATTACATAACATTTAGAGGTAAGAAATGAAATGCACCGTCCGTGGAGACGGTAAGACGTACGTACACATGAACGCTACTTCCATTTCTATTTCATATTTAATGGAATTAAAACATAATGATACTGTTGGAATCACCTGTTTTGATAATCCCAAATCATACTTAAACATTAATTATGATGTATTAAACCTTTGCATTAATCTTATTATTCTATGCTTAAACGTATTTTATTCTAAACAATTCATATTCTCACTCTCATAACTTTACTGTAACAGCTTACAGTAGTGTTTACATAAGTTTAGTATTGTTAGCTAACAGTCAGAGTTTTCTTCTCAAAGTCACAGTTACAGTCAACTGTCACCTTAAGTTACTATTGCAATAAGTTCACAGTTACAAGGCTACAGTCGAAGACTAATACAAGCTTACAGTTACAAGTCTACTGCTATCTCTTGTCAAAGCTCACAGACGAAGGTCACAGTTACAAGACTTCTGCTCAAAGTTTTCTCTGCTCAAGTTCACAGTCGAACAAGTTTACAGTTGAAACAAGTTCGCAGACGAACTAGCCTACAATCATAAGTCTACAGTCAAGGTTACAGTTAGACAGCTTCTGTCTACTAAGTCTACAGATGATCGAAGTCTACAGTTGACAAAGGTTACAGCTCTACAAATTTGATGTTACAAGTCTACAGTTAGAAAGGCTACAGCTACATGGAGTAAAAGCTACTATTGCAAGCAGACAGCAAGCCTTTTGTTGAAGTCAGCAGTCAGAAGGAAGTCCATAGTTGGAAGTCCACAGTTGAAGTCAACAGTGACATACATTCTCGACTCACTGTTTTAATTTCTTTATTTCCTACATTTAATTTATTTAATTTATCTAACGGTCATGTCTAGACAAATGAATACATCTAACATTATTTATTTATATTTGCAGACATATCAAGAAATAATACAATGTACGAGGAAGATCGCATGTGCAACTTCAGACTATTTATCTTGTCGGCCTCGGGTGAACAAAAAGTCATATATGGAGGAGTATAAAAAGAAGAAAGAAGCATTCAAAGCAGGCATGAATGAAACAATTACATAGAGTCTAACATCTACAACTGAGAAGGCGATTCGCATATACACAAAAAGGAAGAACTCTCGAGCATTCATTCTGAAGAACAAAAGAGTCTCAAGTGAACCGACTGAAAGAACAAGTCTTCTAAAAACCATGCTGTGAAGCACTCAAACTCAAAGAAGCTGATCACTTGAATATCTGGAAGTCTGAAAATCACGACACTCTGTTTTAGTGTCAACTTACAGAAAAAGGACCAAAGCTTCAAGTCACTCATTCCTACGAGTCCAGAGCTGCACTGAAAATCTCTAGAGCCATTTCTAAACTCTACATCTCTGCTCTGTGATTTATTTATTCTACATTTTGAGCAGTGTGTGTTATCTGCTGTATTAAACACACACACTGACTCCTGTACTTACACTGGAGGATCTGTAAATCCTCAGCAAATCTTTTTGCACTCCATTTCCCACTGTGGATAGTGGTAGAGGTCTTGTGACCTGGACAGCTTGTTGCTGTTGTTTGTTTTCCCACGAAGAACTGTGGTAGAGGTCTTGTGACCTGGACAGTGTGTTAACTGTTGTTAACCCTGATCCAGGGTGTGGATCATTTTATATAAACTTGTGAGAGGATTAAGTCTCGGCTTGAGACTGAACCTCTTGGTTAATTCTCTGTGTTTGAAGTTTTACTCTATATCCATACTACATATTTAATTTCATATTCCGCTGCTATTACTTTGAAATAAAACCTATCTTCAAAGCTACTTTGATAATTAAAATTCGCAAGTGTTTATATTTGTTATAAATCAGTAAGTTAGTTTCAAAAGTTAAATTAATCATAAGATTAAGTTAACTGAGAATTAATCAATCTTTGAGAAACTAATTGAACCTTTATAATCTATATAAATTCACTACAGTTTAATTTGTTTTTGAAATTGGGGGATTTTAATAGAAATTGTTTTTAACAGAAATTTTAATTGGAACTCAATTCACCCCCCTCTTGAGTGTCCACTCCGACCAACATTTGGTATCAGAGGACTTATTTATCTCTGTTATACTTGCTCAAAGTTTTATTTTAACTCTCTGTTTTTACACTGTGATTGTGGTTTTATCTAAAAGATCTTAAATTTCTGTTAGTTCTAAATTTTATCTCTTTAAAATATTTTCTAGAATTTCCTTATGGATAATAGACTAGAAGGTGCTGCTACTAACAGGCCACCCTTCTTTAATGGTGTGAATTATGCCCAATGGAAGCTCAAAATGAAAATTCATTTGGAAAGTATGGGTTTTGATATTTGGACTGCTATAGAGTCTCAATACAAGATTCCAGAAACTGAAAGAATAACTTGGGATGAACCTACTAAAGTAGCTTACAATAATAATTGTAAGGCTGTGAATGCTCTCTATTGTGCTCTAGGAGATGAGGAATTCAATAGAATTTCTGCATGTAAAACTGCTTTTGAAATCTGGGACACCTTAGCTGTTTCTCATGAAGGAACAACTAATGTCAAGGAAATGCGGTTAAACACTTATACTATCAAATATGATAACTTTAAGATGAAAGCCGATGAACCTATTTCTGATATGTATCTCAGGTTTAAT
This sequence comes from Viscum album, assembly GCA_963277665.1. Classification (NCBI taxonomy): domain Eukaryota; kingdom Viridiplantae; phylum Streptophyta; class Magnoliopsida; order Santalales; family Viscaceae; genus Viscum; species Viscum album. Next base: position 308,233,813 of record OY728136.1, read on the forward strand.
GAGATAGTCAACACAATGAGCTCACTCGGAAAGATTGTTCCAGCAAAGGAGCAAATCATGAGATTATTGAGATGTCTGCCTGACAGATGGAGAGGCACATCCGTTTCAATTAGAGAATCCTGTGATATTGGAACTTTGCCTGTCAAGGAGTTAATTGGTAAACTGATGATGTACGAAGAAGAGATAAAGGTGAATAAAGAGGAAGATGAGGAACCAAAACGAAAATCTGTAGCTTTTAAGTCTACTGCATCAAAGAGCAAAGACAAGGAGAAAGTGCATATACCAACTGAAAGCTCATCTAGTGAAGACTTAGATTCTGACAGTGATGCCGAGATGGCACAAATAGCAAGGAGATTCAAGAATTTCTATAGGAAGAAGAAGTTCTTCAGAAAACCAAACTACAAGGGTAAGTATGATAGACAAGGTAAGTGGAAGAAAGATTGGAAGAAAACTGATAAAGAAGAAGACATAGTTTGCTATGAATGTAAAAGGAAAGGACACATCAAAGCTGGCTGTCCTAAGTTAAAATTCAAGAAGAAATATGAGCACAAGGACAAGAATTATAAGAAAGCTATGAAGGCCACCTGGAGTGCTTCAGAAGACAGCACAAGTGAATCAGAGTCCAGTGATTCTGAAAGAAATCGTGCTAATATGTGTTTCATGACAAACACATCTGAGGTAACCTTAGACACTCCCACTCTAAACTCTTATTATTCTGAAGGTGAAGCAGAATCTGGTTCTGATTCTGAAAGTATGTCTAAAGATGAATTGACTGAATACTGTAATATGCTGGAAGAAACGTGTAATGAACTAAAGGATAAGTATAAGTCTTTGAAGAAACAGCATGCTCTTACTGCAAGTGTTAAGTCTGCACTTGATGTAGAAAAAGAGAAAAATGTTCAATTATTAAAGGAGAATACAGAACTGAAACTATTTAATGAACAACTTAGAAAGGACTTAGAAACATTCACAAATGGAAAAGATACTCTAACTCAACTGCTAGGAAAGCAAGTTGCACCTAAGTATGCTACTGGCTTGGGATACCAACCTGGACAAAGACAGTTTACTAAAACCCGATTTGTTAAGTCTGGAAAAAATCCTGCTAGTTCCAGTTTTGGAAATTCATATGCCTCAACTGGTTATTTAAATAGTTGTAGATCAAATAAAGTATATCTCTCTAAATCTGTTGCATCTATTAATTGTATGGGACCCATAAGACAAATCTGGGTACCTAAATTCTTGATTGCTAACATATCTGGACCCAAGAAAATCTGGGTACCAAAGTCATTTCTTGTCTAATCTGTTTTGTAGGAAATCTGTTTGAAAAGCAATTACAAGAAGGTATGGTACTTAGAAAGTGGATGTTCAAGACACATGTCTGGGGACTATTCGTGCTTCAAAAGCTTAATAAAGGTTGATGGAGGATATGTCACTTTTGGTGATAACCCAAAAGGAAAAATCATCGGCTTAGGCCAGATTGGTAACACTGACTCAGTATTAATTTCCAAAGTTTTATTTGTTGATGGACTTAAGTACAACCTACTTAGCATTTCTCAATTGTGTGATGATGGCTTTAATGTCAAGTTTGAAAACAATTCTTGTGATGTTTATAATTCCAAACATGATTTAATATTTTCTTCCTTAAGAAATGAAAATGTTTATGCTGTTGACTTAAACACGTTAGCTAAACATAATGTTACTTGCTTAAATGCTTTTCATAGAGAATCTTGGCTGTGGCATAGGAGATTAGGACACTGCAACATTCATTCACTCAGAAAACTCTCTAAGAAACACCTAGTTAGAGACTTACCTAAGCTTGAATTCCCAAATGACAAAGTGTGTAATCCCTGTCAAAAGGGAAAACAACACAAAGTTTCTTTTAAACCAAAGAAAGAAGTTTCAACTTCTCAACCACTTGAACTGGTTCACATGGATTTGTTTGGACCATCAAGAATTTCAAGTCTAAATGGGAAGCACTATGTTTATGTTCTTGTAGATGACTTTTCTAGATATACTTGGGTATACTTTCTAGCTCACAAAAGTGAAGCCTGCTCTTTCTTTGTTAAATACTCTAAGTCTGTAGAAAATCTTAGTGGACTTAAGATTAAGACCTTGAGGAGTGATCATGGCCGTGAATTTGAGAATCAAGAATTTGAATCTTACTGCTCACACAATGGCTATGCTCACAATTTTTCTGCTCCTAGGACACCTCAACAGAATGGTGTAGTAGAAAGAAGAAACAGAACCCTGCAAGAAATTGCTAGAACTATGCTTAATGAATATGACCTGCCTGTTTACTTTTGGGCTGAAGCTGTAAATACAGCTTGTTATGTCATTAATAGAGTCTTGATCAGACCTGTTCTAAAGAAAACCCCTTATGAGTTGTGGAATAATAGGAAGCCTAAGGTTAATTACTTTAGAGTTTTTGGTTGCAAAGTCTTTATTCTGAATACTAAAGATAATCTTGATAAATTTGCTCCAAAAAGTGATGAAGGAATTTTCCTAGGTTACTCTATGTCTAGTAAAACCTATAGAGTGTTCAATAAGAAAACCAAATGTGTGGAAGAATCTGTTCACATCAAGTTTGATGAGACTGACCCACATGAGTCTAAAACTTCTCTTGAAGATGTTGAAGAAGACCTATCTGTTCTGGACCTAAATAACAAATCTAAAGAACCTGTAATAAAAACATCCAGTTCTGGACTTTTTCCAGAATCTTCCTCTATGGAACCCGAACCTATAGATGAACCTGAAATCTCTAGTCCATCCTATACCAAATCAACTAGGATTCTAAAGAATCATCCTTTAGATGCTGTTGTTGGTAATCTTGATAGAGGAACACAAACTAGAGCTTCTCTAAAAAATCAGGTTGAACATCAAGCTTTTCTTTCACAGCTTGAACCCAAAAATGTCAATGATGCTATCAGTGATGAATTCTGGGTAATGGCTATGCAAGAAGAACTAAATCAGTTTGAAAGAAACAAAGTTTGGGAATTAGTGGAAAGACCTAAAGACACTCTTACCATAGGCACTAAATGGGTGTTTAGAAACAAAGTTGATGAGTCTGGTAACATAATCAGAAACAAAGCTAGGCTAGTTGCACAAGGGTATAGTCAGGAAGAAGGAATAGACTATGAGGAAACCTTTGCACCCGTGGCTAGACTAGAGGCCATTAGGATATTACTTGCTTATGCTGCTCATCTGAATTTCAAACTATATCAAATGGATGTTAAATGTGCTTTTCTAAATGGATATATAATTGAGGATGTATTTGTGGAACAACCTCCTGGTTTTACAAATCCCCATTTTTCTAATCATGTTTTTAAACTATCTAAAGCTTTATATGGTTTAAAGCAAGCTCCAAGAGCTTGGTATGATAGGCTCAGCTCTTTTCTTATTTCAAAAGGATTTACTAAAGGGATAGCTGATCCTACTCTTTTTATTAAATGGATTTCTAAAGATGTCTTAATAGTTCAAATTTATGTGGATGATATTATTTTTGGATCTTCTAAAAATTCTGTATGTGTTGATTTTTCAAAAATAATGCAAAATGAGTTTGAAATGAGTTTAATGGGAGAACTCAAATTTTTCCTTGGATTTCAGATCTTTCAAAATAAAAATGGTATTATTTTGAACCAAAGTAAATATATTAAAGATCTTCTAAAACATTTTTCTTTGGATGGCACCAAAGGCAGTGACACACCTATGAGCACCACTTGCAAGTTGGACAGTGATGAAACTGGTGAACCAGTGGATCAAACCAATTACAGAGGTATGATAGGTAGTCTACTGTACCTTACTGCCAGTAGACCTGACATCATGTTCAGTGTATGCATGTGTGCTCGGTTTCAAGCCAATCCAAAAGAGTCTCATTTGACTGCTGTTAAAAGGATTTTCAAATATCTAAAACATACTCCCAATTTGGGATTATTTTATCCAAAAGGACAATCATTTGATTTATTAAGTTATTCTGATGATGATTTTGCTGGCTGCAAGTTAGATAGAAAGAGCACCTCTGGAACATGTCACATTTTAGGCAAGTCACTAGTATCTTGGTGTAGTAAGAAGCAGAATTCTGTTGCATTGTCTACTGCCGAAGCTGAGTATATAGCTGCTGGTAGCTGTTGTGCACAAATCTTGTGGATGAAACACACTTTACTAGACTATGGATATCAATTCAAACATGTCTCTATAAGGTGTGACAATACAAGTGCTATTAACATTTCAAAAAATCCAGTATCTCATTCTAGGACAAAACATATTGATGTGAGACATCACTTTATGAGGGATCATTATCAAAAGGGTGATATCACTCTTGAGTTCATTGGCACTGAACATCAGTTAGCTGATATTTTTACAAAGCCTTTGAATTCTGAGAGATTAAGCTACATCAAACATGAGTTAGGTATGATTAACTATAGCACAGTTAAACCTCACAGTTAAACCTCACAGTTAAACCTCACAGTTAAACCTCACAGTTAAACCTCACAGTTAAACCTCACAGTTAAACCTCACAGTTAAACCTCACAGTTAAACCTCACAGTTAAACCTCACAGTTAAACCTCATAGTTAGACCTCACCGGTGAACCTCACTGTTACATCTCTCTGTAGGCTGTTTCGCTGTTTAATCTTATTTTATTTTTGCGGGAATTCGAACCGTTTCTTTTCTTTATTTCTAAATCCCTAAATGATAAAATTAAGAACATCGAACATATCTCAATCCACTCATCTCGACCCTTGCTCTCTCAAGTCCTAAACCCTAAACCTTCAACCGAACCTCGAAACCTCATTCAGTTCCAATGGCCAGAACAAAGCGACCCCCGACTGTCAACGAAGATGCACCAATGCCGAAGAGGACTCAAGTCGAATCCAGTGGCACCGGGAACGCCTCGATAAGACCTGTTAATCCACATCTGACTAAGAGAGAAATAGTTGCTGAAAAGGAGCTAAGTGAAGAGTGGATTTTATCGAGCAGATCATTAGTACTGGCAGTGCTTAATGATCAAGGATGGACCGAATGCTTCGCAAACAATAATGGACCATACTACCCGAAGCTGGTGAAGGAATTCTATGAATATCTACAGTTCGAGGAAGAGGATGATCTGCATAGACTAGTATCCAGAGTAAATGGCAATGAAGTCAGTTTTTCATCCGCTGAATGGGCTGCTTGTTTAAGAGTTCCTCATGAGGGTATTTACAACTACTATTCTGGAGCGGCTCCTCCAAATAGTAGAATCTTTGATCATGAGACAGCTCTGGAAGAATTGACAGGCAATGGCACTGTAAGGAAGATTATTGCTACTGAAATGAATGGAGAGGACAGGCTTCTGTTTAAGTTTATCCAGCATGTACTGAGTCCTAGAAGAGGAGATTTTGCAACTCTGAAGCATCAGGATATTTACTTGATGTACTTATTAAAACATGGAAGGAAGGTCAACCTTTGTAGGTTGTTGATGGCTCAGATGGAGGACATGATAAAGGCAAGCTCAAAATCAAGTGTCTTGTTTCATGCTAAACTCATTTCGGTTATGTTGAAAGTGAAAGGTGCAGCTGGAAGTCAGGAAGAGTTGATAGTGGCAAAGAACAGTGTATGTATCTCGAAAGTAATCTGCAAATTCATGAAGATCAGTTGGAATCCCTGGAAGAAATCATGGGTGAATGATGAGGAGAGAATCTATGAGAATTTTAGCCCTTCTACTCATCCCTCTAGACCGAGAGATAGGAGAGATCCAGGCTTAAAGCCTGATGAGCCTGAACCTGTATACTCAGATGATGAACAGACTGCAGTAGTTGGTAACTCTGCAAGAGAGAACACTCCAATTGATGAAGGGAGTGATCCTGATACTACTCACAGTCCTGTCAGGACAGTGACTTTTGGAGCAGCAAGCCCTCCAAAAGAACTACCCAGTAGAGAACCTGTTCTAAGAGACAGTGAGACTGAGACTACAGAAGAAGAAGAAGAATCTCAATATTTTGTCAAGGACACCTCTGATGAGGGTGATACAGTCGAAGCAGAAGAGGCTGGAGCTTTAAATGAAAATCAAGAAACTGTTGCAGAAGATAAAGAGGAGATCAGTGGTGAAGAAACAAAAGAACTCAGTATGAGCCCTCTGATAGGGTATACAGACAAGTCAGTGTCTGACCAGGAAGTAGGAGTGGTCTCTACTACTGTTGTCATGGAAGTGGTTGATGACCCAACAGAGCAGGAGGCTAACCTCACTGCTGAACCTACAGAGGAAGCAAGTATGGAACCTGCTAGAGCTACAGAAGAGAACTTAGAGTTACACACAGTTGAGCAGATAGTAGAAAGTATTCAGGAAGGACCTACAAGTGAGGGGGAGCGTGTTGGTTCAGTCTCTGTACTGTATGATATAGAAGGATGGACCTCAGATCCAGGATACATGGTGTTAGGACTCAATTATGAGGATTCAGATGAGGAAAACCAACCACCAAGAAATCCAGTCATCCTACCTAACAGCTCTCCAGTGTTAGAAACTGAAGGATTGGCCACCAAGGAAGACCTTGAATCCTTAAAGAATGAAATGAAGGAGACCATCAGACAGTCTGTTGCTGAATTGAAAACCAGTCTTTTTGATGAGCTGAAAAATATGGAACAGTCCTTAGAACTATCTCTAGGATGTGTTGTGGGAAGTCCAATCAAAGAAGTGATGGATGAAATGAAAGTGTGCCACACCCAAATTGAAAGCTGGACTGGAGCAGTAGTGGCCCTCAGACAATCAGTTGCTTCTTTAACTGCCCTGAGCAGTTCTCAGACACAAGTGGCCAGTGAGATTCGATACATCAAAGAAGTGGTCAAGCAGTTTGTGGAAGTATTTGAGGCTTTCAAGAATTCAGTAAAAGAACACTTTAGCAATCAGGATGCTGTCATTCAGAAAGTGATTGGAAATCTGACTCAGTCTTTCAAGGAGACAGTGGCATTCTCAGTCAAGTCCCTTCCTTCATCTAGCTCTCCTATGGACCTTGAGCAGTTTAGAAGCCTGCTCAGAGAAGAGCTTACTCAGGCCCGTGCAAATGACACATCAGACCTACAGATCCTTGCTACTACAAGAGAAGTCAGTGGCTTTGTTCGTGAGCACCTGCAGGCTGCTACTGTTTCTCAGGAGGCCATCAAAAGTAAAGTGGATTATTACTTTGATCGGATTTTCACCAAGCATCAGTTGAACAATCACTTCAAGCTCATGCTAGAAACTATGAAGCTGCCTCCTGTAACTCAAGCCTTCAAAGAACAAGTTAGCAAGCTACGAGAGTTGACCCCGGCTTTGGATAAATTCTTGGAAAACAAAGATGACTTCTTATCTGCCATGGACAGAGGAGGAAACATTATCATGGATTTCAGGAATCTGCTCCTACCTTTTCTTCATGTGGACTGCACACCTGTTATAGTTCCTCCTGCCCTACCTGTCTCCAACCCCAGTGGTTCTTCAGTAATGTCTCCTGCTGATGCCCTCAGAAGCCTTAGACCACTGATACCTCGGCAAGCTACTCACTACCGGCCTTCAGGAGCCTCTGTTGCTGCCCCTCCAGACATTCCTGCTGCCATTCCTCAGCCTGTTGATCCTTCACTTCCTGCTCCATCTTCTTCCTCCAAAGGAAAAGATCCCTTGCCTCCAGATGAAGAGGATTGAGTCTGTTTATGTTTTTTTTTGATAGGGATCATGTATTCACGTTTTGGGTCCTGTATTGTCCTCCTTATTAATACAATGTTCCTTTTCTCTCATTCTGTCTTTCTTTTTGTTAATCACAAAGGGGGAGAAATAAAGAGAAATAGATAGGGGGAGAAATAAGGAAACTCAAGGGAGAAATGAACCTATACAGAGAGGAGAAATCCTTGCGGATTATACCTCATTTTTGTGCTCATATTGCTAATACTTTGTTTTGCACACTTCTCTCTGATACTTCTATATTTCATATTGACATAATTTGTGATTATCAAAAAGGGGGAGATTGTTGGAATCACCTGTTTTGATAATCCCAAATCATACTTAAACATTAATTATGATGTATTAAACCTTTGCATTAATCTTATTATTCTATGCTTAAACGTATTTTATTCTAAACAATTCATATTCTCACTCTCATAACTTTACTGTAACAGCTTACAGTAGTGTTTACATAAGTTTAGTATTGTTAGCTAACAGTCAGAGTTTTCTTCTCAAAGTCACAGTTACAGTCAACTGTCACCTTAAGTTACTATTGCAATAAGTTCACAGTTACAAGGCTACAGTCGAAGACTAATACAAGCTTACAGTTACAAGTCTACTGCTATCTCTTGTCAAAGCTCACAGACGAAGGTCACAGTTACAAGACTTCTGCTCAAAGTTTTCTCTGCTCAAGTTCACAGTCGAACAAGTTTACAGTTGAAACAAGTTCGCAGACGAACTAGCCTACAATCATAAGTCTACAGTCAAGGTTACAGTTAGACAGCTTCTGTCTACTAAGTCTACAGATGATCGAAGTCTACAGTTGACAAAGGTTACAGCTCTACAAATTTGATGTTACAAGTCTACAGTTAGAAAGGCTACAGCTACATGGAGTAAAAGCTACTATTGCAAGCAGACAGCAAGCCTTTTGTTGAAGTCAGCAGTCAGAAGGAAGTCCACAGTTGGAAGTCCACAGTTGAAGTCAACAGTGACATACATTCTCGACTCACTGTTTTAATTTCTTTATTTCCTACATTTAATTTATTTAATTTATCTAACGGTCATGTCTAGACAAATGAATACATCTAACATTATTTATTTATATTTGCAGACATATCAAGAAATAATACAATGTACGAGGAAGATCGCATGTGCAACTTCAGACTATTTATCTTGTCGGCCTCGGGTGAACAAAAAGGCATATATGGAGGAGTATAAAAAGAAGAAAGAAGCATTCAAAGCAGGCATGAATGAAACAATTACATAGAGTCTAACATCTACAACTGAGAAGGCGATTCGCATATACACAATAAGGAAGAACTCTCGAGCATTCATTCTGAAGAACAAAAGAGTCTCAAGTGAACCGACTGAAAGAACAAGTCTTCTAAAAACCATGCTGTGAAGCACTCAAACTCAAAGAAGCTGATCACTTGAATATCTGGAAGTCTGGAAATCACGACACTCTGTTTTAGTGTCAACTTACAGAAAAAGGACCAAAGCTTCAAGTCACTCATTCCTACGAGTCCAGAGCTGCACTGAAAATCTCTAGAGCCATTTCTAAACTCTACATCTCTGCTCTGTGATTTATTTATTCTACATTTTGAGCAGTGTGTGTTATCTGCTGTATTAAACACACACATTGACTCCTGTACTTACACTGGAGGATCTGTAAATCCTCAGCAAATCTTTTTGCACTCCATTTCCCACTGTGGATAGTGGTAGAGGTCTTGTGACCTGGACAGCTTGTTGCTGTTGTTTGTTTTCCCACGAAGAACTGTGGTAGAGGTCTTGTGACCTGGACAGTGTGTTCACTGTTGTTAACCCCGATCCAGGGTGTGGATCATTTTATATAAACTTGTGAGAGGATTAAGTCTCGGCTTGAGACTGAACCTCTTGGTTAATTCTCTGTGTTTGAAGTTTTACTCTATATCCATACTACATATTTAATTTCATATTCCGCTGCTATTACTTTGAAATAAAACCTATCTTCAAAGCTACTTTGATAATTAAAATTCGCAAGTGTTTATATTTGTTATAAATCAGTAAGTTAGTTTCAAAAGTAAAATTAATCATAAGATTAAGTTAACTGAGAATTAATCAATCTTTGAGAAACTAATTGAACCTTTATAATCTATATAAATTCACTACAGTTTAATTTGTTTTTGAAATTGGGGGATTTTAATAGAAATTGTTTTTAACAGAAATTTTAATTGGAACTCAATTCACCCCCCTCTTGAGTGTCCACTCCGACCAACAGATACATAATAGTATTATAATTACAGTATTTTATCATATATAATATCATTCAATCTATCCTTTATACGTAACACATATGGTATTAACGAATCAAATCACTTTGAGGGGGCGGTAGTCCGCACTTCCTCGAATGAAGATATCGTGTTTACCCATAATGGAAACCATAAAGGTATGTCATAAATGAAACATAAAGAAGCATAAGTAAAACATAAACATATTATATATCATATATAAATATTGTGACATCTTAATGGCCACCTTTGAAGGTGTTATATGAGTGTTGAACAATCATCGTTTCATGAGGCAGAAATTCACCATCCACAGAAACAGTATGTTCTTTAACCATTAGATGTAGGTGTGCATAAGTGTAGCTCGAATACTTCTTATAAAAACATCATAGTATATTTAAGATACTGGTGTTGTTACAAAAGAAAGGAATAAAAAGAGTTTAGAGGGTTGGATAAGCAAAATAAAACATAAGAACACAAGAGAAAACACTACCATTAAAATGGGTAACTCTTTTTGATTTGAGCTCAAAGGCTTCCTTGGGAAGACTTCTGCCCAAAGTTAGGCTTCAAGAAGTAAAAGAGGGATGTGGAGAAACAAAATGGGCAGGTTTTGGCCGATCCAAAGGCTTGAGGAGTGTGGGTAAGGTGGTATAAGTGGGGGCCTTTTTATAAGAGGAGAGGAGGGGCACTCTTGGAATGTTATAAAAGGTTACTTTATTTTCAAATGAGTTTCGGATTTTAAAGGTCCCACATTGATGTATTTAAAGGATAATGTGATAAGGGTTATAAATACACTCATCCAATAGGCATTTGACAAGTGTAAGTCTTAGATTTTACATTATATTTTCATTTTATTTAAATCGTTTATTAATGAGGTAATCGCTGCATCATCATGATGTCATAAATAATTTGTTATATTTAATGTCTAAAAATTGTAAAAAAATATCATGATGTAGGAAATATTTTTATCTTTATAATGACTATTTATAGTCCAATAGATCATTTATTTAGACAAAATTAAAAATGTTTTACTCAGGTGATACATTCTTTGTTATATTTAACTTTCTTTAACAAATAAAAAGATAAAAAGTCACTTTCACACAAAAGTGATTCCATGGGGTACCCAAGTTTGGAACAAGGCATACCATGGTCGGTCATGAGACAAACAGTAGAATTAGGACACATTTTGGTTTCATTTTTTATTATTATGATATCATTTTATTTTTCTTAACTACCCGATTACTCATTAATCAATATAAATGAAGATAATTACCATCATTACTATTCATAACGTCCAAAAACAAAAGAGTCTTAATTAAATAATTTGGACCATCTGATTCCAAATATGGAATCCATTTTACCAAATTCCAAACATATAAATTGCAATAATTAATTTAAAAATAATTCCCGTTGTCAAAACAAATAGCAGGTTTTTTTGAAACAATATCTATGAAATGTTTGGCACTTGTTTATGCCCAATTCCAAAGTGAAATTAATCCCAATGACCACCATTGGATTACATGGTAAAAATATATTCTATTTACAATTAAATACCAATTAAAAAAAATAATAAAACCATATAATTAAATTAGATGAAAAAGCAGTTTTGATGTAAAATGCAGTATTTTTCACTATTCATTAAAAAATGAACATTGTCAGAAAAATGCCAAAAAATTATCCATTGTAAATTTCAATGTCCCAATCATAAATAATAATTTTAGTTTGACATATAGAGCTTATAAAATTTTCAAAAGTTAGATTTAAAAATGGTTTGCCATCAAAAGGCTGTAAAACAATCTTTTAAGAATATTAGTGTATTTCATGCTTAAGATTGGATTTATACTCATTTTAAGCCTCTAAAACACTATCTAATTCATAAATAGACATAAATAAGAATATCTATTATTCATTACTTACTTGGGATGTTACATCCTTCCCCCATTTAGAAAATTGTGTCCCCGTAATTTATTTGCTTATAGAATAAGTGGGGGTATTTAGCCCTCATTGCATTTTCAGATTCCCATGTTGCCTCTTAAATCATTGGTTTTTTCACAAAACCTTTACCTGATGAATCACCTTATTTCGTAACAATTGCTCCATGTGATCAAGAATCTGAACCGGTTGTTCCTCATAAGATAGGTTCTCTTCTAGCTGAACTACCTTTGTACTCAAAACATGACATGGATCTGGCATGTACTTCCTTAACATTGAAACATGAAAAACATTGTGTACCTGAGATAAACTCGGAGGTAAAGCCACTCAGTATGAAACTGATCCGACTTTCTCCAGAATTTCATATGGTCCAATGAACCTTGGACTCATCTTTCCTTTCTTACCGAATCGCATCACACTTTTCCGTGGCGAAACGTTGAGAAAGACATGATCACCTACCTCAAAAGATAGATCCTTCCTCCGGTTATCTGCATAACTCTTCTTCCTTCTCTGAGCTGTTCTCATGTGTTTCTGAATCAATTGAACTTTTTCTGCCATCTCTTCTACCAATTCTGGTACCATCAACATCCTTTCACCCACTTCATCCCAGAAAGCTGGAGTTTGACACCGATTCCCATATAATACCTCAAGTGGTGCCATTTGTATACTGGAATGAAAACTGTTATTATAAGAAAACTCAACCAAAGAAAATGTTGGTCCAAACTTCCCTGATAATCCATCTAACAAGCACGTAGCATATCCTCCAAAGTCTGAATTGTTCGTTCTAACTACCCCTCTGATTGAGGATGAAAAGTTGTACTAAAATTTAATTCTGTACCCAACGACTTCTGAAGGCCTTTCCAAAAGTTAGAAGTGAACCTGAGATCATGGTCAGATACAATGGAGAGAGGAACTCCATGTAACCTGACTATCTCTTTAATATACAGACGGGAAAGTTTATTTAGGGAAAAATTATCTCGTATGGAAAGTAAATGAGCAGATCTAGTTAAGCGTTCAATGATAACCCAGATTGCATTATTACCTCGAGGTGTCTTCGGCAACCCCACAACAAAGTCCATGGATATATTCTCCCATATCCACTGTCGCACTGGAAAAGGCTGAAGCATCCCTTTCGGTAACTGCCTCTCTACTTTAACCTGTTGACAAGTCAAAAACTTCACAGTAAAATCAGAAATATCCCTTTTCATTCCATCCCACCAGTAATACTCCCGAAGATCTCTATATATCTTAGTAATGCCAGGATAGACTGAAAACGGAGAACTATAAGCTTCACATAACAAATCTCTCTTCAACTGTGAATCACACGGCACACACAATCTCTTCCCAAATCATAAAACAAAATCATTATCAATATTGATTTCAGGCAACTTACCTTTCCGAACCAGCTCTACCTTTTTCTGCAACTCACGGTCTTGCTTCTATGCTCGCTTAATTCTGTCTGATAGAGAAGATTTCACTGATACATGAAACAAAATAGAAGGACATCCTGCGCCAACAACTTTTATGCCAAATTCCATCAAATCCTTAACCAAAGGATCATGTTCCAAATGCAACATTGCTAATGAAGCATTACTTTTTCGACTCAAAGCATCATCCACTTTATTTTCTTTTCCTGGATGGTAATGAATTGTACAATCATAATCCTTGATTAATTATAGCCATCTCCTATGTCTCGTGTTCAATTATTTATGAGTGAATATATACTTTAAACTATTGTGATCGGTATATATTTCACACTTTACTCCATACAAATGATGCCTCCAAATTTTTAAAGCGGAAACAACAACAGCTAATTCCAAATCATGTGTAGGGTAATTTACCTCATGAGTTTTCAACTGTCGTGAAGCATAAGCAATTACCTGATCATTCTGCATTAAGACACAACCATGTCCTTTTAATTAAGCATCACTGTAGATAACAAACTCCCCATTCCTGGAAGGTAGTGCCAAAAATGGAGCATTCACCAATCTTCTTTTCAGTTCCTAAAAACAATCATCACATTCTGTTGTCCAGAAAAACTTAACACCCTTCCGAGTTAGCTTAGTCATTGGACTAGATAACAGTGAAAAATTTCTAACAAACCTTGTGTAATAGCCTGCCAAACCAAGGAAGATACGAATCTCAGTAACATTTGTGGTTCTTGGCCATTCTTCCACAACCTTTTTTTTTGCAGGATCAATAGTTATGCCATATTTATAAACAATATGACCAAGGAAAGAAATTTTTTGCAACCAAAACTCACACTTGATGAATTCACCATACAATTTCTTTTCTTTTAAGGTTTGAAAAATAACCCTTAAATGTCTTTCATGATCCTCTTTACTTTTAGAAAACACCAAAATATCATCAATCTCATTACTATCCCTGATATTTTTCACCATCGACCACCACTGATCAGCTTCACCTCCCAAACGGTAAACATAAAGACTATCCTTTTGATATTCTGAACACCCCATGACATCAAAAATCTTCTCCAGTGCTTTAATACACCCTTTAGCTAGCACAGTGTCAGATGGTCCTCTGAATGATGGGGGATGTTTCCTCATGAAATGTTCCACCACTAACATGTTCCTCTGTGATTGATCTGGCTGATCTTGTGGATGTATACCACCACCATTTATAGCCTGAGTCAACTGTGCCATCACTGCAACAAACTGTTCAGTTCCAATTCCGACCATCTCAGGTTTCTGATTTGGAAGGTTGTCTTCCTCCTGATGTCGTCCCAACATAGCTGCCTTGTTTCCTCTGAGGAAAACCATTCTGAACACAAGAATATCTTAGGCGAAGCAACATGGTAATCTTTAAATGCTATATCATTTCAATAAAAATATTTTTGGATAATCATTTAATAGAATTCTAACTCCTAAAGTTATCTAAACCGACCTCTGATACCAACAATAAGGCCTCAGCCTTAAACCTTACTTAATATTGATTCATTACAAGATTACACATTGAGGATCTTTTTAGGTTTAGAGTTTTAGATAATTAGATCATAAAACATGCATTACATTCCACATTTAAACAAAGTGGTTACATGAAAGATAACATTCATTTTTCCCATCAACAAAAACCTATTTAAAATAAAACATGGATTCTTTCTTGACACTTCATTGACACTATCATCACATCATGTACCTTTACCTTGACCTGTGAAAAACATTTCAAAAACTTGGGATGATCATAAAAAGCTCAGTAAGGGATATAAAAATATTGAAAGGAAATATGAGTACATATATACATAAGAATGAAATCATACTTTACCCATAAAACATAATCACTTTATCAAACCTCATCAAATCATGAATAAATCATAGAAATCATAAGACATAAAGGTAAGAGGCATTCATAACATTATTATGTATGGAGTAACCCTCTTGGTTACGTTTGGAATACCCATCACAGTATATTCCCTAAATCTCTTTGGAGAAACCTCAACGTTTAACCCCTTAGCATTACAAAATGCATTGGAGATCTATATCAGGCTCACATGCCCTTAGTTTATCACGGAACCACCTGTCTTCATAATAATGCCCAAGAACCATAACATAATCGTATCACATAAAAACATGCATAAAGGAAACATCACATTTCCACTTTTCAATCACAAGATATCAATACAACACATTGATATAAAAACATTATGAAAACCATTTTCAATTCCAAAATAAAATAAAAGTAAAACATGGTATTTATTTTTCATTTAAAAAAAGGTATGGCTTGTAGAGGAAGCTGAAACTCAAATAATGGTCATGGCGGTGGAGAAGTCGTTGTCGCCGCATACGTACGACAAAAACATTCCCTTTTGTCATTTAGTAAAACTATTCGTATAAAAAAGATTCCTTTTGGATACACATAAAAGTCAAAGGGGTTTATACACCGTATAAAAGAAGGTTGTGTATAAAACAAAAATATGCCTCAATGAAAGGAGATTGAGACGAAGTCCCATACCTCGGGTCTAACTTGACTCGATCGTTCTTTAATGTCCTGAATAATAAACTTGAGTTAATTTATACTTTCTTAAGAACCTTTTTAAAGTTCATTATTCCTTTTATATCACTTATTACCATGTTATGAACACTATGTAATTATTTATGTTAATAACGATCGTTTTAACGATCATTGGTACTTTAGTAAACAATATGCTCTTTATAATTACTATTTGTTCATGTATCCATTATATCCAGAGTTATACTCATGATGTATATATCATATATATCATATAAATCCAGTATATACATGCATTTATAATATTACATAACATTTAGAGGTAAAAAATGAAATGCACCGTTCACGGAGACGGTAAGCCGTACGTACGCATGAACGCTACTTCCATTTCTATTTCATATTTAATGGAATTAAAACATAATGATACATAATAGTATTATAATTCCAGTATTTTATCATATATAATATCATTCAATCTATCCTTTATACTTACCACATATGGTATTAACGAATCAAATCACTTTGAGGGGGCGGTAGTCCGTACTTCCTCAAATGAAGATATCGCATTTACCCATAATGGAAACCATAAAGGTATGTCATAAATGAAAAATACAGAAGCATAAGTAAAACATAAACATATTATATATCATATATAAATATAGTGACATCTTAATGGCCACCTTTGAAGGTGTTATATGAGTGTTGAACAATCATCGTTTCGTGAGGCAGAAATTCGCCATCCACAGAAACAATATATTCTTTAACCATTAGATGCAGGTGTGTGTAAGTGTAGCTCGAATAATTCTTATAAAAACATCATAGTATATTTAAGATACTGGTTTTGTTACAAAATAAAGGAACAAAAAGAGTTTATAGGGTTGGATAAGCAAAATAAAACATAAGAACACAAGAGAAAACACTACCTTTAAAACGGGTAACTCTTTTTGATTTGAGCTCAAAGGCTTCCTTGGGAAGACTTCTGCCCAAAGTTAGGCTTCAAGGAGTAATAGAGGTATGTGGATAGACAAAATGGGTAGGGGTTGGCTGTGCCAAAGGCTTTAGGAGTGTGGGTAAGGTGGTATAAGTGGGGGCCTTTTATAAGAGGAGAGGAGGGGCACTCTTGGAAAGTTATAAAAGGTTACTTTATTTTCAAATGAGTTTCAGATTTTAAAGGTCCCACATTGATGTATTTCTAGGATAATGTGATAAGGGTTATAAATAAACTCATCCAATAGGTATTTGACAAGTGTAAGTCTTAGATTTTACATTATCTTTTCATTTTATTTAAATCGTTTATTAATGAGGTAATCGCTGCATCATCATGATGTCATCAATAATTTAATTTATTTAATGTCTAAAAATTATAAAAAATATAATGATGTAGGAAATATTTTTTATCTTTATAATGACTATTTATAGTCCAACATATCATTTATTTAGACAAAATTAAAAAAAATTACTCAGGTGATACATTGTTTATTATATTTAACTTTCTTTAACAAATAAAAAGATAAAAAGTCACTTTCACAGAAAAGTGATTCCATGGGGTCCCCAAGTTTGGCACAAGGCATCCCATGGTCGTCCATGAGACAACCATAAGAATTAGGACACATTTTGGTGTCATTTTTTATTATTATGATATCATTTTATTTTTCTTAACTACCCGATTACTCATTAATCAAGATAATTGAAGATAATTATCATCGTTACTATTCATAATGTCCAAAAACAAAAGAGTCTTAATTAAATAATTTGGACCTTATGATTCCAAATATGGAATCCATTTTACCAAATTCCAAACATATAAATTGCAATAATTAATTTAAAAATAATTCCCGTTGTCAAAACAAATAGAGGGTTTTTTTGAAACAATATCTATGAAATGTTTGGCACTTGTTTATGCCCAATTCCAAAGTGAAATTAATTCCAATGACCACCATTGTATTACATGGTAAAAATATATTATATTTAAAATTTAATACCAATTAAAAAGATAATCAAACCATATAATTAAATTATATGAAAAAGCAGTTTTGATGTAAAATGCAGTATTTTTCACTATTCATTAAAAAATGAACATTGTCAGAAAAATACCAAAAAATTATCCATTGTAAATTTAAATATCCCAATCATATATAATAAGTTTAGTTTGACATATAGAACTTATAAAATTGTCAAAAGTTAGATTTAAAAATGGTTTTCCATCAAAAGGCAGTAAAACAATCTTTTAAGAATATTAGTGTATTTCATGCTTAAGATTGGATTTATTCTCATTTTAAGCCTCTAAAACACTATATAATTCATAAATAGACATATATAAGAATATATATTATTCATTAATTACTTGGGGTGTTATATTTTGTCCCATCTCACTGAGCACCACTTAGTCCTGGACCACCAAGGTCTCCATCGAAGCATCGATCACCTACATGAGAAACTACACATGAGGGTGAAGCCTGTGCAAGGGTGAGTAACCCAATACTCAGTAGGGACCCCAAATAACAAAGGTAAGACCACAAATTAAGACCACAAGCAAAGACAGGTCACACCAGGTATAACTCAAATGATAGAAAGTAAGATTCACAATTGTAAAGCTGAATCATCTTATACTACTGAGGGGCTCATCCCTAATGAGTCACCAAGGTTCATGCAGCAACTAGAACACTTAGTTATGATCCACTACTGGACCACTGATGTCTGCTCGGATGCTAGTCCACTAAGGTCTGCTCGGTTGCTGGACCACTAAGGTCTAATTCTCTATGGGACCACTGTGGTCTGCTAAGCTACTTGACCATTGAGGTCCTCTTGACTACTAGATGATGGAGGTCTGCTCATATTCTAGACCAAAATGGTCCACTCCATTACTAGAGAAATGAGGTCAGTTGAGCTACTGGACCACTGAGATCTTCTTGGCTACTAGACCACAAAGGTCCGCTCGTCTGCTGGACCACTGAGGTCTGCTCTGCTCCTGGACCATTGAGGCCTCCTAAGCTATTAGACCATGGATTTATTCTTGGTTACTGGACCACTGAGATCCCAATTGTCATGTCCTTCATTTCACAACCAGCCGTAGTATTTCTGCTCTTTAGTGCACTTGACTCCTAGAGATTCTACTCCTAAAGCCATCGGTCGTAACTCAACTGCCACAAAGTATAACTTAGTGTATACCAAAAGGACCGTCTCGATGCAAGGGCCCTAAAACTGTTGATGATGCATCAATCAGACACCTAGTCTAAAAGATATTGGTGTTTTAGTAAATAGGGGAAAGTTGTGTCTATGTTCGGTCTGACTTGGTCGGACCGACCCAACCAACCCCACTTGGGGGTCCTACATTACCAGACCTATTTTTAGACAACCCAAACCAACTCATTTGGGTCTGGATCGACTCATTTTGGCATGGGATAGTGGCTAGGACCATTGGGACTTTCTAGACCTGGCCTGGTTCGATCGTGGGTCCACCCCACTGGGTCACCCAACGACCCGGTTGTCATCTGGTTCGGTCTGACTTAATCGAACCAGTTTGGACTAGTCAGGCTACCCAGCGATCCGATTCCCCATCCATCCCAGCCCACATCAGCGGGCCAGTTCTCATCAAGCCTGGGCCACTCAACATCCCAGTTTATTCCACTGTCCTAGCCCGCATCAACAGGCTGGTTCTCCTCCAGCATGGATGTCATTTTGTGTCTGGTTCACGCATCCACACAGAACTAGGGTGACGCCGTCTCCTTGACCAGTCGGTCTGCTCATGCAGACTGCGGATTTGCGCCGCATGGCACCTCCGATGTAGTCTAGTGGCCATGTCTTACTACCAACAACCGCGGGCCTCCGTGTCAGCGACCCCTGTTGTCGTAGTGGTGTGTTGCCAGTATGCCACCTCCCACTTTCCACTGGCCTTGGTGTCGGCAGCTCCTGCTGCTACTGCAGCCTGTGTATTGTGTCTTGGGGACGCTTCCACATCTGGATATCGTTTCCTCTTACCACTGTTGTGGTCTTATGTCACTAATTCTCTCCTATGTTGTGACCCACCTGGCTACGACCATTCTCAGTTGGCACCACGGGCCGATGCACTGCCGCGGTCCAAGTGGACCGCAGTTATCATCGTTGTCGACCCTTGCACCACGAAGAATGAGAATAATGTAAGAATAAGTTGGGTAAGGAGTTACAACACATGAACACCCAAATAACAATCCAGATCTTTGTTCATGTTGACCCAGATACATTCTTGTTATCATGATCACGAAGGACCAAAATAAGGCATAAATAATCACTAAGAATGATATCACTTTTATCCCACATCATTAACCATCCTATATAAACAATCTAACCATAGATCAACCTGTTTGTGGGTTGGTACACATTCGTTGTTAAAATTTAAGAATGAGGAAAGGGAAATCACTCAGAAGAACCCTCTACCTAGGAAAAGAGATTTCTCAAGGATGATCGTTCATCGTCATCCGTCGATCTCTGGTCTGGAATCCTCTCTCCAAGGGTGTATTCACCATCATTCAATTCGTCGGTGTTCATCATTGGAGATGATTCATTTGTCTTTCTTTAGAGTAATTCAATGATTGTTCGTCAACCCCAAATTCCTGGTTTAAATAAAGAAGGAATCCACATGCGCATTGTAGCGTCACCATGATGATTCGTTAATCAGGTTAATTAATGGGATTCAGTGTCACTTCGTCACTGCACCGTGGCACTGATGAGTTTCAAATTAATGAAGAAGAAAATATAATAAAATAAATTTTTAAGTTATTTTATTTTTCTTCTAAAATGTTCAAAAAATATCTTTTTCAGTCAACCCATGCTGGTCGATGTTAGGCTATTCCTAGGTGAACCCTAAAACTCTTTTTTCAATAGTGCCCTCAAATTTAATAACCGAGCACAGGTTTGAAAGTTATAAAAACCCACTCACATGTTTATTTAATGAAATTTAAATATAGTTTGAAAATACATTCTGACCACTCCAAGCCTCAAAATCACATGCCATCATAGATCCTGATCTCAAAATAATTCCATTTAATTTTCAAAAAAAATTACATGGAATTCAGGGACATTATATCACTCCCACCTTTAGGGCTTCATGTCCTCGTAATCCAAGACAAGTGTTAATCAAACAAATGGGGGTATTGATCACGAATCTAATTCTACCGCTCCCATGTTCTCTCCTAGAGATTCTTGTGCTTCCAATGAACATGAACCATATGAATCAACCATCCATGAAGTATTCTCTCCTATTGATCTTCTATATCCAAGGGGTACACTTTGAATGTTGCCCCGTCATCAATTTCCAGTTCACCGTGGTCAATGACTTGAGATGGGTTGTGCACGTATCTCCACATATGGGATATTTTAAAGACGTCGTGCACCCTCTCTAACTACAATTGTAGATCCAAGTAGTATGCCACTGCCCCACTCTATGCAGTGATAGAAAAGTTCTAATGAACCTTGGAGATAGCTTTCCACCCCGGCCAAATCTCTGCATCCCTCATGGAGAAGATACCCATAGGAATATGTGGTACCCCTATTTGAACCCCAAGGGTCTATGTCCCTTATCAGCATATTAATTCTGTCGGTTATGTGTGGTCTTCATCCACAATCGGATGACTAGAAAAATAGAGACCCAAAGCTTGACATACATGGACATTACATTACTTTTGCAGAATATCTAATACATAACAAAAACAGACACCAAAGGACCGTAATAGTTTTGTGTCTTTGGAAACTCGGAATACAATCTTCTAATCTTGGTGAAAGATCTTTAACATCTCCCATAAAGATCTTCCCTTTTTTTCTTACCTAAAACCTTTATTTATATCATGGGGAAAGGAAAACATATAAAGGGTGAGCCCAAATTCTCAGTAATGGTAAGCATGGAGAAAATAAAACAAACCATATACATTTAATCTTCAAAACATGAACATAAAGTTTAAACATCAAAATCTTGAGTTGTGAAATAAATCTTGGTAGTACGTAAGGCATATATCATAAAGGAACATCAAAAATAGCCTCGGAATAAAACATTTAGTTGTGTAAAACCATTAAGCACATTATATGATTTCCATAGTAGCCAAGGCATTGCTGCCAAGACCATCTTAGTGGACAAAGTCCCTTTCTGAATCGAGTTCCCTCCTCGTTCCAGTCCTGTATCACTGAACCGGATTAACTTACCATTCCATCCATCTCTATCTCATGATATATAAATCTTTAACCAATGAATTTTAGGGAGATATAGTTCCCACCCATATCATAAAGAAATCATTATTACGTGTGCCTCAACATAAACATAAATCATTCGTCACAACCCAAAGAATAAAATTGGTTTCATAAACATCATCCCATAATAACGTAATCCATATAAAACAAATGGATATCATTTCATCATAAAAAAAATTGAAACCATGTAAATCATAGAGACATTATACTTGAAACATAATCATACTAAATAATGTCATCTTAGATGGAAAATAGTTTTGACAAAACACTTGAAATGAATTCTTGAGGAAAATATCCTTTCTTCCTCAAAATCATTTTCTTTTCACAAAATGCCATGCAATTTTAAAAGAAAAGAATTTTGTTGAAAATAATAATGAAATCTTGTAGAGGAATCTTCATGAAAATTAGGCTTTATGAAACTGTAAAAATCCATTCAGTCCGTATAATTTAAAAAAACATTCTTCACATACTTTTTCCAGAAAAGTCAAAAATTACCTCGTATGGTAAACAAAAGAAATATTCCTTACATACCATGTAGTAAAAGAAAAAAATGGGTAAAAAGTACTTTAAACATATATGAAACTATTTAAAAAAAATAGGGACATGGATGATAAATATAACCACAGTAAAAACTTACGAATAAACACTCTCGGATAAAAACGAGATTGGAAAAGTTATCCCTTAGCTTAGGTCTGACATGCTTCGTACGTATCTGAACCTCTTGTATAATGATTTAAATAATTTAATTGACTTATTAAAGAATCATATTCATTGTTATGATATCATATATGGTTCACTTATGACTTTATATTACCTATTATTTTGTAAATTCCATGTTAAAGCAGCGTTTTGGGTAAAATCATTTTATTTATCGTACGTGTTTGGACTTGATGTTCTTGATATTATTATTACATATATCATGATTTAATTACTTCCAGAATGTAAATCATGATTTATATATCATATATATTCAGTATATATATATATAATTATATATATATATATATAGCTAGATAAATGAAATGAAATACACCGTTCATGGAGATGGTAGGTCGTACGTACGCATGAACGTTGTTTTCTTTTCCTTATTTACTTGAATGGAAGTAAGTAGATGACACACATATATATATACATAAATCCAGTAGCTTTATAATGTCATATATTTCATTATTATTCATTAAATATACTTTATAATCATTCTTGAGTGGTTAACATGGAGAATGAATCTCATCGCGTCGTGGAGACGGTAATCCGTACGTACGCACGAGCGATGATATCGTTCCCATAATTATTGAATTGAATTTGAGTGGATGATATAATATCTCAGAATCAGTATGATATTATATTAACCATATATAGTTATTCTTTACCCCATTATACCCATCCAATTATGGGGGTGGTGGAAAAATCGATTACACCATGGCATAGAGACGGTATTTCGTACGTACGCACGCGCGGTGATTTCATTTTCCATAGGATGGATAGAAAGTGAAATTGGGTTGTTTAATATTTATAATAACATATCAATATATTATTTATACTGATGTTATTAATTTTTGATGAAACAAATAAATAAAAAGAAGTAGAAGAAGATATAAAATGGAAAGAATCGGTAAAGGATATTACCTCTTCTTTGGTGCGCCTCTTCTTAACATCCTTTTAGGGAACTATAGATGGTCTTTAAAGAAGACCATAACCTCTAGTATTTTTATAGGGAAGTGGAGAAGAGAAATTGGTAGGGTTTTTCCGATCTTGAAGGCTCAAAGTGGTGTGAGGAGGAGAGGGAGGAGGTGCCCTTTTATAAGAAAGGAGAGGGTCACCTTTGGAATTATAAGAAATATTAGTTTATAATAAATTGCAACCCCACTTAAAAAAAATCCAAAAATGACTAAAATTAAAATATTATATGATATAGGGTTTTAATATAATCATACAATAAAATTTATACATGTTTTGAATTTATTTTAAACCTTATCAAATTGATTTGTGCTTATTTAATCTATTTAATTTTATTTGTGGTAATAATATTCTAAATTTAAATTGATATAAATAATTACTTATGTGCTATGAATTATCCATAATTAGAAAAATTATGACATTTTAAACCATATAAATTTAAATTTATAATTTTTAAATATTTTTATGATTTTTAAACAATTTTAAAATATGTTACTTTTATAAAATTACAATAGTGTCAATTTTGACACTATTAATTTATTTGAATTTAAATAAAATCTACATAGAGGATATATTCTAAATAAAAGCTTTAATAGATTCGTAACATGTCATATATGTCTATAAAATTAGTGGAGAACATTAAATAGTTCATATAATATTTAATTTAATATTTTTAATACCATTTATTTGATATTTCAATCAATAAAATAATTTCAACATCACTATTGTTTTACCTTTAATGATAATTTTTTAATCCCTAAAAATTATAAATAAATTTACATGATATAGATAATTTTATTATATTTCTGTATACTATTCCTGTTCTAAGTTTCATGAATTCTATCACTAAATTAAAATTATTATACTTATAATATTTAAGAGAGTGACACGTTGTCACTTTCGTTGGTTTTAATAATAATTAAATTATTTTAGTGATAAAAAGTCCTTAAAATGAATTTATTCCTACCCATAAGTGATAAGGGTCGAATTTTAATCATCAAATAGAATTTTTCCAGGTTTTAGGGTAATTTTAGAATCTTATTTTTACTCTTAATTACCCGATTTACCTTTAAATGCAGTAAATAAAAATTACTGTAGTTACTATTCATAATATCAAAAAAATAAAAGTAACCTATTAACATAATTTGGAACCACTGAATACATATATGGAATCCATTTTTAAAAATTCAAAACACATAAGTTGCAGTAATTAATTTAAAATTAATCTTGTTGTTAAGAAAACATGTTTTAAAAGTTAAAACATTGCCAAAGATTGAAATGTTTTTACCTATGAATTAAATGTAAAATTAATGGTAATAAAATACATTATATTAAATGGTAAAAATATATTCTATTTATACTTTAAAACAATTCAATATTATGATTTAACCATATAAATTATCTCGATGAAAAAAGTTGTTTTTAATTAAAATTTAGCGTATTTTTACTATTCATCAAAATAAGAAACTTATCAGAAAAATATCAAAGATTTATCCAAAGTAAATTTTTATATCTTGATTCAAAAGAAGAATTTTATTTTTTCAAATTGAACTTATAAATATGTCAAAAACTAAATTTAAATTCAGTATGCCATCAAAAGACAGCAAATCTGCATTTTTTGAAATAAAATACTTATTTTACCTGAAAAAATTATTTTGTTCTCATACTATGTTCTAGAATATGTTTAAGATGAACAATAATGTTATAAAAATCAAAATTTAGTCAGTACTATTCATAACATCTAGTTTATAATAATATTATAACCATATATCGTTGTTTAGTGAACCCTGGTATTGCATACCACACACGCTATCGAGGAAGGTCGCGATTTCATGTAATACAAGCCAAGTTAGGGTTGCGTGTAGTGTAAGACTTCTTTGTTGTTGCGTATAACAAAATAAAACCATATTTTATATATTATATATATATATATACACTCAATGTTGCGTAGAATAACTACTATTAAACAAACTTGAAATTGTGTGTAACACGATCCAAGATTAGTGTTGCCTATACTGCAAGCTAATACGGTGTTGCGTATAGTTCAAGATAATTTTGGAGTAGAGTAAAACAGAAGATATAAAAGAAATTAAAAAGAATATATCTTATAAAATCTCGGGGTATTACATTCTACCCCCCTTAAAATGAATTTCTGCCTCGAAATTCTTCGGGGTTATAAATGGATTATTACATGAGAGTTTCTTTCATAGAAACCCACATCGTAAAAAGGAATACCAAAAATCATCTTTAAAAACTAAAGTTTGAAACATAACGTTTACCCAAATTAACTAATCATTGGGTTTCCACATAGGATAACATTGGTGAAAATATAGATATGAAAGAAAAATCTAACCATCAAGTTCTGATGAAGTGTGGTAGAGGACATGGCTATGAAAATTCCAGCAATCACAAAGCCATAAATTTGTGATGATCTAAGGTACCATCTAATTCGCCAGATATGAGGGCACTAGGACAACATTTTTGGTTTTCAAGATCATTTTCCTAAAGCTGATTAATTAAAAGAAATACTTACAAGATTTTGGTACAATCTCACTGTTGTTCGTGCCTTGAACAATTTCCACTCTATCTCTTGAAGAAATGAAGTTGAATTTGGTATTCATGAAGTGTTAGCAGATCATGTGATAGAATGATGGGTCATTCCATTTGTTTCAAACAAAAGGTTAAAAAAAGTTATCAAATATACATAATTCCATCTATGGTGAGGTTAATCGTATAGGATTCCAAAAATGAACTTATACTTCATCTATCATACCGCGTAATAAAATAAAACTAGTTTATACTAACCAGAGAATTCCTGTAGGCCAGTGGTAGACGATGAAGGCATGTCACACTTCGGTTGTGGGTTCGATTCTCGTACCCTCATCTGACGCGGCAGGTTGTTTCCCTTTTTGTAGGTTGTCCCTTTCTTAATCTACAAGATTATAACATTCCATCAATAATATCGAAAAAAGTTCTTGACTTAAACAATACTAACTTATGTTCAACATAATCCATTCCAATCTTTAGGATTATCCAAAATACTTCTTTCCAAACTCATAGTATAAAGAGAACGATTACTAAAAAGGTCATATAACAAGCACGTGAATACCATCATTTATCCCTCATATATCACAAGATATATCTTGTTGATCACGTTCAAAACATGTGAATACCGTAATCTTGTATTCTCTTACAACATGAATTACCATAGAACCTTAGTGAAAACATGAATGTTGTAAAAAGTTATCTCTTTCCACATACCAAAATCCTTAAAATTCATTATACTCAAACTATGATATCACATTGTCATTATATTAGTGATGAGCTCCTGAATACTATCAAACATATTATTTTCTCTTTATCCCTTCATTATGCACATATCATTTGCTTTCCAATAATATTTCAATCACTTTTCATGGTTACTGATGCCATATTCTTATGGAAAACCACATTGGACCAATACATAGATATTCCAATATACCATAAAAGTACCTCAACAACATTATTCTTGAATACCAATACATAAACACATCAATCCATCCTCTTCAATTATTTTCATGGAATAATTCCTTCCTTGATTTAGAAGTAACCTCTTAGGTCAGGGAAATGAGTTGGGTAATGCCCATGTTCTCCACATATAATACATTGAACTCCATAACAGTCTGTCACTCTATGACCCTTCTCCCCACACAGATAACATCTTCCACTCCATTTGATGTATTCATCATCATTATTCTTCCCTTATTTTGAGATATCAATATTCCTTTCTCTATGCTCCTCACCATGAGAACATGAAAAAAAGTCCATCTTCCTCTAATTTGATGAATTATGAATACCACTAAAGTTCACCTTGTTAATCAAATATCGTGATGACTGATTCGGCATAATCACAATATCTCTCTTTATAGGTATTATGCAATTATTTTTCTCATAATAACCAATTTTTCCATTGGATTCAATGTTGACCCAATTTCTTCTGGTTCCATCCATTGACTAAAACCAAAACCCATGGTGTAAGAAACAGTTAAAATAACGAGGAACCACATAATCATAAAAAGTCACTTATGGGATGTCTAACATATCACACATTCTTTAATCCTTGACAACTTTGGTTCACCATAGGTTATTCATGATCGTCAAAATAATTCTAGGACTATAACCTATAGTTATACTAATCCTTAGGGACATCCTTAGACATACATTAGAAATATATCTAGGGATATCACTATGGTTTTTGTATCCTAGTTTCCAATGATTAACTACAAATTTCCTCTGATACCAACTGTAGAGACCCAAATCTTGACATACATGGATATTACATTACGTTTTCATAATATCTAATACATAAAAAAACAGACACCAAAGGACCGTAATAGTTTAGTGTCTTTGGAAACTCGGAATATAATTTTCTCATCTTGGTGAAAGATCTTCAACATCTCCCATAAAGATCATCCATTTTTTTTCTTACCTAAAACCTTTCTTTATATCCTGGGGAAAAGAAAACATATAAACGATGAGCTCAAATTCTTAGTAAGGGTAATCATGGAGAAAATAAAACAAACCATATACATTTAATCTTAAAAACTTGAAGAAAAAGTTTAAACATCAAAATCTTGAGTTGTGAAATAAATCTTGGCAGTACGTAAGGCATAGATCCTAAAGGAACATCAAAAATAGCATGGGAATAAAACATTTAGTTGTGCCAAACCATTAATCACATTATATGATTTCCCTATTAGCCAAGGCATTGCTGCAAAGACCATCTTAGTGGACAAAGTCCATTTCTGAATCGAGTTCACTCCTTGTTCCAGTCCGGTATCACTGAACCAGATTAACTTACCATTCCAACCATGTCTATATCATCAGATATAAATCTTTACCCAATGCATTGGAGGGATATATAGGTCCCACCCATCTCATAATTAAATCACTCTTACGTGTTCCACAACATAAACATAAATCATTCATCATAACCCAAAGAATAAAATGGGTTTCATAAACATCATCTCATCATAACATAATCCATATAAAACAAATGGATATCATTTCATCATAAAAAAAGTGAAACCATGTAAATCATAGAGACATTATACTTGAAACATAATAATACTAAATAATGTCATCTTAGATGGAAAATAGTTTTGACAAAACACTTGAAATGAATTCTTGAGGAAAATATCCTTTCTTCTTCAAAATCAATTTCTTTTTACAAAATTCCATTCAATTTTAAAAGAAAATGATTTTGTTGAAAATAATAATGAAATATTGTAGAGTAATCCTCATGAAATTTAGGCATTATGAAACAGTAAAAATCCATCCATGCCGTATAAGTAGAAAAAACATTCTTCTCGTACTTTTGCCGGAAAAGTCAAAAAGTACCTCGTATGGTAAAAAAAAAGATTTCTTACATACCATGTACTAAAAGTCAAAAATGGGTAAAAATGAATTTAAACATACATGAAACCATTTTTAAAAAAATAGGGACATGGATGATAAATATTACCCCAGTAAATACTTACGAATAAACAATCTCAAATAAAAACGAGATTGGAAAAGTTTTCCCTTACATTAGGTCCGATATGCTTCGTACCTATCCGAACCACATGTATAATGATTTAAATAATGTCATTGACTTATTACAGAATCATATTCATTGTTATGATATCATATATGGTTCACTTATGACTTTATATTCCCGTTCTTTTGTAAATTCCATGTTAAAGAAGCATTTTGGGTAAAATCGTTTTATTTATCGTACGTGTTTGGACTTGTTGTTCTTGATATTATTATTACATATATCATGATTTAACTACTTCTAGAATGTAAATAATGATTTATATATCATATATATTCAGTATATATATATATATATAATTATATATATATAGATAAATGAAATGAAATACACCGTTCATGGAGACGGTAGGTCGTACGTATGCATGAACGCTGTTTTCCTTTCCTTATTTACATTAATGGAAGTGAGTAGATGACATATATTTATATATATATATATATACATAAATCCAGTAGCTTTATCATGTCATATATTTCATTATTATTCATTATATATACTTTATAATCATTCTTGAGTGGTTAACATGGAGAATGAATCTCATCGCGTCATGGAGATGGTAATCCGTACGTACGCACGAGCGATGATATCGTTCCCATAATTATTGAATTGACTTGGAGTGGATGATATAATATCTCAGAATCTTTATGATGTTATATTAACCATATATAGTAATTATTTACACCATTATACCCGTCCATGTAAGGTGGTAATGGAAAGACAGATTACACCACGGCGTGGAGACGGTATTCCGTACGTACGCACGCGCGGTGATTTCAGTTTCCGTAGGATGGATAGAAGGTGAAATAGGGTTGTTTCATATTTATAATAACATATCAGTATATTAGTGATACTTATGTTATTAATTTATGATTAAACAAATAAATAATAAGAAGTAGAAGAAGAAATAAAATGGAAAGAATCGGTAAAGGATATTACCTCTTCTTTGACGTGCCTCTTCTTAATCTCCTCTTAGGGCACTAATGTTTGTCTTTGAAGATGACCAGAACCTATAGTATGTTTCTAGGGAAGTGTAGAAGATAAATTGGTAGGGTTTGGTCGATCTTGAAGGCTCAAAGTGGTGTGAGGAGGAGAGGAAGGAGGTTCCCTTTTATAAGGGAGGAGAAGGGCCCCTTTGGAATTATAAGAAATATTAATTTATAATAAATTTTAACACCACTTAAAAAACCACCAAAAATGACTCAAATACGAATATTAGACGATATAGGGTTTTAATATCATCAAAAAATAAAATTTATATATGTTGTGAATTTATTTTAAACCTTATCAAATTGATTTATCCTTATTTAATCTATTTAATTTTATTTGTGGTAATAATATTCTAAATTTTAAATTGATATAAATATTTAATTATGTGATGTGAATTATCCATAATTAAATACTTTATGACATTTAAGAACTATATAAATTTAAATTTATAATTTTTAAATATTTTTAAGATTTTTAAACAATTTTATAATATGTTATTTTTATAAAATAACAATAGTGTCAATTTTGACACTATTCATTTATTTGAATTTAAATAAAATATACATAGAGGATATATTCAAAATAAAATCTTTAATAGATTCATAACATGTCATATTTATCTATAAAATTAGTGGAGCACATTAAATAGTTCATATAATATTTAATTCAATATTTTTAAATAGATTTATTTGAGATTTCAATCAATAAAATAATTTCAACATCACTATTATGTCACCTTTAATGATAATTATATAATCCATAAAATTTATAAATAAATTAACATGATGTATATAATTTTATTATATTTATGGAGACTATTCCTGTTTGAAGTTTCCTGAATTTTATCACTAAATTAAAATTATTATACTTATAAGATTTAAGAGAGTGATGTGTTGTCACTTTCTTTGGTTTTAATAATAATTAAATTATTTTAATGGTAAAAAGTCCATAAAATGAATTTATTTATACCCTTAGGTGATTAGGGTCGTTCTTTAGTCATCCAATAGAATTTTGGTAGGTGTTAGTGTAATTTTATAATCTTATTTTTACTCTTAATTACCCGATTTACCTTTAACTGCAGTAAATAAAAATTACCGTAGTTACTATTCATAATATCAAAAAAATAAAAGTAACCTATTAACATAATTTGGACCCAATGAATCCAAATATGGAATCCATTTTTCAAAATTCAAAACATATAAGTTTCATTAATTAATTTACAATTAATCTCGTTGTTAAGAAAATGGGTTTTAAAAGTTAAAATATTGCCAAAGATTGAAATGTTTTTACCGATGAATTAAATGTTAAATTATTGGTAATTACATACATTATATTAAATGGTAAAAATATATTCTAATTATACTTTAAAACCATTCAATATTATAATTTAACCATATAAATTATCTCGATGAAAATAGTTTTTTTTAATTAAAATTTAGCGTATTTTTACTATTCATCAAAATAAGAAACTTATCAGAAAAATATCAAAAATTTATCCAAAGTAAATTTTTATATACTAATTAAAAAGAAGAATTTTATTTTTGTCAAATTGAACTTATAAACATGTCAAAAACTAAATTTAATGTCGATGCGCCATCAAAAGGCGGCAAAACTGCATTTTTTGAAAAAATACTTATTTTACGCAAAACATTTATTTTGTTCTCATACCATGTTCTAGAATATGTTTAAGATGAAAAATAATTTTAGAAAATTCAAAATTTAGTTAATAATATTCATAATGGATAGTTTATAATAATATTATAACCATATATCATTGTTCAGTGAACCCCGATATTGCGTACAACACACGCAATCGAGGAAGGTCGCAATTGCGTGTAATGCAAGCCAAGTCAGGATTACATGTAGTTCAAGACTTCTTTGTTGTTGCGTATAACAAAATCCAACCATATTTCACTTATACATTATATATATATATACACTCAATGTTTCGTTTAATAACAATTATTAAAAAAACTTGAAATTGTGTGTAGCACGATCCAAGGTTAGTGTTGCATATACGGAAAGCTAATACGGTGTTGCGTATAGCGCAAGATAATCTTGGTGTAGCATACAACAGAAGATATAAAAGAAATTAAAAAGAATATATCTTATAAAATATCGAGGTATTACATGAACCTTCTTATTGGTAGCATGTACCATCTCTGGACCCATGAGTGCTGACTCCCCTGGGTTTTTCCATCATAAAAGTGACTTGGATGGTCATTTGTATAATTCATAGAATTGTTCCATACTGATGGTGGAGTGGTAGCTGTTATTGTACGAAAATTCCACCAGTGGTAGGTGGTCCTACCAACTGCGACCAAAATCAAGAATGCAAGAATAAATCATGTCCTCCAAGGTCTGTATGGTCCGCTCTGTCTTACCATCCATCTGTGGGTGAAAGGTTGTGCTCAAGCACAATTGAGTCCCAAAAGCCTCATGTAATACCTTCCACAACCAGGATTTAAAGAGTGCATCATAAATTTATACTATCATAGATGAGACTCCATGGAGTCGAGCTGTCTCTTTCACATAGAGGCATCCCAAGCTCTCTACTGAACCCTATTCTCAAATGGATAAAAAGTGAGCCAACTTGGTGAGTTATAATACAATCACCCAGATAGTATCATTCCCCCTAGACGTATGTGGTAAGAACATCATGAATTTCATCGATATCCCATTCTATTTCCTCTCTAGTACCTTGAGGGGTTGTGTCAAACCCGGTGCTCATCCTTCAATTTCAAAGAAGTGAGGCATCTCGAGACAAACTCTGCCACTGCCTTCTTCATCCCTGGTCACCAGTACTAACGTCGGAGGTCATGATACTTCTTTTCCACTCTTGGATGTACTAACAAAGGGGATTTATAGAACTCCCTAATCAACTCCTCCTGCAACGCAATTGGTACTATGGCGCATCCTCTGAAAAGGATGATGTGCTCCCCACCTTTAGAATATACCTTAAGGGAATGCATTGTGGACACTTGGGCACCTGTAGACTCGCAGATGGAATATTCAAGTTGCACCTCCCTGACTCACTGTAAGAGTGGAGGGGAAACTACCATCGAATGAAGAAAATTTGTGTCCTCTCTATCCAAAAAGGATATCTGAAGAAAGGACAACTTCTCTAAGGCCTCGTTCAAAAGCTGTGAACTTGATCACCTTCTAAGAGCATCTGCCACCATGTTCCCCTTCCTAGGAGTACATACTATCTCGAAGTCATGGTACTGATGGAACTCTAGAAAAATTCATTGTCTTAGATTCACATCCTTCTAAGAAAAGATATACTTGAGACTCTTGTGGATATAGTAGACGATGAATCGTTTGCCCATAAGGTAGTGTCTCCACATCTTTAGTGCGAAGACTACCGCTGTCAACTCAAGGTTGTGAGTCACATATTTTTTCTCATGTGGTCTAAATTTTCAGGAGGCATAATCAATCACTAAATTCCCCTGCATCAGGAAACTACCAAGACCGGTTCCTGATGCATCACAGAACACCACGTAGTCTATGCCCTCCTCTGGAAACCCTAAGATAGAAGCACTCATCAAAATCTGTATCCATTGTTGGAAGATCTGTTGGCATCTTACTATCCACACAGAGGGTTTTCCCTTCTTCATCAATGCCTTCATGGGTGCTACCACCCTGGAGAAGTTGGGTAAAAACCTCTGATAGTACCCAGCCAACCCAAGGAAACTCCGCCCCTTGGTAACACTCTTGGGTGGTTCCCAAGAAAGAACTACCTAGATCTTCATTGGATCCAACACAACTCTATCCTATAAGATGACATGTCCTAGGAAATGAAATTTTCATATCCATGACTCACAATTTGAGAGATTTCCATAAATATGGTTCCCTTGGAATCTATCTAGAACCATCCTCAGGTGTATCATGTTTTCCTCCACAGACGCAAAATACACTAAGATTTCATCAATGAAGACAATTACAAATTGGTCTAGGTGCAGCTATAAGATCTTGTTCATGACTCCCATTAACACTGTTGTGGAATTCTTCATTCCAAACGGCATCACCAGGTACTTGTAGTGGTTGTAGCGACATCTGAAATCCATCTTTGAGATGTCCTCATCTCTTAATCAAAGCTGGTGATAACATGATCTGAGGTCTATCTTCGAGAACCATCTCACTCCCTTCAGCTGATCGAAGATGTCATAAATCCTTGGTAGAGGATACTTTTTCTTTATAGTCACCTGGTTCAAGCACTAGAATTCCACACATAACCTCACCCTTCCATCTTCCTTCTTGGAAAACAACACTAGGGTTTCGCATGGTGAAACGTTGGGCCCTATGAACCCCTTCATCTGCAAGTACTCTAACTGTACCCTGAGTTCCCAAAGATCTATGAGATCCATCCAATATAAAGGTGTAGATATCGGTGTCATACTGGGGTACATATCAATGTATATGTCTACCTCTCTTTGAGAAGTTAGTCCTAGGACATCCTCTAAAAAGATATCCTCGTACTCGTCCACCATTGTAGGAAACTGTGGACTTGTCTCATCCACTACACCGAGGTTTATGCTGGCCAACTGATGATTGATCGACTGCACCCTCATATGTGAGAGTCCATCCCACACTACAAGAGATCACTTCTCACTGGTGAAGGAAAATCTGGTCCCACCTCCATGGACACACCTCACACTGCGCCTAAAAAAGTTGATCTGAGCACGAAATGTGGATAGCCAGTCCATACTCAGGATGATGTCATAAGGCATAATCACCTCTTCAAGGAGATACAAGATGAAGCTATCTCCTCCAAGAGTAATCTCATGCTTTCATTACCAGTGTGTGATCATTGAATCCCCTCCCGTAGTAGTCTCTAATTGTAAGGAGCAAGCCAATGGCTCGCACTACTGGAAAATGGGACTATCCCCATGGTTTTGCAAAAAACCGTGGGTATAGGGATAATATGAGAACCTTTACCCATGTTTTTGGAAAAAACTGTGGGTAAAGATTAATTTTAAAGACCAATACCCACAGTTTTTCAAAACCGTGGGTATATGTGTTTTTTTTAAGACGTATACCCACAGTTTTGGTCAAACTATGGGTATAGAGTTTTTTTTGGATGACCTATACCCACAGTTCTTCAAAACCGTGGGTATTGGGGTAGTTTTTTTTCGAAGACCTATACCCGCTATTTTAAAGAACCGTGGGTATATCTTTCTCTCCATAAGGTGGAAAAAAAATTATGCGGGACAACGAAAAACAATTTGCTGGGAAGACGATTTGGATTAATATAATTAAGCGGATAAAAATAATAAACAACAAAAATATTGTAGCTGAGTCATTTTAGTGGCTGTTTTTTATATCTACTGGTCCAGGGATCAAATCTCAGTGTTATTTTTTTCTAATATATAACTATTATTAATATAATTAGTCTAATATATATATATATATATTCAACAAAAATCTCTGTAGCTTGGTTGGTTCAGCACGGCTTCTCCTTGCGGTAGGTCGCCGGTTCGAATCCCAACATCTTCAATTTTCAAATCCCGCGTATTCCATTTTCAAATCATCACGTGGATCATATTAATATATATAAATAGATATATGTAATTATAAAAACTGAAATTGATAGATCTGCTGGTTCCTTGGTGACGCGCGGTCCGAAGGTGGTTCGTGAGGTGCGGGTTTGAACCCCAGCAGTGCTAGATTTTTTAATTTTAATACCCCAGGGTTTTCAAACCATGGGGACTGTTATGTGCCATGCTAAAAAAACGTCCTATGCGCTTTGAGAAGCCTATACCCATGGTTCAACAAAACCGTGGGTATAGGATGAGACCCCTATACCGATGCCTTTCCAGCCCACGGTTCCCGAAACCATGGGTATAGGTTATACCCACGATTTTGGGGGATATAC
The DNA here is from genome assembly GCA_963277665.1 of Viscum album. NCBI lineage: Eukaryota > Viridiplantae > Streptophyta > Magnoliopsida > Santalales > Viscaceae > Viscum > Viscum album. Next base: position 308,269,966 of record OY728136.1, read on the forward strand.
CGATGGTTTTGAACTGTGGTTATAAGCCGTTTTCTCAGTAGTGTCGATCAGAATATCTTATCTCCGAACAAGGTCCAAAGAAAGAAAGGAATGACTGACACCTCTGTCTATAAGAACTGTATCTAAAGTAGAGAAGACAAGGATCGTACCTCATATTATCTCTAGGATGTCGGGATCGTAGGCCTTGATGGATTGAAGCTAAGGCCACCCCTTTCCACCTACTCCTAGAGCCTGTAGCAGACTACCTAGGGGTGGTGGTGGTGGTAGTAACTCATCCCTACTCCCACCTCCTTCCACTCATCCCACTCCTCTTCCACAACCGCCTCCTGGAAGACTGCCCTATTCCTGTCTTTGTCGCTGCCTTGGTGGTCCCTCGACCGTCTGTCAGTCCTCAGCATGGTGAGTTGGGAAATCTTGAGCCATGTTCCCATGACCTCCACATGAATACCATACTCTACTCTTCTGATGACTCCATATGCCCCGAGAGCCTTGTATCACTGAACCTGAGACCTAGGGTTGTCCTTCGAAAGGTTTGGCCCATTTGGGCCTCTGCGTCATCTGTCAGCTACCTGCCACAGATGACTCGGCCTCCTATCACCTGGTGGTAGCTCCCACAGTCGGTGCCTACTCTGTGAGGAAGCTCTCCACTAGTAGAGTTCGTTCCAGCACCCCATCCTACGTAAGGATGCTGAGAGAAATCATCGATGACTTGATCTCTAATCGGAGTCCCTGCTCAAAGGTTCGAGCCCTAAAGAAAGGGCGTCATACCATATACATAGAGTAACACGAGAGTTTCTTGAACCTCGCAGAGTACTCGGCCACTATCAGGCTTCCCTACTGTAGGAGAAGCATCTCTTGTATACACACTGAGTGAAAATTCATGGGGAATAACTACTCCCTAAAAATTTACTTGAAGTCAGACCAAGTGAGGTTTTAATCCTCATGCGTTTGGATCTTCAAACTCCACCACATCCCTATCCAACCCTAAAGAAGGCTCATGGATAGAACTGACATTTGATCATGTGGAATCCTCACTAAGCGAAGAACTCACATCACTACCGCCAGCCAATCCTCAGCGACCTAAGGATCTATCTCACCTCTAAAACTGGGAGGTCTCTTCCTCTGGAACACGTTTAAGGTACTGAGCCTACGTGAATCATCTACCAGTAGCATCGGTAGTAACTGCTGATCAATGACTGGAAGTATCGCTGGGACACTGCCTAAATGTACCATCTTGGTAAATGGTCCATGTACTAAAGCATAATCACTCAGTGGACCATCCTCATGGTCATGTACAGGAATCCTGGCCAGCTGTCTATGTGGAGGCATCCTAAAAGAGATCAAGATGAATGAAGATTAATAAATTATACCTAGTTAGCTATCTCTAACTCATAAAGATCATGAGAAAACATTCAAAGACACATGCAACCAGTGTTTTCATGTACCGATTCGGAAAGTAGAATTCAAGGTCCTGGTGTATGGATACGTCGGCCGCCACACCAACACTGGACACCCAGACGTGAAATCCAAACTCAAGACACGTAACACTATTTCCCCATAAAAATTTACAAATTATTATTTCTTCTGGTATAACCAACCTCCTTTGATACCACTTTTTCATGACCTCTCCCCTAGGACCCGTTTTGTGACTACCACAATCCCACCTTCTATAGGTCAGGGGCTGGAAACTAGCATCGAATAGGCATATCCCAAAAGAGAGGGAATTTTCCATTAAACCTATACACATTCACATAGCTCAAACTGCAGAAAGTAATCACAAAATAAACCACAAATGTCCCTGAGACAACTAGTGACAGTATAGTATGACTAAAAATATAAAGGGGCTAGAATACAAGCCCAAAACCACAAAGGAAAGTAAAAATACCATATTCTGTCCACTCAAGACCCTACATGAAGGGAAGGTGAACTGTAGATATCTGTAGATGTAGAAGTATGACCTTCCATACCATCTCACTAAGCACCACCTAGTCTTGGACCACCAAGGTCTCCCTCAAAGTGTCGATCGCCTGCATGAGACATGAGACGTGGGGGAGAAGCTCGTGAAGGGTTGAGTAACACAATACTCAGTAGGGACATGAAACAATAAAGGTAAGACCACAAAGTAAAACTATAAGAAAATATATCTCACACCAGGTATAACTCAAAGGACAGAAAGTAATAATCTTAGTCATAATGTTGAATCATCTTGTACTGCCGATGGGTTCATCACTGATGAGTCACCAAGGTTAGTTTAGCTACTGCACCACTGAGTTATGCTTTGATACTGGACCACTGAGGTCATCTCGACTACTAGACCACTGAGGTAAACTCAATTGTTGGACCACTGATGTCTACTCGGCTGTTGGACCACTGAGGTCTAATCTCCTACTATACCAATGAGGTATGATGAGCTACTGGACCACTGAGGTTTGCTCGGCTACTGGAACACTGAGGTCTGGTCGTCTTCTAGACCACTGAGGTCTTCTCCTCCACTGGACCACTGATGTCCACTAAGCTACTGGACAACTCAGGTCCACTCGATTGCTGGACCACTGAGGTCCACTCGTCTGTTGGACCACTGAGGTCTGCTCCGCTGCTGGACCACTGAGGTCCGCTCGTCTGCTGGACCAATGAGGTATGATCCTCTGCTGGACCACTAAGGTCTGCTGCTCTACTGTACCACTGAGATTTTCTTGGATACTGGACCATTGAGGTCCCACTCTTCATATCCTTCATGTCATAGCCAACCATAGGATTCCCGCTCTCTAGTGCACTTGACTCCGGGAGATTATACTCCCCAATCCATCTATTGTAACTCAACTTCCACGAAGTCTCACTTAGAGTATAGAAAAATTAACGTCTCGACAAAAGGGTCCCGAATCTATAGACAGCGCGCTAATCAGATGGATGATCTGAAAGATATTGGTGTTTTAGAAAACAGGGGCCAGTTTCGTTCAGGCTTGGTCCAACTTGGGCGGACCAAACTGACCAACCTAGGGGTCCCACATGACTAGACCCGTTTCGTCCAAACCAACCCAGTCTGGACTAGCCTAGTGGCCAGGCACATTGGGCCTTGCTGAACCAGGACAGGTTCGGCCGTGGGTCTGGCCCGTCGGGTAACCCAACTACCTGGTTCTCATCCAGTTCGTTCTGACTTAGTTTGAATGGTTCTGACCAACCAGTTTTCCTAGGGGCTGAGTCCCCATCTGGCATAGCCTACATCGGTGGGAGGGTTATCCTCCATAATGGTCAACTCATCTTCATGGATTATTCCATTGGCCCGGCCCATATCGGCGGGCCGATTCTCCTCCAACCCAGACACCATGCAGTGTCCATTTCACGCAGCCACATGGCGCCAGGGTGGCACCACCTCCTGGGCCAGCTAATCCATTCACGTGAATAGTGTATTCCGCATGACCTATAATAAGACGCTGGTCTAATTCACCGCTACATTCCATAGACCGCGGCGTTGCGCTGTGTCGCGCCTCCAAGGAATCCGGGTGGCCACGTCCGCCAGTCGCGGGCTTCCATGTCGGTAACCCCTATCACTACCGTGGTGCGCTGCATGCGCGCTACCTCCTACCTACCATCAGCCTTGGTGCCAGTGGTTTATGTTGTCGTTGCATCCTGGGTACCACAACCTGGGTGTCGTGGTCTTATTATGCCACCGGGGCCATGTGTAGTGTCCTTGTGATGCCGTCGCAACCTCCTTTCATTGATGTGGCCTTGTGCCAAAACCCTTGTCACCTAGGGCCATGAACCGATGTGCCACCGCATCTCCCACATGGACCATAGATTAAATCATCACCAACTATTGTGCTATGAAGAATATAAATAACGAAATAAGAAATTGTGGAAGGACGCACAACAAAAGAACACCCAAAGAACGATCCAGGTCTTTATTCGTGTTGACCCGAATGCATTCGTGTTATCATGATCATGAAGAACCAAAATAAGGTGGGAATAATCACTAAGATAGATATCCCCTTTATACCTCATCATTAACCATTCTGCATGAACGATCAAACTGAAAATCAACCTGGTCTTGGGTTGGTCTGTGTTCGTTGTTAAAATTTAAGAATGGGGAAAGGAAAATCACTCAGAAAAAAACCCCTACTTGGGAAAGGATATTTCTTGAGGATGATCGATCGTCATCATTTGTCAATCTTCGATCCTGAATTTTATCTCCAAGGGTATCTTCTTTATCTTCAGATTCAACGAAGTTTGTCATTGGAGTGGTTTCCTCCGTTGTTCGTCAATGGAATTCCAGGGTTGTTCGTCAACCCTGAATTCCCTATTTAATTAAAGAAGGAAGACACGGGTGTGTTGTAGTGTCACCATGATGATTCATTAATGAGGTTCATTAATGGGATTCAGTGTTGGCTCATCAATGCATTGCATCGCTGATGAGTCGTTGCATAATGAAGAAGAAAATATAATAAAATAATTTTTTTTGTTATTTTATTTTTCTTCCGAAAAGTTCAAAAACTATATTTTTCCGTCAACTCGTACATGTCGATGGTAGGCCCTTCCTAGGAGAATCCTGACACTCTGAGTTCAACAGTGCCCTCAGATTTTTTATCTGGGCACCGGTTTGAATGTTAAAAAAACTCGCTCGCATGTTTCTTTAATGAACTTTAAAAATAGTTTGAATAATCATTTCAGCCACTCCAGGCCTTCGAATCATGTGTCGTCTCAGAGCCTGATCTCTAAATAATACCATTTAATTTTCAAAAAAATTTACATGGAATTCCAGGACATTTCAAAGATTTTAAAAGAATAAAATCATCTTTGATAGTGTATATGAAATGAAACACAAATCATAAAAGATAATGCAATACAATCATACTTTATGATATATTTATTTTTAAATAAATTCATTTTCTTTGATGGCTTTGGATGCTTGAAATATTAGGTTTAAACAAAATGTAATACTCTATTAAAATATTATTATTTAAACATGAATATTATAAACTATATGTTAAGATGGAGGGTGTGAATAAGACTAAATAAATTATGAATATTATATTGCTTACACATGTAAAAAATAAATTCAATTGTTATATTTTCAGTATAAATAAAATAAAAATCATTCAAAAGAAAAAGAAATTTTTTCTAAAAAACTGTATTTTTCTAACAGGTAGTTTCATAATGCTTTTCACACATAATTTAAAATTATTTCTTACCATATATATATAATTTAATTGAAAATATAATTACTTTTTTAAATATATGTGTCAAAATTATCATTGGGTGAATTCTTTTTATTTTTCAGAAAAGATCGATTTTTTTGGTGAAAAGTAAAAACAACTGATTATTATTGTAAATAGCCTTACTTTTTAAATTATTTAAAATATAAAATAATATTTGAAATTAATTTTAAAGATAAATTAGTAAAATTAAGGTAAAATTTAGTTAATTTATTTCATTTGAATCAATTTCATATTGAATTTTTATATTAAGACATTCTATACTAATGTGAATTTTCTCTTTGTAAAACATTCTTTCATCACATCTATGGTTTATTTTTATATTTAATTCTATCACTTTTGTGAATTGAATTCTGAAAAATTGGATTCCATATTTTTAATCAGAAAAATTTATATAATCTGATAATTTCACCTAATTTTTTTACCATTATGAATATTAAAAATATTAAAAATTAATTACCATAGTTAATGTGAAAACTGAATTACTAGGGGGTTAATCTAAAATGATAAGGATTGCAATGACCTACCAACTTTCCCAAACCCCATTTTTAGCCATTTTAGTTATTATCATCTCTATTTTAGGATAATGAATCGTTTTTTAGGCCTTTTTCATGATAAAAATATTCATGTAATAGAATCATTTCAAATATTCCATGTGTTTATCCCCCTTGCTTATAAAAGTTTACCCCCTCTCCTCCCAAATTCACACTTACAAATCCATTTAGAACAGAAAAACCCTACCCAATTTATGTCATTAATCCCCTTCCAACATCCAAGATTCATTTTTTATCATAAATCAATCCTAGAAAGGATTTCAGTGAAAACCTAAATAGGTTGTCTGAAGAAGAGGCAACATTCTTAAACAAAAATTTTTATTTTATTTCTTCTTCAACCTCCATTGAATATTATTAAATCAAAAGACTAAAATTACACCAATATATCCCATATACCAATATTTTTTTATCTTAATGTAAAACCCTATATCCTTCTCCCATTTTATCAAATGGGAAACAAAATCATTGATCGTGTGTACAACGACCCACTACCATGTGAACTGATGGAACCTGTTTTCCATCAACACCTCTCACGGTCAGATATAATTATGGGTTTATTGTATATATAAAATATTTATGACATAATTATAAGTATTTAATTATAATATCGCATATATATTCTTACTTTCCATTCCATTTAAAAGATGTTAGTGTCGCTCATGTGTACAGAAGACTACCACCCCGGGAAGCTATATGATTTTTTTCAATTAATATTTACATTAAAGGTAATAAGGATAAATTTAATGAATATACATGATATAAATAAAAAGATATAAATTATTTAAAATTAATATATCATACAATTCCTTACCCATTCACCCATTAAGGAAATGATATCGTCGCTCGTGCGTATATATGGTCTACCGTCTCCCTGAAGTGATGTGATTCATTTTCCATGACCAACTTTTAATAATGGCTCTATTAATTTATATACTAAGTAAATTTTATATTTATGAAATTATTAAAATTTTGGAGATGATTTATTTATATCAAACGTACAAGAACTAGAACATTCATGACAAATCAAGCATGAGAAAATAAGGGAATTAACACCTGAAATAATAAAAATAATGAAATATTATTAATAAACGGGTGATAAAAGACTATAAGTAAATCATATATGGTATGATATATATAATTATGGTTTTTTAACATTTTAATAATAAACATATATTTATTATATATGAGTTTTAGACACATATGAAGGAAGTTGATCATGAGGTAAGAGTTTCTCATCTCACTTTTACTTTTGTGAGACATACACCAAATTCACCACTTATTCCATTTTTTTGTGTATAAACTACCCATTTTGGTATGTTATATCATGAATATATTTCTATTCATGGTATTTAATGTTTCATTTTATTTTATTTCCTTCATGGGTCTTATGATTCAAAATTTACCAAAGTAGTAAGATATTTATACTTTGGTCTCATTTTAATCTGGATTATTAATACATGAATTACAATTGAAGGAAATTATTTAACAATTGTATCATAAATTACATTTAATTTTATTGTTATTTGTTTATTCATGAACTTTTTCAAGTAATAATACAACGTTTTCTTCTCTTTGTCTCTTAAAATGATTGATAAAATCTTTTTAAGAAAATCCAACATTGTTTCTCCCTTCGATCAAAAATAATTTTTATTCTAAAAACCTTGCTTTCTAAATATGTTTTCAAAAATGTTTTAAAAATTCTCCAAAATGGGTTTTTTAGGAATTTTTACTGATTTTTTTTATAATTTTTTTAAAGGAATCTTCATGTCATTTTCCAAACAAGGATTGTTTGGCTTTTGCTGAAAATTTGAACGAAATATTTATTTTAACGTAATTGAATAATACAAAATTCCATTATATCAGGACCACTCAATGTTTAAAAGATTCCTTTATATGTTTCAGAGGATATTTTCAAAAAAAATATTTTGAAAATATTTTTTTAAATTTTAATTTTAGAAATATTTTCAAAGTAAAAAGTTATTTTCCTAAAAAATATTTTTAATTACGTTTTTATGGTTTTTCTATTCATTAAGAGCATCAACACTTTATTATTCTTATGATCCTCTGAGGATATGTTTTATTGATTTAATCCATATTATTTATTTGGATTTTTTATTATTAGTTTTATTAAGGATTTACAGTTTTATTATCATTTATCATATTACTCTATATGTTTTATAATTAGGTTTATTTAATTAGGGTAGGTAATAACATTTCATATGTTAGTTTTTCAACACAAATGTTTATGTTGATTTTTTTCATCCCTTTCATATGAGGAATGAATTAGGCATAGTAAGTTATGGGTGGGGTCTAGTTATAGATATCCCCTTGCTGCATTGACAGGCCATATGCGACAAATCATTTGGCCAAATTTGAAGGGTTTCTACCGACAGATTTAAACTATCTTGTGAAATGTCTTGACCATATAATTTATATGTATGGAATTATGTAGTCCCTCATTATGAAATAAGTTATTTATGTCCATGTGATTATTATATTATGTATAATATCTATGGATATGTTTCATGATTCTGTGATTATCGATATGGATTTATTTGATCATTATTTATTCCTGACATATTATTATAAAGTTATTATTTAAATGTAATGTGTTTTAGTTATTTAACTTTGCATATTGATTATGATAATTTATTAATGATATATTCTACTACGAAAATACCATTACTAAGAATCTGATATCACTCCTTTATTATGTATTATTTTCCATATTATATCATGATGAGTTTTGTGATTGATATGCAAGTATATTCTAAGGGAAATAGTGGCATTCGCAAAGAAAAAACATTGTGTATTTTATGTATAAAATGTAATGTGAATTTTAAGTATGTATCTATTTTACCAATAATACTAACATATTTTGTATTTCTAGATGTTATTCCTTGTATATTATACCAATGTAATAATGTAACCACATACTCTGGTCTACTCTAGTCGAGGTCTTTACATTTGATATCATAGGAAGTTTATTAGAAAATTTAGGAACTAGATTTAGGAAAAAAATATATTAGGGAATACAAAACTACGATAGACATTGAGGATAAGTATAGAAGAACATTTTATAGTTTTGGTTAGATATATATTTTGTGGTTTTTACTATCAATACACCCATTTATAGATACTACAAGTGTAATTGGATCTGGAATATATGTACGTAACTCCCAAAAGGGAATGTGAGGCATGACTCGAGAATTACATGGTTCACAAAAATGTTCCTTACTTCCACATGGTTTTACAGTACTAGTGGATATGCTTTAGTTAATTTAAATTTTCATTACAGACCATTATAAAGGATTTGAAAATAGTTTTATTATTTGAAAACCCTCCCAAAGAAACCATTTTTATGATTATGAGATTAGATATTGTTGGTCGATGTAGTTTAATCAAGAGGAGAGGGGGAATTGAGTAACTATAAAAATTTTTGTTACAAAAAAATATTATTTTAAAAGAAATGGTTTTCCCCAAAAAAAAGATACAGCCCAATTAAACAAGGTTATATTGTTATAAGAGATTGACTATTTAAACAACTTTTTAGAAGATTTATTAATTCCCAGTAATCTTAATATGTATTATTAATATTACTTTTGAAGTTATCCTACCAAGAAAAATCAGTTATAACTTCTTTCCAATACTAACTATGAAAGTGAAATTAGATTTTTCTGGATTATGCAATCAAGCAGTAAAACAGAGAAGACTAAAAAATAAACAGCACAACGGATATGAAACAAGTGGTTCAGTCTAAAGCCGAGACCTAATCCACTTCACATAGTGATCACCTTCCACCAAGTAGTTTATATAAATAAACTTTTGATCCACACACTGGATCGGGGTAAACAACAGTACACAGACTATCCAGGTCACATAGGAACCTCTTCTACAATTTTCGTGGGTAAAAAATAATAATAACCAGGCCACAGAGGGACCTCTTCCACAGTTGTCATGGGTAAACAAGAGTATCAATATTTTGGTGTAAGTATTTAGAAATCCTTCAGTTTAGCACAGTATTCAGTGTATGTATGGAATATATATAGTATACACACTGTTCGAAAGTAAGTAAAAGAATCATTAAGAGAGAGTATATATGAGTTTAGAATGATCTAGTGATTTGATGTGCAGCTCTGGACTCCTTTTATTTAGCAGAAATTCTTCTGAGTCCTTCTCTGGTTTTTGTCTTGAAAAACGGTGTGTCATAATCCAGTTTATGTTCTTCGCGAGTGTTGATAATGTGAAGATGTTCTCTGGATTCCAGTTTACTTCGTATGATCTTCAGCAGAGTCAGATTCCATGTATGTGAAAGTGATTTCTTTGAAAATCATTCAAAGTGTTCTTCATGGTCATGCTCATAGGCTTGTTTTTCATTTAGTATCATGTGCTCTATGGTTTTTGGGCACTCTCCACTCTTTATCTACGAATTCATGCGTTTTAGCTGACAGGTTCCATGTGTTTCATGCCTCGTACCTCGTTCTATGTCTACAAAGAAACATTAATTATGTCAGTGCATTAAAGGCATAAAATATGACCATTAAACATTAAATTGAAAGTCGAAAAAATAGTTTAAGAAACGGTGTCACAGTAAGTTGAGAAAATGGTGTCTCCTTCACGGTGTCTGAGTATCACGGGCTGAGTGTCACGGTGTCTTGTTCATGGTGTCTGATCTTCATGGTGTCTGGCTAACTGTGTCTGGCTTTACGGTGTCTGGCTTATGGTGTCTGGATAACAGTTTCTTGCTTACGGTGTCTTGCTTACTGTGTCAAGCTTCACGGTGTCTGGCTTCACGGTGTCTTTTACTTAGGTAAATAACAGTATTCGGACTTAAACATTAATATGCATGAAATAGATTGATCTTAACCATTATAAAGCTTGAGTGAACTTGAAAAATAAATACACTTGATTGGATATAATTTATAGGAGTTAACTAGGTTGAATAAGATTCATAATAAGATTCATCATCATTAATGAGACTTGTAATAATTAATGAGATTTGTGATCATTAAAACATGATTAATACATGAGGAGTCCAACAATATCCCCCTTTTTATGATCATAAATCACGCACAGTTAAAGTGTAAATTATATGAAACTATAGAGAAACTAACATATATAAACTTATTCCCCTTTTGGGATTATCAAAATGTTTAAAGAAAGAGAGGGTAAATAGTGCACATTGCATTAAGAGTAAATAGTTCAGTAAAAAAGAAAGAGAGATACAAAAATAATGGCATCCCCCTCAAAAATTAGTAAGTACTGGTCTTATTCAGGGATTGACCTTCTCTTTGCCTTTATCAGCAGTAGAAGAGGAATCCATAGGGGCAGTGGCTGATGTGGAAAAAGGTAGATATGTGGTGGAGAGAGAGGGTAAAGGGAGACCTTCGAAGACTGAGGGAGACAATGTATGAGAAATGGAAGATCTTGGTAGTTGTTGTTCAAAAATTACAGGCCTGATCTGACTAAGATCTTGGCCAACAGACATGGTAGTTGAGGGTAAGTAACAGGTAAATGTAGGTAGTCCAGGTCTAAGAGGAGCAGCCGCTGGAGCAACAATTGTTGTACTCTGGACATGAGGATAAGGTCTCTAGAGTTTGATGAAGTCTGCAATGATTTCTCCACCATATTGCATGGCCTTTTCAAATTCATCTTTGTTTTCCATGAAATTTTCCAATAATCTGGTAAACTCGGTTAGCTTCTGAACATAGTTTTTGAAGGCTTGGGTTACAGGAGGAATTCTCAAATTCTCTATAAGGTATTTGAAGTGATTGGTCATATCAGTCTTGGAGAAAATCCGGTTGAAATAGAAATCCACTTTCTTAGAAATCTCTTGCTGGGAATCACTGGCAATCTTGGAATGAATTTACACAAGATCAAGAACTCTATCACTGTTCCTGATAACTTTAGAGAAAGAAGTCACATTGAAGCCACTTAAAGAAGTCTAAAGCTCTTCTTGGACTATAGATCTGAGCAAAGAACTGTCCAAGGTAGGCGTAGAGGATTCACCAGAGGCATGAGAAGCTTTGACAGATGTGGTTAAAGACTTCAGCTGATTCAATACCTTTTGAGGACAACCACTGTACTCATGAGTGAGTTTATTGAGGTTCACCACAATCCCTCTGATTTATTTCAACAACTTTTTGTGCCTTTCTACAATATTTTCATCAAAAGATAATAGGTAAGGGTGAATCTGAGACACAACATCTCAAGAGATTTGAGACACAGTGGATTCTAGAGAGGCAGCAATAGGTTCTGATCTAGAATACAACTCTTTCTGCATATCTTCAACCATGATTCTTAGGGTTGAGACTTCACTACTCAGCAACTTATTTTCTACTCGAACTTCTTGAATTTGATGGAGCATTTTAGGTTGGATCTGGTAGATAATTTTCTCCAAAAGCAGTGAGGTGTCTCTCTCACTCAGATTTTTCATAGCATGAGGTTGGGAGTTCATAAGATTCTCAACTCCAGATATGATAGTGTCTCCAAAGTCCTTCAGATCATTTTTACTGACAAATGGCAGTTGTTCAGGTAAAGGTTTAGGTGTAGGAATTGGTACAGGGGCAGGTTCTGGTTCTGGTTCCTTCTCAGGGGCAAAGATAGAAACTGGCTTCAACTGAAACAGTGAGGAGAGATCAATCCCAGTTGCAGTAACTTGCTGAGATTCACTCAAATCATAAAAACTAGGTATTTTGTACTAAGTGTCCACAGGAATGGACCCATTTGTATGTGCGGCTTCATCTAACTCAAGATTTTGGTTTTCCTCCTCCTCAATAGATTCTTCCTTTTCAGGACCTAGAGGCTCCGGAGCTTGTTCTAAATCCACAGGTTCATCTCTAAGTTCCTTAATCATCTCTTTTCTAGCCAGCTGAAAGGCTATCTCCATCCTCTCTTTAGTAGATCGTATTTTTTCAGGGAATGTTTTTTCTTCAGGGAGTTCTTCCAGAATTTCTTCTTCCATAACAGGGAGTTCTTCTAGATTTACTTCTTGTACACCAGGGAGTTCTTCTAGATTTTCCTCTTGAACACCAGGGAGTTCTTCTAGATTTACCTCTTATACACCAAGGAGTTCTTCCAGAACAATCTCTTCCATGGATTGCTACTAAGGTTCTGTCACACCTGATTCTTTTCCAGCCTTGGGTTGGATTTCCAGATTGACATCATTTCTAGGGGTAGGAACTTCTTCTTCAAGAACAATAGGAGGAAAAATATTCATTTCTTCCTCAACAACAAATTATTCCCTATGAGGTACTTCAGCCTCTTCTTATGCTTCTTATGAATACTCACCATGTTCATCTGGTTCCAGACCAGGATCAGAAATGTCTTTCAGCCTTGATGGATAATCCACAAGATTAAACATCTCATTAATCTTATCGCTGTCTTCCACTCACTCTTTTTTCCAAGGGTTCCATTTATCTTCATTCTCCTGATGGTGGATTTAGAGAGACAATACTCACAGTACATAAGCACTTATTCATTGGGTCCAACTACTCCTTTGGCAACAAGCATGGATGAAATCAGCCGAGAGTAGAACAGAGAGGTGGATTTGGATGTAACCTTGATCAATTCACACATATGGTGAATGATGTACGTGTACAAGTTGATTTTGTTTCCATTATTCATAAGATGAATCAGAAAAACATCTTGACACTTTAATACATAAAAGTCACATTTCCATGGTCTAACCAGATTTTGAACAAACTAAAACAATATCCTTATTTTCTCATAAAGTTCAGCAGCTATGGCCTTTCTCTTAGTGCCATTCCCGGTTAGGGTTTTCAGAGCATCTTCAAGGAAAAAAAATCAGTTGTAGGTGGGGGATCTCTCTTATAATCATCACAAATTCCTTCGTGAGGTATCCTAAGGCATGCATCCCATAACCTCGACGAGAAGGAGCATCTTTGACCATTAATCCAACTCCTCACAACATAGCTTTCACCAGAGTCAAAATAAAACTGTGCGTACTGGTAGAACTGAGCAACTAACCACAGATAAATGGGTCTATTCTCCTTTGAGAACAATTCTAACCAACCTTATTCTTTTAAAACTTTCAGGACTAGATATTTTCTAGACAAGATCTATTCGGGGCAAATTTCTTTCTCAGGAACAACACTTCGATTTACCAGGTTCGGATTCAACGGTCCTTCGGGTGTCAGCTTGGGTGTTATCTTCTTTTTCTTCGGGTGGCGCTTCTCAGGTGTGGATGATGATGGTCACTTCATCCTTGGCACCCACTAAAGGTCGAGAGAGAGAGAGATAGATATAGGGTTTCAAGGTTTAGAGGGTTCAAAACGAGTGAGTAGGAGAAATTCCGGGTGAAGAACTGAGTGAAACTCTTTGTTTTATCATTTGAGAATGTTAAACGTCACAAAAATAAAAATGCGGGAAAGTAAAAGAGGTGAAATAAAAATTACCACAATATGGGTTTAAAGAAAATAATAAATAATTTTCATGGTGAGACAGTGAGTGAACTTTTCTTTGCGCGTTATGGTGAGACAGTAAATGTCAGACTGTGAGTACAAAGTGTTAATGGTGAGACCGTAAACATGAGAGACAATAACTTAGAAACCGTAATCATGAAACAGTAAAGTAAGACATAGTAAAATATTGAACAGTAAGACAAGTAAGATATATATTTGAGATTTATCATGCCAAGGTCATCTATGATGTAGTCTAGTCTCTCAAAATTTAATGTTTTAGTGAATATATCAGCAAGTTGATATTCAATACCAATTAATTCCAAGGTAATATCACCTTTTTGATAATGATCTCTCAAAAAGTGATGTCTTACATCAATATGTTTTTTCATAGAATGTGAAACACGATTTTTTGATATGTCAATAGCACTTCTGTTGTCACAATTTATTGGCACATGTCTGAATTGATATCCATAATCTAGTAATGTGTGTTTCATCCAAAAAAAATTTTGCACAACAACTGCCAGCAGCTACGTATTCGGATTCTGTAGTAGATAATGCAACAGAATTTTCTTTATTACTACACCATGATACTAGTGACTTTCCTAAAAGGTTAAATGTTCCAGAGGTGCTCTTTGTATCTAACTTACAGCCACTGAAGTCAGCATCAGAATAAATAACTAGTTCAAATGATTTTCTTTTAGGATAGAATAGTTCTAGATTGGGTGTATGCTTAAGGTATTTGAAAATTCTATTTACAGCATTTAAATGAGATTCTTTAGTATTTTCTTGAAAACGATCACAAATACACACACTAAACATAATTTATGGATGGCTAGCGGTTAAGTAGAGTAAAATTCCAATCATTCCTCTATTAGTGGTTTGATCAACATATTTTCCATCTTCATCAAGATCCAACATACAGTTCGTACTCATGGGAGGGTCACTACTTTTAGTGTTATCCAATCTAAAATGTTTTAGAATATCTCTAGTGTATTTACTTTGATTTAAAACAATTCCATAATTATTTTGAATGATTTGAAATCCATGAAGGAATTTTAGTTCACCCATTAAGCTCATTTCAAATTCGTTTTGCATCATTTTAGAAAAATCAAAACATAATGCATTTTATGAAGATCCTAAAATAATATCATCTATATAGATTTTAACAACTAAAAAATCATTAGAAATTTGTTTTATAAAGAGTGTAGGATCAGCTATTCCTTTTGTAAAACCTTTGGAAATAAGAAAAGTACTTAATCTATCATATCAAGCTCTTGGAGATTATTTTAAACCATATAAATCTTTTGATAGTTTGAAAATATGATTGGGAAAATGAGGATTTTTAAATCGAGGGGGTTGTTCAACAAAGACATCCTCAGCTATATACCCATTTAAGAATGCACGCTTAACATCCATTTGATATAGTTTGAAATTCAGATGTACAGCATAAGCAAGTAGGACTCCGATGGTTTTAAGTCTAGCTACTAAAGCAACGGTCTCCTCATAGTCAATTCCTTCTTCTTGACTATAGCCTTGTGAAACTAATCTAGCCTTGTTCCTGACTATATTTCCAGCTTCATCTACAATATTTCTAAACACCCATTTGGTGCCTATGATGAAAGTGTACTTGGGTCTTTCAACAAGTATTCAAACATTGTTTCTTTAAAATAGATTAAGTTCTTCTTGCATAGCCATTACCCTAAATTCATCATTTATGGAATAATCGATGTTTTTTAGGTTCAATTTGTGACATGAAGGCTTGATGTTCAACCTGATTTCTAAGAGAATCTTCAGTTTGTGTTCCTTTCTCTACATCTTCTACAACAGCATCTAAGGGATGGTTTTTAAGGGTTCTAACCTTTCTAGAAAAAAAGGGACTACTGATTTTAGGTTCATCAATGGATTCAGTTTCATTATGACTCGATTGAAGTGAATTTCCAGAATTGGAAGTTTTCACAAATTCTTTCACAAAGGAATTTTAGGATTTTGAGTTGATGTTCAAATTTGATACATCATCCTCCATATTTTCTAGGATAGTTCTAGGATTATGTGGATCTGTTTCATCAAACTTGATATGAACAAATTCTTTCACACATTTAGTTCTATTATTGAATACTCTATAAGCTTTACTTAATATTGAGTAACCTAGGAAAATGCCTTCATCTCTTTTGGATGAAAATTTGTCAATATTATCCTTAGTGTTGAGAATAAAGACTTTGCAACCAAAAACTCTAAAATAATTAACCTTAGGCTTCCTATTGTTCCAGAGTTCATACGGGGTCTTTTTGAGAATTGGTCTAATCAAGACTCTATTGATTATGTAGCATGTTGTATTGACAGCTACATCCCAAAAGTAAATAGGTAAGTTATATTCACTAACTATTGTTCTAGAAATTTCTTGCAAGGTTATATTCCTTCTTTCTAAAACACTATTTTGTTGAGGTCTTCTAGGGGTAGAGAAATTGTTACTATAACCATTTTGTGAGAAAAAGGATTCAAACTCTTGATTTTCAAACCCTCGGCCATGATCACTTCTTAAAGATTTAATTTTAATGCCACTAAGATTTTCTACAGACTTGGAATACATAGTAAAATAAGAGTAGGCTTCACTTTTGTAAGCCATGAAGAAGGTCCAGGTACATCTAGAAAAATCATCTACTAGAATATAAACATAGTTCTTCCCATTTAAACTAGAAACTCTAGATGGTCCAAACAAATCCATGTGAACCAATTCGAGAGGTGGAGAAGTAGAAACTTCTTTCTTTGATTTGAAATACATTTTGTGTTGTTTTCCATTTTTATAAGGATTACACATTTTGTCATTTGGAAACTCATGTTTTGGTAAGTCTTTAACTAGGCCTTTTCTAGTTAGATTTCTAAGGGAGTGAACATTAAAGTGTCCTAGTCTCCTATACCAGAGCCAAGATTCTTTATGAAATACACTTAAGCATGAAGCATTTTGAGAGGCTAAGGAATCTAAATTAACAGAATAAACGTTCTCATTCCTTGATGCAGAAAATACTAATTCATATTTAGAATTAAATACATTACAGGCATCATTTTCAAATTTAACATGATATCCATCATCACATAATTGTGAGATACTAAGCAGATTATATTTTAAGACATTAACAAACAGTACTTAAGAAATTAAAATTGAATCAGAGTTACCAATCTGGCCTAAGCCAATTATCTTCCCTTTGGAATTGTCACCAAATGTGACATGTACTCCATATAATTTTATTAGGTTCTTGAAGCATGAGTAGTCTCCTGTCATGTGGCTTGAACATCCACTGTCCAAGTACCATAGATTTTTGCAGGAGCCCTTTAAGCATCTTTCTTATAACATGATCAAGTAAAGATATATTTTTTTACCCATACTTGTTTGGGTCTAGTAACATTAATAATAAGTTCTTTAGGAACCCATATTTATCTCATAGGTTACCTATAATCATTATGTAAAGAGTTTGAAAAATAAACAGTATTTGGTCCACAAAAACTTAAAATAGTAGAGTATGTATCATGACTCAAGCTAGATGTGTTGTGTCCAGTACTCGGAACAAAACTATATGTCCTAGACTTGGAAATAAAATTCATTCTACCAAGGTTTCTTTTACTAGGTTGATAACCAATGCTAGTATTGTATTTAGGGGAAATTTGTTTTCCTAGGATTTGGGTAAGGTTATTTTTCCCATTAGTAAACTTTTCTATGTCACTTTTTTATTGCTCATTAGACATTTTTATTCATTTTTTTCTTTGAGAAGTTGAGCATTTTTCTACTTTTCAATATTAATTTCAGATTTAACATTTACAGTGAGAGAATGCTATTTCTTAAATGATTTATATTTATCTTTTAATTCATTGCATGTCTCATAAAGCATGTTACAGTATTCAAACACTTCTTCATTAGTAATATTTTCAGAGTGAATTTCATCTCTATAATAGTATTAATTATGTATAGAAAATTTCAGTGTTACCTCAGATGTGTTTTTCATAAAACACATATTGGCTTTGTTAGCATGTTCATCATGTGATGTCTCTGAGTCTCTTTAAATATCCTCAGAGTCACTCTAAGTTTCTTGTATTTCCTTTTTTTACTTTTTGTCCTTATCCTCAAACTTCTTCTTATATTTGAGCTTTGGACAGTTATCCTTTATATGTCCTTTGCGTTTACATTAATAGCATACAATTTCATCAGTTTTATCACTTCTTTTCGAGTCCTTTTTCCTGTTTCCTTTTTGATCATACTTTCCCTTGAAGTTAGGCTTTCTGAAAAAGTTCTTCTTTTTGTAAAATTGTTTGAATCTTCTGGCCAGTTGAGCCATCTACTCATCAATTTCAAGTGATGATTTTTCAGTGGTGGAACTTTCTACAGGAGCTTCCAGATTCCCTTCATCTTTGTACTTTGAGAAGGTTTTCTTGAATGATACAGATTTCCTCTTTTGGTCCATCCTCCTCTTCTTTGTTGACTTTCAGCTCTTCCTCATACATCATCAGTTTCCCAATGAGTTCTTTTACAGGTAGCCTACTGATGTCGCACGATTCTCTAATTGAGATAGAGGTTCCCCTCCATCTGTCAGGTAAACACCTAAGGATTCTCATGATCTATTCTTTGGCAGTGACTTCTCTTCAAAGATAAATCATTGTGTTGACAATCTTATTGAACATAAGATACATGTCAGAAATAGGCTCATCAGGTTTCATCTTAAATTTATCATATTTTATAGTATAAGTATTAAGTCTAATTTCCTTTACACTAGATGTGCCTTCATGTGAGATAGACAAGGTATCCCAAATTTCATGGGAATTTTACAAGAAGAAATCCTATTAAATTCTTCATCTCTTAAGGAATAGTATAGATCATTCATGGATTTGTAATTGTTATTGTAAGAAAGTTTTGTAGGTTCATACCATGTAATTCTACCAGTCATAGAAAGTTTGTCTTCATCTATAATTGATGACCAAATTTCAAAGCCCGTACTCTCTATATGCATTTTCATTTTAATTTTCCATTGATCATAGTTGGTCCCATTAAATAATGGTGGTATATTGGTTGTAGCACCTTACAATCTATTATCCATGATTACAAATTACTTTAAAAACGCTAGAAATTTAGAATTAACAGAAATTTACAGATCCTTAAAGTACAACTACAATCACAGTTGAGTAAGATTACACAGAGTCCTAATAAAGCAACATCTGATACCAAATGTTGGTCGGAGTAGTTTACTCAAGAGGGGAGGGGTGAATTGAGTAACTATAAACAAAATTTGTTAAGAAAAAAAATATTATTTTAAAAGAAATGGTTTTACCCAAAAATAGATACAGTCCAGTTAATCAAGTTTATACTGTTATAAGAGTTTGATTGTTTAAACAACTTCATAGAAGATTATTTAATTCTCAGTAATCTTAATATGTATTATTAATATTACTTTTGAAGTTATCCTACAAAGACCATTCAGTTATAACTTATTTCCAAGACTAACTATCAAAGTGAAATTAGAGTTTTCTGGATTATGCAATCAAGTAGTAAAATAGAGAAGACTAAAAAATAAACAGCACATCGGATATGAAACAAGTGGTTCAGTCTCAAGCCGAGACCTAATCCACTCCACTTGTTGATAACCTGACACCAATCAGTTTATATAAATAAACTTTTGATCCACACCCTAGATAGGGGTAAACAAAATTACACAGTCTATCAAGGTCACACAGGAACCTCTTCCACAATTTTCGTGGGTAAAAACAATAATAACCAGGCCACACAGGGACCTCTTCCACAGTTGTTGTGGGTAAACAAGAGTATAAAGAGTTTGGTGTAAGGATTTAGAAATACTTCAGTTTAGCATAGGTGTTAGTGTGTGTATGGAATATACAGAGTATACACACTGCTCAAAAGTAAGTAAAAGAATCACTGATAGATAGTAGATATGAGTTTAGAATGCTCTAATGATTTGATGTGTAGCTCTGGACTCCTTTGATTTAGCAGAAATGCTTCTGAGTCCTTCTCTGGTTTTTGTCTTGAAAAACAGATTTCCATAATCCAGCTTGTGTTCTTCATGAGTGTTGATAATGTGAAGATGTTCTCTGGATTTCAGTGTACTTCATATGTTCTTCAGTAGAGTCGGATTGCTTGTATGTGAAAGTGCTTTCTTTGAAAATATTGAAAAGTGTTCTTCATGGTCGTGCTCACAGGCTTGTTTTTCATTCAGTATCAAGCGCTCTATGGTTGTTGGGAACTCTCCACTCTTTATCTTCGAATGCATGAGTTTTAGCCGACATGTTCTATGTGTTTCGTGCCTCTTACCTCTTACTATGTCTACAAAAAAAATTAATTATGTCAATGCATTAAAGGCATCAAATATTACCGTTAAACATTAAATTGAATGACGAAAAAATAGTTTAAGAAAAAGTGTCAAAGTAAGTTGAGAAAACGGTGTATCCTTCACGGTGTCTGAGTGTCATGGTATGAGTTTCACGGTGTCTTGTTCATGGTGTCTGGCTATCTGTGTCTGGCTTTATGGTGTCTGGCTTATGGTGTCTGGCTAACAGTGTCTTGCTCACGGTGTCTTGCTCACAGTGTCTTGCTCACGGTGTCTTGCTTACTGTGTCAGGCTTCATGGTGTCTGGCTTCACGGTGTCTTGTAGTTAGGTAAATAACAGTATTCAGACATAAACATTAATATGCATGAAATGGATTAAGCTTAACCATTATAAATCATGAGTTAACTTGAAACATAAATACACACGATTGGATATAATTTATAGGAGTTAACTAGGATGAATAAGATTTATAATAAGATTCATGATCATTAATGAGACTTGTGATAATTAATGATATTTTTTATCATTAAAACATGATTAATACATGAGGAGTCCAACATATATGAATAAAATTTTCAATTGATATTAAGTCATTCACTAGTATTGGGATAATAAATTAATTTTATAATGTTATGATCTAATATATTATATTCCATTGTTTAGAAATGGATCTTGGTGGAAGTAATGAGAGCTGTATCAGTACATATAACCCCTATAGGGATTGCCCTTGTGGGAATGATAATGAAGATGGAGATAGAGATACAGTTGGAACTGAAGAAATTATAATCATATTAGGGAAGCTGACTCAAGTTTTAAGAAATAACCTTACATGTATGGAGAATCATGATGATCCACTTTTTATTTTAATAATGTTAGACCTCTTTATGCATCAACAACCTCTATCATTCAATGGGACTAAAAACCATTTATAGCTTATCAATGGATAAGTTCCCAAGATAAGATATTTCTCACTTTGGGATGTAATGAAAGGGAGAATGTTGTCACAGTATTTTATCATCACTCAGGAGATGGGGATCAATGGTGGTTATTGATTCAAAACACTAAGGATGAAGAATAAATATAAAACATGGAATGGAAGTATTTTAAAGTATTATTCTTGAAAAAGTATTTTACTCATGAGCAATAAGAAAATATGTAGATTAAATTCCTAAGTCTAATTAAAAAGGAAGATAAAAATGTAGCTATGAATGATCCCAGCATTATATGGTTATAAAGGTATGATATGGACTACGTATGTAATCCAAAGTGTAATATTGACTATTTCTTTGATGGTATAAAGATAATCCTTCAAAGGGAATTAGTCTCCCAAACATTCCCCTCAAAAAAAGACATAATATATTGTTATATCAAGACATATAAATAATTCTCTAAGTCTTATGGATTTTAAATAAAGATAGATAAGAAAAGGATGGTAGAGAAAAATATGGATAAAGTGAAGAAGGGAAATAATGACTTTCCTATATTAGATATTTGTGGAAAGAAACACTCTGGTACTTACATGAAGTGAATAGGAGTTTTCTACAATTGGGGAGAGAAATTCCACCATTAATGTGATTTAAAGGTAAACAAATCAGTTTCCAATGTTAAATGATTAAACTATAAGGAGATAGGGTAATACACAAATTAATTCCTCAATAATCAAGAGAATATACAATAGAATTGTTAATATATAAAGGTCAAATTTTATTCTACTAATAACATGAAAGTGTAAGGATAAAAGTTATTTCATTTGGATTTAAGAAATATATTTTATAAGTATTTTATCAATTAAATTATCATTATAATAATCACAAAATGTATATAGATTATACTGTAGTACCGTTAATTTTATTATCTAAATGAATACGACTAATAGTAATGAAAACAAATAAAAGTGATTCTGTGGAAATTTGATCCTCTTTGAAATCACATGATTGAGGGATAACACTTAATATGTGGATAATTTTGAGATAAAAATTTTAAATAGATGTTTATAGGATACTATTGATAACCTTGAAATTGGTTAGTGATTTATGTTAACTTTGTTGGAGTTTACTACATGTTTGTATTTATAGAATATATTTTATAACCTGATATTTTATTTTTGGAAGCAAGAATGTTTGTAGTAAATTTTTTTGGTAATCACGGTATTCACATATTTCTAATATGACATAAAGAAACACTTTATATTTTATATGGAATATAATGTTAATTTAGTGACCTCCTATATAATTTTTTATACTTTGAATTTTTAGACATATTTTGGATGAGTCTTAAGGTTAACTATTTATGGAATGGATTAATTTTATCTTTTGGTGTTACGGGATAACTTGTTCTAACCATTTTGGTCTTAGAAAATATCTACATATTAGAGGAATGACTTTTCATTATTTTATTTAGCTAATGATCTATTAAATATAAATTTTAATACATCAGGAAAAAATGGCTATTGGATATTCATTTCTTAGAGTAATAGATGAAGTAGAAATTGATCAAAGAATAACCAAAGGATTAAATCTCAAGTATATTTTCTGTTGTTCTCTATCATAATGGAATTTGAATCTCTCAACATTAGGTTAAAGATCATGGGAGAAAAAATTTGACCTTTTAATTTCATTTATTTTGAATCAATGGTCTTTTAACTCATCATAAATTTATGGTTCTGTAGTGGTTGACTTTCACATTACCATGTTATCTACCAATATCTGTTATTCCTTATGTGTTAATATTCCCTTCCATGTATGTGTTTTTATTTCCCAAAAATGTTCTCTTACTTGGAAACCTAGTAATGTGTTATTCTGGAAGACATTAATAGTTCCCTTTATATCTTATCATGAGTAATTTTTATTAAACCTTTTAGGATTTGAGTTTTTTAACCAAGGTATTTTCATATTTGAACTCCTTAATTTATGATACCAAGTTTAAATTGTAGGTGAAAAAATATTTAAGGGGTGTATAATTTAATGCCTAGAGATTTTAAAATAGGACCATCATCTTTGATAGAATATATGACATTAAAAAAAACCTTATAACGGAATTTAACACACCTAGAATTTATGATATATTTCTTAATAAATAAATCCAATCTCTTTAATAGCTTGGGATTTATGAAACGCTGGGTTTAAACGAAACACAATACTCAATTAAAATATTATTATTTAAACATGATCATTATAACCCTGCCATTATGTTGGAAGGTATGAATATGAATAAATAAATTATAAAAATTATATTATTTACATGTATATAAAATAAATTCAATTGTTATCTATTGATTATAAATAATATAAAAATCATTCAAAATAAAAAGGAAATGTTTTCTGAAAATTTTTATTTTTTTGAAAGGCGATTACGTTGTACTTTGCACACGTAATTTAAAATAAATTCTTAAAACTTTTATAAAATTTATTAGAAAAAATAAATTTCAATTTTTGAAACCTATGTGTTAAAATTATCTTTGGGTTATTTTTTAGGGTTTTCTAAAAGATATTTTTTATGAATAGTGAAAAATACTGTTTTTTATTGAAAACAACCTTTTTTAAAATTATTTACATTGTTAAATTGTATTTTAAATTAGTTATAAAGTAAAATTATTTCAAATATATTACAACTTAACTAATTTAGTTCATTTGAATCAATTTCATTTTGAATTTCAATATTAAAGCATTCTATTCATAAGAGATTTTTCTCTTTGGAAACTCGCTCTTTCATCACGTATATGGTTTAATATTAAATTGAATCCCCCCATTCTGTGAATTGAATTTGTAAAAATGGATTAAATATGTTTAATATACAAAATTTATTTTATCTAATATGTTCAACATAAGTTTTCACCAATATTTATCACAAAAGCAGAACAAATTAATTCTTGTGGTTAAGGTAAAAATCAATTTATCGGGGGTTATACTAAATAGATAAGGATTGAAATGACAAAAAAACCTATAAAACACATATTTGGACATATTTAGACATTATATCATATAAGGGTCTATAATAACCTATTTTGGAGGCTTGTTTCATGATAAAAATGTATGTGTAATTGATTCTTTTCAAAAATTCCATGTGTGTCCTCTCCCCTGCTTATAAAAGGCCACACCTTTCCTCTCTTATTCATACATTGAAATACATTTTATTCATAAAAAATATACCCAAATAACTTAAATTCATCCAAACAACCTAGATTCATTTTTTTATCATAAATCCAACCTAGGAACTCTTTTGGTGAAAACCTAATGATGTTGTTTAAATAAGAGGTTACATTCTTAAATGAAAGTTTTTATTTTGTTTCTTCTTCCACCTCTTTCAAATATTATTAAATCGTCATTATATAATAAAATCATTATATTTCATATATTTATATTTTTTATTATGTTATGTTAAGGACATATATCTATCTCCACTCTTATCAAATGGGAAACAAAATTATCGATCATGTGTACAGTAGACTGCTGCCTCATGAACTGATGTAATTCATTTTCCATCACCACCTTTAAAGGTTGGGTATAATAATGGATTTAACACATGTAATTTATATTTATTATATTATTATACTTATTTAGTTTTAATTTCACATATACATTCTTATGATTCATTCCTTTTAAAATATGATAACCTCACTAGTGTGTACGTCAGACTACTACCTCATGAAAGTGATGTGATTTATTTTTCACAAAAACATTACATTGATGGTAATAAAGATAACTTTAATGAATATATGTGATATATATGACATTATAATGATTATGGAAGATTATTATATCACCTAATTTCCTATAATTTTATTCGTTAATCGAATGATATCATTGTTCATTCGTACCTACGATATATTATATATATATATGAAGCGATGCTACTAATTATCCATATCAAACTTTAATAGTATAATATAAAAATGTATATAATGATTAAATATGATATTTATAATCTTAATATAAATATTTATATGATTTATCTATATTTTATACCCAAAAAATATCTTTCATGAGAAAACACGCATGAAAAATAAGAAAATTAACACATGAAATAAATATAAATAATAAAATATTATTAAAAATGAGTGGTAAAATGTTATAAAAAGATAATAAATGATATTTTAAATATGAATAAAATTATGTTATAAATTAATAACATTATTATTAGTATTATTTAGGATGTTAAATAACATTCAACTTAAATGAAGTGTGAGGTAGGGGACTTCGTCTCGACTTCCCTTCATTGAGGCATATTGAAATGTTACGCACCAAATTTATTTTATATGGTATATATGCTTCCCCTTTAACATATAATATCATGATTAATTAATAATTCAATTTATTTTATGTTTTAATTTGTATTATTTCATCCAAGGGGATTTTACTTAAAAGTTACCAAGTTATAAAGAACTTCATAACTCAATTTCATTTCATTGGGTTATATTACTTTTTCATTTTATTTTATATTATAAGATTATATGTGTAATATAATTTTATTTTCTTATATTTTATTTACAACTATTTTATATAGATTTTCATTTGATACACATAATTTATTCACTGATTAGCTCTCACTTTAACATTGCGATCTTTGTGAGGGTTTATTTCACAATATCAGTTTGATCCGGATTGTTTATGCTTGAATTTCCATTGAAGGAAATTATTTGATCATTGGATGATAAATACATTTAATTTTATTATCCTTTGATTATTCATTATGTTTTTTATTAATATTACCATTGTTTAACTATTTTTTTGTAAAATTATTTAGAAATTTTTTTAAGAAAATATGACTCTATATCTCTCTTCCATCCAAAATAAATTTTCTTCCAGAACCATATTCTCTAAAAAAAATTCAAAAATATTTTTAACATTATTAAAATGATTTATTAAATAAATTTTTATCCATGTTTTATGTTAAAAAAAATTAGATGATTTTTCATGTTTTTTTCATAAAAGGCCTGTTTAGTTTTTAACAAAAATATGAAAAGAGTCCTTGTTTTAACATGTATGAAATATATGGAATTTTTTTGTCACCGTGACCAATTATTTTTTAATGGTTCATTTATATGATTAAATGGATATTTTAAATTGAATTTATTTTCAAAATATTTTTTGAACTTTTCTTTTTGAAAATATTTTCAAAGTAAAAAAAAATATTTTCCTCAAGAATTTTTTAATGATATTTTTATAGAATTTATATTCGCCATTAACAGAAACTATTTGGTTTATATATACTCCACTGGGGGATATGTTGTATTGATTCCATATTTATTCATTATATGGATATTTTATAGTCATTTTGACCAAGGAAATTATTAAAATTCACTTTCTTGGTTCATTTTTATAGTCATTAACTTTCCCTTGAAATATTCACTTTTCTAGGATAATTGGAAATTAAATTTCTCCTAAATATTCATATTATTTATCATGTATATGTTTATTTATTAAACCATATATCATTTATGAATATGTAATTATACATTGTAACTTATTTTTTTAGCTAAGACAATATTGATAAATATATATCCTTTACTCAATATGGATACTTGATGATAAGGCACATTCTTCATGAATTAAATCAGTTATTCAATATATGAGGAATGCTTTGGAAATGTTGTGACAGGTGGGGGATATAATTATATATCCTCACAATGCATTGGTAGTCCCATGAGGTGGATTTTTAAGATATCAGTAAAAATGTTTCTACCTAGATTTTTAAACTGTCTTGTTAAATATATTAACAGTAGAGGTATTGCGATACCAAAGATCATAACGTCCAATAATTAATGATTCACTTCATTAAGAATCTATTTATTATTATCCATTATATTTTCTCAATTATATTATCTCTATATAGATTTCATTTTTAATTTATTGATTAAATGGAATGTGTTTTCAGTTATTTACCTTACCATATTGATTATAACTTATCTTATTATCCATGAGAATTTCACAATTATATGATCTCTAGATGCATTTCATTCTCATTTTATTGATTAAATGGAATGTGTTTTTTAATTATTTACCTTTCCATATTTATTATTATTTATCTAATCATTAAATTCAAGTTATTTTTTAAATGGAATGTGTGTTCAGATATTTTCTATGACATATTTATTATGCCATTTTGATTATATCATATTAGTTATTCTTCATTTAGTCTTGACAATTTCAACTTTACATTACTCTAATTGAGAATTCAAGATCACACTTATCTTATTTCCTTTCCCATGAATCTTGGAGGTGTATTATGAATAATATTCAAGTATATTATGGAGACAATAATGTTATTCTTGAAAAAAATAGGTTTTAATTTTAATATTGAAATATAATATGAAAATAAAATACGTATCTAGTTTACCAAGACTACTAAACAATTAGGTTTTTTGGTATGTGATTCCTTGCATCTTATTACAATGTAATAAAGTAATCATTGGCTCTAGGTTACTGGATTCAGGGTCGCTACAGTTGGTATAAGAGGAATTTTAGTAGAAAGATTAAGAACTAAATTAAGTAAAACATAGATTAGGGAACACAACACTATGAGATAATTTGATAATTAATGTTGAAGAACATCCTAATGTTTTTTAGGTAGATATTATGTGGTTTTTCCTAGAAATACAACCCTTTATATATACTACAAGTGGACATGGTTTTGAAAAATATGTACCCAGGTGTAATAACTCCAAAAAAATGCTTGTCGGGATTCACTAAAGTGTTAACTAGTACATGAAAACATGTCTTATTGTGAACTTGGTTTTACACTCTTGGGGGATATGATTTGGATAATTCACATTTTCTTTAAAAACCATTATGTGGGACATGAATAAATGAATATAATTAATAACCTAGGTTAAACATAAGGTGTCTTGGATTGAAAACAAGGTTTCATGATTTAGAAATCCTATAAATGATTATATGTTTTCCCACTATGATTATTATTTATCGTATTGTATTTTTTGTTTTAGTTAATAACTGAAACCTGAATGTTAACATCAAACATGAACAAAAATGTGGTTAATATTATAAACTAAATGTGATGATGACTGGAATGAAAAATATCATGATTATTCCAAATAATTTGTTCAACAATATGATTAATAATCTATAACTTAACCAACTCTCAGACTCTCCAAATAAGAGAAGGGTGGAGTACACTAAGATCTCGAGTGATGTAGACTATAGAGGAAAACATGATCAATTTCCCTCATGTTAGAAATATGGAAATAGACACCAAGGAACGTTCTTCAAAGAAATAGGAAAATTTTTAATCTGTCAAAAAAGGTCATAAATCAATGAAATACCAAGTAAAAAATAAAGGGTACCATTTTGAGAAATAAATTTCATCCTAGGGATCCATTTATAGTTTGTTGTCATAAATGTGGGGAACGTGGGAATTATTCAATTATATTCCCTCTTATAAAGGTTAATCCCTATACCAAGGAAGGACCTTTGTTGAAATAAAATAGTTGATGTATTTATATATTATGAGTCCATAATTATATTGTAGAATTATTTTTACCAATTTTTTTTATAAGAATCATGATACATCCCAAGACGGTGTGAGATTTTAGAATCATATATATATTCATTAACTTAATACTTACGGATACCATCATGGGTTTATTAATTTAAGATTTATCATATGTTAAACATCTTTAAAACCCCTTTTTAGTTTTTATATGATTGGAGTATACTAAGATTAATGATATTTTGGGATACATTTATTGCAACACAACAAATTAGTTTAGTATATGTTTTAGCGAAAAAGTTATTTAAGGAATAATTCCCAAACTATTTTGGGAATAAGTTTAAAGGTATTTTTAACCTTTAGGGTTTATCTTTTCTTTCATTTTTTTCATAATTATGGGTTATTTCACTTTGGTAATGTTATAGGAATTATATTAATATAGTTTTAGAAAAATGATAACATGGATGTCAGGTGACTACCCATCACATCCGGTAAGGTCATGGGGCTTGAACCCATAACCTAAGGGAGATAAGGTTTTAACACCTATCACTAGACAATGTAATGTTCCAGTTAACTTTTTATTGTTTTTATTTAAATTATTTGATAAATAAATAATAATGATAAACTAGTGGTGTTACTAATGAGGTTTAGGGATTAATCTATTATATTAGATAACTTTTTCTAATTGTATTGGTTTTATAAAATATTTAGAGATATATGTAAAGACGTTTCACCCTTTTATGGATCACATGATTCATTAAAAGTTAATTTTAGTGCTTTAGGTGCAGAAAAATCATATTTGGATATTCATTTCTATGATTAAGTAATGAATTTGAAATTGATCATGGCACAACCAAAGGATTAAACTTCACTTATAAAATAAAAATTTATCAAGTAAGAATATTTCTGTATATTTTGAGATACTAAAATAATTACTCAACATTAATTAATGAATATTGAAAAAAAAAATTATCCTATTAACTTCATATCCAATGAATCAAATTCTCTTTTAAATTAGTAACGATTTGTGGTTTTTGGGTTCTTAATTTCAATTCAACATCTATTTTCTTATAGTCAATGATATCTATCACTCTCAACAATTATTTATTATTTTCTTCAATGCCTATATCTAAAATTTAGACCAATGTTCTACTACAAAGATACCTATCTATGTTGTGTTCCATATGAACTTTTTACTTCCCTTTCTATTTTATTAAGTGGATGTTTAATTAACACTTTTTTATGTGGGTTTTTAATAAAGGAAATTTTAAATATTAAACCCTTGATTTATAATCACAAGATAAAATCATGAGGATGAAATTTATTTAAGGTTGGGAAAATATAAGACCCTGAAATTATAGAATAATAACACTGATATCATATGTGACACACAAAATCGAACTTAAATAACCCATGAAATTTATTTCCATAAATTTAATCTCTTCAATAACTTGTGGAACATAGAACTTAGAGCCTAAATGAATTATAATATTTTATACCATTAAAACCATGAAATTAAATTGGAATTTATAAATAGTACTATCTAAATTATGAAAATTATGGTTATCTACTAAGTATAAATAAATTAAAAATTATAGAAAAAATCAAATTTTTTTAGAAAAAACTATATTTTTTCTAAAAAATTGTTTAGTCACGCTTTTCCCACATAATTTTAATTTTTTTAAAATTTTAGAAAATATATATTACAAAATTAAAATCATTTTTAAAATAATAATATAATTATTATATTAGGTTGAGTTCTTGTATTTTTTTGAAGAGTTTCATTTTTCAATGAATAGTGACAAATACTGATATTTATTGAAAACTTCCTTTTCGTTTAAATAATTTATAAAGTTAAACAATATTTTAAATTAGTTTTCAATTAAAATTATTTCAATGATATTAAAAATTAACTAATTTATTTCATTTGAATCAATTTTGCGTTAAATTTTTATAATAAAATCTTTTATACTTATGTGAATTTTCTATTTTGAAACCCTCTTCTTCGTCGCATCTGCAGATATAATTTTAAATTGGATCCTAACTCTTATATGAATTTAATTTTGAAAAATGGATTTAAATTTTTAAATAATAATAATTTATAATATCTAATAAGGCCAACTTAATTTTTTACAATAATGAATAGTGAAAATAGTAAAAAAAATAATCAATGTGGTTAAGGTAAAAACAGGGTTACTATGGGTTAAACTAAGAATATAAGGGTTAAAAATGACCTAAAACGTGTCCAAAACCATTTTATGGCCATATTTAGACCTAACAACATCTAATTATCTATAATTATTCATTTTATAGGTCTTTTTCATGACAAAAACATGGTAGTAGTTGAATATTTTTAGAAATTTCATGTGTGTCCTCTCCCCCATTTATAAAGGCCACACACTCTCCACCACTCTTCACACTTAAAAGCTATTTGGTTAAGAAAAAACCTTAGAAAATAAATTCATTAACCCTTAAACAATCCTAGATCCATTTTTTGATAATAAATCCAACCTATTATGGCTTTTGGTTCAAACCTAGAGAAGCTGTTTCGAGAAGAGGTAACATTCATAAACGAGCGTTTTTATTTTTTTTCTTCTTCAACATCCTTCAAATAGTATTAAACCATGATTATATAATAAAGTTAGTATAATAAATATAATTATATGTCATTATGTTTTGGGTTTGACCTATATCCATATCCTCTTCCATCAAATGGGAAACGAAACCGTCAATTATGTGTATGGTGGACTACCATCTCACGAACCAATGCAATTCATTTTTCATCATCAATAATCAGAACTGGATATAATGGTGGATTTAACAAATTTATTTTATATTTTTGATATTTTTATACTTATTAAATTTTAATATCACATATACCTTCTTACGTTACATTCCTTTTAAAATACGATATTGTCGCTCGTGTGTACAACGGACTACCACCAAGCAAAGTGATATGATTCATTTTTCATATACACATTACATATAAGGAAATAAGGATAAATGTAATGAATATAAGTGATATATAAGACATGATATTAATTCATTAATATTAATATATCACCTACTTTTTATCCTTTCTCTCTTTAACGGAATGATATCATCAATCATGCGTACGTACAACCTAACGTCTCCATGAAGTGTTGTGATTCATTTTACATAACCAACATTCATAAATGACTCTAAAAATGTATACAATGAGTCAATATGATATTTATAAAATTAATGTCATTATTTTCATTATTTATCTATATCCTATACCCAATAACTATAACTTTTATGAAAAAACACAGATGAGAAAAAATATGGAAATTAACACCACAAACAATGAAAATAATGAAATATAATTAACAAATGGGTGGTAAACTATTATAATATGATACTAAATGATATCCTAAATATGATTATGGTTCTTTTATAAATTAATAACATACTTAAAACCATTATAAATGAGTTTAAATCATTTTCAACCAAAGAGAAGCATACAGTAAGGGACTTCATCCCAATTTCTGTTCATTGAGGCATATTGAAATGTAATGCACCTAATTTATTTTATCTAGAATATATAATTCCACTTACGCATCTAATATTAGGATTCATTAATAATTCATGTTATTTTAAGTTTTAATTTTATTTATTAAATTCAATTTTATTTGAATTAAAAGTAATATAGTGGTAAATAAATTCATAACCCAATTTCCTTTCATTGGGTTATATTACTTCTTCATTGTTTTAATATTATAAGATTATGTGTCTAATTAATTTTTATAATCTTATGTTTTATTTACTCTTGTTTTATGTGGATTTAAATTTTATACACATAATTCATTCAATGACAAATTATCAATTTAAATGTTACGTTCTTTGTGAGGGTTTATTTCATAAACTCATTTTAACCAGGATTGTTTATGCTTGAATTTACGGTGAAAGAAATTATTTGATAATTGGAAAATAAATCCATTTTATTTTCATATCACTTAGTTATTAATTTATTTTTCATGTAATATTACTATTTATTCACTGTTTGGTACATAAAATGATTGATAAAATGTTTTTAATAAAATCCAATTTTAGTTCACTCAATAGTTAAAAATCTCTTTTCATCCGAAACCATGTTTTATAAAACTATTTTCAGTAATATTTTTAAAATTATCCAAATAATTCATTACAATAATTTTTTATGTTTTAATTTTTAATTCTTTTTGAAAGGACACTTCATGTCATTTTCCAAAAAAGGAGTGTTTGGATTTTACCGAAAATGTAAATGGAATCATTTTTTAATATGGACGACATGTATAGAGTTTCCTGCCATCATGAAAAATAAATGTTAAAAATATTCCTTTATATGTTTGAAAGGTTATTTTAAAATAAATTTACTTTCAAAATATTTTTCTAACATTTAGTTTTAAAAATATGTTCGAAGTAAAAAAAATCTTAAAGAATTTTTTTGATGATATTTTTATGGTATTTCTTATTGCTAATAACAAAAACACTTTATTTTAATTATACTCCACTAGGTATATGTAATAATGTAACCCTAATAATTAATTACATGGATGTTTTATGATCATTTTTACCAAGAAATTTATTTATATTCAATTTCTTGATTCGTTTTTGTAGCCATTGACTTTCCCTTAAAATATACAATTTTCTAGGATCGTTGGAAATTTTCACCTAAATATCCAGATTATTTATCATGGATATTCTTATTTTGTAATTTTATTTCATTTATACATATATTTTTCATCATTTAATGTTATTTTTTTATTTTGGGAAATATTAATAAATCTATATCCTTTACTCAATACAGATATTTGATGATAAAGCACATTGTTCTTGAATTAAATCGATTATTTGATATATGAGGAATTATTTGGACATGAAGAGATGGTTGGATCCTAGAATTATATAGTATCTAGATGAATCAATGGTCTCATTAGTTGAATCAATAAGATATCCTTAAATGGGTTTCTACCTGTAGTTTTAAACCATCTTGTGAATGGTTTTCTCAATAGAGGTACCATGATGCCTAAGATCATGACTTACAATAATTGATCATTTCCACCATTAAGAATTTAGTTATTATTATCAATGTGTTTTTTTCAATGATATTATCTCTTTATTCATTTCATTTTTCGTTTATTGATTGAATAGGATGTGTTTTTAGTTATTTATCATGCCATATTGATTATTCATAATCTTATTAACCATGTGATTTTCTCAATGATATTATATCTGGATGCATTTCATTCTCAATTAATTAATTAAATGGCATGTGTTTTCAGTTATTTACATTTATATGTTAATTATTCCTTATCTAATCATTATATTCATGTTATTTATTAAGTAGAATGTTTGTTTAGATATTTACCCGGCCTTATTCATTTACCGATGATAGATTCCACATTTCACAAATCATACTGATCATTCTAACTCGTGCTTATTTTTTTCCCTTTCCTAGAAATCTTGGATGTGTACTATAAATGATATCTAAGGATATACTAGAGAGAATAATGATATTCTCAAAAAAAATCTTTTAATTTGTATAATCAAATGTAATATGAAAATAATGTACTTATCTGTTTTACCAAAACTACTAAACAATTTGATCATTCGGGGTGAAATTACTTGTATATTATTCTATAGTAATAAATTTGACATTAGTTTCGGGTTACTAGAGTCAGCATCAATATAATTCTAAAATGAATTTTCATTTCATTTTTCAAATAAGGCATATTTGGATTCTACTAAGAATGTGAAAGGAATCCTTATTTTAATGCACTCAACGTATAGAAAGTCTCTTATCGTTGTTACCAATCAAATTTTTAATGATTAATTTATACATTTAAAAGTCCATTTTTAAATTAATGTATTTTCAATAAAAAATTTTAAACTTTTAATTTTAAAAATATTTTCAAAGTAAAAGAGGTTATTTTCCCCAAAAGTGTTTTTAATGAAATTTTTGTAGTATTTATAATCTTCAACCACATAAACCCTTTATTATAATTATGATATAGTGGGTATATATTGTATTGATATCATCCTTATTATTTATTTGTATGGTTTATGATCAGTTTGACAAAGGTTTTTAAATTTTATTACCATTCACCATATTACTCTAGATGGTTTATGATTATGTTTATTTTATTTGGGTAAGTATTAACATTTCTTATGTTAGTTTTTGAACTTTAATATTTATATTGATTATGTTTAACCCCTTTAATTTGAAGAATGCATTGGAATTAATAATTGATGTGTGTGCCCCGATTATAGATAGCCCCTCGATATATCGACTGGTCTCATGAGTCAAATGAGTAGGCCAAATTAGATGGGTTTCTATCGAATTATTTAAATTATCTTGTGAAATTTCTTGATAGTATGTTTCAAATTTCTTATATAATGAATTATCGCATTATGATATCCAGTATTGATGTCAATGTGATTATTCAATTAGTTACAATATCCATGGATATGTTTCAATATTATGTGATTATTTATATGGACTATTTGATTATTAGTTAACCCTTCCATATTATGCTGATGTTATTGTTTAAACGGAATTTGTTTTATTTATTTACCTTTCCATATTTTTCATGTTTATATATTCATGATAGCTTCCACTATGAGTATGGCCTTACTAAGCATCTAATCTCACTCCATTATTTTGTTTTATTTTCCCCAGGATACCAGGAAGTGTTTTTTGATTTCTATGTAGGGATATGCTACGAGGAATAATGGAATTCTAAAAGAAAACACTTTGTGTATTCTATTTTTAAAATTTAATGTGAATTTCAAGTATGTATCTAGTTCACCATGACTACTAAAATATTTGGTCCTTCATGATGTGGTTCCTTGTATATTATTCCAATGTAATAAATTAACCACTGATTCTGGTCTACTAGGGTCAAGGTCTTTTCAAATACCAAAGAATAAACAAAATCTTATGTAAGAGTCATTAGTTTGAGGAAATGTGTAAAATTTATGATCTCACACTATGATACTTAAAAAATTGTATTTCTTATGTAAGAATTATCAGTTAAGAAAAATGTCAGGATTATAAAAACATTATTAAAATTTGGTCTATAACATAAAAATAGAGATGATTTACTATTATCTCAAGTTAAAAATATCACTAGATTATGATTAAAATATGATTAAAGCTGAGGCATAGAGAATATGAGCTTTACACAATTGATAAAATCATCACCCTAGGAATAATTCTAATAATAAAGACAAATCCAAACACGAAACTTCTCTTTGAGATGTTTCCATGTCATGAAGAGGATTAAACATTATGGTTCATGATGATGAAAACATGGTAGGGTAGATTAACATCATGATGTCATGTGGGGGAAGTAAGGAACAATATTGAAATGATATGGATGAGTATGTCACAGCAGTTATATAAGGTTCCACGTCATAATCTTACTGATCAAGACGAAGGTGTGGATTCTTTTATATCTTGAAGTACAGGGATTCACTATAATTTCAAGTGCATATAAACATGTTATATTCAAATTTTGTTGAAATTTTGAAGAAGGATTATCAAATGTATCACATAAGATTAAAAGGTGGTATATTTTAGTAGGTATTGAATAAAAATTGAGAATAATATCATACTGGAAACAATCAAGTGAGATTCCCATATTCAAATATATAAAATATATTCACATTGTTCTAAATATAAAAGGAATAATAAAAAAGGGATGGGTGTGTCTATCTGATACTTCATTTTATATATATGTCTTTGTAACAGCATAAGATATTATTATTATTTTTTATTCAAATAAATACAATGTTGAATATATTTTTTCAAATACAACATCAAATAAAAAAACAAAAAAAAAATTTATTAAGTTAAATCATTAGTAAATATAATTGTTACAATGTTTTTGTTATGTTGGAAGGAATAAATAGAGTTACCTATATTATGAAATATATGTAGATAACATTTAATTTTTAATACTAATCCTTTGATAAAATTTTATTAGTGTAGCAAAATAACAAATCATGTTGTACATAAAAATATATTTTACTAGAAAATTTCATTTTATGTGCTATGAATTCTATAATATTATTTTTAAATAATGATTTTAATTAAAATTATTCATAATATACATAATTAAATAAGTTAACAATCATTATATAGTTATTACTAGGAAATTAGTAAAAATAAATTCATTTGGGACCCTAAATATATTTTTCCTAAAAAATGTGTTTATGTTTTTTGTGGGATTATATTAAAACTAATTTTCTTATAATCTATATAAAACAAATCTAAAAAATGGTTTCTATTTAGGTAATAAGAAAAATTTTATTTTTAGTCCTAAAAATAATTTACCAAGGTTAATACTAATACCACACTAAGGATAAAAGGGATATTTTCAAAGAAATATTTTTCTAAACATTGTGTAATTTTTATCAAAATAAATTAAATTGATCTATTTTTATAAAATTATTCTAATAATATTTTTAAAAATATAAAAAAATATTAATACACTATAAATTAGTAAGTAATTGTAAATAATAACAAAAACCATTAATGTATAAAATACATTTTTTAGAAAAATAGTTTTTTCTAAAAATCCTATGTTATAATTTAAAATTAAATTTTATCATATTTATAAATTGAATTATATTCAAATTATTCCATATTCATATTCATCATGTATAAATTATGTAGTATAAAATATCTAACATTTTTGTGAAAAAAATAATTACCATAGTTAATTTTTAATCAAGTTTCATAAGGGTAAAATTGAGTAACATAAACTCTATAAAATTTTGCTAAATTAACATAAAAAAGACATTATATATGTCCATTTATTGAATTTAAATTCATAACTACACTTCTCCCCAACATATACCCTCAAAAATCACCTAACGATCATGAAATTACATTCTTACCCATCACTTAACATTCAATCAAAAAAAAAGTCCATATTTTCACTTTTAAAATGATCTCACTTACACCTATATCAAGCCACAGTTATACTTTAAAATTTCCTTGAAAATATGATCATTTTAACTCTCCCATAATTCATTTACACGTTTTTTAACCCTTTTTTACAATACATTGTCCCAAGTCTTCCATTTCCAAGAAGTCTTTCAAGAGAAGACTCACATCCTCAACGCGAGTCATATCAAACCCCTAGTATTTTATTCATTAAATTTCACATCAATAATTATCAAAAAATATTATAGAAATATTAATATAAATAAATATTTATCATTGTTATACGGAAATTTTACTATATTCTTGGTAGAACCATTATTTATTCTTCTATCATCCATCGTAAAAATGAAAATGTCACTCATGCCTACGTGCGGACTAGCACCTCCATGGATGACATGTTTTGTTTTTCATAACCACCTTAAATGGATGGTATTAAGAAAATATTTAATGACTAAATATTATATATGTGATATAATTATTATTCTATATCGATAAATCATTATCTACCTTCTTTTATTTATATCCATTGAAAAATGAAAACATCGCTTGTTCTTACATGTGGACTACCACTTCATTGAACAACATGTTTCATTTTTCATCTCCACCATACATGTATTGTCCTAAAAATGTATTAGATGAATATATATTATATTACGTATTAATATTTTTAAAAATATTATTCGAAAAGGATGACACGGAAATCAAGTATCATTATAAAGTAATCTATTGATATCGGTAAATTGCTCGAAACAAGATCGTCACTGATTTCATCTTCATGAATCATGACTAAAACTCAAATTAAATGAAATTTAAAATTCATAATAAATTAATGAACATATATTAGAGTAATTAAAAAATATACTTATGATGAAATTTTTATTAAATTATGGGTATTGATATTAATATTACAAAGCATGTGCGAAGTAATCAAAATCACTAATATCTAATGATGAAAATAGACAGTAACTAACTGATAAATGTATAGTAAAATATTATAATTAAATAGTATAAAAATAATTAAATATTTCTAATATTATAAAATATATTATTAGTATGGTAATTTTTATTATATAAGATATTAAATAACTTCTGTGGAAGTCAAGAGTTAAGGTTAGGGTTTTCTCGTCTCAATTTTTTTTATTTGAGAAATATGCCAAAGCCACCACTTCCTTGATTATATGTGGTATATATAATTACCTACAAAAATTTTTTATCATACATTACATGAAATTTATGGTATTTATAGATCCATATCAATATTTAGTTTTAATTGGGTTTCGATTCAAATGTTATTAAAACTCTAAGGGTTTTGTAAATTCAATTTTCATTCCATGATTTATGATTGTTCTTCTACAAATTTAATATTATAAGTTACGTAAAATATACCTTATAATTTAATTATATTTTAATTTATAACATGTTTTTATGTATTTAAATTTCTATCTCATAAATTCATTTTCATTGTATTTTTACCTCAAATATTCTTTATCGATGAACTTCTTCATTCCCAAAATTACAGTATTATTAAGAATAATTTTAGTCCTCCTTAATAGTTTTTTCTCCACCATGTCCATATAATTTATTACCAATAAATTTTTTTTCTTATTTTCTTTAATCCAAATATGTATTATATCATGCGTTCTATTTATTTTTATTTACCTATTTTCAAATGGTTGATTTATTATCATTCTTCTGATGTGGGTTTCAATAAAGGTATTTTAAAACATTTAAAATTATTTTACTGTCATGTTTATATGTTTTATATTCCACTAAAAATTTTCTATAAATAGACTTTATTTATTTTTATAGGCTCCATTATTGATAGTTCTTTCAAAGGTATGTTTTAAAATGATTCTACCATAAAACTTATTGAATTTTTTTTAAAGTGACATGTAACTTCATATGTTTACAAAAATGGTTAAAATGTTTTATGAAATCAATTTTTAGGATTTTAATTACATTTTCCTATTGATCTATAAAATAAGAACCTCCTTTTAACTTGTGTTTCATGAAGTACTCTCTAAATTTCCTATAAAATACCCAATTTTTTGTGATTATATTTTTTGTATCAATAAATCTAATTCCTAATGTAATTTTATATAATACCATTTATAAGTGTTATAAAACCCATTTTATTTTTATGGGTTATTCATGATATTATATATGTTTGATTTTTTATTGAATGAATTCATATATATTATCATTATGTGATATTCTATATGGTTGATTTTTTATTGAATCCATGGGTCATTATTATTATCTAATACTTCTAAACTATAATGCCATGGTATATGCTTGATCATTTGAGAATACATGTCCTTATATTATGCCTTATGGAAAAATAATAATATTATATGTTAATTTTTTATTATATATTTATCCCATATTAAGGTTTTCTTTCAGTCTTATACTCTAATCATTTTGTAGTTAAGGGATTACCTAAGTGGTGAAGGATCGTCATAATCATGTATATGTCATGGTTTCAAATCTGGATGGGAGTGAATTTCCACAAGAAGGTGGTGATGAGGGAATAACACATGATGCAGGTAGGGAGTGATGTAGGCATGAAATAGGAATCATGCAGGCCTAGTAATGCAGGTAGTATGATGAACTCATGACACTACATTGGTCCTTCATGCTAGTTTGTGGGCCTTTTGTCTATGTAATGGGATTTATTCCCACTGGGCCTTTAGGTCATTACTGAATAAATTAGGCATTATAGGTGGGATATACCTTGGGGTGCTATGGCCTACCTTTATAGCCGTGTGTTTGGTGTGTGTGTGGGTGTAATGTAATTTTACCCCCAATAACCTTATATATATATACTCTAAACCTTTATGATGCATTGATATGTTTTTCCTTTCTGAGCGTTTGAGATCACACAATATATTTTCTATTCCCAAGGTTATGAAGATGAGTTCAACCAAGGATATATATAGAAGGGGATCTTGTATGGTGAAATTATGGAGAAATGTTCACAATAATATTTTTATATAAATAATCTCCAAATAAAAAAACCTTGGGGTTCTCATATTGTGTGATCATTTGTAAGAAATAATGCATATATTATGGAAGTGTTTTTAATCTTGGATTAATTCATCTCACTGGGTATCAAATCCATATATTAGAGTTTTTTTTTACTAGATAAGGTATTTAGGGTCTAGGGATCTTTAGTTTTTAATATAGAAGGGTTTAGTAATTTTTGGAGATTAGTTTAGTTATTTTGGTGACTAGGGTGAAATAACATTAGTGAAAACCCTCGGGATAAGACTAAATAAAGGAAAACATATTAATATTTTGATAATGTAAGAGTGTATGGATTCCCAGTAATAACAACCCTCTCTAGATAAAGAAATAGATATTGGATCTGGAATAGATGTACCTAATGGTAATAACCCTGAAAAAGGTTGGTTGTGTATTAAATTAGTCTTTACTCAGTGCAATAAAAATATTTCTAACTTCACATCTAGTTTGACATGCTTAGGGGGTATTATTTTGTTAATTAACATGGTATTTATAAACTATTATAATTTATTTAAATGGAATGTGAAATTGTTATATGTAACTAGTAAGGTTAGAGAACTTAATTGGAATATAACTATATAAAACGGAGGTTAAACTATATATGTTATAGGTTTATCAAATTAAAAATAGTTGACCTAAAAGTATCATTGGTTGAAATGAAATTACAATAAGATAATATATATTTAGATATAGTTCTCATATTCATATGATTATTTACTTTGATTTTATTTTATATGATCATAACCATTTTTTTGTATTTGGTTAGAAATATGATCATGAAAATGAACCTATGAGAGGTTTGTCCCTAGAAAATACTATAACGAACTAAGGAAGACTATTTGGTATAAATTTTTAAAATAAATGAAAATGTCAATACATTTATATTATTAAGGAAATGATGATCATATTAATATCTAAATATATGAGGCTGATATCCTAGTAAAAAATATATCATGGGTTTTTTATGGATCCACTGGATTTTTTAATAAGTAAATAGTTATTAAAATTGTGAGTACATAATGTATTTATGGGAGGAGATTTAAATAACCCAATATTTTATTATTAATTTCCATTTAGATAAATACTATCTTCAATAGATTGTTTCACATGAAACACAAAACTAAAACAACCCATGATATAGTTTATTAAGATAAATCCTGAGTAACAAATATAACCTTTATAGTGTAGTTGTTTTGTTTAAGGGAATAATTATACGTAACCAAATTAAAAATATATGTATAAATAAAAATATGGTCCATTTAAAATAACAATTCATTGATAAAACTCAATTAGTGTTACTAAATAACTAATGAAATCATATTAGGCATAAAACTATATATTACAAAAAATTCATTTTTATATGCTATGAACATTGTTATATTAGTGATACATAATTATTTTAATTAAATTTATTTAT
Organism: Viscum album; assembly: GCA_963277665.1. Classification (NCBI taxonomy): domain Eukaryota; kingdom Viridiplantae; phylum Streptophyta; class Magnoliopsida; order Santalales; family Viscaceae; genus Viscum; species Viscum album. The sequence continues at coordinate 308,312,319 of OY728136.1, forward strand.
AATATACATAACTAAATAAATTAAAATTCATTAAGTAGTAAGAATAAATTGTTTTGTGCCTAAAAATACATTATTTCTAAAAAATATTTTTATACGTTATATGATCTTATAATAAAGTTAATTTATATCACCTATTGAAATTGACTCTTATAAAATGGTTTTAATATTTTTGGATCAAGAAATTTAAATTAGTTATTAAATACAATTTTATTTTTTTGTATAAAAATATTTTAGAAATATTTATATTAATTACCACACTAATGAAAAAAATGTTATTTTCAAAACATGTTTTTCGAAAAGTTGTGTAATTTTTTTATAAATAAATTAAATTAATAAATTTTACAAAATTACTATAATATAGTGTTTAAACATACAAAAATTTATATTAACACTAATTTAATAATTAATTATGTAAAGACCCATAATTCTCCATATAATTTTATAAAATTATTTGGGATTATTACGAGTCTGCAAAAATTGACATCACATGATTCCGAGACCCGGAAAGCCTAGAACAGAATTTTGAAAAAAAATTAAGGTACCTTTAGTAAACGTGTGAGTGACATTTCCTATCTTTTGAACTGGTTCTCATATTAAAAATATAAGGGAACCGTTGAATTCGTAGCACCGAGATTCGATTAGGTGAAGCTTAACTTTGACTGGCAAGGGTCAGATGAAAAAATTAATTTTTGGACTTTACAAAAAATATTAAAATAACTCCAAAGTTATTTTATTCTTTCCTTTTAACTGTTGAGTGACGATGGTGGGACTATAGTGTAACATCAAACATTAAATAACGGGATTTTAATGTCTTGAACCTCTCATTCCTTTGGTTTTGTAACGACCAAGCTTGTGTGTTTGATTGACTCATTAATTATGATAATTAATGAATCATAATATTAAACACAATGTGGGAGATTATTCTATTATTTAAATAAAACTTGGTCATGGGTTTTGGTCACTCATGATAGGAACCTCTGATGAAGTGAGGATGATATCTTCCACCAACGTAGAATGAAGTTTCGAAGACCATTGGGGGATTCAAACTGGACAACGACGGGCGTCGACGAACACCTTCTAATACAGGTTCATCCCCCTTATCTGCAGTGTCTTATAATGAGTTCGAGTAAGGGGTTTTGTTTAAGGGTTTTATGTTTCATCTTATTTTTATGATATTGAACCCTTCCCATGTTATGATGCTAACGCAGACAGCGCGGGCCGAACCAAACAAGGCCCTGACCCACCATTGATCTCAGTATTGATTTCATTCTTCATGGGTGATCGAAAAATACGGTGGTGAGATGAAACTGGGGGGCCACATAGTGATGGCAACATCTCAGTAAGCCCGTAGGCACAGCCGGAAGAGGAAACAGACCCCTAGAGCTTCACTAGATACCCATGAAAGCTTCGCCGGTGGGGCGGTGCCAGCGATCGGAGGAGGCGGCACCCGTCTCTTGCCAGCTGCGAGGGGACAATGGTGCCCGAAGGAATCATGGATTACAGGAGTGGCCAGCCTTTTTCAGCTACGTTGATGGCGGGAAGTGTGTTGTGGCGGTGCGCTACAGAGGAGGGTCGTGGCTCCAAGCCGCGGCGGAGGGCATACTTGCACTCCGCAGGTCCCACTGTTGACCGGTATATGCGGATCGGCCAGGTGGAGCGGTGCCAACTGACGCCACTGATTGAAGACTGAACATACACTTTTTCCATTCAGGAGAAACCGCACCCCACCTAGCTAGCGGGCTGGGCCAGTTCCACAGCCCGGTGGGCCGCACCCCGCTGGGTGGGCCGAGACAAGCCTGCGGTATAATGACCCATACATTACATAAATTGTTATTACTTCAGAATTTAAGCATACTTATTACAACATATAACAAAACCATGATAGGACCGTATAGATATAGTGTCTTTAGAAACTGGGAAACATAAACAACTGGTTCATAAAGCATCTACATTGTCTCCTGTTTATTTCATCATATCTAGAGTCACTTTTGGTATATCCTACTTAATACCCTTCTTCCTGACCTGGGAAAAAGAAAACATACAAAAGGGTGAGCTCAAATGCTCAGTAAGAGTAAACAAAGAAAATATCAATCATATCATATTCATAAGAACATAACATTTTGAAAATATTAACCTGCAAAAGAGATCATAATATCATAACATGGGATAAATCATAGTATTGAAATGTAATCCCAATAATCATAACATAAAACATGAAATTTTTTTGACATACACAATTAATCATAGAAAATCATTTCATATTAATCAAGACTCATTTCCATGACTATCATAGCGGACAAAGTCCATTAATGAACCAAGTTCACTACTCGTTCCAGTCCTATATCATTGAACCGGATTAACTTGTTGTTCCATCCATGTCTATATCATGAGATATAAATATTTACCCAATTTATTTCAGGGAGATATAGGTCTCACCCATCTTATAATGAAACAGTTCTTATGTGTTCCACAAAATCATAAATCATACATCATAGCATAACCCATGTAATAAAAGTGGGATTCCTAAACATCATGCCATCATTATCCATATATGTTAAAGAACTTCATAAAAATAATTCCATCATAAAATAATCAAATCAATGTAATAATAGGGATAGAAACAGAACCCTATATTATCTTCGATGGAAAATAATTTTGATAAAACACTTGAACTCCATTCCTGAGGAAAATATCCTTTCTTCATTAAAAACATTTATTCTTTCTCAATATGTCATATGATTATAAACTAAAAGGAGTTAATTGAAAATAAACATTAAAACTTGTAAAGTAATCTTCATGGAAATAATTTTCTATGAAATCATAAAAATCTGTTCATGTCGTATAAGTTAAAAAAAACATTTTTCTCGTACTTTGGATGGAAAAGTCAAAAAGTATCTCGTACTGAAAACGAAAAAATAATCCTTTAATATCTTTTACTAAAAATTCACCAATAGGTAAAATTGGATTTAAAAAATTGTAGGGGGGAAGAATTAATATTACATATAAAGGAAACATGGATGTTGATGATAAATATGCCCCAGTAAATACTGAAGTATATACAATCTCGGATAAAAATTGAGATTGCAAGATTTTCCCTTACCTTAAGTCCAATATGCTTCGTACGTATCTGAACCTCTTGTATAATGATTTAAATAATTTCATTGACTTATTACAGAATCATATTCATTGTTATGATATCATATATGTTCATATTCTTATCTTCTTATTAGTAATATTTCATTGCTACTTGTTATTCGGGTGTTTATTGATTTATGTTCTTATGTGTGTTTTGTCAAATAAATTCTTATTTCTCATTTTAGGTTATAGATAACTCATTTACAGAATGGTATTAGTGTAATATATATTATATTTATTCATTAAATTCATTTATATAATCATTATTCCATGAAGATCATATAGAATGAGTCGCATCACATCGTGGAGACGGTAGACCGTACGTACGCACAAGCGATGACATCATTCTTTTGATATTAAAATAGTTTATAATTGGATGGTATATCATATATATAGAATAATAATAATGTTACATTTATTATTTATATCATTTATACTCATTATTATACCCATCCAAATGATGAAATGTTTGAATAACAAACTACACCACGACGTGGAGACGGTAAGTCGTACGTACGCATGTGTGGTGACTTTTTCATTCATTGGATGGATAAAATAACTAATATGGTTGTTAAATTTTTATAATAACATCACAGTATATATAAGATACCGGAGTTATTATTTTAGAATGGAAACAACAAAGGAGGAAGTGGAATAAGAAATGAACTTGAAATAGGTGGTGAGATATTTACCTCTTCTTCGAGTTCTTCATTTTTATATTATAATAGGGCTCCTTAGGTTGGCCTTATGACTAAAGTAAGGCCTATAAAATGAAGGGAGGAAAGTTTAGAGGGTCTTTAGGCAGGTTTTTTCGGATCCAAATGGCTTTGGATTTGTGAATTAGAGAGAAGGGGGAGTGCCCTTTTTATAAGAGAGGTGAGGGGAACCTTAGGAAAAACTTAAAATATTATTTTATAATAAATTCATATTCAGTTTATAATGGCTCAAAATTGATTTATTTAGATTACAAGGTGGGAATGGGTCAAAATACACTCAACAAATAGGTTTTAGATAGGTTTGGGTCACTATATTAACCTTATCACTTATATTTAACTATTAGTTAAATAGTTTAACATTTACCATGTCTCTTTCTATTTTTTTATTATATGGTTAATAAACATAATATATACATCCAAGCGAGCCCAAGTGGTTTATTAATAATACACATATCATTATATAAGTCTTTTGGCCTTACATTAGATTTTTAGGAATAGAATATCAATTAATAATATAATATTTGTTTTAAAAACTCTTTTATGTCAATTATGACACTATTTGGTATTTTGTTTTTGCTAAATTCATGAAAGCATTATTACTTCGAAAAAAATTAACTAACCAACCTTAATATGATATATTAACCTAGAAAATTAGTGTAATTCATAAAAATTCTCAAATTACATTTATTTGGGTATTTATAATATCAATTATGTTAATATTTCATTAATAAGGTAATTACTACATCATCATTGTGTCATAAATAAATTAAATTAATTAATGTCTAAAAAATATAAATAAAATACCATTATGTAGGAAATATCTTTATCCTTCTAATTAATATTTCTAGTCGAATTTATCTTATGTATAACCCTATATTAAAAATGTTTTAGTTATTAAACATTGATTTTAACTCTTTTAACTCCGTTTTAAATATAATAATAATAATTGGCCTAATCTAATCCAAGTTAAAAAAAGAGGTTCATATTTTATTATTAAGTTTGTTTTTGGTAGAATTATACTTATCCAATAAAATTGGGACATGTTTTAGGGTAATAATAATATCATTTTTACCCTTAATTACCCTATTTACTTTTAATCGTGGTAAATAAAAGTAAAAAATTACTATTCACAAAAAATTATTTTTATCTTATTGAACCAATTTTTACTCCTTGATATTAACCATGTCTCTCGAATTTTTAAAATTCAACTCATTGAAGTGGTAAAATTATGTCTTATGTAAATTTGCAAAATCTCCTAAGAGGTGGGTAAAAGACGGTAAAAAGTTCAATAAAATTTTTATATATCTAAATTTATTATAAAATGACCCCAATTAATTACATTGAACTTATATAGGTATTATGTAACTTTTTTGACCTAAAATAAATTTAAATAAAATAAGTAATTATTTAAATAAAAATTTGGTTTTAAACTACAACTTAGTGTTTTTCACTATTCGTCAAAAATTGAAAGTTTTCAGAAAAATACCAAAAAATCACCCTAAGCTAATTTAGATATTCCAAATCCAAAAATGAAGTCCATTTTGAAAGATAAAATTTATAAAATTTCAAAAATTGGGTATTACTTTTCATAACGGCTCGTTTATATAATATTTTAATAACATATCATTGTTTAGTGAAACTCGGTATTGCGTACAACGTAAGATATCGAGGAAGGTTGCTCTTACGTGTGACACAAGACAATACAGTGTTGTGTGTACTGAAATATTCCTTTAGTGTTTCATATAAAATAATACATAAAAACAAAATATTTTTCATAAAATCTCAGGGTGTTACATTCTACCCCCCTTAAAAACAATTCCGCCCTCAAAATTCATCACTTCGTAACAAACAGATGAGGATACCTCTCCCTTATCATTTCCTCAAGTTCCCATGTAGCTTCATTTAATTGGTGGTTCCTCCATAAAACATTAACCAAGCGAGTGGTCTTGTTTCATAAAACTTTTTCGCTACGATCCAGAATCTCTATTGGTTGTTCTTCATAAGAAAGATCTTGCTCCAGCGGTACAACTTCTGAGCTTAGTACATGTGAAGGATCGGGGTATGTACTTTCTCCAGAAAGATACATGGAACACATCATGAACTTGAGAGAGATTCGGAGGAAGCGCCAATCAATAAGCTACCTTCCCAACACGATCCAGTATTTCAAAAGGACCAATATACCTAGGGCTCAACTTTCCATTCTTTCCAAATCTCATTACTCTCTTTCAAGGAGATATTTGTAAGAACACTTTATCACCCACTTCAAACTCTAGGTCTTTTCTTCGGTTTTCAGCATAGCTTTTTGTCGACTCTGAGTTTCTCTTATGTGTTGTTGAATAGATCTTACCTTTTTTCCATCTCATCTATAAGATTAGGTCCTAATAGCATTCTTTCCCCAACTTCATCCCAGCAAGTTGGAGTTATTCATTTCTTTCCATTAAGAGCTTCATAAGGAGCCATCTGAATACTGTAATGAAAGATAATATTATAAGAAAATTTCACCAAAGGTAGGTGTTGATCCTTACCACCTTTGAAATCCATAGAGAAAGCTCTCAACATGTCTTCTAGAGTTTGAATTGTCCTCTCAAACTAACTGTCTGTCTGAGGATGATAAGCAGTGCTGAAACTCAACTCTGTATCTAGAGTATACTGAAGAATTTTCCAAAACATAGCGGTAAACCTCAGATCCCAATCAGATATAATGGAAAGTGGTACTCTGTGCAATCTTATCACTTTTTTCACATATATTTTGGAAAGCTGATCAAGAGAGAAATCTTCTCTAATAGGACTGAAATGTGCTAACTTCGTAAGACAATCAACTATAACCCAGATACCATTATTGCCTTTGGGTGTTTTAGGAAGTCTAGTGACAAAGTCCATAGTGATGTTTTCCCATTTCCATTCTGGTATGAGTAATGGTTGTAACATCCCCTTATACATCTGTCTCTCAGCTTTAACTTGCTGAAAAACCAAGTATTGAGAGACATATTTAGCAACATCTCTTTTCATGTCATCCAACCAAAAGTACTCCTTTAGGTCCCTATACATCTTCGTGCTTCTAGGGTGAATAGAGAATGAAGAACTATGAGCTTCATCTAATATTTCCTTCTTTAATTCTAGGATGAGAGGAACAAAAACCCGATTCTTGAACCTTATTATTTCATCACAATCAATTTGGAATTCATGAACATTTCTCACCATCTTTTGTAACTCTACATCTTCTTTTTGTGCCTCTTTAATATTCACATGTATAGATGGTTAAACATTCATTTGAGAAAGAAAATATTTTTCCCCTTCCATTATAATTCCAAGATCCATCCTATGTAAATCCATAAATATTGGACCTTTTCTGATCCTCAACATGGATAAGCTAGCATGGTCTTGTCAACTTAATGCGTCTTCCACATTGTTTTCTTTCCCAGGGTGGTAATGAATTGAGCAGTCGTAATCCTTAATCAGCTCCAACCATCTTCTTTGGAGCATATTCAGCTCCATTTTTGAGAAAATATACTTTAAACTTTTATAATCAGTATAAATATCACACCTTTCACCATAAAGATAATGCCTCTAAATCTTTAATAAAAAGAGTACCACAGCTAATTCCAAATCATGAGTTGGGTAATTTTGCTCATGGATTTTCAACTGTTGTGAGGCATAAGATATCACCATATCATTTTTCATGAGAACACACCCCAATACCTTCTTGGATGCATCACTATAGATCACAAACCTTTCTCCACTATAAGGTAGTGTGAGCACAGGTACACTGGATAACCTTATTTTTAACTCCTTGAAATTCTATTCACACTCCTCCATCCAAACGAACTTAACTCCTTTTAGAGTCAACCTAGTGAGTGGATTAGATAATTGTGAAAAATATTTCACCAAATGTCGATAATATCCAGCCAAACCAAGAAAACTTCGGATCTCAGTTACTGTTGTTAGTCCCGACCATCTTTTGATAACCTCTATTTTTACTGGATCCACAGATATCCCCTCTTTTGAGATTATGTGACCCAAAAATGAAACTTTTTGAAGCCGAAATTCACACTTGGTAAATTTTGAATAAATATTCTCCTTTCTTAGGGTCTTTAATACAATTCTCAAGTGATCTTCATGTTCTTCTTTACTCTTTGAATAGACAAGAATATCGTCTTTAAATACTACCACAAACTGATCAAGATAGTCTCTAAAGAATCTATTCATTATATCCATGAACATTGCAGGGGCATTAGTAAGACCAAATGGCATAACTATAAATTCATAGCGTCCATACCTTTTACGGAAAGTCGCCTTTGGTATATCCTCACTTTTGACCCTTAATTGATGATACCCTGAATGAAGATAAATCTTGGAAATGTATTGAGTTCCGCATAGTTGTTCAAATAAGTCATCAATGCATGGGAGTGGATATTTGTTCTTGATAGTGATCTTGTTAAGTTCTCGATAACCAATGTAGATTCTCATTGATCCATCTTTCTTCTTAACGAACAGAACTGGTGCTCCCCAAGGTGATGCACTAGGGCGTATTAATCCCTTATCAAGATTCTCTTGGAGTTGCTTCTTCAATTCCTACAACTCAATTGGGGACATTCTATAAGGTGTCTTTGAAATAGGCATAGCACCCGGTATCAGTTCTATTAAAAACTCAACTTCACAATTTGGTGGAAGAACTGGAAATTTCTCTGGAAAGACGTCATCAAACTCTCATACAATGGGAATATTATTAATTGTGAGTTTCTCTCCAACCATTTGAGATAAATAACCTTAATTTATTGGAATCAAGACCCATAAGATGGAAGAAATTTCCACTAGAAGGTTATATTCATCCTTGCATCGATAGATGATCATAGATTGATCAGGAATATGAAATGTGACTTCCCTTATTTGGAAATCAATATGATCTCCATATAAGGAAATCCAATCCATGCCCAGAATCACATTAAATTCCACTATAGGAAGGATCACAAGATTTGTAGGAACAACTTTTCCACAAATGTCAATTGAAGAATAATTATAAACTTTTGATGTAACCGTTGTACCATTAGGAGTTGTCACAGCTTACTCAACAACTAATTGTTGAGGTAGTACGGCGGTACCCTTAGAAAATTCTTCAGAAATAAAAGATTGGATGGATCCAAAATCAAATAAAACATTTTCTAATTTAGAGTGGATTGTATTTTTACCTTTCACCACTTCGTTATCGTACTCCACATCACCGATAGAAATTACATGTGACTTTCCTTTGTCTTTGGCCTTAAGAGTTTGTTGACATCAATCATCAACAACAACCCTTGGATTAGGGCATTCATTATCATAATGCCCCATTTCATTACACTTGTAACATTGAAGTGTAGGAGGTACATTTTGTGTATCTTTTTCTTTGTTCCCATCACTAGACATCTTTTTCCCATCACTGCGGCATTCAAATGCTCGATGACCTTCTTTTCCACATTTGAAACATTTACTTGTCCCTTTAAGAAAATTACCTCCATGTTTCTTTCCACACTTTGAGAATAATGGAAAACTCATATTCTTTTCAATGTGGACTTTATATTTCCCTTTGAATTCTATTTTCCTCTTCTTATCAAATTTATATGATAGATGGGTTACTCAAATCTCCATCTCAACCTTGAGAGCACATCGAACAATTTACTCGTAGCTATTGAAGTACCTTATGGCTAATGCCCTTCAAAGACTTGGTTTTAAGCCACTGAAGAATCGATCAATCTTACTCTTATGTTGGATAACAATTCCGGAAGCATACCTTGCAAGTCTTGTAAAATTAGCTTCTTAGGTACCAATAGATTCATCATCCTTTTTATTTAGTTCAAGAAACTCCTCCATATTTGTTCGAATAATAAGAGGGAAGTACTTATTGAAAAATATGTTCTTGAAATCATCCCATTCTATGGACTCAATTTAGTCTCTTTGCCTCATATTCTTGATAAGATTCCACCATTGATCAGTTTCACCTTCCATACAATATACTGCTAAGATGACTTTATCATGTTCAGAACATTGTAGAACTGAAAATATCTTTTCAGTGGTACTGAACCATTGTTCAGCCACTAATGCATCAGTAGACCTGCTGAATGAGGGTGGACGCTGCCTCATGAAGGATTGAATAGAATGTTGCTCCTTCCTTTGCTCGTTTGGAAGTCATGTATGATTCATATCTTGAGAAAGTTGTGTGAGAATTGCTACAATATTTTTCATTCTAGCTCCCATAACGTTTGGTTTCTCAGGGGTACAATCATTGCATCCCCTGTCGCATTCATCATTAACACGGTTCCTTCAAGTTCCAGCCATTGACTAAAACCAATAAGCATAGTCTGAGAAACACTAATCATAACAGGAAAACCACATAATCAAGAATAAAATTTCACATTTTAGGTCTTATCATAGGTTATTCATGGCCATTTCTAAAACACTAATATTGTGTTCTATGCTTAGACATATCCTTAGGGTTCTTACTAAGGCGTTCAAATCCTAGTTTCCAAAGGTTGACTATACCTTTCCTCTAAAACCAACTATAACGACCCATACTTTACATAAATTCTTATTACATCAGAATTGAAGCATACTTATTAAAAAATATAACAAAATCATGATAGGACCATATAGGTATAGTGTCTTTAGAAACTGGGAAACATAAACAACTGCTTCGTAAAGCATCTACATTGTCTCCTGTTTATTTCATCATACCTAGAGTCCCTTTTGGCATATCCTACTTAATACCCTTCTTCCTGACCTGGGGAAAATAAAACATATAAAAGGTTGAGGTAAAATGCTCAGTAAGGGTAAACAAAGAAAATATCAATCATATCATATTCATAATAACATAACATTTTTAAAATCTTAACCTGCAAAAGAGATCATAATATCATAACATGGGATAAATCATAGTAGTGAAATGTAATCCCAATAATCATAACATAAAACATGAAACCTTGTGGTATACACACATAATCATAGAAAATCATTTCATATTAGTCAAGACTCATTTCCAAGACTATCATAGTAGACAAATTCCATTACTGAACCGAGTTCACTCCTCGTTCCAGTCCAATATCACTGAACCAGATTAACTTGTTGTTCCAGCCATGTCTATCTCAAGAGATATAAATGTTTACCCAATTTATTGGAGGGAGATATAGGTCCCACCCATCTCATAATGAAACCATTCTTATGTGTTCCACAAAATCATTAATCATGCATCATAGAATAACCCATAAAATGAAAGTGGGATTGTTAAACATCATGCCATCCTAATCCATATATGATAAAGGACTTCATAAAAATAATTCCATCATAACATAATCAAATAAATTTAATAATACGGATATAAACATAACCCTATATTATCTTATATGGAAAATAATTTTGATAAAACACTTGAACTCCATTCCTGAGGAAAATATCCTTTATTCCTTAAAAAAAATTTCTTTCTCAATATGTCATAAGATTTTAAACTAAAAGGAGTTAATTAAAAATAAACTTGAAAACTTGTAAAGGAAACTTCATTGAAATAATTTTCTATGAAAGCATAAAAATCCATTCATGCCGTATGAGTTAAAAAAAATTCTTCTCGTATGTTGGATGGAAAGGTAAAAACATTTCTCGTACTGAAAACGACAAAAGATTCCATTCAAATATTTTACTAAAAACTCACCAATAGGTAAAATTGGATTTAAAAAATTGTAATGGGATATAAATAATATTAAATATTAATTAATCATGGATGTGGATGATAAATATTCTCCAATAAATACTAAAGTATAAACAATCTCGGATAAAAATTGAGATTGTGAGATTTTCCCTTACCTTAAGTCCAATATTCTTCGTACGTATCTGAACCTCCTATATAATGATTTAAATTATGTCATTGACTTATTACAGAATCATATTCATTTTTATGATATCATATATGGTCATATTTCTATATTCTTATTAGTAATATTTCATTTCTATTTGTTATTCGGGTGTTCATTACTTTATGTTCTTATGTGTGTTTTGTCGAATAAATTCTTATTCCAGTGTTTAGGTTATAGATACCTCATTTACAGAATGGTATTAGTGTAATATATATCATATTTATTCATTAAATTTATTTATATAATCATTATTAAATGAAGATCATGTAGAACGAGTCACATCACATCGTGGAGACGGTAGGCCGTACGTACGTACGAGCGATGACATCATTCTTTTGATATTAAACTCTTATATAATTGGATGGTATATCATATATATAGAATTATAATAATGTTATATTTATTATTTATATCATTTATACTCATTATTATACCCATCCAAATGATGAAATGTTTGAATAACAAACTACACCACGATGTGGAGACGGTAAGCCGTATGTACGCATGTGTGGTGACTTTTAAATTCATAGGATGGATAAAATAACTAATATGGTTGTACCATTTTTATAATAAAATCAAAATATATAGAAGATACCATAGTTATTATTTTATAATGGAAACAACAAAGAAGGAGGAAGTGGAAGAAGAAAGGAACTTGAAATAGGTGGTGAGATATTTACATCTTCTTCGGGTTCTTCCTTTTTATTTGATCAAAAGGGCTCCTTCCGTTGGCTTTCTGACTAAAGTAACGTTTCTAGGGTGAAGGGAGGACAGTTTAGAGGTTATTTGGGCAGGGTTTTGCCGAGCCAAATGGCATTGGAGGTGTGAATTAGAGATAAGGGGGAGTTCCCTTTTTATAATAGAGGTGAGGGGCACCTTAGGAAAGCCTTAAAATGTTATTTTATAATAAATTAATATTCGGTTTATAATGGATCAAAATTGATTTATTTAGATGATAAGGTGGGTATGGGTCTAAATAAACTCATACAATAGGTTTTATATAGGTTTGGGTCACTATATTAACCTTATAATTTATATTTAACTCTTAGTTAAATAGTTTAACATTTACCATGTCTCTTTGTATTTTTATATTTTATGGTTAATAAACTTACTATATACATCCAAGTGAACCCAAGTGGTTCATTAATGATACAAATATAATTATATATGTCTTTTGGACGAACATTAGATTTTTAGGAATAGAATATCAATTAATAAAATAATATTTTTTTAAAAAACTCTTTTATGTCAATTTTGACACTATTTGGTATTTTGTTTTTTCTAAATTCATAAAAGCATTATTACTTCGAAAAAAATTATCTAACCAACCCTAATATGATATATTAACCTATAAAATTATTTTAATTCATAAAAAGTCTCAAATTACATTTATTTGGGTATTTATAATATCAATTATGTTAATATTTCATTATTAAGGTAATTATTGTATCATCATTGTGTCATAAATAAATTAAATTATTTAATGTCTAACAAATATAAATAAAATACCATTATGTAGGAAATATAATTATCTTTCTAATTAATATTTATAGTCGAATTTATCTTATGTATAACCCTTTATTAAAAAAATATTAGTTATTAAACATTGATTTTAACTCTTTTAACTCTTCTTTAAATAAAATAATAATAAGTGGCCTAATCTAATCCAAGTGGACCAAAGAGGTTCATATTTTATTCCTAAGGTTGTTTTTTGGTCGAATTATAATTATCCAATATAATCAGAACATGTGTTAGGGTAATAAAAATATCATTTTTACCCTTAATTACCCTATTTACTTTTAACCGTGGTAAATAAAATTAAAAAGTTACTATTCACAAAAAATTATTTTCATCTTATTAAACCACTTTTTACTCCTTGATATTAACCATGTCTCTCGGATTTTATAAATTCAACTCACAGAAGTGGTAAAATTATGTTTTATGTAAATTTTTAAATTCTCCTAGGAGGTGGGTAAAAGGTGGTAAAAAGTTCAATAAAATTTTATATATCTAAAATTATTATAAAATGACTCCAATGAATGACATTGAAATTATATAGGTATTATGTATCTATTTTGACCTAAAATAAATTTAAATAAAATAAATAATTATTTAAATAAAAATTCGGTTTTAAACTATAACTTAGTGTTTTTCACTATTCATCAAAAATTGGAAGTTTTTAGAAAAATACCAAAAAATCACCCTAAGCTAATTTCGATATTCCAAATCCAAAAATGAAGTCCATTTTGAATGATAAAATTTATAAATCTTAAAAAAGTTGGTATTACTATTCATAAAAACTAATTTATATAATATTTTAATAACATATCGTTGTTTAGTGAAACTCGGTATTGCGTACAACGCAAGCTATCGAGGAAGGTTGCTCATGCGTGTGATGCAAGACAAGATAGTGTTGTGTGTAGTGAAAATTCCTTTGGTGTTGCATATAACATAATACATAAAAACAAAATATTTCTCATAAAATCTCAGGGTGTTATATGCGGCCAACAGGTCGAGCCTGAGGCCCAGCTGGCCGAACCGGGCCGAGCCCAGCCGGTTCGGGTCGGGCCTAGAAGACCAGGTCGGGTCGGTCAGACTGGGTCAAACTGGACCTAGACCCCTTTTTAGGCACAGTTTCTCTTAAATGGGCATATCTCCTAAACTAGACGTCCATTTGATGAACTGCCTGTTGTGATGGAACCCTTAGGATGAGGTGGTACTGTCACGACTCGACCCTACCCGGGCTCGAGCCGCAACTACCCCAAGCCCGCCTCCATAGGCCAGGGGTTGGCGACTAGCGCCGAAGGCACAACAACTCGGGGAGGCCTTTGCATAAGCACCTGTACACACCCACACATAGTACACTCAATGCAAAGTGCAGAGTAGAAGGAAAGACAAGTAAAGAAAAAGTGAAACTGTTATATAAATATCACCAATGTGTATCGACCTCTAAACAGTACATGGTACAAGATGAAAAGAAAAGGGGAAAAACACGCGCCCAACCAAAAAGTGCCACAACCCGGCAACAGGTAAACGAAGAGAAACAACTGATGGGTCTGCCACCTGAAACCCGGCCACGACCACCACACGCAGTCCAAGCTCCCAAGCTCTTACGCTCCACTGAAGTCACGCTCCACCTGTCCGTCGTCTGCAAGGGCTCACCAAGTGCGGGAAAAGCCCAAGCAGGTGTGAGTATAAAAATACTCAGTAGGATACCCCGAAGGCTCGAGGGATCAACAAAAGGAGGTACCGAAGGGTGAGCAGTAGAGCGAACAAGGAAAAGGTAAAGGATCCCAACCGGGGGTGCAGTAAAGAGTAATAGCAGAGAGTCCATCTCAACCCAACAAGAGGAAAGAAGGTAGAATCGTCCAGATGCAAGGAGCTGGAAACGGTGAGAAGATGAACTTCTCATCGAGTCTTCGCAACCTATAGCAGGAGAGTAGACTCATCCAACCACAAGAAGCTATACACGGAAGGCACATGGCATACCCCGCGCGTCTCCACCTCTCCTAGAAGGGGAGTATCCAGAACCTGAGAGTGGGTACTCGAAAACAAGGTATATACATATATATGCTCTGCCAAGAAGCCCGAACAAGATCGTAAGGGGATCTCTGTCCCGTAGCTCAGCCCAAGAAAAGAGTATCCAAGTCCCAGAAGTAAACCATCGATGCCCAGCATCCCGTACGTCTGCCCTGAACCACAAGCCAAGGGGCTCAAACACCGCGCCTCGACACTATCTGCTTTGGGCGGCACTGACTCTCCCACATGGTTTTAGATCGCGTCGCAAGAACGCGTCTCGGTGGGGAAAGTGCCCCTCAAACTTGAGAGTTCTAGGGGAACGTCAAACCACAACTCGTCACTGCCCTACAGTCGAGAGGTCCTCTCAAAGTCAAATCCCATCACAAAACTGACCCGTATAACCAAGGGTCCCACTCCAGTAATCACGGAGGAAAGCCACATGCTAGCCTAGTAGAAGGACTGAGCCTGGAATGCCAACAGGTGTCCCACTGCCTAGCCCTGCTGGAGGGTAATTCATAACCAGATATCGGGTGACCCACTGCCCAGCCCTACTGGAGGGTAAACCATAACACATCATCAGGAGACCCACTTCCCAACCCTGCTGGAGGGTAGACCTTAACATATCATCAGGCAACCCACTTCCCAGCCCCGCTGGAGGGTAGACCTGGAATAAGTCGACGGGCGACCCACTACCCAGCCCTGCTGGAGGGTAGACCCTAAGAGGTCGTCGGGTGATCCACTGCCCAGCCCTGCTAGAGGGTAGACCCTAATAGCATCGGGTGACCCACTGTCCAATCTCTGCTGGAGGGTAGACCCTAAGAGCATCAGGTGACCCACTGCCTAGTCTCTGCTGGAGGGTAGACCCTAAGAGCATCGGGTGACCCACTGCCCAGTCTCTACTGGAGGGTAGACCCTAAGAGCATCGGGTGACCCACTGCCCAGTCTCTGCTGGAGGGTAAACCCGAAGAAGTTGATGAGTAACCCACTGCCCTGCCCCGCTGGAGGGTATAACTCAGAACTGCTCTAGCTATCTCCACTGGAGGGAACAACACTGGCTAACCGAATACGGAGTGGGTTTCGCGCAACCACCTAACTCCAGCACAACTCACCCAAAGGGGATCAGCGCCTGTTCCATCACGGGGTGCCACTAGCACCACTACTGACAGATCCATCGAGAATGAAACCAGGGGGAGACCACTCAACCCTACTGGTCAAACAAACGAGCATAGAGCCAGGGGAAAAGCTCCACCCTACTGGTCAAACAAATGAGCACAGAGGGACCCTCTACGTCGTGAGAGGTCAAAGTACGCAAGGCAGAACACGACACGCACATGGGGCCCACACGTCGTGTGGCCCCACTTCAACCCCAAATAAGCGCACAAACTTCTCAGGTACAAACCACACGTACCTCCAAGCGCTCCCGTATACTTCCAGAGTATACCTCGTTCCAGCCCATAGGCTATCGTGCACACAGCACCCAACGTCAACGCGAAGGCGTGACGTAAAAACTCCAACCTTCCACCTCATCGGCTGAGGCACATCCAACCACATCTCGTGAACCATTTATATCACTCTCCCAAGAGTTCACGATCACATTCCAAGGGTCCGCTTCAAACAAGGTAGGACGATCCACCACCGGAGCACCTCTCATGCTCCACATTTAACAAGATCGAGCAAGAGGCTCCGCACCACCAAATGGATCACATCATTGTAATACTCGCGGAAAAACACACGAGATCGACTACTTACTTGCCTCAAACAGATACCCGACGAAAAAGTCACCAACATCACCTCACGCCCGAACGACATCCCGTGATCCCGAACCTCGGCCCCGAAAACAGTCGGGCGCATTGCACCATTGTGATCCCCTCGGAAAAACACGTCAAAAGCACTACTCACTGAAGTGCAACGAATATCCGGAGAAAAAGGTGCATCCTGGCACACCGCACACGAGCGGTGCCACGTGGGACTCACATCCTGGTCCCGAAACTCAAAGAACGGATCACACCGTTGCGATCCTCTCGAAAAAGTACATGAAATGGACTATTTACTTTTTCAAAACGGTCACCCGGTGATAAATATGGAAATCACCGTAACTCCCGAAACGTCCCTCACGGGGCCCGCACCATCGTACAGAAGTACAGTGGGCAGACTGCGCCAACGCGTTGCCCTCAGAAAGACATCCAACATCGACTGCTCGCACGCCCCGAACGGACGTCTGAGGAAAAAGTCGCTAAAAGCTGCACACAGCTCAAAAGACGGGTCGTGGGGCCCGCGCCTCAACTTCGCACTCAATGCCTAAAACTACACTGGAAACCTCCGCTTCGGTGCCAGGGTCGCAATGCCACTGACGGTGCTCAAAACGGACGTCGGATGCGTCCGCGCCACCCAAAACAAGGATTTCGAGAAAAACGCTCGTCCACTTAAAGACGCGTCGCTTCTCCGAGGCCTATTGTTTCAGAAATTAAAAATTCCCGAAACCATCTCAAAAGTTCCGCCTCTGCGTCAGGCTCGCGCCGCCGCAGACGGTGCGTAAAAAGGACATCCGTAGCGAAAGCTACGGACGTCGGATGTTAGAAGGGGGGGACCCCTTGGGCCGGACCGGCCCGGTCCGGCCGGTCCGCCCACAGCCGGCCTGGACGGCTGGTCTCGCTATGCCCCCACGGAGACCCACGGTTTGCAGGTCTCTGTCCACTGAGGTCGCGCTGCGCCGCGACCCCGGGTCGTCATCCCGTGCCAGCGCCCTCGGCCTGCCGCCCCCGAGCCAAAGGCCGCTGCCCACCACCAGCACCGGAAAGCGACGCCGCCAGCCAAAGCCACCGCCTCCGCCAGGACCGCTTGCCGCTCGCCGGACCGCCACCCTGGCTCGCCGGAACACCCCAAACCGGCCGGACACCGCCGGGACAACCCAAAATTCCCACAAACTTCGGCGAACGATTGCGAACGCCTCCGGACTACGATTTTGTTGGGAAAAAATCCCTCAAGGTAACATTGAAGTATTTTTGGGTTGATTGTGTTTGTTGACAAAGCAGATTTTCATGGATATTTGTCGAGTTCCGAAGAAGTTGTTGACAATCCTTGTTGAAAAAGAACGATGACAAAGGAAAGGAAGATCTGGAGGCGGTACAAAAGAGCAGTACAAGGTGGCGATGTTTCCCAGTGTTTGCCAAATTTTTGGGGTCCAAAATTTGGAGTTTGGTGAGCATCTTGAAAATAGGATTTCCATGAAGATCATAATTTAATATGGAAAAGGCATGAATTTCGCGAAGATAGGATGCATGGTTTGGAAATCGCGAAGACCAGAAGAATGGAGGTGGTGATGCTTCGCGATTACGTCAAGCTTCACGAACGGCAGAGGCTGTAGCGCATCGCGGCGATGAAGTGCTTTGCGAGGGAGCTTCGCGGCGAAGGAGTGAAGGAATTTTGGGCTTCACGAGGGAGCTTTGCGGCGAAGTCGTGAAGGTATGTTGATGGTGATTCTTCGCGACTACGTCAAGCTTCGCGAACGACAAAGTGTCGTGGTGCTTCGCAATTTGGACAGAATTCCGGCAGAATCTTTGGAGCTTCGTGATTTGAGATGATGTGGCATTGACTTCTCGTGGAAGGGACGAGGGTCGGTGGAATCGCCTATAAATAGAGGCCGACCCCCTCGAGAGAAGTAGAGATATTTTTCAGAGAAAATCCATTGCTCTCGGTTCACGGAGGTGGTTCGTGAAGACAGTGTGCTTCGTGAAAGAGGAGCTTCACGGCGGCTATTGTAGCTCCAAGAAAGTTGTGTGCTCCGCGTTGGCTCAGTGAGCTTCGTGAGAGAAGTTGCTTTGCAACGAGTTGAGCTTCGCGGGAGTTCTTCGCGAGAGAGCTTCGCGAAAAGGCAGGAGCTTCGCGAAGGCTTGTTTGAGCTTTGCGAAATTGGGAGCTTCGCGAAGTATGGTGCTTTGCGAAGGTATTTCCAAAGGTAATTGCCCAGTGGTTCAGGGGTAAAGGGATATTCATCAGTGGATGAATGTTGGACTTTAACAGAGAATCTATCTACAGTTAAGGATGCATTACTTCATGCAAATGAAAAGACCTATAGGTCTATAAACTGTGAGTTGATTCCCTTCACAGAGCAGTGAGCTTAGGAAGAGGAAGAAGGTGATCCTCTCCACCGGTAGTGAGACAGAGAGAAAGAAACAAGGAGTGACCCTTGGGAAAGAAGTGAGCTGACCCTAAACATTGTAAAGGCAGTGAGCCTGGGCATATAAGTGATCTAGCCCGAACCATTGTATCCACAGCTAGTGAAGTATAGTGGAATTTGGTATGACCGGCAACCTGTCGGCGTATGCTCCTTGGACGTAGCCCTTAGCGGTGAACCAAGTAAAATTGTTGTGTTCTGTGCTTGCTTTACTTTCTTTTTATATTGTGCAATAGGAAAAGAGAGAAGAGTGTTTTGCGTAATAGTGAAACAAGATCATAACGGGCTTCAATTTTAAATTAGTCATACCCTGATTCACGCCCCCCCCCCCCCCCCTCTCAGGGTATTCAGCCTTATGGACCTAACAAATTTCAAATCCGAAACAAGTGTCGGAAAGAGAAAAATGCGTACTACAGGACCATGGAATTTGGTCGAAGATTAAACAACGAACCGATGCTAAAATTGAGGTTCAAAGGGGGTTTGGGATTTAAAACTCAAACGAACACCACCTACCTCGAAGGGCATAGCCCGACGCTTTGTGTGTGGACCGTCGGAACCGCTGCGCCTCGCCGGAGTTCACCTCTCCGGAGCTGCCTCGCCGGAGGTGAAGGAGAGGGGGAGGGTTTGAGGATGAAGAAGAAGAAGAAGAAGAAGGGGGTGGGGGTGTTTAAGTACAAATCACTTAAACGCCCGCCCGACAGCCCCGAACCCGAACTCCCGACAGGGTCGGGATTTAGCCTCCCCTAGGCTAAAAACCATGCTCTGAGCGCAACGGCGGTCTCAGAATTTTATTTCGAGACCCCGTTCAAAAGTTATAAAATTTAACATTTGAAGCCGCTAAATTACGAAAACGCCCCTTGAGCCATTTTCTACAGACGGGTCGCGCCCGCAAAACTTATACCCCTCCTAGGGTAAACGGCACACTCCAAACTCAATGGCACCCTCATTTTCCCAATCCGAACCACCATTTAAAAGATACTTGCGTTTCAACATTAAACGAATAAATTAATTAATTAATTAATCTATTTAGCATTCCAGAAGCGGGCGAGGGGTCCAAACGTCTCGCGCCGACAAGTTTTATGTCGTTCCTAGAATGAAAACCCCATTCCAGACCCATCCGTACACTCGGATCTCTGATCTGGAACTCCGTTTAGGAGTTATCTCATTTATTTAGCGTTTCCAGTGTGAACGCACTGAAAATTTAATTCCGGCCACTCCGGGGCTCGGAATCGCACGCCGTCTGAAGGAGCTGCTCTGGAATATTATCAAGAATATTCCAAAGTCTTTAGCAGCAAAAACTGGGTTCTTACATCATTCCCTCCTTCAATATTTTCATCCTCGAAAATCAAAACTAGGGAACAACACAGGGTACTAAGCCCACAACTGGCTTTCCCATACCCAGAAGAACCCACGCATAGCTCTGCGTCACCACACACAGACCAAAGGATTGATCTGTTCATGCTAGGTCGACCCTTGCCGATGTCGTGCACCCACTCCAGACTTCGGGGTTAGGGAAAGGCGGTAGGGCACCTCGCCATCCCTTTGCACGGTCTCAAACGGGCCGAAGGCCCTCGGGGGTAGCTCACCTCCCCGGTCAAACCTCTACGTCGCACGCCGCGACAGGAATCACTGCTTAGGCTTGGGGAAAGGCCCGGTGATTCCCTCCTTCAGAATATCCATATGGTGAAGCACCCAAGGATATCTAGTCATGCAAGATTTCACAGTCGATGTATCTCAACCAAGACTCTCTTACACGCTCGGAGGCGAAGGAGTCAACACCGTCGACGAAAGGAAAAGGTCCCACACCTTTTTCCTTACCAACACAGGGTTACACCCGACACCCTGCATCACCCTGGTAACACCTCAAACAAGGAGCATGGAGAAAAGCCTTTCACACGCAGAGCCCAACAATTCTACTGCAATAAGTAGAATAGTCGTAAGGGGTACCTCTCACCATCCCATGCTCTGCAGGATCGTAGACATCCAAAGCTCGCGGCTACCCGTGGTCCCAACCGTCAGCTCCCGGAGCCTGACGTGGACCGCCTAGTGGTGTTGGGGAGATCTCGTAACGTCGTCCCCCACTTCAAGCTCTTCCCGCTCCTCTGCTAGCACCACCTCTCTGTCCACTACTCCGATCACAGCACTGCCTCTGCCGTGGTGGTGCGCCTACTGCCTGCCCGAAGCTCTCAGCAACTCGGGTCGGGCAGTCTCGTGCCAAGTGACCTCGCCCGACACAAGCATAGCACCAGCGCTCTCTAGGCTGCCCTGGTGCCCTTCGGCGCCACTGTGGTGTATGACCATGGCCCATGATCCACTCACGGAAGTGAATCCGCGGCTGAGGCCCTGCGCCTTTCTGCCACAGTGGTATACGACCACGTCTCCAAAATCGACAGTGGGAAGGCCACCTGCATCGAGGTCCTGGCCTCCGGCGCCTGCTAGCTATGGCAGACGTCCCAGATCTGTCGCGCCCACTGCCACTACCAACCGTAAAACATGACAGGAAGCCCTCTGCCACCAGCGCCTGCTCTAGCACCCCAACATATGTGGAAATGACCAAGGGTACTATGACAACACAAATCTCTCAGCGGAGACCCTGCTCAAACTTCCACGCTCGGAAGTTGTCATCATGGACCATGTCCGGGTAAAAGCGTGCACAGCTTGCAAAACTAGCTGCGTACTCGGCCACTATCATCCCTCCCTACTGAAACAGCAGGAGCTCCTGAATCCGAACGGAGTGCAAGCAGGAGGGGTAAAACTACTCACGGAACAACAACGAAAAGTCTCCCCATGAAAGCGATGTCCCATCAAGAAACTGAGTCACCAGACTCCACCAACGCCAAAATGATCCAAGAAAAAGGCTGGCTGCCAAAGCCACTCTCTGGTCTATCAGCGTCTGCACAAGCCGGAAAAGGCGAACCACTGCCGCGAACCAAACCTCTACTGCCTGAGGGTCTGGCTCACCACTGAACCTCAACGGTCCCTACCGCTGGAACTCACAGAGCGTGCTCAACCTGCGCTCAAGCTCAGCCTTATCTACTGAAATTACCTACTGCTCAACAGGTGGGGGTGCTGATACCACCCCACCCGGAGAAAAGGCTCGCATTATGGGTCCTGGACTGTGGCCTCGTAGCTCACAGGGTCATCCTCACGAACCAAAGCTGGTATCCTGGCTGGCTGTCCTTGCGGAGACATCCTGAATATTATCAAGGAGTGTCGCGGTCATATGATCATATATGTATATACCAACAACAACAATGATGGGGAGATGACTCAAGAAGGACAGTCAAGACTCGGTGCTATGTGATGCACAAACAAATTTCCCAGCGACAAGTGTCTCAGCATGCCGAGTCGACAAGCGGGTTATCAAGGTCCTGGTGAATGGATACGTCAGCCGCCACACCATCACTGGACTCCCTGGCCTGAGAGCTGCTCTTGAGACACGTTAACACTGTTTCCCTAAATCCCAACCAATTCATCTTTTAGGGACGTCTGCACAACATCCCAAGGAACGAACCACCTCTGATACCACTTTGTCACGACCCGACCCTACCCGAGCTCGAGCCGCAACTACCCCAAGCCCGCCTTCATAGGCCAGGGGCTGGGGACCAGTGCCGAAGGCACAATAACTCGGGGAGGCCTTTGCCTAAGCACCTGTACACACCCACACGCAGCACACTCAATGCAAAGTGCAGAGTAGAAGGAAAGACAAGTAAAGAAAAACGGAAACTATTATATAAATACCACCAATTTGCATCGACCTCTAAACAGTACAAGGTACAAGCTGAAAATAAAAGGTGAAAAACACGCTCCCAACCAAAAAGTTCCACAACCCGGAAATAGGTAAACGAAGAGAAACAGCTGATGGGTCTTCCACCTGAAACCCGTCCACGACCACCACACGCGGTCCAAGCTCCCAAGCTCCTACGCTCTACTAAAGTCACGCTCCACCTGTCCGTCGTCTGCACGGGAACACCAAGTGCGGGAAAAGCCCAAGCAGGGGTGAGTATAAAAATACTTAGTAGGATGCCCTGAAGGCTCGAGGGAGCAACAAAAGGATGTACCGAAGGGTGATCAGTAGAGCGAACCAGGAAAAGGTAAAGGAGCCCAACCGGGGGTGCAGTAAAGAGTAACAGCAGAGAGTCCAGCTCAACCCAACAATAGGAAATAAGGTAGACTCTTCCAGATGCAAGGAGATAGAAACGGTGAGAAGATGAACTTATCGTCGAGTCTTCGCTACCTATAGCAAGAGATTAGACTCATCCAATCCTGAGAATCTAGACATGGAAGGCACGCGGCATACCCCGCGCGTCTTCGCCTCTCCTGGAAGGAGAGTAGCCAGAACCCGAGAGTTGGTACTCGAAAACAAGGTATATACATATATATGCTCTACTAAGAAGCCCGAACAATATCGTAAGGGGATCTACGTCCCGTATCTCATCCCAAGAAAAGTGTATCCAAGTCCCTAAAGTAAACCATCGATGCCCAACATCCCGGGCGTGTACCCCGAACCGCAAGCCAAGGGGCTCAATCACCGCGCCTCAACACTATCCGCTTTGTGCGGTACTGACTCGCCTGCACGGTTTTAGATCACGTCGTAAGAACGCGTCTCGGTGGGGAAAGTGCCCCTCATACTTGAGAGTTCTAAGGGAACGTCAAACCACAACTCGTCACTGCCCTGCAGTCGAGAGGTCCGCTCAAAGTCAAAGCCCATCACAACACTGGCCCGTATAACCATGGGTCCCGCTCCGGTAATCACGGAGGAAAGCCACAGGATAGCCTAGTAGAAAGACTGAGCCTGGAATTCCAACAGGTGTCCCACTGCCCAGCCCTGCTAGAGGGTAATTCATAACCAGATATCGGGTGACCCACTGCCCAGCCCTACTGGAGGGTAAACCATAACACATCATTAGGCGACCCACTGCCCAGCCCTGCTGGAGGGTAGACCTTAACATATCATCAGGCGACCCACTGCCCAGCCCCGCTGGAGGGTAGACCTGGAATAAGTCGACGGGCGACCCACTGCCCAGCCCTGCTGGAGGGTAGACCCTAAGAGGACGTCAGGTGACCCACTGCCTAGCCCTGCTGGAGGGTAGACCCTAATAGCATCAGGTGACCCACTGCCCAGTCTCTGCTAGAGGGTAGACCCTAAGAGCATCGGGTGACCCACTACCCAGTCTCTGCTGGAGGGTAGACCCTAAGAGCATCGGGTGACCCACTGCCCAGTCTCTGCTGGAGGGTAGACCCTAAGAGCATCGGGTGACCCACTACCCAGTCTCTGCTGGAGTGTAAACCTGAAGAAGCCGATGAGTAACCCACTACCCAGCCCCACTAGAGGGTAGAACTCAGAACTTCTCTAGCCATCTCCACTGGAGGGAACAACACTGGCCAACCGAGAACGGAGTGGGTATCGCGCAACCACCCAACTCCATCACAACTCACCCAAAGGGGCTCAGTGCCTGTTCAATCACAGGGTGCCACTAGCACCACTACTGACCGATCCATTGTAAATGAAACTAGGGGGAGACCACTCAACCCTGCTGGTCAAACAAATGAGCACAGAGCCAGGGGAAAAGATCCACCCTACTGGTCAAAAAAACGAGGACAGAGGGACCCTCTACGTCGCGAGAAGTCAAAGTACGCAAGGCAGAACACGGCACGCACATGGGGCCCACACGTCGCGTGGCCTCACGTCAACCCCAACTGAGCACACAAACGTCTCAGGTACAAGACACACGTACCTCCAATCCCTCCTGTATACTTCCAGAGTATACCTCGTTCCAGCCCATAGGCTATCGTGCACACGACACCCAACGTCAACACGAAGGCATGACATAACAACTCCAACCTGCCACCTCATCGGCTGAGGCACAGCCAACCACATCTCGTGAACCATTTATATCACTCTCCCAAGAGTGAACGATCACACGCCAAGGGTCCACTACAAACAAGGTAGGATGAACCACCACCGGAGCACCTCTCATGCTCCATATTTAACAAGATCGCGCAAGAGGCTCCGCACCACCAAACGGATCACACTGTTGTAATCCTCGTGGAAAAACACGCAAGATCGACTACTTACTTTCCCCAAACGGATATCCGACGAAAAAGTCACCAACATCGCCTCACACCCGAACGGCGTCCCGTGATCCGGAACCTCGGCCCCGAAAACAGTCGAGCGCATTGCACCATTGCGATCCCCTCGGAAAAACACGTCAAAAGCACTACTCACTTGAGTGCAATGGATATCCGGAGAAAAAGGTGCATCCCTGCGCACCGCACACGAGCGGTGCAACGTGGGACCCGCATCCCGGTCCCAAAACTCAACGAACGGATCGCACCGTTGCGATCCTCTCGAAAAAGTACACGAAATGGACTATTCACTTGTCCAAAACGGTTGCCCAGTGATAAAGCTGGAAATCACCGTCAACTCCCGAAACGGCCCTCGCGGGGCCCGCACCATCGTACGGAAGTACAGCGGGCAGACTGCGCCAACACGTTGCCCTCGGAAAGACATCCAACATTGACTGCTTGCACGCCCCGAATGGACGTCCGAGGAAGAAGTCGCTAAAAGCTGCACGCAGCTCAAAAGACAGGCCATGGGGCCCGCGCTTCCACTTCGGCCTCAACGTCTGAAACCGCACTGGAAACCTCCGTTTGGTGCAAGGGTCGCAATGCCACTGACGGCGCTCAAAACGGACGTCGGATGCATCCACGCCGCACAAAACAAGGATTTCGGGAAAAACGCTCGTCCACTTAAAGACGCGTTGTACCTCCGAGGCCTATCGTTTCAGAAATTAAGAATTCCTGAAACCATCTCAAAAGTTCCGCCTCTGCGTCAGGCCCACGTCGCCCTAGACGGCGCGCAAAACGGACGTTCATAGCGAAAGCTACGGACGTCGGAAGTTAAAAGGGGGGACCCTTTAGGCCGGACCGGCCTGGTCCGGCCGGTCCGCCCACAGCCAGCCCGCGGCCCGGCCGCGGGCCCAGCTCACTTCGCCGCGGCCAGCTGGCTGCGGCCTGCCGACACCCGACCGGCCTGGATGGCCGGTCTCCCTGTGCCCCCGCGGAGTCCCGCGGTTCGCAGGTCTCTATTCATCGAGGTCGCGTCGCGCCGCGACCCCGGGTCGTTGTCCCGTGTCGGCGCCCTCGGCCTGCCACCGCCGAGCCAAAGGCTGCCACCCACCGCCAGTGCCGGAAAGCGCCGCCACCAGCCGAATCCACCGCCTCCGCCAGGACCGCCTGCCGCTCGCCGGACCGCCACCCTGGCTCGCTGGAACACCCCCAAACCGGCCGGAAACCGCCAGGACAACCCGAAATTCCCGCAAACTTCGGTGAACGATTGCGAACGCCTCCGAACTCCGATTTCAAATCCGAAACAAGCCTCGGAAAGAGAAAAATTCATACTACACGACCATGGAATTTGGTCGAAGATTAAACAACGAACCAATGCTAAAATCGAGGTTCAAAGGGGGGTTTGAGATTTAAAACTCAAATGAACACCACCTACCTCGAAGGGTGTAGCCCGACGCTTCGTGTGCGGACCGTCAGAACCGCTGCGCCTCGCCGGAGTTCACCTCGCCGGAGCTGCATCGCTGGAGGTGAAGGAGAGGGGGAGGGTTTGAGGAAGAAGAAGAAGAAGGGGGTGTTTAAGTACAAATCACCTAAACGCCCGCCCGACAGCCCCGAACCCGAACTCCTGACAGGGTCGGGATTTAGCCTCCCCTCGGCTAAAAACCATGCTTTGAGCGCAACGGCAGTCTCAGAATTTTATTTGGATACCCCATTCAAAAGTTATAAAATTTAACGTCTGAAGTCGATAAATTACGAAAACGCCCCTGAGGCAATTTTCCACAGACGGGTCGCGCCCGCAAAACTTACACCCCTCCTAGGGTAAACGGAATGCTATGAACTCAACGGCGCCCTCGGTTTCCCAATCCGAGACACCATTTAAAAGATACATGCGTTTCAACATTAAACGAATAATTTAATTAATTAATTAATCCGTTTAACGTTCCAGAAGCGGGCGAGGGGTCCAAACGTCCCATGCCGACAAGTTTTATGTCGTTCCTAGGGTAAACACCCCATTTAGGACCCATCCGTACACTCGGATCTCTGATACAGAACTCTGTTTAGGAGTTATCTCATTTATTTAGCATTTTCAGTGTGAACGCACTGAAAATTTAATTCCGGCCACTCTGGGGCTCGGAATCGCACGTCGTCTGAAGGCGCTGCTCTGAAATATTATCAAGAATATTCTAAAGTCTTTCGCAGCAAAAACTGGGTTCTTACAGGTACTTTTGAGATACTCCACATGGGTTTTGTAGAAAGTTGGAGTATGGATGAGTTGGATCGGACTCGAATCTAACCGAGCCTCAGACACTAAAATGCCTATAAATTTCAGACCGAGCGTTCGATTGACACTCTGTCTATTGAATTGGGACCCTTATGAAATAGAGGCTCATTGAGTTACCTATTATAGGGATTTCGTGGTGGTTGAGGTATGACCGTTATCTTGAAGACCGGTTTCTCAGGAACTCAAGCTCACCAGGTGTAGGAATCTTGTGGCTGGTTATCATGTGACTTATGACCATGTGCGAATCGACGAATTACGACCATGTGTGGATCGAGGACTTACGACCCTGTGTGGATCGGGGACTTACAACCCTGCATGGATCGACAACATAAGACCTTGTGTGGATCGATGACTTATGAACCTGTGTGGATCAGTAGTAGCGCGACCCAATGAGGACCAGCCTTAGAGCAGCATATCATGGATCAGTGACATACGACCCTATGTAGATCAACGACTTATGACCCTATGTGGATCGGTGACATACAACCATGTGTGTATTAGTGACTTACAGCCTTGTGTGGATCAACATTAGAATGAAATATTCATGGTGTAGTAGTGTAACTTCTTAACAGAATAAGATGATTTAGCTTCATGACTAATCATCAATATTAATGTTCTTTAAGTTGTATACTAGGTTTGAGATGAGTCTTTACTTGTGCTTTGTGATTCAGATCATGCTTTTTTGGTTTTTCCTTTTTTGGATTCTCAGAGACCTTGAGGGCTCTCTAGTTCCCTACTGGATATTATTATACTCAACCCTGCATGGGATTCGCCCACACCTTGGTGTGTCTTCTGCAAACGACGGACAAGTTTGACCAAGGTTAGGGAGTAAAGATAAGACGGTTCATGGAGGTGACCGGTTGATGTAGAGAGCCGTAGAGAAGAGTTGTACCTACCCTTCAGGTAGGATCCTTGGCAGACGACCTCAGTATCTATTTTTCCTTTTTGTTGTATATCTTTCATTTGGGATTCTATACAGGCCCCTTTAATTTCAGTTTATACTTTTACTTCAGATGTTTTACTATGTGGTATACTATTTTTGTTCACCTAGTCTATTTTTGTGCAGGTTAAAAATGAAATGCCTTCCCGTTTTAGGGATACGACTTCCAGTGCTAGTCCCCAACCCCTGGCTTATGAAATGAGGTCTTGAGGTTGTCATAGCATGGTCCTAAGGGGATGATTCACAACAAAGTGGTATCAGAGGGAATTCGGTTCTACTAGAAGAACTAAGAGTCTATGGTTCCAAGGAACAATAGTGTTAAGTGTTTTGAGTTCGGGTTTTAGTTCAAGGAGTCTAATGTTGGTGTAGCGACTGACATATCTATACACCGGGACCCTGAGTTCTGATTTCTGACCCAATACACGAAAACATTGATTGCGTGTGTTTTGGAATTTTTTTCTTTTGATATCTTTTGAGTCATCTCACCAGGTATTACTTATTGATCGGGGCACATCTATTTCTTACAGGATGCCACTGTGAAGACAGCCAACCAAGATTACAGAGAGAGTTCATGATGATGGCCCATTGAGCGATGAGGCTTTGGTGTAGGTCCCTCTTATAACGATCGTTCCTTCGGGTGGTGTACCAGCAACACCACTACCCATAGGGCATTAGTTTCCACCGGACCCACCAGAAGATGGTGCACACCGAATTAGAACACTGCATGAGTTCCAACGGAAGTGGACTCCAAGGTTTCGAGGCGAGATGGATCCATATGTGGATGGGGATTGGCTGGAAGCCGTGGCTAGAGTTTTATGCCTATTTGGGACACTAGATGACCAGATGGTGATCCTAGCTACTAGTATCTTCCAGGTAATGATAGGGAGATGGTAGATCCTGATGCTCCAGATGCACAATTAGGTGACCCTCAGCTGGTTGGGCTTCGAGAGACTCTTTAGGGTGGAGTTCATTCCAGGGATTATACGTTCTGTGCGTATTTAGAAGCACTTTCACTTACAGAAGGGCAGCCTAACAGTAGCCTAATACTCAGTGAGATTCACTGACCTCTCCCGCTACTCCACCGACATGGTACGAGGCCCTTTATTTAGGGATCAAACCTTTTAAAAGGGTCTCCTATGGGATATCAGAGCATAGATGATATCACTTAACATATCAACGTAGGATGGAGTGCTAGAGAGAGAACTTCTGGTGGAGGGCTTCCTAACTGAGTAGGAACCAACAACGAGAGCCATCACTAGGCGACACGTTGCCGAGTCATCTTCATCATGCAGTAGGTGGATAACGTAGGGTCCCAAGCGGGCTATGCCTTCAGGTGTATGACCCTATGATATAGGTTCAGAGGTGTAGATTTCATGGGATAGAGGAGGTGAGCAGGGGATCAGACTGTGCTACACGTGCAACCGGTAAGGTCACATAGCTCGCAACTGCCCGAACCACCGCGTCGAAGATCAACAAACGGGCGAGGGACGACTGAGGAAGATGCAGAGATTCAATTGAGAAGGGCCATAAGGCGGCGGGCATAGCAGAGGAGCATGTCATGAAGTAGGGGGTGGGCAATGGTTTGAGGTTCTACCACCACCACCTCCAGGTGGTCCACCCCGACCTTAGGGGGGAGGTGGAAAAGGATGATCTTAACTTTAGAGAATTGATTCCTACAACCACGATGCTCCATAGATGATTCGAGGTATGATATGTTTCTAAACCACCCTAGCTATAGCTCTTATAGAAATAGGTTCCAGTAACTCTTTTATTTCCACAACTCTCGTTCAAAGAACAGAGATTTTGATAGAGGCATTGACTCAATCCTTATGATTAGTGACTCCTACGAGAGAGGATTCGACAATTATGTATAAATTCCAGCAGTGTGAGATTACTCTAGGAGGTTAGAGATTCGGCTGAGATCTCATAGAAGTAGTGTTGAGGCCTTACGATGTCATCTTGGCTATGGACTGGTTATCCACAGTCCATGCTCTGATTGACTATTTTAGGTGCAAAGTGAGGTGTGACCGCGAGGATGGGACCAAATTTTCCTTCAGCAGTGAGAAGGGAACCTTTGCAGCTCAGGATGGAATTTCTCAGAGGAGGGTGCACACGATCACTCATCAGTTGGCTAGCCTCACCCTCAGAGTAGTTGATGAGAGGAGTCTGAGTTATCTTGTAGTGGTGGACCAGTATGATGATGTCTTTCTTGATGATGTTCTGAGACTGCCTCTTTGTAGAGAGGTAGACTTATACATCGACTTTTACCCAGAGGCAACACTAATATCTACACCAGCATATCAGATGTCTACCACAGAGCTTCATGATTTGAGGGTACAACTAGAGCACCTACAGGGTAAGGGGTTCATAAAGCCCAGTGTTTCTCCATGGGCAGCCTCGATTATTTTTTCCAAGAATGCAAATGGAAGTTTGAGGTTTTTCATGGACTATCAGTTCCTGAATCAGGTGATTGTGAAGAACAACTATACACTCCTGAGGATTGATGATCTCTTCGATCATATGAAGGGAACTTGGTGATTTTTGAAGATATACCTCAAATCAGGCTATGATCAGCTCAAGGTACGGGATGAGGACATACCGCATACAGACTTTAGATGCTGGTATAGCCACTAGGAGTTCTTAGTGATGCCTTTCGGCATGGCCAACACTCCATCAGTGTTCATGGGGCTCATGAATAGAATCTTCCAGCCTTATCTTGATCGCTTCATGGTGGTTTTCATTGACGACATCTTGATATACTCTGTGTTGGAGGAGGAGCATGCTATGAATCTATAGATAGTTCTGAATACACTCCAAGACCACCAAATCTATGGAATGCCCTCGAAGTACCTGTTCTGGATACGGGAGGTCCACTTTCTGGGACACGTTATCTCAGAGGATGGAGTTTCGTTGGATCCAGTAAATATAGAGGTAGTGCTTTCTTGGAAGACTCCCAGGAGTGTGACCAAGGTGCGGAGTTTCCTGGGGTTGGTTGGGTACTACTAGAGATTTGTACCTAACTTTTCCAGAGTAGCAGTACTTTTTTCATCTTTGACAATGAAGGGACAACCTTTCTTGTAGATAGAGAGATGCCAATAGAGTTTCCAAGAGCTGAGGTAGAGACAGACGAGTTCCCCCATCTTGAGGCTACTAGAAGATGGTGTTGGGTATGTAGTCTAATAGAACACATCAGGGACCATACTGGGATGTGTCATGATGTAGGAGAAAGTGGTGATCGCCTATGGCTCATTACAGTTGAGACAGAATGAGAAGAACTACGCTACCCATGACATGGAGTTAGCAGTAGTGGTATTTCCTTGAAGATGTGGTTGCACTACTAGATGGGTGAACAGTTTACTGTCTACTCTGATCACAAGAGTCTCAGGTATATCTTCCCACAAAAGGACCTGAAAATGAGATAGTGGTGATGGTTGGAGTTCCTCTAGGACTATGACTTTGCGATAGTCTATACTCCTGGGAAGGGAAACGTGGTGGCAGATGCACTCAGCAGGAGGTGTGGGTTAGAGTTGCTGAGTGAGGTGGCATAGTAGCTAGCCACATTACAGTTATCCTTCATGGATAGTGATGGATCAACATACCTCTAGTCCATGAATGTAACTCCCCCACTCCTTCAGTGAGTACAGGAGTCACAACATGGGGACGTTGACTGTGAGGCCCAATGTGCTTAGATATCCTCATGATGGGCTCCTGAAGGATTTTCTGAAGGTGGGGAGAACATCATATTTTTAAGAGAACGTACCATGTTACCAGTGATGCTACGAGGGGAGGTGTTTAGGGAGTTCCAGACATCCCCTTTAGAGGTATATACTGGTGTGGCGAAGATGTACCAGGACCTTCAGCATCAGTATTGGTGTCCAGTGATAAAGAAAGCAGTGGAAGAGTTCGTTTCACGATGCCTTACTTGCCAGTAAGTGAAGGCTGGGCACTTGTTTGCAATAGGTCTGACTCAGCCACTTGAGGTGTCAGAGTAGAAGTGGGATGAAATCTCTATGGACATCATGATAGGGATACCACGTATTTCCAGGGGCCATGATTCTATATAGGTGATCATTGACTGACTCACCAATTTTCCCCACTTCCTACCCATTCAAGAGAAGGGATCAGTAGAGGGCTTTAGATACCTCTATATACAGGAGATAATACAACTTCATGGGGTTCCATTGACAATCGTATCAGACCGTGACACTCGTTTTACATCGCAGTTGTGGAAGGGATTACAGGAGGAGTTTGGAACTCAACTATGCTTGAGCACTGCCTTTCATCCTCAAACTGGTGGTCAGACGGAGTGGACCATTCAAATGCTTGAGGTCATGCTTCATTCTTGTGTCCTTGATTTTGGACATAGTTGGGAGGAACACCTAACACTGGTGGAGTTTGCATACTAAAATAGTTAACAGTCCCCCATCAGCATGGCACCATTTGATTCCTTGTACAGGTGACCATGCAGATCACCTCTATTCTAGACAGGCCCATAGGAGTCAGCACTTATGGGTCTAGAGTTGGAATGGGCTAACACTAAGAAGGTGCAGATCATCCAGGAGTGGATAAACACTACACAAAGAAGGAATGAGTCTTATGTAGATATGAGATGGAGACCCTTGGAGTTTGAGGAGGGAGGCCATGTATTCATATGGGTCTCACCCTAATGAGGATTGGGAAGATTTGGCCAAGGTGGAAAGCTATCTCTGAGGTTCATTGGTCCTTTCCAAATCCTCAGCAGAGTAGGAGAGGTGGTGTACCACCTAGATCTTCCTCTAAATTAGCACTGGGTGCATAATGTTTTCCATGTGTCGCAGCTGAGGAGGTATATGCATGATCCATCGCATGTTATCAAATGGGGCAAGATGGACATTGATGATGGGGAAAAGTTCACGGAGTTCTCGGTGGAGATAGAGGATCGATAGGAGCAGGTCCTTTGTGGGTAGTCGATTCCTCTGGTGTGAGTTCTATGGCAGCACGGGAACCTCCAAGAGAGCACATGGGAGCGGGAGGCTCAAATACGTGCTCAGTACCCCCATTTGTTTCCCTAACTTTTTTTTGGCTTTTGGGGATGTAATTCCCTAAGTTTGTGAGGATGTAAAGACCCTGAATTTTCCATATATTTTTTTTAATTATTTGGGATTATTACAAGTCTGATAAAATTGACATCACGTGATTTCGATGCCTGGAGAGCCCGAAATAGAATTTTAAACATTTTTAAGGTATGTTTAGTAAACGTGTGATCGGCATTTCCCATCTTTTGAACCAGTTCTTGGATTAAAAATCCAAGGGCACCGTTGAATTCGCAGTGCCGAGATTTACTTAGGAAAATCTTAACTTTGACCGGAAAGGGTCGAACAAAAAAGTTAATTTTTAGAAATTAAAAAATAATAATAAAATAACTCCAGAGTTATTTTTTTATTTCTTTATAACCATTGAGTGATGGTGGTGGTACCGTAGTGCAACATTAGGCATTAAATAATGGACTTTTAATGTCTTGAACCTCTCGTTTCTTTGGTTTTTTAATGACCACACTTGCATCTTTAATTTTTACATCCATGAATTAATTTAAATTCATTTTTCATTTAATTTCAATTCTTTCTTTGTTTTTGGGGTTTCCCATGCATTTTATGAGGAATGGCTGAGTTTTCTTGATTTGGGCCAAACAGTGAGCCCATTTCCATATTTAAAAACCAATTTTGTTTCTTTTATAACTCTTAAATTTTTGAATATTTTTCACCCATTTCATTTCCAAAATGGCCTCCCCTGACCAATTAACACCTCCATTTTAATTTGGACCCTTTAGAAATCCATAATAATGGTGGATTTGGGGTTTCATCTAAAGAATTGGCCGAGCTCGGAATCCCATTTCTAATTTTAAAAACCAATTTTGTTTATTTAGTAACTTATTAATTTTTTATTTTTTTGGTGATTCCACCTACCAATCAAATCCAACATCCCTAGGCTCGACCCTGGTTTTTCTTATCCCTCTTTGGAACTCATTTCCATCGCATATTAGGGAAACTCTTCTCAAGCTTTCTCAAATCGTCCATATTTGAAGAGGTAATTTGGTTCCTTCATAACTCCTTCATTTCTAACTCTTTTCCCTCCATTCCAGTTCCTATATGACCTCCAAATCCTGGTTCGAAACTCACTTTATTTTTTTTTCTATTTAGAAATTCATCTACTGGTGTATTTTTGGAGATTTCTTCAATATCCCTCAAGTAAATGGGTTTCCTTCCTTATTTCTCCCATTTTATTAGGGTTTGTTCACATATTATTGAGGTTCCTAATGTCCAGCAAGTAGGGTTTTGAAACTAGGGTTTTCCCTTGTGTTCCATGGTCTGAAATTATGGTTTTGGGTCTGTTTTAACTCCTTTGTGGTGTCGAGGTGGTGCGGTTGGACTTTCTCACAAAGATTTGAGGTTTTTAACACTTGTGGTAGGTGATTCCATGGGTAATCAATGTTAAATGAGTTTGATTTGCTACATTTATATTTTTATCACACTTATCATTCATTATTCTTGTTGATAAATCTATTTTTGGTGACGTTCATTGAGCAAATGATTTTTAGGCACCAATTTGGTGTTAAATTGGGTGTTTTACATGTCCACCTTATGTTATGACAAATGAGGCGGTTTTAGAACTCATGTAATGGGTTATAGAAATGTTTTGGGTGCTGAAAATTCTATTTTGGTGAATATGGGTATTCCTATGGTGTTAAATGTGGGATTTAAAAGGGATTCTCTTTGTAAAGCATTGTTAAATTTTGTGAAGTTGTTTTATTGAAATTCTAAAGGTTTTATTGAGTGGTGTAAGTGGTGGAAAACATGTGTAACTACTTTTTTGAGTTTATTATGACCAGAACTAGTGTGTTTATGTGATAATTGATTCTGGTTTCATGAGGTAATGGTTTGAGCACAAAGGGGGATGCTCGGGTAGCTAGGAGGGAAGATATGTACTAGTACTCTAATGATATGAATGGGTTTTGTCCCTGTTTCACTGAGAAAAATGGATAATGAAAACACTAAAAAACTATATTGGTGATAATTGGGGACGAATAGGTTATGGGTATGTTCCCTACTAGTAGCACATGCATGAGAAAAGATTTTTCTATGGTTACTTTACACTGAGGTATGAGGTACATGGGGCCTGAGACTAACTAGTGCATAGGGATGTTCCCAAGATAGGTTCTCTTTGACTATTTTTTATTTATATTTGGAATATAGGGGTTTTTTCTAGAAAATAAAGTATCTTACATGTTTTATTGAAATGTGCACACTCATTTTAAATTTCCTTGAAAAACTGTTTACATTTGAATGTTTCGTTCTTTAGAAGTTATTTCCACGACTTCTTGTGTATCAAAAATGGAATGCTTTTTATATTTTATTGTTTAATATATGAGATGTATTGGTGGTATCCTATTGATCTTATACTCACACCCTAGTTACACACCTTGGGTGTAAGTAGACTTGGTCATGTTTGACCCAGGAAAAGGAAAGGCTTTGGGTGATGGTGGTTTGGGGTGTTAATTCTCATCCATGGTGCGGAGATTAGGAGACCGCTTGTGGGAGATGACCCCTTATCATGTGGAGTCCTTGGGGCTGTTTTTATGTTATTTTTGTGTGTCTATGGACCTATTGTACTATTTTTAGACCTATATATTCAGTTATGGATTTTGTATAAACCTTGTTTGGTATGAATTTTTCAGATTCGGGTTATCGATTATTTTTTATGTTTTATGCTTCCATATTGGGGTAAATCGTTCCAAAACCAAAATATATGATACTACGGCACTTGTTCAATCCTATGGGGATAGGGAAAGCCTGTAACACCTCTATATTTTATGAAAAATATTATTTTTTATTTCATTAATGTCTTGTGTTGTACGCTACACCAAAAGGAGCATGCACGACACGCATCCCTGACGTGGCTTGCATTGCACGCAATCGCGACCTTCCACGATAGCGTGTGTTGTACGCAATACCGAGTTTCACTAAACAATGATATGCTATATAAACTAGCCATTATGAATAGTAATACCCACTTTTTGAAATTTTATAAATTTTATCTTTCGAAATGGACTTCATTTTTGGATTCGGAATATCGAAATTAGCCTAGGGTGAATTTTTGGTATTTTTTTGAAAACTTTCAATTTTTGATGAATAGTGAAAACACTGGGTTACTATTCAAAAAGAGACTTTTTATTTAAATTATTATTTATTTTATTTAAATTTATTTTAGGTCAAAATTGATACATAATACCTATATAAGTTCAATGTAATTCATTGGAGTCATTTTATAATAATTTTAGATATATAAAAAATTTATTTAACTTTTCACCGTCTTTTACCCACCTCCTAGGAGAATTTGGAAATTCACATAAAACGTAATTTTACCGCTTCTGTGAGTGGAATTTCGAAAATCCGAGAGACACAGTTAATATCAAGGACTAAAATGTGGTTCAATGAGATGAAAATAATTTTTGGTGAATAGTAACTTTTCACTTTTATTTACCATGGTTAAAAGTAAATAGGGTAATTAAGGGTAAAAATGATATTATTATTACCATAACACATGTCCTAATTCTATTGGATATGTTTAATTAGACCAAAAACAACCTTAGGAATAAAATATGACAATTTAGGTCCACTTGGATTAGATTAGGACATTTATTTTTAATTTATTTAAAGAAGGGTTAAAATTGTTAAAATCAAAGTTTAATAACTAAATAATTTTTAATATAGGGCTATAAATATTATAAGTTCGACTATAAATATTAATTAGAAAGATAAGAAGATTTCCTACCTAATGGTAGTTTATTTATAATTTTTAGACATAAAATAATCTATGTTATTTATGACACAATGGTGATGCATTAATTACCTAAATAATGGAATTTTAAAATAATTGATGTTACAAATACCCAAATAAATGTAATTTGAGACTTTTTATGAATTCCACTAATTTTATAGGTTAATATGACATGTTATTATTGAATTAATTAACTTTTTTCGAACTAATCTTGCTGTTATGATTTTCACAAAAATCCATTACCAAATAGTATCAAAATTGACATAAAATAGTTTTTAAAACAAATATTATATTATTAATTTTTATTATATTTCTAAAAATCTAAGGTTTGGCCAAGATACTTATATGATGATAGGTGTATAATTAATGGTTCACTTGGGGGTATATTGGAGGTATATGGTAAGTTTATTAACTATATAATATAAAAATACAAAGTGACATGGTAAATGTCAATCTAATTAACTATGAGTTAAAACTAAAAGATAAGGTTAATATAATGACCCAAAACTGTCTAAAATCTATTGGTTGAGAGGATTTAGAACCATCCCCACCTTATCTTCGAAATAAATCAATTTATAGCTATTAAAAATCGAATATGACTTTAAATAATATAATATTTTAAGTTTTTCCAAAGGTTCCCCTCTCCTCCCTTGTAAAAAGGGCACCCCTTCCCTCTTCTCTTCACACCATTTTTAGCCTTGAATCTTGGCCAAGCCCTCCCCTTTTCTCTTCTACACTTCCCTAGCAACATTATATAGGTTCTGTTCTTCTAAAAATACCAACTCTACTTCCTTAAGAGGAAGCTTAAAGGTGGTGTGTCGAAGACGAGGTAATCTCTTCTTCTGTTTCTTTCAAGTTTCTTTCTTCTTATACTTCCTATTCTTTAGTTGTTTCATTATAAAGTAATAACATCAGTATTAATTATATAATTATATGTTATTATAAATTTTAAACAACCCTATTACACCTTCTATCCATCCTATGGAAACGAAATCACCACGCGTGCGTCCGTACAGAATACCGTCTCCATACAGTGGTGTAATCAATTTTCCACCACCACCTTACTTGGATGGGTATAATGGTGTAAATAAATAACAATATATGATTATTGTAAAGTGATATTGATTCTGAAATAATATACATAAACTTAAATAAAATTCCACAACCATGGGAATGATATCATTGCTCCTGCGTACGTACGGACTACCGTCTCAACGAACGCGATGAGATTCATTTTCCAAGATTAACCATTCAAGTATGATTATAAAGTATATATAATAAATAATCATGAAATATATTGCATAATAATGATACTGGATTTATGTACATATATTTTTCATTTACTTAATTCCATTTAATACAATAAGGAAACAAAAACAGCGTTCATGCGTACGTACGGTCTACCGTCTCTATGAACGGTGTATTTCATTTCATTTATATATCTATTATATATATATATATACTGAATATATATATGATATATAAATCATGATTTACATTATGGAAGTCAGTAAATCATGATATAAGTAATAATAATATCAAGAACAACAAGTCCAAACACGTACGATAAATAAAACGATTTTACCCAAAACGCTGCTTTAACATGGAATTTACAAAAGAACGAGTAATATAAAGTCATAAGTGAACCATATATGATATCATAACAATGAATATGATTCTGTAATAATTAAATGACATTATTTAAATCATTATACAGGAGTTTCAGATAAGTACTAAGCATATCAGACCTAAGGTAAGGGATAACTATTCCAATCTCGTTCTTATCCGAGATTGTTTATTCATAAGTATCTACTGGGGTTATTGTTATCATCCATGTCCATGTTTTCTAAAAATGTTTTCATATATGTTTAAAGTACTTTTTACCCATTTTTTACTTTTACTACATGTTATGTAATGAATATTTATTTTATTTATGTTACGAGGTACTTTTTTGACTTTTCCGACAAAAGTACTAGGAGAATGTTATTTTTAACTTATGTGGGTGAACGGATTTTTACGATTTCATAACGCCTTATTTTCATGAAGATTACTCTACAAGATTTCATGATCATTTTAAAAAATACCATTTTAAAAAAAATTACATGGTATTTTGTGAAAAGAAAATGATTTTGAAGAAGAAAGGATATTTTTTTCAAGAATTCATTTCAAGTGTTTTATCAAAACTATTTTTCGTCTAAAATGACATTATTTAATATTTTTATGTTTCAAGTATAATGTATCAATTATTTATATGGTTTGATTATTCTTATGATGAAATGATATCCATTTTTTTATATAGATTATGTTATGATGGCATGATGTTTAAGAATCTCATTCTATTACATGGGTTATGCTATGATGTATGATTTATGATTTTGTGGCACACGAAAGAATGATTTCATTATGAGATGGGTGGGACCTATATCTCCCTCAAATGTATTGGGTAAAGATTTATATCTCATGATATAGAGATGGCTGGAACGGTAAGTTAATCCGGTTCAGTGATACAGGACTGGAACGAGAAGTGAACTCGATTCAGAAAGGGACTTTGTCCACTAAGATGGTCTTGGCAGCAATGCCTTGGCTACTATGGAAATCATATCACGTGCTTAATTGTTGCCACAATCACATGTTTTATTCCCATGCTATTTTATCATGATTTATGTTCCATTATGATATATTCCTTACGTACTTCCAAGATTTATGTCTTTGCTCAAGATTTTGATGTTTAGATTTTATGTTCATGTTTTTGCATTCAAATGTTTATGGATTGTTTTATGTTCTCTATGTTTACCCTTACTGAGCATTTGATCTCACCCTTTTTATGTTTTATTTTCTCCATGATTTAAAGAAAGGTTTTAGGTAAGAAAAAAAGGGGAAGATCTTTATGGGAGATGTTGAAGATCTTTCACCACAATTAGAAGATTATATTCTGAGTTTACAAAGATAATAAACTATTAAGGTCCTTCTGTGTCTGTTTTTGTTATGTATTAAGTATTCCTCAAAAGTAATGTAATTTCCATGTACATCAAGCTTTTGGTCTCTACAGTTAGTATCAGAGGAAAGGTTTAGTTAACCTTTGGAAACTAGGATGCAATAACTTTAGTGATATCCCTAGAGATATTTCTAAGGTATGTCTAGGGATGTCCCTAAGGTTAAGTATAAGTATAGGTTATAATCATAGAATTATGGTAACAATCTTAGAATTAAACCTAAGATGTTAGATATTGAAGGTACTCCCCCTTTATTATGTTGTTTTCCCTAGCATGGTTTTTTCCTCTCACACTATTCTTTTTGGGTTTTAGATGATGGCTGGAACCCGAAGGAACCGTGTTGATCAATGTAATGGACAATGCAATGATTCTCCTATTGAACAAACCAATGTTATGGGAGATGGAGTGCAAAATCTTATTGCTATACTTATACAATCTATGAATTATTCTAGACTTCCAAATGAGCAAAGAAGGGAACAATATTCTATTGAGTCCTTCATGAGGCAACGTCCACGTTCTTTCAGTGGGTCTTCTGATCCACTTTTTGCTGAACAATGGATAAGTACCACTGAAAGGATATTTTCAGTTCAACAATGTTCTAAACATGATAAAGTCATCTTAGCGGTATTTCATTTGGAAGGTGAAGCTGATCAATGGTGTAATCTTATCAAGAATACGATGCCAAAAGATGAAATTGAGTCCATGGAATAGGAAGAGTTCAAGAACTTATTTTTCAATAAGTACTTCCCTCGTATTCTTCGAACAAAGATGGATAAGGAGTTTCTTGAAATAAATCAAAAGGATGATGAATCTATTGGTATATACGAAGCGAATTTTACAAGGCTTGCAATGTATGCATCTGGCTTTATCATCCAACCTGAAAGTAAAGTTGATCGATTATTTAGTGGCTTAAAACCAAGCCTTCGAAGGGCATTATCTATAAAATACTTCAGTAGCTATGAAGAAATTGTGCTTTGTGCTATCAAGGTAGAAATGGAATTTCGTGTTACATATCCATCTCATGGTTTTGACAAGAAACGAAAGATGGAGTTCAAGGAGAAATCTCAGAATAATGGTGAAAATAAGATGAATGTTTCCTTATGCTCAAAGTGTGGAAAGAAGCAAGGTGGATATTGTCTTAAAGGGAATAGAAAATGCTTTAAGTGTGGAAAATAAGGTCATTGAGCATCTGAGTGTTGAAGTAATGGAAAAAGGGTTTCTAATGATGTGAATAAAGAAAATACTGCAGAGAACGCACCACTAACACTTCAATGCTTCAAGTGCAATGAAATGGGGCATTATGCTAATCAATTACCTAATACAAGGGTTAATGATGATCGACATGAGCAACCACTTAAGGCAAAGGAATAAAGGGAAGTCACATGCGATCACTATTGGTGATGTTGAATATGACAACGATGTGGTGGAATGATTAAGTGTTTATGTAATGGGATTCTAAAATAATGTTGTATATAGTATCGTGGAATATTGGAATATATATGTATTGGTCTATTGTGGTTTTCAATAATTTTATGGTACCGGTAACCATGGAAAGTGACTGAGATATTTTTGGAAAGAAGATGATATGCGCATAATGAAGGGATAAAAAGAAAATGAAATGTTTGACAGTATTCATGAGCTCATGACTGATATAAGGAAATAGTTATATCATGGTTTGAGTATATAGAATTTTGGGGTTTTGGTATGTGGAAAGAGTTAACTTTTGACAGCACTCATGTTTTCACTAAGGTTCAATGGGTATTCATTTTTTCAAGAGAATACATGATTAAGGCCTTCGAATGTTTGGAATGTGACCAACAAGACATATCTTATGATATATGGTGATCAATGATGGTATTAACATGCTTGTTATATGAACTCTCTGGTAATCGTTTTCACTATAATATGAGAATGGACATCAGTATTTTGGATAAGCTTAAATATTTGAATGGATTATGTTGGACATAAGTTAGTATTGTTTAAGTCTAGAACTTTTTCAATATTATTTATGGAAATTTATAATATTGTATTTTTAGAAAAAAAGGGCAACCTGCCGAATGGGACACAACCCGTCACGTCAGACAAGGCTGTGGGAATTGAACCCATAACTGAAGTACGACAGACCTTTATTTCCTACCACTAGCCTACAGGAAGTCCCTGGTTAGTAGAAAATAGTTTTATTTTACTATACAGGATGATAGATGAAGTATAAGTCCATTTTGGAACCATATATGATTAATCTCACCATAGATGGAATTATGTATATAACTTTTGCTAACTTATGTTTGAGACAGATGGAATGACCTATCATTCTATCGCATGATCTGCTAAAACTTTGCGAAAGACAAATTCAACTTCATTTATTAAAGAGATGAAGTGGAAATTGTTCAAGGCATGAACAACGGTGAGATTATACCAAAATAAAGTATGTATTTCTTCTAATTAAAATTCTTTAACTTTAGGGAAATGGTCTTGAAAACCAAAAATGTTGTCCTAGTGCCGTTATATCTGATGAATCAGATGGTACCCTATATCATCACAAATTTATGTCTTTGTGATTGTTGGATTTTTCATTGCCATGTTCTCTACCAATCTCCATCAGAACATGACGGTTAGATTTCTCTTCCATATCCATATTTTCACCTATGTTCTCCTATGTAGAAACCCAGTGATTAGTTAATTTGGGTAACTGTTATGTTTCAAACTTTAGTTTTTAAAGTCAAGTTTTGGTATTCCTTTTTACGATGTGGGTTTCTATTAAAGAAACTTTCAAGTAGTAAACCATTTATAACCCCGACGAATTTTGAGGGCGAAATTCATTTTAAGGGGGGTAGAATGTAACACCCCGAGATTTTATGAAAAATATTCTTTTTAATTTCATTAATGCCTTGTGTTTTACGCTACACCAAAAGGAGCTTGCACGACACACATCCCTGACTTGGCTTGCATTACACACAATCGCAACCTTCCACGATAGCGTGTGTTGTACGCAATACTGAGTTTCGCTAAACAATGATATG
This sequence comes from Viscum album, assembly GCA_963277665.1. Lineage (NCBI taxonomy): Eukaryota > Viridiplantae > Streptophyta > Magnoliopsida > Santalales > Viscaceae > Viscum > Viscum album. The sequence continues at coordinate 308,355,860 of OY728136.1, forward strand.
TTATATAAACTAGCCGTTATAAATAGTAATACCCACTTTTCGAAATTTTATAAATTTTATCTTTCGAAATGGACTTCATTTTTGGATTAGGAATATCAAAATTATCCTAGGGTGAATTTTAGTTATTTTTCTGAAAACTTTAAATTTTTGATGAATAGTGATAACACTGGGTTACTATTCAAAAAGCGACTTTTTATTTAAATTATTACTTATTTTATTTAAATTTATTTTAGATCAAATTGATACATAATACCTATATAAGTTCAATGTAATTCATTGGAGTCATTTTATAATAATTTTAGATATATAAAAATTTTATTGAACTTTTTACCGTCTTTTACCCACCTCCTAGAAGAATTTGGAAATTCACATAAAACTTAAGTTTACCGCTTCTGTGAGTGGAATTTCGAAAATCCGAGAGACACGGTTAATATGAAGGACTAAAATTTGGTTTAATGAGATGAAAATAATTTTTGGTGAATAGTAACTTTTCACTTTTATTTACCACGGTTAAAAGTAAATAGGGTAATTAAGGGTAAAAATGATATTATTATTACCCTATCACATGTCCTAATTCTATTGGATAAGTGTAATTCGACCAAAAAAACCTTAGGAATAAATTATGACCATTTAGGTCCACTTGGATTAGATTAGGACATTTATTTTTAATTTATTTAAAGAAGGGTTAAAATAGTTAAAATCAAAGTTTAATAACTAAATAATATTTAATATAGGGTTATACATAAGATAAATTCAACTATAAATATTAATTAGAAAGATAAGAAGATTTCCTACCTAATGGAATTTTATTTAGTATTTTTAGACATTAAATAATTTAAGTTATTTATGACACAATGGTGATGCAGTAATTTCCTAAATAATGAAATATTAAACTAATTGATGTTATAAATACCCAAATAAATGTAATTTGAGACTTTTTAGGAATTAAACTAATTTTATAGGTTAATATGACATGTTATTATTGAATTAATTAACTTTTTTTGAACTAATAATGATGTTATTATTTTCCCAAAAATCCATTACCAAATAGTGTCAAAATTGACAAAAAATAGTTTTTAAAATAAATATTATATTATTAATTGTTATTATATTCTTAAAAATCTAAGGTTCATACGATATACTTATATTATGATAGTTGTATAATTAATGGACCACTTTGGGGTCTCTTGGAGGTATATGGTAAGTTTATTAACTATATAATATAAAAATACAAAGTGACACAGTAATTGTCAATCTAATTAACTATGAGTTAAAACTAAAAGACAAGGTTAATATAATGACCCAAACCTATCTAAAATATATTGGTTGATAGGATTTAGAACCCTACCCACCTTATCTTCGAAATAAATCAATTTGGAGCTATTAAAAACCGAATATGACTTTATGATAAAATAATATTTTATGTTTTTTCAAAGGTGCCCCTCTCCTCCCTTATAAAAATGGAACCCCTTCCCTCTTATCTTCACACAATTTTGAGCCTTGAATCTCGTCCAAAACCTATCCATTTAACTTCTCCACTTCCCTAGAAAAATTATGGAGGTTCTGGTCTGCTCAAAAGACCAACTCTACTTCCTTAAGAGGAAGCTTAAAGGAGGTGCGTCGAAGAAGAGGTAATCTCTTCTTCTGTTTCTTTCAAGTTTCATTCTTCTCTTACTTCCACATCTTTAGTTGTTTCATTATAAAGTAATAACATTAGTATTACTTATATATTGATATGTTATTATAAATATTAAACAATCCTATTACCTCTTTAATCCATCCTACGGAAACAAAATCACCACACGTGCGTACATATGGAATACCGTCTCCACGCCGTGGTGTAATCTATTTTCCCCCACCACCTTACTTGGATGGGTATAATGGTGTAAATAAATAACTATATATGATTATTGTAAAGTTATATTTATTCTGAAATAATATACATAAACTTCAATACAATTTCATGATCATGGGAATGATATTATCACTCGTGCGTACATACGGACTACCGTCTCCACGAACGCGATGAGATTCATTTTCGAAGATTAACCATTAAAGTATGATTATAAAGTATATATAATAAATAATCATGAATGATATTACATAATAATGATACTAGATTTTTTTACATATATGTTTCATTTACTTAATTCAATTTAATACAATAAGGCAACGAAAACAGCGTTCATGCGTACGTACGGTCTACCGTCTCCATGAATGGTGTATTTCATTTCATTTATGTATATTATATATATATATATACTGAATATATATATGATATATAAATCATGATTTACATTCTGGAATTCAGTAAATCATGATATAAGTAATAATAATATTAAGAACAACAAGTCAAACCACGTATGATAAATAAAACGATTTTACCCAAAACGATGCTTTAACATGGAATTTACAAAAGAACAGGTAATATAAAGTCATAAGTGAACCATATATGATATCATAACAATGAATATAATTCTGTAATAATTCAATGACATTATTTAAATCATTATACAGGAGGTTCGGATACGTACGAAGCATATCGGACCTAAGGTAAGGGATAACTATTCCAATCTCGTTCTTATCCGAGATTGTTTATTCATAAGTATTTACTGGGGTTATTGTTATCATCCATGTCCATGTTTTCTAAAAAAATCACATATTTTTAAAGTCCTTTTTACCCATTTTTGACTTTTACTATATGGTATGTAAGGAATATTTATTTTTTTTACGTTACGAGGTACTTTTTTGACTTTTCCGACAAAAGTATGAGGAGAATGTTGTTTTTAACTTATGCGGGTGAACGGATTTTTACAGTTTCATAATGCCTCATTTTCCTGACAATTCCTCTATAAGATTGCATGATTATTTTCAAAAAAACCTTTTTTTTAAAAAAAAATGCATGGCATTTTGTGAAAGGAAAATGATTTTGATGAAGAAAGGATATTTTCCTCAAGATTTCATTTCAAGTGTTTTATCAAAACTATTTTCCATCTAAAATGACATTATTTAATATGTTTATGTTTCAATTATAATATCTCCATTATTTATATGGTTTGATTCTTCTTATCATGAAATGATGTCCATTTTTTATATGAATTATGTTATGATGGCATGATGCTTAAGAATCCCATTCTATTACATTGGTTATGTTGTGATGTATGATTTATGATTTTGTGGCACACAAAAGAATGATTTCATTATGAGATGGGTGGGACCTATATCTCCCTTAAATTAATTGGGTAAAGATTTATATCTCATGAGATAGACATGGCTGGAACGGTAAGTTAATCTGGTTCAGTGATACAGGACTGGAACGAGGAGTGAACTCGATTCAGAAAGGGACTTTTTCCACTAAGATGGTCTTGGCAGAAACGCCTTGGCTAATATGGAAATCATATCATGTGATTAATTGTTGACACAATCACATGTTTTACTCCCATGATATTTTATCATGATTGGTGTTCATTTATGATATATGTCTTATGTACTTCCAAGATTTATGTCTTTTCTCTAGATTTTGATGTTTAGATTTTATGTTCAAGCTTTTGCATTCAAATGTTTATGGATTGTTTTATGTTCTCTATGTTTACCATTACTGATCATTTGAGCTCACCCTTTTTATGTTTTCTTTTCCCCAAGATTTGAAGAAAGGTTTTAGGTAAGAAAAAAAGGGGAAGATCTTTATGGGAGATGTTGAAGATATTTCACCACGATTAGAAGATTATATTCCAAGTTTCCAAAGACACTAAACTATTACGGTCCTTGTGTGTCTATTTTTGTTATGTATTAATTATTCCGCAAAAGTAATTTAATGTCCATGTATGTAAAGATTTTGGTCTCTACAACACCCTTTGGGACTTGTGAAGGGATGGGTTTGGAGCCAGTTTTGATGGAAACCATATTTGGTTCTTGAAAAAATGGTATTAAAGGGGTTTAATATTTTTGGGTTATATCATTATTTTGGGATGAGTTGGGCTAGAAAGGATCTATGACTGTTGGGACTCAGAGTTTTGTCCATGAGTAGGGTGCTTGGACCGCAACTCTCTTGGAAGACCTTAAGTCACCATGGGACATCAGAACTGTTTGATTGACTTCACTTCTAGGTGAGACATGTGGGATAAAGACTACACGTAGACATGAGGAAGGGGTGAAATAGTGGATTATTTTATTATTTTAATTTTTTTGGATTCATTATATTTGGTGATATTGATGTAATTTTTCAGAACTGTTGTTCTGATTTTTTTCTCTCATGACTATTGCCTTTTTATAGCAACATTCCTCCCCGGAAAGCTTCCATGCACCCACAGGAGGAAGACAGAGAGAGTTATCCATCACTGATTGATTAGAGGTTAGTAGAGGTTGTGGTTCATGCTGTCCAGGCTATAAGGCAGGGACCAGATCCTTTTACAGCTCCTATTAGAGAAGATGAGACTGGTCCTAGGAAGGACAAGTCCCATGAGTTTCTAAAAAATAAGCCTTTTACTTTTTGAGGTAGCATAGAACCCCAGGAAGCAAAGGAATCGATCAAGAAGATCGAGCACATGTTCATGTTCCTGGATACACCCAAGGATATTAGGGTTAATTTTGCCTCTTTTTTTTGGAGGGTCCCTTCTGTAGGTGGTGGGAATCGGTACTTCAAACTGGGAAGAATGAGCATATGCGCTTGGGATATTTCAAGGCTGTCTTCAATGAGTAGTACTACCCTAAAGTCCTGGCATATTCCAAATCCTGAGAGTTCATGGATCCTTTTCAGAGGGATATTTCATTGATAAAGTACAATAGATCTTTCATTGAAATGGTTTGGTATGCTCTTGAAATCATAACTAATGAGCAGGAGATGGCCTTGAGGTTTGAGAAAGGCTTATGACAAGAGATATACACTCAGGTCTTCTTGTTTAAGCAGAGGACCGATGCTTTGGTGGTCAACCGGGTGTGTATAGTGAAGATTGACCAAAAAGGGAGGGCTGATTTATCTAGTTCAGTATCAGTAATGGGAAGTGTAAGCTCTTTAGAGAATAAAAGGAAGTGGGACAATCAGGTGAAGAAGGGAGGTGGTAGTTCAGGCCACTCTTCCAGACAGTTTTCATCTATGGGTTCTGATGCAAGATCGGTCATCTGAGAATATTGTGGGAGGCTAGGGAACATCCAACCATAATTCCCACTTCTTATGAATCCCTATTAACAATTTGGAGGTATGGGTCACTTTTAGCGCTTTTGTGGGGTGGCACGTCCACTTCAGAGTGGGGCAGGATCAGTGGCTTAAAGAGGAGTTCCATCATAGTCAGAGCCGTCGAGGACAAGGAGATCTTGATTTGGTGTCCATGGTGGTAGGTATGGGTCATCTTTTGGGAAGATCTAGTTTAGGGCACAGCCACAAACTAGCAGTCATCCTCAGGCAGACCATACCTCTCCATGCGGTGGATCAGGCACCAGCAGAATCATAGGTGGGACCGTTGATAGTTCAAGGTACCATTTTGATTGAATATTCTATAGATTCAGATCTTTTTGATACTAGTGCCTCTGTTTAATTCATTTATTTTTGTTTTGTGGACATGCTAAATTTTCCAGTCAAGTTTTTTTCTTTTTCAATGGAGTTGGTGATGCTGTTGGGAAAGAAGAAGGAGAAGGGCCTCAGGTTCTTGTCGTGTGTGATTTCTGTGGCAGGGGTTGAGATGGAGTTGGACCTCTTCATCTTATATATGTATCTATTTTATATAATACATGTAATGGATTTTCTAGTGAATTTCCATGTGAACATCGATTTCTATAGGTTTCGGGTCAGTTTCACGGCACCTGATGGGAGTCATTAGGTTTTTTGTGGGGAATGGGATCCTTGGTCGAGTCGTGGGGGACCTCCACTCCCAGAGTTAGGAGATCTTGTTTTTCAGTTTTCGTCTCTCATGATAAAGTAAAATGTTCATGATCTTTATGGGAGACTACCTCATGTAGTTGATTAATTTTTGGAGGTATTTTCGGACGATTTTTCAGGTTTTCCCCTGGAGCGGGATGTGGAGTTCTCGATTGATCTGGCATCAGGAACACAGCTGATATCTCTTCTCTCATATCGCTTGTCCCCCACCGAGCTGGGGGAATTAAAGATATAGTTGGACGACTTAGAATCCAAAGGGTTCATTCAACCGAGAGTCTATCCTTGGGTCGCCACTATGTTGTTCGCGAAAAAGGATGATGGATCCCTCCCGTTGTGCATTAACTACCAGAATCTGAATAAGGTAACAATCAAGAACAAATATCCTTTTCTCTGAATAGATAAATTTTTCGATTAGATGAAGGCGGAAAGGTGGTTCTCTAAAATAGACTTGCGTTCAGGAAATCATCAACTCAGGGTGAAAGAGACAGATATCACAAAGACATCCTTCCGAAGTAGGTACGTCCACTTCGAGTACTTGGTCATGCCCTTCGGATTAACCAATACTCCAACAGTACTTATGGCACTCATGAAAAGGGTGTTCCATTAGTATCTCGATTATTTTTTCATGGTGTTTTTGGATAATATCCTAGTTTATTCGAGATCCAAGTAGGAGCATGAACATCACTTGTAGATTGTTCTGGGCACTTTACGAGAGCATCGCCTTTATGAAAATTTGTCCAAGTGCACTTTCTAGATTAGGGAGGTGAAATTTCTGGGGCATGTGATATCAGAGCAGGGGGTTTCAATAGACCCCAATAATATCAGGGAAGTTATATCATGGGAGCGGTCGAAGAACGTGTTTGATATCATGATTTTCCTCGGCCTGGCTGGTTATTACAAGTGGTTTGTTCGAGATTTCTCTTGGCTTGCTTCACCAATGACCTCGCTCAACCTGAAAGGGGTGAAGTTTTTATGGGGCCCAGAATGAAAGACATCCTTCGAGGAGCTGAAGAGGAAGTTGACTACATCCACCATACTGATTTTTTTAGAGGTTGTAAAGGGGTATGTGGTGTATTGTGACACTTCAGGTAAGGGTCTTGGGTGTGTGCTTATGTAGGATTATCATGTGGTGGCATATAACTCTCACTAACTCCGACCACATGAAAGGAATTACCCGACCCAAGACTTGGAGTCAGCAGCTGTGATGCATGCTTTGAAGACTTGGCATCACTAACTATTTGGGGAGCAGTTTTTTTTCTACTCTGATCACAACATATTGGCCTATATCTTCTCGTAGAAGGACCTCAATATGAGGTAGCGTCATTGGATAGAGTACTTGTAGGGGTTGAAATTTGACATCGTCTATACCCTAGGAAAGGGTAATGTGGTGGCAGGTGCTTTGAGTAGAAAATCACCAGTGAAATACTTGAGGAAGTCCATTGAAGTGTGGACTTTGATGGTGCTCTTTTCTTAGATGCATGTGGAGACGAAGGAGCACAGTAGAGGTGTTTCTTCACAAGAATTCAGTTGAATCCTTCTCTCTTGGAGTTGATTTAGCAAGAAAAACATAGTGATGAACTTTGTCAGTGGTTGAGGTAGTTTCTTCATGGTGGGGAGACATCTTCTAATTGGTCATCATCTCTTGTGGGTATCTTATGTTTTAAGGGTCGTTCAGTAGTGTCATCATATCTATGGAAGGTGGTGATGCAGGATAGACACCATTCTCAGTAGAATTTCCATCGATGTGCCTCTAAGATGTATTATGATGTCTGTCGGCAGTTCTAGTGGCCTGATATGAGATGAGACATCGCATACTTCATGTCGAGATGTTACACATGACAACAGGTGAAGGTAGGGCATCAAAGGCCCTCTGGTTTTCTCCATCCATTACCCATTCCTACCTGGAAGTGGGATGAGGTCACCATGGACTTAATTATTGGATTTCCTCATACACCATGCGGTAATAATGTCATTTGGGTGGTGATTGATTGTCTGACCAAATCATCCCACTTCGTTCCGATCAGAGATACAGCTAACGTGGATGATTTGTGCCATTTGTATCTTCATGAGGTGGTAAGGCTCCATGGTGTGCCATCAGCAGTCATCTCAGATAGATACCCCCATTTCACTTCTCGGTTTGGGGAAGGCCTTTATAAGGCCTTGGTGTCTCAGATTAAGATGAGCACGACATAATATCCTCAAACTGATGGTCAGACAGAGCGGGCGAATCATATTTTGGAGGACATGCTCTGTGCATGTCTTTTGAACTTTTAAGGTTCTTGGGATAACAATTTGGGATTGGATGAGTTTTTATATAATAATAGTTACCAATCCTCAATTCTAATGGCTTCTTTTGAGGTTCTCTGTGTTCGGCCTTGTCGGTCACCCCTGTGTTGGGCTGAGGTAGGTGAGACATCACTATTGGGGCCAAGTCTGGTGCAAGAGACATCTGAGAATGTCAAGTTGATTAGCCAGTGCTTATTGATAGCTTAGAGTCTCCATAAATCATATGATGTCCATAGGTGTTGAGACCTATAGTTTTTTGTGGGTGACAGTGTATTCTTGAAAGTGGCCCCTCTTCAGGGTTATCATCGATTGGGAAAGAAAGGGAAGCTGACACTACAGTATATCAAAAATTTTGATATCACCGAGCGTATTGTCAAGGTGGCATACATGTTGTAATTACCTTCTAAGTTGGAATCCAGTCATGAAGTTATCTATGTCTCCCAGTTTAAGAAATACAACCTATATCCATCCCATGTACTGAATTGGGAGGAGTTGGATATAGAGCCCAATTTATCTGTTTTTTGAGCGGTCGATGAAAATAGTGGATTTCCAAGAAAATGAACTTCAAGGAAAGTCTATTCCAATGGTTCAGGTTCTTTGTAATAATGATAATGATACACATGAGACATGGGAATAGGAATCATGGGTTGAGGAATAATACTCATTCTTGTTTTTCGATTAAGCTTCAAGTTGACGTTATAGGGTGGAAAGTCACTGATGGTGGGGAAAATTGTCACATATATGACTTATTTTAAAGGTATTTCTCATTTAATTTCCATTATTTCTTTTTTTTGGGTTTCCAATAAATTTTTGGAAGAATGGGTTTGTTTTTATGATTTGTTCTAAACCGTGAACCCATTTCCAGATTTAAAAACCAATTTTGTTTCATTTATAACTATTTTATTTATCAATATTTTGTACCCATTATACTTTCAAAATGGTCTCACCTCACCTATTAACACCACCATATTATTTTTTACCCTTTAGGAATCTATAATCATAGTTGATTTGGTTTTTTATTTAAAGAATTGGGTCATCCCGAAAGCCGGTTTACAATTTTAAAAACAAATTTTTTTTTTAATAACTTATTCATGTTTTACTCTTTTTTGGCGATTTCACATCTAACTAGAATCCAACATCTCTAGAGAGACCCCAACTTCGCTTCTCCATATTTGGAGCTCGTTTACATCATGGTTTAGGGAAAATATTCTAAATTTTTCTCAAATCATCAAAATTTGAAGAGGTAATTTTTTTCCTTCATAACTCCTTCATTTATTACTCTTGTTCCCCTATTCCAGTTTCTACATTACCCCATCATCCTTGTTAGAACCTCACTTTCATTTTTGGCTATTTGGAAATTCGGCTACTAGTGTATTTTGGGAGATTTCTTCAATATCCCTCAAGTAAGTGGGTTTCCTTCCTTCTTGCTCCCATTTTCATAGGGTTTCTTCACTCATTATTGAAGTTCCTAATGTCCACCATGTAGGATTTCGAAACAAGGGTTTGATTTTGTGTTTTATGGTTTGAAATTATGGTTTTAGGTCTGTTTTAACTCCTTTGTGGTGCAGAGGTGGTGCGGTTGGACTTTCACACAATGATTTGAGGTTTTTGACACTTGTGGTTGGTGATTCGATGGGTAATCAATGATATATGAGTTATATTTTCTCCATTTATATTTTTAGCACACTTATCATCCATTGTCCTTACTGTGAAATCTGGTTTTGGTGACGTTCATTGAGAAAATGATATTTAGGCACCAATTTGGTGTTAAATTGGGTGTTTTACATGCCTATCTTTTGTTATGCCAAATGGGGTTATTTTATAACTCATGTAATGGGTTTATAGAAATTTTTTGGGTTCTATTAATTCTGTTTTGGTGAATATGGGTATGCCCATGGTGTTAAAAGGTTTATTTTAAATGGGTTTTGTGTGTAATGCATTGTTAAATTTTGTGAAGTTGTTTTATTGAAATTCTAAAGGTTTTATTGGGTGGTGTAAGTGGTGAAAAACATGTGTAGCTACTTTTTGAGTTGATTATGACCATAACTTATGGGTTTATATGATAATGACTTTTTTTCATGATATAATGGTTTGATCACAAAGGGAGAAGCTCAAGTACCAAGGAGGGAAGATATGTACTAGTACGCTAGTAATCCGAATGAGTTTTGTCCCTATTTCAATGAGAAAAATGGATAAAGAAAACACTAAAAAACTATATTATGGATTATTAGGGACCACTATGTTATGGGTATGTTCCCTACTAGTTTCTTGTGCATTATAATAGATATTTCTAGGGTTACTTTACATCGAGGTACGAGGTACATGGGGCCTGAAGCTAACTAGTGCCTAGGGGTGTTCCCGAGATTGGTGATCTTTGACTCTTGTGTATTTATATTTGGAATATGTGGGTTTTTGATGGAAAATATATTAGTTTACATTTTTTATTGAAATGTGGACATTCATGTAAAATTCCCTAGAAAAAATATTTACATTTTAATGTTTCATTATTTAGAAGTTTTTTCCACCACTTCTTATGTATAAAAAATGTCATTCTTTTTATCTTGTATTGTTTACTCTATAGAATATATTGGTGGTATCCTATTGGCCCTAGTCTCACACCCTACTTACACCCCTTGGGTGTAAGTATACTTGGTCATGTTTCACACATGCAAAGGAAAGGCGTTGGGTGATGGTGGTTTAGGGTGTTCATTCCCATCCATGGTGCAGAGTTTTGGAGATGACTTGTGGGTGATGATCCCCTTGTCATGTGGAGTCCTTGGGGATGTTTTTATGTTTATTTTATGTGTCTTTGGACCTATTTTAATATGAATAGACCTATGTATTCAGTTCTTGATTTTTTATAAACCATGTTTGGTATGAATTTTTCAGATTTGGTTTATCAATTGGTTTTGATGGTTTATGCTTTAATATTTAGATAAATAATTCCCAAACAAAAATATATGATACCTGGGCACTTGTTCTAGTCCATGGGGATAGGGAATGCCCTTAGAGCCCTGTCACGGGCTGGGATTGGTGTTGTTTTTAATGGAGACCAGATTCGGTTCGTGATATTAATTGACTCATTAATTACATTAATTACTGAATCATAATATTAAACACAATGTGAGAGATTATTCTTTTATTTAAACAAAGTTTGGTCATGGGTTTTGGTCACTCATGAGAGAAAACTCTAATGAAGTGCCGACGGCATCTTCCGCCAATGTAGAATTAATCTTTGACGACCGTTGGGGGATTTGAACCGAACAATGATGGGTGACGATGAGCACTTTCAAACACAGGTTCATCTCCCTTGTCTGCAGTGTCTTCCAATGAGTTCTAGGTAGGGGTTTTGTTGAATGCTTTAATGTTTCATCTCATTTTTATGATATTGAACCCTTCCCACATTATGATTCTAATTCAGAGGGCGCAAGCCAAAAAAACAAGGAACAAACCCTCTGTTAACCTTAGTATTGATTTTTTTCTTCATGGGAAACCAAAAAATACGGCGGTGAGATGAAACTCAGGGGGGCACATAGTGATGGCAGCGTCCCAGGAAGCCCGTAGGCACAGTCAGAAGAGGAAACAGAACCCCAGAGCTTCACCAGAGACCCGCAGAAGCTCCACCGGCATGGCGGTGCTAGTGACAAGAGGAGGCGGCGGCATTCTCTTGTCAGTCGCGAGGGGACAGTGGGGCCCAAAGGTGCCGCTATGGATAGGGGTGGATGACCTTTGCCGGCCACATTGATGGTGGGCGGCTCGCCATAGCGATTCACCACAGAAGAGGGTTGCGGCTCCGAGCCATGGGGGAGGGAGGCCCCGCACCCCGTGGGTCCCGCTTTTGAGCGGCCCATGTGGACCGGTCAGGTGGATCGGTGCCAACCTACGTTGCTAATTGAAGACCAAATGAACACTTTCTTCGTTCGGGGGAAACCGCACCCCACCCAGCTGGTGGGCCGCACCAAGCCAGGTGGGCCAAGCAAAGCCCGAGGACCAGTGGTCCCAGAAGGCCGGGTTGGGACCAGCATGACTAAGCGGAACCCAACCAGTTCGGGCCGGGCCTAGCGGACTGGGTCTGTCGGTCCGACTGGATCGGACCAGACCCAGACCCCTTTTTAGTCCCAGTTTTTCTTTAAAGGGCATATCTTCTAAACCGGACGTCCATTTGACGAACCATCTATGTTTATGGAACCCTTTGGATGAGGTGGTCCTTTTGAGATACTCCAATTGTGTTTTTGAGAATGTTAGAGTATGGACAGGTTGGATCAGACTCGAATCCAACCATGCCCCGATCACTAAAATGCATATAACTTACAGACCGAGCGTCTGATTGACGTGTCGTCTGTTGCGTTGGAACTTTTATGACATGTTATTTTATCATGTTACCTCTTCGTTAGAATTCTTGGTGATTGATTTATGACTATTATCTAGTGGATCGGTTTCTCCGGAACTCAAGCGCACCGGGTGTGGGAATCTTGTGGCTGGCTATCAAGCGACTTATGACCCTATGTGGATCAATGAATTCTGACAATCTGTGGATCGACAAATTACGACCCTGTGTGGATTGGTGACTTACCACCCTATGTGGATTGACTACTTACGACCCTATGTGGAACAACAGTAGCACGAACTGATGAGGACTAGCCTTAGAGTGGCCCGTTGTGGATCAACAACTTACGACCCTATGTGGATCGACGACTTACGACCCTATGTGGATTGGTGACTTACGACCCTGTGTGGATCAGTGACTTACGACCCTGTGTGGATCAGCATCAGAATGAATTCTTCGTGGTGCAGCAGTGGAAATTCTTAACAGAATAATATGATTTAGCTTCATGACTAATCATCATTATTGTTGTTCTTTAAGTTGTATACCTCATTTGAACGAATTCTTTACTTGTGCTTAGTGATTTGGATCATGCTTTGTGGTTTTTTCTTTGTGAAATTCTGGGAGACTTTCGGGTGTCTTTGGGTCCCTACTGGGTATTTTTATACTCACCCCTACACGGGATTCATCCGCATCTTGTTGTTTCTTGTGCAGATGAAGAACATATTTGACAGAGGTTAGGGAGTCAGGATCAGACAGTGCACGGAGGTGACCGGTTGACGTGGAGAGCCGCAGAGATGAGTTGTACCTACCCTTTAGGTAGGATCCTTGGCAGATGACCTTAGGAGCTGTTTTTACTTTTTTTCAATATCTCTTTCAGTTGGACTTTTATACTGACCCCTTTACTTTCAATTTACACTTTTACTTCAATAGTTTTACTATGTTTTTTAATTTTGTTGTGTACCTAGTCTGTGTGTGTGCAGGTTAAAAAGGAAATGCCTTCCCCTTTTAGGGATATTCCTTCTGGTGCTAGTCGCCAACCCCTAGCCTATAGAAGGAAGACTTGGGGTAGTCACATTATGGGCCTCAGGGGATGGGTCATGAAAAATTAATTTAAAATAAGAATAAAAAATAATTTATGGATAAAAAAGACATTTTTATGTATAAACCATTTTTTTATATATCATTTTTTTAATTTAAAAATTAATTTTATCTTATTTAGAAATTTTATGAAACTAAAATGAGTAAAAATTCATATTAATCACATTAGAATTTGGTAGGATGGTCCATATTATATATTTTGTAAAAAAAATAATTACTACAGTTAATTTTTTATCAAGGTTAATAAGGTTAATAATGAGTAAAATAAATAGGCTCAAATTTTACTAAATTAACTTGAACAAAATCCTTATAAATAAAATATTTAAGTTTAAAATACTTACTTACATTCCTCACTAACACTTCATCGCCTAAATCTCATTCAATTCCATTCTTACCCCTCAACTACCATTTAATTATAAGGAAAAGTACCTCCTTTTAACCTATAAAAAAAGATCACTTCAACCATGTCACGACCCGCCCTCGGGGTCCGAGCCGTGACTACCCCAAGCCCGCCTTCCATAGGCCAGGGGCTGGCGACTAGCACCAAGGCGTAAATCCCGGTAAAAAGGGAAGGCATTGCCTTTGAAAAGAAAACACACACCACAGAGTAAACAAGCGGAAGGTAATCACTAAGAAAGCAGAGAACAACTGAAAGTGCGGAAAAGTAAATGGGCCAGAATACAAACCCAAACTGAAAGTAAAGTACAACTCGAAAAGGGAAAAACAGCAACTGTAAAGTAAAGGCCGCTACTCCGAGCTGTCCACCGGAAATCCCACCTGAAGGGTGGGTACAGATAGCTCCTCTGCTCCACGGGTCCCACCGTCCGCTCCGTGCTCGTCCCGCCCAGTGGTCCACCTCCGGGTACCGTCCCGCTCCGCGAACCTCAGCTAAGGTCAACGATGTCCGTTGTCTGCAACCAACACAACGTAGTGCGGGCGAAGCCCGTGCAGGGGTGAGTATAAGCTACTCAGTAGGGACCCCGAGACCCCTGAAGGTCTCTCAAAATCCACAAAGGATAAACCACGAAGCAAAGTACAATCACGAAGTAACAACCAACACTGCTTAGGTATATGCCCATACATATACCTAAGTCATCAATTCAAATACGCTCCAACCTCCGAGCTCAAGTATAACTCAGTCCACGCAGGAAAGTATACGTATTCCACAAAGGAAAGTAACAGGATTCAGCTCACACAGGTATACTTCTTCAAGGACGATAAAGATGATCACTGATCCATCTAAGTCGTCGGACCCACGAAGGATCGATAGGTAACTAACCCCCGCAGAAGACCCACACAGGATCGGGCTCACACAGAACCTGTAGGCGCTGGCTCACACAGAACCGCTGAGCGCAAGGACCCACACAGGATCGGGCTCACACAGAACCTGAAGCACTGATCCACGTAGGATCGCTGAGTGCTGTAGTCGTCGTCGTCGAATCCACACAGGATCTCTGTACTGTCGTCGTCGAATCCACACAGGATCTCTGTACTGTCGTCGTCGCAGTAGAACAGTCGCAACCAGCACTAGGGTTCCCGCACACAGCAAGCTCGTACGGAGGGTCCGCTCCACGAGCCGAGAGGCTGATACATCAACTGTCACGAAGACCGAAGTTGATGTATCCAAAAGTTCCGTATCGACAAAAGGAACTCAACGCAACAGACGGCGCGTCGATCGGACGCCCGGTCTGAGAGTTATAGGCATTTTCGTCTCCGGGGCCCGGTTGGTTTTTAAGGCAAAACCAACCCGACCGTACTCCACCTGCGTCCAAACCTCGGGCGGAGTATGCCAAAAGATCCGTCTCACTAAGAGGAACATTACGCGACTGACGGCACGTCAATCGGACGTCCGTAGCTCAAGATATGAGTGTTTCCGCTCCGAAGGCCCGGTTGGTTTCGTGAACGAACCAACCCGGCCGAACTCAAAGTAACCCGAAACCTTGAGTGCGATATACCGAAACGACCGTCTCGATCCAAGGATCGCGTTGCCGCAGACGGTTCGTCATTCGGAGGTCCGAGGCTCAAGTTATGAGCCAAGAACCGAATCTGGTCCGAAACGGGGGGTCCGGGTCCGGGCCGACCCGGCCCGACCCCCCCCCCCTCTGGACGGCGCGGCGGCCGACGGCGGCGGACGGCGGCGGCGGACGGCGGCGGCGGGCCACGTGGCGGCGGCGGGCCGCGTGGCGGCGGCGGCCGCGTGGCGCGGCGGCGGCGGGCCACGTGGCGGCGGCGGGCCGCGTGGCGGCGGCGGCGGGCCGCGCTGGCGGCGGCGGACCGCGCTGGCGGCGGTGGCCGCGACTCACGCGGGGGGCTAAGCCCCCGCCCTTCCGAAGGCGGCGCGGCTTTGCCGCGCCGTTTGAGACAAAACGGCCCCCGCAAATGGGGGCCGGTTGAGTAAAACCGGGGGGGCTTTGCCCCCCCCTCCTTAAAAGAACCGCCCCCTCATTAAGAGGGGGGTCTTGATGGACCGGCCGGGGGTTTAAACCCCCGGTTTTTATGACATCCGGCCGGCCTGCTGGCCGGCCGGTTTTTACCAACGGGACCGGAATTTCCGGTCCCGCCCTTGACTTCCGACGCCGGCGGCCCGGCCGCCGGTCTTTCCTTCCGCCGCGGCCCGGAACCGGCCGCGGTCTCCTCGTCTCACCGCGGCCCGGAACCGGCCGCGGTGTTCGTCGTCCGGCGCGGTGCGACGGCACCGCGCCCCTTTCGCCGTGCCAAGAATCCTCCCAACGCGGCGTGTCGGCGTCGCGGTCTTGAAGTCTCTCCTCGGCGAAGCGCGACGGTATTGCGGAAATCATAAGCATGTTCATCCGCGTGGTGCGACGGCACCACGCCTCTTGCTTCCACCCGCATGAATCAACATGAACGAAGGAGGGGGTTTCGGCCGTGTTCGTGCGGTCCGACTCCCCTCGCGTTAACAAATAACATAACTAAAAAGTCTCACGTTTAGTCATGCTAAAATCCACGATTCAGGAATGGAATAAAATAATTAATAAAAACATCCCCTACCTCGGGTTTGAGATTCAAAGAAATCCTCTACGTTCCGCGGAAGACGGCGTCGCGGAATTCAGGCGTCGCGGTCGTCGTTCGTCAAATCCGTTGACGAAGATTTACGTCCGATGCGACACGTTGTTGGCGGATCTTCGTTTGCCGACGAAGAAGGTCCGAAGAGGAAGCAGAGGTCCGAAGATACTAGGTCTCTGAGTCGATGATCCTTGACGAAGTGTTGTCGTTCTTCGTCGAGGATGAAGACGTTCTTCGTTCTTCGTCAGAGCTTGAAGAAGAAGAAGATGAAGGCTCCAAATTCTCTCAAGGTGGCTAGAGAATTCTAACCCAAATAAAATAAGCTAAAGACTTATTTTATTCACACAATTATCAATTTGAATTTCAAAGGTTTGAAATTCAAACAATTCAAACAATTCAACTCCATTAATTAACAAAGTTGTCATGTTATTAAAAGAGGAGTTTAAGGGGGAAGTTGAGAGGTTATTAAAAGATTTAGGGGTTCGTGTGGGCCCCACCACACTTAATCCTCCCAAGGGAGGTTAAGTGGGTGTGGGTCCCACTTCCAACCCCCTTAGGTAGGTTCTTTTTTTTAAAGTTTAAATAAAATTTGTTTTACACAATTTTATTTAACTTAACTGAAAAACCCCAAAACGTAACTTTCAACCCGCAACAAACGCAACTCCCGAAAAGGTCTCATTAAGCGAATATCGGCGCTGCGAGTTCATCGGTGCCCTCGGATTTCAATTCCGAGCACCGGATCAAAAGTTAGGAATTCCCGCTCGTTCGTTCACTGAACGTACCCGAGCCAAACTTCGGAAATTAATTCCGGGCACTCCGGGCCTCGGAATCAGGTGCCGTCTGAAACCGCGCTCTTGTAAAAATCCAAAGAAAATTAAGAAAAAATTTCCCTTGAATTTTACGGTCTTTACATTACTCCCACCTCAGGGCTTTACGTCCCCGTAAAGATACAACAAAAACTAGGGAAACAAAAGAGGGTACTGAGCACGCATCTGAGCCTCCCGCTCCCAAGTGCTCTCCTGGAGATTCCCGTGCTGCCATCTGATGCGCACAAGAGGAATCGATCGCCCACGTAGGACCCGCTCCTGTCGATCCTCTATCTCCACCGGGACCTCCGTAAAAGTCGCCCCATCGTCAACGTCAAGCTCCCCATGGTCAATGATGTGCGTCGGGTCGTGCACGTATCTCCTCAGCTGGGATACGTGAAAGACGTCGTGCACCCGGTGCAACTGAGGTGGTAGAGCCAGGCGATAAGCCACCTCGCCAATCCTGCTGAGAATCTGGAAAGGTCCGATGAAGCGCGGAGATAACTTGCCGCCTCGGCCAAATCTCCGAATACCACGTCGAGGTGAGACCCGCAAGAAGACGTGGTCGCCATCCTCGAACTCCAGTGGCCTCCGCCTTCTGTCAGCGTATGACTTCTGCCGGCTCTGAGCTGTCCTCATCCGCTCCTGGATGACCTGGACCTTCTCTGTCGTGGCCTGGACCATCTCCGGTCCCACCAGTGCTGATTCCCCAGGGTCTGTCCAGCACAAAGGAGATCTACATGGTCGGCCGTACAACGCCTCGTACGGTGCCATCCCGATGGTGGAGTGGTAGCTGTTGTTGTATGCGAACTCCACCAAGGGTAGGTGGTCCTCCCAGCTACGACCAAAGTCGAGGACACATGCGCGGAGCATGTCCTCGAGAGTCTGAATGGTCCTCTCCGTCTGACCATCCGTCTGAGGGTGAAAAGCTGTGCTAAGACGTAGATGCGTCCCGAACGCCTCCTGTAACCCCTTCCAAAGCCGGGAAGTAAAGCGGGCATCACGATCGGAAACGATAGATGATGGCACGCCGTGGAGCCGCACAATCTCCTGAACGTAGAGACGTCCCAAGCTCTCCACCGAGCCCTGCTCTCTGATGGGTAAGAAGTGTGCCGACTTGGTGAGTCGGTCAACAATCACCCAGATGGAGTCGTGACCTCTGGAAGTGCGTGGAAGTCCAGTCACGAAGTCCATAGATATGCCGTCCCACTTCCACTCCGGAACCTCCAAGGGCTGTACCAAGCCTGCTGGTACCTGATGCTCTGCCTTCACCTGCTGACAGGTAAGGCATCGAGAAACGAACTCTGCTACAGCCTTCTTCATGCCCGGCCACCAATGCTGTCGTCTGAGGTCCTGGTACATCTTCGCCACTCCAGGATGTACTGCTAAAGGAGAAGTGTGAAACTCCCTCAGCACTTCCTCTCGCAATGTGACTGGTACCATGGTACGTCCTCTGAAAAGGATGTCGTGCTCTGCTCCAAGGGAGAAACCATCAGGTGTCTGTCCCGAGGATATCTGTGCACGCCGTGTCTCACAGTCAGCGTCCCCATGCTGTGCCTCCCTGACTCGCTGCAGTAGTGGAGGAGTGACTGTGAGAGACTGTAGAAAGGCTGCTCCATCTCTATCCACGAAGGATATCTGCAAAGAGGCTAGCTGCTCTGTCGCCTCCTCAAGTAGTTGAATGCCCGTCCTCCTGCTGAGGGCATCAGCTACTACGTTCCCCTTCCCAGGAGTATAGACTATCTCAAAGTCATAGTCCTGGAGGAACTCGAGCCATCGTCGCTGTCTCAGGTTCAGGTCCTTCTGCGAGAAGATATACCTGAGGCTCTGATGATCGGAAAAGACCGTAAAGCGCTCGCCCATCAGATAGTGTCGCCATGTCTTCAGAGCGAAGACCACTGCTGCTAACTCCAGGTCATGGGTAGCGTAGTTCTGCTCATGCGGTCTCAACTGTCGTGATCCATAGGCGATCACTGCCCGCTCCTGCATCAGAACACATCCGAGTCCGGTCCCTGATGCATCGCAGTAGACCACGTACCCTACTCCCTCCTCAGGCAACCTCAAGATAGGTGCGCTAGTCAATCTCTGCCTCAGCTCCTCGAAGCTCTGCTGACAACTGTCTGACCACACGAAGGGTTTCCCCTTCTTCGTCAACGCTGTGAGTGATGCCGCAACTCTGGAGAAGTTCGGCACAAATCTCCGATAGTATCCAGCTAGTCCCAAGAAACTCCGAACCTCAGTCACGCTCCTGGGTGGCTCCCATGCTAACACAGCCTCAATCTTCGCGGGATCCACTGCAACTCCCGCCTCAGAGATTACGTGTCCCAAAAAGTGGACCTCACGTATCCAGAACTGGCACTTCGAGAGCTTACCATAAAGCTGGTGCTCTCGGAGTGTATCAAGAACAACTCGCAAGTGATAGGCGTGCTCCTCCTCTGTCGTAGAGTAAATCAGAATGTCGTCGATGAAGACCACGACAAACCGATCGAGGTATGGCTGAAAGATCCTGTTCATGAGAGCCATGAACACTGCTGGAGCATTGGTTACACCGAAAGGCATAACCAAGAACTCATAGTGGCCATACCGACATCTGAAGGCCGTCTTCTGCACATCCTCGTCTCTGACTCTGAGCTGATGATAGCCTGACCGGAGGTCTATCTTCGAGAACCACCGTGCTCCCTTGAGCTGATCAAATAGGTCATCAATCCTCGGTAGCGGATACTTGTTCCTCACTGTCACCTGGTTCAGGCGACGATAGTCAACACAAAGTCGCAAGCTTCCGTCCGCCTTCTTGGCGAACAATATCGGGGAAGCCCAGGGTGAAACACTGGGTCGGATGAATCCCTTGCCCTGTAAGTCCTCCAACTGTACCCGTAGCTCTCGAAGCTCGGAGGGGGCCATCCGATATGCTGGAGTGGATATCGGGGCTGTCCCGGGGTACAAGTCAATATAAAAGTCTACCTCTCTGCGAGGAGGTAGCCCTGGAACATCGTCGGGAAAAACGTCCGCATACTGATCCACCACTGCAGGAAAACCAGGACTCCGCACGTCAACTGCTCCAAGGATAAGGCTAGCCAACTGATGAGTGATGGGCTGTCCTCTCCTCCGCGGAAGTCCATCCTGTGCTGCTAAGGCTCCCTTCTCGCCGGTGAAGGTGAACCTGCTCCCGTCGGTGCGTACACATCGCACCTTGCGCCTAAAACAGTCAATCTGTGCATGGACCGTAGACAGCCAATCCATGCCCAAGATGACGTCGTAAGGCCTCGACGCTGCTACAAGAAGATCCCAGCCGAAGCTCTCGCCTCCTAGAGTAAGCTCACACTGCCGGCACCAGTGCGTAATCGTCGAGTCTGCTCCCGTAGGAGTCTCTAGCCGTAAGGATCGAGCCAACGGCTCAGTCGGAATCTCCGAGCTCCGAACAAGGGCAGCGGCTATGGAAGAGTGACTCGCTCCTGTGTCTATAAGAACTGCAGCAAGGGTGGAATAGACACAGATAGTACCTCGAATCATCTCAGGTGCGCCGTGGTCGTAGGCCTCTGCTGCCTGGAGCTGTGCCTGTCGCTGCCCGCCATCTCCCTGTGGTCGGGGTGGACCTCCTGGTGGTGGTGGTGGTAGAGCCTCAAAGCGTCGGCCACCACCAGCTGCTCGTCCAGCTCCTCTGCCTCGTCCGCCTCCTCCCTGCGGACCGCCACGGTCGACCCTCTGCCTCTGCCTCGGTGGTCCATCAACTGACTGCTGCTCCTCGGCACGGCGGGTCGGGCAGTCGCGAGCCATGTGGCCCTGCCCGCCGCACGAGTAGCACTGCCTGCCTCTCGGAAGACTGGCTCCGCGCTGTGTGCCCCGCACTGCTGAGCCAGTGCCCTGAGATCGTCGGCCTGAAGGTCTGGTCTGCCTGGACCCCTGAGTCATCCGTCGACTGCCTGCTGCAGATGACTCTGCCACGTGCCGCCCTGCGGTGGGTCGCTGTGCTGGTGTAGACTCAGCAAGGAAGCTCTCGATCAGAAGAGCCCGCTCCAGTACTCCTGTCTGAGTCGGGATGCTGAGGGAGATCAGCGATGCCCTGATCTCGTGTCTCAAACCCTGCTCAAAGGTCCGGGCCCGGAAGAATGGGTCCCGTACCATGTCGGTCGAGTAGCGCGAGAGATCGGTAAATCTCGCCGAGTACTGGGCGACCGTCATGCTGCCCTGCCGCAGCTGTAGAAGCTCCTGGATACGCACCGCTCGAAGGGTGGCCGGGACGAACTCAGAGCGGAAGAGGCTCTCGAAATCCGTCCAGAGAAGAGATGCCTCATCGTGCACCTGGAGCATCAGGCTCCACCATCGTCCTGCTGCTGCGTGTAGTAGGCTCGCAGCGAGGATCACCATGAGGTCTGCTGGTGTCCTCACTAGCCTAAACACTCGAACAACTGCCTCCAGCCAGTCCTCTGCTGCCTGGGGATCCGTCTCCCCGCGAAACCTGGGCGGTCGCTGTCGCTGAAACTCATGCAGTGCGCTGAGGCGACGTGCATCGTCAGCGGCTGCTGCTGGAAGCATCGGGGGCTCGGCGGGTAAAGCTACCGCCGGTGCCACTACTGGAAAAGGGCCCTGCACCGAAGCCTCGTCGCTCGGTGGGCTGTCGTCTCGCTCGACCATCGGAACCCTAGCTGGCTGCCGTCGTGGGGCCATCCTGAAAAGGAAACAGGTGCGCCACGGTTAGAACAGTATACCTGGTGAGCTGATATAAGTAATCACAAAGAAAACTTTGAAACACACACGCAATCAATGTTTTCGTGCATTAAGTCGGAAATCAGACGTCAGGGTCCTGGTGTGTGGATACGTCGGCCGCCGCACCAACACTGGACTCCCTGGACTGATAACCACACTCAATACGCTAAACATTATTGCTTCACATAGAAAAGATCAGAGTTCGCGGTAGAACCGAACTCCTCTGATACCAATTTGTCACGACCCGCCCTCGGGGTCCGAGCCGTGACTACCCCAAGCCCGCCTTCCATAGGCCAGGGGCTGGCGACTAGCACCAAGGCGTAAATCCCGGTAAAAAGGGAAGGCATTGCCTTTGAAAAGAAAACACACACCACAGAGTAAACAAGCGGAAGGTAATCACTAAGAAAGCAGAGAACAACT
Organism: Viscum album; assembly: GCA_963277665.1. Taxonomy (NCBI): domain Eukaryota; kingdom Viridiplantae; phylum Streptophyta; class Magnoliopsida; order Santalales; family Viscaceae; genus Viscum; species Viscum album. The sequence goes on from OY728136.1 coordinate 308,378,397, forward strand.
GAAAGTGCGGAAAAGTAAATGGGCCAGAATACAAACCCAAACTGAAAGTAAAGTACAACTCGAAAAGGGAAAAACAGCAACTGTAAAGTAAAGGCCGCTACTCCGAGCTGTCCACCGGAAATCCCACCTGAAGGGTGGGTACAGATAGCTCCTCTGCTCCACGGGTCCCACCGTCCGCTCCGTGCTCGTCCCGCCCAGTGGTCCACCTCCGGGTACCGTCCCGCTCCGCGAACCTCAGCTAAGGTCAACGCTGTCCGTTGTCTGCAACCAACACAACGTAGTGCGGGCGAAGCCCGTGCAGGGGTGAGTATAAGCTACTCAGTAGGGACCCCGAGACCCCTGAAGGTCTCTCAAAATCCACAAAGGATAAACCACGAAGCAAAGTACAATCACGAAGTAACAACCAACACTGCTTAGGTATATGCCCATACATATACCTAAGTCATCAATTCAAATACGCTCCAACCTCCGAGCTCAAGTATAACTCAGTCCACGCAGGAAAGTATACGTATTCCACAAAGGAAAGTAACAGGATTCAGCTCACACAGGTATACTTCTTCAAGGACGATAAAGATGATCACTGATCCATCTAAGTCGTCGGACCCACGAAGGATCGATAGGTAACTAACCCCCGCAGAAGACCCACACAGGATCGGGCTCACACAGAACCTGTAGGCGCTGGCTCACACAGAACCGCTGAGCGCAAGGACCCACACAGGATCGGGCTCACACAGAACCTGAAGCACTGATCCACGTAGGATCGCTGAGTGCTGTAGTCGTCGTCGTCGAATCCACACAGGATCTCTGTACTGTCGTCGTCGAATCCACACAGGATCTCTGTACTGTCGTCGTCGCAGTAGAACAGTCGCAACCAGCACTAGGGTTCCCGCACACAGCAAGCTCGTACGGAGGGTCCGCTCCACGAGCCGAGAGGCTGATACATCAACTGTCACGAAGACCGAAGTTGATGTATCCAAAAGTTCCGTATCGACAAAAGGAACTCAACGCAACAGACGGCGCGTCGATCGGACGCCCGGTCTGAGAGTTATAGGCATTTTCGTCTCCGGGGCCCGGTTGGTTTTTAAGGCAAAACCAACCCGACCGTACTCCACCTGCGTCCAAACCTCGGGCGGAGTATGCCAAAAGATCCGTCTCACTAAGAGGAACATTACGCGACTGACGGCACGTCAATCGGACGTCCGTAGCTCAAGATATGAGTGTTTCCGCTCCGAAGGCCCGGTTGGTTTCGTGAACGAACCAACCCGGCCGAACTCAAAGTAACCCGAAACCTTGAGTGCGATATACCGAAACGACCGTCTCGATCCAAGGATCGCGTTGCCGCAGACGGTTCGTCATTCGGAGGTCCGAGGCTCAAGTTATGAGCCAAGAACCGAATCTGGTCCGAAACGGGGGGTCCGGGTCCGGGCCGACCCGGCCCGACCCCCCCCCTCTGGACGGCGCGGCGGCCGACGGCGGCGGACGGCGGCGGCGGACGGCGGCGGCGGGCCACGTGGCGGCGGCGGGCCGCGTGGCGGCGGCGGCCGCGTGGCGCGGCGGCGGCGGGCCACGTGGCGGCGGCGGGCCGCGTGGCGGCGGCGGCGGGCCGCGCTGGCGGCGGCGGACCGCGCTGGCGGCGGTGGCCGCGACTCACGCGGGGGGCTAAGCCCCCGCCCTTCCGAAGGCGGCGCGGCTTTGCCGCGCCGTTTGAGACAAAACGGCCCCCGCAAATGGGGGCCGGTTGAGTAAAACCGGGGGGGCTTTGCCCCCCCCTCCTTAAAAGAACCGCCCCCTCATTAAGAGGGGGGTCTTGATGGACCGGCCGGGGGTTTAAACCCCCGGTTTTTATGACATCCGGCCGGCCTGCTGGCCGGCCGGTTTTTACCAACGGGACCGGAATTTCCGGTCCCGCCCTTGACTTCCGACGCCGGCGGCCCGGCCGCCGGTCTTTCCTTCCGCCGCGGCCCGGAACCGGCCGCGGTCTCCTCGTCTCACCGCGGCCCGGAACCGGCCGCGGTGTTCGTCGTCCGGCGCGGTGCGACGGCACCGCGCCCCTTTCGCCGTGCCAAGAATCCTCCCAACGCGGCGTGTCGGCGTCGCGGTCTTGAAGTCTCTCCTCGGCGAAGCGCGACGGTATTGCGGAAATCATAAGCATGTTCATCCGCGTGGTGCGACGGCACCACGCCTCTTGCTTCCACCCGCATGAATCAACATGAACGAAGGAGGGGGTTTCGGCCGTGTTCGTGCGGTCCGACTCCCCTCGCGTTAACAAATAACATAACTAAAAAGTCTCACGTTTAGTCATGCTAAAATCCACGATTCAGGAATGGAATAAAATAATTAATAAAAACATCCCCTACCTCGGGTTTGAGATTCAAAGAAATCCTCTACGTTCCGCGGAAGACGGCGTCGCGGAATTCAGGCGTCGCGGTCGTCGTTCGTCAAATCCGTTGACGAAGATTTACGTCCGATGCGACACGTTGTTGGCGGATCTTCGTTTGCCGACGAAGAAGGTCCGAAGAGGAAGCAGAGGTCCGAAGATACTAGGTCTCTGAGTCGATGATCCTTGACGAAGTGTTGTCGTTCTTCGTCGAGGATGAAGACGTTCTTCGTTCTTCGTCAGAGCTTGAAGAAGAAGAAGATGAAGGCTCCAAATTCTCTCAAGGTGGCTAGAGAATTCTAACCCAAATAAAATAAGCTAAAGACTTATTTTATTCACACAATTATCAATTTGAATTTCAAAGGTTTGAAATTCAAACAATTCAAACAATTCAACTCCATTAATTAACAAAGTTGTCATGTTATTAAAAGAGGAGTTTAAGGGGGAAGTTGAGAGGTTATTAAAAGATTTAGGGGTTCGTGTGGGCCCCACCACACTTAATCCTCCCAAGGGAGGTTAAGTGGGTGTGGGTCCCACTTCCAACCCCCTTAGGTAGGTTCTTTTTTTTAAAGTTTAAATAAAATTTGTTTTACACAATTTTATTTAACTTAACTGAAAAACCCCAAAACGTAACTTTCAACCCGCAACAAACGCAACTCCCGAAAAGGTCTCATTAAGCGAATATCGGCGCTGCGAGTTCATCGGTGCCCTCGGATTTCAATTCCGAGCACCGGATCAAAAGTTAGGAATTCCCGCTCGTTCGTTCACTGAACGTACCCGAGCCAAACTTCGGAAATTAATTCCGGGCACTCCGGGCCTCGGAATCAGGTGCCGTCTGAAACCGCGCTCTTGTAAAAATCCAAAGAAAATTAAGAAAAAATTTCCCTTGAATTTTACGGTCTTTACAAACCAACTTAAATTGACACCAATACATCAAAATCTAATTGAAAACGTGCCCATTTTACCTAAATTTTAATACTTTTACACATTTATCATCCCCTTTTTACAATAAATCATCTTAATTCCTCCAATTATAATAAGTCTTTCAAGAGAAGAATCAAATCCTCACCATGAGTAATATCCACCCCTAGTCTTTTATTATTTATCTTTATCAACCGTCCTCATAAAAACCTATTATAAAAATATTAATATAGTGAAATATGTATCAATATTATACTTAAATTTTATTATATTTATGTTATACCCATTATATATTCCACTCTCATCCATCAAAAAAATGAAAACACTGTTTGTGCGTACATGAAGGTTATTTCCTTCATGGATGAGATGTTTATATTTTCATAGTCAGCTTACATGGATGGATATAATAATTTATGTAATGATATATATATATATATATATATCACATAATTATTATTCTATAATTATAAATTAATTGTTATCTTCTTTTCATTCTGTTCAATGAAAAATGAAATCATCATTCGTGCATCTTTGTGTGAAACCACCTTCATGGATGATGTGTTTCGTTATTCATCAGTTCAATACATGGATAGTTATAAAAAAATATTTTATTAATATAAATGATATTAATTAGTATTATATTTCATTTATATTATTTTTAAATGATTATTCAAATATCAATGATCATTATAATGTAATATGTTGATATCGATAAATTACCCAAAACAAGATCATCATCGGTTTTATCATTATGAAAAATGGATAAAAACACATGAAATAAAATTATATTCTTATAAATAATTAATTACATTCAATTATATTACTTTAAAAAAATCTATTAATGATGAAATTGGCATCATAGTATGGGGATCGACATCAATATTACAAAGCACATGTGAAGAAATCAGAATCACTAAAATCTAATGATGAAAATAAAAAATAAATATGATAAATGAATAAAATTAAAGAGAATAAAAATTATTATATATGAATAATATCTTAAAATAGGTTATTAATATGGTTATTCTCCCATGGATTTAAAGAGTTAATATATGGGTATTGTCATTTAATTTTTATTCTTTTTGAAATTTACCACATTCACCACTTGTTTTGTTTTTGTGGTGTTTATATTACCCTATGGATGAGTTTTAAAATAAATTTAATTAAATTAAAAAAATTTATACATCCATCTCAAGATTTATTTTTCAAGGGATTTTGATTGAAATATTACTAAGTCCATAATTTTTTCTATAAACTCAATTTCCATTAATAGAGTTTTGACCGTTCTTCTTAAACATTATTCTTATATTCTTGGTATAATCTACCATATTATTGAATTATATTTTACTTCATCTCATTTTTTATATGGATTTAAATTTCCTTCTCATGAATCTTTTAAAGGGGTTTTAACTTGAAATATTTTTTATTGGCATACTTATTTCTTCATAAAAATGAAATATTGTAAATAATAATACTTATCCTTATTTATGGTTTCTTCTCATATATGTGCATATTATTTTATTCAAAATAAATATTTCCTTTTTTATTTTAAAAACCAAATATAGACTATTTCATTATTTCTCTTTATTTATCCTTATAACTTTTCAGAAGAAATATTTATTATCCATATTACATTGTTGGCTTCAATAATGGTATTTTAAAACATTAAAAATGATTTTCCTTCAACATTCATATGTTTTATCTTACAATATACATTTTCTATAAAACAAATTATGTATTTTTAAGGATTAATTATTCGGAATTTATTCTAAATGTTTTTTTAAAGTGACTTTAATGAACCTTGTTTAAAATGATTTATAAACGTGACATATACCATCATCAATTTAAAATAAAGTTTAAATTTTTTTATGAAATCACTTTTTATTATTTTACATAAATTTATCACCTTTATCTTTAAAGTATATAACTCCTTTGGATTTATGTTTCATTAAATAACCTCTAAATTCCCTTGTTAAATTCCATTTGGGTGATTGATTTTTTTATGTCAATCAATTTAACACCTGAGGCAATTTTTTGTGATACCTTTTAGATGTTTTTTGAAACTAATTTTCATTCCATGTGTTCTGAATGATATAATATATGATTGAATTTTTTATAGAAAACAAGAATATGTATAATAATTAGACAATCTGTGGTATAATAATTATATGGACCTATAATGTGTTGTTTAATTTTTTATATCTCATGATATAAATACGGAATGTGGGGACATTATTCATGATCAAGTATGTAATGGGATTTGAGGATGTGATTCCTAATCCACTATATTATTATAGGTAGTGACATGATTCATAATCCACTATGTGATCAAATTTAGGGATGTGATTCATGTTCCACTATGTGATCTAATTCATGTATTTAATTCTTGATCCAACATGTTATGTGAGGTAGGAACATGATTCATAGTCTATTATTTTATGGGTGGGAAGGACTATATTCCTTATCCACTGTATGATGGGTGTCAGGGATGTGATTCCTTATCCAATATCTTATGGGAGTTACAGAAGTGATTCCAAATCCATTATGTGATAAGAGTCAAGGGTGTAATTCTTGATCCTCTATGTTATGGGTGGTAGGGACATGATTCTTGATCCACTATGATAGGTAAGGCATGAATTTGATTTTTGATCCATTGTATTAGGGGAGGAAGAAACATGATTCCTAATCCCCTTTATTATGATTTCCATTTATGATACTTATGCCACATTTATATCTTGATTATTTTCACATTTTTACATAGTCTTATTATATGGTATAAGATCGATCATCTGATATTACATGTCCCATTTTTCCTTGTAGATAAATCTTATTGTTTCATGTTCCTTTTTTATTAGATATTTCTCTCATGTTCATTTTTTCTCATATAATTATACTCTAAACCTTTATGGATCATTGATACATTTTTCACTTATTGAGAATTTGAGCACATCCTTTTTTTATGATTTAATTTCCCAAGGTTATGATAATTATTATAAGCTAGAAGATATCTTGAAGGGGATGTAGTACAATGTGATTATGGATAAATGTTTATAAAAATATTTTTATTTAGTTAATCATAAAAGAAACTAAACATTTGGTTTATGTGATTTTGTGATCATTTGTGATATATAGAATTTATATTCTCAAAATATATATAATTTGGCTTTAGTGACCTTACTTTATATAAAAGATAGAGATTAAAGTATTTTTTTAGCACCATATCTAAAATTGTGGGTCTGGGGTGCCTCAGACTCTATGTATTCATGATAGAAAGATATGAAATTGTTACTATCCTACCCAATTTGATGAGTTGAAGAAAAACCAAGTATATAATCAACCCTAAATTCAAATATATAACAACCTATATATCAAAGATAGAGAACCAACTATGTGATTATTTTTCATATTATATTTTTAAAATAATTTAATAGAACCAATGATGATATGATGGGTTTATCTTGTGCATTGAAGGGGGGTATATATACATATATTAGCCTTATTTTTATTTAGGATCATACATTTTGGAGATGGAGGGATGATTATATCATTTGATATCTCTATATTATAACATCTGAAGAAGAGAAGAGTTAACGACTTGGATTATTTCATATTGATGAAGGTTATTTTATACATACAATTTTTGAGGAAAATGATACATTACTGTTACTCGTCATACTATAAATTGGTACAATCCAAATCATGTATTTTTAGAGATATTCATGGTTAGTTATAGAACCTAAAATTTTCAATTAAGTGGTTTCATTATACTTGTATTGTACCATGAATATGGGTCTAAGGGTATACCCTTTAATAATACATCCACTTATAATAAAAGGTGACTCGTTTGTGTGTAGGATAACAAAAAACATACTTCTAGGATGTAGTTACCCATCTTGGAGGCAATCCTCATTATCAAATACTTTTCTTCCTTTTTGTGTTTTTTTATTTATATTACATGGATGATAACTAATAGTGATAAAAGAAAGAGACATCCATTCACTTAATAGGTAAAGTGGTAGAGAAGGAGGATTGTTTTAATTGAATAAAATTCATTAATATGGATTCATGACCCCCCATCTCAATGTTGTAAATATCCAAAGTTACACTAATAATATATTAAAAAATTATTTCATGATTGAGGGATGTTAATTACATGTCATTAGTAATATATTTGTGGAAACAATGAATATATTAGTGTTGTTATTTATTTAATTTAAACCTATATCTATCATAAGTAATCAAACACATGACAATTCAACCTACATTAATAATCATAATTCATGAACCCACACATCATCACAACCAAGAAAAGAGGAAACACTATAAATAACCAATTAAAAATATCATTTTAGGAACACCATGAAAACATAACAGTACAACCGATAAAATAAATCTCGCTACCCAAGAAAATCAAACCTTCATTATAAAAGTATTGGACATACATAATCATATATTCCATATAGAGTCCCAACCACTATATCTTTATCCTACCAAGCCCCAAATAATAAAATGAAATAAATTCCATCTCTAATAAAAAAAAATTAATACCATATCCCAAATCACTAGGTCTGATCCAAGGTGAAACATGGCCTCACTTGTGCTTCCCCAAACACAATAGGTTACCAACTAGTGACATGGTCCAAATTCATGTAGTGGTGATATTATTCTCTTAGTACCAAGTTAATATCATGAACAATATAATCATAAATAGAATAGATAATTAATTAATCTTATAAAAACATAACAGAATTAAAAAAGGTAATGAAATAATATGATATATCAAAATGGAATACATTTTAGTCATGTATAATGGTCAAAAGGGATCCCCACAAGTGGTGGATAAATACATGGGAAAAATTAAATAAATAAATAATAATGTTCCACGGCAGAAATGATCCTAGGGTATAACTACCTTGAACCCACACACCCGGATCGGGTGATAAAAACATAATATTTTCATTTATCAATAAACATTACCCAATTTTATCCATAAAAAATAAAAAATAAAAAATAAATATTATAAAACTTACACATAAAATTACCTTTCTAGTTTTGAGTTCTAGAGAATTAGGATAAACTCTTACATAAAAATAATCACGCCTTTATGTGATCATTTTTTCCATTATACTCATATTTTCATATTTCACATTAAGTATTCTACACCACACATAAAATTATTTACACATGAAACTTTTATAGGAATACTTCATTTAACATAATTCTTCATAACCTAGTAAATTGAAAAGATAAAAAGGGTGAGATCAAACTGTCAATAAGGGGAAACATAAGAATTAACAATTAAATGTCATCAGTAAGAACGGGTATGATGAAATAATTTAGGTTCATGATATTACATAAGATAGTTATACCTATAAAAACATGGATCATAAATCATGAGACTTGTAATAAAGCATTAACTTAAGAAAAGATTCATATAATTCAACAATTAGGATCTATGTGAAAGAAATCCTTGATAAAAGGATCTATTATAAATTATTTGATGAACTGAAAAACTATGTAGGTATCATAGAACATTATCTTCATATAACTCTTACAAGAACCCTTACATATGGAATAACCCACTTGGTTAATGAACAAATAATTATCTAGAGAAAAAAATCATTACCAAATGAATTGAAGAGAAATATATGGCTCATCCACTATCATAAATAATTTCCAAGAACCATAATATTTATAAAGTCTAATGATCTTTCATTTTATCATAAAACTCATAGAAGTAACCATTATTTCATTCATAAAAACAATAATAATTCTTCCAGATCAATATTTAGGATGGTATAATTTGAACATATACCCATTAAGATCATAATAAATCAATAAATAATATTTCTATAAATTAAAAATAGATTGAAAAGAACATTTAAGTCATTTTATTGAATAAGGTGGAAAATATCCTTTTCATTTGATATTTTTTATATAAATTACTAGAATATTGGGAGAAATATTTTCTTTGAAAATAAATATGGAATCATAAAAATGAGACTTCAAAGAAAATGATATTCATGATAGTGGGAAAATTCTTTCATGTTCTATATGTTAAAAATAAATATTGTTCCAAACTTTTGTAAAGAGAGTCAAAAGTGACCCATGTAGAAAATATAATAAATTTCTTATTAAAAAAATTTAAAGGAAGGTACATGATCATGGAAAATGTATTTATGAAATAATTTATGTTTTCCAAATAAAATTCATAAAATAAGACTAAGAACATGGAGGAATATTTTGGTTAAAGGTTTTTTAAAACAATTAAACAACTTTTTCAAAGAAAATCCCCTTTTTATCCCTTCAAAACCAAAAACTATTTGAAATAAACAGTATAAGATAGAACATAAAATAAATTAAGTAATAAAATATCCATGATATTATATGATAATATTTAGTGTATAAACTATATAAGTTAATATAGCTGCATTAATCAAAACATGTTTCAAAGAAGGAATTTTGATATGATAAACCCTTGTAACATGGGTAATTATTTAATCAAAACACCCTTGAATGAAGTAACATTACATTATTATATAAATCCCATAAATTCAATGAAATAATATATGAAAACATATTCATGGGGAAATATGTATTCTATATGAAATAAAACTTGGTGCATAATAATAATAATGTCTGAAAGAATAAAGATTGAGACCATGAAAACCCTTAAAACTTTTATTCCATTTAAATCAATATCTCATGAAAGATAGAACTTAAAAGAAACATTAAATATCATAATAAAATATCCATTTGTGATATAATATCTAAATAGGCATCATATAAAACTAATAAAATGAAGTAAGTGCATATTACATGACATGTCTCAAGGAAACAATATTGGGATGAATAATCCTTAAAAAGATCATATCATTGAAGTTAGAATTATACAATGTAGTGATTATGTGTAATATTTTTAAAACCAAAAAAACAAGGTGAAATATAACATAATATATTCATATTTAATTTCACAAATGATCTTGTAATAACACTGTTTATGGGGTATAAATATAATCCAATGAATGAAAATTGAGTGAAGAAACCCCTTACCTCGAGTCCAAGTGTTCTATAAATGACCTTTAAAACATGTATAATAAACTTATATTAATTATTTATTTGTTTAATATCCTTTTATATAATTATTAATTTATCATTAAACTATTTATTTAAATTATATATTTAATTACTTAATTGGTTATGTCCACATCAGATGATTTGAGGATGTTCAGTTCATAATTGCAAAACAAGTTTGATATGTTGACCATGGTAAAAAATGTAATTATCACATAATATACAAACTAATAATCATGAAAAAATTATCATTTTTATAAATTATTTATACTTTTATAACCAACTATGTAATGTGCTTATGAAAAATGAATTATGTTACAACATGGAGACTATAGTCTGTACGTATGCATGAGAAAGGTTTCCATTTTTCAATGAACGTGAGGGAAAGAAGGTAAGTATAATTTAATATATATAGAATGATTATAATTTAATAAATATAATATTATATATTTAAATATACTTATATATTCCATACATGTGATACGATGATGAAAAATGAACCACATCGCTTTGTAGAGGTGGTAATCTACATGTACGCACGAACGACATTATCATTTTTTAATGGATGGAAATTTAAGAAAATAGAGGATATAATATCTTTTCATAATGATAATTATGTCATTAATATCATGTAATGTCCTGGAATTTCCATTTAATTTTTTTTAAAATTATATGGAATTATTTCCAGACCACATGCTTTGACGACACATGATTCCAAGGCCCGGTGAGCCCGAAAATGGAATTTTGAACTTTTTTTAGTTCACTTAATTAAATGTGAGATTGGTTTTTTCTAACTTTTGAACCAGTGCTTGGATAAAAAAATCCGAGGGCACCGTAAACTTGGAATGATGAGATTTTCCTATAAAGGACTTAATTTTGACTGGCAAGGGTCGTATAGAAAAGTTATTTTTAGGAATTTTTGGAAAATAAAAAAACAACTTAAAAAGTTATTTTATTTATTTTCTCACTGTTGAGAAGTGGACGACGACACTATGGTGCAGTGGCAAGGTGAATTGAAGAAATATCCTTAATGGTGCATTTTTTTTATAGCGTAATAGCTAAACTATTTCATAAATGAAAAAGCATAACAATATGACATCGCAGTGTAATAGAAACGTCGTGACGTGTTTCCTTTTAATAAGATAATGCATTAGAGAGTTTAGAATTAAACTTTGGAAATTAGGATGAACCTACAATGAAATTCCTCTCCTATTAAGAATGATCGATGCTGGCTGGATCACTAGCAACATCGATGCTTTACGCAGAACGGGACTAGGAAGCGACAAACACCAACAGAGCTTAAATCCTTGAGGTTGGAGCACTTAAATGACGAACATAGATCGAGTTATGGGTTTATTTGTTTTACGTTTTCCCCATTATTTAATCTAAATGATGAACATAGATCAACCCATGAACAGGTTAATCCACAAGACTTCCATTCTTGTAGGAGGGTGATATTTATTGGGATTTTTAATCAGGATTGAATTTTTTAGTAGGACATCATCCAAAAACCTCCCCTATTTTAAAAATATAACATGAAGGGCATAGGCCGACACAAACAAGCCCTGAGACCCTCTTCTTGTGCGTTCTTCATGGCCGAGTTTTCAAATTGGCGACAAGGAGGATCTGAGGCATTGGCAAGGAAGAGGGGATCTCCCAGAGGCCATAGGCTCAAGTGACATGAAGAACGGACCACAAGAACAGATCTGGTGGTCTGCAATAGTGGATGAGGGCAGGTGGAGGCATGCCACGATGGTGCGTTGAAATAATGTCACAGTAAACTGACTGCGGCGATGTTCCATGGGCCGCCGGCTGGCAGTGGGTGGACACGACCACTCGGTCGGGTCGGTGCACCACTGACACGGCACAACGCTACATTCCATGCAGCAAAGCCACTGTCGATCGACCGTAGCTAGGTGAGTTGGACCAGTAGAAAATCTGCGGGGTAGTGAGGGAATGGGAGGTGGCCGCCTGCCACGTCCCAGCATGGTGGACTGGGTAGGCCATCGAGCTGGACCCGCCCTAATGGGTCGAACCCTTCCCAGAGGGCCGGACCCACGACCCAATGGATCGGAACCAGGACGGACCGGGTCTGGGTTGGTTCAGTGGACCTAGGTCAGGTTAGTGGACCCAGGGACGAGTTAGGTTGGTCCAATCGGATTGGACCAAACCCAAACCCGATTGGTGCCTTTTTGAAGAAAAACCAATATATTTCTAATCAGACGTCCGAATGAAGATCTGTTTGTGGCGTTTTAACCCTCATGGAGAGGAAGATCTTTTGGAATAATCTATGGAGGATTTCATGGAATTTGAAATTTTAAAAATGTCTTGGGGAAAAGTTCTCCCAATATCAAGCGTGATACGTACGGAAACCCTGCGGTTGTTTAAGACTGAAAGACTGGTGATGAGAGACCCTATGTGGATCAAATAATATGGACTGGTGGGAAGAGGATTCTCTGTCATCTGACAGTCCCATGGTGGGGAGTGCATTCTGTGTGACCTGGAAGACCCACGATACTTGACTGGAGGAGTGACTCAGTATGTCCAAAGGTGAAAAGCAGATTCTATGTGACCTGGAATGCCCATGGTGGGGAGCGTCTTCTGTGTGACCCAGCATTCCCACGGTACTCATCGGGGATGCATACCACATCAATACTAAGGTTAGTGTGAAGTTTCTTCTATGTGACCCAGTAGACCCACTGTACTCATTGAGGAGGAGTTCTCCAACAGCCCACAGTGTTCGATGATGTGACTAATGGTCCTACTTTCCTACTCTATAATATACCTAGTGTGAGATATATTGATTTTTGATCATGCTTAGTGATCATGCTTTCTGGTTTGGTTGTGGATTACTTTGTGGTATTTCCTTTTTTGTTTTTGGGTCCCTAGTGAGTATTTTGTTACTCACCCCTACACGGGAATCGCCCTCATGAGTTGTGTTTGGTGCAGATGACTACCTCCTTGATAGGGGACTTGGTGGCCCAAGACCCAGTGGTTCCCGTTAAGACCCAGAAAACGAGACATACTTCTACAGCTTCCAGAAGCTACTATGTAATTACCCATCAGATGGGGTTTCCAGCGGACATCTTCCAGTTTTTATTTTGTACTTTTCTATTTTCTGGTTAGTCTTTTGTTGGGTTTGTATTCTGGACCATTTGACTTTCAGTTATACTTGTACTCAGTTGTTTTTTAGTGGCATTCTTTTTTAATTTTCCAGATTTTGGATGTGGATGTGTGTGTGTGTGCGTACAAGTACTCAAGAAATGCCTCCCACATGAAGGTTTATGCCTTCAGTGCTAGTCGCCAACCCATGGCCTTCAGGAGGTGCGCTTGGGGTATGTCACGAAATGGGCCCCAAGGGAAGGGTCATGAGAATTTGCTATCAGAGGTGGTTGGTTCTACCTCAAAGACCGAGAGTCTATTGTTTTGTTTGGGGAATCAATTTTGAGTGTTTTGAGTTTGAATTTCAGATTTGGGGAGTCCAGTGTTGGTGTGGTGGTCAGCATATCCATACACTTGGACCCTGAATTCTGCTTTTCATCTATATACATGAAAACACTAGTTGCATAAGTGTCTTCTTATGATATTTTTGAATAAGTGTTAGCTCACCCGATATAATCTTCTGATTGTGGTACATCTTGGAATATTTTAGGATTCCTCCTTGAAGACAACCAACTAGACTTCGAATATGTGATCATGTGGACATCCCACCAAGATATGAGGTGTCCGTTCAGGGGCCAGTGCTAGAGATGGACCCACCGGGTGGTGCACTAGTATTTCCACCACCCGTTGATTAGTAGTTACTATCAGTATTATCGATAGAGGATGTATGCATACTCAGTGCCTTACATGAGTTATATATACAAAGACCTCCAAGGTTTAGGGGAGAGACAAATCCCCAGGTCACTGAGGACTGGCTGGGGGAAGTGACGTGGGTCTTCTGCTTAGTGAGGACATCGCTTGAATAGATGGTGATCTTGGCTGTGAGCCTTCTACAGGGATCAGCATGGAGATGGTGGAACTTGACCATCCAAACGAATGTTGAGGTGACTCTCAGCTGGACAGACTTCGAGCAGCTTTTTTGGGAGGAGTTTTCCCTACAACATTGCGCTCTGTGCATATACATGACCTGATTCACCTACAGTAGGGAACCATGTTAGTGGGTGAGTACTCAGTGAGGTTTACAGACCTCTCTCGCTGCTCCAAAGACATGGTGAAAGACCCTTTCTTTAGGGCCTAGACTTTTGATCAGGGACTCAGATAGGATATCAGGGGATCCATGGTGTCTCCAGGATCCCCACACATGTTGGTGTGCTGGAGAAATCCCTTTTTGTGGAGAGCTTCCTAGAAGAGTAGGCACTGATAGCTGGAGCCACCAGCAGACCTTAGGTGGTTGAGTCTTTAGCATACAACAGACACGGGGGCAAAAGCAGGCCAAGTCTTTTAGGGTATGACCCCAAGACTCGGGGTCAGCAGCGTGGGGCTCACAGAATATAGGAAGTCAGTAGGGAATGAGGTTGTGCATCAAGTGCGGTGGGAAGGGACATATGGCTCATGGCTTCCCAAACCGCTGCATAGAAGATCAGCAGACGGTCGAGGGACCACCAAGGCATAGGTAGAGGTTCAAGCGAGGAGGTCCAAAGGGAAACAGACGTGTCATGGGAGTAGGATGAGTGGCATGCAATGGATGATGGTTCAAGGTAATATCACCACCACCCCTAGGTGGTCCACCATGGGCTTAGGGAGCCAGAGGACAGGGGCGAGTCCATCTTCATGTAATGGAGTACTATGACCATGGATCTATAGAGATGATTAGAGGTACGATCTGTGTCATCTCCACCTTAGCTTCAGTTCTTATAGACATAGGTTCCAATCACTCTTTCATTTCCATGGAACTCATTCGAGGCTCAGAGATTCCATTGGAGTTGTTGTCTCGATCCTTACAATTAGAGACTCATACGAGAGGGGATTCGACGATTACACACTGGTGTTGGTAGTGTGAACTTACTCTAGGAGGTGAGAGCTTCGTCTAGGATCTCCTAGTAGCGGCGTCGAGGCCTTACAACATCATATTGGGTATGGACTGGTTATCTATAGTCCATGCTTAGATCGAATATTTTAGGTGAAATGTTCGGTGTGTTCATGAGGATGGGACCAAGCTTTCCTTCCCTGGAGAGAAGGGAACTTTTGAAGCACAGGAAAGACATTCTCATAGGATAGTGCAGCTGATTAATCACTAGTTGGCTTCCTCACTCTCAGTTTGGTGGGTCAGAGGAGTCCAAGCCTTCCTATAGTGGTGGATGAGTTTGAGGATGTCTTTCCTAAGGATGGTACGGGACTAACTTTCCATAGGGAGGTATACTCTTGCATTGACTTGTACCCCAGGATGACACTTATATCCACACCAGTAAATTGGATGGCTCCTGCAGGGCAATGTGAGTTGAGGGTACACTTGGAGGACTTGTAGGAGAAGGGGTTCGTAAGGCCCAACATTTCACCATGGAAATCCCCAGTGTTGTTTTCCATGAAGGAAGATGGGAGCTTGAGGCTATGCGTGGACTTCCGGCACCTGAACTAGGTGACTCTGAAGAACAAGTATCCACTTCCAAGTATTTATGTCCTCTTTAATCATCTGAAGGGAGTGAGATAGTTCTCGAAGATTTACCTCAGATCAGGCCATCATCAGCTTCGGGTACGGGATGAGGATGTACCAAATACAGCCTTTAGATGCTGTTATGGCCACTATGAGTTTTTTTAATGCATTTTGGCATGACCAATTCCCCAGAAGTGTTCATGGGACTCAGGAATAGGGTATTCCAACCTCACCTTGATCATTTTTGGTGGTATTCATTAATGAAATCTTGGTGTACTCAGCATCGGAGGAGGATCATGCTACACACCTGCAGATAGTCTTGGATTTTCATGAGCCCCTCCCACCAAATATGCCCCTCCTGAGTTGGAAATGGTGAAAGGGAGATAATTACCCTCGAGTACCACCTCTAGTAGGCCCCGAAGTGGCGACTAGCACCAAGGGTATGAGTTTTCACAAATATGAGAGGCATTACCCTTTTTATTATTTAAGATCGGGAAATAGGATGAGTCAAACACAAAAAGAAAAATGAACAAGTAAATGAAAATAAACTCGAATCAATCCCACATGCATGTTTAAACAATTATGAAACAAATTACAAGTACAAGAAAACTCAAAAGTACAATACCAAAAGAAACAAGAGTACAGAAACTACAGCAACTCCAACTATCCCGACTAGTAGGGTCTTGCGCGGCCCTGGTAGTCCTCCTAGAAACCTGAAAGTAAACGTAGGGTGAGCATAAAAGTATACTCAGTAGGGAAACATAAATCTCTCATGCACTGGTGGGGAGACATCCTAATGTCCCATGAGAACAACAGAAGAAACCAAAACATAGCAAGGAATTCTATCCACCCAACGTCACCAGCCACACTCACCAAAAACACAATCAACAGGTAGTAGTATATAAGAACAAGAGTATTGGGTACCCCGCACCATTTCCCACTAGTTAGCTGCTCTTCCTAATGACGAAAGTCCTAACGCTACCACACTCTTCCTGCCCGCACACACTTGGGCCTCAAGAACCACAAAATCCCGCCCGCACACACCTGGGCCTCACAACCACATATCTCACCCGCACACACCTGGGCCTCACAAACCACAATCACATCCCTGCTCGAACATGCCTGGGCCTCATCCCGAAGATTCTTGGGAATAGTAAACCTGCCTGAAGATTATTGGGCTAAAACCACCCCAATCTAAACCTACTCGAAGAGTCTTGGGTGTAAGGTCGCCTCAAGCCATCATAGCCTATGGAAGAAGGAGCAGGAAGGAGCTAGTAACTAAGGGTAAAACACCATCTCCCATGAAATGGGAGTGTTCAGCACTAAGTTCTCAACATGGGTGGGGTGAGACAAAACACAAAGATACAGATATATATATATATATACACCAAGCACACAACCCAAACTATGGCTTCTAAACAGATAAACTGAGCATGTGCCTCGACACTGCCACTACGAAGCATGCATACAAAAAACAATCCCAACCCCATTTAGGTTTTCATATTACAACAGTATTAGTTTATTAGTTCCTTAACTACTGGGAAATTATCAAACTAGATCAAGCGTTTCGTAGAACAAAACCCTTCCAACCACAAATCAAGTTAGATAAAACACAATAAACACTACCCAACCTTTTTATCACCAATCAAACCCCATTGATTGTTCCTGCGTTTAATTCATTATCATTCCCCCCAGTTCATTTATCAAATTTCCTCTTTCTTTTAATATCACATCCCAAACTGCCGCCATGCTACCATTATAACCATATCTCCACAACCGTATCACAAAACAAGGCTTGTGCCACATCATTGTCCCTTTAATATAATTTAATGCATCCCCACTACCCACCCTATTCATAACAACCCAGGATTCACCCCCTTTCACACACCACGTAACCAAGCCAACACCCACATGTTCGTTATTCCATTTTGTTCAACTGAGGTGATCACACAAGGGTTCCAGATTTTAATCAGTCAACTTTACGTGATTAACCAATTTCCACATTCCACAATATTTCCATCCACAAAACGATCTAGAAAGATAGGGAAACATTTAATTACGCAAGAAAAGGCCCCCAACGACCATGATTTTCAGTAGGCATAAGCCTATTAAATTCACAACATAACAATAGGATAAACAAAGATAAACAGAACAACTTTTCCATCCCCATTCTTTAACCAGTTATTATCTTTATTTATTGGTTCAATCATATATCATGAAAACAAGAGGATACCCACCCCGCATGATGCATTAAAGAGAGAGACGAAGGTAAGATCCCTACCTCAATAGGTTCTGATCACAACGCTCTCCCGGATCAACTTTAGAAGACGTTCGTCGGCCTCCGTCACTTTTGTCAAATCCTGGAAAAACCTCCTCTGGTGAAATATAGGAAGAAAAGGTCGAAGGGAAATCAACATATCCATGCTCAGAAGTTCCGCCTTGTCGTTACTATCCCGTGGCCGCTGACAGATCGTAAATCGGAGCTCGGACGGAAAATTTATGGAAGAAAGGAGCTTTAGAGTCTCTAGGGAGAGCTCTGCTTAAGGAAAAGGGGAGCAGAGGAGTGGTCTGAAAAGGAGGATATCCCCCCTACTTTTATAGGTGATAAAAACGAAAGTACACAGTGTGTACTTTCTAGTACACGGTGTGTACTCGTCCATTTCACACGGTCGCCACGCGGCTTCCAACATGGCAGTCAACGTGGCACACGGTCGTTGACTGGTCAACACACGGTTTGAGGGTAACACGTACACGGGGAGGAACTACACGACATGTTGTATGGGCTACATGGTGTGTACTCATTTATTTCACGCGACAACGACACACCTTCAAAACAGCACACGACCGTTGACTGGTCAACACACGGTTTGAGGGTAACGCATACGTGGGGAGGAACTACACGGCGTGTACTCATTTATTTCACGCGACAAGGATACGACTTCAACACGGGGTATACCCGGAAAGGTGGTACACGGTGTGTACTCGAACTACACGGCGTGTAGTTAAAATAATTCTGAAAAGTGTGGGAAAAGTCCATTCTACCTCCAGAACACTTCATGACCCTTTTTTTGACAAAGGAATGGGCCGGAGAGGTCTGGGCCATTACATGGATACACTCTGAGAGCACCATATTTATGGTAATATTTTGAAGTGCTAGTTCTTCATTCGGTTGGTCCACTTCTAGGGACACGTCAACTTGGAGGCTGGAGTTGCAGAGGATCCGAAAAAAATAGAGGAAGTGATTTCTTGGGAGCCACCCAAGAGCGTGACTAAGGTGTAGAGTTTCTTGGGGTTGGATAGATACTACCGAAGGTTCGTGATTGACTTTTATAGAGTAACAACACTTTTATATGCCTTGAAACAGAAGGGATATCCCTTTGTGTGGATGGAGAAGTGCCAGTAGAGTTTCCAAAAGCTGAGGTGGAGACTGAAGAGTGCACCCATATTGAGACTACCGAAAGAGGGTGTTGTGTATGTAGTCTTTTTTGATGCATCAAGGACTAGATTAGGTTGTGTACTGATGAGGGAGAGAGCGGTGATCACCTACAGCTCATAGTATTTTCGGCAACACGAGCAGAACTATGCGACCCATGACCCTGAGTTAGTAGGAGTGGTATTTTCCTTGATGATGTGGTTGCACTACCGGATGGGAGAACCGTTTATTGTCTAATTTGACAACAACAGTCTCAGGTATATATTCTCACAGAAGGACCTAAACCTGAGACATCGGTGATGTTTGGATTTCCTCCAGGACTATGAATTTGATATATTCTATACTCCTAGGAAGGGGAATGTGGTGGCAGACACGCTCATCAGGAGGTCGGGTTTACAGCTACAGAGTGAGCCGACAGAGCAGCTAGCTGCAATGCATATATCCTTTGTGGATGATGATAGAGAATCATACCTTCAGTCAATTATTATCACTCCCACACTCTTACAGTGAGTTAGGGAGTCTTAGATTGTGGGTATTGACTATGAGGCTCGACATGCCCAGTTATCCTCAGGACAAGCTTCTAATGGATTTTTGATAGGCAGGGAGAACGTAATACTTTTCATAGGATGCACCGTATTACTATTTATGTTACGAGAGGAGGTGTTGAGGGAGTTCCATAAATCCCCTTTGTAGGTACATCCTAGTGTGGATAAGATGTTCCAAGACCTCTGATGTCACTACTAGGGTCCAGGGATGAAGAAAGCGGTGGTGGAGTTAGTTTTACGATGCCTCACTTGTCAGCAAGTGAAGGTAGAGCATCAGGTCATAGTAGGCTTTCCACAACCACTTGAGGTACTAGAATGAAATTGGGATGGTGTCTCTATGGACTTTGTGACAGGGTTACCACACACGTCCATGGACCATGATTCTATATGGGTGATCGTTGATCAACTCACCAAGTAGACTCACTTACTACCCATCTGGGATAAGGGATCAGTAGAGAGCTTGGGATGCCTATACATCCAAGAGATATTGTGGATACACGGGGTGCCTTCGATGATCATCTTAGACGATGAAGCATGCTTCACATCCTAGTTATGGAATAGGTTGCAGGAGTAATTTAGGACTCAACTACATTTGAGCATGACCTTTCACCCTCAGACAGATGGTCAGATGAAGCGGACCATACAGAACATGGAGGACATGATTCGTGCATGTGTCCTTGATTTTGGTTGCAGTATGGAGGACCACCTACCAATGGTGGAGTTTTCATACAAAAGGATATCACTCTACCATCAGCATGACACTGTTTTAGGTCTTATATGGGCAGCCATGCATATCGCCTCTATGCTAGACAGACCCATGGGAGTTATCACTCTTGGGTTCAGAGTTGGTGTGAGCTACCATTGAGAAGGTGCATATTATCCAGGAGTAGATGAGGACTAAACAGAGTAGGCAGAAATCATATTCTAACAAGAGATGGAGACCCTTGGTGTTTGAGGAGGGAGACCATGGTTCCTTTGGGTCTCACCCCGACAGGGTTTGTGAAGATTTGGTCGGGGCGACAAGCTATCTCTGAGGTTCATCGAACCTTTTCAGATTCTCAGCAGAGTTGGCAAGGTGGTGTACCACCTAGATCTTCCCCCATAGATTCATCATGTGCAAGATGTTTTCCATGTGTTTTAGCTGAGGATGTACATGCATGGTCCATCACATGTCATCGACTGGGGTGAGCTGGACATTGATGATGGGGTGACGTTTGCGTAGTTCCCAGTAGAGATAGAGGATCGGTATAAGAGGGTCCTTAATGGATGGTTGATTCTTCTAATGAAGATTCGCTGGTAGCATGGGAACCTCTAGGGGAGAACATGGGAGAGAGAGGCCCATATTCATGCTCAGTACCCCCATTTGTGTGATTATCCCTTGTTTTTTCTATTGGGGATGTAAATCCCCAAGGTGGGGAGATTGTAATGTCCCTGAATTTCAATGTAATTTTTTTTTAAATTAAATGGAATGATTTTGGCACCACACACTTTGAAAGCATGTGATTCTGAGGCTCGGTGATCCCAGCATAAAATTTTGAACTTTTTTTAGTTCACTTAAGTAAATGTGAGAGCGGGTTTTTCTAACTTTTGAACCGGTGTTCGAATTGAAAATTCGAGAGTACCGTTGAACTTGGAACACTGGGATTTTCCTAGAAAGGACTTAACTTCAACTGGAAAACGTCGGATGGAAATTTTATTTTTCAGACTTTTCGGAAAATAATAAAATAACATAAAAAGTTATTTTATTTATTTTCTCACCGTTGAGCGGATGATGACGACACTATGGTGCATTGTTGAGGCACATTAAAGGAAGCTCCATAACAGATCTTTTTTTCATCATAACTGCTATGATATTTCATAAATTAAACAGCGTAACAAAGCAGAGTTGTAGTATAATAGAAACACTACGATGTTTTTCATTTTAATAAGCTAACTCGTTGGAGAGTTGAGAATTAAACCATGGAAGTTCTGACGAACCAACGATGAAATTCCTTTGCTACGACGAACAACGAACATCAGAAGGATTGCTCGAAACATCGACGCTTTACGAAGAATGGAACTGGGAAGTGACGAATGCCAACGAAGTATGAATCCTTGAGGGTGAAGCGCTTCAACGATGAACGTTGATCAAGGTAGGGGTTTATTTCTTTTACGTTTTCCCAATTATTCATTCTAAATGATGAATGTGGATCAACCCACAAACAAGTTGATCCGCGAATTTTCTATTCTTAGAAGAGGGTCATGTTTCTTGGGATTTATTTTTGGGATTGAATTTGTTGGCAGAACATCATCCCCAAACCTCCCCCTATTTTAAAACTCTAACGCGTAGGGCGTGGTCTGAAACGAACAAGGCCTAAGCCCCTCCACTTGTGCATTCATTGTGGCCAAGTTTTCAAATTGGAAACAAGGAGGATTCAAGCCCTTGGTAGGGAAGAGGGTATCCCTGGAAGGCCATAGGCTTAAGAAATGAAAAGAATGGACCACTGGATTGGACCTGGTTGTCCACGAAAGAGCCCACTGGTGTGCCACGACGGCGCACCAGGAGGACGTTGTGGTCGACCGACCGCGGTAGTGCGGCAAGGGCCGCCAGCTAGGATGGCAGCTAGAGGTGGGTGGATGCGGCCACCTGGTCGCATCGGTGCACCAAGGACATGGAACCATGACATGTCCCATGCGTCAAAGCTATAGTCGATTGACCACAGCTGGGGGAGCTGGCGCAGGGGATGACCCGCGGGGTAGGGAGGGAGCCGGACATTACCGATTGCCGCGTCCCAGCCAGCTAGACCGGTCCGCCCCAGTGGTCTGGACCCCCTAGTGGGCTAGACCTGCCCCAGTAGGCTAGACCCATCCCATCGGGCCGAAACCAA
This sequence comes from Viscum album, assembly GCA_963277665.1. NCBI lineage: Eukaryota > Viridiplantae > Streptophyta > Magnoliopsida > Santalales > Viscaceae > Viscum > Viscum album. Next base: position 308,401,207 of record OY728136.1, read on the forward strand.
GCCAGGCCGGGTCGGGGTCGGGTCAGAAGACCTGGATCCAACCAGTGCCTTTTTGTAAAAACAGCAATAAATTGCAAACCAGGCATCTGATTGATGATCCATTTGTGGAATTGGAACCCTTGCAACAAGGAATATCTTTTGGAATACTCTATGGAGGATTTCATTGTGGTTGAAATTGAATTAATGGCTTGTTGAGAGGTTCTCTTGAGATCAAGCGTGCTACGTGCGGAAACCTTGCGGTTAGATGAGACCTAAAGACTGTTGATGAGAAACCTTGTGTGGATTGGATACTATGACCCAGTGGGAAGTGGCTTATGTGTGACCTGGGAGGCCCATAGTGGGGAGTGACTTCTGTGTAACTCAGAAGACCCATGATACTAGACAGGAGGAGTACCTCAGTATGGCCATAGGTGGGAAGCAGCTTATGTGTGACCTGTCATGCCGATAGTGGGGACCGACTTCTGTGTGACCCAGAATACCCGTGGTAATCATTAAGGATGAGTACCACAATAGTTTTATGGTTAGTGAGAAGCAGATTTTGTATGACCCAGCAGGCCCACTGTACTCATTGAGGAGGAGTTCTCCAGCAACCCACAGTGTTCAATGATGTGACTAGTGGTCCTACTTTCCTACTCTAGAATATATCTGGTGTGAGTTGTCTTACTTTGTGATCATTCTTGGAGATCATGCTTTGTGGTTTGGTTGTGGATTGATTTTTTGGTTTTTCCTTTGTTGTTTTGGAGTCCCTACTAAGTATATTGTTACTCACCCCTACATGGTATTCACCCCGCATGTGTTGTGTCTGGTGCAGACGGTCGCTGCCTTGATGAGGGATTTGGTGAACCAGGACCCGGTGGTTCCTAGTGAGATCCAGCATACAGGATGTACTTCTATAGCTTCCAGCAGCTACTCTGTACTTACCCATATGGTGGGGCTTCCAACAGACGACTTCTAGTGTTTCTTTTCTGCTTTCCTATTTTCTTGTTAGTCTTTTGTTGGGTTTGTATTCTGGACCATTTGATATTAGTTATACTTGTACTCAGTGGTTGTTTAGTGTCATACTTTTTTACTTTTCCAGCTTTGGGACGTTGATGTGTGTGAGTGTGTATAGGTACTTAGGAAAATGCCTCCCACTTATAGGTTGATACCTTCGGCACTAGTCACCAACCCCTAGCACTCAGGAGGAGGGATTGGGGTATGTCTCATCATGGGCCCAAGGGGACATGTCGTGACATATCATATATATTAAATCCATTATTATAATCGACCATGAGAGGTGGTTATGGAACCAAATTACATGTATTTGTGAGGTAGTGGTCCGCCATACACACAAACGATGGTTTCATTTTCCATTTGGTAGAATATGACATATATAAAGGTTATTCCTTAAAAATGATAATATCTAAGTATATTTTAGATACTTATGTTTTTATATTTTAATTGTTAATATAGGTTTGAAGGAGACAAAATAATAAATAAAATAAAAACACTTAGTTAAGTGTTTGACCTCTTCTTCAGACAACCTCATTAGGTTTACACCTTTACCCTTACAAGGTGGGTATTATAATAAAAAATGCCCTATATAACAGGTTTAGGGATGTTAATAATGTATTTGGGTAGGATTTGTTTATACAAGAGGCTCTTGAAGTGTGTAAAAAGGAGGATCAGGGGTGTCCTTTTATAAGGGTGGGAGACGACACACGTGGAATTTTTTATAAGATTTAAATATTATAAAGTAATTTTCATAAAAAAGTGTCTAATAAATTTTTTTTTATAGAATTAGGTGATAATGGTATAAATACATTTAACCAATAATAATTAATTTGAAATTGTTTGGTCATATCACTTATTTATCACCTATCTTAACCTGATTTACCCTTTTATTTTGATGGCATTTTTTTACCAAAGTTAGTATTCATATTGACCAAAAATGAAATTTTCTTCATTAATATTTTTTAAAATTATGAATCAAAATATTTTATACATTTTTTCAAAATCAATTTCTATATGTGTCAAATATTAATTTTAAATAAGTGCATAATACACAATTACAACCCATTTTTAGATAAATGCATTTTTAAGAATAAAACTGAATTTACTATAATTCCTTAAAATGAATGGTAAACTATTTTTTGGAATATATATTCTATAAATTTAAATAAAAAATTGATCAATAGAGATTAATAAAATTTATTGAGATAAAAAACACATTTCTCACAAAAAAAATAGTTATAAGATAAAAAATGATCTTATACCAAAATAAAGTATAATGATGATTATTATGTAATTAATTAAATTATTTATAATTAAAGTATACTTAATTAAATTTATGATCAAATTAAAAAAGTTTTAGTTGATTCTTAATAATTGAATTTCTTAGTACTTGTTTACTTGTTTTCAATTTCAATGAAGTTTTATCATTGAATCTTGATTGTTCCTCTAAATAAAATTTTTATGTGATAATGTCCAATGAATATATGCCACATTAATAAGTCATGGTTGTTCCCCCACTCTGATGAGAACCTATAGGTTCCATTATAGTAATCTTAAATATTTTTTCTATGGTCAGATTATATTTTCTAATGGGACACACAAAAAACGTTATATCAAGGATAAGAGGCTCATAAAACATTAAGACACCTTCTAATTTTGTTCATCCTTAGTAATATACAATATAAGAGGTTATAAGAATATATGAATCAATATAAAATATACATTTCCATGTTTCATTGGATTTTTATATCACTAGACATGTGTATTGATCCTTATACATTAAAATTATCATTAATGGATATCGTGACTTGCATAATTTTATGTATTGTTGAAACTATTGAAGGAATATTCTTTAGGATATGTAGGATATGTAGCTTTCATAATGTATGATATTTAATTTATGGATAATGAAATAAAGGATTTATCCCTTCCATCCTATGATAGAAGTTGATATATTAGTCCATTTAATGGAATGAAACTACCCACATAAATTCATGACCATGTTGTTCAGTGGCCGAGTACATTTTCATAAAGTTAAGGAAAGATACATCGAGTATATAAGTTGATAGAACTAGCATTTTGTGACACCCTGAATTTTATTTGTTCCTTAATAAAATCCTTATTTACACCATTATACCCCTTTTTTGTGTCAAGTGTTGTTTGGGTAAAGGCTATTGGTATTTAGAATCTTGATGAATCTTTATAAGATTTTTGGTGTCTTTCTAACCAAACCTAGTTTCACTACATCATATCCCACAAGACCAAATCATAGAGAATAGGGTTACTTCATAGTGTTAATTTTATGTGTCGTAATGTAGACATATAGTAAATTCCATGTAGTAGAGTCATGAGGCATGTTGTAATGATTATTCTAGAGATTTTTTCATTGTGGCCTTCTTCATAGAGTAGGAGGCTACACCATGACAAATTATACCAAAATGTAGTGGCCTTATCTAAATCAGTTATAGAATTCTATTCGAACTGTTTGGTCATATTATGTAAAGCCTCTTAAATGAGTAATTTTGAATAGGGGAATGGGTTTTAGTTTTTATGAGGGATATTCAATGAGGTATTTAACAAGGATTTTCTCACATGTTTGACCCTTCAATGATCCCCTATAAGAACCTAGCCTCATTCACCATCATTTTTTATCATTGTATTTTTTAGATGTTCTACAGAGGAGACTCTATGCTATAGTCCTCACGCTACATCGCATAGGTTCTATCCCCAGTACTGCTCCAAACCAAATTCCCCTCCTTACGTTGCAGTGATCCAATTTCAATACGATTCTAGGTTGTAGCCTATGTCTCTACTATATAAGAACCTTTCCATGCACCAAAGTGTATCATTCCGATGCGGTATCAGGATTTACCTACATCATATAAAGTTACCACAATCTGTGGTGTTGTTTCTAGCACACCACCACATCATAGCCCCTACCTTTCACTATAGACCCTCCATGTTTTCTAGAAGCTCTTCTATTAGATATTGATTTTTTCCAATAGATTACATCATGAGTTATTTTTTAGTGATCATGTTTCTATTGGTGTTAAAATTTAGTATGCTAGACAACATCATTTATGATATTTGATGTCAACATTGATAACTTTAGGTAGTAATCCCTTGAATTTAGTGAATATTTTATTATAGGTTGTTGGATTGATTGATGTGTGTCTGCATGTATCCTTTGACTTCTGATTCTGTTTTTTGGATATGAATTATGATCATTGTGATATGTTTTGTTTGAATTGTAGTTGATCTATCATATTTATTTGTATTTTATGTGGTTTTCTTCAATATTCTATAGCGAATAATGTAGGATGAGCCTATATGGTCGGTATGTGAGCTGTAAAACATGTTTGGGACTAACCTCCAAGATGGATGTTCCATACATGGGTTGTCATGTACTCAGAGTATTCAAGTTGTAAGGAAATGTCATAATCTTGGACTTATCAATTTAAGAGGTATGTGATAAACTTGGGTTAGCATGTTATATTTGATACATTTTTTGGATTTCCACTCGAGGTGGATATTCTAAACTTGGGTAAACATATAATTGGACTATCCCTATCGATGAAATGTGTTACATTATTGGGTATATCTATCAAATAAGAGGTTTCAGGATGGTTACTGATATTTCTACTGGCATGGTGTTGATGCTGGTATGTTTCTCCCAACATGGTTATAAAGTATATAGAGATGGTCCCCGGGGAATCTACATGTTTATTTCACTTGTGTGATATATTATTTTTTATATTTGTACCTTGTTTTTGATTATGGAATTAACTTGTATACTTTATGCACAAATGTTAAGGGTCATTATTGGTGTCCTTCCGAGTCTTATACTCACACCCTATTTGGGAATTTTAGATCTCTTATAGACTTCATGACTAGAGACACAGCAAAGGGAAAGGGACTTAAGGTGGATGGATGAGAAGAGGAGTATGGAGAAAGTATAAGACCATGATGGGAAATGAAGGACTCTTCAATTTATTTTTATATTTTCTTTTTATTGTACTCTATAATATATTTTCACATTGGGATATTATTTTATTATATGACATGTATGTCATTTTTTAGTTTCCCTAGGTACTCTGATTATGTTTACTGTATTATTTTATTATTATTGATCCTATGAAATGATGTTTAGGGTATATTCTCTACCTGGATTCACTTGATACCCTAACTGCTAGACAAAAACCTCTTGTTTATGATGAGGTGTGCATGAGGTCATGTGGCCCTCCATCTTAGACCCGATGATCTGGTCAACATGTTAAAAAATGGTATTAGTGGATCATGATTCACTAACTTGTCTTATTTTCTTTATCTTGATTTGGGATAAAATATATAGAAGTTGGGATAGTAGGGACTCAAGTAGGGAAACTATGTCAATGTTTGATTAACACTAAATAGTGGACCTTTGGGTTTCCATGGAGGTGAGAAACTATGTTTTTTCATTAAGGTTAATTAAATTCACCTAGGGTCATGCACATGGTGTTAATATGTGATTTATGATATTTCAAGTGTGTTCATTCATCATGAATAGGGATATAGTTCACATTCCATGTATATATACCTATTGTTCTACAACATATTTGTTTTATTTGATTAAATCCATTATATTTTCTATCTAATATACATGAGTGATGATGTTGTTATGATATATTTTTTAGAGTTAATTAGATGAAATAATCATGTTGTTGTGTTATAATAATTTTTATGTATGTGATTAATCTGTAGGGATGGAGGTACTTGATTAGTTCTAGGAGGGGTATACTAGGGGTTGAGGGTAGACTCCTAGGAAGACCTTGTGTGGTCCCTTAGACTGGTTAGGACTTTATTATGTTACTAATGTTCTTTTTTGTTATAAGAAATACCTCCTCAAACATTACAATTTATGGATATGATTTCTTCTCCTCTATCATGGTTATTAGAGAATCATTTTTCTCTCCCTTATTATATGGTTTGTTTTATGATTTTTTTGTTTTAACTTTAATATCTTTGGTTATGATTTTAAATCCTTTATAAAAAAACCAAAATTTTATCTTAAAATCAGGTTGTTGAGTTTTTTGAGAAATATTTGTAGTTACTGAAATCTATGTTTTATAGAAATTTTGGTTTGGAAAAACGATATTCAAGGATATGTTTATGATGTGATAAGAAATTTTTAAACATGTAATTTTGGTTATGTGATGTATTAAAAATGGAAAGAGTTTTTAAAAGAGTAAAAAGGGATTAATGAATTTTCAAATCATGGGATAATCTCCATAACCTATTAAATGAACTTTGAAAGTATGTTGGATTTATATCAATATTTCAATTTTGAAGAAAACTGTAATGTTTTTTAAAAATTAAATTATGCGTGATTTGGTAAAAAAATGATGCTTTTATGAAAATTAGATTGTGTATGTGTTAAGATTTTGGTTTTCTCTAAGGTTTTCTGAGAAATATAGTTGGAGGTACTTCTCGAGGATGAGAAGTAGTTAAAGGGGGGAATTATAACACCCTGAATTATCTTTATTCCTTAATAAAATCCATATTTTCCTCTTTCTATCCTTTTTTTGGGTAACCCATATTTGGTTAAAGGATAGTTGAATTTAGAAGCTTACGGAATATTTAGAAGGAGTTTGGAGACCTTTCTGACCCAACCAGGTGGCATCATGTCATAGCCCACAACACGACACCATAGTGGAGTGAGCTACACTATAATGGTAAGTGATTTCAATGTAATGAATCCATAGAGTAAAGGTCATACTGAAAATCCATTAGATAGGCCATAATGAGTCCACTATTTATTTTTTCACTCTAGGCTTTATCTTTAAGTATGAGGTTGTGTTTTGGTGTCTTAGTCAACACTATAGTGGACTAATCTATGTCAGTTATAAATTGTAGTTTGATCCATTTTTTTATCCATAGAAAATCCTCTTAAATATGTTTTTTTGATGAGGGAAAATCATTTGTGTTTTTATGATGGATATTCATTTAGGAGTTTATTGAGGGGTTTTACACATGTTTAACACTTAGAAAATCGCCATTAAAAAGGTCTCCTTATTCACCTTTATTAATCATCATTTTAGAGTTTGGAAGTACTTCAATGGAGACTCCATGATATAGTCCTCATGTTATTTTATAGAGGTTCAAGACCTAGTACTATTCCATGCTATAATCCTCGTATTACACCCTATCAGGTCGACTTTAGTATGATTCCCCACTACAATCTCCATCTCTATGTTGTGGAAACCTTTCCCTACACCATGTTAGCTCATTCACACACTCTAGCTGGCTTTCAATTCATCTTACCGAGTTACCATGCATTGTTGTGTGGTTTCTAGTGAACATACATATCATATACCTTGACTTTCATTGTGGGTCCTCCTTTTTTCTAAAATCTCTTCCAATATATCTTAGATTTTTCCAAAGGTTATCCTTAAGAGTGGTTTATGAGAGATCATGTTCTAGTTAGTGTGTGAACGTAGAATGAGTTTCGACACTGTTGATGAGATTTCTTGTTGATGTTGATAGATTTAGGTGTCCCATGATTTTTTCTCCTTTATATTTTACTATTAGTTATCGAATTGAATGATGTTTTTGTGTGTATTTGACCTGTTCTTGTGGTTCTTGCATATGGATTGTGATGATAGTGATGCTTTTTTTCTAATGTGATATTGATATGTCATATGTATTTGTGTCATATATTGTTTTATTTTATCATCCATGAATGTATTTTTGAGACAATATAGTTGTCATGTGAGATGTGACATGTTTTTGGGAAAATACTACGAGGTGAATGTTCTAGAATTGGGTTGGATTATGCTTAACTATTTTAGTTGGTGAGATGTGTCACGTGATTGGGGCTATCATTCAAGAGGTATGTGCTAGAATTAGGTTGATAAATGAGATTTGATATTTGTTTAGGACATCCACATGAGATAGATGTTCTAGAATTAAGTCATCATGTACTTGTACTATCTCTGTCAGTGGAATGTGTCATGTTCTTAAGCCTATCCATTGATGAGGATATGTTAGGCCGGTTACTGATATTTTTACTAGAATGGGGTTTAAGTAGGTATGTTTCTCCCGATATAGTGTCAAATCATGTATAGATGGTCCTCAAAGACCCAACTAGTTTTTTATACTAGTATGATATATTATTTTTTAGATTTGTACCTTTTTTAAAATCATGTTATGCAATTTTATACTTTATGAACTAATGTTAAGGTTTATTGGTGGTGTCCTACTGTATCTTGTACTCAAACCATACTTGGGAATTTCAGATCTCCTATTGAATTCCTGAACAGAGACCCAGTAAAGGGAAATTGACCTATGGTGGATGGGGGAGCGAGGGACTATGGAGTGAGTAGGATACCAAGATGAGAATTGGAGGACTCCAGTGTTTATTTATTTATTTTATACTATTTATACACAAGAAAAAAATTCCACATTGGGATCCACCTTTATTGTATGACATGTGTTCCATTTATCAGTTTTTATAGGTACATTGATTGTTTTTATTGTATTTTTTGTTATTATTATTGATCTTATGACATGATACTAAGGGTATATTCTCCGCATTGTTCCACTCGAGACACTCAATGATTTTCATCATCCTCTTGAGTATGGGGAGGTGAAAATGAGTTCATTTGGAACTTTATCTCAGACCTATTGGTCAATTTTGGATGTTATACATGATACATTATTGATTTTATATATCATGATAGTGGATTATATTACACATTAAGTGTTCATGGGAGGTTGTATGACATTGTGACATTAACTTCTTTCTTTATTAGAGCCTTGGTGTATTGTTAGTCGCTAACTATGGACTGTATGTGGTTATGCCTAATACCACTTAGAAATAGGCCTAGAAGGTTACGCATGAAGTGCATCCATGATATCATTAATTTAAGTATTGAATTTATAAAGTTAGAGTTAATACTATTTAATAATTTTGGTTGATCGCCATAATTTAATCATTAGATATTCAAATAAAAGTGAGTGAAATAATAATAATAAATATTTCCTTACAAGTTTGGACAATATAATATTTATTATATTTATCATATAATAATGCATTGACATTTATTTCTGAAGTATTAATTATTCATGGATCAGGAAATATCGATGAACAAAAGTGGACAAGGCTTAATGTTATGATTAGAAGTGATATAAATGATGTTTATTTATATTATAAAAATATTTCACATGTCAAATGATTAATATTGTTATTATTATTATTTTACATGTGGTAAATTATGAATTATTGAATTGGGAAAGGGTTTGTGTCAAATTTTCAAACCCTATAACCACCATAAAAAATTACTAATTATAACACTTTCCAAATTAATTTATGGTGTACCTAATATATAGATAGAGACTCTCTCAATATTTAGAGAGATATATAAAGATATAAAGTGCACTCTCTCTTCCCCCTTTCTCAAGACAGTGATATAAAATCAAGAGTTCTTCCTCCTTTAAGAATGATTTAGATGTGATCAACCATGAAAAACACAAGCGATCTGGACCAGTTATGCTATCACTCGATGATTCTACGAAAACGTTCAAAGATTATGGTGCTTGTGTAGATCACCATTAGATGGATTCTATGCTTGGGTGTTATAGAAAAATGATGTTATGAGGATATCTATTACACCATATCATCAATGAATGTTAAATTATAAGTTGAGTTAATTCTATATCTACTAATAAATTAATTATAAATTATATAGGAAGATCTTCCTCTTTTGGTTTAAAAGATTTAATTTATTTAAGTAATATATAGTTTTTGTCGGACATGATGTTTTAATATTGTATGAAAAAAATTACATGTAAATTAAGACTAAAAACCAAGATGGACATACCATCAAAGGACACTTCCATTATGCTCGAAACCTATAAGTGGTGTCAAAGGGGTCATATGTTTAATTTATAATTATTTATTTTTCATTTATTTTTTTCATATGTTTGTGTTTTATTTTACTTATATCAATTCATTTTAATATATATATATATATATATATATATATATATATTATCTTATCTTACTTTGTTCATTACATATGACATAACTAGTAGTTGGACAAGTATTAAAAATGAAGAATCGTTCTAAGAGTACCATCTAGAATTGAAAAGTCTTTACATGGAAAAATACAAAGTACATGGAGTGTACTGCCTGAATGCATGCCTTTTATTTTTATTTTCAAGTCATTATCTCACTATATAGGATCATATATGATAAAATCAGATCTCAGATCTAAAATAAATTGGATCTTTGTATAGATCCGGACATATTTAAGGAAGGCATGAAGAACTACATGTCATGTATGATAGAGTTGGTTCCCTAGAACCAAATTCTTTTATACTTTATGATAAACATATATTCATTGGTTGGATATTAATAAAATCCTTATCACATCATGATTGTTCTTCAGTATGACATTGTATGTGATAATGTCCTAAGATTAGTTGTCAAACTAAAATTTCATAGCGAATCCCTAATATGATGAGAACCCCATGACACTATTCTTGAATATATGTTCTATAGCAAAATGATATCATTTCAAGGGAAAAAATGATAGAGACTACCATGGGTGGAGACTCATAGGACATTGAGGCACCTTTTCATGGTGTAGTCCCTTGGTAATGTCTAGGAGAATATTATGATAATGAGACCTTCCAGTAGGAAATCCACATTTATAAGTTTCATTGGATGTTACTATTTGTGGATGTTTGTATTGGTCCTTAGACTTTATGATTATTATTAACAGGTGTTATTACTCATTCACTTAGATGTATTGGTGAAAGTTATGACCACATATGTTTGAGGCAAGGTAGGATATGTTGGGTGTGTCACGAGTAATATTGTATTAATGAATAATGTAAGAAAGGATTTGTCCCTTATGTTCCATAATAGAAGTGGATATCTCATTTCCTTTGATGGAAATTATATAGCCAAAATAAATCCATGACCATGGTGTTCTATAGGAATGTTCAAATTCTGAAAAGTTAGAGAATGTTAAATTGAGCACATGGGTTGATGGAACTTGCATACAACCTGCTTGATTGGAGATATTGATACAAAGGTATTATATTACACAGTAAGAATTCATATGAGGTGACATGTCATTGTGACATTAACATTTTTCTCTATGGGTGTCTTAGTGTGTTTCTAGATGATAACCTTGGAATTAAGGCTTCTCCACCTAATTCCCCTAAGAAAGAGGCCTAGAGGGTCACACACAAAGTGTATCCAATATCTTAGTTAAAAAATATATTTTTTTATTATTTAACAAGTTGAATAATGATTATTCTCCATTGTGGTTTAATAATTATTCATGGATGACTGATCACATTTATTTTGACACTAGTTATTCAAGATAGTATAATTTGTGTGTAATAATTAATAAATATTTATTTTATATTTAGTTAATATAATATTTTTATATTTTTTGGTGTATAATGCATTGATATTTATTTAATAAATAAAAATTCATTATTCAAGGTTCAATAAATATGGTGGAGGATTGGTGAATTGAGTTAAGGATCCACTGAGAAATAAAAATATTGAATATTATTTTATTAAATAGTATTTAATTATAACTCAAAAGTTAATCACATGTCAGGGAATAGTAATGTTGTTGTTATTATTTGACATGGGGTTTAGCTAGGACTAATAAAATAATTAAGGCACTTTTGAAAATTATTTATTATTAACCCAGTGAATTAAATTCTGGGTTATATTATTCTCTTATTATCCAAGCGCAATCTGAGAGACGATTTATTATTGTTATACACAATGAATTGGAGAAAAATTCTCAAGTGTAGATAGTTCTTTATTCTCCAAGAACACTCTCAAGAACTAGAGTGATCCTCCTCCACTGGATTAAGGAGAAAACTTTGTAATCAGTTCTCAAGATGATCAAAGGCAGACATTGCAAGCACAAGGATCCTCCTTGCTATAACCTAGAGACTCCTTCGGCGATGTTTGGAGATACGTGTAACACATGTGGATCACCACTAGAGGATATTTTCTCTTGATCGGTACAACAAAATGACGGTACACCTATAAATCTATGGCTGAAAGCATCAACAAAGAAATAATCAGCTTGAAGGTAACTATTTAATTTAATTTACTTATTTATAAATTAAATATGTTGATCTTCTCTCTTGGTTATGGGTTTCTATTCCTTTTTCTAAATACTTGATTTTATTCTGTGGATACTAGCATTCATTGTCTTATTGATCCTTGATTGTTCATTGAATATGGAAAAAATAAAAGTTGGGCACCGTCCCTCACGCACTTCTATTGTGCCTAGAAGCTACAAGTGGTATCATAGTGGACATATTATTGTTTATAATTATTTAACTAATTCATTTATGATTTAAACTTTAACAATTTGGTTTTTCAGTTCAAGTTTAATTGTTCTTTTTAATTTGAATGACGATATTTGTTTCTTCTAATATCATTTCTTGCGGATCTAACTGAAATGATTAATTTTATCCTTAAAGTAAAATCAATAAACTTATCTATAGATGCCAAGGATCATGGATTTACAACAAAAAACTACACACCATGTAATCATAATTACACGCCATGTAGTATTGTTCAACACATCATGATTTGGTTCGGTAATCAATTTGAGATATTGCATTACGTAGGAATTAATAACACCATTAATGACCTTTAATCCACATGGTGTTGACCAAGATTAATTGGAACATGGATACCAGACTATATATCATGTGGCCTATTAGACATGGTAGGTAGTCACTTTGGGTCAAGGTTGAGTTGTGTATCCCAAACACGGCTTTCCCGACTAGTGACCATGTAATAGAGATTCTACATAGTGTGTGACCCACTAGACACACAGTGTACTCCAAAGATTTCTGTAGTACACCTCACATGTCGTTTCCCTAGGCGTGTACTTCAGATGGATGGTGAGGAGAGTACATGTTGTGTAGTTGGGTCAACACACTGTGTACTTTTTCCAGATTACGCAGATTTAAAATATATTATTATATTATATAACCCTTGAGACTTGTACCTTCATGTGGGTATAAATCTGGGACACAAAATGTGATAGGTGTTTTCTATATATATATGTGTGTGTGTGTGTGTGTGTGTGTGTGTGTGTGTTTGTTTGTGTGTTTGTGTGTTTAATTAACATTTGTATAATTTTCAAAGATCTTCACATCATGTATGAGTTTAATTACAATTATAATTCTGCGTGCATGCTACATGTCACAAAGAATAAATTATATAAAAGTATAATATATTTTGGGTAGTTTTGGATGGGTATTCAGTGGGTTACCTCCAAGGTACAAGTTATGTACATAGTTAATTTTAAATGAATTTATTAATTTGTTTAAAATTATAATAGATGGGAATCTCAAGGAAATTCAGAAAAAGGTTTAAGATAAAAAATTGATTAATTAAAGAAAATAATTAATCGATTCGAGCATGATTTATCTTAAATAAGAATGATTAAATAATTGAATTCTAGTTTTATTGAATTCATAATTCTTTGCATGCATGTGGATGATCATGAGCTAGACCAAACCTTTGTATGTTATTGGTTTCCTTTTAATTTATTATTAAATTAAATTGTTGGCATGCATGCCTTCTATCCTCATTAATATGTAGGGTCCGCATGGCCATGGTTTATTTTATGTAAACCCCATTTTACCCCTCACCCGTGTGTGAGTAAAAGCATATGTAATGGATGGATCTCCCAAGATAGTGGAGGTGGTTCAAGTTAGGGGCCAAGGTGAAACCAATCCAAGGAGACACAAAGGTGGACAGGTGGAAATCTGTAAACACAAACCAAATTGGTTCAAGGTATTTCTCCCCTAGGTCAACTGTTAGTTTATCAACCACTATATAAACTAACCATTAGAACAAGATCATTATCATACCCTTTATTTTATTTCTATTATTTTTATGATTATTCATTATGGGTGTTTTTTTGGCCACATAATTAATGAATTAACAAGCAATATAGATAGAACTAAAATAAATTGGCATATGCATACATATTATCTAATACGTGGTTAATCACTTAAGATTATCCCACATAATATTAAAAAGTATGTAAAAATATAATAAATGTAAATTTATACATAAAGAATAAAATCCCTCAATAAAATATTGTGTTAGTATAGCCTTCTATTACTTCGGTTAGAATCTAACCATTGTTCAAAGTGCATGACTAGCCAAATTTGGGGTACTTTCAATTATCGGGGAATTCTAATTTGAGTTTTTGGGTTGAATTGACTTAGTTTACATCAAATGTTGACTTCCAAAGTAGGAATTGGTGTAACTGAGAGGCAAAGGTTGAGTAAATCCAAAATTAAGGATTTTAGGATTGGGGAGTCCACTCAAACGATCAAGAAATTGTGGGTTAATGCAGTTGTCATTTGGAATGCCTACCTAAAACCTTTAAAATTACCTCACCAACCAAATTTGGGGTAAAGCGAAGGGAAGTATGGATCCTTTACACTATAATTTCCAAGAAACATGATATTCTGAAGCTAATTGTGAGGGATATTGGGTTTTGATAAAATAGTTTGAGACTAATGAATATTTATTTATTTATTTGACATAATTTTATCAGATAAAATACTAAAACTCTGTTAATATTATTTGTAAAGATGACATTAAAAATGACATAAAACATATCATTGTGATCCATGCTCAATAAGGAAACCCCTCTCACCGACACTAATTTCCTATAGTGGAAAAGACATCTTCTGGTCATCCTTTTCCATGAAAGGAAACTACATGTGTTGGAATAACCATTACCAATTGTTCCTAGAAATGAGGCAAGTGGTGAGGATCTCACTATGTATGAGAAACATATGAGTGATGTTATGGAGGTTCAGTGCCTCATGTTATCATCCATGACCAATGATCTCTTGAAGCAACATGATGAAATTGATTCTTATTGAATGATGTCTCAACTTCATGATATTTATCAAGAGGAGGTGAGACAATAGAGATATAAGATCTCCAATGCTTTGTTGACCAGTAATCTTGGAGAGTCTTCACCAGCTGGGCCACATGTCGTCAAGATTATTTGCTACATTGAGCATATGTAAATCTTAGGGATTAAATTCTTGGATGAGTTGCGTACAGATCTCATAATATCATCACTTCCCAATACCTTCTCTAGTTTTATTGGGAATTAAAATATGAGCAATAATGAGAAGAGTCTATAGAAACTTATTGTATGAATTATCCAAGTGGATAAGGACATGGGGTGTGAAAAAACCCCTAGTCCTTATGATGAATAAGAAGAGGAAGGACAAGGAAAAGGGGAATAAGACTTATAAAAAGTCTAAATCCCCCAAGCACTGTTCGACCAAGAATAAGAATATCCAAAGGCAGTGCAAGGAAAAGGAGGCAATATGCTTTGTATGTTGCAAGTTAGGACACTGGAAGAGGAACTGCACCTAGAGGTAAGGGGAAGCCAAAGGTGTGTTTGTTATTGATTGAAATATTTCCATTTCAACACATTGGGAATTAGATACAGCTTGTGGTGCTCAAATCTATATTCAAATGTAGGAACCAAGTAGATTCTAAAAAATTTCCAAAGGAGAGGTGCATCTGTGAGCTTCCAATGGTGCGAGGTTGGATGCTCTTTCCATTAGTGACTACCACCTGACATTGCAAACGTGAATGATTTTGGTTTTACATGGATATTATTATATACCTAGTGTTACCAAAAACATTATTTTTGTATCAAGTTTGGATACAAATGGGTTTATTTTTTGTTCAGAAATAAAAGTTGATTATTTTATATGGAAAACATATGTTATGGTACGGAGCATTTAAATAACAGCATGTATGTATTAAATTATGAAACAAGGGTTGGAAATTGATAACGGATCAAGTTCAAATGACTCATATAACACCCAATTGAGGCATCAATATCTCGATCATGTAAATGGGAATAATTTTATAAATCTCTTTCAATATGGTTATTTAGAATCTTCTAAGATAAAACCAATTGATAGATGTCGTTCTTGTTTACAAGGGAAAATGACCAAACTTCCATATGGTGAATAGTTTGAAGGTCCATAGAGCTTTTAGGATTGGTACACACTAATGTGTGTGGACCATTTCTATTAGAGGCTAGAGGTGTTTATTATTACTTCATAACTTTTACTGACAAGTTGAGTAGATATGTCTATATTTACTTAATAAGGTATAAGTCTGAGTCTTTTTTGAAGTTCAAGGAATTCCAGAATGAAGTGGAGAATTATCTTGGTGCGAATATAATGAATATTTGATCGAATTGATGTGGAGAATATCTTAACCAAGATTTCATCAACCTTCTGTGGGAGTTTGGGATTCTATATCAAATCACTTCACCTTATACACCATAGTGGAATGGTGTTAGTGAAATGAGGAATCATACCTTGTTGAACATGGTAAGGTCGATATTGATTCATGAAGATCTTACATTATCCTTTTGAGGAATACATTACAAACTATGACATACAAATTAATCTGAGTACCAAATAAGGAGGAAAATAGAATTACCATTGAGTTATGGAGTATAAATGAACCCATTTTGTCACATACACGTGTATGGGAATGCGTGTAATTTGTTAAGGATTTCACATGAAACAAACTAGAACCCTAGGGAATGAGGTGTATCTTTATAGGATATCCCAAGGAAACAAGGGGATACTACCTATAAAACCCCTCATACAAGAAAATGATTTTTTTAGGCAATTTTTCTTTCTTGAGAGAGAGTAAATCCTCAAAAAGGATAGTGGGAAACAAGATTGACTTCAATTAATTTGATGCTCGAGATACACAAGATTTGGTATAGGAACAAGTTCCATAGGTCACCATAGAAGTAGTGGTTCCAGAAACACAAGTAATGCATAGAATTGTAAGAGAGGTAAGGGAACTAGAGAGATATGGTTTTATAGTCACCATGTATGTTGACTCATTATTTTTTGGAAAATGATGAACCTTTATACTACAAGGAGGTGGTAGGGAGATTAGAAGCAGCAATATGGATAAAATCTATGAATTATGAGATGGATTCCATGTATGTGAATAGATTTTGGGTTATGGTCGATAAGCCAATTGATGTAAAGATTGTTGGGTGTAAATGGGTATTTAAGAGGAAAATAGACATGGAAGTTAAAGTAAGTAACAATAAGGTAAGGATAGTAGCTAAAGGGTTTAAACAGTATCAAGGAATTGACTAACATGAAACCTTTTCACCATTTTCCATGTTTAAATCCATTAGAATCATATTTTCCATATAATCTTACCATGACTATGAGATTTGGAACATGGACGTTAAAACTGCATTCCTTAACGGGAACCTTTAGGAAGATGTTTATATAACCCAAACAAAAGGGTTTGTGACCCCGGGTGATGCCAAAATGATTTTCAATTTGTAGAGATTCATTTATGGATTTAAGAAAGCATCTAGTTCATGGAACATTTGATTTTATGAATCCATAAAAGAGTTTTGTTTCATTAAAAATGAATGTGAGTCATGTGTTTACAAATGTTTTAATGGGAATGCGGTTGTTATCTAAGTAGTATATGTAGATGACATATTACTTATTCGAAATGAAATACCAATCTTACAATCTGTTAGAAACTGGTTGAACAAGTGCTTCTTTATGAAAGACTTAGGAGAAGGAGACTACATTCTAGGGATCAAGATCATTCATGATATATCCATGAGGCTTCTTGGACTAAGTCAAAGTACATATATTGACCATATACTAAAGAGATTTATTGTGGAACTATCCTAGAAGGGATTGGTTCTAATGTCACATGGATTAAATCTTTCTAATAAAATGTGTACCTAGACATAAAAAAGAGAAAGATAGAATGAGGAAGATCATACACGCTTTAGTGATAGGATATATCATGTATGCCATGTTATGTACTAAACATAATGTTGCCTATACACTTATCATGGTAGGAAGATATCAAGAAACTCCAAGAGAATGGCATTGGACTACTGTTAAGAAAATCCTTAAGTATTTGATAAGGACTAAGTATATGTTCTTGTTTTATGGAGGAGATGGTGATATTTTCATCAGAGGGTATGTTTATGCTAGTTTTCAGATAGATCACAATGATTTTATGTAACAATCAGGATATGTTTTTCTATCACAATGGGGGATCCATGAGCTAGAAGCATTCAAAGCAACCAGTTGTTGTTGATTCTACAGCAGAGTCTGAGTATATAGTAACTTTTGATACAACCAATGAATCCATCTATATTCAGAACATTTTTCAGGATCTTGATTTGGTACCAAGAAGTAAAGAGCTTATCACATTGTATTGTTATAATAATGCAGTGGTGTCTCTTGAAAAAGAGCCAATGTCACATCAACGGAAAAAGCACATACTCTGAAAGTATCACCTCTTGAGAGATTTTTATCAAAGGGGTGAAGTTTTAGTGAGAAGAGTATCCATGGAAGAGAATGTGGTGGACCCCTTGAATAAAGTCCTATCTCAATAGAAGCATGAGTATCATGTTAGAGCTAGCGGAATGAAGGTCGTTTGTAGTTGGATATAGGGCAAGTGGGAGTAGTTGGAGTTAGTGACTAAGAACCAACTTATTTTTTACTCTATGATAAAATTATATTCTTTAGGTGTATATTAATAATCTCTTTATCACATCATGATTTTTCTTCTACATGACGTTGTAAGTGATAATATCGTAAGAGTAGCTGTCACACAAAAATACCACAGTAGATACCTGCTATCTTGATAAATCAGAAGTTCCATGACACTATTCTAGAACATATATTCTATATCTAGATGATATCATTTCAAGGGACACAAATGATACATGCTATTAGGGTTGGAGACTCATAGGACTTCA
Source organism: Viscum album (assembly GCA_963277665.1). Classification (NCBI taxonomy): domain Eukaryota; kingdom Viridiplantae; phylum Streptophyta; class Magnoliopsida; order Santalales; family Viscaceae; genus Viscum; species Viscum album. Next base: position 308,420,070 of record OY728136.1, read on the forward strand.
ATTCACCTTCTCATGGTATGCAACCTTTGTAATGTCGAGGAGAATATTATGAGAATAAGACCCTCCAATAGGAAATCCCCATTTATATGTGTCATTGTATGTTCCTATATGCGGAAGTGTGTATTATTCCTTAGACTTAAAGATTATTATTAATGGGTATTATGACTCGTGCACTTAGATATATTAGAGAAAACCCTAACGACATATGTTTGTGGTGAGGTAGCATATATTGGGTGCATCACGAGTAATAGTACATTAATGGATAATGTGAGAAAATATTTATCCCTTCTATTCCATAACAGAAGTTGATATCTTAGTCCCTTTGATGGAAATTATATATCCTAAATAAATCCAGGTCTATAGTGTTTTATAGGCATGTTCAAATTCTGGGAATTCAGAGAATGAGAAATCGAGCACATGAGTTTATGGAACTTACATTCCACCCTCTTTATTGAAGATATAGAGACAAAGGGATTATATTACATAGTAAGAATTCATATAAGGTGACATGTCATTGCGGAATTAACATATTTATCTATGGTTACCTTCCTACATTGCTATAATCTAACCTTGGACTTTTGGCTGGTCCACCTAACACCACTGAGAAAGAGGCCTAGAGGGTCACACACTAAGTGTATCCAGTATCTCAGTTAAATAATTTATTATTTATTATTTAAAAAGTTGAATAAAGATTATTCCCAGTTTTGGTTTAATAATTAATCATGGATGTCTGATCAAATTTATTTCCACACTAGTTATTTGAGATAATATAATATGGGTAGAATAATTAATAAATATTTATTATCTATTTAGTGAATATAATATATATATATATATTTATTTATTAGAGAATAATGCAGTGAAATTTATTTAATAAATAAATTTTCATTATTCAATGTTCAATAAATATGGTGGAGGATTGGTGGACTGAGTTAAGGTTCTGATGAGAAATAATAATATTGAATATTTTTTTATTAAATAATATTTAATTATAACTCTCAATTTAAGCGCATGTTAGGAAATAATAATGTTATTGTTATTATTTGACATGGGGGTTTCTCTAGGATTAATAAAATAATTAAGGAACTTGTGTAAATTACTTATTATTACCCTAGTGAATTAAATTCCCAGTTATATTATTCTCTTATTTTCCAAGAGTTAGCCAAGAAATGATTTATTTTTTTTGTTCCTAAGGAATTGTAGAAAATCTATCAATCTTATAGAGTTATTTATTCTCAAATAATGCTCTCAAGAACAAGAGTGATCCTCCTCCACCAAATCAAATAGAATTATTTGGAAGGGGTTCTCAAGGTGATCGAAGGCAGACATCATAAGTGTAAGGATATTTTGTGTGAGAACCCAGAGACTCATTTGGAAATATTTGGAGATATGTGTAACACGTGTGGATCAGCTCTAGAGGATATCTACTCCTGATCTCTATAATTCAATGATGGTACACCTAAAGATTTGTGTTCGAACGCATCAACAAAAAAAGTATCGCCTTGGAGGTAATTATTTAATTTAATTAAATTAATTATGAAAAAAATATGTTAATCCTATCTCTTGGTTTTGGGTTTCTATTACTTTTTCTAAATCCTTGATTCAATCCTGTGGATTCTGGCATTCATTGTCGTATTGATCTCAGGTTTTTCATATAATATGGAAAAAATAATAGTTGGGCATCGTCCCTCCTGTGCTTCTGCTATGCCTAGAACCTATAGTGTAATCACTATACATAATATTTAGTCCATATTTTCTCATGGATAGGAACATAGGTTATCCTAGCATGCCTTTTATTAGATATACAACATGGGGATAGATGATTCTTATAACTATGAGGCCACACACCATGTATTCCTATTAAACACCATGTACCTCAAACAAGGTCCGCGATAGATAACATGCCCATTCCCAAGTCATGTGTTACAGACATGGGTAGTAAATAATACACATCACATTCTTTAGTAAAGAAAATTCATTATATTGTAGATAGTGTGCCTATTTTTTCCTATAAAAAATTAAATATATAATGAAATCTATTCAAATGTGTTCTATGTGTCCTTTATTTAAGAAAGTACACACCATGTCATAGGATTGACTATTATATATTACATTTATTTCCAAGTTAAAATTTTGGATAAGAACATAAAGTTTTCTCCATGTACACCTCACTTATTTAATAATTTAAACTGAATTTTTTTAAATTATATATAATGGTGAGTTAAGGATTCTTGGATGGAATTTAGATAAAATAAATTAAATGGATTAATTAATGGTGAATTATTATAATTAAATAATGAATCAAAGTAATTTATAACAATATTGTAAACATACGTCTATTTATTAATTTGGGGTTGATCATGATATTAAACCATCCCTTTGTATATGATTGGTTTCTTTAAATTTATTGTTATTAAAATTGATGGCATGCATGTCATCTCCCCTCCATATTATATAATGGCTTTGATTCCCATTGTTTCTTTTTTGTAAACTCCATTTTATCTAATATATTGGATCTCCTCACCTATATGTGAGTAAAATATTATGTAAGGATAGATCTCCTAGTTGATGGGAGGCACTCTAGGTTTAAGATACGAGGTGAAACCAATCGACGTGACACATAGTATCCAAGTTGGAATACTATAATATTAACTAATCTATGATTCATGGTGTTTTTATATAATTTCTAGGGTTTGTTTAGTATCTGCAAGATAAGAAAAACATTATAGAATATCATGATCATACCAATTATATTTTATTTCTGTTAGTTTCATGGTAAATTATTTATGTATTTTGATTTTATGAAATTATATAATAAATGAATTAACATTCATAAAATATTGAATAAAATATAACCATATTATGTTTGAATTTTTTATTATAATTGGATAATCACTTAATTAAAATCCACACAATATTAACATTGAATATGATAAAATTGTATTTATGCATAAATTTAAAAAATCCCACCAATAAAATATTAGTTTGTAATAGCCTTTCACTATATAAGTTAAAATGGACCTCATAGTTAAAAGTTCTTGACCAACCCAAGTTGGTATGATTTAAATTATTCTGGAACTTATAAATTTATTTTTTGGGCTGACTTAATATGGTATACATCAAGTGATGACTATGCAAGTAGGACTTAGTGTAACCAGCAGTAAAGTGTTAAGGAAATATTTTAACCCATATTTTAGGATTGAGGATTATACTCAATAGATCAAGGAACTATGATTTAATGTAGTTGGAAAGTTATACCTAACTAAAAACCTTCAAATAACTTTCATACACAAGTTTGGGTTATGAGAAGGTGAATATGGATCTTTTCCACTATATTTAAGATACAAGATATTCTAAAAATGATATTGAAGGCTTTTAGATTTCAAAAAATAAAGGTATATTAATGTAATTTAATTTAAATTTAATAATTTGTTATGTAATTAAAGAATTACTAATTATCTGTTCTTAATTTATATAAATGTAACATCAAACAACTTCGACAATATCATTGTGGTCTATACTAGATTAGGATAACTTTCTCATCATTGTGAATTTCCAGGAATGGTATAGGCTCTTATATGTTATACTACACCATGAATGGAAATTATATTTTATGGACACCCCACTTCCTATGTCACCTTCCAAAGAGACTAATCAAGAAGAAGTATCTCTCTATTTGAGTAATTTAGGAGAATAACCTTTTAGAACTAGTTACTCTTATTTTCCAAGTTGATAAAGACATTGGGTGTGAAAAAAAAACCCATTGTTCTTATGGTAAATAAGAAATTAAGGAACATGGAAAAGGGGTTGAATAATTATTCCATGTATGAGACTCTAGAGCAGAATACCTCCAAGAATAATAAGATATAGAGAAAAGGAAAGGAAATTATTCCTCGTGTCTATATGGGAGAATTTATTTTAGAAACACAAGTACTAAGTGGGAGAAAAAGGGTGGTAAGAGAACCACAGAGATATGGTTTTCTAGTCATAGATGATGGGGACTTATTATTGGTTGAAAATAATGATCCTCTATATTTAAAGGAGTAAGTATATATCTTAGAGGCTTCAAGATGAAAATAATCCATTAATTCTGAGATGGGTCCTATATATAAAACCATGTCTTGGTTTTGATCAATATGGAAAATTATGTATAACCTGTTGGATGTAAATGGGTATTCAAGATAAATCTGGGCATGGAAGGTAAATTAAATTACTATAAATCATGAATACTAGATAAATGGTTTAAACAATTTGATTGCATTAACTATGATGAAACATTTTCTATAGTTTACATGTTTAAATCCATAAAAAAATTTCTTTCCACAACAGCTTCCCATGGCTATGACATTTGGAAAATGGATGTCAAAACCTCTTTAATTAACATTATTCTTCATGTGGATGTGTATATGACACAATTAGAATTTTTTGTAACTCCAGGAAATTCCAAAAATGCTTAATAGTTGAATAGATCAATTTATAGATTAAATCAAGGTTCCAAATCATAGAATATTCAACTGTATGAAGACATAAAAGAATTTGGTTTCATTAAGATTTAATATGATTTATGTGTTTACAAGAGGTTTAGTGGATGTATATTTTTTATAATAGGAGTATATGTTGATGAAATATTACTAATTTTAAATGATTTACCAGTCTTAGAAGATTTTAAGATATGGTTGAGTAAGTGCTTCTCTATGAAGGACTTATGTGAAGCAACCTACATTTTAGGGAACAATATCAAACATGATATATCCAAGAGGATTATTGGGATAATTTAAGGTTAGTACATTCACTATATAATGAATAGATTATATATGGACCAATCCAAGAGTGTATCAGTTCCAGTGTAACATGGTATACATCTTTCTAAGAAAATGTCCCCTTAGACACAAGTGAAAAGATATAGAATCAGTAATATCTCATACACATATATTATAGGATCTATCATGTATGACATGTTAAGTATGAGGCTTGATGTTTATTATTCTTTGATCATGGTGGGAAGATGCAAATTAGATCTAGGCGAATAGCATTGGACTACTGTTAAGGTTATCCTAAAGTATCTGAGGTGAAATAAGGATATATTACTATATAGAGGAGATGAAGAGATAATAATCAAGTGTTATATATATTGTAGATTTCATACAGATAAGAATAATATGAATTCATTGTCTAGATATGTATTTTTTTTCTTAGTAAAAGAGCTATGATTTGGAAGAGTTATAAGATACAAGTAGATTTTTATTCTATAATTTAGTTTGAGTATATTGTGGAATTTGATGAAGCTAGGAAGCAGCTTGGATTTTCCATGTTTTCAAGATCTATATATGGTACATAATAGTAAAGACCTTATCATAGTTTAATATGATAACACTATAGTGGTGAATCTCTACAAATAGATGAGGTCACACCAAAGGACAAATAACATTATTCATAATTTTCATCTATTGTGGGTTATTTATCAAGGAGTTAAATTTTTAGTGACTGGAGTGTCCATAGAGGAAAATTTAAAAGACCCCTTGAACAAGGTTTTATTTAAACAGAGTCTTGAGTATCATGTGGGAGCTAGTGGATTGATATTTTTTATTAGTTGAGAAAGTGGTACTTAGTTAGATTTTGTTCCTTGGAACAAATTTTCTTAGTACATGTTTACATGTTTTCATTATTAATGAATTTTTATTATCGCATCATTATTTTTCCTCTCCGTGAAATTTTTATGTGATAATTTCCTAAGAATATGTGTCACACTAAAAGTTTATAGTAGTTTCCCGCTATAATATGAACCTAGAGGTACCATGACAGTATTCTATAATATATGTTCTATGGCCAGATGATATTTTCTGATGGGACACAGATGATATTGGATATTAGGGGTAAGAGGTTCATAAGACATTGAGATTCCTTCTCATGGTGTTCACCTTTGTTAATATATAATATATGAGGTTATGGGAATAAAAACATCAATAGTAAGTCCATATTTCCATGTTTCATTGGATGTTCCTATCAGAGTATGTATGTATTAATCCTAATTTTAATATTATAATTAATCAATATCATGAATCATGTACTATGATGTATTTATGAAAATAATGAAAACAATTTTTAATGGTGAGTTAGGATACGTTTGGTGCATCAAGAGTGATATTAAATTAAAGGATAATGTTTGAAAGGATTTAACCATTTTATCCTATGATGGAACTTTATATCTTAGTCCCTTTGATGGAATTCAACTACTTACATAAATTCATGTCCAAGGTGTTTGGAGGAATATCTCATTAAAATAAAGTAAATAAAAATGACATAGAGTATATATGTTGATAGAAATAGAATTCAACTTATTTTATTTGTGATATCATGATAAATGATTATGTCACATGTTAAGCATTCATGGGAGGTTTGATGTCATTATGGAATTATCTTCTTTCTCTACAGAAGCCTTAGCATGTTTAAAGATTCTAAACTTGTAATTTTGGAGGTTATGGCTAATTCCACTAAGAAATTTTCCATGGGGGACACAAACTAAGTGGATCTATAGTCTTAGTTAAACTCCAATATTGAATTTAGAAAGTTAGAATAAATTATTTTATTCTAGTTTGGATGATCTCCATAATTTAATGACAAGTTATTCGAAAGAATAAGTGAGTTAAATAATAATAATAAATATTTTTTACATGTTTGGTGAATATAATATTTATTATATTTATCATATAATAATGTAATGAAATTTATTTATTAAATATTTTTTATTCGAGGATAGGTAAATGATGATGAAGAAAATTGAACTAAGATTAATGGTCTTATTTTATGTGATATAAATGATATTTATTTATATTCCTAATGTGTTTCATAGGTAAATTTATTAGTATTATTATTATTGTTGTTGTTATTGGACATGGGGTCAATTAAGAATTATGGAATCTGGAAAGGGATTGTGTATGATTTTACAACCCCAAACCTACCATAATAAATATCTAATGATAACACTTACCAAATTAATTTTTTGTGTGCATAATGGATAAAGAGAGACTCTCTCAATCCCTAGAGAGAGAACTATAGATCTAGAGTTCACTCTCTATTCCTCATCCCTCAAGAAATCAAGATTACATTAAAATTGCTTCCTCCTTTGAGAATAGTTTAGATGTGATCATCCGTAGATAATGCAATTCATTTGGATCAGGTGTGCTAGCACCTAATGATTCTACAGTGATGTACATAGATTAGGGTGCATGTGTGGATCACTACTAAATGGATAATACACTTGGATCCTACAGCACACTGACAATACGCCATGATCTAGTCCACCAGATAATCAACAGAATATGAAAAATAAGTCGAGGTAATTCTATATCTATTCATAAATTATTTATAAATTACATTTTAAGATACTCCTCGTCTAGTTATGGTATTTTATTATAGTCAACTAATATATGATTTTCATTAGAACTGATGTTTTAATCATGTGTGGAAATCATTACATGAAAAGTAATACTAAATGTCAAGATAGTTGTACTGTCAAATCATTTTTATTTTATTCTCATAACCTATAAAAAACATAATGGTACCTTCCAATTACTTGATTTAATGAAAAGAAATGATAATTTTACAAAAAATATGTATTTTTTAGTATTCACTAAAAAATAAATCCTTTTTAAAAAATCCAAAAAATCACACTAATTTAATATTGACATGCTGATTTAAAAAATTCTATTCATTTACTAAAATATAATTTCATTAAATGGTATAAATTAATTATCATTTCCTCGCACAAAATGAATTAAAAAAACATTTTTAAATAATTTTTTAAAGCATGAAATGGCTACACAGAAAATTATATGCTTATTTTATAATAATTAATCATTATATTTGTGTTGATTAAGAACTATATAAATTTATTTCATAAACTAGTTTCTTCTATTCGTACTAAACAATTCAACAACTTGATTATAACGGTAACATTTAAATAATAATATTTTTATAGTATATGAAAATTCACTTAAATATTAGTATTATGCATTAAGAAATCTGTAGAGTATAGTATTACTTTAAACTAAATTTTTTAGGTGTTACATTATATCCCCTTAAATAAATTGAATCCTCACAATTTTATCTCATTCCATATAAACATAGTTTAAAACGTTTTTTTAAATATTACTATGGATTTGAAGATAAAACATATGATCATGAAAGGAAAACCCCATTAAATATTTAATAATATATTTTCAAAACACGCATAATAAAAAAGGTTAATAAAACATCCTTTTAAAAAGAGGATAATGGAAAAATGAAGACCAGCACCAATAACACATAATCAGGTTCATAGATAAGAATAATATTGGGGGAAAGTGAAAATATGGATATGAAGGAGACAAATAATTCCCAAGGAATAATATAGAGTGAAAAAGAACAAGGTGATTATAAATTAAATACCACATAACCATAAATTATTATGAAATAAATACGGATAATAATTCATTAGAAATGAAGATAATAGGATAAAAAATTTATATAAAGATCCCTTTCTTAGAATTGATGGATTATTTTACCATCAAGATAAAGAATATGATAAAATATACTTACTTTATTTCTTTCCACTTCATAAAACTACTTTTTTTCTTTGGTTGTTATTTGATCAATTCCCACTTCTATTGCATTTATTATTCCAATAAATGAATAGAAAAGATTAATTTCTCATGCTTGAAGCACGAAAATCAACTTCTAATGGATCACATAATCCAAAAAAATAATTAGTTATCCCTCCTATCTTTAGATATTAAACAAGACTAAAATGGTTAGAAATAGTTAAGGTAATATAAAAACCTTATAATCCCTCATATAAAGAAATAATACATTTGACTCCAAAATTTCCACAACAACATCAATGATTCAACTTAGATCATTACATAAATAAATAACCCTACATCCCAAATAACGTCAATAACAACAACATTAACTAATTTTTTTAACCTCAAGGGTTATATCATACCCTTCATCTTACATCTCCAATAATTTATTTTTATTATTTTTATTGAAAAATAATACATTGTGTTAAAAATAATGGTTATATATACCACAACCAATAAAACATCTCTGAAAAATATCATCAATCACCTTAAATATCATCACTTAAAACCTAAAAAGTAATGTATATGTATTTTAACTTATGATCTATCTTAAACTTATAAAATCTATATGGTATCCAAAAATTTTAAGTTAACATCACATGAAAACATCATAATCTATAAAGTTATATAAACCCTTCTCTGATACCATGCATAAAAACCCCAAACCTCCACACCCAGATCTGGTGATGAAAATATAGTATTTTCATTTCAAGATTTGATACTGATAAAAATGACATAGTTTTATCCATTAAAAAAAATACAACATCAAATGGAAATATTGGATCACTTACACACCCAATAAACTTTTAGGTTTAAATTTTTAAGGAATTAGTACAAAATCATACTTAAAAATACCCATGTATTTATGTGATAATTTTTTCAACTATACCCATATTTTTTATTCCTCACTAAGAATTTAACATCTCCCATAAACTTATTAACACATGAAACCTTTCTAAACATAATTAATTTAACATAATTCCCAAAAACCTAGGAAAAAGAAAAATAAGAAGGGTGAGCTCAAAAAATATTTAAGGGTAAACATAATCATTAACAATTTAATGTCATCAATGATAATAATATGAGTATAATTACATGATAATATAATAAAACTATATGATCTTAACCTAAGATAATTCATACCAATCAAAATATGGGTCATAAATCTTGAGGGATGGAATAAAGACTTAAAATAAGATCATATAAATATAAGTAAACAATCATGGGCCATGTGAAAATAATAATTGATCAAATGATCAATTAAAACTCAAAAAAATAACTAAAAACTATGTATGTATCTTATAACATTATCTTCATAGAACCCTTATAAGAAACCATACAAATGGAATAACTTACTTGGTTAATTCCAACATAATTATTCAAAGAAAATATTCATTATACAATGTGTTGAAGATATATATTAAGATCACCCACCATCATAAACAATTTCTAATAACCATAATATAAATAAATTATATATATCTTTATTTAAGCATAAAACTCATAGAAATAACCATTATTTATTTCATATCTTTATTAACATGTGAAAAAGAAATAGGTTATAAAAAAATATCTTTAAAACAATAATATGTAATTAATATAAATTATAAGTATGGTATAATTGATAAATATACCCATTATATTATAATAAAACAATAAATGATATCTCTATAGATGAATAAAACATTTAAAAGAAAATTTAAGACATTTCTTTGAAAACATGGAAAAATATCCTCTTCTTTTGATAATATTTTATGAAAATTCCCAAAATATTTGGATAAAAGATTTGATTTCAAAATAAAAATGGAAAAATATAATGTAATAATAAAATAAAATAACTATAATGATGATGGTAAAATATTTTCTTTTCATAAATGTTAATAATTAACATTCTTTCAAACTTTTGTAAATAGAGTCAAAAGTGACCCATGTGAGAAATGTTCAGAAAATTCATTTTAAAAGATTTTAAAAGAAGGTAATAGATTATGGGAAATTAAATTAGTATATCATTTATGTTTGAAAAATAACATCCATGAAATAATATTAAAAACATAGAGGAATATTTTGGTTAAGATCCTTTAAAAACATTAAAATAACATTATTAAAGAAAAACACATTTCATCATTTTAAAACCAAAAAAATAATGAATATCAAATACCATGAGCATAATAATATCCATGATATTATATTCCAAGAATATTGTATGCACCAAATAAATTAATATAGTTGTATCAATCAAAACATGTCTCAAAGAAGGATGTTTGAGACAATAAATCCTTGAAATTTTGGAAATACTTGAATAAATATAACACTGAATGAGGGAACATAAAATGATTATATAAAATAAATTATTTATATTAAATAATATTTTAAAATAAATTAACAGGGTAGGAATTAAACCATATGATATAAAACATGGTTCATAAAATGAATTATGTTTAAAATAATTAAAATCGATTCCTTAAAAAGCCTAATAACTTTTATAAAATTTTAATCAATATATCATGAAATATATTAATTTAAAGAAAAATTAAATATCATGATAAAAGATTCATTAATTATATTATATCTCAAAAATAATCATATACAACTTATGAAATTAATTAGTTTCATATTATAAGACATGTCCAAAAAAACAATATTGAGATGAATAATCCTTACAAAGATCATATCATTGAATTTGGAATTAATTAATGAGGTAATTATGTGTAACAATTGTAAAACCAAAAATGGAAATAAAATATAATTTAATCAAAGGTCATTTAAAAAATTATCTTGGAATAACATTGTCAATGAGGTAGAAGTATAACCTAATTAATGGAAATTGAGTTAAAGAAACCCCTTACCTTGAGTCCCACTTGCTATATATTTCCATTAACTGTTATATAATAAACTTATATTAAATATTTACTTATTTAAGAACCATTAAAAGGTTTATTAATTTATAATTAAACCATTTATTTCGTTTATTTCAATTTCTTATTTATTTATGTAATCAATTAATTTCATGTTGGGTGTTTTGAGGATGCTCAGTTTATAATTGAAAAATGACATCGGTATGTTAATAATGGTCAAAGGGTTATTATTCCACCATCTCAAGAATAATAATAATGAAATAAAATTATCATTTTTATTCTTCAATTATAATTTTATAACCAAATATTTATGGTGGATATGAAAAATGAATTACATTACAACATTGACATGATAGTTTGTACGTATGCATGAGCAACGTTTCCATTTTTCAACAAACATGATGGAAATAAGGTAAGTATGAATTATCTTAATAAAATTATGATTATATAATATATATAATATTATATATTAAAATACACTTATATATATTATCCATATAAGGAAATGATTAACAACAAATTAGATCCCTTCATGGAAGAGATACTCCACACATATGCACAAATGATGTTTTCATTCTTCAATAGATGAAAAGGTTATAAAATAGATGATATATTATCATTAGAAAATAATAATTATTTCATGAATATAATATATATATATATTATATCCATCATTATAATTGGATATGAGAGGTGGTAATGGAATACTAATTACATTAGTTTGCGAGGCGGTAGTCCACCGTACACATGAATAATGGGTTCATTTCCTTTTAATGGAAGAGGAGATGGATAATGTTTATTATAGAAAAAAAATAACATTTTAGTATATTTTAGATACATTTATTATTATTTTTTAATTATTAATATAGTTTTTAGGGATATAAAATAAGAAATAAAATAAAAACACTTAGTTAAGTGTTTTACCTATTCTTCAAAAACCCTCCTTAAGTCTACACATTTTTCCATATAAGGTGGGTATTATGATCAAAAAAGTTCCTATAGAAAATTGAAAGGTATTTTAGGAAGGTATTTGGGTAGATGTATTCTATGATAATAGGATATTTAAGTGTGATGAAAAGAGGCGAGCAGGTGTCCCTTCATAAGTGAGGGAGACGATATACATGGAATTTTTCAAAAGATTTAAATGTTATTAAAAAAATTCATGGGAAAGTGTCCCATACACAAGTTTTTCATAATAAAGTGGTAAGTGTTGAAATAAATTCATAATTTAATAATTAATATGAAATTAGGTTTCCTTATCACATAGTTTTAACTTAGGTTAATCTGATTTACCCTTTTATCGCGGTGACACATTTTTTTACCAAATTCATTATCCATAATGAAAAAAATTAAATTTACGTCGTTAATAAATTTTGTAATATTGTTTAAAAATATATAATACATTTTAAAAAAATATATAATTTAAATTAGTGGCTGAAACTAATTTTATATAAGCGCACTAAACACGATGAAAATTAGTTTTTAGGATAAATGCATTTTTAGGCATAAAACTGAATTTACTTTCATTCCATGCCTAGTAAAAACAATGAGTTGAATATTGAAATATTATTTAATTATATAAAACATATATATATATCATTAAAATGATTAATAATTATATATTAATATAATTTATTGAGATACAAACACATTCTTCGCATAAAAGTAGTTTTAAGAAAATTATGTGTTTTAAGCCTAAAAATAAACTTATACCAAAATAAAGTATAATATCGAATAATATGTAATTAATTATATTATTTTTAATTAAAGGATAATTATTTAACTTTAAGATAAAATTAAAAACAAAATATTCCTTTTCAATTACTTTATATAATGAAAATAAGTGACAATTTAACAAAAATTTGTATTTTTCACTATTTTCTGAAAAATCAATATTTCCAAAAAAACCAAAATTCATACTAGGATAATATTTACATTATTATTTTTATAATTATATTAAATTAATCAAATAAAATTTCTAAAATTGGGGTAAATAAATTATAATTTTCTCACACAAAATGCCATAAAAACTATTTTTTGAGGAAAATGTATTTTTGAGGAAAAAAATTACTTTGCTAAAAATTGAGTGTTTATTTAATAAGAATTTATTAATAAATTTTTATTTATTGGGACAATTATAAATTTATTTAATAATTATTTTAATCTAATTTATACTCACCAATTTAATGGATAGGATATAACAATATATTTTAAATAATAATATTTTTATAGTATATCGTGATTTATTTAAATCTCGGTGTTGTGTGTTAAGAAATATATAGAGTATAATATTATTTTAAAATAAATTTTATGGGTGTTATACAGATTATGTCTTTTAATTGCCTTATTTCCTTAATTATCTTCACTACTCATCAACTCAATATAGGGCCCATTCCCTTGTCTAGATCCATTATAACAAAGTATGCATGCGTACCAGGGTGAATGTATAGGGTGTGTATAATAAAACCAATTAAGATACCTCCAAAATATCCTTAACATTAATGAAACATTTATATGAAAGTGTATATATTGGAAAAAATAATTAAACAACAAACATAATCTCTAACGGGTCATTATGTGCTAATCAAGATTCCCTAAACCTTGGTCATACCTAATTTGGCTCAATACTATATAGAAGAGTAATGCCATGAAAAAAGTACATATTAGATAATTATTAGTACCTTATCACTCAAGTTACATTATATTATTATTCCCTAGACCATCCCCTCACACCCAAGGGAGTTTATGTATCAAGTCACATACCAAACCCTCTCACTTAGGGATGGTTTATCAGAAAATCCTAGATTATCCTCTATCTCTTAAGGTACATCGAACATCATCATATAATATCCCAAAAATATTAGTAGAGGTGGACTTGGTATTAACAATTCAATTTCCTCACATCACAATTTTCATCCACTCACTTACGATAGGGTAAAAAGCATCGATAACAATTTTTAAAAAAATTGTATAAATAAAAATGAATAATAAAGAAACACCATATAGTCATTCAAAACCAAATGGAACATCCCAATAACAAGAAAAAACAAGGATAACCCATAGTATTCACACAATACAACCACAATAGATCGGCTATAGTAGTTATATTTATGTGTCTAAGTTATTCACCATTAAAGGATTCATTGCCCAAACAAATATTCCAAACCATTAGTTTACCCAAGCCTTAACTAAGTGTGAAAAGAACAATATAAACCAAATTTATCAAATAATATATAATTAATCCCAACCATTTTAAGTGTTATGGTTTTAACAAGACCATGATAATTTAACTACCTCTATACACTAAGGGATTAATTACCTCAATTCAGACCCACCTAGGAACTTTAATACTAGAAGAAATATATCAACAAGACTACTCGTATAACTATATATAAGTCGAATAATAAAACATAATATAAATTTCTTAGAAATATAAGGACTTCATAGCTTGAGATTAAGTGATCACACTCACCAATTAATCTCTCTGATTCAATTCTAATCAACTGATTCCCATTAAAATAGCTCGAAACCCATAAAATAAGGGATTCACAGTGGGAAAATAAAAAATAAAAAATCATTAGGAATCATGGTAATTAAGAAGGCTGAAATTTATAAGAGATTACCCCCAAAATGAAATAAAAATAAAACTGTAGAGAAGAGATAGGTGGATGGAGATTTAAAATCCAAAAGAGAGCTCCAAATCAAGAAATGTATGAGTATGGTTTGATAGAGAAGTATACAAAGGAAATATGGGGCCCTGGGTGAAATTATGTGGAATCCTTTAAAAACACACATGGGAACACTAGTTAACCACCCCACTATGGCTGAGTACCCACTGGCCATATTGAGTACTCATCTCAGCACCACTGGGTGCCTGGTGGAACTGCAACCCTTTTAGGGATATCACCCTTCATACTCGGTACCTGGTACTCCGCCCCCTTCTATATATTTCAGTAGTTGGGTACCTAGTAATCGTATCAGTTACCCTTTATAATCCAAATACCCCTGAAAACATTTAAAACTCTCCAAAATTATATAATTTAAAACAAAAATCAACTGCTAATTCATTCTTAAAATTCTAGGGTTATTACATATCCAATTAGTGGTGGAAACAAATAAATAATACCAATCCAAAGGAACTAATTGACTTAATGGAATGGGTTAAATTGGGTAAAATATTTTTCAATAAATATTTCCCTCACACTCTCTATATTACAGTAGAGATGGAATTTATGTGACTTAATCAAAGGGATGATGAATAACCCTAAAAGTACGGTTGACTTATTCTTTATTTTTCTAAAACAAAGTCCTCAAAAAAAATTCAAGAAATTAATTTCTATGATAAAATATTTTTATGTTTCTGTAAGGTGGATATGGGGATTGGTGAATCTCAAAGGTCTCATGGGTCACGTGATAAGAAGAGAATAATGGAGTTTAATTTTAGATGTTAAAATAATAAATCTCATAGTGGGAATAATATTTTACTTTTATTATGTCAAAGTTATGGAAACAAAATCTACCTAGGAACTACCTTATGGGAATAAGGAAGTGATTCAAATTTGGAAAATAAGGGAATCAAGAATAAAATTTCTAATGGGATATGAATAATCTAGTCAATATTATATAATAATGGAAGGTTCCACCCAATACTCTCCCCATGATCCAAGGTTATAACTTTAAGGAACATGGACACTATAAAAATCATTATACCAATACTAGGGTTATGAAGGGATAATTAAATATAACAACCTCTAATATAAATATAATAGGAAGATGATTATTTTATCACTACTACAAAGGTGGATTTTGAAAACAAAGTTGTTATATGTATTCTTGTTTTTCATTTAAGAATAGTGAATATCCTTTTTTATTAGGATTCTACACATCATTTCATATAATTTAAGTCTAGTATAAATATTCAAAGTCAAACACAAAAAATTAAGGCTGATTTATCAATTAAAATACCAAATGGTGTAATCATTGCATCTCAAGTATATATTTTTTTACCAATTAATTTTTTTCAAAAGAATATCCTATAAAATCTCATTATACTCCCTTTCTTATATTTTGATGTTATAGTAGGAATATTTTTTTTATATAGACACAATATAAATATATTTGTGGAGATCTGATTCCATATCTGAAACCATTACCTTATTCTATATATGTGAATAATGAATTATGAATCTGTGGGGAAAATCCATCTCAAATATGGATATTATTTCCTTATAATAAATCCTATCAAGATCAAATTATTGAGACAAAGTAGATAGTTATGTTGTAAGACATGTCTATTATATTGGAATATGTTTATTTATTCCCTAAAGAGTTTCTTGGTCTAACTTCTAAATGAGAGGTTGAGTTATCTATAGAACTCATACTTGGAGCTCTACACATATCAAAGATTCACTACAGAATTTCAACCACTGAAATAAAAGAGTTAAATAATAAACTATAATATAACTCATATAAGGGTTTTTAATTCCCTAGTGTTTCACCATGAGGTTCCCTAATAATATTTGTTAAGAATATGAATGTTTCAATGAGTATCTACATTGATTATCATGAGTATAAAAATAAAAATAAAAAAAGTATCATCTACCTTATATTTATGAATTATTTTATCAAATACATTGTGATAAATTAGTCTCAATGGTTTACCTTTGATTTTGATATCACTAATTAAAGAGGAATATATTCCAAATACTATATTTCAAAAAATATATGGGAACTATGAGTTTTTAGTGATGCCTTTCAGACCTAAAAAGCTTTAATAATTTTCATGGACATTATGAATATTTTTATTAGAGATTAGCATAATAATTTTTTTATTGTATTTATAAGTGATATTACCATATAATTCAAAATAGAGGAAAAAATGAATAAAACTTGATTACTATCCTAAAGACTTTCTCAAAGGATAAGATGTATAAAAATTGTAGTAAAAGTGACCTCTTGGTAGAAAAAGTTATATTATTTGTGCATGTTATCACAAGAAAAAGGATATCTATAGATCCTTAAAGAAAAAGGGATATAGAATAATGGATGAAACTAATATATTTTATATACATCCATAGTTCAATTTGATTATATAAGTTTGATAATTTTTTTGGGAGAAAATTATCATGATTTCCAAATATAGTAGCCAAGCTAACTTAAAAATAAGTTGGTTTTTCTAGATGGATGAATATAAAGAGAGATTTATGGAGTTTAATTGTCACGTCTCGTCCTCGGGGCCCATGCCGTGACTACCCCAAGCCGTCCTTCCATAGGCCAGGGGTTGGCGACTAGCACCAAGGCATAATTCCCGGTAAAAAGGGAAGGCATTGCTTTTGTAAAGTAAACAAACACCACAGAGCAAGCAAGACGAAGTAAACACTAAGTAAACACTGGGTACAAAAGTAAGTGTGGAAAAGTAAGTGGGCCAAAATACAAACCCAAACTGAAAGTAAAGTAAAACTAAAAAGGGAAAACAACAACTGAAAGTAAAGTTGCAGCCTCGAGTCGTCCACTAGAAGTCCCACCTGAAGGGTGAGTATAGATAGCCTCCACAGCTCCTTGGGTCCAACCGTCCCCTCCGAGTATGTCCCGCCCAGTGGTCCACCTCCGGGTACCGACCTGCTCCGCAAGCCTCAACCGCGATCAGCGTTGTCCGTCGTCTGCAACCAACACAACGTAGTGCAGGCATAGCCCGTGCAGGGGTGAGTATAAGTTACTCAGTAGGGACCTCGAGACCCCCGAAAGTCTCCCAGAATCCACAAAGGATAATCCACAAAGAAAGATACAATCACGAAGTAACATCTGTCACCACTTAGTTATATGCCCATACATATACCTAAGTCATCAATTCTCGTTCGGCTCCAACATTCGAGCCTGAGTACAACCCAGTCCACACAGGAAAACACAACTCATTCCACACAGGAAAGCAAAACGTAATCCACATAGGATATCAAGTCAAACTTATCAAAGATAAGGATTGAATTTCAAGATTCAGCTCACACAGGTATACTTCTTCGTAAGACGATAGAGATGATCAGATGTAGCTACTAATTCATCTAAGCCATCGGACCCACACAGGATCGATAGGTACTAACCCCTGCAATGACCCACAAAGGATCGATAGGTAACTAACCCCCGCAATGACCCATAAAGGATCGATAGGTAACTAACCCCCGCAATGACCCACAAAGGATTGATAGGTAACTAACCCCCGCAATGACCCACACAGGATCGGACCCACACAGGATCTGTAGGCGCTGGCCCACACAGGACCACTGATCGCTGACCCACACAAGATCTAACCCACACAGGATCGGTAGCACTGATCCATGTAGGATCGTTGAGTGTTGTAGTCGTCGTCGTTGAATCCACGGAGGATTTCTGCACAGTCTTCATCGTCATTGCAGTCGCAGCCAGCTCTAGGGTTCCCGCACACAACAAGCTCGTTCGGGAGGGTCCGCTCCACGAGCCGAAGGGCTGATACATCAACTAACACATAGTCCAGAGTTTATGTATCCAAAAGTTCTATATCGTCAATAGGAACTCAACGTCACTGACGGCGCGTCAATCAGATGCCCGTTCTGAGAGTTATTGGCTTTTTCGTTCCAGGGGCCCTGTTGGTTTTTAATTCAAAACCAATCCGACCATACTCCAACTACATCCAAACCTCAAGAGGAGTAATCCAAAAGGTCCGTCACATTAAGATGAATCCATCAATGTCAACGGCATGTCAATCAGACGTCCAGAGCTCAAGTTATAATCGTTACCGCTCCGAGGGCCCAGTTTGTTTCGTGTACGAACCAACCCGGCCGAACCCAAAGTACTCCGAAACCTTGAGTGTAATATATCGAAACGACCGTCTCATTCCAAGTGTCGCATCTCCACTGAAGGTGCGTCGATCGGAGGTCTGAAGCCCAAATTATAGGTAAAAGACCGAAATAGTCCGGTATTATGGGGTTCGGGCCCGGTCCGACCCGGCCCGATAACCCCTGGGTCGGCCCGAACCGGATCGACCCGACCCGGGTCCGGGTCTGGCCCACTTGGGTGCGGCCCAGCCCGGCCTGGGCGCAGCCCGGCCTGTGGGCCCGGTCTGGCGGACCGGCCAGGGCAGCCGGCCCGGTGCGCTGGTCAGGGGCTCGGTCGTTCGGCCGAGCGGATGAGGGGGGGGGGGGGTCTGCCCCCCTGTTTTCATAACTGCGGCCCCCATAATGGGGGGGGCACTCGAGCTGGCTTCCGGGGGTTTGTAACCCCCGGCTCTTCCACTGACCGACCGGCCCGCACCGGCAGGCCGACTGCTACCGACATGGGACCGGCAAGGCCGGTCCCCCTACTCCGACGTCGACGGCCCGGAACCGGCCGCCGGTTCCCCTGCTCCGCCACGGCTCGGAACCGACCGCGGCCTTGGTCCGTCCGGCGCGTCACGACGGCGCCACGCCCCTCCTCCGCGGCCCCGCTCCGGCCATGGTGCTTTGAGGATCCTTCAAGTTTCTTTGGCACGGCGTGACGGCGCCGCAGATTAGTTTGTTCCAACGGCGCGGCGCGACGGCGCCACGTTTCTCCGCCCTTTCTTTAACATTTCCCACGCAGTGCTTCGGCACCACACCGCCTTACACGAGCCGCAACAAAAATCAACCAACAAGGGGGAGGAGGGTCGCCCGTGTTTGTGCGGTCCAACCTCTTCACGTTATTGCGATAACAGGCGGTTCAAAATAGACGATAAACCAACGATGAAGTAATCAAGAACAAACGAAATAAATAAACCCCTACCTCATCGAATCGTTGAGCGAGGGTTCGTCATGGAAATAACAGTCGCGGAAGAAGACGCCACGGAAGAAGAGAGTGGCGTCGCGGGGACGGCGTCGCATCATCAACCTCCAAGGAATCTGGAATTCTTTGCGTTCTTCGCGTTCTTCATCGAAGATGAAGAATTTCTTCAAGCTCCTTACCTTTTCTCCAAAAAATTCTCAAAGCAACAAGACCCCAACAAAAATCACATAAGTCCCTTACTTATTTTATTAACATAACTTAAGCATTTGAATTCTAAACATTCCAATTAAACTCACCTATTTAATTAACTTAAGTTATCAAAATTAATGGTGAGTTGAAGGAGTTAGGGAATATGAAGAGGTGGGGTTCGTGTGGGCCCCACCACTCTCATAACCTCCCATGGGAATTTGGGTGGTTACCCCAACTTCCACTCAATGGATAAACCACTTAATGGAAATAAAAATTGTAACTCAATTTTTATTTTATCTTCCACAAAATTTTAACAACTCCTCCCATGAAAACGCAACTCCAAAAAAGGTGTTCCTAAGAAATTATCGGCACTGCGAATCCATCGGTGCCCTCGAAATTAAATTCCAAGCACCGGTTCAAAAGTTAGAAAAACCCGCTCGTTCATTCACTGAACGTACCTGAGCTAAAATTCGGATAGAAATTCCGGGCACACCGGGCCTCGGAATCAAGTGCCGTCAGAAATCACGTTCTTGTAAAATTCCCAAGAAAATTAAGAAAAAATTTCCCTTGAATTTTACGGGTCTTTACATTACTACCACCTCAGGGCTTTACGTCCCCGTAAAGGTACATCAAAAACTAAGGAAACAAATGTGGGTACTGGGCACGCATCTGAGATTCCGCTCCCAAGTGCTCTCTTGGAGGTTCTCGTGCTGCCATCTGATGTGCACTAGAGGAATCGACCATCCATGTAGGACCCACTCCTGTCGATCCTCGATCTCCACTGGGACCTCCGCAAAATTCGCCCCATCATCAATGTCCAGCTTCCCATGGTCAATGATATACGTCAGGTCGTGCACGTATCTCCTCAGTTGAGATACATGGAAGACATCGTACACTCGGTGCAACTGAGGTGGTAAAGCCAGGCGATAATCCACCTTACCAATCCTGCTAAGGACTTGTAATGGTCCGATGAAGCGTGGAGACAACTTGTCGCCTCGGCCAAATCTCTGTATACCACGTCGAGGTGAGACCCGCAAGAAGACGTGGTCGCCATCCTCGAACTCCAGTGGCCTCCGCCTCCTGTCAGCATAAGACTTTTGTCGGCTCTGAGCTGTTCTCATCCACTCTTGGATGACCTGGACCTTCTCTTTCATGGCCTGGACCATCTCTGGTCCCATAAGTGCTGACTCCCCAGGGTCTGTCCAGCATAGAGGTGACCTGCAAAGTCGGTCGTACAACGCCTCGTATGGTGCCATCCCGATGGTGGAGTGGTAGCTGTTGTTGTACGCGAACTCCACCAAGGGTAGGTGGTCCTCCCAGCTGCGACCAAAGTTGAGGACACATGCATGGAGCATGTCCTCGAGAGTTTGAATGGTCCTCTCCGCCTGACCATTTGTCTGAGGGTGAAAGGCGGTACTTAGACATAGTTGTGTCCCGAATGCCTCCTGCAACCCCTTCTAAATTCGGGAAGTAAAGCGAGCATCTCGATTGAAGACGATAGATGATGGCACACCATGAAGTCGTACAATCTCATGAACGTATAGACTTCACAAGTTCTCTACTGATCTCTGCTCTCTGATGGGTAAGAAGTGAGCCGACATGGTGAGTCGGTCGACAATCACCCAAATGGAGTCGTGACCTCTGGAAGTGCATGGAAGTCCAGTCACGAAGTCCATAGATATCCAGTCCCACTTCCACTCCGGGACCTCCAAGGGTTGTACCAAGCCAGCTGGTACCTGGTGCTCTTCCTTCACCTGCTGGCAGATGAGGCATCAAGATACGAACTCTACCACAGCCTTCTTCATACCCGGCCATGTGACAACCCTGCTTTTTATTACAACTTAAACATGCTTTATTACATAAAACTTCACTTGATACAACAAAGAAGATCGAGAGGTTTAGTGTCTTTGGGGCTTAGGATCATTACATAAAAACTTTAAACATGAAATACAACATCCTTATTGAAAACTTCCTTTACATGACCACTACAATCCTTCGTACTTAGCATTGCATGGGATAACCTGAGGACATGCATAAGAAATGGGTGAGCTATAAAGCCCAGTAAGGGAGTACACAATGAATAACATGAGGAGTACAATACATGTTAGGCAATAGGCATATCAATAGAGCATAAGAGAGACATGAACATAAAGGCATGATAAAGCATGATAATCATAACATGGAAATGTGGCAACAACACTTAACATTGAATTAGCATGAGCCAAGGCTCATTGCACATGGAGCATGAGTAAACCCTCATTGCACTTGAAGCACGAGTAAACCCTCATTGCACTTGAATTAGCATGAGTCAACACTCATTGCACATGACGTATCATGATACTATACTTTACCCAATGCATTGGAGTGCTATAAAGGGCGCACCCTTCTTAAACATTTCATTTCATGCATAAGTGTGCCACATGGATCATAAAACATGGATTCATAAAACATAATCATTTCATCCACGATAAAGGAATGTGGAATTCATACATGAAAATTTATAATCAATATGTAAATGTTCATAAAGGTGAATACCCGTGATGGAGAAATGGGCATGGTATTCACTACACAAAGACATTGGCTTAGAAAATCGGCGTGATTTCGGCAGCGTAACGGCGTGACATAAGAATTCATAAAAAAGGTTGATGAGAGAGAAAGGGGTTCCTCATCATATTTACATGTAATGGACAGTAAGAAGATCATATATATACATGTCCCAACAATAGAAATGGAATTTAGATTCATGATACAAAAGTATTGCATGAATGTAAAAGAAGAGAGAGAAGTTCCTTTCGGAATTTCGACATAGTAACGGGTGTACATGGGAGGCATTTAATGAGAGAGAAAGGGTTCTCCCATCATTCAAACAATAAGAGGGAAGTATGGGGGAGGTGCGAAACCATACCCCAACATTCATAAATGAAATTAAAAGGGCAATACAACTTAAAGAAAATTGACAAAAATGAGAAAGGAAGAAAAACCCTTACTTGGAAGTGTGCTTCCAAAGGCTAGAGAGAGGCTTGTGAGAGGCTTCTTGGGAGCTTGGGGCACCTTGAGAGGATTATAGAGAGAGTAGGGCAGAGGTTGGACGAACTTCAAGGGATTTGGGTGAGGAGGAAGTGGGAGCTTGGGTGGGTTTATATAGGAAAGGTGAGAGAATTCTTTATTATTTAGGTTTGGGACCCCTTATATTAAAATAATCCAAACCACAAACCATCCCATGGTATTTTCCCATGGTTTCTGGAAAAGGAGAGAGGAAAACAATATTTTACAAGGCCAAGGTCCGAACTTATTAAAAAATTAGGGTTGCTTATGTGGAGGTGAGTCACACTCCCATGGAAATTAATTTAAAAAGGCAAAGTGTTGAATAAGTCTTGAGGGCTCCATTAATGCTTTGAAAAGTGAGTCAAACAAACCCAAAACCTCATTATTTTAATGATAAAACATATATTGGCCGAACCTAAGGATTATGGTATTTTATTACATCACCATTGGGTCATTATGATGTCATAAAACACATTATATATTTAAAAGGTATTTAATTTTTACCCAAAAATTGGACTGTCTCAGAAAATTATGAAAAATTCACCGTTGGATAATTTCGACGTCCTGATTCCAAAAATAATATTTATTTTATCTAAATAATTTTCTAAATATGTGAATTTTCACTTTTAAAATAAAAACCGACATTTATAAAGAAATTCACGGGTTTTGACAGAAATGGCTTTCAAACCTTAATAAACATTTTAATTGCATTCATAAAATTATAAGATCATTTATATTTAATGACAATTAATTTAATATTAATAATAATATTTTATTAAAATATTATTTAATTCAAAAATCCTCTAATTTAATAAAATATAATTCTTAATTAAATAATAACTAAAAACACCATTTGTACTTTAAAAACTAATTACAATGTATCAAAAATGACTAGAAATTATATTCATTATTATATATAAAAAAAATAATGTACATGAACATGGTTCTACTTATTTGTTACATAACCCCTTAAAATAGCCGCATAAGACCTAAGGGTAAGGTGCGCGATGGTGACAGACTCTTGGGGCTGCTCGGATAACATCGCTCGAGTGGTAATCTCTATCAACTTCCATTTTTCCCGTAGACGATCACGTTCGAGCTTGACTTGATGAAGCTCAGCTTGGGCTTGGTCAAGGGCAAAGCCCAAAGACGCCACCTCTTTACCGAGCTCCGACAAATGGGCTTCGTAAGGGGCAATTCTACTGGATGAGGCCATCGCTTCCTTTGTCTGAGTAGAAAAATTGGTTCGTTAAAGCCTTATATTTAAACTACCCAGATGATCACTGTTCAACGGCTATAAAAGTAACGGTCACAAATCTTAACGTAAAACTTAAAGAAGTTGACATCTTATAAAAACATAAAGAAACATTTAACTGGATCAAGAGGGATTTTCCATTAATGAAAATTTGGGTCGTTACAACATTCCCCCCTTAAGAAATTTCGCCCTCGAAATTTTCCTTTCCCCACACTAAAACAAATGTGGGTAAATTAGCTTCATCATATCCTCCGACTCCCAAGTTGCTTCTTCAAACTTGTGGTTTCTCCACAACACCTTGACGAGGGGCATTGTCTTATTTCGTAGAACTTTTTCTCTATGATCCAAGATCTTCACTGGTTGCTCCTCATAAGAAAGATCATCTTCTAATTGTACCACATCAGAAGAGAGTACATGTGAAGGGTCTGGTATGTACTTCCTTAAGAGGGATACATGGAAGACATCATGCACCTTGGCCATAGTAGGTGGAAGTGCTAGTCGATAGGCCACAGCCCCAACACGATCAAGAATCTCGAAGGGGCCGATGTACCTTGGACATAACTTCCCTTTCTTTCCAAACCTCATGACCTTCTTCCACGGAGATATGCGTAAAAACACCATGTCTCCGACTTTAAACTCAAGGTCTCATCGACGATTATCTGCATAACTCTTCTGTCGACTTTGGGCTGCCTTGATATGCTGCTGAATGGTTTTCACCTTCTCCACCATTTCTTCGACCATTTCTGGTCCAAGCAGCTTACGTTCACCGACCTCATCCCAACATGCCGGTGTTCTACACCTTTTCCCATACAGGGCTTCATATGGTGCCATTTGGATGCTCGAGTGGAAACTATTATTATAAGAGAACTCAACTAGAAGAAGATGTTGATCCCATCCTCCTTTAAAGTCCATTGAGCACGCTCTCAACATATCCTCAAGTGTTTGGATAGTCCGCTCGGATTGGCCATCAGTTTGAGGATGATAGGCCGTACTGAAGTTCAGTTCAGTATTCAGAGCATGTTGAAGACTCTTCCAAAACTTAGAGGTAAATCTTGGATCTCGGTCCGACACAATAGACATTGGTACTCCATGCAACCGTACCACTTCCCTGATATATATTCGTGCCAGTTGATCCAAAGAAAAATCCTCTCGAATAGCAATGAAGTGTGCAGTCTTTGTAAGACGATCCACAATAACCCAGATTGCATTGTTGCTTTTGGATGTCCTTGGAAGTCCAGTGACGAAGTCCATGGTGATGTTCTCCCATTTCCATTCTGGTATGGGCAATGGTTGCATCATCCCCTTAGACTTCTGCCTCTCTGCCTTCACTTGCTGACACACCAGGCACTTTGATGTATATTCGGCGATCTCCTTCTTCATATTATCCCACCAAAAGTTTTCTCGGAGATCTCGATACATATTTGTGCTCCCTGGGTGAATAGAGAAATCTGAACTATGTGCATCATCCAAAAGTTCCTTCTTCATCTCCGAACTTGATGGGACACATAGTCTTTTCCCAAACCGCACAATTCCTTCTTCATTAACATTAAACTCTGAGGATTTTCCCTTTTTGATAGCTTCCACTTTTTCTTGGATTCTCGCATCATCCTTTTGAGCATCCTTTAACCTTTCCAAAAGAGATGGTTGAGCAATCATTTGTGAAAGGATTGATGATGTTCCCTTCTTTATGATTCCCACGTCCATCTTCATAAAGTCTAAGAAGATTGGATCCTTCTCAATTCTCATCGTTGATAGAATTGCTGGATCCTTTCTACTTAGGGCATCCGCCACCTTGTTCGCCTTCCCAGGGTGGTAATGTATTGAACAATCATAATCCTTTATGAGCTCTATCCATATTCTCTGGCGCATATTAAGCTCTTTCTGTGTGAATATATATTTAAGACTCTTGTGGTCAGTATATATCTCACATTTCTCTCCATAGAGATAATGCCGCCAGATTTTCAAGGCAAAGATCACCGCCGCCAACTCCATATCATGCGTTGGATAGTTTCGCTCATGGATTTTCAACTGTCTTGAGGCATAGGATATCACTATATCATTCTGCATCATCACACATCCTAAGCCCTTCTTCGAAGCATCACTGAATACCACAAAAAGCTCCCCACTTGTGGGTAAAGTGAGAACAGGTGCAGTGATAAGTCTCCTTTTCAACTCCTTGAAGCTTTCTTCGCATTCATCACTCCAAGCAAACTTTACTCCCTTTCGAGTTAGCTTGGTAAGAGGGTTGGACAATCGTGAGAAGTTTCTCACAAATCGTCGATAATATCCAGCTAACCCCAAGAAGCTACGGATATCAGTTACCGATGTTGGCCTCGGCCATCCCTCAATTGCATCTGTTTTGGAGGGGTCCACAGATATCCCATTGCTTGTGATGATATGGCCCAAGAATGAGACCTCCTTCAACCAGAACTCACACTTGCTGTACTTGGCATAGAGCTTCTCCTTGCGCAAAGTCTCCAGTACAGTTCTTAAATGCTCCTCATGGTCCTCCTTGGTTTTGGAGTATATTAGAATATCATCTATAAAGACTACCACAAATTTATCTAGGTAATCTCTAAAGACTCTATTCATCAAGTACATGAATATTGCTGGAGAATTGGTGAGTCCAAAAGGCATTACTATGAATTCATAGTGCCCGTACCTTGTACGAAAAGCAGTCTTGGGGATATCTTCCTTCTTCACCCTTACTTGATAATATCCCGACCGCAAGTCGACCTTGGAGAAGTATTGTGCTCCACGCAGCTGATCAAACAAGTCATCGATTCTTGGGAGAGGATACTTGTTCTTTATCGTGATTTTGTTAAGTTCACGATAATCGATGCAAAGCCGCATTGACCCATCCTTCTTCTTGACGAAGAGGACTGGTGCACCCCATGGTGATGCACTTGGGCGTATAAACCCTTTATCCAGATTCTCCTGTAGTTGTTTCTTCAGTTCTTCAAGCTCAACCACAGCCATTCTATATGGAGTCTTGGATATTGGTAGCGCCCCAGGTATAAGTTCAATTGAGAACTCAACATCTCTTCTTGGAGGAAGACCAGGAAGTTCCTCGGGAAATACTTCAGCGAATTCCCTCACAATAGGCATTTCTTCAAGGGTGGTTTCTTCCTTGGACTCAATCATCTGAGCCAGATATGCGTGCTCATAAGGCAGTAATATCCATGCTTGAGATGATGGAGCTAAAGGAGATTCATCTTCCTCCTGACACTTGTAAAGAATCGGGGGTCGATTCTCCATATGGAGTGTGATTTCCCTCTCCCGACAATTTATGTTGGCTCTATATAAGGAAAGCCAATCCATGCCAAGAATTGCATCAAATTCCACCAAAGGGAGTATGACGAGGTTCGCTGGGAAATTCAATCCACAGATTATAACAGGGGAGGACTTATACTCATGGGATGCAATGATTGCCCCATTTGCCGTACTCACTGACATCTTTACTTCCAGGATTTGTGGTGGTGCAGGGATTGTTCTACTAAACTTTTGAGATATAAAAGAATGCGTAGAACCTGAATCAAAAAGTACGTTCGCTATTCTTGAATGAATAACTAGCGTACCTGTCACCACTTCGTTGTCGGGGTTCACTTCGGTAGAAGTGATGGCAAAAGCTCTTCCTTGCTGTCTTGGAGGTTGTTGATTGCCTCCGATAACCCTTGGATTAGGGCACTGATTCGCAAAATGACACGGTTCTTTGCATTTGAAGCATTGAACAACGCGTTGAGGTTCGAACGGAGCGTTCCTCCCCTCCGTCGCAGCCGCGGGTCCTTCTTGCTGACAGTTAACAGCTAGGTGCCCTTCTCTTCCACACTTGAAGCATTTTCTTGTCCCCCTAAGGCAATTTCCAGGGTGCTTCTTTCCACACTTTTGGCAAGTAGGGTGCTGGAATTTCTTAGCGCCGTTGGATTTATCCATCGGACCACCAGCATTGAAGTCCACCTTCCGCTTCTTGTCCCCATGATACCCATGTGATTCTACGATCTCCATTTCAACCTTGAGGGCACATCGGACAATTTCCTCATAGCTGTCGAAGTCACGGATCGCTAAAGCTTTCCGCAAGCTAGGCTTCAGCCCACCAAAGAAGCGGTCAACCTTGCATTCGGGGGTAACGACAAAGCCGGAAGCGTATCGTGCAAGCCTTGTGAAGTTTGCCTCGTACGCTCCCACAGATTCCTCATCTTTCTGCTTGAGGGAAAGGAAGTCCCTTTCCATCTTAAGACGGAGGGTGCGTGGAAAATATTTATCGAAAAACATCTTCCGGAATACCTTCCATTCCAAAGCCTCGATCTCCTCCTCAGGCTTCGTATTTTTGATCAATGTCCACCATTGATCAGCTTCACCCTCCATACGATAAGTCGCCAGGAGGACTTTCTCTTTTTCAGAGCATTGGAGGATGGAGAATATCTTTTCAATGGATTTGATCCATTGTTCAGCAATCGTGGGATCGGATGATCCACTAAACGTAGGAGGCCTTTGTCTCATGAAGCTTTCAATAGCGACTTGTTCTTTCTTAGGGGGGGGTTGAACGTTCCTCTTGACCAGTGTTTCTATTCAAAACTTGAGTTAGCTGAGAGAGAAGCGTGACAAAGTTCGTGATTCCTGCTCCCATCGGATTGGGCATCTCATTAGTACAATCATCGCACTGATCTTCACAACGGTTGTTAGCCCGAGTTCTCCTATTACCGGCCATTGGCTGGAATAAAAGGAAAGTTAGGGGTAACACATAAAGGGTAATCCAAAGACAAAAGTTGATGACTTATAAATAAACTTTAATCTCTTTAACTCATGAGTCTATAGCATTCAATCCAGGCTTTTCATGATCTTCCTTCTAACATATATTCTTAGGGGCATTTTTCCCTTAATAAGGGTCCATACTAAGATTGTGAATTTATCAAAACATATCCCCCGGGAGTGTCGTAACCAAGAGTGCAGCAAGGCCCGTTGTCGTGCACCAGTTCCCGTTCGAGTCTAGCTCAAAGCGGTGTTTTCGGGTTTTACCCCTAGGATACATCTGTGCCAGAGCCGCCTCTACCTGCTCGTATCCAGACAGGGATGTATTTGTTTGATAAACCACTTACTTAGTACTTACCAAAACTTAGGGGAGTTTTTATTATTCTTAGTCTTGTATCTAAGGTCTTACTAGGGTTTCCTAATCCCAAAAATAACTAAACCTATCCTCTGATACCAACTGGGACAACCCTGCTTTTTATTACAACTTAAACATGCTTTATTACATAAAACTTCACTTGATACAACAAAGAAGATCGAGAGGTTTAGTGTCTTTGGGGCTTAGGATCATTACATAAAAACTTTAAACATGAAATACAACATCCTTATTGAAAACTTCCTTTACATGACCACTACAATCCTTCGTACTTAGCATTGCATGGGATAACCTGAGGACATGCATAAGAAAAGGGTGAGCTATAAAGCCCAGTAAGGGAGTACACAATGAATAACATGAGGAGTACAATACATGTTAGGCAATAGGCATATCAATAGAGCATAAGAGAGACATGAACATAAAGGCATGATAAAGCATGATAATCATAACATGGAAATGTGGCAACAACACTTAACATTGAATTAGCATGAGCCAAGGCTCATTGCACATGGAGCATGAGTAAACCCTCATTGCACTTGAAGCACGAGTAAACCCTCATTGCACTTGAATTAGCATGAGTCAACACTCATTTCACATGAAGTATCATGATACTATACTTTACCCAATGCATTGGAGCGCTATAAAGGGCGCACCCTTCTTAAACATTTCATTTCATGCATAAGTGTGCCACATGGATCATAAAACATGGATTCATAAAACATAATCATTTCATCCACGATAAAGGAATGTGGAATTCATACATGAAACTTTATAATCAATATGTAAATGTGCATAAAGGTGAATACCCTTGATGGAGAAATGGGCATGGTATTCACTACACAAAGACATTGGCTTAGAAAATCGGCGTGATTTCGGCAGCGTAACGGCGTGACATAAGAATTCATAAAAAAGGTTGATGAGAGAGAAAGGGGTTCCTCATCATATTTACATGTAATGGACAGTAAGAAGATCATATATATACATTTACCAACAATAGAAATGGAATTTAGATTCATGATACAAAAGTATTGCATGAATGTAAAAGAAGAGAGAGAAGTTCCTTTCGGAATTTCGGCATAGTAACGGGTGTACATGGGAGGCATTTAATGAGAGAGAAAGGGTTATCCCATCATTCAAACAATAAGAGGGAAGTATGGGGGAGGTGAGAAACCATACCCCAACATTCATAAATGAAATTAAAAGGGCAATACAACTTAAAGAAAATTGACAAAAATGAGAAAGGAAGAAAAACCCTTACTTGGAAGTGTGCTTCCAAAGGCTAGAGAGAGGCTTGTGAGAGGCTTCTTGGGAGCTTGGGGCACCTTGAGAGGATTCTAGAGAGAGTAGGTCAGAGGTTGGACGAACTTCAAGGGATTTGGGTGAGGAGGAAGTGGGAGCTTGGGTGGGTTTATATAGGAAAGGTGAGAGAATTCTTTATTATTTAGGTTTGGGACCCCTTATATTAAAATAATCCAAACCACAAACCATCCCATGGTATTTGCCCATGGTTTCTAGAAAAGGAGAGAGGAAAACAATATTTTACAAGGCCAAGGTCCGAACTTATTAAAAAATTAGGGTTGCTTATGTGGAGGTGAGTCACACTCCCATGGAAATTAATTTAAAAAGGCAAATTGTTGAATAAGTCTTGAGGGCTCCATTAATGCTTTGAAAAGTGAGTCAAACAAACCCAAAACCTCATTATTTTAATGATAAAACATATATTGGCCGAAACTAAGGATTATGGTATTTTATTACATCACCATTGGGTCATTATGATGTCATAAAACACATTATATATTTAAAAGGTATTTAATTTTTACCCAAAAATTGGACTGTCTCAGAAAATTATGAAAAATTCACCGTTGGATAATTTCGACGTCCTGATTCCAAAAATAATATTTATTTTATCTAAATAATTTTCTAAATATGTGAATTTTCACTTTTAAAATAAAAACCGACATTTATAAAGAAATTCACGGGTTTTGACAGAAATGGCTTTCAAACCTTAATAAACATTTTAATTGCATTCATAAAATTATAAGATCATTTATATTTAATGACAATTAATTTAATATTAATAATAATATTTTATTAAAATATTATTTAATTCAAAAATCCTCTAATTTAATAAAATATAATTCTTAATTAAATAATAACTAAAAACACCATTTTTACTTTAAAAACTAATTACAATGTATCAAAAATGACTAGAAATTATATTCATTATTATATATAAAAAAAATAATGTACATGAACATGGTTCTACTTATTTGTTACATAACCCCTTAAAATAGCCGCATAAGACCTAAGGGTAAGGTGCGCGATGGTGACAGACTCTTGGGGCTGCTCGGATAACATCGCTCGAGTGGTAATCTCTATCAACTTCCATTTTTCCCGTAGACGATCACGTTCGAGCTTGACTTGATGAAGCTCAGCTTGGG
Source organism: Viscum album (assembly GCA_963277665.1). Lineage (NCBI taxonomy): Eukaryota > Viridiplantae > Streptophyta > Magnoliopsida > Santalales > Viscaceae > Viscum > Viscum album. Next base: position 308,452,364 of record OY728136.1, read on the forward strand.
CTTGGTCAAGGGCAAAGCCCAAAGACGCCACCTCTTTACCGAGCTCCGACAAGTGGGCTTCGTAAGGGGCAATTCTACTGGATGAGGCCATCGCTTCCTTTGTCTGAGTAGAAAAATTGGTTCGTTAAAGCCTTATATTTAAACTACCCAGATGATCACTGTTCAACGGCTATAAAAGTAACGGTCACAAATCTTAATGTAAAACTTAAAGAAGTTGACATCTTATAAAAACATAAAGAAACATTTAACTGGATCAAGAGGGATTTTCCATTAATGAAAATTTGGGTCGTTACAGGCCACCAGTGTTGTTGTCTGAGATCCTGGTACATCTTCGCCACTCTAGGATGTACCACCAAAGGAGAAGTGTGAAACTCTCTCAGCACTTCCTCCTGTAAAGCAACTGGTACCAAGGTACGTCCTCTGAAAAGGACGTTGTGCTCTCCTCCCACAGAGAATCCATCAGGTGCCTGTCCTGAGGATATCTGTGCACGATGCGTCTCATAGTCGACGTCGCCACGCTGTGCCTCTCTGACGCACTGCAGTAGTGGAGGAGTGAATGTGAGTGACTGAAGAAAGGCTGCTCCATCTCTATCCACGAAGGATATCTGCAAAGCAGCTAGCTGCTCTGTCGCCTCCCCAAGTAGCTGAATGCTCGTCCTCCTACTGAGTGCATCGGCTACTACATTTACCTTTCCAAGAGTATATACTATCTCAAAGTCATATTCCTGGAGGAACTTGAGCCATCACCACTATCTCAGGTTTAGGTCCTTCTGAGTGAAGATTTACCTAATACTCTGGTGGTCAGAATAGACTGTAAAGCGCTCGACCATCAGATAGTGTGGCGACATATTCAGAGCGAAGACCACTACTGCTAACTCCAGGTAATGGGTAGCGTAGTTCTGCTAATGCTGCGTCAACTGACGTGATCCATAGGTGATCACAGCCCGCTCCTGCATCAGGACACATCTGAGTCTGGTCCCTGATGCATCGCAGTAAACTACGTACCCTACTCCCTCCTCCGGCAACCTCAAGATAGGCACGCTGGTCAATCTCTGTCTCATCTACTGGAAGCTCTGCTGACATCTGTCTGACCACACAAATGGTTTCCACTTCTTCGTCAAAGCTTAGAGTGGTGCCACAACTCTGGAGAGGTCTGGCATAAATCTCCAGTAGTACCCAGCTAGTCCCAAGAAACTCCGCACCTCCGTCACGCTCCTGGGTGGCTCCCAAGCTAGCACTGCCTCGATCTTTACAGGATCCACCGCAACTCCCGCCTCAGAGATGACATGTCCCAAGAAGTGGACCTCGCATATCCAGAACTGACACTTCGAGATCTTTCCATAAATTTGGTGCTCTCTAAGTGTGTCTAGTACAACTCGCAAGTGGTAGGCGTGCTCCTCCTCAGTGGTCGAGTATATCAAAATGTCGTCGATGAAGACCACGACAAATCAATCGAGGTATGGTTGAAAGATCCTATTCATGAGGGCCATGAACACTTCTAGAGCATTGGTTACACCGAATGGCATAACCAAGAACTCATTATGGTCATACCAACATCTGAAGGTCGTCTTCTGCACGTCCTCGTCCCGAACTCTGAGCTGATGATAGCCTGATCTATGGTCTATCTTCAAGAACCACCATGATCTCTTGAGCTGATCGAAGAGTTAATCAATCATCGTTAGCGGATATTTGTTCATCACTGTCACCTGGATCAGGCGACGATAGTCGACACAAAGTCGCAAGCTCCTATACGCCTTCTTGGCGAACAATATCGGGGAAGCCCAGGGTGAAACACTGGGTCGGATGAATCCCTTGCCCTGCAAGTCCTCCAACTGTACCCGTAGCTCTTGAATCTCAGTGGGGGCCATCTGATATGCTGGAGTGGATATCAGGGTTGTCCTGGGGTACAAGTCAATATAAATGTCTACCTCTCTACGAGGAGGTAGTCATAGAACGTCATCGGGGAAAACGTCCGCATACTGTTCCACCACTACAAGATAAATCAGGACTCCACACATCAACTGCTCCTAGGATGAGGCTAGACAACTGATGAGTGATGGGTTTCCTCTCCTCTGCGGGAGTCTATCCTGTGCTGCAAAGTCTCCCTTCTCACCGGTGAAGGTGAACCTTCTCCCGTCGGTGCGTACACATCGCACCTTGCGCCTAATACAGTCAATCTGAGCACGGACTGTAGATAACCAATCCATGCCCAAGATGATGTCGTAAGGCCTTGATGCCGCTACAAGAAGATCCCATCCGAAGCTCTCGCCTCCTAGAGTAAGCTCACACTACCGGCACCAGTGCGTAATCATCGAGTCTGCTCTCGTAGGAGTCTCTAGCCGTAAGGATCGAGACAACGGCTCTGTCGGAATCTCCGAGATCTGAACAAGGGCAGCAGTTATGAAATAATGACTCTCTCTTGTGTCTATAAGAACTACAGCAAGGGTGTAATAGACACAAATAGTACCTCGAATCATCTCGGGTGCACCGTGGTCGTAGGCTTCTGCTGCCTAAAGTTGTGCATGTCTCTTCCCGCCATCTCCATGTGGCCAGGGTGGACCTCCTGGTGGTGGTGGTGGTAGATCCTCAAAGCGTCGCCCACCACCTACTGCTCGGCCAACTCCTCTGCCTCGTCCGCCGGCTACCTGCGGTCTGCCACGGTCAACCCTATGCCTCTGCCTGGGTGGTCCCTCAACCGTCTGTTACTCCTCTGCATGGCGGGTCGGGCAATCACGAGCCATGTGACCCTACCTGCCGCATGCATAGTACTGTCTGCCTCTCGAAAGACTGGCTCGGCACTGTGTGCCCTACACTACTGAGCCAGTGTCCTGAGGTCGTCTGCCTGAGGGTCTGGTCTGCCTGGACCCATGAGTCGTCCGTCGACTGCCTACTACAGAAGAGTCTGCTATGTGCCGCCCTATGGTAGGTCTCGCTGCTGAAGTAGGATCAGCAAGGAAGCTCTCGATCAGACGGTCTCGCTCCAGTACTCCTGCCTGTGTCGGAATGCTGAGGGAGATCATTGATGCCCTGATCTCATGCCTCAAACCCTGATCAAAGGTCCGGGCCTGAAGAATGGGTCTATTACCATGTCTGTTGAGTAGCGCAAGAGATCGGTAAATCTCACCGAGTACTGGACGACCGTCAAGCTGCCCTGCCGCAGATGAAGAAGCTCCTGGATGCGCACCGCAAGGAGGGTGGATTGGACGAACTCCGAGCAAAAGAGGATCTAAAAGTCTGTCAAGAAGAGAGATGCCTCATCGTGCACCTGGAGTATCAAGATCCACCATCTGCCTGCTGCCGCGAGCAGTAGGCTCGCTGCGAGGATCACCATAAGGTCTGCTTGTGTCCTCACTAACCTGAAAACTTGTACAACTGCCTCCATCCAATCCTCGTCTGTCTGAGGGTCCGTCTCCCTGCAAAACCTGGGAGGTCGCTGACACTGAAACTCATGCAGTGCACTAAGGCGACGTGCATCGTCAGCGGCTGGGGCTGGTATCATCGGTGGCTCGGCGGGTAGAGGTACCACCAATGTCTCTACTGTAAAAGGGTCATGTACCGAGGCCTTGTCCCTCGGGGGGGGGGGGGCTGTCGTCACACTCAAATCTCGGAACCCTAGCTGGCTGCCATCGTAGGGCCATCCTGAAAAGAAACAGGTGCGCCACAGTCAAACCGTATACCTGGTGAGCTGACATAAAGTAATCATAAAGAAAACTTGAATCACATATGTAATCAATGTTTTTGCATATTAAGTCAGAAATCAAAAGTCAGGGTCCTGGTGTACGGATACGTCGGCCGCCACCCCAACACTGGACTCCCTGGACTGATAACCACATCCAATATGCCTAACACTATTGCTTCACATAGAAGAAATTTCAGAGTCCAAAGTTCTGCGGTAGAACCGAACTCCTCTGAAACGAATTTTTCAAGACCCGTCCTCGGGGCCCGTGTCGTGACTACCCCAATCCCGCTTTCCATAGGCCAGGGGCTGGCGACTAGCACCAAGGCGTAATTCCTAGTAAAAAGGGAAGGCATTACTTTTGTAATGTAAATAAACACCACAGAGCAAGAAAGCAGAAGTAAACACTATGTAAACACTGGGTACAAAAGTAAGTTCGGAAAAGTAAGTGGGCCAGAATACAAACCCAAACTGAAAGTAAAGTACAACTGAAAAGTGAAAACAGCAACTAAAAGTAAAGTCGCAGCCTCGAGCCGTCCACTGGAAGTCCCACCTGAAGGGTGAGTACAGATAGCCTCCAAATCTCCTCAGGTCCAACCGTTTTCTCCAAGTATGTCCCGCCCAGTGGTCCACCTCTGGGTACCGACCTACTCCGCAAGCCTCAACCGCGATCAGCGCTGTCCGTCATCTGCAACCAACACAACGTAGTACAGGCATAGCTCGTGTAGGGATGAGTATAATATACTCAGTAGGGACCCCGAGACCCCCGAAGGTCTCCCAGAATCCACAAAGAATAATCCAAAAAGGAAGATACAATCACAAAGTAACATCCATCACCACTTAGGTATATGCCCATACATATACCAAAGTCATAAATTCTCGTTCGGCTCCAACATCTGAGCCCAAGTACAACCCATTCCACAAAGTAAAACACAACCCATTCCACACAAGAAAGAAAAACGTAATCCACACAGGATATCAAGTCAAACTTATTGAAGATAATGATTGAATGTCAAGATTCAGCTCACACAGGTATACTTCTTCGTAAGACGATAGAGATGATCAGATGTAGCTACTGATTCATCTAAGCCGTCGGACCCACACAGGATCGATAGGTACTGACCCCCGCAATGACCCACAAAGGATGGATAGGTAACTAACCCCCTCAATGACCCACAAAGGATAGATAGGTATCTAACCCCCGCAATGACCCACAAAGGATCAATAGGTAACTAACCCCCACAATGACCCACACAGAATCGGACCCACACAGGATCTGTAGGCGCTGGCCCACACAGTACCGTTGAGCGCTGACCCACACAGGATCTGACCCACACAGGATCTGACCCACACAGAATCGGTAGCACTGATCCACGTAGGATCGCTGAGTGCTGTAGTCGTCGTCGTCGAATCCACGGAGGATTTCTGCACAGTCGCTATTGTCGTCGCAGTCGCAGCCAGCTCTAGGGTTCTTGCGCACAGCAAGCTCATTCGGGAGGGTCCGCTCCACGAGCTGAAGGTATGATACATCAACTGACACATAGTTCAGAGTTGATGCATCCAAAAGTTCTGTATCGTCAACAGGAACTCAACGTCACCGACGACGCGTCAATCGGACGCCCGGTCTGAGAGTTATTGGCTTTTTCGTTCCAGGAGTCCTGTTGGTTTTTATGTCAAAACCACCCCAACCGTACTCCAACAACATCCAAACCTCGAGCGAAGTAAGCCAAAAGGTCCATCTCACTAAGAGGAATCCATCAAAGTCGATGGCACGTCAATCAGACATCCAGAGCACAACTTATATGCGTTACCGCTCTGAGGGCCCGGTTGGTTTCGTGTACGAACCATCCCGGCCGAACCCAAAGTACTCTGAAACCATGAGTGTAATATATCGAAACGACCGTATCGTTCCAAGTATCGCATCACCGCTGACGGTGTGTCGATCAGAGGTCCGCATCCCAAATTATGGGTAAAAGACTGAAATAGTCCGGTATTAGGGGGTCCGGGCCCTGTCCGACCCGGCCCGATACCCCCTGGGTCGGCCCAAACCGGATCGACCCGACCCAGGCCGGGTCTGGCCCACTTGGGCGTGGCCCGGCCTGGCGGCCCGGTATGGCAGACCGGCCAGGCCAGCCGGCCCGGCACGCTGGCCAGGGGCTCGGCCGTTCGGCCGAGCAGATGAGTGGGGGGGGGGGGGGCTGCCCCCTATTTTCGTAATCGCGGCCCCCATAATGGGGGGTCGCTCGATCTGGACACTGGGGGTTTGTAACCCCCAGCTATTCCATTGACCGGCTGGCCCGCACCGGCCGGCCGGCTGCTGCCGACACAGGACCGGCAAGGCTGGTCCCCCTGCTCTGATGCTGGTGGCCTGGAACAGGCCGCCAGTTCCCCCGATCCAACGCAGCCCGAAACCGGCCGCGGCCTTGGTCCGTCCGGCACGGCGCGACGGCGCCGTGCCCCTCCACCGTGGTCCCGCTTCAGCCACGGTGCTTCGAGGTTCCTTCAAGGTTCATTGGTGCGGCACGACGGCGTCGTGGATTAGTTTGTTCCAACGGCGCGGCGTGACGGAGCCGCGTTTCTCCTCCCTTTCTTTAACATTTCCCGCGTGGTGTTTCGGCACTGCATCGCCTTACACGAGCCCCAACAAAAATCAACCAACAAGGGGGAGGAGGGTCGGCCGTGTTTGTGCGGTCTGACCTCCTCCCGTTATTGTGATTACATGTGGTTCAAAATAGACGATAAACCAACGATGATGTAATCAGGAACAAATGAAATAAATAAACCCCTACCTTGTCGAATCGTTGAGTGAGGGTTCATCACGGAAATAACCGTCGTGGAAGAAGACGTCCCAGAAGAAGAGAGTGGCATCGCGGGGACGGCGTCGCGTTGTCGATCTCCGAGGAATCCGGCGTTCTTCGCGTTCTTTGCGTTCTTCGTCGAAGAGGAAGAATTTCTTCAAGCTCCTTATCTTTTCTCCCAAAAACTCTCAAAGCAACAAGACCCCAACAAAAATAAAATAAGTCCCTTACTTATTTTATTAACATAACTTAAGTATTTGAATTTTAAACATTCAAATTAAACTCACCTATTTAATTAACTTAAGTTATCAAAATTAATAGTGAGTTGAAGGAGTTAGGGAATATGAAGGGGTGGGGTTCGTGTGGGCCCCACCACTCTCATAACCTCCCATGGGAAGTTGGGTGGTTACCCCAACTTCCACTCAACGGATAAACCGCTTAAAGGAAATAAAAATTGTAACACAATTTTTATTTTGTCTTCCACAAAATTTTAACAAATCCTCCTGTAAAAACGCAACTCTGGAAAAGGTGTTCCTAAACAATTACCGGTGTTGCGAATCAATCGGTGCCCTCAGAATTCAATTCCGAGCACCGGTTCAAAAGTTAGAAAAACCTGCTTGTTCGTTCACTGAACGTACTCGAGCTAAACTTCGGATAGAAATTCCGGGCACACCGGGCCTCAGAATCAAGTGCCGTCAGAAACCGCGTTCTTGTAAAATTCCCAAGAAAATTAAGAAAAAATTTCCCTTGAATTTTACGGGTCTTTACATTAATAAAAGGATACTTGATACTTATAAACTAAGAAAACCTTTATGTTGGGAAGGATCTAGGATATATAATGATTCTTTAAATAATGTTTTGGGTGGTGTAATCCTTAAAAAAGATAAAATGATAGCCTATTCCTTAAAACCGTTGAAGATAAATGATAATAATTACTCAAATCAAGATCTAGAGTTAGTATCATTATTATTTTTCTTGAACATTTGGATAAATATATATCTAGATAAAAGTATCACATATATATAGATAATAAAATTCTAAATTATATATTCACACAAAAGCGTGTTAATATACACCAATTAATATTGTTAGAGATGATCAAATACTATAAATTCTCAATCCATTCCCATCCTAAAAAGGTTAATAAATTGGCTAGTGATTTAATAATAAAAGATCCTTTAACCATATATAGGATGAATATTGAATGGGATAAAATATTCTCATATATATATAGGGTGGACATGGGAATATTAATGGAAATTTTAACATCATATATTTCATGAATGATTTCTCAACCATTTATCCTAGAAAAATATTAAAAAACTTAATAAGATGATATATAGATATAAAAGAGGGTTGTAGCAGTAAGGAAGGGGTAAGTATTAGAGTTCATCATTGATAAATATATAGTTATAATATTTGGGGGAAAAATTATGTGTTTCATATGAGATTCAGATAAGAATGATCCACAAGATGATGCCCATATCTCTGTATTCTCTATCCACCCTAGCAGCATAAATATATATTGATTTATGAGAACTCTTTTTTTGGATAATTTGAAAAATTATATTTTTGAATATATATCTTAGTACTTTATACACTATAAAGTTAAGTTAAAACAACAAAATTCCATAGGGATGATGCAATGATTAACCATACCAACATTGAAATTAGAGAAAAAAACCATGGATATAATCATAGGAATCCCAAAGAAAGTTAAAGTAAATAATTACATATAGATTATAGTGGATCATATTAAAATTATTTCTCACTTAATAATCATTCTGGAATACATCTAACTCAATAAAATTAAAATGGTATGCATTATACTAGTAGTGAGACTATATAAAATACAATTGTCTATTATATCTGATCAAGATCCAAGGTTCACCTCTAAATTCTGAAGGAGTCTTCATAAGGCATTAAACAAAGATCTGAAATTTACTATGACATATCACCCTCAAACACATGTATAATCTAAAAGGGTTATTTAAAATCTTAAATACATTCCTAGAGCCTATTCTATTAACTTTAATGGATATTGATATCAATATCTTACTTTTCTCAAGTTCCCATAAAATAATAGATTCCACTAAATTATTCATATTGATCTATATGAATCCCCATGTGGGAAAAAAGTATAAAATATAACTTGTTAGAATAAAGTTAGATAGAATAATATATTGTAACTAAAATTACCAGAAGATATAACAAAGAATGTATAATCCATATTGTGATACATCAAAGTAGCAAAAATTTGAAAGAAAATTTATGCTTACAATCATATATGAGATAAGGAGTTTGAGGTAGGAGATAATGTGTTACTTTATATATCTTCATGGAATATATTAATGAGGTTTGGGAAGAATTTATGTTCATTACTTAGATACATTAGAACCTTTGAGTTTATTTATTATGTTACAGATGTCTCCTATTGACTTTCCCATCCACCTGAACTGTCTCAAATGCATGATGTGTTCCATTTTTCATTCTTGATTGGATTGGATCTATGTACTATCAAATTTCCCTTCCACCCAACCTATCTCAATTTGATTATGTCTTCCAATTATCCTTTTTTAGGAAGAACATTCGAAATATCTCACACGAACTGAATCCATAGTAGCTTCAGTTGGAGCATGCTCTCTCTTATGAGGATCATCTAGTGAAGTTCTTATATTGTAGAGAAAAATTTCTTGCTAACAAGAAAACATACCTTTTCAAATAAATCTTTTGAAATAATAAGTATAAATATGCATCATTTGAACATGAGGATAAAATAAAACGTAAGTACCCTCACTATTTTTAAACTTAGAGTATGAATTTAAAATTCAATAATGAAATTTCTAAGGAGAGAATATAACAACCCAAACATTCATATATGATATTTACCTTATAAATTTATATGTGTATCATATTTATATACATATATATATCATAATATAAATAAACCATAAACACCCCATAAAAATAGACACATTTTTTTCCTCAATATAGAACATTACCTATGAAAGATAAATACAATCCATAAAATTGAAAATTGTACAATTGAATAAAAAAGAAAAAATATGACAAGAATTTAAAAACCCATAGGGTCATTTTCTCCTAGAAATATCACACATATGAAAAATACTATTAAAAATATACAATAGATACAAAATATGACTGAAATTTTGTAAATTTTGTTGACGGAAAATTGGTAAAATATTGAGTAAAAGAAAAATCGTATAAATATAAAGAATTTTTAGAAAGTATAGGGATTGTGTCACTATAAAAAAAATCCATTAGAATAGTAACCTAGATATCTGAATAGTAAAATGACCATTAGTGTAACTAATTACGTAACTTTGTGTGAAATTTTTACTAAGAACAAATTAATTAAAAGTAGTATTAAAATATCATACAATAAATAATTAATCAATATAATATTATTTAAATAAAAGAAAACATTTTTAGTAAATCATATTTTTCAATATTTGATAATAAAATAATTTTTATACTTAAATTAAATATTTAAATTACAAAATTTATGAAGTTAATTTGGAAAAAGGATGTTAGTTTTCAGAATCATCTCAAACATATTATTTAGAGGGTGATGCTTTTTTAATTTTTATAAATACTAAAATATGGGGGTGAATAGTAAAATATGATAAACTATGGCATTTTTTAACAATGAAAATGCATGGAAAAAATATCATAAATAAAGTATCAATGAGGTAGGAAATAATTATATTTTCTTTACATGAATTAATTAATGTTCTTAGTTACAAGAATCAGTATTATTTTCAACCCTATGAATAAATGATAAAATAATCAATACATTATTCAACCCCCCCCCCACTATAAATTAACCCCTCTTCCAACAATTTCTCTTCAACTCCATAACTCCTTAACTTTCCAAATTCTTTGAAAATACCTCCCAAAACCCTTCTATACAAATTTTTTAATATCTAATCTAACTATATGTACATTATTAGAATCCTACAGGTGTAACCTAATGAAGAATCTCAATATAGAAAGTGGGTATTCTAATTTATTACCTTTCAATTTATTTCATTTTATTTACTCTTCATAATTATATTAAAATAAATAATCTATGATTCCACCATGAAAATAATCATATATTTCTATCCTCATAGTAATTACATAATCAAATTTTATATAAAATTAATTTTGTATTAGTTTATAACATTTGTTTAATCATGGTTGGTTTTAACCACCTTTATAGATTATATTATGAATCAACTATTACCATCTTAAATGGATTGTTTCTAAAATAAATTTTATAAATAATTATAATATTTATGACTTGATTGGGATTATATAATGATAGTTTCTATTGATTTAATAGTAATAAAAATAAATAATCATGGTCATTTTAATATCATAAAATGAGTGTACTATGATGTGTGTCTTATTTTATAGTGTTTTGGACCATATATTGAACCAAGTAATGAACTATACTTATATAAAACCACACACCACCCAACATACCTTAAAAATTAACTCAAAGGTCATTATCAATACCCAAATGATGGAAACTAGTGCCAAGGTATCAAGAGAACACACTTGAAAATATTTTCACTCTCTAAAAATAACATGAACATGCAACAAAAAATTATCAATAATCTAGAAAGGCCTATCTAGATGTTTGAAATACATGAATATAAAATAGGATGGGACATATAAATAAGAAAACTAGGTAATTAATAATAAAAAATAAGAAACCAATAATACACAACAAAATAAACACCTAATGACGTCCAACTAGATCTCTAAATATAATATAGCATAAGAAGATACAATAAGTGTAGAAAATAAAATACACCGTCCTGAATTGGCTGATATAACATCCCAAAAATTAAATTTAATACAAAAAAATCCATAAAAACCTTCATGTTTTCCATAGACACTCACCATAATTTTTATCCATCAATGAACCAAAAGAAACCATAGTAAATGAGATCAATAATTGGGCACCTGAGATGAAAACATGAAATATATATACACTCATTGGTTTATATAGGGTGTAAGAAAAATGTTCTTAGTAGTATTACAACCCAATTATATGTGTTTCCTTTCATAATACAATCCATAAAATTTATTTTTAAATAAATTATAATGTAATTTTTTTTCATTTAAGCATGAGTCAAGGAAAAAATATCATATTTTTACCTTTTTCCAAAACCAAAACAATAATTTTTAGAAAATAAGTTATATCTAACTTGAAACCATATTTTATATAATAGGATAAATTTATAAACATTCATTTAAAATCCTTTCAAATCATGATAATATAATTTTAAAATTAAAAGGCCAATCCATCCATTTTTCATTCTATTTTCTAAAAAAAGTTCCAAATACATTTTAGATAAAACACTTTTTACATTAAAATAAACACACCCTCCAAAACGATTTATAGAATAGTTTTTAAATAAACCAAAAACACAATAAAAGAAGGAAAAATATAAATTGAGCACCAAAATTTCAATATAAATCAATGAACCTAACCAAACAATAGTTCCATGAAACTAATCATAGTTAGAGATATAAACAAGGAAAATAATGGGATTCCATAAACAATTACCGATACGGACTAAGAATAATTTGAAATTTTTAAGGACTAATGTATCACAAACATAATATAGAAATTAAAACCCTAGGCTAACCTAAAATAGCCCATCTATAATCTTGGTTTTCCCTTCAGAATTTCCAGGATATATAATTTGTACTAGGAGTACTCAGCTACTATGGGGAATAATCCATTCTAGTAGCACTCGATTTTTACAGGACACAATCATATAACTAGAGAAAAATATAAACTTGGGATCTACTAATTTCTAAGAACTTTTAAAACATCAATCAATAAATGTGAGTAATCCAACAACCACAAGACCATCACATAAATTAATTTTAAACATTTTAATTAAAAAACAAATCGCCTCCAACACCATTAAAAGAAAAAACATATTTTTCCATCACTAGTAAGGAAATAATATATAATATTACCCATTAGGGATAAATCCACACCTAACTTAATATGTAACATGGTCTCAAATGAGGGTTTCACATTATTTTAAGTAACTCCTTTATAAATTTTTAGAAGGTACATTCAATAAAATGCCAAGATAATTTACATAATTTCATATCTCACAATAAAACATACATTAAAATAGAATCATGAAAACATACAATAAAATTTATTTAAAAATTAATCCCCTTCTTAGAACCAATTATAAAATGATCAAAATAATAATAATTTTAAAAATATATTAATAAGGGAAATAATGCTCTTTTTTATAAAATAATCCATTTAAAAACATTATACACTTTAATTAAAAAATATTTTGATTCCAATTACCCCTTTAAAATCTCAATTCGTTTTTAAACACTCCTTTAAAACACTTAAACTTTCATGAAATAACCACTTGGGAATTTTCACAAACACTTTTCATGCAAAAAATTCCATTAAAATTAAAGGTACCATTTCAAAACCATTTACAACCCATCACGAGTTATACACATTGGTATATAATGAAAATAAAATAATTATAAACCATACAAGCATCTCATGGAATATAATATAATAGAACAACATAAAATTGCCTACCTCTTTCAAGTGTAAACCAATCACAACATGTATAGTTCAAAAGAAAATGAACAAACATGCAAGGGAATATATTTTACAAACTCTAAACACAAAAATATAACATTAAATATAACTAAAACCCTAACCCAACACATATAATGGTTAGGATTTATAAGAGAAGGAAAATCAACGGGACATAGTGAAAGGGGAAAAGTAGGAGAGAGAAAATGAGGAATGAGAATACATATAGTAACCTAGGATAAAAATAATATGAATTATAAAATAATTTCATACCTTAGAAAATACATCACAAAATAATCACATAATCAAAAGACCAAAAGGTTTAGTGTCTCAAAGATTAACTACATAGAAATATTATTTTACAGCACTTGTAAACATTTCTTCAAAATAATGTTCTTCTAGAAACCTATATAAATATCTCACATGATATTATAATCTTCATAACTAAGGGTTTGAAAACATAAAAATGGATGAGCTCAAATTCTTAATAATATAAAAATTTATCATAATTTATTTGATCATAAACATGAAGTAGAACATGATGAATATGGTAAATATGTTATTATAAGTTCATTAAACCATAAATGTTAATCATAAAACATGATAGATAAACATAAGATCATAAAAGATAAATAAGAAATCATAAAATATAGTACATAGATAAAAATAAATCCCAATAATTATAAAATATATGATCATGTCATGAAAGTGAAGAATACTGTAAAAATAAGGAATAATCATGAAATCATTACATTTAATTTAAATGAAATGCATCTTGAAATTTTGGAATAACTTGATAAAAAATATTGTAAATTTTTAAAAACCATAATCAGTTTAAAACATTTGTTAAAAATCCCATTATTCACATGCTTATGTGAACAAACTCAAAATCTCCATGCCTAAAAATGTGGGCAACCCCATTATTTACATGCTTTTGTGAACAAACTCATTATGTAAACATCTGACTGTATCATGAGATGTAAATGTAAATAAATGGATTTTAGGGTGATATAATACCCCTTCTATCATCATCCATATGTATGTATTACACTTAAAATCAATCATCATATCTTAAAGAATACATGGAAAAAAATGATTTTCTAAAACTTTTCAAAAAAAATACAGAATAGAAACTTAAGAAAAAATAGGATATCAAAATATAATTTTATAAAAGAAATAATTTAATAATAACATATAAAGGGTGATCAAAAAATTAATTCATGAGAGATAAATCTTTGGAAAAAATATAAGTAAAAATATAAAAAAAATTATAAAACCTTTTATACATTATTTTTTAAGATGAAATGCAAACTACTTAAAAAACACATTCTTGAAAAGGGAAAGAGAATAATTTTTAAAAAACTTATTATAAAGAGTTAAAAATAAAATATCCTTTAAAATAAAAAAAATATCTAAAAAACTTATGTGAAAGGTAAAACATTTCATTTTTGAAAGGATGGAAGACACTCTTTTTTCATTTGAAATACCTTTGTTTGAAAACCCACATTATTAAAAAGAATATTAAATTTTCCTTTTAAGAAGGGGTAGATAAAATTATTATAATAATATAAAAAATAAATATTATATTTCCTAATAATCTAGGATAACATTAATGGGAATTAAAACATATACATAAAAGTAAGGCTTCATTAGTAGGAAATGAAGTTATTCCTACTAATGTTACACTTTTTATTTGGAAGAAAGTTTATCAAGGAAGTAGTTATTGATGATGAGAAGTAATTTATATACAGAAAAAAAATGAAAAAAATATATAATATAGAGGAATATTAGAATCAAGGAAAGGTAAAAAAGTATATTCAACTATTAAAGTCTTTGACCTAATGAATTAGAAATTGAGTTGATGAAACCCTTACCTTGAATTCTCACTTAACTGATCACAATCTAAACTTCTATATAAAAAAATAACTTTCGTAGTCACCTATTTCAGAACCATTTTAAAATAAATAACCTTTTATAAACTTTATTTATATAAATAACTTTCAATGATATAATTTTTGGGTATTCACAACATGAAAATGTAAAATCAACAAATGATTTTAGCAATGTGGTGGGTATATAAAAGGGTAATGGGATGGGTTTAATGAGTGATAAGTTAGCCTAAAATTTATAGGAAATAATTTGTAATATAGATAATTTATTATGAATATTTTAAATCACAATCACATGTAAATAAAAATTCTTATAAAAAAGGAAGTGTTTTAATTGAAAAGAGGAGTGGGAAAATCAATGAGTGATTTTGGCAGCATGACAGATATACAAGAGTGATTATGAAATGGTTTTAATGAGACATAAGGGTAATATATAATAATTAAGTAATTATAAGGATATTATATGATTTATTATGAATACATGTATTAATAATAAAATATAAATAAAAAGGTTTTATCATAGAAGAAGTACATAAACCAAAAGGAGGAGTACCCTTACTTTACTAAGTAGCTTCCTAAATATTGGTAGGACTTCTTAGGACCATAGTAACTTCTCAAGAGGGTTTTATAGAGGTATATGGAAATAAATTTTCTTATCAATGCCTTTGGGGTGGATATGGATGAGATAATGTGTCGGATTGAGCTCCTTTTATTGGTGAAAAGTGGGGCCTTGTTATAGAAATTGAAGTTAGGTGAGGGGTAAGAATGATATCACATGGGTGTCAGGTGGGTTAGGTGAGTTAAGTGAATTAGGTTCATAAATGGTATGTGGAACATGTTTTTATGACTTTCAAACTTAACAAGGCTTTCTATAATGATTAAGTGATGTTCTAATTAGTAAAATGTTTAGATACTTCATTTACCCATTTTTACCCTTATTAATCTTGGTTATAAACAAACAATATTAACAGTTTTTCTATAGAAAATATATGATAGATCTTATTACCAAAATTTTGAAATTATTAATCTAAATTTTGACTATTTTTAATAAAATTTAATTTATAATTATGAGAAAATGAACTTTTAAATTGAAACATAAAATGTGTTTAAAAGTTGTTTTGTGGAAAATTTTCATTTTAATCGTTAAGTATTGTTAATTTTATTTAACATTGATTACCTATTAAATAATTATTAATTAACTTTTATATATTCTTAAAAATAATATTAATGTCTTAGTATAAAATTTATTCCTTTAATTTTTATAAATAAAATAGATTATTTTGAAAAGAATTGTTCTTTGAAAAATAATCACTTTACCGTGATAACTGATATTTACCTTAGAAGCATTATTTTATGCCTAAAAATAAATTGACCATATTAATTAATTTTATCATGATGATTAAAAATATAAACATCATTTCATATTATTCAATTTATAAAAGAGGTAAAAATTAATTTTAATATAAGAGTTTAAAAATCCTTCAAATAGTTTTAAGAGAGATACATCTTCTAAGCATAAATTGACCTTTGTTTTATTATAACATTTTATATGGAGTTTAGAATTGGTTACCTGTAGTGATAACCATAAAATTAACAACTATAATATAGTCGTTATATTTAATAATATCATTAAATCAATGTCGTTTTTCATTTTAGTTCATTATTTCATGTATGAAAAGCTAATCACATGGTATTTAATTAAGGAAAAGTAATTACTAAAAATGTTGGTCAATAAATTCTACCCCCTTAGAAATAATCTCATCATTAATGTTTTATTATATAGAGGAAAACTATTGAGGGTAATTATATTTCATCACATCCTCATGTTCCTATATTTCCTACTCAAATTTATTATTCTTACATAGAACATTTACTAAATGGGTGGTATTATTCCATAGAACCTTTTAACTTCAATCCAATATTTTCACAATTTATTCTTTATATGAAATGTAATGTTATAGTTTTATTACTTCCAAGATTATCACATGTGATGGATCTTGTATTTACTTCCTCAAAAGTGATATGTGGAATAAAATTTTCACATGAGATAGGTGAAGATGGATTGATAAGTGATACATTATGACCCCAGCATGATCAAGGATTTCGAGGAGACCAATATATCTCGGTATGGGCTTCCATTTCCTCCAAAATATCATAATTCTATTCCATGTAGATATTAAAAGGAATACCTTATCACCAACATCAAACTCTAGATCTCATAAATGATTGTCTAAATAACTCTTCAATCAACTTTTTGATTATTTCATATATTGTTGAATAGTCAAAAACTTCTCCATAATTTCTTAAATAAGGTCAAGGCTGATCAATTTCCCCTCTCTAACTTTGTCTTAGAATGTTAGAGTCTTAAACCACTTCCCATATAGATCTTCACACAGTTCCATATTAATGATAAAATGTAAAATTATTTTATATAGGAACTCAAAAGGGGGGGTGATAAAAAACCTTGGAAATCCATCGAATAAGATCTATCTATATCCTCTAGAGTTTGAATTTTCCTCCCAAACTAAGGATTTTCCTAAGGATTATATGTAGTGTTAAAACATATCTCTATATCCAATTATTTCTAAAGACTTCTCCAGAACCATGAGGTAAACCTTGAATCCCAATATGATATAATGGATAGTGGTACTCCATGTAGCCTATCCACTTTCCTTATGTATATATTAATGGTCTGGTAAAGAGACGAATCTTCTTTGATGGAAATAACATTTACTGCATTTATAAGGAGATTAACCACAACCTAAACAGAATTATAGACTTTAGATGTTTTGGTGAGTCCTATGATGAAGTCAATGGTGATTTTTACCATTTTTATAATGGTATGGGTAATGGTTACAAAATACCGTTGGAATTATTTTGTTCATCCTTACCTTTCTGGAATACTAAGTATTGAGAAAAGTATTTTGTTATTTATATCTTCATGTTATCCCACCATAGTGTTTTTATTTAGATCTCTAGACATCTTTATAATACTAAAATTTATAGAGAATGATAAATTATATGCCTCATTTAAAAGTTCCTTCTTTAATTATATCTTTTTGGGGATAAATATCTTGGTTCCAAAACATAAAAATAAATCACTATCAAAAATGAACATTAGAATACTTTCTACCTTTTCTATATATCTACATAATCTTTTTGATATTATTTTATCCTTACATGAATTCAAGTTGAAAATTAGTTACTAAAGATAAGATATATATCCTCCCATTATGAATTCAAGATTCATCCTCTATAGATATATGGGTTGTGGGTCTTTTTAAATCATTTACATGGGTATAGTATCAAGTCCTTTCCAAAAAAGAGCATAAACCACATTATTTTCCTTCACCAAGTGGTAATGTATTGAGTATTCATAATCCTTAATCAATTCCAATAATATCCTTTGATTCATATTCAATTCCATATATGTGAACATATATTTCATGATCTTATGATTAGTGTATATGTCACACTTTTCTCTGTAGAGATAATGTCACCAAATATTTATTGAAAATATCACTACTTCAACTCTAAATCCTGTGTTTGATAATTTTGATCATGATTTTTTAATTAGAATGAGGCATAAAAAATTGCCTTATCATTATACCATCTCTCAGTCATAGTGGTTGGTGTGGGATATTTCTCAATTAATTTTATATTTAACAGACCTATTGATATGGATTTTCTTGTGATTACATGAATTAATAATGATAAATTTTGTAGCAAAAATTAAAACTACTTTAGTTTGGAATACATTTTTTCAAGGACTTTAACACAATATTTAAATGATATTCTTACTCTTACTTTCTCATTGAATATATAATAATATCATCTATAAATACTATAAAAAATTGATCAATGTTGTTTATAAATTATATTCATTAAATACATGAAGATATTTTTATCATTTGTAAGTCCAAAGGAATTACTATAAATTCATATTTTTCATACCTTATATGGAAATCTATTTTGTAAATATCTTCCCTTTTAACCCTTAAATGATGATATCTAGATATAAGATAAATATTTTTGGATTATCAAGATCTTATAATTTGATCGAATAGATCATCCATACCAAGCGTAGGATACAAATTCTTGATAATTAATTTATTTAACTCATGATAAAAAATGAATATATACATCTATCCATCCTAATTTTTGATATGGAGGACTAGTGAACAACACAATGAAGAACTATGTAATATAAAACCACTTTCCAAATTATGTTGTAGATTATTCATTAACCAATCTAGTTCACTGGGATTCATTCTATAAATAATCATTGTGTTAGGATAGGATCCAGTTATGACTTTTATTGAAAAACTAGCCTCATGCTTTGGGGGAAGACCAGAGAGTTCATCTCGAAATACATCAACATATTCCCATATAATAGGCATGTCATCAATGTTGACTTCACCTTAATTATTTTATTCACGTGTCTCTCATTGTTGGGTATCATAACCCAAATTATAGAATTTTATTCCATAGAGATTTCATAATCATCCTTACATTGATACATGATAATAGGATGATTTGGGACATAAAATGATTCCTCTTTCTCCTGGAAATTGTTATGGGATCTATATAGTGGGATCCAATCCATGCTCAAAATGAAAACATATTCAACCAATAGAAAAAGATTTATATTGTAAGAAATTATCCTCCCATAAATCTCAATAAAAGTGTAATTATAAATCTTAGATGTGATCTTTATGCCATGAGGTATTTTTACTGATAGTTCAATATAAATTTCATGGGTTCTAGATTCCATATTCATAAAAAACTTGTGTGATATAAAATAATGTGATGAAATAGAATCAAATATGGTAATGGAATATCTAGAAATGAGATCAATTGTACCTCGCATCACTTCATTATCTTGATCTACATCAATGGTAATGATTAGGAATAACCTTCCTTATTCCCTCAATTTGGGAGGATGTTGGGGCCTATTTTCTTTATTGGAATAATGGTTGGGGCATTGATTCACATAATTTACAAACTATTTTCACTTCAAAAATTATTGTGCATGTGGATCATTATCTGGGACCTACTTATCTAATGTTTCATTAATCAGCCTTTAATCCTTAGTTCAATATTTGTGAGGTTAGTGTCCAACTTTACTACACATAAAATTCTTCTTTGATCCCTTGAGGAAATTAATCATGTTCTTTATCTCTCATTTACTGCGCGTACTAAATTGGTATGTCTTACATCTATGTGTCCTCTCATAAATACTTCCATGATAATCCACTTTCCTTTTATTGTCCATAGAATAATGAGAGGTGATAGTTTCCATTTATACCTAAAGAGCACATCAAAAAATCTCATCATAGATTTTGAATCACTTATGGATAACACCTTTCTAAGACTAAGATTTAAGCCATCAAATAAGAGATCAATTTTTCAATTAGTGTTAGAGATGGTACTAGATGCATACATCTTGAGTCTTGTTAATTTTGTTTTCATATGATCTAATATATTAATCCACTTTTGGATTCAATTATAAGAATTATGACTCCATTTTGGTGTGAGTATTCTGAGGAAAATACATAATGAAAAATATCTTCTTTAACTCTTCCCATCGCATAGAGTCTACTTCCTCCTTTTATGTGGTATTATTAATGATATTGGACCACTATTCAACCTTTACATCCAAATAGTAAACATCTAGAAAACATTTATCACTTTTTGACCACTATATAATTAAAAATATATCTTTTATAACATTGATCAATTACCCGGTGATAATTTTTTTGAAGGGTCACAAAATGAGGGTGGGTGTTGCTTCATGAATGAATCAATAGAAAATTTCTCCCTCCATAGTTCGTTAAAGAGATAAACATGGTTCATATTATTATTAATAGATTAAAAACGTTGAATGATAATTTTTATGACATGTTGTATTATATCTCCCATTCCATTAGGTTTTTTATTGGGAAAACCATCAAATTATCCCTCACACCCATTATTAATCTAGTTCCTTTTAGTTATATCCTTTACTAAAATTAAAAATAAGTAACATGAGTGATGAATAATCAATATAATAAGGGTAAAATAGCATGAAAGAAATTAAAAGTTAAAGAATATTATTCTTTGACACTATCATGGTAGTATACAATTATTTTATTTCAACCTTTATCATTCTTCATTAGACTTTAGGTTGGGTTTTCTCAAACATCTTAACATAATCCCTTAAGTTACCAGAAAATCAATCGTTTAAGTTAATACCAAATACACCCTATTTGGGGTTATTACCTCTTGGTACAAGTGTTCCAGATCCTGAATCCACTTGAATATTTCCAAAATATTAATTATTTTCTAGGAAAAAAACCTACTCAAGACTTTACCAATATTTTAGGATTGCATTCTATATTTAAGATCATCTCTAGTGTTTTCACTAAACTTATCAAATCCTTATAATAAAGGTAGTTATACAAATCTATAAAAGTAATTAAACTCTACCTTTGATAAAACTTTCAGTGACCTAAGATAAACATAACATAAATAGTGAAATTATTTCATGCCTTAGATAATAAATAACTCAAATAGTCTCACAACCCAAGGACCGAAGGGTATAGTGTCTCATTGATTAAATACATAGAAATATTATTTAACAACACATGAAAAAAATTATTCAAAACCACCGGCCACTAAACCCTTTTCTAGATATCTCACACAATATTATCATCTTCATAACATGGGGATTGGAAACATTAGAAATAGGTGATCTCAAAAACTCAATAATGGAAAATATATTATATGTTATTAGATCATAAATATAAACTAGAAATGAGAAAGAGATAATCATAAAACATTTTAAATTGATATAATAATGTAAAATATCCTTATGTAAGCATAAAATTTATGGAATGGATTAAAATACATCCCAATAATCATAAAATATATGAACATGACATAAAAGTTTGGAATATTTTAGAAATAAGGCATAATACTAAAAAATGTGGAATTTCACATAAATGAAATGCAGCTTGAAATTTTGGAATAACTTGATAAATAATTTTGTAAATATGGAAAAACTATTATTATAGTAAAACATTAGTGAGAAAATCCATTATTCCCACACCTATGTGAACAAAATCATTATGTCCTTTCGTGAAAATGTGAGTAAACCCATCATGCCCACACCTGTGTGAGAAAACACATAATTTCCATGTTTTACCTTCTCATGATATATAAACATAAACTAATACATTATAGGGTAATATATTACCCCACCAATGATCACCATATATATTTTTTTCACCTAAAATCAATCATCATATTTTAATGAGCCTATGTAAAGAAATGATTCTAAAACTTTTTGAAAAAAAACACATAATATAAACTTAACAAATTATAGGATATTAAAAATATCATTTTACAAAAGGAATCATATCATAATAACATATAGATGGTAATTAAAATATTACTTTATTATATATAATCCTTGGTTTAAAATAGAAGTGGAAATACAAAAGTTTTAAAATAACCTTTTAAACATTGTTATAAAAAAGTGTAAATTACTTTCAAAATATATTTTTTGGAGAAGATAAATAGAATAATTTACAAAAACATTATTATAAAGATGTAAAAATAAAATAATTCAAAACATAAAATGGTTATCATAATCAATGTGGTGTGGAAGATAAACTTTTTATTTTTGAAAGGATGGAAAATCCTTTTTATCTTTAGAAATAAATTTATTTCAAAACCCACATAATTAAAAAGACTATTAAATTTACCTTTCGAAAATGGTAAAAGTTAATTATGATAATCATATAAAATAATCCATTTTATCTTTACTAATAATATAGGAGAGAATTTATGGTAATAGAAATATGGACATGGTAGGATGTATTCATCGGTAAGAATTGGATTTATTCCTAAAAATGTTACACTTTTATTTTGGAATACATTTTATCAAATGGGTGCTTAATAATGATGATAAGTAATTTCCCTAAAGAATAAAATAAAACACAATATATTATAGATTAATATTAAGATAAGTTAAATCTTGAAAAATTATATTCAAGTAAGAAATTCTATGGCCCAATGAATCATAAATTGAGTCGATGAAACCCTTACCTTGAATTCTCTCTTAGTTGGTCTCACTTTAAAATCATGTATAAAAAAATAACTATATAATTCAACTATTTAATAACCCTTTTAATATCTATAAACTTTTATAAACTTAATTTATATTGATACCTTTGAATTATATTATATTAATTTATTAGTAACATAAAGACAGAAAATTAACAAAATATTTTAGCAACGTGATGGGTATAAAAAAGGGTTACAGAATGAGTTTAATGATGAGAAATGTAGTTTATCATTAATAGTTAACCATTATCATGGTAAATTATTTATTATTATCTTGATAAATCATAATCATCTGGAAATAAAAATTCTTATAACAATGGAAGTTCTTGAATTGAAAATAGGGAGAGAATCAAGGAGTGATTTCGGAAGCATGACGTCTATACAAAAGGTATTAAGAAATAGTATTATTGAGATAAGGGTATTGTCTCATCATTAGGGAATAATTTTGATATTAAAGGATTTATTATGAATTTATGTAAGCATAATCATATGGATATGAAAAGGGATTATCACAAAATAAGTACTTGAATCAATAGGAGGAGGAGAATTGTTGCCTTACTAAGTAGCATCTTAAATATTGGGAGGAATACTTAGAACTATTAGAACTTATTAGTAGGGAATTATAGAGGTATAGGTAAGTTAATTTCATGATCAATTACTTTTTTTGGAGAGTTATAATATAATGGCTGGTAGTGATCACCTTTTATTAGTGAAAAATAGGGTCTTTTCATAGAAACTAATGTCAGGTGAGGGTAAGAATTATATCACATGGGAGTTAGGTGGATTATGTGATTTTGGTGAATTAGGTTGAGTAATGGTAGGTGATACATGTTGGTATGAATTTTACACCTAATCATAAGATCTAAAAGGATTAAGTGAACTTTTAACTATTAAAATTTTGAGATACTTAATTTACACATTTTTACCCATATTAATCTTGATTAAAAAATAACCATGTTAATTATTTTATTACTAAAAATATAATATGGACCTTCATATGAAATTTTTATGTGTCAAATATTAATTTTTAATCCTTTTAATATAACTTAAATTCTAAATATGATAAAATTTACTTTTAAATTTAGAAATATAATGTGTTGAAAATTTGTTTTGTATAAAAAATTGATTTCAACTATTCAGTGTTCTTAATATTATTTTATAATGATTACTAATTAAATGAGTGTTAATTAATTTTTATATATTATTAAGCATAATATTAGAGTATAAATTAAAAATATATTCATTTAATTTAAAAAATATATTTAGCAAATTGTTGTTCTTTGAAAAATAATATTTTTAGCATGGTAACTAATATTTACCATGAAAAATTATTTTTATAACTAAAATGAAATTGACCACATTACTTAATTTGATCATGATAATTAAAAATATTAAAATCTTATTATCCAATTCAATTTGATAAAGTGGTAAAAATTGATTTTAATATAATCACACATAAACATAAAAACAATTTTAGGAAACATATATCATCAAATCATAAAATGACCTTTGTGTAATTATACCATTTTATATGGTTTTTATAAAGTGGTTACTTCTAATAATATCCATAAATTTAATGTATATAATATATTGGTAATATTTAATAATTTCATTAATCTAATTTGGTTTTTTATTTTTTATTTAATGTTGCATACATGGATATCCACTCAAATGATATTTAATTAAGGAAAAGTAATTACTAAAATCATGGTTCATTACCATACATTATAAATTTTCTTGAAATCGAAGGTGAATTAGATCAAAAATATTATAAAGTGATGGAGGAAACTACCTATATCATGCCCAAGGATTTGTATAGTAAAGAGGGTAAAACAGAGGCTGAAAAATTAATTATCTAAGCCGGAAAATCAAAAGTTTATTTTTAAGTTAATCTAAGAAAGATATTTAGTTAGGACACATTGTTAGGAAAAATATCCACAAACTATGAAGGATCCACTGGATGGAACCCCCACACATCAAATAGTTTAATACATGGTTTCCCCTAACTATGGTTCAACCATGTGAGTCACCCCTAAACACCAAACTATGTCTCATGGTCTCCTAGATATTCCATATAATTTAACAAACATTGATCTATGCATGTGAACCCCCGCTAGAACCAATTGAATTAATTCACCTAGAGACATAAATAGTTTTATCTATCCCTGTGTTAACTGTGTAGCACCTCTATAATAAATTCTATCATTTTTCATGGGAAACTTGTATAGTTTCCCATTAACAATGCATCATATTTGTGTAATAAGACAACATCAACACCTAATTACAAGCGGTAGGTTGTTTCTAAGGAAACACTGGAAGACCTTGAAGTAAAGAGAAGACCTCATTTTCCTCATTCCTCAAAATAAAGGAACAATTACTCAATAAAAATCATGAAATATCAAACAAGAATCAGCCACATCAATTCAACAGGGAACTCTAGAGAATAAATCACCAAAATAGGTCTCACAACCTTTTAGACTTCATCTAAATTGTTGGAATCAGTGTATAACCTCTATAAAAAGAGACTACTTCCAAAACAATCCTAATTTTATAAATCACTAAAGGTAACCAAAAAATTATTACAATAAAAAGGAAACCAACTCATACTTAATAAAGGAAGCATAACCCAAAATATAACATCCAAGGTCTATGATACCAAGTAACTAAATCCCTTATATATCAAGATAAAAAAACTAATCATCCTGAAACATTCCTCTATAAGAAACAACATGGCTCTACCTTTATGCTATAAAACTGTATCAATCATACCTTTGGTTAAAACTCATGGAACACCATATCATAGTTATCTTTCTATATAATATTCACCAAGTAGAACCCAAGGTCCAACTAGTGACAAACCATAAATCCCAATTACCCATACACACACCCCAATCTTTCCAATGTTAAAATCATTAAACTAGATCTCATCCCATAGCTCACACCATGCACACCCAACATTTAACTAATAAAATGAGACCTGCATAATCTAAATTAAAAACTAATCACAAAATAGTAACCAAAAAAGAACTAAAAGATCACAAAAAATTAAATCTGCATCAAAACAAAAAAATCTAATCTCACTAAGATAAATCCCAAATATATAATCACTCAAATTGAGATTTAATATCAAGAATCCCTTATTAATTAGATAATATAATACTACAAGAAGACGGGTCCTATATATTTTAACCACCCAACCAATGATCACTAGACTATATAGCTCAAATCAACCTATATGGTTTCCAAACAAGTCCACTGGACAAGAAAAACTTTGAAAATTTTCAAGATGCCCCATTACCCATCCAAGGAAAAAGGACAACTCCTTCCACTCCATTCAGAGTCGAGGATAATTCAGAGAAAGAAATAAAACCACCACTATTTTTAAAAATTTACCTTTACTCAGGAAATGATATTGATGTTTTTTTAGGAAAGCCCAATCAATAATTTTCCCTTTTAAAATGAAGCATAGTGGTGACCATAAGGTTTTCTCTTAAAGAGGTTGTGGACTACATTATAAAATTTTTAGATTGTTAATTTATTTTTCTTAATGTTGGTATTAAAAGATTTAAAATTAAGAACTTTTATTTGAAATTAGTTAAGAAATTTTAAACAAAAAATTTATATTAATAATATAAATAAAATTTAGATATTAGAAATTAATAGAATGTCGGCTTTAAAAATACAAACTAAAGGTAGTCGTAGTGGACAAGCTTCGATCCTTAGACACTCACTTTTTCATTATCAATTTTTTTTCTAATTTAATTATCCAATTTACACCTCAAGAACTAAAATTATTCACCTAAACTTTCCATGAACCATATCTAGACCTATAATATGGGTGTTTATAACTTTATGAAAGTAATTTGATTTCCCAAAGACTTCTAAGAAACTAAAACTAATTAAACCTTCTATGTTCAATGGGGAGACTGTGCTCAAAGAAATTTAAATAGAAATATAATTATTTTATAGTAATAAGTTGATGAAAAATATAGAAAAAAATTGAGGAAATTATAAGCAATAATTAAAGATACCTCCTTTAGTAAAGAAAATAGTTTCCAAAATAACTCAAAAGAAAATAATTTACAATGAAAAGTACAAACTCAAAAGGTAAATTCCTTTAGATATTCATTGACCATCACCACTTTGAGTTCATCCCAACATGGATAGATTATCTTCATTATTACTCCTATACTCTAGAAAATCCACTCCATAACATCCCACTCCCTCCTCATAAACATCCTTTTAAATGGAAGTGGAGAAATATATTTATGGGAAAAGGGTGTGGAAATAGTGTTGTTCAGTTTCTATCCTCCAAAG
This sequence comes from Viscum album, assembly GCA_963277665.1. Lineage (NCBI taxonomy): Eukaryota > Viridiplantae > Streptophyta > Magnoliopsida > Santalales > Viscaceae > Viscum > Viscum album. Next base: position 308,479,760 of record OY728136.1, read on the forward strand.
GTTTGATAGATTTTAGCCCCATTTCTGATTTAATATTATTATATATCATTCATTAAATTTTTTCAAAAACATATTAATTATCCACCCACAAAATTAGAGTTCCTTTGTATCCATGTTAAAAAATTTGGAGCTGAATTACAAAAAAAATCTAGTTTTGGATGAACTATCCCTCCATATTCCTCAAATTTAACATGAACATATTTAATTTTAATTAATAAATTTGAAATTGGTATTTAATATATAGATTATAATATTAGTCTTAATTCTTTTAAATCTAAAATAACGAAATTTAGAAACCTTGGGATTGATTTATGACTCATTTACTGAAGGTAGGTAAATTCTGTCTAAAAAACTATTTTCTAACTTGAGTGAATTTTCTAGACCACAAAATGATTGATTCAAAACTTGGAATAGTGGGTGAAATTAATCCCATGAGCCAATTGAAATTTAAAAATAATTTTTAAAATTATAGCATTATTTAAAATTTTATTACTAAAATACCAAATATATAAAAAAAACTGTTAAAATTCAAGAATTACGGAATTTCAACAATTTAGCTCAAAACTAATCAAAATTACACAAATTACTCAATTAAGCTCAATTTGATAATTTTTTTAGAATTAAATCATTAAAATGAATATAAAAATTATTTAAAATATCATCCCTATCAATTCTTCCACAATTAGAACTTAGACTCTTGGAAAAGTAAGTACTCAAAATAAATTGCCATAGAAAATTCAAAACACATGTCAATAAAATCCCCAAAGTTAAAAATCAAGTTACCCAACATATCAAGAGTATTCAACTACTTAAAATCCAAATTCTTCAGTTTTTTTCATTTATTCCATTAAAATAGATTTATATCTCACATGTTTTTCCTGTCAGTATGAAATTTTGATTTTAAGGAGTGTTTTCCTCATCCAAATAAATGAAATGGTCACCATAGGATTGATAAATATACGAATCTCTACCCAATTATGTTAATTAATTGTTTCCATAATGAGTAATTAATGATTTTTTCTGAGATTTTAAGGTTTTTTGTATTAAATTCTCAAAAAAATTGTTATTGAAAGATATTCCTTGACACTTTGTTGAAGAATAATTCTCAGATTATAGTTTTTACACAAGCATGGTCTTATCCTTTTTCTTCTTGGCATAAAATTATGTACCTAAATGAATTCAAAATTTCTTTAATGGATAGTCTATAACTTCTAAATTTTTTTAAAAAGGACATAACAACTTGATCCAAAAAATTCAGAATTTCTCTTTTTTTTAAATCACTAGAAAGGAACATCTTTTTTCTAAAGCTCCAGAAAGGCAAAACTTTTGATATAAGTGAATGTTCCATAAAGGAACATCTTTTGATATCAATAATTTTCTCTAAAATATTATATTTTTCTCCTCCCCATGTATCATAAAATGATATAGAAAGTCACAAAGTAGTTCCCCCCACACGTAAGCATCACTAAAATCATTTAAAGTAATTCAAGAGAGGGTTGGATAGGAAAGTTTTCTTATAATAAGACTATCTAATAGGATGTTAATTGATAAAAAAGGCTCATAATGGTGAAATTTAAAGGTAGGAAAAATAAATAGGGTTCAAGTTTTTGAAAAATGGGCTTTAAATCTCAAATGAATTTCCTCAATAATTTTGAACACAAGTTCTAAAAATCTCATCGATTTTGAAAAAAATAAGGAAATATCTAGTTAAATCAGGATTTATTTGGTTCACTTAAGAAGTGTGGTTATTTTGAAGAAGATGAAAAAATGGTTCAGAGTCCTAATATCCATGTGATTTTCAATTTTTGATAGTATTAATGACATGAAATAAATCATTCAATGGTCATTTAATGAATTATGCAATTTGAATTCAGAACATAACACATTTCCAAATTCTTTTAATTTTAGTTCCATGAATCAAGTTGTTTACTTTCCATTGGAAAAAGAATTCAATTAAAAATGGTAATTACTTTAAACCTCATAATTTTTAAAGAAACACAAAATTTATGAAAATAAAACTAAATTTGGAAATAAAACACAAAAAATTACTAAGAAAATTTGAAAATAAAAACATGAAAATAAAACACACAAACTATTAATCTAAACATTGATGTTCCTACACCCAATATTATTTTTTACAATGTTCTCAGTGTGAATATTTTATATTATATGTAAAATTAAATAAAATATGGAATGAAAAAAACACTAAGAAGGAATTCCATAACCATGTCTATATTTTGTAGTTGCAGCCTTCAGCTATCCTTATAAAAGCTATAACATGGGAATCTATAAGAAAAACAAGAAACAAAGCATGAAATTTTTATTGAAAGTAAGTAAAGAAGAAATTTTACTTGGTTTGAACCCCTAAGTGGGTGAAAGGATTTCACTACCTCTAGTCAAGTAGTTATATTCGGTCATCCCTAATCTGAAAGTGGGTGTGGTTTCTTTCTCATGAACCACCAAAATTAAATTTATCAAGTATTCTTCATCTCACTCCACTTGTAGAGGCTAAAAACTAAATATTTATTGAGTTTAACCTCCAATAATTTTTTTCCAATGATGTAGTGGAAGAGGTAAGAAAATGTAAAATCAACTTCCCAATAAATTATCCACAAAACTAACTCTTGTGGTTATTGAATTAAACTTCTATGATGTGGTTTATCTTCAATTCCATTTTGAAAAATGATTTATTCTTTGAAATAAATTTTTTTACCACTATCCACATGTGTAATATGGAAATCCTCCGTTGGGAACACCACTCTTTATTCAATTTCACCCTTCACATCATTTTCACCAAAAAAATAGTCCACTCAAAAGAAATAATCAATAAATCTATATTAAGAGAAATAGTTAACAGTTTATTATGTAAAAAATCTGGAAGAATAGAATCAAAATTTGATACATCTCCTTGTGTTTTATCATGCTCCATAATTTTTTGGAAGTGTAAAATAGTTTTATTGGAAGTATAAAATAGCTCAGGTTCCTAAAAATGCTCTCAAAATATGGGTTTTTATCCCCTTATAAAAGTGATTCGATTTCCCAAAAACCTCTAAGAAACTGAAACTAATTGAACTTGTTTTGCTAAATAGGGAGACCTTTCACTAATAAATTTAAACAAAAAGACAATTATTTTAAAGACAGAAGTTGAAAAAAATATAAAATAAAGCATAATAAATTGTATACAATAATTAAAGATTCCTTATTCAATCAATAAAATAGTTTCCAGAAGAAATCAAAAGAAAAGAGTTTATAATGAAATGAAAAAACTCAATAGGTAAATGCCTTTGGAACTTCCCTACCCACAACCACTTGGAGATAAACCCAGAATGGATAGATTATATTCATTATAACTCCACTACTCCATCATATAAACTCTATTACATCCCACTTCCTTCTTCTAATCATAATTTTTTATGGATGCGGAGACTTAAATTTAGAGGAAAAGGGTGTGGTAAAGGTGTTTTTGAGTTACTAACCTATGAAATATTGATCACATTTGGACCTTTTCATAACTAAATATTGATATAAATCCTTATTTAATATTTTATATAAGTGTATTATCTCTCCAGAAACAAAATTTGAGAGCCTTTGGATATTTTTTTGAAAAACATTTACCCAAATTAATGAAAAAATATTTTATCGTTAAAGTGTTTCTTCATCTTCCACCACTATCAAGTACTGATATACCATATTAATTAATGAATTTAAACATGGTATTAAGTTTACATATTCCTATAATATTTATTTATTTTATATCTATAATCACCTAATTTGGACACTTGAGGGTTGATTTATGTCCCATCTACTAAATGTTTGTATATTTTGTACCAAAAAATGTTTTTACCAATTAAGTGATTTTTTGGCCCTCAAAATGGTTTATTCATAACATGGGATAATTATATGAAATTAATCCCCTAACCAAGGGAACCTATAAAAAAATTATTTTGATAACTGGATAAGTATTAAAAAAAATTTCCAAAAACACCAGAGTGATAAATAAACTGTTAAAATTATATAATTATGAAATTTTCACAATTTTGCTTAAAAATCATAGAAATTAAAAAATGATTATATTAATATTAATTATAAAAATTTTTCAGAATTGAATAATTGAAATAAAAAAAATATTGAAAATATTAGCTCTATCAATATCTTTATGGGGGCTTACTTTTAAAACACATTAAACAGTCCCAACCTCAATCAAGTAAAAAATTCAAAATCATAATTTGTCAAAATTAAATTATTTAAATTTATCTTTTTAAACTATATATCCTTTACAAAGAGTCTAAAAAATCATTTCAAATGAAAATAAATTTTTTAAGAACTGGAAAAACCTATAAACATTCAACCTTGATTTTGAAAACCCAAATAATTTTATTTCAACGTTTTAGTTACAATTTAATGTTTTAAATTCTACAATTCAAAACATTCTTATCTAATCAATTATATATCTAACCATACTTTACACTTTTTAAAATATTTTAAAAGAATCCACCATTTAAACACCCATTAAGGGTCAAAAACCAAAATAACTATAAGATTTGGTTTTGAAACACATTGATGCACTTTATAAAAAGTTTAAAACACTACCTAGTTTTCATTTTAAAACTGATCACCCATGAATAACACACTACAAGTGGGAAAAATCCTTTATAAACAAATCACCAATCAAATTTAATACCTAAACCTTTTCTAAATTTCAGGATAAAAAAACACTTCAAAAAATATTGTGTAAGAAATGAACTTGTTATCAAAATAATCCCCAATTATTTATTTAATTTCAAAAAAAAATTCATAGAATCCAATATTGGACCACATAAAAAATTTCACATCACATATATAGGAAAAAGTGCCTAATAATTTCAACCAAAATTCAATCCACCCACATCAACATATCCCAATAATAACCTACTTTCTTTTCCCATTACTAAAATCACTCAAGGATATCCAAGAATCATGGAGTCTAAATAAAAAATAGAAATAGGATGAAGAACCATTATTAACATGGCCACATGGTTTGATGGTCCATGAACAAATCATGAAATAGTTCTGGAAACATTTATAAAATAAAATATGTTTTCACTACATAGTGTGTCAGGCTATTCAAGCCAACCACATGTCTCTACTTTTTTAGTCCCAAAAATCCAAAAATAATCCCATAAGGTAACTCATACAATTCATAAAGGATAAAAATACCACCATCTCGCACATCAATCTAATAAAACTAATAAAAAAATCCCAACAATTCATGTTAACTAAAGGATTAGGGTGATAAAAAGATAACTAGATTCGCATTGTACCTACCTCTTTAGTTTTGACATTCCTATCTCGATTATAACAAATTTCCAAAATAAAAATATTTTTCTTAAATATTTTAGGTCTTATCAATAACCTATTATTTGTAACTATTTATAATAAGTCATCTTAGGCTATCCCAACACAACACCCAACCTGATTTGACAATCATTCTGAAGGTAATTTCTAATCCCCATGAGTTGGAGATTAGTTTATGGGTATCAAGAATACACACTTGGGAATGGTTTCACCCTTATAAAATAACATGAACAATTAGTGGAAACTACCAAGAATCCAACATGATATATCGTGATTTTGGATGTCCATGATAACAAAAAGGTGGGTATAAGTAAATAATCCAACCAAACAAGGAGTAATCCTAAATAAAAAAACTGACTAGATATAATAAAAAAACATCCATTGAAATAAATATATATATATCCAAATATAATTCAATATAAGTAGATAAAATAAGTATATAAAAGAAGATCCACCTTGCCTAATTTTATAATACAACATCCAAAAAAAAAATAGAACTTGAACAGCTCCATAAAAAGCATCATGTGGACTATGATCACTCACCAAAATTAGAAACTAGTAATGAACCCAAATGAACCATACTGAATGGGATCATTAACTAGGAACCTGAGATGAAAACATGAGAGATTTATACACCCATTGGTGTATGTAGTGTGTACTAAAATCATTCCTAGTAGGATTCTAACATATATTCTATGTAGATAATTTTTAATTAATTTAATAAATTTAATATTGAAAATAATTTATAAAGTAAGTTTTTCATGTATAAAAGAATAAAGAAAACAATTATCATTCTTTACTAGAAAAATGATTTTTAGAAAAAAAAAATGGTATTTTAAACATGAAACCAAAATTTCAATCCATTAGATAAATTTTCAAACTTACCCTGCCTCCATTAAAAATAACGAGAAGATAATATTTAAATTAAAAGGCCTATCCAGCTCTATTTATTTAAATTTTACAAAAAAATACAAATATATTTTAGAAACAATATGTTTTTACATTCAAATAAAAATACCTTCCAAAACCAATTTTTTGAACAATTTTTTAAATAAACCAAAACCATAACTGATTCAGATAAAATCTAAATCAGGCACCAAAATATCAATATAAAGTAATGAATAAAACCAAACAAGGGTTATGGAATAAAAATAAAGAAAATAATGGGATCCCCTAAACAATTTCTAATAGACACAATGAGTTATGGGAAACTCCTAAGGACTCAAGTAACATGAAACATATATAGGATATTATAACCCTAGGATATCCTAATGGAACCCATATTCAATTCTAGTAGTCCCATAAGAAAATCAGAGACGCATAATTCATTATCCGAGCACTCGGCTACCACGGGGCGCAATCTGTCTTGGGATTGCATAGATTTTACTCTCCATGATCCTCTATCAAAAGCATAATATAAACTAGGGAATAATACAATTCACAAACTAAAATAGTGGTTCACTCATATAGGTCATATAATAATTTTCTAATACTCCAAGTAAATTAGTTAACATATGTGGTAAATCAAAGAACCACACGATCATCACAAAAATCAAATTTAAATTTTTTTAAAATAAACCTAATATCACCTAAAACACTCTATTAAGAAACAACCAATTTTATATCATTCAGAAGGAAAAAATATTTAACATACCCCATTGGGGATCAATTTACACGAATCATAATATATATATAAGGGTCTCAAATGAGGGTTTCACGTTATTTTAAAGAACTCCTTTATAAAGTTCCAAACATTACTTTAAAAATAGTCTTGGGATTCCCAAAAATTTAAATTATTTTAAATATCACTTTAAAATAGACATTAAATACAAATAATTAAAAAATAAATTGAACCCATTTGAAAATTAACCTCTTTCTAAAAAAACCACTTTTGAAGTTATCCAAATACTAATATGTTTCAAAATAATTTAACATGGACAATCATGAGTTTTTATTATAAAAAATTCCATTTTAAAACATAAAACTATTTAATTTAAATACATATTGTGCTAATAACCCCTTTAAAATATAAAATTGGTTTCAAACACTCCTTTGAAACACTTAAAATCCATTGAAAGATTGACTCGGAAATTTTTTGAGACACTTGTCATGGAAAAAATTCCATGATACTTAAAAGAACCATTTTATAACCATTTCCAACCACTCATGGAGAACACATGGGTATATATTATAAAAAAATAAAATTATATAACACAAAATAATCTCATTGAATATTATATAAAGTAAAGTAATAGAAGCACCTACCTATTTCAAGTAAAAACTAATCACAACACATCATCTTTGATGGATAATGAACAATCGAGTAAGGAAATATATTCTATAAACTCTAAAAAATCAAATTCATAACATTAAATTGATCCCATACCCTAAATATATCCCATAAATTGGTTAGGGTTCATAGGAGAATGAAATATGAGGGGAGTGGGTGAAGAGATAATAAAAAGAGAGAAAAAATGAAGAAGGACAATACCTTAGAAATATGCTTTAAATCCTTGGAGAATATGATTAAAATAAACATCAAGGTATAGTGGAAGCTCCTTTGGTCATGGAAAAGGTCTAGTATAACATGTAGTGGAAAAGGGGTGGCTAAAAACATAAAAATTGAAAAGGGTAAAAATTGAAAATTTACTTTTATGTGAATCTATTCAAGCCTCATGGTTAGACCACATGGTAAGGAAAATAATAAACCAACCATGTGGGAGACATTTGATGGAACCCCCAAACATAAAATAGTGTGGCCTGGTGTCTTCCCCTAAACATTTTATATCCATTTAGTTCACCTTTGAGCACTAAACTAGTCTTCACAGTATACTAACGACCCAACATGGTTTTATGAGTCGTGATCCATCCACGAAAAAACCCCATTGGAAACCCTTGAATAGTTTCCCCTATAACCCGAATAGTTTGAGTTAGCCATGAATTAAATATAAAACACCTCTATAATAAATTTCATCATTTTTCATGAGCAACTCACATGATTTCTTCTATTTTTGTAGTAACTTTCTGTTGGAGGAAAAACATTAAAATTCAAAACCTTAAACCTAAAATGTCTAAAAAATTAAATTACCCTAAAATCATAAAAAAAATATACCACAAAAGTGAAATAGTATTATCCTAGAATATGGAACTAATATTCTACTTTTAAGACCAATAATACCTTCCTTTATACTCTTGAAGATTATAATACTATTTAACCACACCATTTATCATTTCCGACTTATCGAAGTGGTTTGGGAGTAGTTTTATGAACAACCTTAAATAATAGACATAAGAAAAATAAACATAACAAATGATTAAAAATTGATGATAAATTTATTATAACATTTTAAATAAATATTAATAATTTTTTTAGTATGAAATTAAATTTTGTAATTCAATTATTCAAGGTTTTAGAGGAATATTTAAGAGATTTAGGGATCTAGGTGAAGAAACTCTCTGATTTTCTTTTACTTTAGTACCTATTATCTCTCTCAAAACCATTATACCTTTCACTAATTTTCTTTATATTTCCTATATACATACTTTCTTTATGTATACTATCTCATTTTCCTTTTCTTTTTTAGTGATAGAAATTATTTTCAATTTCTCTTTCCAATATCATCTTTAAATCAAACTTGATAAAAGGGTACTTTTTTGTTTTCATTCCAAAATTTCATGTACTACTCTTATAGAAATTTTTATCTCCAAAAACTCCTTATTTATACATAAATGGTTCTAATAGTCCATACGGGGTGAAGGGTGTGCGGTGACGATGGCAAAACCCTGGCGATTCTGGGTGTGCGGTGACGATGGTGACGGTGCCGGCCTTTCCCCCGCTGAGGGGGAAGGGAGATTCGTCGATTGATGCGAGACCAGGTGTTTTTTAACCATTTTCGAATCCAGAATTTCTTCCTCCTTTCTCAAAAATATCTTTGAGCCCTAAGGCGTCTGATCTGTTCGATGGGTGACCTAATCTATATCTCTCGACTTTAGAGTTTTTAGAATCTTCTGCGCTTCTGAATCTTACCTTGATTTCGCGCTTTAGAAATGGATGAACTTCTATTGATGCCTTCGACAGATTTATCTTCGGTTCGTGGGAGCTACAAGAAAGGGAAATTTTTGGTCTTCTTGACAGGAACCACATGATGATTCGATTCGAATCAGAGGAAGATCTCATTACTGCTTGGTCGAGAGCTCCTCGCAGTTTCAACGGGTATCACTTCCTTCTCTTACGCTGGTCTTTTGACTTTCAAATGAAGCGTGATTCACCATCGACAGCGGTTTGGGTAAGTTTCTCTAATTTTCCGCTCCCCTTCCAGAACCCTGCTATTATTCGAATGCTTGGCAACCTCGTAGGAAGGTTTTTGTGTCCGGATAGTCTTACTAACGTTGTGTGCCATCCGGTTAATCCCTGGGTTTGTGTGGAGATGGATGCCTCTCAACGGCCGTTTGATTATGTGTGGAATACCATAGGGGAAGAGTACAGGTGTAGACGGCAGGTGATTTACGAGAACTGGACGGGTTTTTGTTCTTCTTGTCACCGCCTGGGACATGAAGTGGAATTTTTCCATAGTAATGGAGCTTTGAAGGACCGGCTACATGTTCCCAGTAGAAGGGATGGAGAGGCTAGGCGAAGACCAGAGGATTTGGATCTGAGGGCGGGATGTGAGCAGAAGGAGCCTGGTCCTATTGGAGAAGAGGAGGGTTCCCAATCTGCAGGAGTAGACAGTCTGTTATGTGAGGCCACCAAGGCGGTTGTTGAGGATATTCTTGCCCCTGTTGTTAAGGAGATGAATATAGAAGGGGTAGATTTGGTTACCCAGGAACCGGTGGTGGATGGGCCAGTGGTTGAGGTCAGTAGGGTGCTGGAGGAGGACGGACAAGGTGCTAAGGATTCAGTGGATTGGATGCTTGCTGGAGGGGGAGATGATTTGGTTCAGGCTTTGGGGGATGTGAGTACCATTCTTGTCCTGCAGGTTCCCTGTACATAAGGGGCTAGAGGTTTGGACCCAATGGCCAAGCCTTTTGTTGCTTTATCCAACAGGTTTGAATGCCTTGGTAATGGTGTTGTTGAACCGGTTTTGAATAGTGTTTCCAGAGGTGGGGAGGAGGGTACGGAACCAACAAGAAAGGATACTTCTATCGAGATCAGGTTCAAGAGGAGGCCCCCAAGGAGTTATGCATGGATGGAAGTAATACTTCGCCCAAGAGAAGGAGGGTAAAGAGCAGGAGCAATGATAATAAAGGGAATACGGAATTTTCCAGTGCTGTGCAAAAGGATCTGAATGAATATGAACGTCTCCCTTTAGTGGAAATTAGTAATACAGATCAGAGTCTGGATAATTTTGAATGCCTGGTTTCTGTTTGGAGGGAGAAACATAGTAGAGGAGAGGTGAACTCTGGGGAGGAATAGGAACTGTGAGTGATCTGGATAGGATTTCATTCAGTGATATTGTCAAGAGAGGAACTCAGAAGATGGATACAAGTGTCGGGCCTATGTCTACTCAAACAAGAAGAATGGTTCGGAAGGATTTCTCTAACCTTCCGCCACTGTTGAGGACTAGATCAGCTTCTAAGCGGAGTGGGGAGGTGGTGATTGCTTTGAAAAAGGGAAGAGTTTCCTCTTATGCCTCACCTGAACGGCCTGTTCTGGAGCAGCTTAGAAGTAGGTTTCAAAGTGCAAACTACTGGAGGAACCCAGAGTGGGAGTCTGCTATGGGTGAGGAGGAATCCTGTATGGGTTTTGGAGATGATTATGGCTATTATGATGTGTAATGTTGTGATGTTCTGGTTCGTTTAAGTTTCTTCTTTGTATGCAGGTTGTACGTTGGGGTACCAGTCCCCTTTAACCCGGCTTTAGAAAATGGAAAAAAATGATTTGCAGGTAGTATACATAAATGGTTCTAGATATTTTATAGTTTTGATGCAATACTTGAGCTTCAATTATAGTAATATTTTTTTAGAGAAACAATAAAACAATACCATAGCTTTATTAAAGAGTTTTTTTTAATTTGAATTACTAAATTTTATAAATTAAATTTTATGTGATTAATTTCATTTTTCTAATTCAATATTTAAAATATATATTAGGGTCAATTTTTTAAATTTTTCAGAAATAGTTGATTTTTTGTGAATAGTGACAAATATTGATTTTACTAAAAACTATCACCTTGATGAAATTATAATGATATTAGAATAGCATGAAATATTATGAAAAAATTTTATAAAAATAATATATATTAAAAATTAATATAATTTTGATAAAAATAAAATATTAATCATAAAAATATATACTAAACATTTGGAAAATCTAAGTAATGCCTTTATTTAAATAAAAAGTGTTTTTAGGTCTTCTATTTTAATCAAGAATTTACAATTTTAATTTAGATTTTGGTTTGGTTTTAAATAAAAATTCATATAAATTTATTTTAAAAAAATCCAATTAAACACATTTTAATTAACATTATACTTTATTTCAGGATAAATTCATTTTTATACTTAAAAAATTTTCAAAAACAGTTTTTGTTGTGTTTTGCGTACCAATATTAAAAATAATTTCTACCACTTATAAAATTAAATATTTTAAAATGGATTCCATATTTTTAATTTTAATAATTAATATTTTTTAATAATTTTAACTAATGTTTTGTTCATAATGAACAGTCAAATGGTAAAAATTTGTTACCACACGTAGGGTTAAAACTGGTTTACTGGGGGTTAAAAAAGAGATAAGGGTAAAAATTCCACTAAACTTGTTAAAATATTATTGGATGAAGATATTTAGACCAAATATTACCTTAAATTCATATTCTTGTCCATTTGGTTCCGCTTTCTCAAGAAAAATGACTTTAAATTATTTAAATATGTTGGTAATTTCATGTGGGTCCCTCCCCTCACTTATAAAAGGGAACCTCCTCTTCTCATCCATTATTCAAAAACTTAGAGAACTTTATCTAAAAAAATACAAACCAAAAAAACTTTATATATTTCTTAAATTCATTTTTTATCTTTTTTCATTCTCTTAATATCATACTTAATAGTATTAAGGTGTATGCTAAAGGAGTTCTCTAAAAGGAGAGATAATTATCATTATCGAATCTTTAACAGTTTATTTCTTATTCTACTTCCTAAAAATATATTATAATCATACTAAAATTATGAATAAAATATCATTAATATAATTATATGTCATTATGAATATGTTATAACTATTTTACACCGCCTTTCCATCCTATGGAAAATTAAAACATCACATGTGTGTACGTACGGCCTACCGTCTCCACGTAGCAGTGTAATTATTTTTCCATCACCACTTTACATGGATGGTTATAAAGAAATAAATAATTAAGATATTTTATATTTATGAAATATTTATGATTCCTTAAATATAATATATCATTTATCTTATTACCCTAAAAATTGTTAACAAAATATAACGTCGCTCATATGTATGTACAGACTACCACCTCTACGAAGAGATGTGATTCATTTTTCATGCCCTCATATCACTAATGACTATAAATATTTATATAATTAATAAATATGATATTTATATCATTATTAACATTTTATAATATGAAATTACCATATATTTTTAACCAAAACATATATAAAAAATGAAATAGATAATACTAAAAATGATTGTTTTAATAAATAATTATTAATAAACTAGAATTCAAATGTTATAAATAGATCATATATAATGTTATAATTATGTATATGGTTTATTTATATAATTATAATAAATATAAATTTATTATACATGAGGTTATAATCACTTATGATGAAATTTTTCTTTAGGTAAGGGCTTATTTCACAACCACGTCCTTATTCGAGATTGTTTATATTTAAGTTTCCATCAGAGGAATTATATTATATTTCTATATTAAACCCCATATATTTTCTTTTCCTTTGGTTATTTATACAAATTAAATTTTTTATTTTTTAACAACCATAAAATTCCTTCATCAATTAATAAAATAACTCTTCTTTTTCATAATGACTATTTTATAATTGTTCTACAATGGTAGTATATAGAAAAAATATTCAAAAAATAATATTACATGTAAATAAATAATATTGATAATTATATCTAGGAATAATATAGTCTTATAGAAACCATAAAATCGTAACCATTCAATGGTATACTCTATAGGATTTAACTCATCTAGGAATATTAAACCTAGCATAAAAACTATAAAAAGAAAAAAAGAAATGTTAGAAATTTAATTGAAATAATAAAAGGAATTTTAGAAAACTTCAGGAAGTATTAAATTTATATGAATAGAAGAGTGCATATAGAATATAAAAGGGAAATTGACTGTTAGGATCTGACTATTACCTGAGAGTTGGTTAATAATATTTTTGGTCAATATAACTCTCAGTCAAAATGATTGTTGTGACCTATTACTGTTGGTAATAAGGTTATAATTACAATTATTATTTATAAATGGTAATGAAAAATGATAATTGATGCATAAAAGAGAAATTATTTCCTCAAAAAATATAATCATTCTTTTTTAATACCATTTAAAAAAAATTGTGAGGGTGGTAGTTTCACTGGGATTCACCATTGACAAAGCCCAAGTAGAGCTTAAACAGGTGAGTCTTTAATGAAATTGACTATGGTAGAAGGTAAATTAGTATAGATCACAACTAAGTCAACGTTAGCTTATCCACCCCATAAAACTACAACCATTGCACACCTTACCCATAGAGAGTATGTTGGTGTAATAAGGGGTTGTGTATCTTGACCTTAGTGTCATAAAATTTTAATTTCCTTTGTATAAATGAAATATTTATTTCTTCAATTCCTTGTTCATTGTTATTTTATTTAACAAAATACAGATGAATATTGGTTTAATTTTGATAAATATATTTTTAGATTCAAATAAAACATAATTATATCTTCATAAAATATACACATATTTATCATAAAATAAGGTATTTTGAAGTTTATTTTCATGAAATAAAATTTTAAACCACTATTTATATAAATATAAATAATTATTTAATTTTATAATTTACAAGGAAATTTTTATAAGTGTTTCAAATCTATTTATTTCATAAAAACTATTATTTTTCAATAAATAAGGATTTTTTATTTAAAAGATGAAATTATCATATTAAGGGAATTATTTATATAAAATAAAAAATAAATTTGAAATCATCAAATTGAAATTATGTTAGGGTGAAATTTTAATAGTTATTTAAAATTATATATTTTTAGTGAAAATTAAAAATACACTTTTTTCGTTATGTTTTATGACTTCATATATATGTAATAATTTTTTAATAATTGATTAAATAGAATCCATGATCATAAATAGAATATATTATTAATATTACATATTTGAAATGATTTAAATTAATTTTCAAACTTATAAATGAATTTCTAAAGTCTAAAATGGAAATTATCATTTTAAAAACTATAATTTGTGGAAAATTTATATTCAATGTCCAAAGTAATATTAAAAAAAATATTTTGGTTCTAATGGATTAAAATATTATAAAAAATGACTTAAATTTCTAAAATAATGAGAAAAAACAATGGGTATGCTAATGGTTTTTTGTTTTCCATAACCTATAATTCTAAGAACTAAATTTATAAAATATTAAATAACTTCTTCTCTTTTACTATAAGTATCAACACATCCTCCCATTAATCTCTACTAAAAATCACTTAAGCATGAAATTATGCTCATTTCGTCTCTCTATAGTCCCTCCAAGGTGTCTCCATGGACCTTAGTTTTCCCCCACCAATCTTAATAAATTTACTTCCCAAGCTAAGGGAGCTCCCCTATTCTTCTTTTTCATTCAAGTACCTATTTTTTGGTATGCCTTATATATGTTAAATTATGTTTCTTTCATATGATTTTTATTATCCCATTACTTATAAAATAGTGCCTCATCAATGAGAGACCTCTAATATATCCCATTGTTCCCTTTACATAATCCACATTGTATACATGTCATGTTGCCAAATTCATTTCATGAATTTTGTCCTTTTACATGAAATATACATATGTTGTGAATAATAAAACCATTTCCATATTCATGGGAATTAACCTAGATGTAACCATTATTCATTGATTTAGGACTTCTAAGTATGAAACCCGCATTCCTTTCACTTGGGTTAAAAATGATATAATGCTCATGTATTTAAATATTTATGAACTTAATAAATTTTACAAGAAACCTCTTCATTATTGTCCAGGGGTTATTAATGAAATAATTTCTTATGATCTATTAGGCACACATGAATTTAGAAATTTTAAGGATGTTCCCTAATAATTCTCCAATGAATTGGGTAATTAATTAATCTCTAGAGATGACTTGTTTTGTGATTCCTTGGTGAATAATCTTGGTAATTATGTTTTACGACAAATTGGTGTTAAACCATAGTGATATATTTATGAATACATCATTTTTATGTTATAGCTACATTTCCATGTTATGCTTCATGGCCATTATATTTTTATATGCCTCATGTTCTTATGATATTTCCTTATTATTATACATCGTGATCACATGCTAAATATTCATATTTTATTCCCTTATTGGGCTTTATGATCACCCATTTATATTAAATTATGTCCCTAGGATAAGAGATATAGTAAAATTAACTTATGACAATATATAAATAATCTTTTCATGTGTATTAGAATAAATTTTATGTTTTTCGTGCATTGTGTTCCTAATTTCCAAAAAAATAAACCTCAAAATATCCTCTGTATAATTAAATAGTATACTATGTAATGGGTGTTTTATTTATTAACAAGGTGGGATTCCATAGTTGTTATCAAAGGTAGGTTTAGTTATTTGTGTTTTTTAGGACTATAAAAATATTAGTAAGAACCATATGGATAAGTTTAAATATAAGAAAACATCATAAAATGTTGGTTTAGTATAAAGTGAGTGATTTCCAAAGAATTAAATCTATATCTAGATACAACATGTGGATGTGGCTCTAGAAAATTTATAATTAGGGGTAATAAACTTGAAAATTGAACATTGGTTATTGACTCGATTATCACCTAGTGTATGGAAAAGTGGCCTTGGTGCACACCTGTTTTGACACTCCTAGGGGATATTCTTTGGTTAATCACTTGCTTTTTAAAATCATTATGAAGAATATATAGATAATAGAAAATTTTTAATGATTGACATATATCATCCTAGGAGAATGATATTATAATATTTTATGATTATGATCTTCTATTGAATTATTATTATATTTCTAATAGTATCAAATTTCTTTCATAGATTTTCTTCCTCTAGAAATAAATGACTGGAAATAGAAAGCCTCAAGTCAACAATGGATGAAATGGAAAATGTGTTGGCGGACTTCCCAATATGGGAGAGATAGAGTTGAAAAAATCATTATGATAATTAATTAGTTAACATGGGTCATGAATAACAACCTAAACCATGTAGAGCATCTGGAATTTCCAAGGAAGAAACAATTAGTAGTTGAATCCTTCATCCATCAATGACTACATATTTTTAGTGGAACCCTTGGTGGAACCCTTGATCTATTGATCATAAAAAAATGGATCAAAACTACAGAAAATATATTTTATATACTCCCTTGTTCTATGTAATAGAATGTTATGTTTCTAGTATATAACATAGAGGTAGAAATTGATCAGTGGTAGACATTGATTAAGAACACGAATCCAAGGGATCTTGTGGAAGCCATGGAATGAGAAGACTTCAAAAAAACTTTTTCAATAAGAATTTTCTTTATACCCACAAAACCAATATAGAGAAGGAATTACATGAATTTTAAAAAAGAGAAAATTAATTTGGGGAATTATGAGATTAAATTTACAAGAATTGTGTGATTTCTTCAAGCATTGTCATTAATTCTAGTAGGAAGACAGATTAATTCTTTTTCGAACTGAGATCTCATCTATGAAAAGAAATAAAAATATGAGACTTTGGGAATTATGAAGATATGGTACGATGTTATATTAAATATGAAATAGAGTTTATAAATTCCCAGTGTAATTATAGAAAGAATTATAAGAATATAATATGGGGTAAAATTTTGTAAAAAATAAGAAAAAAGGAAAAGTACAACATCCCATATGCAGAAAATATGGGAAGATTCATTTTGGGAATTGTCTAAAACAAATTATAAATTGATAAAAGTGTGGAAGAGATGGACATATAGATCAAAAATATCATGAATATTTTAATACTCAACATTTGAATACTAATGTCCAAGGGAAGATGGTTCAAGAATAACATGTCACGAAATGCTTCAAGTGTAGGGATCATGGGAATTTTTCTAATCATTGTCCAAATTAGAAGATAACAGAGAGAAACCAACCCAAAACCTGGAATATGACATATGATCAATTTCGTTTTTTTTTTAATCACTACGGTTGAATTTTTGGTTCTGGATGATTTTGTGTCAGGAGCTCTCATAATACACTCAAATCTACCAAGTACATTGATTGATTCTGGTTCTAAGCATTATTTTTTCTTTCATTCATTCTTGAAAAGAACATCAATTTAAACCTTGACCTTCTAGTGGTAAATTTTTTGTTTAATACTCTTAGAGGAATTATTCAAGTATAAATGATATATAGGGATCCCCCTATTAAATTTTGTGAGTTCAATCTCTTCACAAACCTGGTGGTCATTTCTATGGTGGAATTTGACATAATACTTGGGATGGATTGTTTGTCAATTCCAGTATCAACTGTATAATAAAATTGATTATTTTATCTCGATGGGAAAATCCAAATTTGTTTATAAATTAGATATATCTTATCTTGAGTCTCACCAAGAACCATATATTATTTATTTCTTTATAGAAATGTTTGATGAATGAGGATAAGAAAGAGAATATATAAATATAGGATATGTACCCATGTTTTTGGAATATAAGGATGTATTCCCTAAAGAGAAAACTAGACCTCCCCCAGAAAAAAATGTATAGTTATCAATTTAACTCATACCTAGATCAAATCTAATATCTAATACCCCATATAACATGGAAAATTTGGATTTAGAGTAATTAAAGAAGCAACTACAAGACCTCTTGAAAAACGTCTTATTTAACCAAGTGTGTCTCCTTATGGAGCACCTATCCTCTTAGTGACAAAATAATATGGATCAATGCATTGATGAATTGACTATAGATAGAATAATTGGATTAATAGTAAAGATAAAATACCCTATCCTAAGGATTGATGCTTTGATTGACCAACTTCTATGGGCTCAATTATTCTCCATGATTATCCTCTGATTATGGTATCATCAGTTGAGGGTGAAGAAAGAAGATATCCAAAATATAGAATTCAAAAAAGATATGGGAATTATGAGTTTATTATTATATCCTTTTTATTGAATAATTCTCCAACAATAATTATGGATTTAAATATTAGAGTCATTAAAAACCACCTTGATAAATTCACAGTGGTATTTATTGATGATATTATGATATATTTAAAAATTCATTATGAGTGTGTGGATCATATAAGGGTCATGTTACAAACTCTAAGGAAGTAGAAACTATATGGTAGATTCAAAAAATGTTATTTCTAGTTACCAAATGGGGTATTCTTTGGGAACATAATTACTAGTGAAGAAACTTCAATTAATTCAGCAAAGAAAAAGGTCATATAGTAGTAGACATGTCTTATAATAGTAAATGAGATTATTAGTTTCTTGGTTTTGTGGGATATTATATAAGGTTTTTGAATATATTTCTATGTATTTATAATACACTAACCAAGTTAATTTTAAAATGATTTAAGTTTATCTAGATAAATGAGTCTAAAGAAGGTTTTTAGGGACTGTAGAAGAGACCAATTAGTCCACTTGTCCTAACACAACCCTATTTTGGAGAATGGTTTATTATCTATAGTGATTATTATTTGAAATGTATTGGATGTCTTATCATTGAAAATGAAAAGGTTATCACCTTTTTATATAAATATTTAAAGCCACATGAAAAAAATTATCCTCCTCTTGAACCAGAGTTAGCTAAAATTATTTTTACTCTATAGATATGGAGACACTATCATTATGGGAAAATTTTTTATATATTCATAGACCACCAAAGTTTAAATTATATATTCACACAAAAGGAATTGAACATGAAATAAAGTATATATATTTTTCTTCATAAATATTATTACTATGGAATTCATTTTCAGCTTGTAAGAGAAAAAATGCATAGATTCATTTAGTAGGAAAGATCCTAGTGTTTAAAAATGATGAGGATTAAATGAGAACTATTTATTAAGGACTTAGTAAGGTTAGACATGTGAATAATAAGGTAAGGGATATCATCAATCCTATCCCCAATTATTTTTAAATCATAGTTAATATTGAATATCGAGAAAGTTCAAATAGATGATTCTTTAATGAAAAAGAAGACTGTGGATATGAAAAATAGGATGTTTCTTGAATTGAATATTGATCAAGAATTTGTACTAAAATTTAGTATATGTATATGTGTTTCCACTATTCTAGAGATAAAGAATGATCTAATGGATTAAGCTCATAGATATATATTCTTTATACATCCTAGAAGCACTAAAACCTATAAGGATCTTTATGATCATTATCAGTGATATAATATGGAAAGAGAGATTTTTTATTATACTACATGGTATTTGGTGGGTCAATAAGTGAAGGAGGAGAGAAAAAATACAAAAAGGGTATTATAATAACTACCCATACTAGTAAAGAAGTGAGATAACATCAGTATGGTTTTTTCACTATCCTTTCTAAGACATCCAAAGGAAACAATGCTATATACATAATAATCAATAGATTGGAAATGTTTTCCCATTTCATTACCATAAGAGAGGATTTCTCCTAAGAGCACCTAGCTCATATCTATATTAAATAAGTAGTGAGTCTCTATGGAGTACCATTGTTGATTATTAATAAAAAAGATTTAATGTTTACTTATATGTTTTGGATAAACCTTTAAACAGATATGAATATAGAATTAAACCTATGCACAACTTATCATCCTAAAACAGATGGGAATTCTAAGATGGAAATTCAAACATTAGAAGACATAATAAGAGAAATATAACTTGATTTTCAAGGGATTTGAGACCAAAATCATCCACCTATGGAAGTGTCCTATAACAACGGTTTCCACTAAATTATTTAAATGGAACAATTTGAACCTCCATATAGATAATGGTGTAGAAATCCAACATGTTTTGATGAAGTTGGATAAGGGAAACTATTGGTACCAAACATTGTGAAGGAAACTACACAAAAGATATAATTAACTAAGAAACTCATCATGGGTTCTCTTAATTGATATAAAATTTATATTGATAATTTAAGGATATAAAATGTCATGTTGGGGATCATGTTTTTCTCAAGATATCACTATGGAAAGGAGTTATGAGATTTTAAAATAAGGGGAAATTGTGTCCAAGGTATATTGGACAATTACATATTCTAGTTTATGCTAGAGATACTTATTATCAATTGGAACACCCTTCAAATATTTCCAATGTCCATGACGTCTTCCACGTTTCTTTATTGAGAAAGTGTATGTCTGACCCAACACATATATATGGTACTATTGGTGTGGAATTTGAACTTGAGAGGAACATATCCAAATTCTTTACATAGGTGAAAAGGTGTTGAGGAATAATTTGAAATGACTTGTAAAAGCCCTATAAAGATATCAAAAGATTGTAGAAGATACTTTGGAACCTAAATGACTGATTAAAGAAAAATATCCTCATTTTATATGGAAAGAGTTAGATTTTGAGGATAAAATATCATAATAGGAGAGAATGCAACAACTTTAAAATTAATTATTCGATTAATAAAAGAACACTTCTTTCTAATAATGACTATTTTATTATTTTTCACAATAGCATTACATAGAAATACTATTATAAAATGAATATTACATGTCTAGTAATAATATAGATTACTAAATTTATAATTATATAGGGATAAAAAACCAAATAATAGAGACCATGTAAAGGTATACTCTACAAGATTAAACTCTTCTAGGAAGATTAAACAATCAAAATTTTTAAAATAAAAAAAGAAACTTTAGGAATATAATTTATATTACCAAAGAAATTATAAAAAACTTTAGGAATAAAGTAGTAAATTTTGATGAATGGAAGAGTATATATAAGGTATAAAGGAAAAAAGTGAACTTTCATATCTGAATGTTACATGACCATTAGTCAATATCACCATTTATTATTATGTGACAATCTAAAATTTTATGTAATGTTTTCTCAAATAAATGTAATTTCTTTAATATCTTATGTTACATACAACACCGAGTTTTAATGACCTGTAATATACTATTAAAATAATATTATTGTACCATGATAGTTATAACCCAACTGATAAAGTTCGATGTAAAAATATGAATAACCCCATTTTAAAAATATTAATAAATATTGATAGATAAAATATATTTTCTAGTAAATTAAATATATACTTTAAAAATATATTTTCTTTAAAAATGGTTTATATTTATTTTTGAGAGAAGATAATATAATTAATTTATACTAATTTTATGAAATGTATTTGAAAATATTAAATTTAATTTTTTAAATCATAATTTTAAAATTATCTTAGAGTGTGATTTTTTTAATTTTATGAAAAGATTAAGTTCTCGATGAATAGTGGACACTACTGATTTTTATTGAAAATTGACTTTTTAAAGTATTTAAAGTTAAATTAGAATTTAAGATTTATTTAAAATTAAAATTAGTAAAATTAAATTAATTTTAATCCAATATAGGTCATTTGAATCAATTTTATGTTCAATTTTTATATAAAATTTTTTTATACTTCTGAAATAATTTCTTTGGAAAATGCTTTTTCATAACATCTACTAGTTTTATATTAAATTAAATACTACCATTTCTATTAATTGAATTTGATAAAATTGATTCCAAATTTGGAATCATGATAAATTATATTATATAATATAGAAATCTAATATTTTTTATAATAAATAGTTAATATAGTAAAAAAAATTGTCACGGTAAAAGTAAAAACTGATTTATTAGGGGTTAAACTAAAATGATAAGGGTTTAAATAACTGTAAATGTTTTTCTAATTTATATTGGATGAATATATTTCTACCTTCTCTCATCTAGGGTTCTAAAATGGTCTATTTTGGAGCCTTTTTTCTAAGAAATTGGCATGTAAATATTTAGAAACATTGAAAAATTAAAACGGTGTCACTCACCTCAATTATAAAATGGAACACCCTCTCCTCCCCTCTAAAAACTTCAAGAACCTTTATGTTTGGAAAATACCTTCCCAACTCTATTAATTACTTTCCTTACCACAATATAGAGGTTTTTATTTATAAAACCCTTCTATGAATTATTTTGGTTCAAACCTAAAGTGGTTATCCAAAAAAGATGAAGTTCAAACATGTATAAAGAAAGTCAAGATTTTAGGTAAGAGATTTTCATCTCACTTTTATTTATGAAAATACATTCCATATTCACCACTAGATTATTTTATGTGGGGTTCAAACTTCCCATTAATTTATTTTATTATTCTTCTCGTGAATATTATTGGAATTTACATATCTCTTTAAGGACCTCTGTTTCATGAGTTTTTTATTTGAAAAATACCAAAGTGGTAAGGGATTTATGTTTCAATCCTATTTTAATTTGGATTGATTATGATTGAATTCCCATTGAGGTGATTATTTGATCCTTATGTAATAAATCCATTTCACTTTCATATTCTCTAGTAATTTCTAAAAAAATACATGTTTTACTCTAATTTTCTTCTCTATAAGAACTCAAGAGACTAGGAGAATGTTTTTAAGAAAAATCTACTTTATTTCTCTCTTTGATCGAATTTTTTTTCTCTTATTTTTCTAGGTTTTATAAAAATGTTTTCAAGAACGTTTTTAATATTATAATATGATTTTATAAATTCCTTTTTTACCCATGACTTACATTTTAAGAAATTTTTTAAAATGAATCTTGTTTTCATTTTCTGAATGAGATAAATTTTTACTTTTTAGAAAAAATGTGAAAGGAATATTTGTTTTAACATGTATGGAATAAACATAATATCCCATCATCATGGACACTCAATACTTTAAATATTACTTCATATGTTTCAAATTTTGTTTTTAAATACAATAATTTTCATAATATTTGGTGAAAGTTTAGTTTTAAAAAGGTGACTTCCAAAGTGGAATGGTTATGTTTCTTCAAAAATGTAATAATGATCTCTTTATGGAATTTTTATTCATCAATAATGATAACCTTAGATGTTTATTATGATTAAATAGGTATATGATCCAATGACACCCTATTTATTCTTTCTATGTATGGTTTATGAATATGATAACGAAATATTTATGAAACCCATTTATATTCCATGGGTTATGCTATGAGTAATTGATGAAATATTTATGAAACTCATTTTATTTTCATGGGTTATTATGTGATGATATGAAAAACAATTATGATATTTTGTCACATATATGTTTGGTTTTCATTATATGATTGGTGGTTACATTATAAACCAATGACAGGTGGTTCTGTTACAAAATTATGAAGAGTGATCCCATTATAAATCTCTAATATAGTGTGTAAAGTATTATATCTCATGTAATGATTATGGGATGAAATTTTATGTGATTGATCCATTATGGGAAACAATTCAATGTGTTTAATCCACTATGGGATATAGGTGGGGATGCATGATCTGTTATGATATGGGAAATAGGTAGGAATTTCTGATCCATTGCGATTTTATTGTCTTGGTATTTGACCTTGACATATGAAATGGCTTCTATAATATTAATGGTTCCACAAATTTATAACATATAATTATGGTTCATGATTGATTTATGAAGATTTTTCACTCATAAGATTAAGGGATTTTGAAATTTTAAATCTTTATTGCATGAATCTTGTTTATGATCAAGAATATATTGGGTATGAACTTTGTATGTTATGTTCAAGATATCATACCCTTATGCATATCTTTTTCTTATATATGGCCATTGATTTATATCTCCCATTTTTACCCTTACTGAGCATCTGATATCACACTTTATTATAATTCATTTTACCAAGATATGAATAATGGTTTTAAGTCGTGTATTTCTATGAAGAATGATAATGGGGTAGATATTTAAGGGGCTTGTTGAAGATATTTCGTGAAATAATAATGTTGTGTATCTAGTATCTAGAGACACTAAAACATTATGCTTCTCAATGTGTGTAATTGTTAAATGTATTGAATATTCATCTAAAAATATGTAATATTTATGTATAATAATCTTGGGTCATAACTATTGATATCAGAGGAAAGGATTAGTTAATATTCAGGAACTGGGATAAGAAAAATTTATTGAGAACCCTAGGGATAAGTCAAAGTATAGGAAAATGTCCTGGAATTTTGGTGAAGGATATAGTGGTTTATTTTAATGTAATTTCATCCCTATCTAGATACTACAAGTGTATGTAGGTCGGTCATAGTTTTTCCTAGGGGTAATAACTTCAATAATTCTACATTGGTTATTGAATCAATCATCACCTTGTGAATGATAGTGGGTTTTACTTCACACCTATTTTTACACTCATGGGGGATATGTTTTGGAATTAACAAACTCCTTGTGAACCATCATGATTGGATTAAATAAACAATGAAAATGATAACATAGGTTAAACCTAAGGTTTCATAGGATTAAAATAAGGTTTCATGATTTAGACATCCAATAAATGATTTTTCATTATTGATCACTCTAATTAAAGATTCCTCAAGTTTATTCTAACCATTTTTTTTACTAAGTGATTGAAGATAGAATGATGAAGTTGAGGAGGTAATAGTTAAGATCCAATATTAAGGTACTATTTTTATCTTTTTAAATGAATTATTGTATATCAACAAAAGTATCGATAAATGATAATTCATATCCTCAATTATTAGGTATTTAGTTAACAAAGAAAACCCATAATGGTATGATGGTCGCATCTCAAGTCTAGAGATCCTCCCCGGTTGAAGTTTGTATGAAGGTACTTCTAGGAAATTTTGTGATTATTACTTTATTTGAGTTTGATATAATCCTAGTAATGGATTGGATTAATTTATATAGAGATTATATCAATTTATTTATAAGTGAAATCATATTTTTTATTCCAAAAAAATCCATACTCATTGATCAGTTCTAGGATGAACATAAACATACAATGGAAATTACTTATAACCTGTGGGACATAATTCATATCCATTAAGGCTATAAATATCATATGGTTTGAGAGAAACTCATCATTGAATATATGACTATTTTTTGGGAGTTTTTTGATGTATTTCTAAAAATGTTTCCCAATATTCCACTAAATCATGAAGTTGAGTTCTAAATAGAACTCATGCCTGGTGAAATTTTTATTTTAAAGACTCCATATAGAATGGCCCCGATTGAGTTTTGGGAATTGAAGGAGAAACTATAAGAGAAACTTGATAAGGTGTTTATTCATACAAGTGTGTCACCTTGGGGTGAAATGATTCTATTTTTTAAGTAGAGAGATGGATCAATGCGACTTTGAATTGATTATAAAGAACATAATAATATCACAATCATGAACAAGTACCCTATACCCCGTATTGATGATTTGTTTAATCAATTTCATGGATATCAATACTTTTTCAAGATTTATATTCATTCTGGATATCATCAACTATAGGTAAATAAGGAGGATATACCCAAGACAATATTCCATACAAGTTAAAGACACTATTGATATATAGTGATGCAATTTGGTTTTACTAATGCTCCCAATATCTTTATAGACTTGATGAATAGAGTAATCAGATATTAAATTGTTCAGTTTTTCATAGTCCTTGTAAATGAAATTCTTACTTATTTAAAGAGTAAGAGATTGAACATAGCTTGAGGATTGTACTAAAGAACCTAAGGAAGGACAATTTTTATGAAAAATTTTTAAAGCATGAATTTTGATAAAAAAAATGGGTAATTTTTGGGGTTTTATGATCTCCATCAAGGGTATAGTAATAGATCCATAAAATAAAAAAGATATTAAACATTGGCCAATACTGACCAATGTGACTGAGATTAAAATTTTTCTTAATTTGGTTCGATATTATTGATTTTCTTGGAAAAAAATTTCTTGGTTATCTAATCCAAACACCAAGGTAAATTTAAAGGGAGCCAAGTTTCATTGGATTGATGAATGTGAGGAAAATTTCAAGGAACTAAAGAGAAGGTTAATCAGTTCACATATGGCTACATTACCCTACAGTGGAGAAGGGATTTCAATCTATAGTTATGCATCAAATTGGTTGGGATTAATACTACTGAAAAATAATATAGTGATAGCTTATGCCTCAAAATAATTGATGGTTCAGGAGAAAAATTACCCACCTCATGATTTGGAGTTAGAGGAAATAATTCTTTCATTAAATATATAGAGGAATTATATTTATGTAGAAATGTTTGATATATATGAATTAATCATAAAATTTTAAAGTATATATCTACACATAAAGAGTTGAATATGTTTAAAGAAAATTATTGTAACTGATTAAAGATTATAACTTATAAATACATTACCACCCTTCTAAAGAAAATAAGGTGTTCAATGCTTTGAGTCAAAAGGATCATGCTAGCTTATCCTTGATGAGGATTAAAAATGATCCAATATTTTTGTATTTACAAAGGATTCATCTTGAAATATTAAAGGGGATAAATATTATTTTTCTCAAATAAGTGTTCAGCCATCTATCCATGTGAGGATAAAAGAGGTATAGAATAATGATGTAGAGCTGAAAAAGAAGGTGAGGAATTTTATAGAGTTCAACCTTGATTGTGATGAAATTATAAGGTTTATGAATTTTGTTTGTAACCCCTAAATACCATTTTTTAAGTAGTATATCTTATAGTATTCTCATAGTTCATCATTCTATATTCATCCGAGAAGTATGAATATGTATAGAGATTTGAAGGAGTATTTCTGGGGGAACTACATGAAGATAGGTATTGTAGATTTTGAATATCAGTTCTTGGTATGTCATCAAGTTAAGTCTATTAAATAAAATTATAAGGGGACGTTACAACCATTACCAAAATGGAAATGGGAAAACATCACCTTAGATTTTTTATAAACCTACCCAAAACATCTACTGAGAATAATGATATATAAGTTATATTTGATTATATTACAAAGTCAGAACACTTTATTAAAGTTATATAATATTTCTCTCTTGATCATATTTCTAGGATTTACATCATGGAATTTTTAATGTTTCATGGAGTACCACATTCTATTGTATCTGATCAGTACCTGAGGTTTACCTCAAAGTTCTGGCAAAGACTTCAGTAGGATCTGGATACATAGTAAATTTTAAATAGTTCTTCTCATACATAGATAGACGTTTAGTATGATATAACCATTAAAACTTCATAAGACACATTTAGAGAGTACTCTATGGATTTTAAAGGTGGTTGTATCAACACCTTCCTTTAGTTAAATTTTCTTACAATAAGAGATATCATAAAAGTATTCATATGGATATTTATGAATGCCTATATGAAATGAAGTGAAAAACTACAAAATGATAGAATTAAGTTGAATAAATAAATATATTGGGGCTTGATATATCTTAGTAAATGGTAGAGAAGGTTAGGGAAATTAAATAGCTTATAAGGGTAGCTCAAAGTTGGAAAAAGTTATGGTTACAATCATAAGAAAAACCTAGATTTTGATGTTGGTGATAAGTTATTTCTATGAATATCACCCTGAAAGAGTGTGATGATATTTAAAAATAAGATAAAGATATTACCTAGGTATATCCCTCCCTTCAAAATTTTTTATTGTATTGGGATGGTATCTTATCGATTGACTCTTCCACCATACTTATCTCAAGTTCACATTGGGTTCCATATATCACTCCTAAGGAATTACATACCTAGTCCTTTACATGTACTAAACTTAGAGTTCATAACACTAGATAAAGATATATCTTATAAAGAATAGCCAGTGGATATTATGGATTGTATATAGAATGTTCTATGAAACTTTACCACTCACTTGCTCAATGTTTTGTTAAAAAATCATCAATTTGAGGAAGCTTCGTGGGTACCTTAGGATGTGATGAGAAAAAAGTATCCCCATATTTTTGAATCAGATATAAAAAAATTTGAGGGTGAAATTAATTTAAGTGTATTATAATGTAATACCATAATATTTTATGAAATATTATTTTTTCAAATAAATTTAATTTTTTAATAACTTGCATTACGTGAAACATCGAGTATTAACGAACTGAAATATACCTTCGGAATATAATTATTAAAATATTAATGTTATAAACTAGATATTAAAATTAGTGGTATGAATTTGAATAACCACATTTTAAAAAATGAATAAATTTTTTAGATAAAGCAAATAAATTTTCTTTTAAATTCTTTATATGCTTCAAAAATATATTTTTCAGCAAAAATCGTTTTTATTATTTTTTTTGAGAAAGTAATATAATTAATTTCTTAAAATTTTATAAATTTTATCTGAAAAAATAAAATTAATTTTTTATATCGTTAGTTCAAAATTATTATAGACTAAATATTTGATAATTTTTTGAAAAGAATAATCCTTTAGTGAAAAGTTATAAATAATGATTTTTATTGAAAACTGCCGTTTTTTAGTATTTAAAAAGTGGAAATATAATTAAAAATAGATTTAAAAGTAAAAAATTAGTTCACTTATATTCTAATTAATCTATTATATTTCATTGGAATCAATTTTATGTTCAAATTTGAAATAAAATCATTTTATACATATGAAATAATTTCTTGGGAAAACCACTTTTTTATCACATTGGTGGGTTTTTTTAAAATTAAATTCTTCTTTTTTATGAATTTAATTTTATAAAATGGATTAAATATTTTAAATAATAATAATTTATATTATATAATAAGTTTAGCTTAATTTTGGTTCATAATGAATTGTGAAAACAGTAAAATGTGTTACCATGGTAAAAGTTAAAATAAATTTACCAAGGGTTAAACTAAAAATTATAAGGGTTAAAATGATTAAAAACTGTATAATTTATATTTTATGTACATATTTAAACCATATAACATACAAGGTTATAAAATAGTCAATTTTTATCCTTTTTCCCTAGAAAGTTACCTAGAATTGTTGAGAGACTTTGAATAATTACAAGTGTCCCACTCACCTCATTTACAAAAGGGGACCTCCTATACTCTCATCTCAACTCTTCAAGAGCCCTTTTGTTTATAAAAACCCTTACCAAATACCTTGTTTCCTTCCCTTACCATATATTATAGGTCTTTTTTATTATAAAAACCTCATAGGAAGTATTTCGGTGAAAACATAAAAAGGATATCTGAAGAAGATGAGGTTCCAATGTGTATAAAGAAATTCGAGATTTGAGGTAAGGGATTTTCATCTCACTTTTAATTATATAAGATACATTCCATATTAACCACTTATTTATTTTTTTGCTATATATACTATATATGAATTTATTTTATGATACTTATAATGAAAATTATTGGGATTTATATATCCATTTAAGGTTCTATATTTCAGGAGGTTTTGTTTTGAAAAATATCAAATAGGTAAGGGGTTTATATTTCAATACTATTTTAATAGAGATTGTTTATACATGAAATATAATTGATTAAATTATATGATCCTTATCTGATAAATACCTTTAATTTTATTCTCTATATTTTTATTAGAAAATAATTTTTTTCCTTTCATTTTACTATCATTAAGAACTCAAGATACTGAAAGAATGTTTTAAAATAAAATATACTTCATTTCTCTCTTCGATGAAAAGTTTTTTTCTTCCAAACCCAAGTTTTCTAAAAAGTTTTTCAATAAAGTTTTTAATATTATCCTATGATGGTCTAAATCCATTTTTTACCCATGATTAACTTTTTTCTAAATGTTTTAAAAGGAATCTCATTATCATTTTCTGAACGATGTACATTTTGAATTTTACTGAAAAAGTGAAATGAATAATTATATTTAATTGTATGAAATGAATGTAATTTCCCAACATTATTACCACTCAATAAATTAAATAATCCTTCATAATTTTATAATCATATTTTTAAATAAAATTATTTTCACAATATTTTTCGAAATTTTAGTTTTGAAAATGTGATTTTTAAAGAGGAAAAGTTATTTTCCACAAGAATGTTTTAATTATTTGTTTATGGAATTTATATTCATCAATGACAAAAACCTTCGATGTTGTGTATAATTTATTAGATATATGATCAAATGAAACCATCCTTATTCTTTCTCTGGATAATTTATGATTATTAGGAAGATATGTTTATGAAACCTAATTTTTTTCAATGGATAATGCTATGATTAATTGATGAAACATTTATGAAACTGTATTTTTTTCATATGTTATTATGTGATGATATGAAAAAAAATTATTATATTGTGGAAAAAATATGTTTTTTTATTATGTTATTGGTGCTTAAATTATAAACCAAGTACTTGTGGTTCCATTATAAACTAAGGATGGGCAATCCCATTATATATCTTCAATGAAATGGGTAAATTATTATATCTCATAAGATAATAATGGGATTAAAGTAGATGTGATTGATCTACTATGGGAAATTGGTCAATGTGTTTGATCTACTATATGATGTAGGTGGTGATCCTAGTCAGTTATGATATGGGAAACATGTAGGGATTCATGCTCCATTATTATGTTATGGTCTCAGTAGTAAACCTTGACATATTAAATTCTTTCTATACATAATATGGTGGCACACTTTTATAACATGGACTTATGGTTCATTATTGATTTATGGTGATTTATCACTCTTATGATTCATGAATTTTTAAATGTTAAATATTTATGCCATAACTTATGTTAACGATCCGTGATAGATTGGGTATGCAATTTTTAACTTATTTTTTGGATCTAATACCCTTATACTTATCTTATTCTTACATATTCTCATCAATTAATATCTTACATGTTTACCCTTATAGGGAATCTGATCTCACAATTTTTTATGTTTCATTTCCCTTTGATATTAAGAAAGGTTACAAATAGGTTATTATTGTGAAGAGTACTAAAGGAGGATATATTTATGACATATCTTAATGAAAATTCTTGAAATAGTAAGATGTTATATCATTTCTCCAAAGACACTAAACATTTATTTTCCTTGGGAATATATTTTTGAAATGTATTGAATATTAATTTAAAAAGATTAAATATTTATTTATGAAAATTCTAGGTTATTACAGTTGGTCTTAGAGGAAAATTTTAGTTAACCTTTTTGAACTAGGATAAGAAAACATTAGTGGGAGCCCTAGGGATAAGTCAAAGAATAGAAAAAATATATGTAATTTTGGTGAAGGATAGAGTGAGTGGTTTCCATGAAATTATATCCCTATCAAGATAATATAAGTTTATGTGGATTTTTTATAGTTGTACCTTGGGGTAATAACTCCAAAAAGTGTATATTGGGATTTGATTTGATCATCACCTAGTGTAAGAAAATGGGCCTTATTTCACTCCTAGTTTGACACTCATGGGGGATATGTTTTGGAAATTCACAAACTCTTTATGAATCATCATGAATAATTTTAATAAATTATGGAAATATATGACCTAAGTTAAACCTAAGTTGTCATGGGATGAAAATAAGGTTTTACAATTTAGAAATCCTATAAATGATTTTTCATGATTGATCACTTTGATCAAAGATTCAAAATAGCCATTCTAACCATTTTTTGTTTAACTATGGTCTTGAAGAAAGAATAATTAATTTGAGGTGGTAATAGACAAGCACAAATATTTAAGTACTCTTATTGATATTTTTTATAT
The DNA here is from genome assembly GCA_963277665.1 of Viscum album. Classification (NCBI taxonomy): domain Eukaryota; kingdom Viridiplantae; phylum Streptophyta; class Magnoliopsida; order Santalales; family Viscaceae; genus Viscum; species Viscum album. The sequence goes on from OY728136.1 coordinate 308,511,959, forward strand.
GAATACCTATAAATCAAGAAAATTATCAAGGAATGATAATTAATATCCTCAATTATTGGATATTGAGTCAGTAGAGAAAACACTTAATGGTATGATTGTCATATCTCAAGTCTATAAATCCTCTATGAATAATGTTTGAGGGAAGGCGCTTTTGAAAATCTTGTGATTATATCTTTAGTTGTGTTTTTTTTATCCTATGCATGGATTGGATTTATTTATATGGATATCATATCAATTTCTGAGGATGGTAAGTCGTATTTTGTATTCCAAATGAACAAATGTTCATTTATGGGTGTGAGGATGAATATAAACTTCCAATGGAAATTAATTCTAACTTGTGGGTCCTGATTTCTATCCATGAAGGATATTTATCTCATATTGTTGGGTAGAAACTCAACATCAAATATATGGCTTTTATTTGGGAGTTTTTTGATATGTTTCTAAAAGAGTTTCATAGTATTATAATGAATCATGAAGTTGAGTTCTCAATAAATTCCATTCCTAGTACCATAATTATTTCAAAGACTCTATATAGAATGGACATAATTTAGTAGTATGAACTGAATAATAAGATCCATGAAAATCATGAAAAGGGATTTATTTGTCCAATTGCATCACTTTGGGGTGTACCTATTCTGATTTTTAAGAAGAAAATTGGATTAATGTGTCATTAAATTGATTATCAAGAACTTAACATCATCGCAATCAAGAACAAGTGCCTTCTACCCTATTTGATGAATTTTTTGATCAACTACAAGAAGATCAGTAGTTTTCAAAGAGTGATATTTGTTTTTTATAACATCAATTAAGGGTAAAGAGTGAGGATATACCAAATATAGTATTCTATACACAGTATAGACCCTATGAATATATAGTGATTCTATTTGTTCTTACTAATTCCCCTAATATATTCATGGATTTAATAAATATAGTCATTAGAGATTACCTTTATCAGTTTGTGGTAGTCTTTATAGAAAAATTTCTTATTTATTCAAAGATTAAGGAGAAACATGAAAATTACTTGAGGATTGTACTAAAGTCCCTGAGGAAGGATAAATTTAATAAAAAAATTAAAAAGTGTGAAATTTGGATAAACAATGTGTCCTTTCTGTTCATATAATCTCACATGACGGTATATTAATAGATCTAATAAATATAGAAGTTATTGAACATTGTACTAGACCAACCACTATGACTGAGATTTGTAGTTTTCTTGTTTTGGATGGATATTTTTGACGGATTGGGGAAAATTTTTCATATATATATAATCAACTTATCATGATAACATAGAAGGGATCCAAGTTTATTTGGATAGATGGATGTGGGGAAAATTTTAAGGAAATAAATAGAATGTTAGTCATTTCACCTGTACTTACATTACTATGCAGTGGACAAGGGTTCATAATCTATAGTGATGCATCCAAGAATGTATCGGGATGCATCCTCATGAAAAATGATATGGTGACTGCTTATGCGTCCTGACGATTGAAGATTTATCATCTAAATTTCCCTAATCATGATTTGTAGTTAGAATTGGTAGTTTTTTTATTAATTATATGGAGGAATTATATTTACAGAGAAAGGTGTGATGCATATAATGAACAAAAAAATTAAAGTCTATATTCACATAGAATTATTTGAATATATTCCAGAGAATATGGTATGAACTAATTTATGAATGCTCAAAACATTACCACCTTAAGAAAGAAGACAAGTTGGTCAATTCTTTAGGTTGAAAGGATCAAGTTATCTTATCTATGATAAGGATAAAAAAAGATCCAATATTTCTAGATATGCAAAGGATGGGTCTTGAAATCTTTATGGAAGGGGAGAAATATTATATTTCTCAAATAAGTGTTCATCCATCTATCCATGTGAGGATAAAGGAGGCACGAAAGGCTAATGTGGAGCTATGAAGGAAGGTGAGAAATGTTCATAAGTTCAACCTTGATTGCAATGGAATGATAAGGTTCGGTAACCTTGTTTATGTCCCCTCAATATTGGTTTTGAATAAGGATATCTTAGTGGAGACTCATAGTTCATCATTCTCTATTAAATCTGGAAGTATGAAGATATATAGATATTTTATGGATTATTTCTAATGGGATAGAATAAATGGGGTTGTTATAGAGTTTGTATCTCAGTCATTGTTATGTCAGTAGTTTAGGATAAGAAAAAAATTATATGGGGATGTTATAACTATTATCCATACCAGAATGGAAATGGGAAAAAATAATAATTTATTTCTGCATCAAACCCCCAAAAAGGACTAATGGTAATAATGTTATATGGGTTTTATTTGATCTCCTTATGATTTTAGAATGATTTATTACCATTAGAGAAGATTTATCTCTTGATCGTATTTCCAGGATATACTTAATGGAAGTGGAAAGTTTGCATGGAGTACAACATTATACTGTATCTGATCAGGACCTAATGTTAACCTTTTAGTTATTGCAAAGTCTTTAATAGGATCTGGATATATAGTTATGTTTTAGCACTGGTTATCTTCCTTAAATAGATGTTTAGTATAATTGAACCATTTAAACCCTATAAGACAATGTTGAGATCTTTTTATATGGATTTTAAAGGTGGTTGGGATCAAAACCTTGTTTTAGTAGAATTTTCATACAAAAATATTATTCATACAAATATTCAAATAGCTCCTTTTGAATCCCTCTATGGCATGAAGAGTAAAACTCCAATGTGTTGGAATGAAGTTGGAGAAAGAAAGATATTGGAACTTGATATTTTTTATGAAATGGTTGATAAGTTTAGGTTCATTTAGTAGAATATAAACGCAGCTCGAAGCCCAAAAAAAATTATGCTAACAATCATTGGAAAGACCTAGAGTTTGAAGTTGGTGATAAGGTATTTATATGAATATCTCCCTAGAATAGGGAAGTGATATTTATAAATAAGGGAAATATAATCCCTATTTATATTATTCTCTTTTAATTTCATGATCATATGGGGATGGTAACTTATCGATTGGCACTTCCACCATACCTCTATCAAGTTCATGATGTGTTCCATATATCTCTCCTCAGAAAGTACATGCCTGATCATTCACATATACTAAAATCATAATTCATACCACTATATAAATATCTCTCTTATTATAAATAGATAGTGGATATGTTGGATCATGGAGAGAAAGTCTTACGAAACATGACCACTCACCTGGTCAAAGTTTTTTGGAAAACCCACCAATTTGATGAAGATATGTGGGAACCTAAGGATTTGATGAGGTAGAAGTATCCTCAGTTTTATATATCATAATTATAGAATATCCTAGAAAAAATTCATTTAAGGGCGTATAATTTAACACCTTATGATATTGTAGAATATTTTTTAAAAATAAATTTAATTTCTTCAATAGCTAGAATTGCACGAAACACTGAGTTTTAACGATCTGAATTTTTCTATTAAATATTTAATTATTTAAATTTCACCATTATAACCTATACATTAAAATTGGTTGTAATTATAGGAATTAACATATTTTATAAATATGAATAAATTTTTAAGATAAATTAAATATATTTTATAGTAAAGTCCTTATATGCTTTAAAAATACATTTTTTGTTAAAAATAATATTTATTTATTTTTTCAAAAAATAATATAAATAATTTATACCAATTTTATAAAATTTATTTTTAAAAAATAATTTAGTTTTTTATATCACTATTTCAAAATTATCTTAGAGTGATTTCATTCTAATTTTCTGAAAAGATTAAATTTTCAATAAATAGTGGAAAATACTGATTTATATTGAAAGCTATCTTTTCTTAAGTATTTAAAAAGATAATTTATATTTATAAATATATTTAAAAGTAATATTAGTTCAATTATATTAAAATTAATCCAATATAGTTTATTGGAATCAATTTTATGTTCAATTTTTATATATATACTTTTTATACTTATAAGAATGTTTCTTGGGAAAACAATATTTTTGTCACATCTGTAGGTTTTATTTTAAATTAAATTCTGCCACCTCTATGAATTAAATTTGATGAATTTTATTCCATACTTGGAATCAAAAAAATATATATTATATATTAAGTTCAACTTAATTTCTGTTCATACAAAATAGTGAAAATAGTTAAAATCAGTTACCATAGTAAAAGTTAAAAAGATTTACTAAGGGATTAAAGTAAAATTAGTAGGGTTAAAATAACATAATAAATTGGCTAATTTATATTTTATAGACATATTTCTATATTATCTCATACTAGGTTATAAAATATCCCATTTTGGAGCCTTTTGTCTAAGAAAGTGACATAGAATTTTTGAGAAACTTTAAAAAATTACAAATGTGCCACTCACCTAAGTTATAAATTGGTACCCCCTATCCTCTCCTCTCGACACTTCAATAGCCTTTTGGTTTAGGAAATCCCTACCCAAATACCTTATCTACTTTAATTACCATGTCCTAGAGGCCTTGGTTTGATTATAAAATCCTCCTAGGAAGGCCCTTATTGTAAACCAAATGCGGTTATCTGAAGTAGATGAGGTTCAAATATGTATGAAAAAAGTCGATATTTTATGTAAGGGGTTTTCATCTCACTTTTACTTCTATGTGATACATTCTATATTCACAAATTTTTTATTTTATATGGTAGTTATACTTACCATGAATGACTTTTATGATTATTCTCATGAAAATTATATAGAATTACATATCCAACTAAGGTTCTCTCTTTCATGACATTTTGATTCGAAAAATACAAAGTGGTAAGGTATTTATGTTTTAATCAAATTTTAATCAAGATTTTTTTTCATGAGTTAATATTTAGGAAATTTTGTTATCCTTATATGATAAATATATTACATCTTCTTATCCTCTTTTTATTTCTGGAAAATACATGTTTTCCTTTCATTTTCCAATCATTAAGAACTCAAGGTACTGTAAGAATATTTTTTAGGAAGATATATTTTATTTATCTCTTAGGTCAAAAACTCTTTATCTTCCACATCTATGTTTTCCAAAAATGTTTTTTAATTTTTTTTAATATTATCCTATGATTTTTTTAAATTCACTTTTTTACCCATGATTTAATTTTTATAAAATAAATTAAAAAGAATATTCTTGACATTTTTTGAGTGAGATACATTCTCACTTTTTACATAAAATGTGAATGGAATATTTTCTTTAATTTTTATGGAATGTACATAATTTCTTAACTTTATGAAAAATAAATACTTTAAATATTCCTTCATAAGTTTCTAACTTTTTTTTCATAGAAAATTATTTTCAGAAAATTTTATGAGCTTTTATTTTTAAAAAATTGATCTCTAATGTGGAAAGATTATTTTCCTTGATAATGTATTAATGATAACTTTAAGGAATTTCTATCCATAAATGATAAAAAAAACTTTGATGTTGATTAGGTTTTATTGGGTATATGATCCAATGAAACCATCTTTACTCTTTCTTTGGATGGTTTAAGATTAGGATGATGATATGTTTATGAAACCCATTTATTTTCCCTCTGTTATGATTTGAAAAATTAATGAAAATTTTATGAATCCTGTTTTTACTACACAAATTATTATGTGATGATATGAAAAATGTTTATGATATTATCGAACAAATATTTTTGAATTTAATTATGTGACAGATGGTTCCATTATAAACCAATTAAGATGGTTCTGTTATAAACTAAGGATGGTTGAGCCCGTTATATCTCTCAAATTCATTCATTAAAGTATTATGTATCATTAGATAATTATGGTGTGGAATTCAACTTAATTGATCCACTATGGTAAAAAATTAAATGTGCTTGGTCTATAATGGGATACAGGTTGTTATTTCAAATCTGTTATGATATAGGAAACTCGTAGGGTTGCCTGATCCACTGTGATTTCATGGCCTTAGTAGTTAACCTTCACATATAAAATGGTTTCTATAAGTATTATGGAGATACACTTTTATGACACAAAATTATGGTTTATGATTTATTTGTGATGATTTCTCACTCTTATGATTAATGAATTTTGAAATGTTAATGCTTTATTCCAGGACTCATGTTTATGGTCCATTATATATTTGGTACGAACTTTATAATTTATATTCATGATATCATACCCTTATTTTTATCTTATTCTTAAATATTATCATTGATTAATATCTCATATGGTTACCCTTACTAAGAACCGGAGGTCACCCTATATTATGTTTCATTTCCACAAGATATGAAGAATTATTTTAAGTATGTTGAATCTATGAATATTACTAAATGGGGAGATATTTATTGGATATATTAAATATCATTCATGACATAAGAAGATTATGTGTGTAGTCTATAAAGATACTAAACCTTTACTATAATGGGCATAATTTTGTGAAATATATTGAATATTCAACTAAAAATATATAATATTTATGTATGAATATCCTGGGTCATTACACAACTTGACTATTGGGTACTATTATAGTTGGTAATAATATTCCTATGAGAATTAGTGTTTATAAATGGAAATGAAAAAATTATAATTGATGCAGAAAGGAGAAACATTACCTCAACAAGCCAAGTCATGCCTTTTGAAGCCCATTTTTCATAACATGGGAGGGTGGTTAGTGTCATGGGGTTTTCCATTGAACAGGCCCAAGTATATATTCAACAATTGAGGCTTGAATGAGAACACCTATGGGAGGAGTTAAAATTAATGTAGATCACCACAAGGTTAATGATAACTGATCCACCCCATGAAATTACTTCTATCACACACCATACCCTTAGGGAATATGATGTTGTAATAAGGGGTTATGAATCTGGACCACAATATCATAAAATTGTAAATTAATTTGTATAAATTAAATAGTTATTTCTCTAATTCCATGTTATTTATTTTTTTATTAAATAAAATACACATGAATATAATATGATTTTTGATAAATAGTTTTTTGGATACATATGTAAAAAATTGTATATTTAGAAAATATATATTATTTTATTTTAAACTAAGGTATTATAAAGTTTATTTTCGTGATATAGTCTTTTAAAAAACTATTAATTTATTTATAAATCATAATATAATTTTATAATGTACTAGAAAATTTTTATAAGTGTCATAATGTTGATTATGTCATAAAACTATTGTTTTCTAATAAATAAATATTATTTATTTAAAATTTAAAATTCTCATATTTATTAAATTATTTTGATAAAATAAAAATTATATTTTTAATCAACATGTTTAAATTAGATTATGGTGAATTTTTTAGAATTTTCTAAAATACTTTATTTTTCAGTTAATAGTGAAAATATTGTTTTGTGTTTTCAGTATGTTTTATGACTTCATATATTTTTAATAATTATGTAATAATTAATTAAATAGAACCCATAACCATAAATATATTATTTTATTAATATTATGTATTTTAATGGATTTAAATAATTTTCAAAACCTATAAATGGATTTCAAAAGTCTAAAATGGAAATTATGATTTTTAAAACTATATTTTTTTTGGAAATTTAACATTCCATGTTCAAATTAATATTTAAAAAATTGATTCTAGTTATAATTGATTAAAATATTATATAACATGACTTAAACATCAAAAACCATGAAAATAATTTGGGAAATCCAATGGTTTTTTTTCACAACCTAGAATTCCAAGACCTAAATATAGAAATTATTGAACAATTCCTCCACTATTACTATAAATATCCACTCATAATCCCATTACTCGCTTCTATAAATCCATTAAGCATGAAATTATTCTCATTTAATATCACTAATGACCCTTCAAGGTGTCTCCATGGTCCTAAGGTTTCCCTCTCCATGATTTATAAAGTCACTTCCCAAGGTATGGTAACTCTCCCCTTCTTCTTTTTCATTCAAGTACCTCTTTTGTGGTATGTCCTATAAATGTTGAATTTCATTCCTTTAATACCCATTTTATTAAAATACTATTTTAAAAATAGTTCTTTATAAATGTGAGACCATTTTTTCCTCCCATTTTTTCATTTACTTAATCCACATTGTATGCTCATCAGGTTTTTGAATTCCTTTCATGAATTTCTCTCTTTTAAATAAAATATTTTATTTTTGTAAATACTCAACCCATTTCTCTATTCATGTGTATTCACCAATATGGAACCATGATTCATTGATTAGGGACTTACAAATATGAAACTTTCATTCCTTTCTCATGGGTTAAAAATGATATAATTCTCATGTCTTTAAACATTTATTACTTTAATGACTTTTATATAAAATTTGTTCATTATTTCCCATAGGTTATTAATGAAGTGATTTCTTATTATCTATGTGAAACATGTTAATTTATACATATGAAGGGTGCACTATAATAGTTATCTAATGCATTGGGAAAATAATTAATCTCTAAAAATGTAATATTTTATGACACCTTGGTAAATAACCAGGGTAATTATGTTTTATAACACCTTGGTGATAAACCTCAGTGATATGATTATGAATGGATAATTTTTATGTTGTACCCACATTTCCATGTTTTTCATCATGATCATTCTATTATTATATTCCTCCTGTTCTAACAATATTTTCCAATTTCTATGTTATATGATCACATGAAAAATATTTTTTTTATTCTCCTACTCATATTTATACTCACCCATTTCTTTTAATGTACATCCCGAGGGTATGAGATAAAGTAAAAGTGACATAAGATGAAACAATGAAGAATCATTTTTAGTAGTTTATAATAAATTTTATGTTTTTCATGTATTAAGTTCCTAATTTATAAGAAATTAAACTTAAAAAGATTCTTTTTATTATTAAATTTTTTACTATGTAATGAAATTATTATGTATTAAAAATGTGGGATGGCATAGCTTTAATTTTCCTCTCTCTAAGTAGTCAAAAGTATGAAATAATGTTTTTAAGGAAAATATACATTATTTTTCTATTCGGTTTGGAATATTTTTCTTCCATGCCAATATTTTCAATAAAAAATTTCAATAATGTTTTTACTATTCTCTAATGATTCATTAACGTTATTTTTACCCATGTTTAAAATTTTATAAAAAGTTTTAAAAAGAATATTCTTATCATTTTTTGAATGATGTGCTTTTTACCAAAGGTGTGAATGAAATATTTGTTTTTTCATTTACTGCACGAACAAATTTTCCCACCATCATGATATTATTTTCCTTAATGATTATTTTACAAGTTTCCACGGTTGTTTTCAAATAAAATCATTTTCCTAAAATTCTAGGTTTTTTTATTTTAAATAAGTGATTTCAAAATGAAAAGTTTTTTCCCTCAAGAATGGTTTTAGTGGCATTTTATAATTATTTTAATCTATTTCAAAATTCATTAATGAATATTATTATTTGCTGAGGATATAAGCTAATGATACCATCCACCATATTACTCAAGATGTCTTATGATCATTTTGTTCTATTTATAAATTAGAGTGAATATTAACATTTATTATGTCTGTTTTTCAATACGAATGTTTATGTTGATTATATATTAAATTATTATTAATTTCTTTCATATGATAAATGAATTTGAAATAGTAAGTAATGGGTGAGGACTGTTATATCCCCTTGATGCATTGGTAGGTCTCATGAGATAAAAAATATTAGGCATTTGGTATAGGTATTACCTATTTATATATGATTTTTGGGCATAAGGACTTGACGGTAAGATTATGATGTCTGGTATTATGCATTATATCACTATGAAGCTAGTTTTTGTTATCTATGAGATTATTTATGTTTCTATGTCATCCATGGATTTAGTCTAATTTGTATGATATTAGTTATAGGTAATATTTGATTATTTTTTTATCTTTTCCTTATTATTCATGCTTTATTTAACTATGATATCTTCTATTGTACTCTTTTCCATATTGATCATCTGATCTCACCCTTTATTATGTTTTCATTTTACTAAGTTACCAAGAGGTAATTTATTAATGATTTAAAGGATATAATAGATTAAATGATAAACCTATCAATAAAAAATTAAGTTGTATTTTATGTTTTCTAATGTAATGTGAGAATCATGTATGTATCTAATCTCCCAAGACTACTAAACTATTTTATCCTTCAGGATGTAATCCCCTACATATTATTACAATATATTAAAATAACCCCCGACTTTGTGTTACTAGAGTTGAGGTGTTATGTTAGATGAAAATCCCATGGTCTTATCTATTTTAATGGTTATTTTACTCTTTTCTTAAAATATTGTTTAAGGTTTCCATTTCCAAAACGTCTTCTTGATACTTTCTTTCAATTTTTATTATTTTGATCTCTATATTAATATCTTATTAATATTTATTACAATATAAATGTAAAAAAATTCTTAATCCCTTATTTTCTTAAGAAAATTTATGAGACATAATTTCATTAATCTTTATGACATGATTATGTAAACCATTTTCTTCTCCTGGGTTATTTTTATGGTTATTACTTATGTATGATATATCTTCTATATGGTACACAAATGAATGAAATATTTTTATGTGTTAGGTGGAATTATAATTATACCTCTCACAAATAAATTAGATGATTCTATATGTCTCTTGAGATATTTATATATGGGAATGATGTAATTATTTGTATCCATAATGATATCCATGGGAATGATATAGTTAGATTTTCACATAATGTTATGATATATTGGCGGTCAGACTTGATTTATGTTTATAATGAAATTACTTATTATTATGACATTTTTTTATTCTCATGATTATCATGTTCATATGTTATCATCTCTATTATTCCATGTTTTCGTGATATATTTTATGATATTCCACTTTTATAATTATAGAATATGATTACAGAAACTTGTATTATCTCACCCACATGATTATATTAACTATTCACTTTCTATTATTTTTATATCACTCCTTATATATATGTTCCCAATGTATCACATACATTGATTGATGTATCATGAAATCTAGGATCATGATATGAGGATGGAAATAAGATAATATGTAGTTTATTTTCAATTTAATGTACTATATAGTTAATCTCAAAAAGAAATTGGACCACTATATTTATAAGTGTACATATATATATTTATGTTTAAAATAATATAATATTATGTGTAAGGTACATGGGAAATTATATATATTTATACATTAGTGTATCACACACCACTATGTACTAGAGATAGGGGTACTAAGTAAAAATTGAGATCCCTAGATGTGGAACTACCCCTTTGGTGAGCCACCATCTTACTAATGGCTATAGAGTGGGTGTTCATTGGCCACTACGTACCCAGTGGTATTATCCATGCTATTGAGGTAGGGATTACTCTATTTCTCAATTCCTTTCCCTTATCCTATATTCTATTCAAATTTTTAGAAATTTCATTTTGGGCTTTATGATATAATTTTTACCATAAAATGGTGAAATAACTATACAATAAAGGGCCACTTCATTTATTGATATATATATTGTTAAAAACCTTATCATGTTGGGTTTTAACATTTTTTTTTATATAAATGACATAAAACCTAGTTTTTTCACATTGATTATACGATAACCAATATTAAAACCTGGGTTTTAAAATAATTTAAATAATAACCGATACTAAAATTAAAATTTTTAATGTGCCAATGATTTTTTATTTTTTTCAAAGGATACACTCTATAATTTTATCTTCCCATATAAAATATTATCAAATTACAAGAACACATTTTCTAGTACTATCCATAACATTCATTCTCCCTATTTCTATATTCCTGATCTACTCCTCATTCACTATTCTAACACATCTTTCTTCCATTTCATTTTTTTTCCACCACTTCTATATGGTATTTAAAAAAAATTAACCATTATTTAGACGTTTTTTATAATTTTTTTCATCATAGAAATATATTTTTTAATGATTTTTTATGAAGATGACTTCTTCAGATTTCATAGAAATGATAACTCTTCTATAATAGATTTAAGGGAATAAGGTTAAAATTCCTCATGAGTTATTCCTTACAAAGAAAATGAATATAAATAAATGATATATATATATATACCAAGTACACCACCATAATAAAGGAAAATAATCCAAATCATTGAGAATATTTTTCTTGATTTCATTTGGTTTTTTTATTTTTTTAGTTCATATTACTTGTTTTTTGTTCTAAGAGAGTTATGTGTAATGAAATATTTAAAAAATGGTAGCATTACATATTATTTATTTTAATAACCAACATATAAAGGTATCTATACTATTGGTTATAGAAATATTTGATATTATATGTGAATTTACATATTGATTATCAAAATAGAAAATGTGTAAGTCTATCTATAATGTTTATTTTACAAATAATCAATGTTATAGATGACTTTTTATACCGATTATCAAAATATATAATACAAAAAGTTCCCTATATCATCAGTTATAAAAATAACCATCATTATAAGTTAATTCATATGTTTATTATCAAGATAACCAACATTTAAAGTCTCTACTATTAGTCAAAATAATTGTTTTAGAATCATTTTATATAACCTATTCTAATAAAAATATTCCAATCTTGGATTTATTTACAAGAGCTAAAAATCATATGTTTAAACATAAAAATAATGATGTTAAAAGGTATTATTCCAATAGTTTTTATTTTATGTTTTATGGATTGTGAAGGTTGGGAGATGATTAAAAAACATATTTCTCACCAACACTATGAGCGTAAGTCACTTGATGAGTTTTCCTAAGGATTTGATCAATTACATTTTAAATTGATGATCAATTAATCTATGTGGAATGAGGTTTTTTATTATAGAATAATGTGGAACATGAAATTGTCCATAAAAATGTTTTTAGTTGTTGTTTTGACATTACCATTTTAGTGGGTGACTATTTTGGATTTTTACAAAGTGAATTAAAAGTGGGGATTAATTATAATTTTTTAAAATTATTTTTTAATCCTTTTAGAGATATAAATGTGATCTTATAATTAAGTATCATCTATATGGGATTATATAAGAATAAAAAAGTGTGAATTAGGGAATTAAATCATTGAAAATTGGTATGTGGTCCCTAAATTATTAATCTATGCATTATATGTGTTTTTGTGCAATGTATTTTTTAGTAATGATTACACAAGTAAAATTAAACATAGTGGGAACCAAGAGGGTTCAAAGAGTTCATTGATTAGGTAAACCTATTTGTGGTTAAATATGTATTCACTATATGATGAAAGTATTTTGAGATTTCATAGAGATATTGTCTATTTGTGATCCATCGGATAGTGAGGGAAATGAATCCCTCATGAAAATCTAGATGTGAAGTTGAAATGAGGGCTTAATATTGTTTATTAGTGGATATATAATTGAGTTACAACAAGGATTGGATTTTAGGATCATTTTTTAGCTGATGGTTCCCAATGTAGATTTTGGGTTATGAAGAGGAGAAGACATGGTTTTAGAACCATGTAAATCACCTTATAACTTATTGATTAGTAAAATTTGGGATGGATCTTCAGAAACCCAATGAAGTAAAATACAACTTAAATGGAAAATCCAAGGGGTTTAATGGTGATTGAATCAACCATGAAGTTTTATCACATTGGATTGTATGTTGGGGTTCATTCCTAATGAAATATTTTCCTAAAGGTCTTGGTTTATGTTATGTGTGTAAAGGAGGCCTAGGTTTTGGAAGCTCACCTATGGTGATGAATGTATTGATGGTATATAAACTGAGTGAGATATTTGAGGGCCAAGTTGGAAAACCTATCAATGGTAGGATAATGAAGATACTTACTCATATTGTTTAAATTTTAGAGTTGACATATGTGAAATGAGAGTTATAATTTTTGGAATGGGTAATCATATGAGGGATAATTTTTGAGTTTAAATAAATAAGGATTAATTATTTACAATTTAAAATTATCATATTTATGAAATTATATTGATAAAATAAAAAATATATTTGAAAATAGCATATTAAAATTAGGTTAGGGTGACATTTTTCGAATTTTCTAAAATACTTTATTTTTTAATTAATAGTGAAAATGCAATTTTTTGTTTTTAGTATTTTTTATGAATTCATATATATGTAATAATGACATAATAATTAATTAAATAAAACCCACTGGCATAAATAGATTATTTTATTAATATTATGTGTTTTCATGGATTTAATTTAATTTTCGAACCTATAAATTACATTCCAATGTATAAAATGGAAATTATGATTTTACAAACTATATTTTTTGGAATATTTACTTTTTCATGTTAAAAGTAATATTAAAAAATGGATTCTGGTTATAATGGATTAAAATTTTATATAACATGACTTAAATATCTAAAACCATGGAAAAAACCTTAGGTAATCCAAATGTTTTGTGTTTTCCACAACATATACTTCCATGACCAAAATTTAGAAATTATTAAACAATTCCTCCCATTTTACTACAAACACCCACTCATACTCCCAGTACTCACATCTCCAAATCCCTTAAGCATTAAATTATTCTCATTTAATATCTCTAAGGCCCCTTAAATTTTTCTATAATGTCCTAAGGTTTCCATCTATAGGATTTATAAAGGTACTTCCCAAGGTATGGGAACTCTCCACTTCATCTTTTTCATTCAAGTACCTCTTTTATGGTATGTCTTATAAATGTTGACTACCATTCCTTTCATAAACTTTTTATTATACTACTATTTACAAAATAGTTCTATATAAATGGGATACCATTTTTTCATCCCATTATTCCATTTAATTAATACATATTGTATACTCATCATGTTGCCAAATTTATTTCATGATTTTTTCCCTTTTTCATTAAATATTCTTTTTTTGTGAATACTCAACACATTTCTCTATTAAGGGTTATTCACCTAGATGTGACCATAATTAATTGACTAGGTAATTCTAAATATGAAACCTTAATTCCTTTACCATTAGTTAAAAATGATATAATTCTCATGTATTCAAACATTTATGAATTTAATGACTTTTATATAAAACTAGTTCATTATTTCACATGGTTTATTAATGAATTAATTTCTTATGATATATGTGGAACACATAAATTTAGACATATGAAGGGTAAACTATAATAGTTATCCAATGCATTGGGAAAATAATTAACATCTAGAAATGAAATTTTTTATGATACCTTGGTGAATAACCCTGGTAATTATGTTTTATAACACCTTATGGATAATCCTTGGGATATGATTATGAATGTCTCATTTTTATGTTGTAGCCACATTTCCATGTTATTATTCATGATCATTCTATTATTATATGTCTCATGTTTTTACAATCTTTACAAATTTTTATACCTTATGACCGCATGCTAAATATTCCTTTGTTATTCCCTTACATAGATTTATGACCACCCCTATATTTTAATATATGTCCCCATGATATGAGTTGTGGTAAAAGTAACATAGGATGAATCTATGAGGAAGATTTTATAGTGGTCTAGAAAAAAATTTATGTTTTTCATGTATTAAAATCCTAATTTATAATAAATTAAACCTCATAATATCCTCTGTGTTATTAAATTTTTTACTATGAAATGAAATTTTTATGTATTAAAAAGGAAGGATGACATACATTTCATTTTCTTATTTCTAATTAGTCAAAAGTATAAAATAATATTTTTAAGGGAAATAGAATTTTTTTTTCTATTCATTCGGGAATATTTTTCTTTCATGCCTGCATTTTCTTTAAACAAATTCAAGAATGTTTTTACTATTCTTCAATGATTGATAAAAGTCATTTTTATCCATGTATAACATTTTATAAAAAGGTTTAAAATGACTATTATTATAATTTTTTGAATAATTCCATTTTACTAAGTGTGTGAATGTAATGATTGTTTTATCATTTATTGCATGAAAAAAATTTCCCACCATCATGACTATTATTTTCCTTGATGATTCTTTTACAAGTTTCCATGGTTCTTTTCAAGAAAAGTATTACTCCTAATATTCTAAAAAATATATTTTATATAAGTGATTTAAAAATGAAAAGTGTGTTTTACTAAAGAGTGATTTTGATGATATTTTAAAATTATTTACATCTATATTAAAATTAATTGATGAATATTAAGATTTACTGAGGATATAATCTAATTATACAATCACAAACAAGCTCGGGTTGACCCTGAACCGATCACACGAGCCGGTCCGCAACATGTCCTGAGGGGCGTTCCTGATCTCCTAGGTGTAACAACCCGAGATTTTATGAGAATTATTATTTTTAATTTCATTGATGTCTTGTGTTGTACGCGACACCGAAATTATCTTGTTCTATACACAACACCGTATTAGCTTGCAGTATACACAACACTAATCTTGGATCGTGTTACACACAATTTCAAGTTCATTTGAAAGAAGTTAATTTACACAACATTGAGTGTGTATGTATATATATATTTAATGTATAAATGAAATATGGTTGGATTATATTATACGCAACAACAAATGAATCTTGAACTACACGCAACCCTGACTTGGCTTTCATTACACGCAACCATGACCTTCCACGATAGCGTGTGTTATACGCAATACCAAGTTTCACTAAACGAGATATTATTATAATATTATTATAAACTAGCCATTATGAATAGTAATACCCTATTTTTGAAATTTTATTAATTTTTTATTTCAAAATGGACTTCATTTTTAGATTCGGAATATTGAAATTAGCCTAGGGTAAATTTTTGGTATTTTTCTAAAAACATTCAATTTTTGATGAATAGTGAAAACACTAGGTTACTATTTAAAAACCAACTTTTTATTTAAATAATTATTTATTTTATTTAAATTTATTTTAGGTCAAAATTGATACATAATACCTATATAAGTTAAATGTAATTCACTTGAGTCATTTTATAATAATTTTAGATATATTAAAATTTTATTGAACTTTTCACCGTCTTTTACCCACCTCCTAGGAGAATTTGAAAATTTACATAAAAATTAATTTTAATGCCTCTATGAGTTGAATCTATAAAATCCAAGAGACACGGTTAATATCAAGGAGTAAAATGTGGTTCAATAAGATAAAAATAATTTTTGCTGAATAGTAACTTTTTACTTTTATTTACCATGGTTAAAAGTAAATAGGGTAATTAAGGGTAAAAATGATATTATTATTACCCGAACACATGTCCTAATTCTATTGGATAAGTTTAATTCGACCAAAAACAACCGTAGAAATAAAATATGACCATTTAGGTCCACATGGATTAGATTAGGACATTTAATATTATTTTATTTAAAGAAGAGTTAAAATAGTTAAAATCAAAGTTTAATAACTAAAACATTTTTAATATACGGTTATAAATGAGATAAATTTTACTATAAATATTAATTAGAAATCTAAAAATATTTCCTACCTAATGGTATTTTATTTAAAAATTTTAGACATTAAATAATCTAATTTATTTATGACACAATGATGATGCAGTAATTACCTTATTAATGAAATATTAACATAATTGATGTTATAAATACCCAAATAAATGTAATATGAGACTTTTTTTAAATCAAACTAATTTTTTAGGTTAATATGACATCTTATTATTGATTTAATTAACTCTGTTTGAACTAATCATTCTGTTATGATTTTCACAAAAATCAATTACCAAAGAGCGTCAAAATTGACATAAAATAGTTTTTAAACAAATATTATATTATTAATTGTTATTCTATTTTTAAAAATATATGGTTCGGAAAAATGACTTAGATAAGGTTATATATATTAATAATGAACCACTTGGGGTTCTTTTGTCTTGTTGTATTAAGTTTATCAACCATATAGTGTAAGAAAACAGGAAGACACGGTAAAAGTTAAATTATTTAACTTAGAGTTAAATCTAAATGATAAGGTTAAAATAGTAACCTAAACTTGTCTAAAAACTATTTTTTGAGAGTATTTCGACCTATCCCCACTTTATCTTAGAAATAAGTCACTTTTGAGCCATTATAAATTGAATATGACTTTATTATAAAATAATATTCAAAGGTTTTCCTAAAGTGGCACTCTCCCCCCTTATAAAAGGGCACCCCTTCCCTCTTCTCTTCACACCCTTTTGAGCCTTGAAGCTCGGAAAACCCCTGACCATTTCTATTTTCAACTTCCCTAGAAGCATTCTGGAGGTTCTGGTCTTCTCAAAACACCAACTCTACTTCCTTAAGAGGAAGCTTAAAAGAGGTGCGTCGAAGAAGAGGTAATCTCTTCTTCGGATTCTCTCAAGTTTATTTCTTCTTCTTTATTTGTCTAATTATAAAGTAATAAAATAAGTATTACTTATATACTTATATTTTATTATAAATATTAAATTACCCTATTTCACCTTCTATCCATCCTACGGAAAATGAAATCACCGCGCGTTCATACGTACGGAATACCGTCTCCACACCGTGGTGTAATCTTTTTTCGACCACCACCTTACCTGGATGGGTATAATGGTGTAAATAAATAACTATATATGATTATTGTAAAGTGATATTGATTCTGAAATATTATACATACACTTCAATACAATTCCACGATCATGAGAATGATATCATCACTCGTGTGTACGTACTGACTACCGTCTACACGACGCGATGAGATTCATTCTCCATGTTAACCATTCATGAATGATTATAAAGTATATATAATGAATAATAATAAAATATATGACATAATAAGGATACTTGGTTTATGTATATATATATATTTTTGTCATCTACTTAATTCCATTAAATTCAATAAGGAAACGAAAACAGCGTTCATGCGTACGTACGGCCTACCGTCTCCATGAATGGTGTATTTCATTCCATTTATCGATCTATCATATATATATATGTATATGATGAATATATATTATATATAAATCATGTTTTACATTATATAATTAATTAAATAAGGATATAATTAATAATATCAAGAAAAACAAGTTGAAACACGTACAATAAATGAAACAATTTTACCCTAATCGCTGCTTTTACATCGAATTTACAAAAGAATGGGTAATATAAAGTCATAAGTAAACTATATATGATATCATAACAATGAATATGATTCTGTAATAAGTCAATGATATTATTTAAATCATTATACAAGAGGTTCAGATACAGATGAATCATATCAGACATAAGGTAAGGAATAACTTTTCCAATCTTGTTTTTACCCGAGATTGTTTATTCGTAAGTATTTACTGGGGTTATATTTATCATCCATGTCCCTATTTTCTAAAAATGGTTTCATGTATGTTCAAAGACCTTTTTACCCATTTTTTACTTTTACTACATGGTATGTAAGGAATCGTTCTTTTGTTTACGTTACGCGGTATTTTTTTGACTTTTCTGAAAAAAGTACGAGGAGAATGTTATTTTTAACTTATACAGGTGACCAGATTTTTACGGTTTCATAACCCCTCATTTTCATGAAGCTTCCTCTACAAGATTGCATGATTATTTTCAAAAAAAAACTTTTCTTTTAAGATTGAATGGCATTTTTTAAAAAATAAAATGATTTTGAAGAAGAAATGATATTTTCCTTAAGAATCCATTCCAATTATTTTATCAAAACTATTTTCCATTAAAAATGACATTATTTAATATGTTTATGTTTCAAATATAATGTATCCATTATTTACATGGTTTGATTCTTCTTATGATGAAATGATATCTATTTTTTTATATGGATTATGTTATGATGGCATGATGTTTAAGAATACCATTCTATGACATGGGTTATGCTATGATGTATGATTTATGATTTTGTGTCACACGAAAGAATGATTTCATTATGAGATGGGTGGGACCTATATCTCCATCCAATTAATTGGGTAAAGATTTATATCTCATGAGATAGACATGGCTGTAATGGTAAGTTAATCTGGTTCAGTGTTACAGGACTAAAACGAGGAGTGAACTCGATTCAGAAAGGGACTTTGTCCACTAAGATGGTCATGGCAGTAATGGCTTAGCTACTATGGAAATCATAACATGTGATTAATGGTTTCCACAATTACATGTTTTATTCCCATGATATTTTATCATGATTGATGTTCCATTATGATCTATGCCTTACGTACTTCCATATTTTATGTCATTGATCAAGATTTTGATGTTTAAACATTATGTTCATGTTTTTAAGTTCAAATGTATATGGTTTGTTTTATTTTCTCCATGCTTACCCTTACTAAGCATTTGAGCTCACCCTTTTTATGTTTTCTTTTCCCCTAGGATTAAAAGAAATGTTTTAGGTAAGGAAACAAAAAGGGTAAGATCATTATGGGAGATGTTGAAGATCTTTCAACATGATTAGAAGTTTATATTCCAAGTTTCCAAAGACACTAAACTATTACGGTCCTTGAGTGTTTGTTTTTGTTATAAGTATTCCGCAAAAGTATTGTAATGTCCATGTACGTTAAGCTTTGGGTCATTACACTGGGGATGTCAACTAGTGTAGGGAATCAAAACATACAAGAGGGAATGATTTAGACCGAAAAAAATAAACCAGGACCAGATAAATAAATGAACCAAACAAGCCACAAGAAACAGCAACTGAATATAAATAATATAAATAGATTTACCTACAAAATAGAACTCAACAAGATGAAAAATAAAATAAAAAACTAAAACTAAAACAAACAAAATAAAACTCTAACACATGGTCTCCATGTGACCTCTTGGTCACCTCCAACCACAAGACCAGCCATGCTCCAATCATGAGCACATGTTAGGGAAACCTAAAAAAACAGAACCTTCAAAATAGCTCAGGTCTACCGACACCGATTGGTATAGGTAAGGTATGAGATAACAGTTCAGTAGGAAACTACCAAAAAATCCATGTCTCTTCTTTGAAAAAACATTCCATCAATACTAGTTTGAAATACATTAATAAAAATTTGGTTTTTATATACACATTATATTTTAAAAACAAAAAAAACATGGTCTTTCACCCTCTTAATTTAAAACAATGTAAAAGAAGGGAAAAAGTGGAGTTGCCTTTTCTCTTTCAAAACATCCATTTTGAAATCCTTTTTAAACAAACCCTACATACATAGTTTTTTCCAAGTAAAAAACCAAAATAGGGTATAAATAACAATTTTCTACACAATGAGGGAAATGAATCTAGAGATACTCATAATGGGGAAACACAAAAAATCCTAGGAACTCAGAGGAAGACCAGAACGTACTATACATGTGACTCTTCCAAAAGGAATTACCTTCTCAATGACATCATAATTCCCTAACACTCAAAGATCTCCCTACCGGGCCTAGTCGAGGTGTTTAATACTATATCAATAGTAACAAAACATCCCCCTTCTATGGGCCACTAGCCAGTGCGCAATCTAAACTAGTGCAGTAATAATTCTCGATAAACCTCTTTACTATGCTAGGTTCCCATGTACATTTCATAATGGGGTGTTCCATGAAATTCAAACAATAGGAAACATATATATATAACCAAACACACCACACAATCTGGCCTTTTTAAAATGTCAAATGGGCCTTTAGAATCACAACATTCAACTATTTACCAAAAACACTTAAAATCCATTTTCAAAACACTACCAAACATTATCTTTATACTCACATGGCCAAACAGAACTTTAGACCAAGAATTCACAAAAATGTACCCAAGTTCATTTTAAATCCAAGTAAAAGCACACAAACCATACAAAAGTTCCAAGCAGGCTTCAATAATACTTACAAGCCTACCCTCTTTTACAAATGCCAAATGGTCAATAGCTACACAACAACTCACCCAATCATGCTTCAAGTCCAACCAGGACAATCCTTAAGTAATATATTAGAAACCAATTTCAAACACAAGAGACAATGCTACCCCTATTTTGGAAAACATTGAGCCATTTTAGGAAAATAGAGAATAAGGGGAGAGGAGATGTTCTTGAGGGAGATTAACTTTAGAGTGCCACCTTCATTTGATTTCACATCTATATGTGAACCTAGTGCACCCATGTATGTTCCTTCATCTAATATAACACTCTAAAACCAACCAAAAAATTTGAAACCTATTTTCATTAAACCACTATTCTGTTTCAACCCAAAAAAATAATAGTAATCTTTTACAAAATGCCACAGAAGTTCACAACTAAGAAACTCTTATCAAATCATGTTCCAAACCACATCAAAGGTAATCACCCTGTTTCACATATAAAATCCCAAAATGTGGCCCAAATCCATTTAAAAAGACAATTCAAATTTTAAAACCTCATAGAATCACTCAATTACACACAAAAAGTTCAATAAACATTTTATCAAAGACCTATGACACAAATACCCATGGGAAAAAACCAGGATTCATGTAAAAACCTATTTTTAGTAAAATCTACTAGCAATGAACTATACTTATATTAATGGTTTGAAATATGTTTTAAGGATTAAATACTAAAATGCATCCATCACATGGGAGGAAATTAGAAGAAATGACATGGATACACCTACCTCAACATGTGTGAACGAGATGGAACCTCAATAGAAGGAAGAGCAATGCCCTGCAGACCAATCGCATACCCTAGACACCGAGAAAAACATAGGAAACACAATTTGAGGCATTAGAGTTTGGTTAATTTGAGAAAAAAACCAAAAAGTAAGAAATATACCTGAGGAGAATATGGTTTTCAGAAATGGAAAATGCGGTCACACCAGATCAGGGTAGAGGCACCGTGCAGGGGGTTTCGGGCTGCATCGGAAAGCCTCCAGACTGGTCGGGTCACGAGTAGGTGTTCATGATGGGGAGTTCGATTCCCCGGGGATAGCGTGATTTGTATAGAAGAGGTTGCATCACGAGGGAGTAGGGTAGCCATATGAGGATCTATCCAGAGTGGGAGAGGATGGATTCAAGATGGGGGTTGCGCCGCACAAGGAAATAGGGGAGGGGTGTTCACTGCTCGGAGAGAATGGAAGAGGGGGGTTCGGTGCGCATGGAAAACATGAAGGGAGAATCCCAGAGGGAAGCACCACCATAGTGAAGGGGTTATGTCTCGGTGAGGTCATGCACGCATAGGGAAGAGGGGAGGTGATGCACTTCGTGGGAGGAGAATAGGGGGAAATTCCCCCTAGGGTTTCACTTTAATTTTTTTAAAGGATAATAATAATTATTTTTATTTTTATTTTTATTTTTATTATTATTTCATGCATTTTATTTTAAATAATATTTATATTAATAAAAATTTACTAATAATTATATTATTAATAATTTTAATGATAAAAATATTATTCGGAAATTTTAATAATAATAAAATTATTATCCACACAATATTATTGTTATTATTATTATGTTTTTAAAAATTTAATTATTTTATTCTAATAAAATTTTATTATTTTAAGAATTGGGAAACTGAAGGGGAACCTGGTCTGACCACATGGTTACCGCCAACCGTGCGATTCCCATGCACCTATCTGAAACCCACCAAAATCATCGAACCTAAAAAATTTTAAACCTGCACTAAACATGCACCTTGATAAGGCTAACCAAATCAAAGAAATAATAAAACAAAATAATTTATTTAAAGTTTGGGTTATGACATATACCATCAACCATATTATTCTAGATGTCTTATGATCATGTTGTTCTATTTACTTATTGGGGGAAATATTAACATTTCATATGTTTTTTTTCAATATGAATGTTTATGTTGATTATGTATTGAATTTTTATTCATTTCTTTCATAAGATAAATGAAATGGACATAGTAAGTAATGGGTGAGGATCATTATATCCCCTTGATTCATCAATAGGTCTCATGAGAAAAAAATATTTTAGGAATTTGGTATATGCATTACCAATTTATGTATGATTTCTTTGCACAATACCTTGACGGTAAGATTATTATGTACGACATTATGCATTATATGATTATGAAACTAGTTTCTGTTATCTATGAGATTATTTATGTTTCTATGTCATCCATGGATTTAGTACACTTTTTATGATATTAGTTATATGTCATATTTGATTGTTGTTTATCTTTTCTATATTATTCGTTCTTTATTTAACTATGATAGATTCTATTGTACTCTTTCTCATATAGAGCACATGATCTAACCCTTTATTATGTTTGCCTTTGACTAGGTTACCAAGAGGGTATTTATGAATGATTTAAATGATATAATAGAAGAATTGATAAAGTTATCAATAAAATATTAAGTTGTATTTTATTTTTTATAATGTAATGTGAGAGTCATGTATGTATTTAATCTCCCAAGACTACTGAACTATTTGATCCTTTGGGATGAAATACCTTGTATCTTATTACAATGTTTTAAAATAACCCCAAAGTCTATTTTACTGGATTTGAGGTGTTATATTTGACTAAAATCCCATGGTCTTATATCTTCTAATGGTTATTTATGCATTTCTTAAAATATTATTTAGTTGGTTCATTTCCATAACTTCTTCTTGATACTTTCTTTCAATTTTTCTTAATTTGAGATCTATATTCATATCTTATTTATATTTATTACAATATAAATGTGATAAATATCCTTAATCCTTTATTTTAATAGTAAAATTTATCATACATATTTTTTTTATTTTTTATGACATGATTATGCAGTTTGTTTTCTTATCCTGTGTTTTCTCATGGTAATTCCTTATGTATGATTTATTTTCTATGTGGAACACATATTCATGAAATATTGTGGTGTGTTAGGTGGTCTAGAATAATAACTCTCCCAATCAATTAGGTAATTATATATGTATCATGAGATCTTTATATATGGGCATGATGTAATTATCTTTGCCCATAATGTTATCCATGGGAATGATATAGTTAGATTTGTACATAATGTCATGATATATTGGTGGTCAACCTTAATTTATTTTTATAATGAAATTCATTATTATTATGACACATTTTTTATTTTATTGATTATCATGTTCATATGTCATCATCTCCCTTATTCCATGTTTTCATGATATATTTTACGATCTTCCACTTTTATAATTATAAAATATGATAATGGAAACTTGTCTTATATCACCCACATGATTATATTAACTAATACAATTCTATTATTTTTATATCACTACTTATATATATGTTCCTAAGGTATCCCATATAGTGATAGAAGTATGATGAAATATAGTATCCTGATATGAGGATGGAAATAAAATAGGATATAGTTTATTTTTAATTTAATGTACTATGTAGTTAATCTCACAAAAAAATTGGGCCACTATATTTATAAGTGTATATGTTGAAATTTATGTTTAAAATAATGTAGTGTTATGTGTAAGGTATGTGGGTCATTATATTCATTGACAAATTGGTGTATCACACACCACTAAGTACTAGATATAGGGTTACTAAGTACCTATTGAGATCCCTAGATGTGGAAGTACCCCTTAGGTGAGCCACCATCTTACTGATGGCTATAGATTGGGTGCTCATTGGCCACTAAGTACCCAGTGTTATTATCCATGCTATTAATGTAGGGAATACTCTATTTCTCAATTCCTTTACCTTCTCCTATTTTCTCTTTAAATTTTCAATAATTTCATTTTGGTATTTATGATTCAATTTTACCATAGAATGGTGTAATTACTCTTCAATAAATGGAAACATTAGTTATTTATATAATTAATGTTAAAATCTTTATCATGATGGGTTTTAACATTGGTTATTATATAAATGGAAAAAAACCCAAGGTTTTCACATTGATTATATAATAACCAATATTAAAACCAAGGTTTTAACATCAGTTATTTAATAACCAATACAAAAATTAAAATTTTATGTCACATTTCAATGATGTTTCATTTTTTTCAAATAATTCCCTCCATATTTTTATCTTCCCATCTACAATTTTATCAAATTACAAGCACACATTTTCTAGTATTATCCATAACATTCATTCTCCCTATTTCTATATTCCGGATCTACTCCTTCAGTATTTCAACACATATTTGTTCCATCTAATTTTTTTTTCACCACTTTTCCATGGTATTTATAATTATTCTAACCATTATTTTTTTGATAATTTTTTATCATCATGAAATATTTTTTTAATGATTTTTTTATGAACATGACTTCTTCAGATTTCATAGAAATGATAAAGCCTCTATATTAGATTTAAGGGAAGAAGTTTAAAATTCCTCAAGAGTTATTCCTTGAAAATAAAATGAATATCAATAAATGGTATATATATATATATATATATATTCGAAGGAAACCACCAAAAAAAGGAAAAGATTCCCAAGCATCAAGAATCTTTTTCTTTATTTCATTTGGTTTTTTAAATTTTTAGTTGTTATTGCTTTTTTTCATTCTAGGAGAGTTATTTATATTGAAATATTTAAAACAATTGGAAGTACTCCATATTAGTTATTTTAATAAGCAGTATAGAAAGTTATCTATAACATAATTTATATAAATATTTGATGTTTTATGTGACTTTAGATGTTGATTATCAAAATAACCAATGTAGAAATCTATATATAATGTTTATTTTAAAAATAATCAATGTTATAGGTTACTTTTGATGTTTATTATCAAAATATCTAATGTGTAAATTTATCTATAACATCAGCTATAAAAATAACCAATGTTATAAGTAAATTTATATGTTGATTATCAAGATAACCAATATTAAAAGCCTCTATATTTAGTCAAAATAATGGTTTTGAAATTATTTTATATAAACTATGTTTATAAAATTATTATAATCTCATATTTATTTACATCAGCTAAAAAACCTATGTTAGAACATAAAAATAATGATGTTAAAAGGTATTGTTCAAATATTGTTTATTTAGTGTTTTATGGATAGGGAAGTTTGAGGGATGATTAAAAAACATATTTATCACCAAATCTATGAGCGTAAGTCTCTTGATGAGTTTCCCTAAGTATTTGATCAATTCAATTTTAAATTGATGGTCAATTGAGCTATGTGGCATGAGGTATTTTATTATAGGATAACTTGGAACATTACATTGGACGTCAACATATGTTTTGTTATTGTTTTGACATTACCAAGTTAGTGGGTGACCTTTTTGGATTATTACATGGTGAATTAAAAATAGGGATTGATTATAATTTTTTAAAATTATTTTTTAATCCTTTTAGAGTTACAAATGTGATCATATACTTAAGGATGATCGATATGCAATTAGACAGGGATAAAAGAGTGTGAATCATGGAATTAAATCATTAAAAATTGGTATGTAATCAATAAATTATTAATCTATTCATTGTATGTGTTTTTTTGAAATGTATTTTTATGGTTTTGATTACTCAAGTAAAAGTAAACATAGTGGAAACCAAGAGGGTTCAACAACTTTTTTGAGTAGGTAAACCCATTTGGGGTGAAATATTTATTCACTATATGATGGAAATATTTTGAGATTTCATAGAGAATTTATCTATTTTTGATCCTTAGGATTGTGAGGTAAATGAATCCCTTGTGAATATGTAGGTGTGATGTTGAAATGCGGGATTATATTTGTCATTAGTGGATATATTATTGATTAATAAAAGGAGTGGAATGTACGATCGGTGGTTTGGTGATTGTATCCTCTATAGATTTTGGGTTACGAAAAAGATGATACATGGTTCTAGAACCTTAGAAATCACCTTATAACATATTGGTTAGTATAAGATGCTATGGATCTTGATAAACCCAGTGAAGTAAGATACAAATTAAATGCACTATCTAAGGGTTGTAATGGTGAGATAACCAACCATGAAGTTTTATCACATTGGAGTGGAAGTTGGGGATTATTCATAATGAAATATTTTCCTAAAGGTCTTGGTTTATGGTATGTGTGCAAAGAAGGCATAGGTTTTGGAAGCTCACCTCTGGTGATGAATGTACTAATGGTATATGAACTGAGTGGGATCTTTGAGGTCCAAGTGAGATGACCTATCAATGGTAAGATGGGTTAGATAATTACTCATATTGTTTAAATTTTAGATTTGACATATGATAAAGTTGATTTATAATTTTTTAATGGGTAATAATATAAGAGATAATTTTTGAGTTTCCTAAATGGTGTCTATCATAGAATGAGGCATGCCTGAGGTTTGTGTTGACTAACTTAGGTATTGTTCAGGTATATTGGGCTTAATATGTTAAAATATTGGATTAAATTCCATGAAATATATTTTATCATATATTTATTGTGAAGAAGGATGATTGTGAATGAAAATAAATAAAATCATTCATCTATGTTATTTGAATATCACTCTTATAAAATAAATAAATGATGTGAATTTAATTGGATCATGATATATGGTGTTTTGGGGCAAGAGATATCCATTTCTATATTCCTATTTGGATAAAAACCTTATATATATAAACATTTAAAGAACCTATTAAAATATGTGAGTATTGAAAAAGGAATATGGGGTAACCCTTGGGTAGCATTGAGGGATCACAAGAACTTTTAGTTGGTAGTGAAACTTTATACATAGTTACTATATCTTAAATATATTATTCCCAAAAATTATTTTTGAATATTAGTACATCAGTAACTATTAGTTGTATTCTCCTTGAATATATCCCATTTTAGTGAAAATGTAAAACCCTTCCTTCCATGTTCTTACCATGCTATATTTTCTTTATATTTTGATTTTAATGATAAAATTGATAGATTAAAGTGATTCCTTTACTAGCATTGAAACAAAATTCTATTGAAGTATATAATTAAAGGAAAAAATAACAAAAGAACACCATGATTTACACCCTCACTTAGGGAATCTATTAGATCATGGAACCAATTATTGGCATTAGGGTCTAAAGGTACTATTTTTGTTAAATATTTTTATTTAATTTTTATATAAATCCATGATATATATATATATATTAGGTTTCTTATCAAATAATGGATACACTAGTTTTTTTATAGAAACTATTTCTTAATATTGAAAAATAATTTTATATCATATGTGGAAAATTATTATGAAATTTCACATGGAATTATATGATATAATATTCTCTTAATCTGAAGTAATTGTGAAGAATATTAAATAAAATTGATGTTTTATGATTATTATAAGAGTTATTTGAAGGATATATTCATTAAAAAATGTATAAGTAAATTGTATATTTTAAAGGTTTGGAATATTACCAAGACTTACTTTACCATTCTAGGGTGTCTAGTGGTTACAGATTGATTTTATAAATTTTGAAATTTATTTTTAAAATGATTTTTTAAATTGTAAATTAGTTTTTAAAAAATAAAATTATGGAAATAATTTCAAAGTATTAAAAAATTGAATTTTATTTAGAAGTTTTTAAAATGATTCTAAAGTTTTTTGAAGTATTTTTAGAATTTTTTAAGTATAAATTACCCTATTCTTAATTATTTATAATTTAGTTTAATTAAAAATGTATTATTTTCAATATAATATTTACCCTTACACATGAAATTGATGTTTTATAATGGTAAGTCTTACTTTTAAAAGGTTTTGTAAATGTAACCTTAATATTATGTTCTATATATAAAGGTATGTGATGTTTTCTTTAAGGTGTGTAAGGGTAATTACCTTTTCCCCCTTCATGTGTAAATGTACGTTAAGGTTTTCTAAAGTCATGTAAGGGTGATATAGAGTTTCATAAGGTACATACACTATTTATAAGGCTTTCATAAATGCATGTCACTAATCCTATTCATTGTATAAAGGTGGATCAAAGTTTCTTATACTTTCATAACATTAGTTCCCTCACTGCATATAAGTAGCTTGTTGTTTTCAAAGGGTGTTTAAGGGGATAATCGAGTTCCCACAGGTTGATTAAGGGTAACCCTGAGATCCTAATGATCACTTAAGGGTATCCTAGCCTTTTAAAAAAAATTCACAAACATATCCAGTAATGTAACGGTTAAACTCATTTACCCTTATGCAATGTGTATGGGTTGTGTAGGGGTAGTTGATTTTTCTTAAGATCTTATTTTATCTTTTCCCTTAGGCCCATTGATGCATTTTCAATGATTTAAAATCCAAAAATCATATCAATTAATTATTTTTGATCATTTAAACTGAAATCTAATATTTTTTAAATATTTAATCACTCTTCTGATAATATTTTCTTTAAAATAAAATCAAATGGTGGTTCAATTTAAAGGTTGAATGCTCTAGTATTTTTTTTAATACACATTGTTGCTAAATTAAAAATTCATGAAAAATACGAACTCAATTACCTTAAAATTAATTTTTATGATTAAACCTATTCCTTGGAGTTTTTGAGTCTTATGAAAAAAGTTTGTATGGAAAATCCAACGCAGATACCCTCTCCAACCAGTACCTGACCTAAATTGCCACATACCTAAAAAGATTTCTTGATCCCTACATGCTGGACACTAGCACCTGGGCATAAACCTTTAACCAAAGGGAATGATTTCACCCAAACTGAAGTAACAAAAACATATAATATATATATATAATAGATATAAATAGAAAAAAAAGATAAATACATCACATGACTGAAAGAATATAGAAAAAAAGATATTACATAAAAAAAAGTCATGACATTCCAAAGTAAAATCCCAATCATCAAAGGACAACTAAAACAGGAAACCAAATACTCAATGTCAGAGTGTAGGAAAACTCCCTACCATATCACCACTATCTACCCAGAAAAATATGATATAAACCTCACCACCTCACTACATTTTCTTTCCTTTCCCTGAATCAAAATATATACAAAGTTTTACACACATACAAAGGGGTGTCCAAGGGGTGAGATAACGAGTTCAGTAGGATCCCACCCATGAGTTCCATAACAATTCTATATAAAATACTCTTAATATAATAAACTTTAAATAAAACAAGGAATGATAAAAAAAATTATATTTTTATATCAAAATCATGGGAAAAAATTTAATTTTCCTTTTTTCTACGTTTCCAAAATAATCTAGGTAAAACATTTTCAAATCATTTCACATATATCAAATCAAATAAAACCACGTGTCATATATCATATAAAATCCATGATAATGCAAGATAAAACAGTACAAGCCAAAGCATGGGTAACATCACACCAAGGATCACTATAGTTCATCCTAGAATACTACTCGTACAATAATCAATGACTAGTGCGCAATCAAGTCCTTCAGACATAGGCATAAGGACCAAAGAAACCCCCCAGGAGTGAATCCCCTAATAATTTTAATATCATTCCCCTAGAACAACGTGCCTAGAAACAGAGGAACACCACATGAGTGGACCCCCCCCCCCCCCCCACAATAATACATATATGATGGTACTAATCTATACATTAAATATAAGTAACCAAGGGTTATCATGTGCTCTATTTTCCAAACCGTTTCATCAAAACCATTCTTTGAAAACCATTTTACAAAAAAAATTATTTTTACTTGAAAATACCCATTTATTTTACCAAAATAAGGAGGAAACCATATTTTATCAAAAACTCAGTTCCACACATATAAATAAAACAATAAATCTTAAAATTTTATTTGTAAATCAATTTATAGAACTAGAGAAATGTAATTCTTACCACATAGGATAGAAACTGAACCACCAACCTCAAACACAGGTCACACACACCCACAATGGGTTCCACCAACAAGGAATAATGAAAATACAATAATGGATGTCCTGGAATCAATCCACACATATCATAATTGATTCAATAATAATAATAGTCAGTGGAGGGGATAGATCACAACATACCTCAAAGAAATATGAACGCCACACCACATCCAACACAAGGGTTAGCCTCTGAAGTAATATCACACAATTAATATAGAAAGTATCAAGAAGATTATCATCATGGATTATAAAATCCATAACTGTGGTGCAATAGAGCTATTGTGATCAAAGATAAGTAATAAATATGATGAATAATCACTCATAGAAACACACTCTAACCAAAAATGATGATCAATCACTAAAATAAATGATATGAAATGAGAGGAGGTCTCTAAGATCACCTGGGATAGCTCCTAGGTCAAGAGGGAAGAGGTATTTAATGGAATGAAAGGATAATCACTCGTATGGAACCCTAAAAGAACAACCCATGAGGATTACATGGCATGTAATCCATTTTCACATCATGTAATCCATGAAACACATATATTCCAAAAAAATCATCACCCCATGTTAAAAATCCTGATTTTACCATTAAAAAGTGTGTAATATATATTCATGGTATGATATATTCATGCCTTGTACCGGATCAAAGCATCTTCCCGACACCCAATACATGTTTTTTAAACATTTTACATGGTGTGTAAACACATCACAAGTCATGTATTTCTCCTACGGATAGTAAAAACCCCAGTTTCTACTAAAAAATCCAAACCAACTCTAGTATTCTATAAACTCTGAGAGAATCCCATAAATCCTTTAACTTGTTTACACATGGAATATATTAATTCAAACAAAGATATATCCCTGAACATTATTACATTTTCCCTAGAAAACGGTCTCCATCCTCAGGAGTCCCAAAACACACCCAAAAGAAGAGGGAAATGAAAAGAGAGATGATAAATACATAAAAGTGGGTAATAGGATGTTAAAAAATCACCACTATAATACTTTATGTCCCTTATAATTTATGTGGAAGAATGAATTCTAGAAGAGAGATAATTCAATTTCTCCCTCATCAATGACTCGTGCTCCCAAATTTTATGAGAATCTGATCTATGTATCTATAACACTCTAACCAATGGAATAAAATTTCTACACCAGACATCCACTTGATAGTTAATAATCTCCACTAGTTTCTCCACTATAGAATCATCTGGGCCCAACTCAATCTCTTCCCATCACAAAACTTGAGAGGGATCAACATGGAATTTCCTAATATGAGATATGTGGAAACAACCATGAATGTATTTCAATTAAATATGAAATTCCAACTAATAAGAAACCTTACCAAGTTGCTTGGTGACCTAAAATGGTATAACATATCTTTAATCCAAATTTCCCTACTTTCCCAACTAATGGTGACCCAATCAAGGAGAAACATTCAAGAAAACTCGGTCACCTATAGAAAACTACAATGGATGAAACCACTGATATTCATATAATTTCTGTCAACTATGAGCTATAACCAGACATCAAAGTATATCTAGAATCCTTATTAATGTCGCTTAAACATGTCTCAGTCCCACCAAAGATGCTTCTCCCACCTCTTCCCAACAAAGAGGTGATCTGCACTGGTGACCATACAAGGCCTCGAAGGGATCTATTCAGATAGACGACTAATAACTATTGTTATAAGAAAACTCAACTAGTTCTAGACATCTATCCCATGATCTAGAAAAATCCAAGACACAATAATACCGTATATCTTCTAGGATCTGAAAATAACACTCTATCTCACTATCTATCTATGGATGAAAATTTGTACTCAACCTGTCTTGATTGCCAATCACCTCATGGAGACTCTTCTAGAACCACAAATTAAACATAGGATACCTTTCAAAAATAATGGCAGAAGTAACCCCATGTAACCTAACAATATCCTACACATATATCTTACCCAGATGTTCAACTTTTTTGTGTCCCTGATGGGAATGAAATGAGTTTACTTTTTCAACTGATCAATCACCACCTAGAAAGAACTCCTCCATTGAGGATTCAATGGTAATCCAATAAAAAATAAATGGACACCTCATCCCATTTCCAAACCATAACTGAAAGATGATAAAGAAAAATAGAATAATTTAGATGCTTTTACTTTATCTTTTGGTAGGTGTGACAATGGGATACATAATATACAATTTCATTCTTTATACATGGACACAAAAATAATTGTCTCATGTGATAATACATCTTCATAGTGCCCAGATGAATGGCCCATAAAAAACTCTGAAATTAAAAAAATTGATCTCCTCACATATACAGGGATGAAAATCGATCCCCAAAAAATAGAATTCCATCTCAAGAGAGAGACCAACCAGAAATGATCTACCCATAACATAGGGTTTCTCAAATTCTTTTGAACATGTCATTATATTATTAAACCCATGTAAAAGACTCAATGAGAGATGATGGTAACTAAAAACTAGTCAGAACCATACTTGAAACATACTCTTGATAATCCATGTGCAACTAAGTAAAGATTCCTATAAGGTTCCATTATTCATTCGATTCCAAAACAACCTTCAATGGTACTTTTCTAATAAGAGCATATGTGATGACATTCACCTTCCCCAAGGTCTAGTCAATATTGAATTCAAATGTCTAAAGGTATTCCACCCACCACCTCTATATAAGAATCAAGTATTTCTAAGAAAAGATGTATCTTAGACTCTTATGGTTAGAAAAGAACATGAAACACACCCTAAAAAGATAGTTCCATCGACATTTAAGCACGCACATAACCATGAAAATCTATAAATTATGAGTGGAAAAATTATTCTCATGTGGCCAAAATTAATGGGATCCATAAGACACCCCAAGATGATCCTACATAAGAACAAAGCCTAAGATAGCTTTATAAGCATAAAAAAACCACATTTCACTTGTTGGGAATAGGTAAGATCAAAATAGGATCTGATGTCATAATTGATTTCATCTCATCAAAATAAGACTGACACTTTGCATCCTATCTAAATTTCACCCTTTTCTAGGTAAGAGAAATCAAATGTGATTACACATTTAAGAACTCTTTGGTGACCCATTGATAATATCTAGTAAGACCAAGGAAGTTCTAAATATCAAATTTGTTTTGTGGATCTTCCCTCGACAAAACAACATTCACCTTCTTAGGATTAGCTGATAACCCATACTCAAAAATCATGTGTCCCAAGAACTTTACTTCATAGATCTATAAATTTCATTTCTAAATCCTTTGATAAAAATGGTGACTCCTTATGATTTTCATAACCGAACTGAAATGGTGATACTGATCATGCTCAGATCTCAAATAAACCAAAATATCATCCACAAACACTACCATAAATGTATCAATATACTCATGGAATATCTAGTTCATCAAATCCATAAAAACTATATGACCATTAGTCAGACCAAACGATATCACAATATATTCTTAATGTCTATACCTACTCTTGAAAGTCATATTCATTATATCAGACTCCAAAACTCTAAGGTGATGATAACCCAACAGATGATTGATCTTAAAAACCCACTTCCCCTCCCCCCTTTAACTATTCAAACAAATCATCCACAACTGGAAAAGGATACTTATTTTTAATCATTATCCAGTTTAACATTTGATAGTCCACACACAGTCAGAGTGAACTATATGCATTCTTGGAAAATAGTATAGGGGCAGCCAAAGGTGAAATACTAGGGTGAAAAAAACCTTTATCCATCAGGTAACCCAACTGAAACATAAGATATTTTAGATATGATATTTCTATATGATAAGAAGTTGTAACATCTTGTCCCGACTTACCTCAAATTAGTATCCAGACTAATGGTTCACATGGCCTCAAGCGCATCTCCTCATATACTAGAGTCTGCCGACCTACAGTGAGGCTCTCAGGAGGTGATAGTGGGGAGACTATACCATCTTATCAGAGATGTATGAAAGTATTATCAGAGTATAAACAACATACAATAGAAAATAATATCAGAATAAATAATTAAATAAAAGATGGTAGTAGAAGACAGATAATAACAATTTAATAAAAATGGCCAATGCCAGTTTATACAACAAATGAATTCAAGACATAGTAATGATACATATCTTAAAGTAGTAAAAATAACATAATGATTTTCAATAAAATACAAAAATAAGTAAAATACATTAAATACCCAAGGTCAATCTCTATAAGTTTCCTGAGCTCCATCTCGGTCCTTTGCTCCAAACTCTTAGGTAAAAGAAACACATAAATCAACCTTGGTTCTACAAATATAAGGACCTACTTGGTTTACAAGGGTACCTGGTCAGGTTGTGAGATGAAATCTCAGTAGTCCGACACCCATGGTGTCAATACTAATATAGTGGAATATAAATTAAACATTGTTCAGGTATGTAGAATTTAAAAAATGGAACTACATAAATAAATAGCACTCATCCATGTTTCTAAGGACACTTGACGACTATACCATCTTCGGATCATCTCCAGGATATTGGTCAGTTCATGTCACTATATACATATATATATTCTATCTCACACGGGGTAAGAATACCTCCCATCCATACATGTATATAGAGGTTGTAACTGGTGTGGGTAAGAATGCCACCCACCCATACATATATATAATAAGCTGGAATGGGGTAAGAATTCCTCCCATACATATATGTAAAGAGGTTATAACTGGTATGGGGTAAGCATGAATCCCACCTATACATATATAATAGGATGGTGTGGGGTAATAATTCCTCCTATCCATAATCAGAACATAACTGGCATGAGGTAAGAATTCCTCCCATACATAATCATTTACATACTGGAATGAGGTAATAATGCCTCCAATCCATAATCATTTATATACTGGCATGGGGTAAGAATGCATCCCATCCATAAATAATTTCCATATCTGGCATAGGGTAAGAATGACTCCCATCCATAATCATTTACAATAATTTTCATAGTTACACTTTAATGCAAGAGGCGGTACCTCTTATGCATTTTAAATAGTCATATTGTATTCATAATCTAAAACACAAGGAAATTTCTTTAAAAACCAAAAAATAATGCATAACCTCTTATGTGTCGAGCTAGAAATTACCCAATTTCATTTAATACATTTAATACATGTCAAACAACTCATTATGGCTAAACCATTTATTCAAGGAATGCTACTTCCCATTCCACTCAAGGTCATTCTTTCTCAATTTTCCTAAACATGGAAAATTGGTTTACATGATACAAGTGCCAAGGAAGGTGACATGGTCATTTCCTTCAAAGGATACCACTATCTCATATAATCCATTCTAATAAAATTTTGTTAAATACCCATATCTCAAGGAAAATTCCATTTAATAGTTAATCCCGAACTAATTAGATGTTTAGTGAAATGGGTGTTTGACCATTAAGGGAAACCAATTTAGGAACATCCATAAGTTTTGTGTGCTAAACACGCTACAAGACTTTCCGTAAAAAATAAGCAAGTATATAGAAAGACAATTTCAATAATCCAAACATAAAATATAGCTAAAATCATGGATCTAAGGTAATATAGAAGGAAAGAATATAAGTCTACTTATTACTTTTTATATTCAAGATAGTACACCTCCACTGGTAGGGTTTTTTTATAAAATCATAACTTTGTTTATTAAACAAATCATTTATCACATTTAAGCATTTCATTCACTTTATTAAAGGAAGAATTTTAGAAATAAACAACCAAACTAGGAAATAATTAAATAAAGGTGTAAACCTAAGAAATTAGATAATTAATGATTTATCAAATAAATAGGGAAATTAAATGGACCCTACCTCAAGTATTAGACCATGCCAAACCACTTCGGCACTCGACGGATTTAGCAGTGACAACTCGAAACCGCCCCGTACTTGATCTCACATACATACATATGTATATATACATATCCTTGACCCAATTCATGTATTCCTCTCTCTATGAGGGAATACTTACATGGAGGGTATATATATTTATATATATAAACCTTAGTATATTCTCTCAAGTATCCAAAGGCACCAAAACTCGCTACACATTATACCTGGGACCCATAAATTACAAAACCCCCCAAGAAAATAAAATGGAGACAAAAAGAGAAGACTAAAACCCTTACCCCAAATCAATAGAGATGAGATGAAAAAACCTGAATCACTTTTTCTTCAGTGGTGGTTGTTGTAATATGAAATAATGGATCTCTATAGACCCTCCACAGAACCTACAACCAAGAGAAAACCAAAAATTGGATAACCCATTCGAACTAGGGTTCATCCAAACCTCACCGAGTGATGGAAGACCCAAAATTGGCCAAAGAGAGGGATGAAACAGAAGGATAAATCCTGACCATGGAGATTCAAATAGAAATTGAGAAGGATCTGGTGGAAGTTAGTAACTGGAGGAGGAGATGAGGAGGGGTCATCATGCGTTGAATCATACCCCCCCCTGCGTTTCTTATGATAGGGGAGAGTGAGGGGTATGTTTAGTTTTAGTTTTATTTTATTTTAATTTAAATTAAATTAATTCCATTTAAAAATATGGTATTTTTGCATGGTTTGGGCCACATGGTTTAGAAAATTGTGCTCCAACTGTGCGCCCTCTACTGGGCACCCAAGGCACATCACATGGGATGGTCGTGTAGTTTGTAAACTGTGTGCCAACCGTCTGGTGAACAATGCTTAGCTACTTCCTCCAAATGCACACCATGTAGTCTAGGTACACGGTTTGTAAACCCATGCATAGCCTATGTGTACCACCACTACACCCCCTTAAATAAGGTCGCATGGTTACCTTCCATGGGCTACATGGTTTCCGACAAACCATGAACCCTCTAAAAGTCCTTTAAAACCTTCTTTTTCCATTATAGTACTCACGAAACTCCTCGATCTACCCAAGAAACGTCTCGGGCCATCATCCAAGTCCAAAAACATTAATTTGAAAGGTTCCAACTCATGGAATTGAGTTCTGAATCTCAGTTTTAAAAATGACTCATCCATTAAATCAAAAAGTTCAATCATCTTCTGAATTTTTGTGTATTTCAAAATGCAGATCGTTACAACCTTCCCACCTTTGAACTTCTTATCACTGAGAATCCTTCGGAATCAATGTAAACAATACTTGACCTACAAGGGTTGTGAAGCTTCATTCAAATGTTCATTTTACGTTTCCAAACTCCCAACACACCATCGAGAATTATTTTAAACACAAGGCTCAAAAACCACCAAGACTCAATACAATACTTGTTCCCCAACTAAAACATCAAGGAAACTCTTACCTGAGCTCGTTTACCCAGAGACACGATCCCATCGTCATCTCATTAAGAAACTGGCCAAAGTTTCTTCCCACCTTAAGCTTTAATGTTAAAAGTTTCATTTTTGAGTCATATCACTTCCCACCTTTGTAATTTCATTACAAATCATGCTCTTAAGAATTTTAGTGACACTCTTAGAGTGAATTTGAAATGAAACAAATGGTATATTCCACATTGAACTCATATCCCAAGTCAAGTAGGATTTTTATGAAAAGCCCTAGCTGACATCACCCACACTTTTCCCCACCTGACGATGTTCCTTAAAATGGTTCTTCACCGAAAATATTAACTAAACAAGAGAGGGAAATAGTCAATCCATTTCATATGATTATTTAAGAAGATTCCTGACTTAGATGGTCGGTGATTTATAAGTTGAACCATGATTCATTTATCCACGGAATCTTGTATTCACAGCATACACACACAACAAAGTCCATCATATATCTCTGATGATGTTTCATGATCAAAACATGAAGTAAACCATGCATCTGGCATTTAACATCAAAAGAGAACCACCCAACTAGATCAACATATTTTAAAGCTTTAATGCAGTGGAAGACCGACACTCTCTTAGTGTATCTAAAATAATTTCAAGATAAGGGACATTATCATCACATAGAAGAATACATTAAGATGATTTTATCATTACCAAGAAGATCGATCAAACCACGGCTGGTAAACTTCAAATAGGAAACTTAGAACACCTACCGATCCACCATCATTGACCAAACACATGCCTTTACCACCCAAAGTCATTCCATGTTCATTAAACTTTACCACTGATGTATATCCAAGACCATCAACATTTTCTAAAGGTTATAAATGGAAAACCACACTAGAGTCGTGCTTCCAAGAAATCACTGATATGATTCAGGACATGAAAACCTAAAAGTCATTCAAGATATCTCAGCATTTCAAAATGGTCCAATTTGGTTGTGCACTTTCTACATGAAAGGACATGTTTAACATATTCAACAGGACACTCCCCAACTTAGAAGTGTCCTAGTCATGAAAGGAAAGAAAACTAGCCACTCATAAGCATTCTAGATCAAAAAAAATCAAATGAATGTGTGACGCTCCTCCGAGCCATGATCAAAACATCAAAATTAAAAAATGTTAAAAGAAAGATGACCACCAATCTGAACAAGGGTTCCATTGGAAACTAAAAGTCCTACTAGGGAAAATGAAACCTTAATGACCCCAAATGTCAGAAAAATCATGGTATAGGCAAGGATAAACAACTCTAAGGGTTCTACCTACCATAGGCTATCCCATTACAAAGAACAAGAATTGACCCAAGCATTTGGGCACACACACAAAAGTAACCATGCTCAAAAGATGATCATCTAATCCATTTCTAAGAAGAAGAAAGAATGAAGAAAACACTACTATTTTCATTTAAAAGGAACTCAAGAGAAACCTAAACTACCCTTACTCAGGGATTTCAAAATAGGGGACATCTCTACAGGTTCTATTTCCATGACCTTTGTATTTAAGAACCTTTAAATATTTAAACATATAAAAGATTTAATTTCAAGTATCAAGTACCATTTTTCAAAATAGAGACACAAGGTACATGACTTTAACCAAACCAGTTTTATCAAAATGCAAACTAGTAATAGTTGTTGAATAATTAAAGTTCAAACACCCAAACGAGTCATCTCATAAAAACGTTTCTCCAACTGAACCACTTGGGTCCAATTGTATTTAGGAATTGAACCAATTAATTTCACATTAAAACTAACATCTCTTACACTTATAACCATTCCAAACATAACAAGGTCATTACATTTAATACAGGTTTCCATTTTCTAATTCATGAAGCGCCCATACACTTCATGGATTGAAAATTTGTTCTCATTTATCGAAATAAATTAAATTTAAGAAATTAACATGCTCAAATATAATGGTCCAGTCATAAGGGTGTCCATATACCAACCTATAAAGAGCCCTTACACTTTATAAAATGAAATTTGTTTCCCTTTTAATAACCAATCCAACTTATAATTAAAACCTTATCAGTCTTTAAATTTTAAATAAACAGAATTAAAATGTATTTATATTATGCTCAAGTTGGTTTGAATATATGGGTTACCATTTATCTGTTATAAGGAGTCCATACAACTTGTAATCATAAACTAGTTCCTATTCATTCAAAACCCACATATTTAATCATCCCATGTTCAAAACATATATATAAACAGAGCAAGACATTCCATCAAAATAAATAAACCTAGAAACATTCTATAACACAGAATCATGGCATGTAAATAGGGAAGGCATGCTAAAGAAACAAAAGAACGACATAATAATAAACTAATAATATTATACTAATAGGAAAAGATACTTAAAAATTACCTAAGAAGGTACAAATCAAATCATGTCATTAAAAAACCTAACACGACACAACACTCATGGCATAAATTACAGATCAACATGAAAACTACAATGCAACTCCATGGAATGTGAATTTCTAATGGGCATATTATGATTCATGTAATGAAACGTCATTGACATATCAGGGCAAGGGTAAAATTAAATAAAATCCATAAATAATTAAGAAACAGAAAATAACCCAATCACTCAAGGTAAAATCATATCAAACATAATAGAAAACCACATGAACAACAATCCCAACCCTAGACACTAAGTCATTTCCCATACGTGGGGTGAACAGTCCCAAGCATGGATATTAACCATGTGACAACACATTCTTAATCTCCTATTTACCAACCCAAAATAGTTAGTCAAAGGAAATGAAAAAACCTTTGATACCACTTTGTAACATCCCAGCCCAGCTTACTATCAAACAAGTAGTTGGATCGGTGGGTCACATGGCCTTAAGAGTGTCTCCTCGTATGCTTGAGGCTTTGGACTTTTAGTGAGGGTCTCAGGAGGTGATAATGGGGATAATATACCCTCTAATCATAGATTTATAGTAGTATTATCAAAGTATAAACAACTGAAAATAGAAAATAATAGCAGAAGTAGTAGATAAATAAAATACAAAAGTTGAAGACAGATAATAACAATTTAATAAAAATCACCCATACTAGTTTATAAAACTAATGAATGCATGACATGGTAATGATACATATCGGAAAGTAGTAAATAGTGCATTATGATTTTCAATATAATAAAAAAATAAGGAAAAGGAAGAAAATCCCCAAGGGAAACTCCATGAGCATCCAGAGGTCCAGATCAGTTATTTTCTCCTAAATCCCAGGTACAAGAAACACAACAATAATCCTAGGTCTTACAAATATAAGGGTATACTCAGGTACCAAGGATACCCGAGCAAGGAATGAGATGAATTCTCAGTAGGTTGGAACCCATAGTGTCAAGTCCAATCTAGTAGAATATAAATTAGATAGTGTGCAGGTATGGATAATTTAATAAATAGAATTACATAAATAAATAACACATGTCCAAGTTTCTAAGGGACACCTGGCGGCTATACAAGCTTAGAATAATTACTGGGATATTAGTATGAACATGTAACTATATACATACATATATATATATATATTCTATCAAGAATGGGGTAAGAATTCCTGTCATCTATAGATGTATATAGAGGTTGTAATTGGTGTGGGGTAAGCATGCCTCCAACCCATACACATATATAATAAGCTAGCATGGGGTAAAAATGCATCCCATCTATAAATAGAAGATAACTGGCATGGGGTAAGAATGCCTCCCATACATATATGTATAGATCTAATAATTGGCATGGGGTAATAATACCTCCCACCCATACATATATAATAAAATGACATGGGGTAAGAATGCATCCAAACCATAATAATAAGATAACTGGAAGGCGTAAGAATTCCTCCCATCCATAATCATTTATATACTGGAATGGGGTAAGAATTCCTCCCATCTATAATCATTTATATACTAGCATTGGGTAAGAATGCATCCCATCTATAAGTAATTTCCATGGTTGGCATGGGGTAAGAATTCCTCCCATCCATAATCATTTACAATCGTTATCATAGTTAAAATGTAATTCATAAGGAAATACCTATTATGCATTTCAAATAGTCATACCTTATTCATAATTTAATACACATGTAAATTCTATTAAAAAACAACACATAAGACATAACCTCTTATGTTTCGAGCTAAAAATTTCCCAATTTCATTTAATTCATTTAATACAGGTCAAAAAATTGATTATGGCTAACCCATTTATTCAATTCATGCCACTTTCTATTCCACTCAAGGTTATTATTTCTCAATTTTCCGAAACATGGAAAATTTGTTTACACGATACAAGTTCCAAGGAAGGTGACATGGTCATTTCCTTCAAAGGATACCATTATCTCATCTAAAACATTCTAATAAAAGTCTGTTAAATCCTCATATCTCAAGGAAAATTTCATTTAATAGTTAATCCAGAAGTAATTAGATGTCCCGGGTAATAATTGTTTGACCATTAAGGGAAAATCATTTAGGAACAT
This sequence comes from Viscum album, assembly GCA_963277665.1. Lineage (NCBI taxonomy): Eukaryota > Viridiplantae > Streptophyta > Magnoliopsida > Santalales > Viscaceae > Viscum > Viscum album. The sequence continues at coordinate 308,555,209 of OY728136.1, forward strand.
CCATAAGAGTCATGTGATAAACATGATACAATAATTTCAATAACAAAATAAGAAATCATGGAGAAATACCATTGCAATAAGACAAACATAACTTCAACATATGATCAACGATCTAAGGAAATAGAGCAGGAAAGAATAGAAGTCTACTTCCTACTTTCTATCTTGAAGACAGCGCACCTCCACTAGAGGGGCTTTGTTATAAAATCATGACTTTGTTTAATAAAAAAATCATTTATCACCTTTAATAACTTCATTCACTTTATTAAAGTAATAATTTTGGAAATAAACTACCAAACTAGGAAAGCATTAAATAAAGGTGTGAACCTAATCAATTAGATAATTAATGATTTCTTAAATAAATAGGGAAAGGAAAGGGACCCTACCTCAAGTAGTGGACCATGAAAAACCACATTGCACTAGAAAGATTTGGCGATGACCACTCGAAACCACCCCGCACTTGCTCGCACATACATTCATATATATATATTTGACCCAATGCACATATTAACCTAACTATGATGGAATCCATATATGGAATATTTAAATATTTATAAATATATATTCCTTTGTACATGATTGTAAGTCTTCAAAGGCATCAAAACTAACTACACAGTATACCTGGGACCCATAAATTAAAAAAAACCCCACAAAATAAAAGGGAAAACAACAAGGGAGGATTGAAACCCTTATCCTGAATCTATGGAGATGATCCAAAACAACCCAAAATACTTCTACTTTGGTATTTATTTTCATAATACACAAGAATGGGTCCCAAGAGACCCTTAGCATAACCTATAATATAGAGAAAACCCAAAAACGGATCACCTGTTCGGACTAGGGGTCGGTCGAACCTCACCAAGTAATGAATGACCCAAAATCGGTCGAATAGAGGGAGGAAACAGGAGGATAAAGCCTTACCATGGAGATTTGAAGAGAAATCTAGAAGGATTCGGGGGAAATAAGCAATTGAAGGATGTGATGAGGAGGGGGTGTCGTGTGTCAAAGGGTACCCCCTAGGGGTGCGCCATGTATGAGAGGGGAGAGTGAGGGATATTTTTAGTTTTATTTATTTTAATTTAATTTAATTTAAATTAATCCAATTCTAAAATAGTGTCTTGATGAATGGTTTGGGCCAAACTGTTTAAAAAATTGTGCACCAATTGTGCACCCTCTACTAGACACCCTAGGCACTCCGCACTGTATGGTCGCATGGTCTGTAAACCGTTTGCCAACTGTGTGGTGAACAATGCTTTGATACTGCCTCCAAATGCACATCATTCAGACTAGGTGAATGGTTTGGAAGATCATGTGCAGCATATGTATACTTCCACTACCCCCCCCCCCCAAACAAGTCTACATGTTTACCTACAGTGGGCTGCATGATTTCAGACAAACTGTCTACCCTCTACATGTCCTATAAAACCTTCTTTTCTAAGTTTGGTGCTCCCAAAACTCCTCAATCCACCTAGGAAACTTCTTGGGCCTTCACCCAAGTCTAAAAATATTGATTTTAATGGTTCCAAATTACGAAATTGAGTTATAATGCTCAATTTTAAAAATAAACCTTCCAATTTATCAAGAAGTTCAAACTTCTTTTGAATTTCTATCTATTTCAAAACTTGGATCATTACAAAAGTTATCAAAATCATCTTTGTACCCATTAGCAGGTGTAATGTCCTAGGTTTTTTAACAGGCTGTATTTCAAGGTAAATTTGAAATTTTGAATTGGTAGTTATACAAACCCTTTTTCTTGAACTCATAAACCTCATTTTGGGTTTTTTTTACCAAATACCTTGTTTTAGGTGTGTTTTATGTTTGGTGGATGTATCAGGGGTTTGGGAAAACACTATAGGAATAGAGGATCACCCAGGATGCTAAAAGATATTATAGGGTAATTACATGATGTTTATTTTAATAAACAGCCTATAATAAATTTATTTCATGATTTTTTTAGGTAGACCAGTGAAAACCCTGAATTTACACAGTGTGTAAATATTTACATAGTGTGTGTATTATCATGGAAGATTTTTTAAAAGGCAGGGGAAGGGGTCCTGACCACCCTTATTCAGCACACAATAGGGGAAGTGCCTAGGATATCTCATGACTCTCCCCCTCTCACCTAGGGATATTGATTTATCTATCGTCTAAGATCTGATCTTTGATATCTTAGTGCCTATGGATTCATCTCTATAAGTACTTCAATATATTATCCTTTTTTCTTTTCTTTTGTGACTATACAATTTGTTAAATCAGTGTGATCCATTTTACCCTATTTTTAATGTGTTTGTCTAAAACATTGATTTCTTCCAATTCGGCTCCAGTTACAGGTTGACATCAAATGAGAATGAATCTACCAAAATTATGTAGTTGGGTTGTAGATTTCTCTCTAATTTTAATTAGTATTTAGGGGTGAGTCTTTGATCATTCCATTAGGTAGTTAGATCAAGTCCATATAAATTAAATAGTTGCCTTTTTATAAATTAAATTGACCTTATGAGATTCCTATGGGCATGCTCCTTTATGACTACAAGTGGTATGATACTGTTGAGAGGCTTAGAACCTTGGTAAGATTAGTTTGGGTGTTATTCTATTTAAATTAAATTGATTATATTTCTTAAAAAAAATTCGTAAGAACGTGAAGGGCTTGTCCTGATGATTAATATGGTGTTGACCATCTAGATAGAGGTGACTCGGTTTGTTAGGATGGGAGAGGACAAAATTCTATGAGTGATTTTGATCATGGGTTAAGTTGATGAGGTCATCATGTTACATGAACAACCCAAGTGATATTGGATGGAGTTGACCATTAGATTGAGTGACATGGTCATAGGGACACAAGGTGTCGGGATTATGTGGTTTAGGTACTTTTTTGGTGATTTCCGTTCACCGTGATTGGTCGGTGAGTCATTGGAGTCATGTGTATGCAGATAATACATAGATGATGAGGTGGTATTGACCACTAATGTGGGTAGAGGCCTCCATTAGACATGGCCTAGGATATTTTTGACCATCAGTTTGGTTGGAGGTTCTTATCATATAAAGAAACGTACATGGTGAGTAGTCATCAGTTGATGGTGTTAAGATAGTCGATTGGGGGATGTGGCTCAACATATACTGAGGTCATTTGGAAAGGTTTATTTTTTAGGATGGATATAATCATTCCATGGGATGTTTATTATTCAACTAATAGTGTTTGTTATTTATTGGATAGATATCATTGTTCCTCAGATGTCGGGCTTCGAGCTGACGAGGATTTTTCTGAGTTGATGTTCAATGGACTGGGTATATGTCTGGGCGCATAACACCCCAAGATTTTGTGACTTTTTTCTAATGAATTTAAACTATTTTGATTTTTTTATACAAAACTTAATATATCTTGTGTTATAAGAAATCATCAAGTTATTCATACATTGTATGCAACACCATGTTGTGATTGCACAACATGTAACACTTAGATTAGCTTATAGTACACACAACATTATGTTTTTCTTATGTTACACATGATGCAGAGTTCCTTAGATAGCTTTCACAACATGAAAGACCTAGTTTTACCAAACTACATTGTACAACTAATATTATTATATTTATCACATATCCATTGGAATGGAAGTTACAAATAAGATTAAATAAAATTTGAAAATATTACTTACACATGTATATAAAATTAATGCTTTGGTTATCAATTAGTTAGAAATTAAATTAAGAACTACATGAAAATAACGAAATTCCTTTTCTAATAAAATTATTTTTCTATATACCAACACAATTTTATTTCAACAAATTAAAAAACCCACTTTTGATGGTTTTTTTTGTAAAATTTATATATTATATATTCAATAAAAAATTTTAAACTCATCCAATATATTTTATAGGTATAATAAAAAAATAAACCCAACTTTATGAATAAAATGATGTATTTTTTCTAAAAGGTAATTTTATGACCTTTTTATGACGCACCTATTTTAAATATAAAATTTTTATAATTTTTATAATTTTTTTGAAAAAATAAACTTCATTTTTGAAATAAAAATATAAAAATTTACATTGGATGAATTTTAGGAATTTTTATTAGAAGTTTCATTTTTGGATGAATAGTGAAAAACACTGAATTTAAATTGGAAAATTATTTGTTATATAGTTTATTTATAAATTTAAATTATATTTAAAATTGGTTTTAAAGTATATTTAAATCAATCATAATTCAATTAATCTAATTTATATCATTTTAATCAATTTCACATTGAAATTGTGTATAAAAATAACTTGAACTATTGAACATTTTCACCTTAAAAACTCGTTGTTTCGTCTCGTTTGTGATATTATTTTTAAATTAATTTCTACCACTTTTTTATTAGAATTTAAAAAATAGATTTAATATATTAAATAATAATATTTTATAATTTATATTAATATTAAATTAGATTTTTACCAAAAATATTATTGAAAGTAATTAAAATTAATTGTAGTGGTTTTGGTAAAAATGAGTTTACTTAGTGGTTAAACTTTAACTTAAGGGGAAAAGTACCCTAGAAATATTTCAATAATAAATTTTATATCCATATTTCAACCATATCCTCCATTTTCTTGAAAATTAAAAATTATTTGAATCACTTGATGTAAGGAAAACCTCTCAATGGAATTTACCTTTTTATATTTACAAGAATGTCACTCCTCTTCCACTATAAAAGGGAACTCTCCCCCCTCGCCCACTTATTCACACCTATGAAGCCTTTTGTATCATAAAAACCCTGACCAAATAAGCTCCCAAAACACAAAATCGCATCCTATAAGCCTCAATTTTTTCAGAAATCTAACCAAGGAATCCCTTTGGTGCAAACGAAAATGAGTTACCTGAAAAAGAGGTAACGTTCTTTCATGTTCATTTGAGTTTTATTTATTTATCCACCCATTCAGTTATTATTATTACATGATTATATAATAACATAAATATTGTAAATATGATGATATGTTTTTATTTTAAGGGTTCTACCTACATCTATACACACTTCCATCAAATGGGTAATGAACTTACCATTCATGTGTGTGGCAGACTACCGCCTCATGAAACGATGTCATTCGTTTTTTCCTTACCACCTATCATGGTTGGTAATTATGATGGAAATACAATTTTTTATATGATATAAATGATATTTATGATATCTATATGATTCTTTAATTATTATATAACACATAACTTCATGCTTTCTATTTTTGGGAATATGATAACTTCGTTTTTGGACGTGTGGACTACCTTATTTTCAAAGTGATGTGATTCATTCACACTTTACATGGAATGTGTTAAATATTGGTTTAATAAATTTATATGATATATATGACATAATAATTCTACTTTAATGATAATATATATATACATATATTTCATTAACCTTATTTCATTCAATACGTTAAGAAAACTGAAACAACATTTATGTGTACGTACGGCTTATTGTCTCCATGAATGGTGTATTACATTTCATATTTGTATATTTTATAGATTATTATAAATTTTTATATACTGAATATATATTATATTTATATCATTTTTTAAACTTTTTAAATAATTAAATAATAATATAAGTAATATTACCATGAATAACAATCCAAAACATATACAAAAAACAAAAATGAATATTACCCAAAACGTAACCTTACCATGGAATTGTTAATACATGGGTAATATAAAGTCATAATAAAATATTATATGGTATGATATATAATAATATGGTACTTTTTTAGATTTATAGTAAACTTATATTTATTATACAGGATGTTTGAACATGTACGAATAAATTCAAGACTTAAGGTAAGGGTTTTCTTGTCACACTTTTATTTCTATGAGATACATGCTATATTCACCACTTATTTCTGATATGTGGTGTATATAATTCCCTATAAAATGTTATATAATATATTTAATTTATTAAATGATATTAAATGATTCAATTAATGTTATTCATTCATGTATCTCATGATTCAAAAGATACTCAAGAAGTTAGGGTATTTCTAGTATCACTTTTATTTCTGTGAGACTTAGGCCATATTCAGCACCTGTTTCTTTTATATTGTGTATATAATAAGAATTAATGTATTATATGATTATTATAATTAAATTTATTGGTATGTAAATATCCATTCTGTTATATCTATTTCATGGGGTATATGGTTCCAATGTTACCAAATTGGTAAGGTAATATTTTCTCAATTTTCCTTCTTTGAGACACATGTTTTTTATACACCTATATTCTTTTATGAGGTGTATATATTGTCCCATTGAAATTTTAAATCATGAATATTATTATTTTAAGGATATATTAGGCTTTATGTAATGTTATTATCTCATGGTTATTATGATTCAAAGTTAACAAAGTGGTAATAGTTTATTTCAACAACCAAATTGTTTATGAGGATCATTTATGATTATGCTTCTATTGATGAACTATTATGATCCAACTCTCGATAATTTTCATGAAATTTATTCTTCTATATTTATTCATGTTATATTCAAGTAATGGTACCATTTTTACACTCTTTCGTACTTAATATAATTAAGTAAATGTTTTTTAGGAAAAATTGACTTTATTTTTCTCTTCGATAGGAAATCGGTTTTATTAAAAAAACCATGTTTTGAAAAAAAAATAAAAAAAATTTAATGATATCTTGAGATATTTTTAAAAGAAAAGGACTTTAAAAATGTTTTATGTTTTAAAAAAGGTTCTTAAAATGGTATTAAAATATTCTTTTAAAAGTTTTCAAGGTTATTCTCAAAGAAAAAGGTTTTCCAAAAAATACGTTTTAAAAAGAGTTTTTCAAAGTAGAAAGGATATTTTCCTCAAGAAAGTTCTTAAATGATTTTAAATATTACTTTATATGTTTTAAAATTATTTTTTCTAAAAAAAGGATTTTGAATATGTTCTATGTTTTAAAATTTTAATTTCAAACAATGGTTATTTTCCTCAAGAAATGCTCCAAGTGATATTTCAAAATACTTATCCATATAAGATGAAATAATTTTTGACAATTTAAGATTTATTTGGTATATGATACAAGAATATCAATAATATTATTTCGTGAATGTTTATGTTTTATAGAATTATTTTTATGACACTCATTTCTTTTACATAGATTATATGCTATTGAAACCTGCTTCTTTTCATTGGGTATTCTTTGATGAAATAATTATGAAACCTATCTCTTTTCCATAGGTTATGATGTAATGAAATGTTTATGGTACCCATTTCATTTCATGGGTTATGATATGATGTTTATGAAACCCATCTCTTTTTATGGGTAATGATATGTTGAATGTTTTATTATCTTGTGGCACATGTATGTATGATTTCATTTTAGGAATGGTGGGACCTATATCTCCCTCTAATGCATTGGATAAGGATTTATATCTCATTATAAAAAATGGGAAACATGTCGACGGAGTTTACTCGCAATGGTAAACATGTGTGTCCTGATCGAAAATGGTAAGCAGTTGTGTCTTTATCCCAAATGGGAAATACGTGTGTACTGATCCAAAATGGAAAAAAGGTGCACCCTAATACAAAATGGGAAACAGGTGTGTCTTGATCCACAATGGTAAATAGGTGTGTCCTAATCAACTATGGTAAACAGGTTTTCCTCGATCCACTATTTTGATGGTATTGGTGGTCAATCTTGACTCATGAAATGGTTTCATATATTTTCGATGGTGCCACACTTATATGAAATGATCTTATGGTTCATGATTGATTATAATGATTTATCACCCTTATGATTCATGACTTATAACCTACCAATACTTAATTCATGAATCATGTATATGATCTTTGATATGTTGGTTATGATCATAAAATGTTATTCTAATGTTCTCTTACCCTTATGCTCATGTTATTCTTATGTATATCCTTTATTTACCCTTAATTAGAATCTGATATCACCCTTTATTATGTTTCCTTTCTATAGGTTATGAAGAAAGTTTTTATCTAGGAAAAATAAAGAGGAATATATTTATAGGAGATATTAAAGATATTTCACCAAATTAGAATAATGTGTTCTATTCTTCTAAAGACACTAAACTATTACAGTCCTCAGGCATGTACTTTTTTAATGTGATGAATATTCATAGAAAATGATTTAATATTCATGCATGTCAAGCCCAGGTCGTTATAGTTAGTATCAAAGGAAAGATTTAGTCAATATTTGGAATCTAGGATGAGAAAATTTTAGTGAGATCCATAGGGATATTTCTAATGATATGTATAGGGTTATCTCTAAGGATAAGTCCAAGGATGAGTCAAATTATAGAAAAACGTCCTAGAATTTTGGTAAAGGATTGAGAGAGTGGTGTACAAGAAATTACATCCCTGTTTGGATACTATAAAGTATGTGGCTCTAGAATAGATTTAAATAGGGGTAGAAACCTCGAAAACACCATATTGAACTAGACTCGATCAGGAATTGGTGCACAAAAATGGGTCTTCTTGCACACCTAGTTTGACACTCCTGGGGGATTTTCCTTGGGAATTCAAAAACTCATTACAATCCATCATGAAGGATTTAAATAAAATATGACTATAAATGACCTAGGATGAACCTAATGTTTCATAGTTTAAATTATTAGGTGTTATGATTTAGACATTATATAAATAAAGGAGTATGTGTTATGATTTAGACATTATATAAGTAATTTTTCATTATTATGCGGTTTTCTTATAGGTTTTGTGTTTCTTGCGCTATACTTGTAAGTTTTGGTCAATGGAAGGAAGCCTAAGGAGCCGTGTTAATGCTGAATGCAGTGAAAAATGCAATGATTTTCCTCCTGAGAAACCAAATGATGTAGGATATGGAATGAAAATTATTGTTGATATACTCCAAAAAGTTTCTCAAGCTATTAGTCATGTTGAAATTCCAAATGAGTAATGGAGGCAAAAAAAAATCTATTTAGTACTTCATGAGGCAACATCCACCTTCTTTTAGTGGTTCTACTGAACCAATGGTGGCTAAGTAATGTATTGGTACTAATGAAAAGTTATTTTCCATTATTTAGTTCTCGGATCATGAAAAATTAATTTTGGCTACTTATTGTTTGGAAGGAGAAGTGGATCAGTGGTGGAATCTTATTAAGAACACAAGGAAAAAATAAGAAATTGAATCTATGGAATGGGAAGAGTTTAAGGGGATATTTTTCAGTAAGTACTTCCCTCATATTCTACAAAAAAATATGGATAATAAATTCATTGATCTAAAAAAATACAATGAATCTATTGGTACCTATGAAGCTAATTTTACAAGACATTCAATGTACGCTTCTGATTTGATCATTATCCTGGAAATAAAAATCAATAAATTCTTTGGTGGCTTGAAACCATGTCTTATAAAGGACTTGTCTAAAATAGACTTTAGTATTTATGAATAATTCATTTTATGTGCATTGAAGGTATAAATAGAAATTTTATATTCCCACCATTCATATGGTTTTGATAAGAAAAGGAAGGTTGAGTCTCATGAAAACCAGAATAGTGGAATGAAATTCCAAAAATATGTATTCTAAGAATTTTGGAAGGAGAATTAAGGGAATTTCATGAATGGGACTGGGATGTTCTTTAAATGTAGAAAGGTGGGTCAAAAAAATCTATGAATTTCAAAATATCATTATTAGGATGGTCAATGTAATGTACGAGAAGATAATTTCAACTAATTCACCACCCACACTCCAATATTTCAAATGCAAGGAGTTTGGGCATTATACAAATCAATTCCATAATCCAAGGGACAAAATGGATGATAAGCCACGATAACCTCATATGGAAAAGGAAAATATTATGAAATCATAATGGATAACGTGAATCACGATAAGTAGGGCACACTTATCCTCCCCTCTTATTTGTTAAGTTCTTGAGTAAGCCTTATAAAAATATTATTATTCATCATTTAGTGAAATTTAATGTGATTATCTCCCTCTACATGGATTTTGGAATAAAAAAATCACATTTAATATTCTATCGGTTTAAGGATGAACCTAAGTTTCCAAAAAAAATTATTATAAGATATGATCTTATTTAAGGAATAAAGGGTTAATTAAATTTTGTACAGGTTATAAGGCTAACCATTTATGGAATGGTTTAAGTTAAACATTGGATGAGGTTATAGAGATTAATGTATTATCTTTCCACATGAGGATTTGTGCATATTGGATAACCTGTTTTAACAATTTTTCTATGATTATAACTAAAGATAGAGGAAATGACTTATCATCCTTTATGGATCTTATAAGCCCTTAGTTGTTCAGGAATAAAAAAATCCACCTTCATTTTTGTAGTAAGAGATGAAGTGGAAATTAGTCAAGTAATGACTAAAGGATCATATTATCCTGAAATCAAGTAAGTATATCTTCTTGTGAAAGTTATTTAACTTTAGTAAAAGGATCTTGAAACTAAAAATTTTATCCTAGTACCTTCATTTTTTATAAATCAAATGGTACCTTAGATCATCACAAATTTATAGCTTTGTGATCATTAACTTTTTATATCCCATGTTCTTTATCATTATCCACCAGAACATGATAATTATATTTCTCTTCATTGACCAAGTTTTCACCTTCCACCAATGTTATCTTATGTGGAAACCTAGTTATGAGTTACTTTGGGTAACCATTATAGTTCCAATGTTCTTTTTTAAGGAATTTATAGTATTCATTTTTACAAGGTAGTTTTGTATGAAAGGAATTTCCAAGTATTAAAACTTTGATAACCGATGTGAATTTTGAGGGAAAGATAATTTTAATAAGGGTATAATATAACACCACTGGATTTTGGAGAATATTTTTTCAAAATTATTTTAAACTATTTGATATTTTTCATTTCATGCAACACAGAATATAGCTTGAGTTATATGAAAGCACCATGTTATTCATATATTTGACACAGAACCATGTTGATATTTCACTACACAAAAAACTGATATTATCTTATGGTACACAAAACACTATGTTTATATTTTTTTACACATAGTGTCGAGTTCCTTCGATAGCTTTCACTATACGTAAGACCTAGCTTTACCAAACTACAATGTACAAATTATAGTATTATTAAAATATTATTATAGTAACCACATAACCATTGGAATGAAAGTTAGTAATAAAACTAAATAAATTATGAAAATATTATTTACACATGTATATAAAATGAATCCTTTTGTTATCAATTATTTAGAAATAAAATTAATAACTAATTGAAAATAAAGAAATTACTTTTCTAAGAAAAATATCTTTCTATGTACAAACACAATTTTACCTTAATAAATTATAAAAACCACTTTTGATGAATTTTTTTAATAAAATTTCTATAATATATATTTAATAAAAAACATAACACTCGTCCAATAGATTTTATAGGTATAAGATAAGAATAAATCCAATTTTATGAATAAAATAATGTATTTTTTCTAAAAGGTAATTTTACATCCTTTTAATGGTGCACCTATTTTAAATCTAATTTTTGAAACTTTTATAATTTATATTTGAAAAAATAAACTTCATTTTTTAAATTTAATATAAAAATTTAATTTGGGTGAATGTTTCTTATTTTTCTGAGAAGTTCCATTTTTTATTAACAGTTAAAAACACCGACTTCTAATTGAAAAATTATTTTTCATCTAATTTATTTATATAGATAAATTATATTTTAAATTGGTTATAAATAATATTTAGGTCATTCTATTCCATTTCATATTGAAATTGGGTATAAAACTGTAACGTCCTGGTTTCGGAAGCCTCCCAGAGGAACCCCATACCCGGTAGGTCACATGGCCTCAAGCACATTTCCCCGAACGCCAAAGGTTTTCGACTAGCAGCGTGGGCCTTGGGTGTGATAGTGGGGAAATTATGCCCTCATTGGAATAGTACACAGTGGAAGTGAACAATATACAATAGCGGAAGTAGTAATAATCCATACAAAGCAATCAGTGGAAGAATAAAAGTAAGAAACAACTGGAGCACATATATAGATGATGAATGATACATATGTCTAGAAAAGCAACCAAACAGATCAAAATGCTGGAATACAAAACAGTAATAAACCAAAGTACAAAATAAATAGATAAACAGCTCCTCAGCATTGCAAGCCAAAGCTTGGTCCCATGCTCTCTAGCTCCACAGAAAGTCAAGTACCTGACGTAGAAGGGCGCTTGCCCCTATCAATACCTGCAGCAACATAATCTGTTTGGGTCCAAAATCATGGCCCAAACCGGGTGTGAGACTAAATCTCAGTAGGCAACGACCCAAAGATCTGTGCCTAACAGTTAGTGAATATATGGCAGGTAAAAGTACAGAAAGTAGTAAACATGAATGTACTTAGAAGTAAACAATCCACAGTTCAATATCAAGCAGCAGCTAACACAAACAGGTAACCCTTTGGGAAGTACCCACAGCCATCCCCTCTTGTCCTACCTAAAAAGTACAAGCAACCCTCTAGGTAGAACACTCATCCTAACCCCTCTGGTTATTTCATAAGAATTCATAAATACTCTCTGAGGAAGCACTCATAGTCAATTCCCCTTATAGTCTAAGGTAGTCAAGGACTCTCTGAGGAAGCACACAAGGTCAATTCCCCTTATAGCCCCAAGGTCAAGAGACTCGCTGAGGAAGCTCACCCAGACAATTCCTCTTATAGCCTAGAGTGGTTCAAGGTAATTCAAGTAAAACAAAGACTCTCTGAGGAAGCTCACTTGGTCTATCCCCTTATATTCTATCAAGATCAAAGAATCTTTGAGGAAGCTCACTCGGTCTATCCCCCTATAGTCTATAAGGTCCAAAGACTCTCTGAGGAAGCTCACTTGGTCTATTCCCTTTTAGTCTAATACACCAGGTTCTCACGGCCCAATGTAAGTCAACACATGGTAATGCTATACGGCCAAAGTAAACTTACAGAACTACTTGGCTATCTAGTCTATAGCATCTCAAGCATGTCAAAAAAAACACTCCATCCTACGAACACAAGGCATGGAAAATAGGTACACAACCAATAGGCTAAATAGGACCAACGGTCGTAAACAGAACAAATCAGGGGTAGAACATCCAATGCATAGCAATCCTACCCTATTCATAACTAAATAACCTCTATACAAGCATACAAGCAAGGCAGGCAAAGAACATTGGGGAAAACGGTAAATGTACAATACCCCGTTCATGGGTATTGGGCTATTTTGCACATGATAATCAAATAATTCCTCCAAAAAGGCCCAAACCACCTACCTTGGCGTTAGGAGATTGCTATACATGCACCTCGAAGCATGAATCACCTTAGAACGCCCAAGATCTACAAAAACGTCTAAAACGCTCAACCCATGATAACTTGAGAAAGAGGAGAAATCATGGAATGAAACTCAAGAAGAAGTAAGATCTTACTACTTCTATTCCAACGCAATTGACGGAGATCGATTCGGAGAAAGGACGGAGGCTCGGGGGCTCAGAGAAGTTTTGGTGTTGTACGGTTTCTTTTAGCCGAACGGAACCTAGAAGAAGACACTTCAAGGGGTTAGACGTGACCCTGGTCCGTTTAATGAAAAAACAAAATACACGGCGTGTACTTTTGAAGTACATGGTGTGTAATCACCTTTTCCATACTCCGCTTTAGGCGGCCTCCATGTCACCCCCACATGACCATGTGTGCGTCCAGGACACAGCCAGCACACAGTCTCCTACGGCAAGTAAGTACACAGCGTGTACTCATAAAGTACACGGCGTGTACTTAAAAAATTTCCAGAATTTCCTCTTTTTCTCAAAAACTACCAAAAAAGGAAAAACATAACTGAAAGAAAGATTCGGGTTCTTTCAAACTTCCCCCATTAAAGAAATTCATCCCCGAATTTCCCTAGCGTAGCGTAGAAGAAGAAACCTCGAATAGCTCTGACCACTGTGCTCATACATTGGCCTACCTCTCCCAAGTCTCGTCCTATACATGCCTGTGCTGCCATAGCACCCGTACCAGAGGAACAGACCAGCCATGGAGAACCTTTGTACTGTGATCGACAATCTGGATAGGATGCTCCTCAAATGATGCATCCGCTTTGAGCTCAACCTCCTCAGGCTGAAAGACATGAGACGGGTCTGAAAAGTAACATCAGAGCTGAGAAATGTGAAAGATGTCGTGCATAGCCCAGTACCTCTAAGGTAACTGCAACTGATAGGCAACCGGCCTAACTCTCTCCAACACCTCAAATGGCCCGACGTACCTCGGAAAAAGCTTACCATGTCTCCTGATCCTCATGTGTCCCAACCTCAGTGCAACATGCAGGAAGACCTGATCCCCAACCTCGAACTCCAGAGGTCATCACCGCTGATCAGTATAAGACTTCTGACGAGACTACACAGTAGCCATCCTCTTCCAAATCAACTCTATCTGCTCTGTGGTCTCCTGAACAAGACGAGGTCCCAGTAAAGATTCCTCTCCTGCCTCCAGCCAACATAAGGGTGATTGGAATGGCCTACCGTAAAAAGCCTCATAAGGTCCCATCTGAATAGTTTCTTGAAAACTATTTTTTTAGGAAAACTCCACAAGAGGTACATGATTCTCCCAAGAACCTCCAGAATCCCGAATGCATGCTCAAAGCATGTCCTTAGGCACCTGAAACGTACACTCGGATTGGCCATTTGTCTGGGGATGGTATGTTGTACTCAAAAGCACCTATGTACCCAAATCCTTCTAAAGCCCCTTCCAGACCTGAGAAGTAAAACGTACATACCTATCCAAGACAATGGAGTGGGGAAACCCATGTAGACAACAATCTCTCAGATGTACAAACGTCCCAACTCATCAACATAGAAGGTCTCCTTGATTGGAAAGAAGTGAGAAACCTTCGTGAGCCTGTCAATGAAAACCCATAACGCATCATTATCTCGCGGTGACCTCGGTAAACCGGTCACGAATTCCATCGCGATGTCATTTCACTTCCACTCGGTAATGGGTAACTGCTGTAGAATCCTTGTTGGCCGCTAATGCTCTGCTTTCACCTGCTGACAAGTGGAACACCTCGTGACGAAACCAGCAACATCCCACTTCATACCTGGACACCAATACTGATGGTATAGATCACGATACATCTTGGTGACACCAGGATGAACTGCCCAAATTGAGGAATGAAAATCCCACATCATCTCCTCATGTATATCTGCTGGCACCCATACACGTCCCTGGAAATTCAAGATTTCATCCTCGCTTATGGTCCACCCAGGAATTGGGTCCTCTCCTGACACGCTCTCCCGTAGGACTAGGCCTTCAGAATATGATAGCTGCCTCATTCGAACTCGATCAAGAAGATTAGATGTAATAGATATAGAAGAAATAAAATTCTTCCCCTATCTATCGTGCACCTCCAAATGCATCTTAGAGAACAGAGCCATAAGCTGTCAATCTCTACTAGCCTCCTGAACTTCCTATACCTGGGTCCTCCAGCTCAATGCATTAGCCACTGCATTAACTTTTCTAGGCATATAGGCAAGCTCAAAGTCAAAAAACAGTAGATACTCAACCCACCTTCTCTGCCTCAAATTCAAGTCACACTAATTGAAAATGTACTTGAGACTTTTGTGGTCGTGAAAACCAAAAAGTGATCTCCCAGAAGGTAATGTCTCCATCAGCATAGGGCATGAACAATAGCTTCCAACTCCAGATCATGCGTCAGGTATTTCCTCTCGAGTGGCCTCAACTGTCGAGACCCGAACGTAATGAATCCATCTTCTTGCATAAGCAAAACTCCTAGCTCGATACCAGAAGCATAACTGTAAACAATGTAGCTCTTGCCTAGCTCTGACAAGACCGGTATCGGTGCAGAAGTCATCCTCCCTTTCAACTCTTGAAAGGCTGACTCACAAGAATCTAACCATAAGAACTTCGCACCCTTCTTAGTCAGGCCCGTCAGTGGTTCTGCTAAGTGTGAAAAGTCCTGTATGAAGCGTCTGTAGTAACCAGCCAGCCCTAGAAAACTCTGCACCTCAAGACATTCTTTGGCTGCTCCTAGGAAACTACCACTCTCACTTTCTCCGGGTCTACTGATACTCCTCTCTCTGAGATAACATGACCCAAAAAGTGAATCTGGTCCATCCAAAAGTGGCATTTTGAGAGCTTAGCATATAAAGGATGCTCTCTTAGTGTACTCAGAATGATATCAAGATGTGTGGCCTGGTCGTGTCGAGTGCGAGAGTACACTAAGATATCATCCACGAAAACAACCACGAATGAATCCAAGTATGGATGGAACACTTGGTTCATCAGTTCCATGAAAACTGTAGGCGCGTTCATGAGACCGAACGGCATAACCATATACTCATATACATCATACCTGCTCCGGAAGGCTGTAAGAGGTATATCAGATGGTCTAACGCGCAACTGATTGTAAATTGACCTCAAGTCAATCTTTGAGAACATCTGGGCTTCTAGAAGTTGATCAAAGAGATCGTCAATCCTTGGAAAGGGATATCGGTTCTTAACCATCAACTGGTTCAACTTACGATAATCCACACAAAGCCTGAGAGTAATTTCTACCTTTTTCATAAAAGGACAGGTGAACCCCAAGGAGAAGTACTAGGTCAGATGAAACCCTTTTCCTGCAACTCCTCCAACTGCTTCTTGAGCTCCTGCAGCTCGGGTGTAGCCATCCTATAAGGAGGAATGGACACTAGTGTCGCTCCTTGCATGATCTCAATCGAGAAGTCTACCTCGCTCTCTAGAGGAAAACCTGAAAAGTCCTCTGGAAAGAAATCCCTGAAACGATCCACCACTGGAGGAAATTCTAACTGAGAAGTCCCCTAGTCATCCAGATATAGACTAGAAATTTGGGTTTTAACTCCTCCTATCCCATGATGCTCGGGACCCTCTCTTCTCACCTGGACATCCCATTCACCCTTATGAAGAAAAGATCCACCCTCTTGTGATATTAAACTCACACTACGGCGATAGCAATCGACAACTTCCTGGAATAGAACTAACAAGTCCATCCCAAGAATGACATCATATCCCATCATCTCTAGGACATAGAGGTCCCAAAGAAAGTGACACCCACCAACCTCAAGAGGGAACTCCTTGCACTGACGTACATTAGCCATCCTAGTCCCCAACGGTGTGTCTAGCATCAAGAAATCGGCAGAAGAAAAGATGCAGAGACAAATACTCTCCACAATAGCAACAGATATAAAGCTATGGGAATCCCCTATATTGAAAAGATATGAAGATAAAACTGAGGAAACTAGGATCGTACCTCGAACTGTAGAGGGTCCAGGATCCTGCTCCTACTGGGTTTTCTCTACTGCAAAGGCATGGCCTGCTCCACGGACCTGTGACCCTGCCTGACCACTCTGAGCCGATCCACTCTGCTGTCACTGATAACCTGGTGACTGACCACCACGGCCGCGACCTCCACCTTGGCCTGAACATCCAGAAGAACTCCAATTCCCAGACTGGGGAGAAATTGGTGATGCTGCTCTGGAACGTGGGGTCATAGAAGAACCCCTTCCACCAGCTGCTGGTGAAAAGATCTGACAGAAATGCTGGAGATGGCCCATATTGCTGCAAGAGAAGCACTCCATCGGGTCTCTCTGGAACTGAGGCCTAGTATGTCTTATCCTTCTGTACTTGTTGCATACCACCTGGTTACCGAATGATGCATCATTCCTACTCTGATCTCCTCATGTAGACTCCCCGCAGCACTTCCTGCTATCAGTAGGAGGAACACTAACTCTGGATGTCGAACTGTCCTGGCTCACTGCTCCAGAATCCCTCAGATTTCACTCATTGATCAGCGCCTGGTTGATGATAGAAGATATCAAATTCAACCTGAAGATGTTCACCTACGATCGGATGTCGTGACTCAGACCATCCTCAAACTTTCGCACAAGTAACAACTCATCACCTCCTGGAATAGGTGTGAAACACTACATTTCGGTAAAGGGAGACGAATACTCCATAACATAAAGAGTACCTTACTCCAGACTCATAAAATCCCATGCTCGATCATCCCTCAAGGACTTAGGGTATAATTAATCATAGAAGATGCGACGAAACTCATCCCAAGTCATACTCTGCTGGTGTACTGACTAGGAGATCACCTCCCACCACCTCTTGGAGGAGTCTCAGAGAATATAGGTAGTGAGATTCACCCTATACTCTAGAGGTATCTCTAGAGGCTAAAAAATAGTCAGTGTGGCCTCTAGCCATGACTCTGCCTCCTGGGGTCCTCCATCCCCTGAGAAAGTAAAAGGATGCTACTGCTGAAAGACCCGTGTCAATTCTGCCATTAACGGGGTAGGAGACAGTGCTCCCTGAAAAGTCTGCATCATCCTCAGAAATACTTCCCTGAACTGTGCATAAGCACCTGTGTTGGGAGTAATGGCTGGTTCCAAGGCTGGAACAATGGGAGGATCTGCTGGAATCCCATGATCATCAATATCCAGTGTCTGATCACTGTCTAGAAACTAGCGTACAACCGTAGGACATCTCAGTGGCATGACTCTGCAAGGTCAAGTGCACACCTTAGATCAAGATTATCAAGGACTGAAAACTAGAAGCACAAAAAGGGAACAGGAGAAATAAATCATTCAAGTTACAAAACATGACTACACAGCATGTAAAATTCCTACACGGAATATTTCTTTAAGTCATTCATATGGGTGTGTACTCCTACCTAAACTGGTCATGTAACACCACAAACACACGGCGTGTTCTCAAAACACACGGTGTGTACCTGAATCCTCTTCCCCTACCCGAGTCCTTCTACACGGTTAGGCCACATGGATCCCCTAAGACAAAACTACACGATGTGTTCAAGGTAGACACGGCGTGTACTCAACAAGATTCACTTGGCCCGTGTTGTTAGTCACACGGCCTGTGTACCCAAGTCCTACTTCACGGTGTGTTCCAGAGGGACACGACATGTACTAAGATGTCCCAACAGACCATGTGGATAGCTACACAGCCATCCAAACATCTGACACTACACGACATGTTTTATATGAACACGGTGTGTACGAGGAAGGGAAACACTGACCCGTGTTGTTAGTGACACGACCGGGTACCTAGGTCAGACTACACAGTGTGTTCAAACCTAACACGACGTGTATAAGCTTAAGGTTTATCCATCCGTGTTGTTCGTTACACGGATGAATACTTACGTTATAAGACACGGCGTGTTCAATCCTTACACGGCTTGTATATCTCAAGTTTCCTTCATTTGTGTCGTTAGTCACACGGGTAGACACACGGTCACTACAACACGGAGTGTACATACGGTACACGGCGTGTTCCTGCAAGATTTTCACAACCCCGTGTCCCTACCCACACAGTCAGTGACATGGTTATAGACTACATGGCGTGTATTCATAAAGTACATGCCGTGTATTCTAGGTTTTTCCAGATAGTACCCTCAGAAACTGCTCTGGATCCCAGAAACACAGAAAACGGGCATTAAGGTGTGAAATTCTGATCCGTGAGA
Organism: Viscum album; assembly: GCA_963277665.1. NCBI lineage: Eukaryota > Viridiplantae > Streptophyta > Magnoliopsida > Santalales > Viscaceae > Viscum > Viscum album. The sequence goes on from OY728136.1 coordinate 308,574,676, forward strand.
GGCCATACTCCCCGCGAATCAAAGCTTGGAATCTTATACATGTTGTAAACAAGAAAAGACAAGATAATGACCCACCAAATTATGAATCATGAGGGTCCATAACACCTCAAGAACCAAAATTTGGCATTCATCCAAACAAAGCCTTACACAAAGCAATACTTATCAATAGCAGTATTCTATCAAGGCATCTATCACAATAGCATGCCTATTCTACACAAAATCTTTCACAAAAACATGAAATTGCTAATGCACCCTAAATGGCATGGAATGAATGCATGACACGTGATTTCTAGAAAGTGACTATATGATGCATGAGATGGAATACCCTCATCTCATTGGGTTGCGACATAAATAGAACCTCAATAATGTCAATAGTAATAGCACAAAGCATGTGAGTCACCCAACAGTGAAAATCAATCAACTGTAAAATTGCTAGATCATAAAATTGCATTAACGAGGTAAATTGGATTTTCCCTGTATGCAGGTTAGCTACTCTCGGGCACAACTTATTACCAAGTTCCTATTTCGTCCTATCCTTGACTATAGGCTCCAAACTGTAATTCAAGAGAAAATAATTCCTCTAATACCACTTCGTAACGTCCCGGTTCTAGAAGCCAGCTAGAGGCGCCCCGTACCCGATTGGTCACATGGCTTCAAGGGCATTTCCCCAAATGCCAGAGGGTGCCGACTAGTAGCGAGGGTCTTGGGTGTGATAGTGGGGAAACTATGACCTCATTGGAAGAGTACACAATGGAAAAGAACAAAATAAAATAGCGTAAGTAGTAATAATCCATACAAAAGAAATCAGTGGAAGACTAAAAGTAAGAAACAACTGGAGCACATATATAAATGATGCATGATACATATGTCTAGAAAAGCAACCAAACAGATCACAATGCTAGATTAAAAAATAGTACTGAACCAAAGTAAAAAATAATTAGATAAAAAGCTCCTCAGCATTTCCATCCAAAGCTTGGTCCCATTCTCTCCAACTCCACAGCAAGTCATGTACCTAACGTAGAAGGGTGACTTACCTTATCTATACCTGCAGCAACATAACCTGTTTGGGACCAAAATCATGGCCCAAATAGGGTGTGAGACAAAATCCTAGTAGGCAAACACCCGAAGAATTGTTACTAACAGTCAGTGAATATATGGTAGGTAAAAGTACAGAAATCATCAAATAGGAAAGTACTCAGCACTAAACAATCCACAGTTCAATGTCAAGTAGTAGCTAACACAAACATGTAACCCTCTGGGTAGTACCCACAACCATCCCCTATGGTCCTACCTAACAAGTACAAGAAACCCTCTGGGCAGTACACTCATCCTAACCCCTCTGGTCTTGTCATAAGAATTCATAAAGACTCTCTGATGAAGCACTCTCAGTCAATTCCCTTATAGTCTAAGGTAGTCAAGGACTCTATGAGGAAGCACACAAGGTCAATTCCCCTAATAGCCCCAAGGTCAAGAGACTCTCTGAGGATGATCAACCAGTCAATTCCTCTTATAGCCTTAGGTCATTCACGGAATCTCTGAGGAAGCTCACCCAGTCAATTCCTCTTATAGCCTATAGTGGTTCAAGGTAATTCAAGTAAAACAAAGACTCTCTAAGGAAGCTCACTTGGTCTATCCCATTATAGTCTATCAAGCTCAAATACTCTCTGAGGAACCTCACTCTGTATATCCCCCTATTTTCTATAATGTCCAAAAGACTCTCTGAGGAAGCTCACTCAGTCTATCCCCTTTTAGTCTACTACACCAGGTTTTCACATCCCTGTGTAAGTCAACGCATGGTAATTATATACAGCCAAATTAAACCTACAGAACTACTTGTCTAACCAGTCTATAACATCTTAAGCATGTCAGAAAAACAACACTCTATCCTACGACCACAAGGCAAGGAAAACAGGTAAACAGACAATAGGCTAAATAGGACCAACGGTCGTAAACAGAACAAATCATGGGCAGAACATCCAATGCATAGCAATCCAACCCTATTAATAACCAAATAACCTCTACACAAGCATACAAGCAGGGAAGGCAAAGCACAGGGGAAAAACGGTAAATGCGCAATACCCTGTTCATGGGTATTGGAAGATTTTGCACACGATATTCAAAGTCTTCCTATGGAAAGGCACAAACCACCCACCTTGGCGTTATGAGATCGCTATACATGAACCTCAAAGCTTGAATCACCTTAGAACGCCCAAGATCTACAAAAACATCTAAAACTCTCAACCCAAGATAACTTGACAAAGAAGAAAAATCATGGAATGAAACTCATGAAGAAGGAATAGATTACCGATGCGGTTCCAACACAATCAACGGTGGTCGATTTGGAGAACAGACAGAGGCTCAGGGGCTTAGAGAAGTTTCGGTGTTGTACTAATTCTCTCACCCAAACGGGGCCTAGAAGAAGACACTTCTGGGGGTTATACGTGACCCTAGTCCGTTTAATGAAAAAAAATACACGGCTTGTACTTTTGAAGTACAGAGAATGTAATCGCATTTTCACATACTCCACTTTAGGCAGCGTCCTTGTCACCCCCACACGGTCGTGTGTGTGTCCAGGACATGGCTAGCACATGGTCTCCTATGGAAATGAATTACACGGCCTGTACTCATAAAGTACATGGCGTGTACTTCAAAAATTTCCAGAATTTCCTCTTTTTCTCAAAAATGACCCAAAAAGAAAAAACATACCTGAAAGAAATATCTGGGTTCTTACAAAAACAATTCAAACTTTTGAACATTTTCACTTTAAAAAACCATTATTTCGTCCCTTATGTGGTATTTTTTTTAAATTAATTTTTTCCACTTTTGTGATTATAATTTGAAAAAAAATGGATTTCATACTTTTAAAAATAATTATTTATAATGTCTAATAATATAATATTATTCTTTTATGAAAAATATTAGTGAAATTAATTAAAATTAATTATAGTGATTAAGGTTAAAATAAGTTAACTCAGTGGTTAAATTTTAACTTAAGGGGAAAAATACCCTAGACACATGTCCAAAAGAAATTGTCTGGCCATATTTAGACCATATCCTACCTTATATATAAAATGGTAAATTATTTGAAGAACATGATGTAAGGGATACCTCTAAATAGTGTTTACCTTTTTATATTTACAAGAATACCACTCCTAAATATAAAAGGGCACTCACCCCCCTGTCACTTATTCACACATCTCAAGACATTTTACTTTTCCAAATCCTGCCAAAATTCTCTCCCAACATACCTCCTCTCATCCTATAAGCCTCAAATTTCTCATATAGTCAACCAAGGAAGACCTTTGGTGTAAACCAAAAGGAGTTACACAAAAAAGAGGTAACATTCTTCAATGTGCATTTACTATTTATTTATTTTTTCACCCATTAAGTTATTATTATTACATGATAATATAATAACATTATTATCCTAAATATGCTTATATGTTTTTATTATATGGTTTTTAAATATACATAAACACACTTCCATCAAATGGGTAACAAAATTATTGTCCATGTGTACGGCGGGCTACCGCCTCATGAAATGATGTCGTTTGTTTTTCCTTTATCACCTCTCATGGTTGAAAATTATGATGTAAATGATAATTTAATTTGATATAAATTATATTTACGATGTCTTTATGATTTTATAATTATTATATAACACATACCTTCATTATTTCCATTTTTTGGGAATACAATAACTTCGTTTTTAGACGTATGGACTACCGCCTCCTCAAAGCAATGTGATTCATCCACACTTTACATGGAATGTAATAAGGATGGGTTTAGTAAAATTACATGATATATATGACATAATAATTATACTATAATGATAATATATATATATACATATATGTCATTTATCCACTTTCTTTCAATATGAAAAGAAAATAGAAACAGCATTCATGTGTATGTACGGCCTACCATCTCTCTAGATGGTGTATTCTATTTAATATTTATATATTTTATAGAATATTATAAATATTTATATAATGAATATATATGAAACTTTAATCCTTTTTTTACATTCTTTAAATAAGTAAATCTAGATCTAAGTATGAGGATCATGAATAACAAGTCAAAACATATACGAAAAACAAAACAGATATTACCTAAAACGTAACCTTAACATTGAATTGTTTATAAACGGATAATATAAAGTAACAATAAAATAATATATTTTATAATATATAAGAATATAGTATTTTGGTATATTTATAATAAATTTATATTTATGATAAAGATGTTTTTAATGTGTACATAGAAAGTCAAGACTTAAGGTAAGGGTTTTCTCATCTCACTTTTATTTATTTGAGATACATCTTATATTCACCACTTATTATTATTGTGTGGTGTATATACTTCCATATGACATGTTATATCATGAATTTAATCTAATTTATTATATTAAATGTTTTAATTGATTTTATTCTTTCACGGATCTCAGGATTCAAAAGATACTCAAGTAGTAAAGGGATTTCTAGTCTAACTTTTATTTTTGTGAGACTTACGCCATATTCACCACTCCTTTATTTTTGTGGTTTATATACACCCTATTAATATATTATATTATTATTATATATAAATTTATTATTATTTACATATCTATTTTATTATCTCTCATTCATGGTGTTTACGGTTCAAAAGTTACTAAATCGATAATGTAATTTTGTCTCAATTTTCCTTCTTTGAGACACATGTTTTTATATGCACCTATATTCTTTAATGAGGTTTATATACTATCAATTTTATAGGTTATATCATGAATATTATTATTTTCATGATATTTTAAGCATCAATTATTTTTATCCTCTCGTGAGGATTATGCTTCAAAGTTACCAAAGTGGTAACAGTTTATTGCTACAATCACATCGTTTAGTGGGATTGTTTATGATTATGCTTCCATTGATAAAATATTATAATATATATAAAAAAAATGTAAATAGTTTTCCTCTCAAATGTTTATTCATGTTATATCCAAGTAATGGTACCATTTTTACACTCTTTTGTACATAATATAATTAAAGAATTTTTTTTATGAAAAAACAACACTATTTCTCTCTTCGGTCGGAAATATGTTTTATTCAAAAAAAACCATGTTTCTGAAAAATGTTTTTAAAATTATTTTAAATGATATTTTAAGATAATTTTTAAGGAAAATTATTTAAAAAAAATATGTTTTAAAAAATTGTTTAGAATGGTTTTAAAATCATTTTTTATAAGTTTTCAATGTTATTTTCCAAGAAAAAGGTTTTCAAAAATGTTTTATGTTTTAAAAATAGTTTTAAAAAAAGGATTTTTTTTTTAATGTTTTAAATGATTTTACAGATTAATTTATATGTTTTTAAAATTTTTTCTTCAAATAAAATGATTTTGAATATGTTTTATTTTTTAAGAAGTGAATTTCAAAGAAAGGTTATTTTCATCATAAAATGATCCAGTGATCTTTCAAAGTCCTTCTCCGCATAACATGTAATCATTTGATATATTTTAAGATTTATTAGTGAAATTATCCAAGAATAAAATTTTTATTCTTTCTTAAATGGTTTATATTTTTATTTTATGATTTTTATGACACTCATTTCTCCTCCATCAGTTATATTCTCTTGAAACACACTTTTTTCATAGGTTATGCTTTGATGAAATGATTATGAAACTTGAATCTTTTCCATCATTTATGATGTGATAAAATATTTACGATACCCATTTCATTTCATGGGTTATAATATGATGTTTATGAAACCCGTCTCTTTTTATGGTTCATGATATGATGAATGTTTTATTATCTTATGGAACATGTATGTATGATTTAATTATGTGAAGGGTGAGACCTATATCTCCCTCAAATTCATTGGGTAAGGATTTATATATCTTTAGATAAAATGGGAAAAATGATGTTAGGCTTGATCTATAATGGTAAACATGTGTTTCTTGATCCAAAATGGGAAAATTTTGTCTCTTGATCCTAAATGGGAAACAGGTGTGTCCTGAACCAAAATGGGAAATAGTTGTGTCCTGATCCACAATGGGAAATCGGTACGCCTTGATCCATTATGGGAAATAGGTGTGTCCTGATTCACTATGTACATGGTCTTGTTAGTCAACCTTGACACATGAAATTTATTTCTTTATGTATGATGGTTCCACACTTACATGACATGAGATTATGGTTCATGATTGATTTATGATGATTTATCACACTTATGATTCATAACTTACGAATTTCTAATCGTTATGACATGAATCATGTATATGATCTTTGATATATAGGGTATGATCTTCAAATGTTATTATCATGTTATCTTACCCTTATACTCATTTTATGCTTATATTTTTTTTTAACCTTACTGAGCAACTAAGATCACCCTTTATTATGTTTCATTTCCACGGGTTTTGAAGAAAAAATTTGGGTTGGAGTACTAAAGAGGAAGATATTTATGGGATATGCTGAATATCTTTCCCCGAATTAGAATAATGTGTTCCAAGTTTCCAATTACACTAAAATATTAAGGTCCTCAGGCATATACTTTTGTAATGTGTTTAATATTAATCTAAAATTATGTAATATGCATGTATGTTAATCTGGGGTCATTATATGGCATGCCTTCCGGACATTAAGTATATAGTTGATGGAATGAGGTGTCAGGTGATAATTTTGAAGGTGAAACCTGAGGGTTCACCTGGGATGATTTTTCGATAGGGTATGTCTTGGTATATATGCTAAGGATCCCCTCCACTACAGTTATACCGGCGTTGGAAAAATTTAGTGATCACTTTCTTGTGGTTGTTGAGAATAAGGGAAGTGGATATTTTTTATTCATGGGTGAGGTTCCTTTTATTTTTTTATTACACACCTGCTATATCACATATGTAAGATCAGTTCATGTTGGTGGTGGCCAACTGAGATTTTTCTCACACCATACATGGGCCCTTTAAGATTCATGACGAATTTATGATTATAAAATCAAGTAATGTTTCGGGCTCAGGAGATGGACCTTAGTGATCATGTTGGTATGTTTAGAATGGGATGGATGGAAGGGGACCTTGGAGGTTCCTACATTATCTAGAGTTACTTTTTGAGTCTTCTTTAGTATCATCATGCCTATATAAGTATGTACTGGTGGTCATCCATGGGACACCCTTTTTGTGTATTTTCATGTATAACCTAACTTGGATGCATGTTCTATAAATGGTATCAAATGATATTTTATTCTCCAATTGTTATATTTGATCTTATTTATCATTACTTATGTTGTAGAATTATTCTTCTGCTACGGAAGGTTATTGGTCTTATAGTTTGTTGGTCTTTCTTTTATAATGCTATATTTATCTTTAGACCATTATTATTATCAGCACATGAGGGTATAATCTCCCCATTATCACTTCTTTACACCATTGTTTCTAGTCGGAAGCCTTCGATGTATAGGGATGATTGCCTAAGGCCCATTGGTTATCCATCCCTGAGCATTGTTCAAGTGGAAATGGTTTGGGGTGCTACAAATGGTATAAGAGGTGTTTCTTTTATCTATTTCAAGGTCTTACTATTTGTTTAATGGTAGATTGGATATAAGGATATAGTTAGAACTGGGATTAGATCACGTGTTTAGGTGCATGTAGCCCCATCCACTAGGGACATACCAAGTTCCCAGGGGTGGGAATTTGATGTTCCGTTGTGTGATTTTAAAGTTGATATGCTTTCCACATCGAGTGGTGCACTTGGATGTGATTATTATCTATTTTGATATGTGACCCTTGGGATAGTAATGAAAGGTAGTATTTTAGGCCCCTGGACCAATATGGAAATGGATTTTTTATTATGATTTCTTAATAGGAACATAGGATGATTGATGTGTGTGTGTGTATTTGTGTGTGCTAGTGATAAATTCATTATGATTTTCATTGGGAACCTGGATTGTTATAAGAGGTTTTGGGTTGTTTAAAGTGTCAAAAAATTATGCTAAGAAGTTTTTCCCAACCTAGCCTCTCATTGGTGGAATTCTACTTAGCCAACCCCATCTTGGGGTTCCAATGAAATCTATATGTGATATATGTATCTATGGTTATGGATCTGATAGGAGAAGCAAGGGATAATAAGTGATGTCTAACTCTATTATGGGTAGATAAGGGGCCAAGATTCTAGATTTATATGTGAAACCTAGCTCTGATATGGGAGGGTAAGAGGCCATGAGACTGGATGTCGAGTGACATTGTTGTGGTGAGGGAGTGTAAGAGAAGTGAGATTGTGTTGCTTATTATAGATTTATTTATCTATGTTATATATATGTTATTATGGTTGTATGAATATGTATTGGTATTTAGTGGGATTATACTTACATGTCCTCTGAGCGTCGTCTCCCCATTTCTCTCTTGCGCTAGGGTTTCTCCTCGGCGGCGGCTCGGAGTGGGGGAGGCCATCGCACGGCCCTCCGACATCGTCTCCCCCACCCCTCTTTCACTTCTTACACTTCTTTTATCCTTTCTTCGTCTTCTTCGGTGGTCTCTGCACTTTCTCGGGTGAAGGTTCTCTGATTTTGGCATCACCATCATGTTTGGTTGGCTCTGGTCATCTGCCTCATCGTCGGTGCGGCGCTCGGAGCCCTTGTCCGCTCTTTCCCTACTTTGGTCCCGCTTTACTCTGCACCCCTCCAAGGTGGATCGGGATTGGTTACAATGGAGAGATTTTGGGATGTGCGGTTCATTGGTCATCAGTGTTCCTGGCGCAACCCTTCGACTATGGTGTTTATGCAACAGCAACTTCCCATTTAAGTTTCCGGTTTGTGGGTTTTGTTCTGTGTTTCTTCCTCATGACATCAGTGAAGTTTTTTAGGGTTTTTTTTGCATTTTTGATTTGATTAGATTCTAATTTGATTCTGTTCTTGGGTCATGCTCATATCTGGTTTTGGTGGAGGTTGTTCGATTTATCTTCAATGGTGAGTTGATGATGGTCACGTTTTTATGAGGTTGGTTCATCTGTGATGGTGGTTCAATGAAGCAATGATTTCCAGTTTTGGTGTTTCTAGTTTGCTTTATTGTTCAGAGTTTATTCCTCATAACAGTGTTACAGTTGACGATGGTGCGACGATGTTGACGACAGTCTTCAGATGGGGATGATGAAGATATGGTGTTTAAATGACGGAAAGGATGAAGGATTTTATGTTGTTTGAAGCTGCGGCGGCAATGGTCGGTGGGCTCTCACCGGCGATGTATGACGAAGGTGATAAATATGTCGGGGGCATGGCTTGAGGAGGCTCGCTGAACGAGGATGTGTGTTTCGAGGCGTACTGTGAGATTTTGAATTTTGTATGGAATTGGATTTCATCTTTGGTGTCTTTTGATTTTGGTGATCCGGTAATCCTTTGTATGGCCTAGTTCCCACTCACCCAAAAAGTGGATTTCAAAAATCAAATAAAAATACAATTTTCAGACAATCAGTGGGATTCCACCTAGGTGGGAACTAGTGTACAGTTAGGAGGGATAAGATTTGGTGTCACTTGAGTGAGCATGGGTTGATACACATAAGGGTTGGGATGAGGCCCCAGAGGGTCAAGAAGATCACGAGCCACATGTAAAAGATCCATTAAAGGTGTAACAACCTAAAAATTTGATACATTTCAGTTAGTGGCATGAAAATCAGCTCAGAATGAGCCTGGTACATATTATATAGGGTATTGATAGGGTATCTCGGGGATAGGATACTTCTATGGAATACCTGACTTGATATTTCCACTCATAACACCCATCACTATTTCCGGGTGAGGTCAGACCACAAGCAGTTGAGAACTAGATAAAGGCAGTACATACCATCTTTTACTAGCTTAACACACCCCCAGGCTGGAGGGTGAAGCTAGATATGTACATGCTTAGGGGAATGGATAAATGCTTGTGGGATGTTTAGGTACATGAATAAAGACATAAGGTACTATCTTGGAAGGATTTCGAAGACAGGTTCTTCAAGAACTTATTCCCAGAGATTTTGTGGGTGAAGAGAGCTCAAGATTTCTTAAGCCTATAGAAGTAATACATGTCTATCATGGAATGTGAAGTTACTTTCACACACTAGTCTCATTTCGCACCCAATATGGTTGGATACATCACCAAAAGTGTGAGGAATTTTAAGGATGGTGTACAGATTCCAATCAGGGTGTAGGTAAACATCTTCAGGTTAGCCTCATTATTAGAGTACGTGAATCATGCCCTAATAGATGAGGGAAATTTGACGAATTGATTATACTCAAGTTGGGTGATTTCTTCAGGTGATTATAGTAGTGATGATTTAGATATCATGAAGCCAGTACAAGAGTTGTTTAAGTAGGGAATCCAGGCCCGAGACTCAGGAAGACCACTAAGGAGTGGGTCTTTGATGGTGTGCTTCATGTACGGGCAGTTGGGGCATGTGCGAATGTAGTGTGATCAGGCACTAAAGGATTTCTAAGTATGTAGATAGGTTGGGCATATTTAGGGGTTCTATGTAAATCCTTCTCGGGTAGCTGGTAGCCAAGGACCAGAGCTGACTCATGGTTCTGAGGTCAGACTAGGAGTGGTACCAGGAGTTGGTAGCCTAGATTTAGCTGTATGTGGAGGTCATGGTAGAGATATTTGGACTTAGTAGTGGGGCCAGTGTCTAGTGGATAGTGTAGCATCACAGGGAGGTCAGGCTTCAGGAAATCGGGCTTTAGGCCAGGTACATTCCATGGAGCAACCAAGGTCAGAGAAGGATTGTGAGATGATGACAATCAGAGATATGTCATGGGTGTGAATTGTTTTTTTATTATTTTGGCATGGCCCTTTTTGTAGGAATGTCCATTTTGGGTGCATGATGTGCTCAAGATGTATGTTTTTGGACCAAAAAGTCACTGGTTAGTATGTTGGCATCAACTCGTATGTGTCATATATATTTTTGTGTGCATGTGTGTTTGTGCGTGAGGTGCATAGAATCGAGAAAATCTATGGGTATTGATGGATGTGTGGCTTATTTGAGGTGCATTTTCTTCTGGGCATCTATATGATGCAGGTTTCATTTGAGGTGTGTGGCATGGGTACTTTGGGCATTTTATAAGGTGTGGGACCTCATAGGTTCTATGTGAAATATGGTCTTGAGGTGGGAATCTACTCACATAAGGTACATAATGTCACGACCCGTCCCTCGGGGCTCGTGTCGTGACTACCCCAAGCACGCCTTTCATAGGCTAGAAGCTGGCGACTACCACCGAAAGGAGTATTACCTAAAACTAGGAAGGCATTGCCTTTATATCCTGTAAACACACGCAACCAAACACATAGCATGATACGAACACGAGTAAACTGGATAGTAAATAGAGTGAGTATAGTAAGTAAAAGGGGCCATAATACAAGCCCAACTAGAAAGTTCAAGAAACTGAAAGTACAAGTAAACTGAAACAGCTCCTGTGAACACCCACCAAGGATCCTACCTGAAGGGTAGTTACAGCTCTCAAACGATTGTCCCTACGGTATGCCTCGTCTAAGGTCCACCTCCGAGCTACTTCTAGTCCCGGTACCCTCGTCCTAAGTCAGCAATGTTGATTGTCTGCACCAAACACAACAAGGTGTGGGCGTAGCCCGTGCAAAGGTGAGTATAACGATACTCAGTAGGGACCCTGAGACCCTCAATGTCTCACAAAATCCACAAAGGATAAACCACAAAGCATGAAAACAACTGAAAACCCTACTTAGGTATATGCCTGTACATATACCTAAGTTATCATGTAAACCCATCTCAATCATGAGGAAACACGAGGCCAAAATCATTATCCCAAAGCTCAACTGTTCCACAAAGGAAGGAATACCACGAAAGTAAGTACCACAAAGTTACACCACATGGAAGAATACCTCAAAGGTATCACCACAAAGGTAAGTACCACATAGGTACACCACATAGAAGAATACCACAAAGGGTTCACCACAAAGGAAAGTACCACACAGGTATGCCACATAGAAGAATACCACAAAGGTATCACCATGAAGGTAAGTACCACACAGGTACAACACATAGAAGAATACAATCAGGGTTTCACTACGATGTAAAGTTCCACACAGGTATGCCACACAGAAGAATACCACCAAGGTATAACTACGAAGGAAAGTACCACACAAGTAGGCCACACATAAGAATACCACCAAGGAATCACTACGAAGGAAAGTACCACATAGGTATGCCACACAAAAGAATACCACAAAGGAATCACGACGAAGGAAAGTACCACACAGGTACGCCACACAGAAGAATACCACAAAGGTATCACCATGAAGGTAAGTACCATATAGGTACGCCACATAGAAGAATACCACAAAGGTTTCACCATGAAGGAAAGTACCACATAGGAACACCACATAGAAGAATACCACAAAGGTAAGGACTCAGCTCATACCAGATATAACTTAGGTACAGTAGTAAAGATGATTAGATGTAACTATTGTATCATCTTACTCTGTTAAGAGGCAGACCCACATAGGATCCTAAATCATAATCAAATCCACATAGGATCCTAGTAAATTATCAAACCCACATAGGATCCTAGTACATCATTAGACTCACACAGGATCCTAGTACATCATCTGACCCACACAGGATCCTAGTACAAAAAACCCACGAAGGATCCTAGAGTAATCCCGCATGGATTCCTAGAGCGGATCCATGTGGGACCCTCAAACATAGACCCACATAGGATCCCAAAGCACAAACCCACATAGGATCTCTTTCTCATGTTATAGCCAGCTACTGGGTTCCCGCACTAATCTCCCTTATCTCTGGGAGGGTCCGCTCCTCATGCCACTAGTCGATACTCCAATTACCACAAAGTCCAATGAAGAAGTGTCCCAAAGGACCGCCACGTCATAGGGGTCTTACCTCAATAGACGGTGCGTCAATAGAATGAATGTTCTATAAGTTATTAGCCTTTTTGTCCTAAGGGCCTAGTTGGACTCGTGCTCAATCCAACCCGATCGTACCCCAAATTTATCCAAATATCAAGTGGGGTATACCAAAAAGACAATCTCTCTCCAAGGTTTCTGGTGCTGTAGACGTTTCGTCAAATGAATTCTCTTAGCTCAAGATATTGCTAAAAGAGTGAAAAGCATGTAGCTGGTCTGGGTCCGGTCAGACCGAACCGACCCGATTCAGGTCGACCCAGCCTGAAGGGTCTGTCCTGGCCCTTGTTGTAGCCAGGCCATCTGGCATGACCCGGTCCATGGGGTCCGGCCTGTCCTGCGACATGGCCCGGCCCGCGGTGCAGGGGCTCGCCGCGGCTAGCCGGACTGCCGGCCCCTCCTCCGTGTGGAGCGGTCACGCGCCGCGCCTCCACCGACATCCGGCTCATTTGGCTGCCCTTCCTTCTCCACCGCGGCACAAGGCCACGGATCTTGCTCTTTGGGAGGTGCAGACATGTGCCTCCATCCCCTTCATGTGTCCGGCCTCCGCCGACCGACGCCCTTGCTCCGGCACGGCCCTTCTCTGGTGGTGCAGTCACGCTGCCCCCTTCGTCACAGTTGGTCATGGTGTCGACTGCCGTTTCCAAGCCCCACTGGTGTCGGTCTCCGTCCTCCTCCATCATGAAGAACACATCAAGAACCAAAAGGATTTATAGAGAGTTAGGGCCATGTTCGTTTGGCATGTACCCTCTATGTTAGTGTAGTATCAAGCGGCTCATGGGAGGAGATTCCACGAGAAGGAAGATTAACGATGATTAAATGAAATCACATTGTTGACACTCCTTTTCATCACAGGGTCCACCAAATGGCAAAGGGTAATACCTTAAGAACAAAGAGAGTCACCCTTTGAAGAAACATCAAAAATTTGACAAAGGCATGGACAAGGAACCCATTTGTAGGGAGCCGCGCAAGTTTCCTTAACTCCGCGCAAGTCACTTGTGCACCCTATTATTTTCTTCGCCCCAGGTACTCAGTGGCCTATAAATATCCCCTGTGGGCCCTCATTTCAAGAACAATTTTTCCAAAAATCAGATTCAAGATCTAGTTGCCCAAGTCTTCAACTCAACTCTTCTAAAAGCTTCTAAGGTAACTTTTTACATAAAATGGAAGACTTGAAAGAGTAGGATAAGGCCTAAGTGTTTATAATTCATCAACACTTGTACACCTAAGTGTCCAGACCTCCTTAAAAATAGAAACACTTGTGCTCTGCCCTACTCTTTCAACGAAAATTGCGCTCCTCCCTTTTGGAAACATCTTTGGATAATACTAAAGGCTTTATTTAAGTCTCACCCAAGTATTACCCTATAGATTCTTCATCACCCAGGTGAACCCATGCCACGCAAGTACACTTGTGAGGTCAAGACTTGCACACCAAATGTTTTGTGCGACCATACTTGTGTGCTAGCTTTATTTGTGTGCCTCTATCCTGCTCACCTCCCCTCTTCAAGATATTAGCCCTTGAACACATTTTCAAATCCATTTATAGCATGGTTCCTTTGTTGGCTTCCTTCTCTGAAAGGAATTCTGTGAGAACCTCTCCCAAAACCTCGTGACTTACAAGATTTATGTCACCACGGTTAGAGGTTTTCTATATAACCTCATACTTTAAGATGAGAATATATTTTGATTTTGGGAATCCTCTTAAGGATTAATCCTCAAGTTCCCTTAGTTTGGGCCTCCTTCTCAGGAGTAAGCCCCAAGTATCAAGTCCCCTTAACCTGGGCCTCCTTCTCAGAAGTAAGCCCCAGTCATAATTTCCTTTAACATTGGGCCTCCTTCTCAAGAATAAACCCCAATTATAAGTCCTATTTAATTTGAGTATCCTTCTCAGGATTAAGCCTCAAGTTAAAACTCCAAATCTCTATAAAGTACAAATACCTTTATGGACCCTGCTCCTGGGCTTCTTTCCTAAAGTAAGTCCTGGTCTTCATCTACTTGGGCAGTCATACATAGGTAAACCCCACATCATTTCTCATGACTACGTCTTTCGTGGCACCATGGTCAAGTTTACTGATACCTCTTGTTTCGCACACCGAGTATGAATAATGTGGGCTTAGAGTGTAAAAGTAATCATGACATGTCTTTGTGGGAAATTAACCATGCATAAACCCTATATTTCTTTACCTGAACTATGTGGACTTTGATCTTTTCCTTAAAAGTAGAGTACGTAGGAAGTATTTATAAGGTTCAAGCCCATATTTCATTAATTCTTTTCTATCCCATTTGACGTTAAACTATATATTTCTTATCGAACTACGTGAGTTATTATTCCTTTTTAACAAGGATACGTAGGTAGCCCATCTATGGGTACGATCCCAACTCTGAAATAATCCATGTCTTTCTGAATGACAATAAACTTCAAGTTCCCCACTGAGTGGCTTTAAAACTAGTATGGTTATCATAATGTTCAAGATATTTCTATATAATGTATTGAAGGATACCATTAACTAAGAATCTCTAATACATATGGATGATTCTCCATTGATGAAGAACCTCAAATACATATGAAAGATTCTCTAAATCCCATACATACAAATCATTGATTACAAAATCTAAAGGAAAACTCATTTTCATACTTGGTTAATTAATAAGGATTCATGAACATAACTGAAATCTATAAGAGAGTCCCGGAGTAGGAAATAATTCCCCCAAAAAAAGGTGTGATGAGCCTAACCTCCCATCCTCTCGACCAATGCAAATTATTAAGCCTCATCGGTCCACAACAAATGAGCACCTACCTTTGGAAAGTATGTACAAATAGAAATAGAATCATTGGATGTCTCTGGTTCTAAGAATAAACCCATTAGAAACCGATTGAAAATTTTGAACCTTAAGCAAACAAGGTCATCCCCATTTCCATAAGAAACAAAAAATGTTGAACCCGACGTGAATCATTAGCCAATTTAAATAATGTTTTACTTATTTGTTAGGCCCCTATTAAACCAATATGAGGGCCAACAAAGCAATCAATAACATATGTGATCATCCAAAAGATGTTGTCTGGTCAAACTTATCTTGATTATGTATGCTATATCAAACAGGCGCTCTTTTTCAAGATCACTTTGCAACACAAAATGGATTCTTTAAAGTTCACACCTGTGAATGCCTTGGCCGCTACTCCTGCTGGATCCTCGTCCGCTCTGAGGAAGACATCACCTAATCAGTGTCTTCAACGCTGGGTCTCAAATGAATTGGTGAGGGAATACCATCAACACGGTACCATCCCGACTCTGGAGGCTGCTCGACAAGCCCTCTAAGTTAATAACATACCCTGGTTGTCCATACAGCGATGACCAGTGGTCAAGAAGCAGGTGGTTCCAACCACCGTTTCCAACCATTTCGGGTCGTTATCCACGGAACGCAAAAACCAGTCCCTTCCATATTATAGGGAGGTGAATGAAGAAGTCACTCAAGGCCTAAGTTCAAGAAGATAATAATCCTTCCTGACAACTCCCACCAACAATCGCCACCAGACTCGTGCGGTAGTGCACCCTCAACATGATGAGGGTATCGCCTTTAGGTGTTCGGCTTAGGTTCCTTAGACCCGAGCATGCAAGACGAACCGTCATAGGTGAAATTTGACCAATAGGGAGTATGTTGTTACCTCTACCCCCTCTGGAGAAGTACATCAGTCTAACTTGTTGGGAAACAATGAGTGGGCATATACACCCGTCCATCCTGATTTCACTACCCAGAAGACTCATCTAGAAGTAACACACCAATCCCACTAGGAAATTCTGGTAGAGTACTATAGGCAGGCACATACACCTATTTATAATTCATTAGTCAGTCAGCAGGCTCGTCTAACTGCATCCAAAGAAGCTCGCCAACCAAATGTGGTGACCACCTGTAAACAGGCACATACACCTGCTTATACTCATCAATTCTGTCAGTAGTCTCGTCTACCAGTATTTAAGGAAGTTCATCAATAATATTTGGTGAAGAACAATCAGCAGGCACATACACATGCAATTCATCAAGATAACCAAAAGTCTCGTTTGGTAGCACCTCGGGATGTCAATTGGAAATCCCTAATGACAAACAGGAGGCAGAAACAAATTTCTGCCCCCACACATGAGTACTGTCAGAATTCACTGACAAGAAAAGGAGGACAGGAGCAAGAACACATACCCACTCCAAACATGGAATTGATGTATATTCCCATTCCAGTATTTGAATTCACCAAGAACATTCTAACAATAGTGAAAGAGTAGAAGTAAATCCCTACCCATATTCTAGATACCTGTCATAATATTATAATAACTTCAGCAAGGACATAGGGAAAGAAACATAAATCTATCCCTATTAGTGGATTAAATCATAAACATGTCACTCCGGAGTATATACACACCTCTTTTCCAGTCCAGGAGGGTTGTGGGGCATACTCCCCCATGTCATATGGACAATCAAGTCGGGCACATACACCCGATTTAAATTGAGATAATCAGCCTAACCTGACCATTTCTCCTGAGCAGGCACATGCACCAGACCATAATAACCACTTTTTTAAACAAGTTGTTTCCAAAGTGAGTAAGAAGGCATCCAATAAAAGGAACCATCTAGCACAGTTAAAAAACAAAGAGCCAATTTTCAATAAGGCCTTGCTCAATGCTGGAGTTCTTGAAGCTCTCAGACAATTATCTGTCGCAACTCAAGATTCTACACTCTCATTTCCAAATTCCGAAAGTAATAACAATAAATATGAATTTCTTCATCAGACACTTCCTCATGAAGGCTTTCTTCATGAAAATTCGTTCAATATCCAAGTATCATCTTCATATGAGAGCCATGATAACACTCTGCTTGGCCAGAAGACCACGGAGAAAAAGGTTTTATCTTTTGTTGTAACCCACCATGGCCGTCCTCCCCATGATGATGGTTTTAGTTTTGAAAGTCCTCTCCACGGTATTAATTCGCATTGCCTATAAAATTATTCAATGGAAAATACAGTAACGAGAAATCCCTCTTATCTTGAGTCACTTGAAAATGTGAATCCAGTCATGTCTAGTGCCTTACCACTAGTAGGTGAAATAATTTCTCAATTAGAAGATAGCCCGGGGTGTAGGTCATTCTCCAAACCACCCCTGGGTCATTCATCTTCTAATTTGAGAAATTATTTCTCTATCAATATTTTTTAATCTAATGATGAAACAATGAAGCATCATATTTGGTCCAATCATGTAGAAGAATATTCATCAAATGAAAAAGAGGAAGTGTTCAATATGAGAAAACAACTGGCAAAAGGTGAAATACCAGTCATGTTTTGGCCTTTAGATGACTCTCAGTATTATATTCCATAAATGTTGACATAAGATTGTATTCACGATATTCGTATCAACATATGGAAAACTCTTTGTTAATTAGAAGATAAAATATTATTTTATGATGAATATAAAAATCATTTTAAGGTAATAGAAGGGTTGAAATGCCAAATTGACTTGGAATCTCTCTCAGTTTCCCGAAATCCAAAGATTGAAAAACAGTAGAGATCCCTTCAGTGTTCATGCCTTGGCGCATTAAAAAGGTTACGCTAGTTAATTACCAATTCCCCATCTGGTATTCATATTAGGGGATGGGGTGTTCATGGAGCATTGCATTTCACAATGCTCCCCAGTTAACAAAGCCCGCCAAAAGTGGTCTCAAGCAATGTTAATGCCGATGGCTAGCCACATCTAACTAGTTTTGTGTGTAATCAAAGGCTTGCTCAAGAACATGCCTCAACTAGTTCTTCCAAAAGTCATGCATATAAAGAACAAGTTGTCAAATTACTCTTGCATCAAGAAAATGAGAATATCAAATAGGCTTCTCGTTTAGATCATTCACATCATCATGTGACAGAAGTGTCAGAAATAATTCAATGGTCTTCTAAGCCAGATGACTTGAGTGGATGTCGGATGAT
Source organism: Viscum album (assembly GCA_963277665.1). NCBI lineage: Eukaryota > Viridiplantae > Streptophyta > Magnoliopsida > Santalales > Viscaceae > Viscum > Viscum album. Next base: position 308,593,520 of record OY728136.1, read on the forward strand.
GCATCCGACCAATTTTCAGACTAAAATCTGAAAAATCGGGAGAGATTTTAAGAAAGTTTCAAATGTAGCAGCCCAAGAGACACCTCATATTGCTAGGCTGGGGACTCTTTTAATCCAACCCTTGGGATCAACAGAAAGTATTTGAGGAGTTGAGCAGGAAAACCAGGAAGAGCCCCAGTCCACCGGACTAGGGACTTTATCAAATTATCAATCTCTTCCTCAGCGAAAGTCGGTCTTCTCTCAATTAGGGAAGAATCCACAAGAGGAACACAGAGCTGAATTATCAGGAGATTCCCTCAAAATTGCGGTTCATCAATAAGTTCTTGAGGGATCAACCAAGAAAAAGGCAATATCTCATAAAGGACATGGAAAAAGACAGTATCGCAGAAGTGCTGATAGAAGGGATGCAATGCGTTATGCATCGATAAATGTCATCAATGTCGTTGTCACTAATCCCCCAGAACATGAGCCTCACTCAGAGGGATCAGATGAAGAAGTTCATATTCAAGAGGATGTATACACGGAAACAAATGAAGAAGGTGTGCATACCAGAAGACAGAGGGTTGCCCAGAGGCAAGACATTCCTTCGGGTAATGCCCTTCCATACTCTAGAAAGGCACATGCCAAAGAAAAGGGTAAAAGTCATGTTACATCCCACCCTACCTCTGGAAAAGGCCAATCACTCTCATTAGAGGAAAGGTTCACACAGAAAGAAGAAGAAATAAAGAAGTTAAGGAGGTTAAATGCAGAACTACTTCAAGGTAGTCTTCCTCCTAAGCATGCTGGAGTTAATCAATCAAGGGAATTTGTTTTAGCTACTAGGATAGATTAAGAATATCCCCCTTTGCAAGTACACCCTCATAGGTCCAATCCTATGGGTAATATGCGACAGAAACCATCAATACTACCATCAGTGGCAGTACCAGTCGCCACACCCGTCCAAACTCCAGTTATTGCACCTGCTCAGGTCCAAGCTCAACCAGATGTTTCTCAAAAATTAATGAATACCATTGAGTCATTAACAGATCATTTGAAATCTATGGAAGGAAAATGTGCACAATTTCAACTAGAAAAGAGAGCTTACCCTGAATGGGTGGATGCAATCCCTCCCCCCATCAAATTTTTCAAATACCATATTCCCAATTTTTAATGGTTCGGGAGATCAATAACAACACTTAACACATTTTGTTTCTTGTTGTGATCCTATGATGTGAAATCCTCAACAACAAGAAGCAGTTAGGCTTAGTTGTTTTGTGCAGTCATTATAAGGACCTTCTTTTTTCTGGTATACAAGTTTGCAATATCGGTCAGTTACTGGGTGGGAAGATCTCTGTCAAAGATTTATTCTTCAATTTAGCTCAACATTACCAATGATGATAGTTTTTTATCTTACCAATTGTAAGAAAAAGGAGAATGAAAGAGTTTCATATTTCCTTGCCCACAGGAAGGGATTAACATATTCTTTAAGTTTAGCACTCCCTCAAGAAGAGTTACTACCAATCTATGTGAAGAATCTGCATGATGAATTATGCACACCGTTGATCCCTGTGAAATATGCAGGAGGGTTTCGAGACCTTACTTAAATATCTCATTAGATAGAAGACTCTCTTATAAAGACTAAGGCTAAAATTTGTGTAATTCCATCTGTTCTAGGAAGGAGAATAGGGAAAGTAGATACTGCTATAGTTACACTTAAACAAGCACTTGTACCTGCTTCCACTTCAAAACCTTCATTGTATCGAAGGGATGCACCTCCTGAGCATCAAAAACAACAGCCGCCTCGTTAACATTATCAAAGAGATCAAAGGAGGAAATAGTTTGAGGATTTAAAGAACAAAGCTTATTCTTTCTGGAATGAGTAAATTCAAGGTTACTTCATCTTGGCTCTAGAAGAAAATCTGGTTCAGTTTCCAAGGCCCAAAAGTCCGAACAAGGAAGGAGATGAAGACCTCCCCAACTATTTCCCATTTCATCAGATGTTGGGGCATCCCATTCAGGAGTTTTTTATCTTCAAAGACCTCCTGAAAAAGATGGTGGACTATGGATAAGTAAAACTGAAAGGTTCTTCATCCCAGGTAGCATGTGTTACTGCTACTGATCCAGAGTAAGAGGGTGAGTGGCATGAAGTAAAAAAGTAAAAATGCGCAGAAATATAATGATTGGATGGTCAGGAAAACGATCAACCAAACTCATGCCATTTTACGAACACAATTGAATCAACCAATTGTGTCTTCTTCTATTTATGCCACAGCAAAACCCCCTTCATCAGAAGGAAAATCCTCAAAGAAGCAGCGTAATTGGAAAAAGAAGAGTAGTCAAAAAAAGATGAGCACGTGTCAAAGCCTAAGTTGCCTTTGACTCTGGCAGATTTTGTGCCATCTGCTTCAAAAGCACGGGCACCGCCCCACCAAACGGCACAGCCTGAATGGGTTAATCAAGAAGAATCTTCATTAGATGAATAATTTATCTTTGGTTCTGTTAACATGATTCATTTAACATACCCCTATTCCAATGACATTTTTTATTATGATGAGCCTAAGTTCATTGTATCTAACAGAGGAATTAGAGGAAGAGACGGAGGTCTAGTATATAAGAGAAGACGTGGATATTCCATAATCTACTATTTCAATCCTACTCTTACTAGAACTGTATATACAAAAGAAACTCGTGGCAAAGCCCTTCAGCGGGCTCAACAGGAACAAGAAAGTTCTTCCACACATGGCAGATTCAGTCCTGATGTAGTTATTTTGGAAGACAGGTTAGAAGTCACACCTTCTTCCTCTTAGGAAATTGATAGACCTAGTCGGTATAATCTACCAAATCCAGGAGTGTTTCTAATTATTTCCCCGATACGGGATGCATCTACTGCAAAAGCATCAGCTTCTAAGGCACCTGCAAGACTACATTTTCATGATGGGAAATGAAGACCTTTGGATCAAAAGTATGATGTCTTGAAACATTTGGCCTAAGTACAGGCCAAGTTATCAATTCTGGATTCCTTGAATCTATCAAAAGATCTTCGGGAGGCGCTTATTGAGGCTTTGTCAAGTCCTTAAGAATTTGAAACTAAAATTGATGCGGCTGAGGTCTACCATATAGAGAATGATCCTACAGAATTCCATGCATTGATATCTTTTACAGATGAAGATGAAGATGATGTTGTACATGGGAATATCAGAACTTTGTATCTATCTAAAAAAGTCAATGACATAGACATATGACAAGCTTTTATTGATAATGGATCAGGAGTCAACCTCATTCCTATTCGTACACTTCATCGATTGGGCCTCACCGAATCTGATTTATCTCTTTCTACTTTGATTTTTCAAGGATATAATAATAATGAACAAGAACTTCTGGGCAAATTTACACTCAGAATTCAGTTTGGACACCTTGTGTCTAATTCAGATTTCATGGTTGTTCGCCAGGACACAGCCTTAAACATTTTTCTTAGAAGACCTTGGCTACATCAACATGCAGTCGTACCTTCATCATACCATCAATGTCTCAAATATTGTTTCAATGGTCAAATTGGGACATTGTATGGTGATAAGGCCCCATTCAAAACATGTGAATCTCAATACATTGAGCTAGAATTTTATCCCATTGAGGGAAAGAAAAAATCCACAGCAAAGAATGTCACCAAAATTAATGCTCCAAATGGTTTGGAAAAGATTCCTGTAAACCCATTCATACATGTGAGTAAAGATTATGTGTTGCCTATTATTCAAATTGACAGGATAGACCTAAATCCAAACACTCTTATGAAAACTTCCATAATGTCAATTACGACAATCAAGCTAGATATCATGGGAGAAATTGTTGATTCACCAAGAAATGATGAAAGCTTAGATGGAGATGTCTTCATTTCACCCGCTAAAATCCATCAATTCTATACTTCATCAACCAGACCATAAGAATTTATAGCAATACTAGAGGAAAATAATGATGTCGATTATCAATCCATCATCTCCTCTCTATCACCCCAAGAAGACCCTTCATCATCAATAGGGTCAGAAATGGAAGCCTCTTCTTCAAGATGTTCAAATTTTAACTTCTCCCGTAACCATGGAAATTCTGCTTCATCATATACTATGCAAGTAGAAACAGAAGAAGTAACACATATTGAAGAAGAATAGGAAGATCTTAGGGATGCTCTTCCATCATTTGAAGAGGGTATCCCTACCACTGTGGATGAACTCAGAGAAATAAATATGGGTAAAAAAGAGGATCCACGCCCCACTTTAATTAGTACAGCCATGACTCTTGATGAACAAGAAATGTATACATAATTTATAAAGAAAAATCGAGATGTATTTGCTTGGAATTATACAGAAATTTAGAGTCTTGGTCCTGATGTTGCCACTCATCATTTGGGTTTTCCAAAGGAACATCGAGGATTCAAGTAAGCAGTAAGAAGAACACATCCAACTTATGCCTCCAAAATTGAAGCTGAAGTTGATAAGATTATCAAGGAAAACTTCGTCAGAGAAGTTCAATATCCCAAATGGATGGCTAATATTGTCCCTGTGAAAAAGAATATTGGACAAATTAGAGTTTTCATTAACTTCAGAGATCTTAATTGACATTATCCCAAGGATGATTTTCCAGTTCCGATCACAGAACTCTTAATTGATGCAACAGCTAGCTACGAAGCTCTTTCGTTCATGGATGGTTACTCTGGGTACAATCAAATATGAATGGTACCATAAGATTAAGATTATGCAGCCTTCATAGCTCCCCAAGGTGTGTTTTTTTATCAGGTAATGCCCTTTGGCCTGAAGAATTCAGGTGCAACATTTCAACGTGCCATGCACCATATATTCAAACCCTTTTTAGAGAAATTTGTTGAATGTTATGTGGATGATTTGGTGGTTAAATCTAGACAATGTTTTGATCACTTGGACAATCTGGAAATCATATTAAACAAACATCGAAAACATAATTTGAAGATGAACCCCTTGAAATGTGATTTCGCGGTAACCTCAGGAAAATTTCTCGTCTTTATTGTACGCCATCATGGAATCGAAGTTGATTCTGAGAAGAAGAAACCAATCCTTGACATGTCACCTCCTAGAAATTTGAAAAAATTAATAGGACTTCAAGGAAACTTGGACTATATTCGGTGTTTCATTGCCAATTTGGCAGGTAAGTGTTTACCCTTCACCAGATTAATGAAGAAGGGAGTCACCTACCAGTGGACTAAAGAATGTCAAGAAGCATTAGATATCCTCCAGAAATATCTCTTGAGTCCACCGATATTAATGCCACCTGTTTAAGGAAGACCACTTATTCTCTATGTGATAGATTTTGAGCGATCATTGGGTGCCTTCCTTGCCCAAAAGAATGATGATGGGAATAAAAACAGCCTTTATTATCTTAGTCGGACTACGCTTGAGGTAAAAACTCGATATTCAAGTATTGAAAAGTGCTACCAAGAATTAATCTTTACAGTTCAGAAATTGAGACACTACCTACAACATCATGAGGTCCAATTGCTATCTCATAATAACCTACTCAAATTTATCCTTAGTCTTCCAATGCTTACAGGGCGTCTGGAAAGGTGGGCAGTTATTTTGTAGTAGTTTGATATCTTATGTGTCTCAAAAGGCAATAAAGGGCCAATCTCTGGCCGATTTCCTTGCTGAACACCCATCTGTAGAAGATACATATTTAAATATTGAACTTTCTAATGAGGAAGTCTTCTATATTCAAGATAATCCACAAACATGGGAAATGTACTTTGATGGTGCCTCCATAAGTCCAACAGGGAAGAAAATGGAAAATCAAAGATTCAAAAAAGTTGGGTTAGGAATCGTGCTTATTTCCCCAGAAAAGGCAGTGCTACCCTATTCCTTATTATTGTTAGAAGGCAGTACAAACAATGAAGCAGAATATCATGCTCTCATCGCAGGCTTGGAATTGGCGCTTCAGGCACAGGTGAATCACTTGAAGGTAAAAGGTGATTCAGATTTGGTAATCAAACAAATCAATGGGAATTATGCTATCAGAAAGGAAGAGTTAATCCCTTTATGTGATTATGTTAGAGATTTAATGGTGGAATTTCCCTCAGAACTGACATTTTCTTATGTCCCGCGATCAAAAAATTCCCAAGATGATGCACTGGCTAATATAGCCACAACCCTGGCAGATCAAAATCAGGATGAAACAATCATCAGTATTTCCCACCATCATGAAGTTTCACCTTTTGTTCAAATCAGAACAGATGAAATAAATGAAATCAGTCCCATTTCTGAACCATATGGTCATACTAAAGGATGGATGACACCTATCAGGGAATGCCTTTAAAATGGAACACCCACCTGATAGAGCCGGGAAAGAACAAGTCTGGAAAAGCGTGGTCAATTTTACTCTTTATGATAGCCCAAATCACCAAAACATTCTCTACAAGTGAGTTTTTTATGGAATTCTCTTCGGACTTATTAATGGTGAAGATACAATGGCTGTCATGAATGAATTACATGCAGGAGTTTGTGGTGCCCACCAGTCTGGACATAGACTTTCTGGTCAAATTCGAAGGCTTGGATACTTCTGGCCTTCAATGATGCAAGATTGTATTGATTTCACTAAGAAGTGTAATTCTTTCCAAGTATGTGACAACTTCATTCATCAACCCCCGTATTTTCTTCATACAGCTAAATACTCATGGTCGTTTGCTACATGGGGAATGGATGTAGTAGGACCTTATCCTCCGGCTATAGCTAAGCAGTTTAAGTATATTCTTACTGCTACTGACTTCTTTTCAAAATGGGAAGAGGCAATACATCTCAAAGAGGTCAGTGCTAAAATCATTGTTATCTTTTTCAAGTCTAACATCATTACCAGATTTGGTGTTCCTTGTACCATATTGACGGATAATGGCACCAACTTTTGTTCATCCTAAGTAACAAAATTGTATCAAGAATACAATATCAGATCCAACCATTCATCTCGGTATCATGTAGTGTCCAATGGTCAAGTAGAGGCTTTCAATAAGACTCTTTTAAATATATTTCAAAAGATAGTGGATAAAGATAAGAATTCATGGCCTGATAAACTTTTTCATGCTCTTTGGGCTTATCGGACTACCACCCGCACTAATACACGATCGACTCTATATTCATTGGTATATGGAACGGAATCAGTCTTGCCTATTGAAGTCCAATTACCTTATCTTAGAGTCTCCATTTGTGATAAGTTATCTACAAATGAACAATCTCAAAAGTGATTGGATAAATTGGAACGACTAGATGGAAAAGGATTGTGCACACTGCACCATTTAGAAGTCTATCAGAATCAAATAGCATGAGATTTCGATAAAAAATTTCATCTTCGTTCATTAATTCAAGGATAATTGGTATTGGTCCTCAGAACCCCAATGATATCGGGAAAGAAGCCTCCAAAGCTTGATCCAAAGTGGGAAGGACCTTACTCAATACATAAGGTCTACTTCAATGGAGCTTATTATTTAATCTCAATGGATGGAGAAATCATTACAACTCTAACCAATGCAAGATTCTTGAAGAAGTGTTTTTTATAACAAAAATACACCCTTTTTCCTTGCTGCGGGACATTAAACTGCATAGCCCCTCTATCATCCAACATGACGTTAAATTGTGTCCCCTTTGTCGTCCAAAATGACGTTAAACTGTGCATCGTCCGATCTGCAAGACGTTAAACTGCCAAGCACCCAAAGTCTGTGATACATGACATTAAATTGTGATCACCGCATGCAAAATTGTCTTTTAAACTCTGTTTCCATGCGTGCCCCGGGCATCTAACCATGCATAAGCCCCACATCATCTTCTGTGGTTGTATATTTCACGACACGATCGTCAGATCTATTGCTGCTTCTTGTTTCTCACACTGAGCATGACTCACATGATCCTAGAATAAGCTTCGACTATGAAATTTTCTCTAGGCTGCTAACCATGCTTAAGTCCCAACATCATCTTCAGGTCGCTGTCCTCAAGTACACCCTGATCTTCCAATCCCTTTTAACTGAACTATGAGGACTTTGATCCTTGCCTCCCAGGCTGGGTACGTAGGCAACCTCCTGAGGTTCAAGCCTGAAACTAATTTCTTCACAATGATTCACCTTCATCTCATACGATGTTGATCCTTGAAGCCTCTGTCAACCATCTTATTCATATCGGTTCACTTTCATCCTACATGACGTTAAACTATGTATGCCCCATCGTCCTAGCTATATGACATTAAACTATAGAGTCCCCCATTTTCCTTGTTGCAGGACATTAAAATGCATAGCACTAGTCCATGCATATGACCTTAAACTATTTTTGCACCTTTTGTCCTGTATGAAAATAAACTACAACAATCCCTAATACCCTCACTCGAGAGGAATCATTATTGACATGGTCTCCAACCATATCATGTTTCAAGAACTATGTGTGTCTTGATTCTCATCCTTATGAGATACGTAGTGACATCCAGAATTTCAATTCAGGACCCAGCCACAACATTATATAAATAATATTCCTGATCTCCATAACCCTTTTCCTGACTTCTGGTCACAAAATGTCTGATACCTGAGATTTATTTTGCTTGACTATGCAGCACGTTCCCTTAGGTGTCCTTGTATAAGTTGTCTATATAACGGACTTGTCAGCCAAAAGTTGCTACTATTTGACTATGAAGCTTATTCCCTAGTTGGCCCTGCATAATTAAACCTCCATAATGGGTTTTTCAAGTAATGGTAACTTCATTCATAGGAGAATCCTCTTTTGTCCCTATTGGTCTTAACGACAATATGTAGGGATCTGCAAAAAACTGTCATCCTTAACATATTTGTTCCATACTCTTTTTCATGATCTAAAAGTATTATGTTGTATAATGTTTCTATCTCGGGTTTTAGTCATATGATTTAAAACCACAGATACCTTTTTTCTTACGTTTGGGTCAGACCTTCGTAGAAGTCACATTCCTCCATTTCTTTGACAATTCTAATTTTAAATATCCTCTCTATATTCAAGTGCTATCCATAAAGTAGACTCTATGCTTTGGAAAATTTGAATCCCCACAAAACATTCTTCGGCTTTTAGCAATAGAAAGTCAAATTTCAGAGAGTTATTTTGCCTGAATATACAGCACATGCCCTTAGGTGGCCTTGCATAAGTTGTCTACATAACAGACCTATCATCCAAAAGATACTACTATTTGACTATGAAGCTTATGCCCCAGTTGGCCCTGCGTAATTCATCCCCCATAACGGGTTATTCATGTAGTGGTAACTTCATTCTTAGAAAATACTTCCTCTAATGCATTTTATCTCTTTTCCCATGTCATTCCATAGATTCAAAATATTTCAAGTCATAGTTTACAATTTTTCCCCTCTATACTTGAACATGGTAATATGTTTCCAAACAAATTATCAAGAATTGAGTCAATATCATCCATTTGGTCAAAGCTATTCGACCTTAAATATTATCCTTTTTATAGTCCAACATGCATGACTTTAAACTACTAATAACAAAAGACATGGTACTCATTAAATTGGGAACCTGTAAAGGGTAGTCTGAACAAAATTCGAGTCCCAACTCGCTAGACATACATTTTGTATGATTTAGGAAATATTGAGCAATTAAAAGATAAATTTTGTTGGGTTGTTTATATAACCCTAGTAAAAAAATCTAACTATGTTTACCAGGCCCATTGGCTTGAGTAAAAATAAGAGCAATTATCATGATTGAAGATGAACTACTTTTTATTGATGAACAAGATTAGAATAACATCCACAGACTGGAGTCTCTTCTCTTTTATTTCAGAAATTACATAAGACTTTCAATATGACTTCTCATCTATTTCATAGCATCCCGAGCTTCGTCAGATTCCACTTGAAGTTCATCTACTCGACCAGCTTCACTCTCTTCAGGTCGACGAAGTGCTTATTTGGCATCTTTGATGGCTTTTATACCATCCTCTTGGCCTTCTTCCAATGAATTATGAAGCTGGTAAAGCTCCCCAATAACAGCATCTATCTCTTGCTGAAGGTGCAACTGTTGGACAATCTTCTCCTTGATCTTTTTCTTCAGCTCCTTCATCTTTGTAGTATGATCAGCCTCATCTTGGGACACTGCAGCCTGAAATTCATTGATATTGATAAGCAATCTAGCACTAATCAGGTCTTGATGGAACCTTTGCTCTTGCTCCCTTCTTTGAATGACTTGTTTCACTGCGAAATGGATTTCTTGATATCCAAAGCCGCCAAGTCCCATCATGATGAACATGGATGAAAGTCTTGGATTTTTTGAAGGCAGCTCTTCAAGAGGCACATCAAATATTATCTTCCATATATTTTGCCATGCCTTGCGATGTGATAATTGGAGCACCTTTTGCACCTCTGGGTCTAATTCGTCATCACTATCATAGGGAGGAACATAGTTTGGAATTAATTCACTTAAGGAAGTGCCATGTTCTACTCCTTCTCTGACCCTGGTTGCTTCACCTTCTACTACTGTTTGGGCTAAGGCTGAGGCTTCACCTCCAAATCTAGCCATTGAAGTTGACATCCCTATTTGGTCAATTGAAAGTATGGTTAGTTTCAAAGGACAGTAAAAGTTGATTGATTTTCTTGCAGGTTAAGTAAGCCACAAATATCATCATCTTTTACCTAATAGTAGATCAGCAACTTGTGAAGACTCCTCCCCATCTTTCCTAGCTTCATCAGGATTTTCAGGATGGGTTTCAGGAGGGTATGTCCTGTTAAGTTCCACCTGAGACAGTGTTTCTACAATAATAGGGTTGACATCAATGTCTACACCACTTTCAAGCGTTGTTGGTTTAGCATTCTCTTTAGATGGAACTATACATTTTTAACCAAACATGGTTAGAAGTGTAATCATGAGAAGATTAAAAGGAAAAATGATGAAACTCGCGTTCAGTTGATTCTATAACTATATCTCCAAAATCTTCTAAATCACAAGGTATTTTAACATGTTCTAAAATTTCTTCAAAGGACATGCCAAGTTTCATCATTTTATCTAATGATGTCCCAGGTCCCAGGTTATTCTCACCAGTGGGAGCACTCGGCCTGTCTTCTTCGTGACTTCCATCTAAAAATCTCTGACCCTGGATATCTTTTTCACAGATAGTTGTGGGGTCAGCAGCATTGGTTTACAAATGTTCTGGTGCATGTGTTGAACCTAAAACATCACATAATGGAAGTCAGTTTTTGTCTCATTTTGAGGTTCTATGAAGTTTTTTTAATTTACTAGAAGCCTTTTCTCTCCTGGTATCAGAAACAGGAGCGGTGTTGGGAATAAACATCAGCTCATCTGCTCTCAGTATTTCTTCAGGAACAGCCATTTGAGCAGAAACTTGCAGGCGTTCTCCAACACCCCTCGTTGTACTCTAAGGATGGTCAGTCCTTTCCCTTAAAGGGGAAACTGAAGAAGCCTGTGTAATCCTGAGAAGTTTGAGAACTTTTTCATAAGTTCAGATTTATGACTACCAGAAAGACTTACCACTACTGATAAAGTGTTTGATTGTGGTCTTCTTTCTTCGATGATTTTTCTTCTTGGACTTTTTGGGTGGACTGGCATCATCATCTCTGAAGACAAGTATCAGATACAATAATGCCCTTTCCAACTCTTCATCCATGGCTTGCTGGCCTAGAGATACTTTGCCCGGCTCCCGAGGAGATTCAGTGGCTCCAAGAGCAGTTCCACCAGGGCTATACTACGGCGAAGGGATTTTAGTGGTTCTTTCCTTTAAAAGCTAAAGGATGAAGAAGATTATTTCCTTAAATAATAAAGATTTGACTAAATTCAAATTGTAAAGAAAATATAAATATGAGAGAAAGGGAAACTTAAATCTTCAGGAGCCACGTAATCATGCCACCCTTCATCTAATAAAGGACCAATCCCCTCAGCAGTACCATGGTCCATCATTTCCTTCACCCGCTTGGTGAAAGGAACTAACTTATCAGTGGCATATATGAGTGTTTACAGCTCTTTGATGTGATCCCTCACTTAATTGGGGTAGTCCTCAAAACAGATATCAGTAGAAGCCTGGATAATCCCCACTCCAGGGATATACAGCCCTTCGCATAAGTCCATCCATGCAGTTTTAGCATCACAATATAAACTCCACCATGTCCAGACAGCCTCTGGTCGTAAATATTCAGAATATACACCAGAAGGCTACGAGGAGGGTCCTAAAATTTGGGACTTCAACTTCTTCCCATCTCCTGCAATCACAAATAGAGGATAAGAAAATGAAACTTGTTGTTATTTAAAATAATGGTGACTAAATTTCCTCAATGATATAACTCACCATGAGTCGATGGAGTAGGTATCTTGAATCCGGCAGGAAGATTATATCTGGCACGAGGCCGCTTTGACGCATTTCATGCCTCATCATCCCCATCCTGGGAATCTGGTGAATTAGTTCCAGGTGAGGAACCAGGTGAATCAGCTCCGGGTGAGGAAGAGTCATCTTTCAAATGAAAATATTCTTTCCTAACGGTTCTCTTCTTTGTCCCCACCTGAGGGACCGGATGATTCAGTACCCCTTCAGGTTATGATTCTACTCAGCTCTCGGTATACCATGTAGTCAATCGACTTTCCGCTCCAATAGTTGGTAGATCAAATACCACCCCATTCTTCTCCATAGACGTCAAAAACCATAGTTGACGAGCAACCATCGGATGTTTCTCTAACCAAACATGCATCGGAGGGGATACAGTTATTGGTTGTAGACATTTGAATCAACGTGCGAATCTGTATGGAGCATAGGCCTCACATATAATTTCTCTGTCAATCCTTGTGGCCAGTGTACCATATCTACATGCCAGTATATATGCCCTTAACTCTAGGATGGTTGTTCCATCATCAAAAAATTTACCTATTGGCGTATTTCCCTAAGGAAAGAAATGAAACTCCTTGAACATGCTCAGCCTTATCTTGATATCATAAGCGTTGAGGGATAAGGGAGAAATTCTAGAAAAGGCCCATACAGATGGCCGGAAAGAACTTCTAGGAACCTATACCCCACTTTTTACAGCATATATCATTAAGTGAGTGGCGATCCATCCCCATAAAACTTGGAAAGGTCCCACTATTCTTAGAGGAGACTTACCCAGATAAACATTAAGTAAGCTCCTATGAATCTTTGCCAAAATTGGGGTGGCCAAACCAACCATCTTCCTTTCAGCCAGCTTGGATGCAACGACAAAGGTCCTCAACCTCACGCCTCCTTTTGAATCCCAAACTGGTAAATGGTAAACACTGATCCACAAGGCCAAAAATCCTGCCAGATAGATCTTCATTGTAATTTTTTGGTTCACTTCATACCCCAACCTATCAAACTCTCCTGCTTCCAAAATTGGCCAAAATGTGCCTGGAGCACCCCTCTTTGCTGCTCTAGGGAAACTATTAGGACGAGTGCAGGAAGGTCCCTCCTCTTTCTTCTTAATAAAAAACATTTCTATTCACTCCTCTGGATGGATATATTTTATGGAGTGGGTTTTCATGGTTTTGGTATTCTTAATCTTGAGGAAAATTTTCATTAACTCTCGAGTCAAAGCCGGAGTCTTCTCCAAATCATTCCAGGTCACCTTAGGGGGGATTAATTCATCATACATGTCTCCCAAAATTGGAGCCCCTGAAATCTTGTATACATCCCAAAAACTGATGCCTACTTCTCCATGAGTCAGATGGAAAGAATTCGTTTCCGGGCCCCAACGACTGATTAAATTCGGCACGAAATTGTCATTCCTGTAAACATATGTCTACCCAGCCCAGATGTATTCATATATTGTAGCTATTTTTAGATCATCGAAAAACTCTGCATAGGTTTGTCACACCCAATATTCCCACATCCAAGTCGGCTTCAAACCTCCTCTAGGACGAAAATCCCAACTCTTTTTCCATCCCTTATATTGGTCCATCTGAGAATTTCGGAAAAATTAAGGATAACAATGCAGCTGAAGCTCGGGCTTATGAGGCTTCAGATCTGAAGCACATGGGCTATGATGCATTATTTAATCCTTCTCCACAATTCCAGCATTGGAAAATGATCCTGCAACTGAGAAATTTGCTGAAGATAAATTGATGTAAGTCCGAAACCAGGAATGAGGGATATAATTCTTTGCCTCTAGAACATTGACTCCTTGTAGATGACCATGGACATACAAAGTCAAGTAGATGCTCTATGGGAAATTGGAATGATATTTATTCAAGTACTTATCCAAATCCGGGAGAGTGCTATCGCAGATATCATAATATTCATGGTCGATGACGTTCATCATGTCATCTATTCTCTTACTAGCCAACTCATCAGCTGATCGAATTCTTTTGGGAGCCATTGAATCTTCCCAAAGATCAAATAGAAGAACTTTAAGTAAGTTTTTTTTGTGAAATCTTGATGAAGGAAATCAAAAAAATGGAAAAGGCATTAAGGCATGCAAGTCAATTGGGTCGCACAAGTTTTTCTGCCCTAGTCATGGTGCGTAAGTCAAATATCTTCTGCAGAAGCGCGACAAAAATCCAGAAGACTGAAGACAGAAAACTGGAGCACCTACACAATGAGAGATCGAGCTTCTAGAAGATGAATGAGTTCTTGAGAGAGTGACCCTGTATATATAGGAAATACAAACCTCTTGTGCATCATACTTACGCGCCCCAGCATCTGTGCATCGAACTTGCGCGCTAGAGACCCCTGTTTCTCTGGCTTTACCTCATATCCAGATCCTTTTTCCTTTTCGGATCCATCTCTGAGGGGGGGACTTTTGTTGACGCTCCTTTTCATCACAGGTTCCACCAAATGGAAAGGGGGAATACCTTAAGCACAAATAGGGTCACCCTTTGAAGAAACATCAGAATTTTGACAAAGACATGGACAAGGAACCCATTTGGAGGGAGCCGTGTAGGTTTCCTGCATGCCACTCAAGTCACTTGTGCGCCACCTATGGGTCACGCAATTCACTTGCATGCCCTATTCTTTTCTTCACCCAAGGTACCCGGTGGCTTATAAATATCCCTTGTGGGCCCCCCATTTCGAGGACGATTTTTCCAAAACTCATATTCAAGCTCTGGTCACCCAAGTCTTCAACTCAACTCTTCTGAAAGCTTCTAAGGTAACTTTTTACCTAGAATGGAAGACTTGAAGGAGTAGGATAAGGCCTAAGTGTTTATAATTCATCAACACTTGCACACCTAAGTGTATAGACCTCCTTAAAAATGGAAACACGTGCACACCACCCTACTCTTTCAATGGAACTTGTGAACCTCCCTTTTGGAAACATCTTAGGATAATACTAAAGGCTAGAGTTAAGTCTCGCCCAAGTATTACCCTATAGATTCTTCATCTCCCAGGTGAACCCATGCCGTGCAAGTACACTTGCACGGTCAAGACTTGCGCGCCAAATTTTTTTCATGTCCATACTTGCGCGCCAACTTTATTTGTGTGCCTCTCTCTCATTCACCTCTCATCTTCAATATTTTATCCCTTGAACACCTTTTCAAAGACATTTATGGCATGGTTCCTTTGTTGGATTCCTTATCTGAAAAACATTTTGTGAGAAACTCTCCCAAAACCTCATGACTTAAAATCTTTATGTCACCACATTTAGAGGTTTCCTAATAACCCCATCCTTTAAGATGAGAAGATATTTTGATTTAGTGCATCCTCTTCAAGAGCAAGCCCCAAGTTCCCTTGGTTTGGGCCTCCTTCTCAGGAGTAAGCCCCAGCTATAATTTCCTTTAACATTGGGCCTCCTTCTCAAGAATAAACCCAAATTATAAGTCCCTTTTAATTTGGGTCTCCTCCTCAAGAGTAAGCCTCAAGTTAAAACTCCAAATCTCCATAAATTACAAATACCTTTATGGACCCTGCTCTTAGGAATCTTTCCTGAGTAAGTCCTGGTCTTCATCTACTTGGGCAGTCATACATACATAAGCCCCACATCATTTCTCATGACTGCATCTTTCGTGGCACCATCATCAAGTTTACTAATACCTCTTGTTTCCCACACTGAGTATGACTCACATGGTCTTAGAGTATAAAAGTATTCATGACATCTCTTTTTGGTCCATTAACCATGTATAAACCCCATATTTCTTTACCCGAACTACGTGGTCTTTGATCTCTGCCATAAAAGTAGAGTATGTAGGAATCCTTTATAAGGTTCAATCCTATCTTTCATTAATTATTTTCTGTCCCACATGACGTTAAACTATATCTTTATTATTGAACTATGTGGTTTCTAATTCCATTTTTATAAGGATACGTAGGTAGACCATCTGCGGGTACAATCCCAACTCTAAAATAATCCTTGTATTTCTGAATGACAATAAACTTAAAGTGTCCCATTGAGTGGCTTTAAAATCTATATGGTTATCATAATGATTAAGAGATTTCTATATAATGTATTGAAGGATACCATTAACTAAGAATCTCTAATACATAAGGATGATTCTCCATTGATGAATAACCTCAAAAACATATAAAAGATTATCTAAATCCCATACATATCAATCATTGATTGATAAATCTAAAGGAAAACTCATTTTCATACTTGGTGAATTAATAAGGATTCGTGAACATAACATAAATCTATAAGAGGGTCCTGAAGTAGGAAATAATACCCCCCAAAAAAGGTGTGATGAGCCTGACCTCCCATCCTCTCTACCAATGAAAATTATTAAGCCTCATCAGTCCACAACAAATGAGAACCTACCTTTGGAAAGTAGGTCCAAATAGATATAGAATCATTGGATGTTTCCGGTTCTACGAATAAACCCATTAAAACCCGATTGGAAAGTTTGAGCCTTAAGAAAACAAGGTCATCCCCATTTCCAGAATAAACACACACCACTACCTTGAAGGTTCTGATGGAAGAGGTGTGAGGAAGAAGATGAGGTCGTTGGGGACGTCAGTGTTCATCACTCATGCAAAAAACATCCAACGACGTCACTCATTCATCATTCTTTGGTTCGTGGTTCGGGGTCACTCATCACCACCTGCAGGAACCTGCTCCGTCCACCAAGTGTTGGGCGTCGTGTCACTTTACCAGATCTTTGTCGCTTGGTGAAGTCGTGCCAATTCCCCCCCCCCCAAGCTCTATATAAATAGGAGAGGGGGAAGGTAAGTAACGATCGTGGAATTTATGAAGTTTCATTAAATAGGAACCTTCCTAAAGTCCAACAACGTAGTTACTTAGTATTTAAAAGGGTTAATCCCTTTAATTATGATTGGAATAATTAAATGGGATATTTACAAGAGTCACCTCCCTCATTAAAGAGGGAGTTTAAGGGGGGGTCATGTGGTCCCCACCATTGCACATACAAATTGAGAGGTTTTAAAAATAAAATAAAAGTTGTTATTTATTTAATTTTTATTCTTTTTACTCCCCCAAGAAAATCACAAAAACTAACTTTCACCCTCAACTTACTCCGATCAAGGTGACAGTCTCCTTAAGCGAATATCGATGTTGCGAGTTCAATGGTGCCCTCGGATTTCAATTCTGAGCACCGGTTCAAAAGTTATATAACACCACTTGCGCGTTTACTGAACTACCCAAAAAAAGTTCGGAAAATTTATAACAGTCACCCTTGACCCATGCTATAGTGACCCGAGCCTTTTACATATAACATTTCATTATTTCAATCATAATTAATCATCATAGTATAATACAATGATCGTTAAGTCTAGTGTCTTGGAAGACTAGGTACATATAACATATAACATAAGGCTAAAAAACTTCTTTATTTAATCTCCATAATGAGCTCCTAACTTCCTTTGAGCCCTTACATCTGTATAGGGTACCCTGGGGAACACAAGAACAAAGGGATGAGCAAAAAATTCCCAGTAAGGGAATGAACATAAGGATACATCTCAAGCACATGACATAATGATATCCAAAGAATGAAACATATGAAATCATTTAATATAATCATGGGATCATATAATAATGGAATCATATAAATGTGGAAGAATCATAAATCATATCTTTAGTATGGTTCAAGGCTAACCTCTAATCCCATTTCCCATTTTAGTACGGGTCAAGGCTAACCGTCAATCCCGTTTCAAATCACATCTCATGAGACTTATCCTTACCCAATGCATTAGAGCGCTATCTGGGCGCACCCATATCAAAATATTCATTAATATTATTTCCACATAAATAATCTTTCCTCATAAATAATCATACATAATCAACAATTCATAAACATAAGGTTACCCATGGAAAGAATTGGGTACCACAATCATGACATAAAACATATCCAATGGGCGTATCATGAAAGCTTCCATGAAAGGAAGGGATTAGAACATGCATGGACATTCATAGGGTAAAATGGGCATATAACATGGTAAGTGGTGTCAAATATAAGTGACAACATATAAAAAAATGTATTTTAGAAACATTAGCATTAAAACATTTTAGTGCGGTTTAAGAAAAATACTCTAGAGCTTTTCAAATACAAAAGAGGAAATTCTTTTATATAAAACCAGAATTGAACCAAGAAGGTTTTCGTAATAAAAATTTGGATTTTATAAATACAATGGTTTTTTAAAACATAGGATAGAGTGCACTTGTAATTTGGGTAAAAATTTGGGAAGTCCCCTTAAAACAGGTTGGCTTATCGGAAAGTTCTAAGGAGGGAATCTTTCAAAATCATGTATATCCCCGAAAGAATGTGATGAAAGGGTATTGATATAAGAATCATGTACAAATGATCATAATTAATAATACTCACATAGATAGATAAGAAAACACCATTTTGAAAGAAAGATAAGGCAACCCAAAAGAACAAAGAAGGTTCGGGTAGAATTCGTTACGATTTTATCAGCATGGTGTCGGGTGTGACCAAGAGGGATTTATGAGAGGGAAATGGGGATTATACTCACTTATAAATCCATAATGAAGTATTTGGGAGGTTCATAAACATACCCCATAGTTTTCTAGTACACATAAAAAGGCATAGTATAGAGGACAATCTTGATTAAGAGAGGAAAGGACAGGATCCCTTACCTCAAATCCGGTGGTGTTCTCCACTTGTTATTAATGACATGAATAAAAAAATTAGGATTATTAATTCATAAGTCCAGAACCTATTATATATGTAATTTATTTATTATAACCCTTTTTATTTCATTCAGATCCTTTTTGATTAGTTATAAGGTTCGATTTCATTGTTCAGACTCGTTTGTTTACTTGTCTTTAAAAGATCAGTTCACTTATATTCAAGTTTGGATTATATGCAAGATGAAAATGGTTTTCCAGAATTGAAGTTAAATTATTTAGTTCATATCTAGTAGATTACAAGGTTTTAATTTTAATTAGGTTACTTTTAGTGATGTTGAATTATTACATATATAACCTTAGTGATAACTATTTTTGTTATTCAGTGGGTTTGATTACAAAGAAAGTGTTTTGATTTATAAATTAATTCCATTTGTACCAAAGGATTACAAAACCAAAAATAGGATATATATTACAAATATAATAATCTGGTTCAACCATAACACAAATGGTTTCATGACCAGAATTAAATATAATAATAGAAATTGATAAACTGTTGTCCATGAATGTGCTAAATTAGCACATCTCAAATGGTGTTTCATTTCTTTCAAATAAAAGGGTGGGGAAAGGGAGAAGATAATGAAATATACCACTAGAATGAAGAAATTACATTACATGTATGTTACTGGATTTATCATACTATTATGGTGAAGGGAGGTAAGGAAAGAAAATAAAAAAGAAAGGAACTTAAAAGAAAAGAAGAAATTTGGAAAGAGGAATTTACCTCTTGAGACTTCCTCCTTTGAGAACCTCTTGAGCTGAGATGTTTAGGTATTTTGAGGAGGCTGAGAGATTTTGGACATGGGGGAGGACCTTGGGGAGATATTTAGGAAGAATTTAGAGAAGTCTTGGAGCTTGAGAGGAGTGGGGAGAAGAGGGAGTGAAGGGGGGGTTTTTTAGTGGTGGAGAGGAGGGATTTCATGATATTATAATCCTTAATTTATTTTTTCTTCACAAGACAAAGAATAGTAAGTATTTCATGACCAATAATAGTAAATGGGTCATTTGAATTCGAAACAAGTGGGCTTACATCAGCAGAACATCATCGATGACTCAATTAATCCATTATTTAGCATTTATTGTGAATTATCAGATTCTACTATTCATCAAAAATTCAAGTATTTCAAAAAAATCCCAAAAAATCACCCTAACCATTTTTCGACATGTAGAATCCAAAAATGAAGTCCATTTTTTAAAAATAATTTTCTAAATATGATTATTTTAATATTTAATTAAATTAATAATTTATTATCAAAACCAGTTTTAAAATATTCATTAACTTATTCTAAAATATAGGTATATCGTACATCCAACTTAAATATTATTTTTATACCACCATAGGTGAGGTTACTATTCATTAGGGTATATCACTATTCATAAGGGTATGTTACTATTCATTAGGGTAGTTTACTATTCACCAAGAATTATTTTTGTTTTATTAGACTCTAAAAAACATCTTGAACACAACCGTGTATGTCAGATTTTCAAAATTCCAAACACAGAAGTGAAAAACTTATGTTTAAAGGTCACTTATCACTTAGTAGTTCATTATGTTGTGCTTTCATGTGATTTTATGACATAAATATAAGAAGGAAATTTCCATTGAAAAACTTTGGGTCATTACATTCTTCCCCCCTTAAGAAATTTTTCCCTCGAAATTTCATTTTACATTCTATGCCAAAAACAGATGTGGGTACTTTTCCTTCATTGCTTCCTCTAGTTCCCATGTTGCTTCCTAAAACTTATGGTTCCTCCACAACACTTTGACAAGATGGGTTGTCTTGTTGCATAAAACCTTATCTCTCCGATCCAAAATCTTTACTGGTTGTTCCTCGTAGGATAGATCATCTTCCAGCTGTACCACCTCTGAGTTTAGTACATGTGAGGGATCAGGTATGTACTTCCACAAGAGTGATACATGGAAAACATCATGAACTTGAGCCATATTCGGTGGAAGTGCAAGCCTATAGACCATGTCTCTTATGCGGTCAAGGATCTCAAAGGGGCCAATATACCTTGGGCTTAGCTTCCCTTTCTTCCTGAATCGCATGACTCTCTTCCATGGAGATATTCGAAGGAAGACTTTATCTCCAACGTGGAACTCCAAGTCCCTTTAACGGTTGTCAGCATAGCTCTTTTTCAGAATTTGAGCTTCTTTGATGTGTTTCTGGATGACTTGAACCTTCTCTGTCATCTCTTAAACAAGATCGGGTCCATGTAGCTTTCTTTCTCCAACTTCATCCCAACAGGTTGGAGTTCTACATCACTTTCGATACAGAGCATCATATGGAGCCATCTGAATACTCGAGTGGAATCTATTGTTGTATGAGAACTCAACCAGTGGGAGATGTTGATCCCATCCGCCTTTAAATTCTAGAGAGAAGGCTCTAAGCATATCTTCAAGCATCTGAATAGTTCTTTTAGACTGGCCATCAGTTTAGGGGTGATAGGTCGTGCTGAAATTTAATTCAGTACTCAAAGAATGTTGAAGGCTCCTCCAAAATTTAGATGTGAACCTTGGATCACGGTCAGAGATAATTGATACTGGAACACCGTGCAGTCTCACCACTTTCTTCACATATAACATTGCAATTTTTTCAAGCGAGAGATCTTCTCGAATTGCGATGAAATGGGATGTCTTGGTGAGTCGTTCAACCACAACCCATATCGTATTATTTCCCTTGGACGTCTTCGGGAGACCCGTGACAAAGTCCATAGTAACATTTTCCCATTTACACATGGGTATAGGCAATGGATGCATCATACCTTTGGACTTTTGTCACTCAACTTTAACTTGCTGACATACCAATCACCTTGATATATATTCCACAATATCCTTCTTCATGTTATCCCCCCAGAAGTGTTTTCGGAGATCACGGTACATTTTGGTACTCCGAGGATGGATAGAGAAGGTCAAGCTATGTGCATCATTCAATAGCTCCTTCTTTATCTCTAGATTAGATGGTACACATAATCGTGTCCCAAATCTTACAACTTCTTCCTCATCAATTTTGAAATTGGAGGATTTCCCAATTTTAACAGCTTCCACCCTTTTCTGAATTTCCACATCCTTTCTTTGGGCAACCTTTATTTTCTCCATGAGGGATGGTTGAGCAATCATTTGAGAAAGGATTGATGATGTTCCTCCCTTAATGATTCCCATGTCCATCCTTTGAAAATCCAAGAAGATCAGATCCTTTTCAATTCCCATCATTGATAAATATGCAGGATCCTTTCTACTTAGAGCATCTGCCACCTTGTTTGCCTTACCGGGATGTTAGTGGATTGAGCAGTCATAATACTTGATGAGCTCTATCTATATTCATTGGCGCATATCAATCTCTTTCTGTGTGAATATATATTTGAGACTCTTGTGTTCAGTATATATCTCACATTTTTTCCATAGAGATAATGCCGCCAGATTTTCAATGCAAATATCACAGCCGCTAACTTCAGATCATGTGTGGGATAGTTTTGCTCATGGATTTTCAGCTGCCTTGAGACATAGGCTATCAATTTATCATTTTGCATTAGCACACATCCTAAGCCTTTCTTAGAAGCATCACTATACACCATAAAGAGTTACCCACTTGAAGGGAGTGTGAGTACCGGCGCAGTGATAAGCCTCTTTTTCAACTCCTTGAAACAGTCTTCACATTCCTGTGTCCAGATGAACTTTACTCCCTTCTGTGTCAGCTTGGTCATTGGGTTTGACAATCGTGAAAATTTCTTCATGAATCGTCGATAATACCCAGGTAGTCCTAAAAAGCTGCGGATCTCCGTTATAGAAGTTGGCATAGGCCACTCTCCAATTACCTTCGTCTTAGAAGGGTCCACAGATATCCCTTTCCTGGTGATAACATGCCCCAAGAATGATACTTCCTCCATCCAGAACTCACATCTACAATACTTTGCATACAACTTCTCCCTTCGCAAAGTCTTTAACACAGTTTTCAAATGCTCCTCATGTTCCTCCTTGCTCTTGGAGTATATCAGAATATCATCAATAAAGACCACCACAAATTTGTTGAGGTAATCTCTAAAGACTCTATTAATTAAATCCATGAAAATTGTTGGATCATTAGTGAGTCTGAAGGTCATCACTGTGAACTCATAGTGTCCATACCTCGTTCGAAAGGAAATCTTGGAAATATCTTCCTTCGTCACCTTTAGTTGGTGATATCCCGACCGAAGGTCCACCTTAGAGAAATAACTGTCCCCACGAAGCTGACCGAACAAGTCATTTATCCATGGAAGGGTATACTTGTTCTTTATATTGATTTTATTAAGCTCACGATAATCAATGTAGAGGCGCATTGATCCATCCTTCTTCTTGACGAAGAGGACTGGAGCACCCCACGGTGAAGCACTCGGGTGTATAAAACTCTTCTTCATATTCTCCTGTAACTGCTTATTCAGCTCTTTTAGCTCTACGGTGGCCATTCTATAAGGTGTCTTTGAGATTGGCAGAGATCCAGGGATAAGTTCAATTGAGAACTCAACCTCTCGGTCAGGAGGAAGACCAGACAACTCTTCGGGAAATACATCAGTGTAATCCCTCACGATGGGCATGTCTTCAAGCCTGATTCTCTCCTTTGTCTTAATCATTTGAGCTAGATATTCATGCTCACAAGGAAGCAATATCCAAACATGAGACAAAGATTCTAAAGGAGACTCATCTTCCTCCTTGCACTTGTAAATAATCGGAGGATGCTTCGGGGTGTGAAGAGTAATCTCCCCTTCCCGGTAGTTGATATTGGATTTGTATAAAGAGAGCCAATCCATGCCTAAGATAGCGTCAAACTCCACTAATGGAAGTATGACAAGATTTTCTGGGAGGTTCATTTCACAAACGTTAACTGGGGAGGAGTTATAAACCATGGACACAACGATTTCCCAATTCTCTGTTCTCACATATAACTTTTCCACCAAATTTTGAGGTGGTGTTTGAATAGTTCTACTAAACTTTCAAGATACGAAAGAATGCGTAGAACCAGAATCAAATAGTATGTTTGCTATTCTTGAATGAATAACAAGTGTACCTGTCACCACATCGTTTTCCGGATCCACCTTAGCAGTAGTGATATCATAATCCCTTCCTTGTTGCTTTGGAGGTTGTTGTTGATTGCCTCTGACAACCCTCGGCTTAGGGAAATTGTTCGCATAATGCCCAAGCTCCTTGCAGTTAAAACACTACACTGCAGGATGAGTGTTGATCTAAACCTTCCATTCTCCTTCAACATTAGCGGGATTTTTCATATCCCCTCGGCAGTTCTTGGCCAGATGACCAAAATTTTCGCATTTGAAGCAATTCATGGTTCCCATGAGACAGTCACCAAGATGCACTACTACAAATATGCCCTTTATCAATGCTAAAAATGTCCTTTAACAACACTAGAAAAAGCGCAGTTAAAGTTGGCGAAGATAAAGGGGGGGTCCCCTTTATCAGCGCTCAAAAAAGCCCTGATAAAGACCCCTTTTATCAGTGCTAAAAAAAGTTCTGATAAAAGTGGTCTTTTATCAATGCTAAAAAAAGCACTGATAAAAGTACCCCTTTATAAGCGCTTTTTTAGCACTGATAAAGAGGTCCTATATCAGCGCTACTTTTATCAGCACTTTCATTTTAGCACTGATAAAGGACCCGTTTATCAGCGCTTTTAAAAAAACGCTGATAAAAGTTAAAAAAATTAAAAAAATTACAAAAAAAATTAAAAAAAAATTAAAAAATTCATGTCAATCTTGGGGGGCTTTATAGCACTTGAGCCCCACTTTTCATAGTGCTTTCCACCCCCTATAGCACCCCACACGCACCCCCTCCACCCTTTATCAGCGCTAGCCCCCCACATCCACCCCCAAGCGCGCGCCTCTGCCTCCAGCAGGTTTTGAACTCGAGACCTCCCTCGTGCGCTCCTAAGCCCTAACCACTACTCTATTTTGATTTGTTTACTATTTCATGATATCTCTATTTATATATATATATATAGTTATATTTATTCGTATATAAATATATATTTATATTAATATATATATAGTTATATTAATATATATATAGTTATATTAATATATATATATAGTTATATTAATATATATATAGTTATATTAATATATATATAGTTATATTCATATATATATAGTTATATTCATATATATATATAGTTATATTCATATATATATAGTTATATTAATATATATATAGTTATATTAATATATATATAGTTATATTAATATATATCTCTATTTATATATATGTATATAGTTATATTTATTCGTATAGTAATATATATTTATATTAATATATATTTAGTTATATTAATATATATCTATATATATATATATATATTTAGTTATATTTATTCGTATAGTAATATATATTTATATGAATATATATATATATATATAGTTATATGAATATATATATTTATAGTGATATTAATATATATATTTATAGTGATATTAATATATATATATTTATAGTAATATTAATATATATGTAGTAATATTAATATATATATATAGCTAGATTAATATATATATAGTTAGATTAATATATAGGTATATAAATATTCATATATTTTTATTTTAAATAAAATGGATGTTAGTTATTATTTAGATAAAGCAAATATATTTTATATTTAAATATATTTTATTATTTATATTTATAATTAAATTTTTAGGTGTGAATATATAAAAAATATGTATATATTATTATATATATGATTATAAATAGCAGTGCATTATAAAAAATGATGAAATTTCAAAGACATAATATCAATATGAATGTAATACCTTGGAATAAATTCAGTACCCACCAAAAAAATCCAATAATACCCCCTTAAACGAGGCTGAAAATCCACAAAATGTTAAAAAATCAGGGTACCCCGACTAAAAACTCACTTTTGGAAGCCTTATAGGCCTTTTTTGGCCTTGAAAATATCTTGACCGGGATACTCACCAATTATAATGACGTAGAGCTCGTCACAGGCTTCGATTTGATATGTGGTAGAGCTCAAACGGACACCCGGATCAACAGTTATGGCCGTTCGAAGTTTGAGTTGCGTTTTCCACATATTTTGGATCTTTTTTTAATTTTTTAAATTTTTTAGTCTTCAAATTGTTATTAAATGACTATTACTCCATAATAATTAGAAAATTATTAATTAAAAATATTTTTTTAGTTTTTTTATAAGTCATTTTCACTAAATATCTTATATATTAAGTATATTAAGTGTAAATGTACATTTATACTTATCTAAAATAAATTTAAAATAATATATTATATTTATATCAATATAACTATATTTATATATTAATATATTAATATATTTTTTTTAATTTTTTTTTTGAATTCGACCCTTTATCAGCGCTTTTTTTAAAAGCGCTCATAAAGGCCCCCCCTTTACCAGCGCTACTAAACAAGCGCTAATAAAGGGGGGGCCTTTATCAGTGCTAAAAAAAGCGCTGATAAAGGGGTGTTTTTATCAGTGCTTTTCTTAGCGCTGATAAAGGCACCCTTTATGAGTGCTTTTTTGAGCGCTGATAAAGCCCCCCCCCCCCCCTTTATCAGTGCTTTTTTGTTAGGGCTGATAAAAGGGGGGCGCTGGGAAAAACTGTTTTTGTGGTAGTGATGTTTCTTCCCACAATTCTTGCAAAGGGAAAAGTGAGGCTTCTTTCCATCATGGGATTTGTTTGATGAACCACCCATGTTGTTCTTTATTTTCCACTTCTTGTCACTAGGCCCATGAGACCCCTGAGAGTCTCCAATCTCTGTTTCAACCTTGAGGGCACAACATACAATCTCCTCATAGTTGTCAAAGTCTTGAATTGCCAACACTTTTCATAGACTCGGCTTTAGTCCGCTAAAGAATAGATCCACCTTGCTTTCGGTGTTCATTAAAAAGCCATAGGCGTACCTTGCAAGCCTTGTAAAGTTCTCTTCATATTCCCCGATGGACTCATCATCCTTCTGCTTGAGTCTAAGGAACTCTCTTTCCATCTTGAGACGGAGGGTTCGAGGAAAATATTTGTTGAAAAACATCCTCTTGAATTCCTCCCAATCTATGGAATCAATTTCTTCTTGGGAATTTGTATTCTTGATCAGTGTCCACCACTGATCAGCTTCCCCATCAAGACGATAGACTGCCAGTATAAATTTCTCTTCTTTCGAGCACTGGAGGACAGAGAAAATCTTTTCAATGGAGTTAATCCATTATTCTGCGAGGAGGGGATCAGAAGACCCGCTAAACATGGGAGGCCTTTTCCGCATGAAGGATTCTACGGCAACTTGCTCTTTCCTTGAAGGAGGGGGGCGTTCCACCTGATTCAAGTTATTATTCATGACTCGAGCTAGCTGATCAAGTACTACCATGAAGTTTTTAGCACCCGCTTCCATCACATCAGGCATGTCATTAGGGAAATCATTACATTGCCTATCACATTGGTTGTTGGAACGTGTTCTTCTATTTCCCGCCATTAACTAAGAAAAAGAATGTATAATTAGAGGTCTTGAATACTTATCTATTGAGCATAAAAAGGAAACTTTTAACATTAAAGGATAAACTTATAAATAATAAGTACATCCTAACTTGTTATTCCTTAGGTTTATATCTAGGTTATCCTTGATCTATTTCTTAACTTATATTTTTATGGGATTTTTTTCCCTTAACAATGGTTTTTACTAAGATCGTGAATCTACCGAAGCATATCCCCCGAGATTGTCGTAACCAAGAGTACAACAAGGCCCGTTATCATGCCCCAGTTCCCATTCGAGTCTAGCTCAAAGCGGTGTTTTCAGGTTTTACCCCTAGATATATTTGTGCCAGAGCCGCCTCTACCTTCTCGTATCCAGACAGGGATGTATTTTCTTGATAAACCACTTACTCTATACTCACCAAAATTTAGGAATTTTTTCTTATATTTAGTCTCGTACTTAAGGTTCTCACTAAGGTGCTCTATTCCTAATCTCCAAAAATAACTAGACCATCCTATGATACCAACTATAGCGACCTGAGCCTTTTAAATATAACATTTCATTATTTCAAGCATAATTAATCAT
Organism: Viscum album; assembly: GCA_963277665.1. Classification (NCBI taxonomy): domain Eukaryota; kingdom Viridiplantae; phylum Streptophyta; class Magnoliopsida; order Santalales; family Viscaceae; genus Viscum; species Viscum album. The sequence continues at coordinate 308,621,617 of OY728136.1, forward strand.
CATAGTACAAGACAAGGATCGTTAATTCTAGTGTCTTGGAAGACAAGGTACATATAACATAAAACATAGGGCTAAAAAACTTCTTTATTTAATCTCCATAATGAGCTCCTAACTTCCTTTGAGTCCTTACATCTGCATAGGGTACCTTGGGGAACACATGTACAAAGGGATGAGATAAAAAATCCCAGTAAGGGAATGAACATAAGGATACATCTCAATAACATGACATAATGATATCCAAAGCCTGAAACTTAATAAATCATTTAATATAAGAATGGGATCATATAAGCATGGAATCATATAAATGTGGCAGAATCATAAATCATATCTTTAGTACGGTTCAAGGCTAACCGCCAATCCCGTTTCCCATTTTAGTATGGGTCAAGGCTAACCACCAATCCTGTTTCACATCACATCTCATGAGACTTATCCTTAACCAATGCATTGGAGCGCTATCTGGGCACACCCATATCAACATATTCATGAATATTCTTTCCAAAAAAATAATTTTTCCACATAAATAATCATACATAATCAACCATACATAAACATAAGGTTACCCATGGAAAGAATTGGGTACCACAATCATGACATAAAACATATCCAATGGGTGTATCACGAAAGTGTCCAGGAAAAGAAGGGATTAGAACATATATGGACATTAATAGAGTAAAATAGGAATATAACAAGGTAAGTGGTGTCAAATATAAGTGACCATATATAAAAAATGTATTTTAGAAACATCAACATTAAAACATTTTTGTGTGGTTTAAGGAAAACACTCTAGAACTTTTCAAATAGAAAAGAGGAAATTCTTTTATATAAAACCATAATTGAACCAAGAATGTTTTCATAATAAAAATACTTATTTTATAAATACAATGGTGTTTTAAAACATAGGATAGAGTGCACTTGAAATTTGGGTAAAAATTTGGGAAGTCCCCTTAGAATAGGTTGGCTTATCGGAAAGTTCTAAGGAGGGAATCTTTAAAAATCATGTATATCCCAGAAAGAATGTGATGAAAGGGTCTTGATATAAGAATATTTTACAAATAATCAGAATTCAAAAGACTCACATAGATAGATAAGATAACACCATTTTGAAAGAAAGATAAGGCAACCCAAAATAACAAAGAAGGTTCAGGTAGAATTCGTTACGATTTTATCGGCATGGTGTCGGGTGTGACAAAGAGGTATTGATGAGAGAGAAATGGGGATTCTCATCACTTATGAATCTAGAAGTAATTATGGGGGAGGTTCATAATCATACCCGATCAATTTATGGTACACATAAAAAGGTAGTATAGAGTACAATCTTGATTAATAGAGAAAAGGAGAGGATCCCTTACCTCAAATCTGGTGGTGTTCTCCACTGGTTATTAATGACCTAAATAAACAAATTAGGATTATTAATTCATAATTCTAGAACCTCTTCTATATTTAATTGATTTATTATAACCCTTTTTTATAATTCCCCTACCCTAGTTACCCAGAGTCGGTGCATTATTACATAACATTGGCATGATCACAAGGAAATCATGTCTTGAAAGACCGATTAGTTTAGTATTATTGGAAACAAGATTCATACATAAGTTAAACTTTACATCTTGAAGAGAAATAAAACACAAATATATTTAATTAGAAACATCCAAGCCTCCTAGATTATGTCTGCAGGTCACTCATAACTAACTTCTTCATATCCTGGGAAAATGATACATAAGAAAAGGGTGAGCTCAAATGCTCAGTAAGGGTAAGTAATGCAGTAGAAATTGACATAAATATTAAGCATGGTAAATAATTGAAACCACAAGACTTTACCAATAATAAATATGAATACTTTTCTGGAAAGAATATGAGTTGAGTAAATAATTCCCTAATAAAACATAATCATGGGTATTCTACTAGTCGAATGACCACATGGACCATCAATATTATTTCCATAATGATGGAATGTATAATGCCGGACATTCTGAAACATTTTGTCAAGGCCTCGACCAAGACGTCTAAAAATGATTAAGGCCTCGGCCAAAACCATAAATCAAATTGGGAAAGGGCCTCGCCCAATTCCACGTCTATTTGTCTCATGAGACCTACCGATGCATCGAGGAGCTATAGCGGGCTCCACCCGTCACTTACTAATTCCAATACATTCCTCATATGAAAAGGTTTAAACATATTATAAACATTCGTATTAAAACTAGCTTACGAAATGTTAATACTTTAACCATAAATCATGAATGGTATAAAAATAGCACATCCACAGTCAAATATATCACAAAACCTTAAATACATTATGGAAGTTTTGTATCCTAATAAATCAACTCCAAATAAACTTAAAATCCATCAAAGGATGTTGACATAGATGAAATCAAAACCCTTTTTAGAGAAATATCTCTTTCTATTTTGAAATAATTTAAGAGTCACATAATTATAAAATAAAAAAAAAATTTACTTTGAAAATATTATTATAAGATTTTAATGGAAGCTTTGACAAGTTTATAATGGCAGAAAATAGTCGCACCTGCCGTATAAGTTAAAAAAAGACATTTTTACCATAATTTTGTCGAAAAGGTTAAAAAGGACCTTGTTTAGAAAATGACGGAAAGATTCCTTTATAAACTTCTTATAAAAATTCAAACAAGGGTATAAATGACTTTAATACATATTTAGTAAAATAGTAATAATGATTTTAAATACATTTTTAAGAAACATGGATGTGGATGATAAAGAGGTCCCAGTAGATAATTACGTATAAACAACCTCAGATAATGAAGAGATTGTGAAATAAACCCTTACCTTGTACTTTTCCTTGGTTGAGGGTAGGTTAACCTCCTGTATTATGGTAAAATAATTTTTATTAAGTTATACAAGAATCATATACATTAATATGATATCATATATAATCTTTTAACATTGCTTTGTTAATAATATCTTAGTATTATCGTCGTTTCGGGTGTTAACTTACTCGTTTTCTTTTATAGGTTTTGTTACATAATCCGTGTTTTTTATGGATAGGTTGTATCTTATTCATATCCAAAATGATATAAAGTCCTTAAAAATTATTTTTAATCATCAAATTAGAATTAGACTTGAATGGATACAATGGGGAATGAATCTCATCGCATTTGTGGAGACGGTAGTCCGTACGTACGCACGAGCGACAATATCACTCTTTTGATATTAAAATAATATATAATTGGATGGTAAATCATATATAAATAATAATTATCATGTTATATTTATTATTTACATGAATAACACATCATTATTATACTCATCCAAATAATAATGTATTGAATAACAAATACACCACGACGTGGAGACGGTAGGTCGTACGTACGCACGTATGGTGACATGTCATTAAAAGGATGGATAGAATGATGAATATGGTTGTACCATATTTATAATAACATCAAAGTATATATAAGATACTGGATTTATTATTTTAGAATGGAAACAACAAAGGAAGAAGAAGTTGAAGAAGAAAGGAAATTGAAAAAGGGTGGTGAAAACATTACCTCTTCTACGGGTTCTTCCTTTTGATTTGACCAAAGGGATCCTTAGGTGGGCTTTCTGATTAAACTAAGGCCTCTAGGTTGAATTGAGGTACGTTTATAGAATATTTGGGCAGGGTTTGGCCGAAACAAGAGGCTTTGAAGATGTGAAGAGTTGGTTAGAAGTGGTGTCCTTTTATAAGGGGGAGGAGGGGCTCTTTAGAAAAACTTAAAGTATTATTTTATAATAAATTCATATTTGGTTTATAATGGCTCAAAAGTGGATTATTAAAATTCTAAGGTGGGGATAGTTCGAAAACAACTCAACCAATAGGTTTTGGACAGGTTTGGTTTAATTTATTAACCTTATCTTTTAGTTTTAACTCTTAGTTAATTAGATTGACATTTACCATGTCACTTTGTATTTTTATATTATATAGTTAATAAATTTACTATATACATCCAAGAAACCCCCAAGTGGTCCATTAATGATACCCCTATCATGATATAAGTCCTTTGCCTAAATATTATATTTTTAGGAATATAATATCAATTAATAATATAATATTTGTCTTCAAAACTCTTTTATGTCAATTTTGATACTATTGGGTATTTTGTTTTTGATAAGTTCATAACAGCATTATAACTTCGAATAAAATTTATTTAACAAATAATAATATGTCATATTAACCTATAAAATTATTTTAATTCCTAAAAAGTCTCAAATTACATTTATTTGGATATTTATAATATCAATTATTTTGATATTTCATTAATTAGGTAATTACTGCATCACCATTGTGTCATAAATAAATTAAATTATTTAATGTATAAAAATTATAAATAAAATACCATCATGTAGAAAATATTTTTTTATTTCTAATTAATATTTATAGTTTAAAATATAACATATATAACCCTATGTAAAAACTGTTTTGCTAAAAGATATATGCTTATGTCATTTTTGTATTTACTTTAACTTAATTAATATAAAGTGTCATTATCACTTAAAAGTGGATCAATGGGGTCCCAAAATTGACCAAAATATGCCCATGGTCATACATGTATCAACCAATAGGGTTGGGACACGTTTTGGGGTAATTTATTATTATTATAATATTATTTTTTTACCCTTATTTATCGGATTTACCCTTTAACCATGGTAAATAAAATATTTACCGAAGTAATTATTCAAAATGTCTAAAATTAAAAGTTACCTATTTACACAATTTGGACCTCCTGATTCTAAATAAGGAATCCATTTTTCTAAATTCAAAACACAGAAGTGGCAGAAATTAATTTAAAATTAATTCCCGTTGTTAAAACAAAAAACATGTTTTTAAAAGATAATAACTATCAAAAGATTGACACTTGTTTTTGTCCGGTTTAAATGTGAAATTATTTCCAATGACCAAAATTGTATTATATGGTAAAAATATATTCTAAATATACTTTAAAACCACTCAAATTCATAATTTATCACTATTAATTATTTTGATTAAAAAAGTTGTTTTTAATTAAAATTTAGTAATTTTCATTATTCATCAAAATATAAAAGTTATCTGAAAAGTACAAAAATTTCACCCTAGGATAATTTCGATATTAAGAATCCAAAAATGAAGTCCATTTTGAGAGATAAAATTTATAAAATTTCAAAAATTCGGTATTACTATTCATAACAGCTACTTTGATTGGTCACGGTGTGTTAGAATCTAGAAGTTGCGTACAACACACTCTACTGTATTATTCAAAAAGAATCGTACCATGGAAGCTTGGGGTGTTACATTCTCCCCTCCTTCAAATAATTTTGTCCTCAAAATTTCTAGAATACTACCTCATGAAAAGACTCGGGTGGTTCCTCATCATAAGTTCCTCGGGTTCCCACGTTGCCTCTTCCATCTTATGGTTCCTCCATAGAACTTTTACCAGACGAGTCATCCGGTTTCTCAGCACTTGTTCTCTCGTATCAATAATCCTGACGGGATCTTCGCAATAAGATAGATCAGGTTCCAGTTCTAATTCCTCATAAGTGAGTACATGCGTTGGATCAGGCATGTATTTTCTTAATAGTGATACGTGGAACACATTGTGAACTTTGGAGAGATTTGGAGGCATTGCCAAACGGTAAGCTACAGCCCCAATTCGTTCTACAATTTTGAAAGGTCCAATGTACCTGGGACTCAATTTACCCTTCTTACAGAAACGTATAACTTCCTTCCATGGAGATACCTTCAAAAAAACATGATCACCTACCTGAAATTCCAAATCCTTCATTTAGTTATCGGCATAGCTCTTCTGCCTACTTTGAGCTGCTTTGATGTGGTTTTGGATTACCTTCACCTTTTCCATCGTTTCCTCCACCAGTTCTGAGCCTACAAGTTTTCTTTCACCATCGTCATCCCAACAGGTTGGTGTGTGACATCTCTTTCAGTATAACGCTTCACATGGTGCCATCTGAATACTTTAATGGAAGCTATTGTTATAGGAAAATTCTACTAGAGGTAAATGTTGATCCCACATACCCTGAAAGTCAAGTGATCATGATCTCAACATGTCTTCTAAGGTTTGAATAGTCTATTCTGATTGTCCATAAGTTTGGGGGTGGTAAGCAGTGCTCAAACAAAGTTCAGTATCTAGGGATTTATGAAGAATTTTCTAGAATCTTGATGTAAAACGGGGATCACAATCAGAAACAATCGATAGGGGTACTCCATGAAGTCTCAAAACTTCATTAATATATAGTTTTTCTAGGCGTTCGAGTGGTAAATCTTCCCTTATAGCAAGAAAATGTGCTGACTTGGTAAGACGATCAACAATAACCCATATTGCATCATTCCTTCTAGGAGTCTCTGGCAGTCCCATGACAAAGTCCATTGTGATATTATCTCATTTTCACTCCGGTATGGGAAGATGTTGCATGACTCCTCCAGGTTGTTGCCTTATAGCTTTCACTTGTTGACAAACCATACATCGTGGCACAAAATCAGCAATCTCCCTCTTCATGTTGTCCCACCAAAAATGTTCCTTTAAATCTCTATACATTTTGGTGCTCCCAGGGTGTATAGAGAAATTGGAACTATGAGCATCTTCCAATAGTTCCTTTTATAAATTAGGTATATCGGGAACACAAAGTCTCTTCCCAAATTTCAAAATTCCATCTTCATACACAAAGTCACTCAATCTCCCATCATTCACAGCTTTAATCTTATTTTGAAATTCTACATCATCAGTCTGAGAACTCTTTATACTTTCTAGTAAAGATGGTTTGGAAACCATTTGAAAAAGTATTGAGGTTTCACCTTCCATGGTGATTCCCAAATCCATCTTTACTACATCCATATATATAGGATCCTTTTCAACTCTTATCTTTTTCAAAACTCCATGATCCTTTCTACTCAAAGCATTCGCCACCTTATTTGCCTTCCCCAGGTGGTAGTGTATAGTGAAATCATAATACTTGAGTAGTTCAAGCCATCGCCTTTGCCTCATGTTGAGTTCTTTCTGTGAGAAAATATACTTCAAACTCTTGTGATCAGTATAAATCTCACATTTTTCACCATAGAGGTAGTGCCTCCATATCTTCAAAGCCAAGATCACAGCTTCTAACTTGAGATCATGAGTAGGATAGTTTTTCTCATGAATTTTCAACTGTCGTGATGCATAGGAAATAACCCTATCATTCTGCATAAGGACACAACCAAGTCCTTTATTCGATGCATCACTATAAATAAAAAATCCATCATTTCCCGATGGTAGAGTCAAAATAGGAGCATTGACTAATCTTCTCTTCAGTTATTCAAAAAATTATTCACACTCTTTTTTCCCAAAAAAATTAACCCCTTTACGTGTGAGCTTCATTAATGTGTTATCCAACCGGGGAAAATTCTGGATGAAACGTCGATAATAACCTACTAAACCAATAAAACTGCGTACCTCAGTTATACTCGTCGGTACTGGCCATTCTTGGATTGATCTTGTCTTAGAAGGATCAACGTAAATTCCATCCTTAGAGACAATATGGGAATGAAAAATAAATCTCCTGAATCCAGAATTCTCACTTGCTAAACTTCCCATATAATTCATGTCTTCTAAGAGTCTTCAGGATAATGCGCAAGTGATTTTCATGATCCTCGTAGCTTTTGGAGTATACCAAGATATCATCAATAAATACCACCACAAAATCATCGAGATATTCCTTGAAAACTCTATTCATTAGATCCATGAATACATAGGGTGCATTAGTCAATCCAAAAGGCATTACTGTAAACTCGTAATGCCCGTACCTGGTTCGAAATGCTGTCTTCGGAATTTCTTCCTTCTTCAAACACAACTGATGGTATCCAGATCGAAGGTCAATCTTCGAAAAGTATTGAGATCCATGCAGTTGATCAAATAAATCATCAATGCGATGTAGGGGATACTTGTTCATTATTGTTATATCATTGATTTCCATGTAGTCGATACATAACCTCATATATCCATCTTTCTTCTTAACAAAAAGGACAGGGGATCCCCATGGAGAAACACTAGGGAGAATAAATCCCTTATTAATCAATTACTCTAGTTGTTTCTTTAGTTCAACTAATTCCATAGTGGCCATTCTATAAGGGGTCTTCGATATAGGCCTTAAACCAGGAATTAATTCAATGGAAAACTCAATTTCTCATTCTGGAGGATGTCTAGGTAAATCTTCTGGAAACACATCAACATATTCTCTCACAATAGGTACATCCTCTATTTGAAAATTCCTTTCCTCACCCACAGTTATTTCATTCTCTTCCTCCCCAATAATTGAATTTAGCTGAGCTATTGGGGGTGGATCTAGATAATAATTAGGTGGTGACAATTCTGTTCTAAAGATAAGGTGTTCTTTACCATCATCATCAAAAATCGTAACCTCCTTCTTCTTACAATATATTTTTGCATCATGGTCTGAAATCCAATCCATACCGAGGATTATATCAAATTCAGTCTTGGGTATGACGATGAGATCAGCAGATAAAGAACATTTATCTGCCCTAATGGGAACGAATCTACAGAATTTTGTAGTAATGATACTTCCCTAAGGATTTTTAACTGACAACTCCCTTGTTAAATCAAATTGGAAATATCTAATTTTCATAGAAAACTGGGAAGATATGAAACAATGCGATGATCCAGAATCAAATAAAGCATTTTCTAAACTTGAGGTAACCAATAAATTACCTGCCACCATGTCTTTCGAAGCTTCAACCTCAGTAGTAGTGATTGTATAAGCTTGGCCTTGGTCCCTAGGCCTTTTCTGTGGTAAGTTTCCCTGACGCTTAGGACATTCATTTTCATAATGTCCCATATCCCTGAAATTGTAGCATTGAAAATTGGTAGCATCTTTCTTTCCTTTACAATTACCAGCTAGATGGCATTTATGTCAAAACTTGTAGAATACTCCTTTTACTTTTAGACACGCACCAGGGTGCTTCCTTCTACAATTATCACAAGGTGGAAATTCAATTATACCCTTCTTCCCTGTTTCCTTATTTCCTTTCCCAGAGTGTTCAGCAGATCTCTTCTTCTCTTGCTTTGATTTAAAGTCATAAGACTTAGAGAATTCCTTTTCTGTCTTGATAGCACACAAGACAATATCTTCGTATGACGAGAAGAATTGTGAGACCAATGCTCGATGGAGAAACAATTTTAGCCCATCAATGAAACGATCAATATTACTTCTTGGGTTACGTATATAATCTGAAGCATACCTTGATAACCTTGTAAAGTTAGCCTCATACTTTGCGACATTCTCATCCTCCTTTTGTCTCAGAATCAGAAATTTCCTTTCCATATCTGCTCGATGGTCACGAGGAAAGTATTTTTCTAAAAACATATCATTGAACTCCCTCCATTCCATATTTGATAATTCATCATCTTCCTTCATTTTTTGAATCAATGACCACCATTGATCAGAATCTCCAGTGAGGCGGTAAACTACCATGATAACTTTTTCCCTTTCACTACTCCCCAAGGCATGGAATATTTTCTCTAAAGAATTTATCAATTGCTCAGCTACTAAGGGATTTGTATTCCCATTTAATTTTGGTGGTTGTTTCCTTATTAAGCAGTCTAACATTGATCCTACACGCTGTGGATCAGGGTTCTCCAAACGGGTAACGTTATTATTCATAACCTGAGTGAGATGTCCTAGTATGGTGATTAGCTAATCAGCACCAGTTGCATCACCAGCCCCACTATAATTATCTTGAGTAGGATGGAAATCCCTAAATGCAGTGCATGCATTGATACAGTTTCCATTTCTTCCACTAGGGACCATTTCTAAACAATTTCATAAACTAGATCAGTTTATGAATCAAAATACAAAATTCCATAATTTTAAAATACTTAACATAAATTGAACTATTTATAGATATAATCCATAATCATAAAAAAATGTTTTCTTTGAGGAAGTATGTACTCATAAACCCTTCATAATGGTTAGTAAAGAAAATGATAATTATCCTAAGCATATCCTCTGGGAGTGTCGTAACCAAGAGTGCAGAAAGGCCCGTTGTCGTGCACCAGTTCTCGTTCGAGTCTAGCTCAAAGCGGTGTTTTCGGGTTTTACCCCTAGGTACATCTGTACCAGAGCCGCCTCTACCTGATCGTATCTAGAAAGGGATGTATTGCTCAGAAAACTCACAAAATTTCTACAATACCAAAATTCTAGGAAGTTATTCTATACTAATCCTCAAAGTCCATATTAGTTCTATGTGCTCTAATCAATGTTTATCTAAATCTAGATTCCAAGGTTTGTACTAAACTTCCTTTGATACCAACTGTAATGCCCCGACCCTAATTACCCAGAGTCGGTGCATTATTACATAACATTTTCATGATCACAAGGAAATCATGTCTCGAAATAACGATTAGTTAAGTATTATTGGAAATAAGATTCATACATAAGTTCAACTTTACAGCTTGAAGAGAAATACAACACAAATATATTTCATTAGAAACATCCAAGCCTCCTAGATTATGCTTGCAGGTCACTCATAAATAACTTCTTCATATCCTGGGAAAATGAAACATAAGAAAGGGGTGAGCTCAAATGCCCAGCAAGGGTAAGTAATGCAGCAGAAAATGACATAAATATTAATCATGCTAAATAATTGAAACCACAAGACTTTACCAATAATAAACATGAATAATTTTATGGCAAGAATATGAGCTGAGTAAATAATGCCATAATAAAACATAATCATGGATATTCTACTAGTCGAATGACCACATGAACCATCAATATTATTTCCATAATGAGGGAATGTATAATGTCAGACATTTTGAAACATTTTTTCAGGGCCTCGGCCAAGACGTCTAAAAATGATTAAGGCCTTGGCCAAAACCATAAATCAAATTGGGAAAGGTCCTCGGCGAATTCTATGTCTAGTTGTCTCATGAGACCTACTGATGCATCGAGGAGATATATCGGGCTCCACCCGTCACTTACTAAGACCGATCCATTCCTCATATGAAAAGTTTTAAACATATTATAAACATTTGTATTAAAAGTAGCATACGAAATGTCAATACTTTAACCATAAATCATGAATGGTATAAAAATAGCACATCCACATTCAAAAATATTAGAAAACCTTCAATACATTATGGAAGTTTTGTATCATAATAAATCAACTCCAAATAAACTTAAAATCCATCAAAGGATGTTGACATAGATGAAATCGAAACCCTTTTTAGAGAAATATCTCTTTCTATTTTGAAATCATTTAAGAGTCACATAATTATAAAATAAAATATTTACTTTGAAAATATTCTTATAAGCTTGTAAGGGAAGCTTCGACGAGTTTATAATGGTGGAAAATAGTCGCACCAGCCGTATAAGTTAGAAATAGACATTCTTACCTTAATTTTGTCGAAAAGGTTAAAAAGGACCTTGTTTGGAAAATGACGGAAAGATTCCCTTATAAACTTCTTATAAAAAGTCAAACAAGGGTATAAATTACTCTAACCCATATTCATTAAAATATTAATAATGATTTGAAATACATTTTTAAGAAACATGGATGTGGATGATAAAGAGGTCCTAGTAGATAATTACATATAAACAACCTCAGATAATGAAGAGATTGTGAAATAAACCCTTACGTTGTACTTTTCCTTGGTTGAGGGTAGGTTAACATCCTGTATAATGGTGAAATAATGGTTATTAAGTTATACAAGAGTCATATACATTAATATTATATCATATATGATCTCTTAACATTGCTTTGTTAATAATATTTTAGTATTATCGTTGTTTCGGGTGTTAACTTACTCGTTTTCTTTTATATGATTTGTTACATAAGTCGTGTTTCTTATGGATAGGTTGTATATTATTAATATCCAAAATGATATCAAGTTTTCAAACCTTATTTTTTATCATCAAATGAAAATTAGACTTGAATGGATACGATGGGGAATGAATCTCATCGCGTTCGTGGAGACGGTAGTCCGTACGTACGCACGAGCGACAATATCACTCTTTTGATATTAAAATAATTTATAATTGGATGGTAAATCATATATACAGAATCATTATCATGTTATATTTATTATTTACATGAATAACACATCATTATTATACCCATCCAAATAATAATGTATTGAATAACAAATACAGCACGACCTGGAGACGGTAGGTCGTACGTACGCACGTATGGTGACATGTCATTCAAAGGATGGATAGAATGATGAATATGGTTGTACCATATTTATAATAACATCACAGTATATATAAGATACTGGATTTATTATTTTAGATTGGAAATAAAAAAGGAAGAAGAAGTTGAAGAAGAAAGGAACTTGAAAAAGGGTAGTGAAAACATTACCTCTTCTTTGGGTTCTTCCTTTTGATTTGATCAAAAGGGCTCCTTATGTGAGATTTCTGATCAAACTAAGGCCTCTAGGTTGAAGTGAGTAAAGTTGATAGAATATTTGGGTAGGTTTTGGCCGAACCAAAAGGCTTTAAAGGTGTGAAGAGTTGGTTAGAAGTGGTGTCCTTTTATAAGGGGGAGGAGGGGCTCTTTAGAAAAACATAAAGTATTATTTATAATAAATTCATATTCGATTTATAATGGCTCCAAAGTGGATTATTAAAAGTCTAAGGTGGGGATAGGTAGAAAAAAACTCAACCTATAGGTTTTGGATAGGTTTGGCTTAATTTATTATCCTTATCTTTTAGTTTTAACTCTTAGTTAATTAGATTGACATTTACCATGTCACTTTGTATTTTTATATTACATAGTTAATAAACTTACTATATACATCCAAGTGAACCTCAAGTAGTCCATTAATGATACACCTATCATGATATAAGTACTTTGGCGGAACCTTATATTTTTAGGAATAGAATATCAATTAATAATATAATATTTGTTTTAAAAACTCTTTTATGTCAATTTTGACACTATTGGGTATTTTGTTTTTGATAAATTCATAGCAGCATTATTACTTCGAATAAAATTCATATAACCAATAATAATATGTCATATTAACCTATAAAATTATTTTAATTCTTAAAAAGTCTCAAATTACATTTATTTTGATATTTATAATATCAATTATTTTGATATTTCATTAATTAAGTAATTACTGCATCACCATTGTGTCATAAATAAATTAAATTATTTAATGTCTAAAAATTATAAATAAAATACCATCATGTATTAAATTTTTTTATATTTCTAATTAATATTTATAGTGTAAAATATAACATATATAACCCTATGTAAAAATTGTTTTTTTAAAAGATATATGCTTATGTCATTTTTGTATGTACTTTAACTTAATTAATATAAAGTGCCATTATCACTTACAAGTGGATCCATGGGGTCCCAAAATCGACCCAAATATGCCCATGGTCGAACATGTATCAACCAATAGGGTTAGGACACGTTTTAGGGTAATTTAATATTATTACATTATTATTATTTTACCCTTATTTACCGGATTTACCCTTTAACCATGGTAAATAAAATATTTACCAAAGTAATTATTCAAAATGTCTAAAAATAAAAGTTACCTATTTACACAATTTTTACCTCATGATTCTAAATATGGAATCCATTTTTCGAAATTCAAAACACAGAAGTGGCATAAATTTACTTAAAATTAATTCTCATTGTTAAAACAAAAAAGCGTGTTTTTAAGAGATAATAACGATCAAAAGATTGACACTTGTTTATGTCCGGTTTAAATGTGAAATTATGTACAATGACCAACATTTTATTATATGGTAAAAATATATTCTGAATATACTTTAAACCCACTCTAATTCATAATATATCACTATTAATTATTTTGATTTAAAAAGTTGTTTTTAATTAAAATTTTGTAATTTTCACTATTCATCAAAATATAAAAGTTATCCGAAAAGTACCAAAATTTTACCCTAGGCTAATTTCGATATTAAAAATCCTAAAATGAAGTCCATTTTGAGATATAAAATTTATAAAATTTCAAAAAGTGGGTATTACTATTCATAACGGCTACTTTGATTGGTCGCGGTGTGTTAGAATCTCGAAGTTGCGTACAACACACGCTAATGTATTATTCAAAGAGAATCGTACCATGGAAGCTTGGGGTGTTACATTTTTAGTTCATTCAGATCCTTTTTTATTAGTTATAAGGTTCAATTTCATTGTTCGGGCTCATTTTTTTTACTTGGATTTAAAAGATCGGTTCAGTTATATTCAAGTTTGGATTATATGCAAGATGAAAGTGGTTGTCCAGAATTGAAGTTACATTATTTAGTTAATATCCAGTAGATGACATGGTTTTAATTTTAATTAGGTTACTTTGAGTGATGTTTAATTATTACATATATAACCTTAGTGATAACTGTTTTTGTTATTCGGTGGGTTTGATTACAAAGAAAGTGTTTTGATTTATAACTTAATTCCATTTGTACCAAAGGATTACATAACCGAAAATAGGATATATATTACATATATAATAATCTGATTCAACCATAACACAAATGGTTTCATGACCAGAATTAAATATAATAATAGAAATTGATAAACGGTTGTCCTTGAATGTGCTAAATTAGCACATCTCAAACGGTGCTTTCATTTCTTTCAAATAAAAGGGTGGGGAAAGGGAGAAGATAATGAAATATACCACTAGAATGAAGAAATTCCAGTACATGTATGTTACTAGATTTATCATAATATTATGGTGAAGGGAGGTGAGGAAAGAAAATAAAAAAGAAAGGAACTTAAAAGAAAAGTATAAATTTGGAAAGAGGAATTTACCTCTTGAGACTTCCTCCTTTGAGAACCTCTTAAGGGGAGAGGTTTATGTATTTTGAGGGGGCTGAGAGCTTTTGGACGTGGGGGAGGACCTTGGGAGAGATATTTAGATAGAATTTAGAGAAGTATTAGAGCTTGAGAGGAGTGGGGAGAAGAGGGAGTTAAGGGGGGGGGTTATAGTGGGGGGGGAGGGATTTCATGATATTATAATCCTTAATTTAATATTTCTTCCCAAGACAAAGAATAGAAAGTATTCCATGACCAAGAATAGTAAATGGGTCATGTGAATTCGAACCAAGTGGGCTTACATCAGCATAACATCATTGATGACTCAATTAATCCATTATTTAGCATTTATTGTGAATTATCGGATTCTACTATTCATAAAAAATTAAAATAATTCAGAAAAATCCCAAAAAATCACTCTAACCATTTTTCGACGTTTAGAATCCCAAAATGAAGTCCATTTTTCAAAAATAATTTTCTAAATATGATAATTTTAATATTTAATTAAAATAATAATTTATTATCAAAACCAGTTTTAAAACATTCATTAACTTATTCTAAAATATAGGTATATCGTACATCCAACTTAAATATTTTTTTTATACCACCATAGGTGAGGTTACTATTCATTTGGGTATATCACTATTCATAAGGGTATGTTACTATTCATTAGGGTAGGTTACAATTCACCAAGAATTATTTTTTTTTATTAGACTCCAAAAAACATCTTGAACACAACCTTGTATGTTAGATTTTCAAAATTCCAAACACAGAAGTGACAAACTTATATTTAAATTTCACTTATCACTTAGTAGTTCATTATGTTGTGCTTTCATGTGATTTTATGACATAAATATAAGAAGGGAATTTCCATTGAAAAACTTTGGATCGTTACCCGTGTCGGTCGAGGTTAGGCTCTGCCTAAGTGAAACACGCCCCAACGAACCCAACGGTACTCTCGGATTTTCAATATGAGTTACCGTTTAGAAGTTATGAATTTTACAATAAAATAATTATCATTTAATTATTTTATTTGCAGCCAAAAACTAACTTTCACTGGTGGCCCGTGCCGACCAATGTTAGTATTTTCCTAAAGAGAGAATACCCTCATGAGTTCAGTGGTGGTCTCAGATTTTCAATTTAAGTTATCGTTTGTGAGTTATAAGCATTTGAAAAATAAAATAATTTATTTAATTATTTTATTTACTATTATGTCATTTTTGGGTTTTCTCACAGGAGGCCCGCGCCAACTAAACTTAAGTATCTCCTAGGGTAAACCCGCCATCCTGAGAATAATCGTGTCCTCATATTTCTGATCTGAGTAACCATTTAAGAGTTATTCCAATTTTTCAGGAAAACTTCTTACGCGCGTTAGCTTAAGCTTAAAAAAACTTTGACGGATCATTCCGAGCACTCCGAGCCTTGGAACCACATGCCGTTAGATTTCACAGTCTCGAAATAATTCCATATAATTAAAAAAAAGTATACTGAAATTCTGGGACATTACATTCTCCCCACTTTAGGGATTTACGTTCCCGGAAGCCACAACAAAGATTAAGGAAACAAATTGGGGATAATGAACACGAAATTGAGCCTCCCACTCCCATGTTCTCTCCTAAAGGTTCATGTGCTGCCAATGAATGCGCACCAGAGGTATCGTCCACCCACCAAGGACTCACTTCTATCGATCCTCAAACTCTACTGGAACCTCCGTAAATGTCGCCCCATCGTCTAATTCCATCACGCCATGGTCGATAATGTGCGATGGATCATGCACACATCTCCTCAATTGTAACACATGGAAATCATTATGAAACAAGTGCATCTATGGGGAAAGAGATAAACGGTATGCCACCTCTCCCACTATGCTGAGAATCTAGAGAGGTATGATGAACCTCAGAGATAACTTTCCACTCTAGCCAAAACTCTGCAAACCTCGTCGAGGTGACACCCGTAGGAATACATGGTCTCCCTCCTCCCATCGACATAAGACTTTTGCGAGCTCTGTGTATACTTCACTTGATTACATGTGATACTAACTCTACCACTACTTCCTTCATCCCTGGCCATCAGTACTGATGCCCGAGGTCCTGGTACATCTTCACCACACCAGGATGTACCGTTGAAGGATATGTAAGGATCTCCCTCAACGCCTCCTCTCTAAGCATCACTGGTACTAGGGTGAATCCTCTGAAAAAGATGATGTGCTCCCCACCTTCAGAAAATACTTTAGGAGATAGTCCTGAGGATATCTGAGCATGTAGGGCCTCGCAGTCAACATCTCAAGCTGTGCCTACCAAATTCATTGAAGAATTGAGGGATTGACTGTTATAGACTAGAGTTGAGCTGCTCCATCTTTATCCATGAAGGATATCTGCAACATGGCAAGGTGATCTGTCAGCTCACTCAGCAACTACAGACCATAACTCCTACTGAGTGCTTCTACTACCACATTCCCCTTCCTAGGAGTATAGACTATCTCAAAGTCAGAGTCCAGGAGGAACTCTAGCCACTCCTATTGGGAACTGAAAACTCAAAACCCCTGCTGCCACAAGGGTAAGGCTGGCCAACTCAAGAGTGATCGACTGCACCCTCCTATGCATGAGTCTATCATGTGCTGCCAGGGTTTCTTTTTTCACTGACCAAGGAAAACCCCATTCCAACTTTGTAGATAAACCACAAATTTTTTTCCTAATACAGTCAATCTTAGTATGAACTTTGGATGTCCAGTACATACCCAAACTAACGTTGTAAGGCCTTGATGCTTCCACCAAGAGGTTCCAACCAAAACTATCACCTCAAGGGTTAGATCACACTTTCGGCGTAAGTGTGATTATCGAGTGTCCTCCCAAAGATATCTCCAGACGTGAGGGTCAAGTCAATGGTTTAACGGAAAACTCTATGTCTTGGACAAGATTCATGGAAGGAAGGAATGATTGGTACCTATGTATATTGATACGGCAGCTAGTAGTAGACACAGACCATACCTCGAATCATTCATAGAGCCCTTGCGTCACACTCCTTGACCGCATGCAGCTACTCTCTTCCCCTGTCCTCCAGCTCCCTGAGCCTGGCAGGGACCACAAAGGGGTGTGGTTGTAATATGTTGAAAAGTACACCACCTCATGTTGCTCCCCAAGCTTTTCTTCTACATCTGTAGACCTGAATATTCATTTATCCCTAACACTTATTCTTCCCAAAACATTTTTACACGCCCAAGTCTTTGAGACTGGCGCCAGTTTGCTATTTTCCCACTACTAACATTCACTAGTTGTATCCACTCAGCCAAAGAACATTGAACCACAAAGGTTTTCTCTATCATCTTAACATAGGTAAGAATGAGTAGAGTAATAGTGTGGGCTCAGACCTCCTTAAACACACCGTGCTCAGAAGTTCGAGCCTCTAAGCACTGATCGTATCGTATTCATTGAGTACCAGGAATGGTTGGTATGCCTCGATGAATGCTCAGCTACCGACATGTCATCTTACCGAAGTTGTAGAAGCTCTAGAGAACTCTCAGCCACCTCCTCAAGCCAATCCTCAAACTCCTATGAGTCAAGCTTTCCTTGGAACCTGAGGGGTATCCGATGCTGAAACACATGGAAGGAACTAAGCCTTTATGTGTTCTCTACCAGTACCACCGGTTGTAACTGGTTCCCAACAGTTATTGATATAGCTGACACACTACCCGAAGGTACCATCTCAAGAAATGGTCCATGTACCGAATTCTCATCACTATCTGCTCTACTGGTGTCCCAACTAGGCGGAAAACTCTAACCATAGCCTCCATCCAGCCCTCACCTAACTGGGAATCTGTCTCGCCTCGAAACCAAGGAGGCCTCTACTGCTGGAACTCGTGCAACGTGTTCCATTGGCGTGCACCGTCCGCCTGTGGGGGTGGTGGTAACTGATTCTCCATGGGTGGTGGTGCTACTGGTACACCACCCAAAGGTGCCAACATATTAAGAGGTCCCTGCACCAGAGCATCGTTGCTCGGTGGGCCGTCATCATGCACTCTCTCGGGATTCCTAGCTGGCTGTCTACGCAGCGGTATCATGATAAGGAACAGTTGATCCACAATCATTAAGTTATACCTGGTGAGCTAACTCTAGAAAATACAAGAAAACTTTTCAAAACACACATACAATCAGTGTTTTCGTGCACTGAGTCAGAAATCATAAGTCAAGGTCCTGGTGTATGGATACGCCGGTCACCGTACCAACACTAGATTCCCTAAACTAATAACCACACTCACTAAACTTAACACTATTTCCGTTAAAAAGATCAGAGTCCAAGGTTCTATGGTGGAATCAACTCCTTTGATACCAATTTGTCATGACCCGCCCCCAGAGGTCTATGCCGTGACTACCCCAAGCCCGCCTTCCATAGTCCAGGAGCTGGAAACTAGCACCAAAAGGCGTATTCCCTAAAACCGAGAAGGCATTGCCTTTATATCCTATAAACACAAACAACAAAGCACACAAAAAGATACGAACATGAGTAAAAAAAATAGTAAATAGAGTGAGTACAGTTTGTAAAAGGGGCCAGAATACAAGCCCAACTGAAAAGTACAAGAAACTGAAAGTACAAGTAAACTGAAACAGCTCCTGTGAACACCCACCAAGGATGCTACCTGAAGGGTAGGTACAGATCTCAAACGATTTTCCTTGTGGTACACCTCGTCTAAGGTCCACCTCCGAGCTACTTCCATTCCTGGTACCCTCGTAGTCAGTTAGCGTTGTCTGTCGTATTCACCAAACACAATAAGGTGTGGGCATAGACAGTGCAGGGGTGAGTATAATGATACTTAGTAGGGACCCCGAGACCCTCAAGGTCTCAAAAAATCCACAAAGGATAAACCAAAAGGCATAAAAACAACTGAAAACCCTACTTAGGTATATTCCCATACATATTCCTATGTTATCAAGTAAACCCATCTCAATTATGAGGAAACACAAGGCCCAACTCATTAGCCCAAAGCTCAATTGTTCCACAAAAGAAGGAATACCATGAAGGTAAGAACCACAATGTTATTCCACACACAAGAATACCACAAAGGTATCACCACGAAGGTAAGTACCACACAGGTATGCCACACAGAAGAATTCCACAAAGGTTTCACCATGAAGGAAAGTACCACATAGGTATGCCACAGAGAAGAATACCACAAAGGTATCACCACAAAGGTAAGTACCACACTGGTACGCCACACAGAATAATGCCACTAGGGTATCACAATGAAGGAAAGTACCACATAGGTACTCCACACAAAACAATACCACCAAGGAATCACTACGAAGGAAAGTACCACACAGGTGTTCCACACAGAAGAATACCACCAACATATCACTATGAAGGAAAGTACCACACAGGTACGCCACACAGAAGAATACCACAAAGGTATCACCATGAAGGTAAGTACCACAAAGGTACCCCACATAGAAGAATACCACAAAGGTTTCACCACGATGGAAAGTACCACACAGGTACGCCACACAAAATAATACCACAAAGGTAAGGACTCAGCTCACACCAGGTATAACTTAGGTACGGTATTAAAGATGATTAGATGTAACTACTATATCATCTTACTCTGTTAAAAGGAATACCCACATAGGATCCTAAATCATCATAAAACCCACACAAGATCCTAATATATAATCAGACCCACATAGGATCCTAGTACATCATCAGACCCAGACAGGATCCTAGTACATCATCAGACCCACACAGGATCCTTGTACATCATCAGACCCACGGAGGATCCTAGTACAGCAGACCCATGAAAGATCCTAGAGTAATCCCGCATGGATTCCTAGAGCGAATCCATGTGGGACCATCAAACGCATACCCATGTAGGATCCCAAAGCACAGACCCACATAGGATCCCTTTCTCATGTTATAGCCAGCTAATGGGTTCCCGCACTAAGCTCGCTTATCTTCGGGAGGGTCCGCTCCTCAAGAAACTGGTCGATACTCTAACTTCTACAAAGCCCCAAAAAATGTATCCCAAAGGACTTCCACATCATAGGGGTCTCAACGCAACAGACGGTGCATCAATCGGACGTCCGGTTTGTAAGTTATTAGCCTTCTAGTCCTGAGGGCACTGTTGGATTCGTGCTCCATCCAACCCAATTGTACCCTAACATTATCCAAATCTCAAGTGGGGTATACCAAAAGGACCTTCTCGCTCCAAGGTTTTTGGCGCCACATACGGTTTGTCAAACGGACGCCCGTAGCGCAGGATATGGTCGAAAGAGCGAAAAGCTCGTAGCTGGTCCGAGATCGGTATGACCCGGTTGGACCGACCGGCCCCAACCTGGCCTGACCCAGCCTGACCCATCCCGACCCGTCATGGGTCGACATGGCCCGATTCAATTTTTCCGACATGTTTTGGGTCGACCCGTCCCAAATGGTCCGACCCTGCCCGCCGGCGCAACTCGGCCCGTGTTATCTGGCTCGGCCCGCGGTGTGGCCAAGCCCAATCGGCGGCCCACAGTGCAGGGCAGCCAACGGTGCGCCCGCGGTGTGGGGGCCCACCGCGGCTGGCTGGATGGCCAGCCTCTCCTCCACGTAGCGCGGTCGCACGTCGCGCCTCTACTGGCGGCCGGCTCGGCTGGCCGCCCTTCCTTTGCCACTGCATCACAAGGCCGTGTCTCTTGCTCGTCGGGCAGCGCGGACGCGCGCCGCCATACCCTTTGTGCGGCTGGCCTCCACCAGCCTCCACCCTTGCTCCACCGTGGCCGATGGGCCGCGACCCTTCTCCGGTGGTGCGGTCGTGTTTTTTCCTTCATCGCGGTCAGTCGTGGTGCCGACCGCCATTTTCAAGCCCCACCGGTGTCAGTCACCGTCCTCCTCCATCGCGAAGAACACATCAAGAACCACAAGGATTTGTGGAGAGGTCGAGCCATGTTTGTTTGGCCTGTACCCTCCGTGTTAGTGTGGTAGCAAGCGGATCATGGGAGGAGATTCAACGTGAATGGAGATTAATGATGATAAAATGAAATCACACCCCTACATTGAAAGTTCCGAAGGAAGAGGCACAAGGAAGAAGATGAAGTCGTTGGGGACGTCGGCATTCGTCACTCCCAAAAGAAGCCTCCAATGATGCCACTCATTCTTCATTCTTCGGTTCTTGGTTCAGGGTCGCTCGTCACTGCCCACCTGAACCTGCTATATCCTCCAAGTGTTGGGCATCGCGGCTCTTTACCAGAGCTTCATCGCTTGGTGAAGTCGTGCCAATTCCTCCCACCCCACAAGATCCATATAAATAGGAGAGGGGGAAGGTAAGTAATGATCATGGAATTTATGAATGTTCATTAAATAGGAACCTTCCTAAATTCCAAGAACACGGTTACTTAGTATTTAAAATGGTTCATCCATTTAATTTACATTGGCACAATTAAATGGGAGATTTCCAAGAGTCACCTCCCTCATTAAAGAGGGAGTTTAAGTGGGGTCAAGTGGTCCTCACCATTGCACATACAAATTGAGAGGTTTTAAAAATAAAATAAAAGTTGTTCTTTATTTTATTTTTATTATTTTAACTCTCCCATGAAAATCACAAAAACTAACTTTCACCCTCAACCCATTGTGGTCAAGGTGAAGGTATCCTTAAGCGAATAACGATGCTGCAAGTTCAAAGATGCCCTCATATTTAAATTCTAAGCACTGGTTCAAAAGTTATATAACGTCGCTCACGCATTTACTGAACTTACCCGACAAAAAGTACAGAAAAATTATAACAGTCACACTTGACCTGCAACAGTCGAGGTAAGAATCTGCCTAAGTGAAACACGCCCCAACGAACCCAATGGTACTCTCGGGTTTTCAATCCGAGTTACCATTTAGAAGTTATCAATTTTACAATAAAATAATTGACACTTAATTATTTTATTTACGGTGAAAAACTAACTTTCACTGGTGGCCCACACCGACCAATGTTAGTATCTACATAAAGAGAGAATATCCTCAGGAGTTCAGTGCTGGTCTCAGATTTTCAATCCAATTTACCATTTGTGAGTTATAAGCATCTGAAAAATAAAATAATTTATTTAATTATTTTATTTATGATTATGCCATTTTTGGGTTTTCTCACAGGAGGCCCATACCGACTAAAAATAAGTCGTGCCTAGGGTAAAACCACCATCTTGAGCGCAACGGTGCCCTCAGATTTTTGATCCGAGTAACCATTTAAGAGTTATTCTACGTTTTTAGGAAAAATTCCTACGTGCATTAACTTAAGCTCAACAAAACTTTGACGGATCATTTCAGGCACTCCAGGCCTCGAAATCGTGTGCCGTTAAATTTTTCGGTCTCGAAATAATTTCATATAATTAAAAGAAATTATATGAAAATTCCGGGACCTTACATTCTCTCCACCTTATGGATTTACATCCCTTAAAACCCCAACATAGATTGAGGAAACAAATGGGGGATATTGAACATGAAACTGAGCCTCCCACTCCCATGTGATCTCCTAAAGTTTCATGTGCTGCCAGTGAACGCGCACCAGAGGTATCATCTGGCCACAAAGGAATCACTCCTATCGATCCTCAAACTCTACTGGAACCTCTGTAAACGTTTCCTAATCGTCTAAGTCCATCACACCATGTTTGACAACGTGTGATGGATCATGCACTCATCTCCTCAATTGTAACACATGGAAAGAATTATGTACCTGGTGCATCTATGGGGAAAGAGATAGACAGTATGACACCTCTACCACTCTACGAAGAATCTAGAGATGTCTGATGAACCTCAGAGATAACTTTCCAACCCATCCAAAACATTGCAAACCTCATTGAGGTGAGACCCGTAGGAATACATGGTCTCCCTCATCCCATCGGAATAAGACTTCTGTCGGCTCTGTGCAGACTTCACTTGCTAAGAAGTGATACTATCTCTGCCACTGCTTCCTTCATCCATATCCATCAATACTAATGATGGAGGTCCTGGTACATCTTCACCACACTAGGATGTACCGTTGAAGGAGATGTAAGGATCTCCCTCAAAACCTCCTCTCTAAGAATCACTAGTACCAGGGTGAATCCTATGAAAAGGATGATGTGCTCCCCCACCTTCAGAAAAATCCTTCAGAAGACCGTCCTGAGGATATATGAGCACGTCAGGCCTCACAGTCAACGTCTCAAGATATGCCTCCTGAATTTTCTAAAGAATTGGGGGACTGACAGAAATATACTGGAGCTAAGCTGCTCCATCTTTATCCCCGAAGGATATCTGCAACGTGGATAGCCGCTCTGTCGCCTCACTCAGCAACTGCAGATCAGACCTCCTACTGATTGCGTCTGCTACCACATTCTCCTTACCAAGAGTATAGACTATATCAAAGTAATAGTCTTGGAGAAACTCTAGCCACTCTCATTGGAAACTGAAAACTAAAAACCCCTACTGCCACAAGGGTAAGGCTGTCTGACTCAAGATTGATCGGCTGCACCCTCCTATGCATGATTTTATCATGTACTGCCTGGGTTTCCTTTTTTTCCAACCAGTTAAAACCTCATTCCAACATTGTAGATAAACCAAAGCCTTTTTTCCTAATACAGTCAATCTGAGTATGAACTTTGGATGTCTAGTCCATACCCAAACTAATGTTGTAAGGCCTCGATGCTTCCACCAAGAGGTTCCAACCAAAACTATCGCCTCAATGGTTAGATCACACTGTCGGCGTAAGTGTGATTATCGAGTGTCATCCCAAAGATATCTCCAGACGTGAGGGTGAAGTCCATGGTTTAACGGAAAACTCTATGTCTTGGACAAGATTCATGGAAGGAAAGAATGATTGGTACCTATGTATATTGATACGGCAGCTAGTAGTAGACACATACCATACCTCGAATCATTCCTAGAGCCCTTGCGTCGCACTCCTTCATAGCATGCAGCTACTCTCTTCCCCTGTCCTCCAGCTCCCTGAGCCTAGCAGGGACCACAAAGGGGTGTGGTTGTAATATGTCGAAAAGTACACCACCTCATGTTGCTCCCCAAGATTTGCTTCCACATCTGCAGCCCTGAAGATTCATTTATCCCTAACACTTATTCTTCCCAAATCATTTTTACACGCCCAAGTCTTTGAGACTGGCGCCAGTTTCCTATTTTCCCACTACTAACATTCACCGGTTGTATCCACTCAGCCAAATAACATTGAACCACAAAGGTTCTCTCTATCATCTTAACATAGGTAAGAATGAGTAGAATAATAGTGTTGTCTAAGGACTCCTTAAACACACCGCACACAGAAGTTCGAGCCTCGAAGCACTGATCGTATCGTATTCATCGAGTACCAGGAATGGTTGGTAAGCCTCGATGAATGCTCAGCTACCGACATGTCATCTTACCGAAACTGTAGAAGCTCTAGAGAACTCTCAGCCACCTCCTCAAGCCAATCCTCAAACGCCTATGAGTCGGGCTTTCCTTGGAACCTGAGGGGTATCCGATGCTGAAACACATGGAAGGAACTAGGCCTTTATGTGTTCTCTACCAGTACCACCAGTTGTAACTGGTTCCCAACAGCTAGTGATATAACTGACACACTACCCGAAGGTACCATCTCAAGAAATGGTCCATGTATCGAATTCTCATCACTATCTGCTCTACTGGTGTCCCAACTAGGCGGAAAACTCTAACCATAGCCTCCAGCCAGCCCTCAACGGACTAGGAATCTATCTCGCCTCAAAACCAAGGAGGCCTCTGCTGCTGGAACTCATGCAATGTGTTCCGTCGGCGTGCACTGTCCGCCTGTGGGGGTGGTGGTAACTGATTCCCCATGGGTGGTGGTGCTACTGGTACACCACCCAAAGGTGCCAACATAGTAATAGGGACCTGCACCAGAGCATCGTCGCTCGGTGGGCCGTCATCGTACACTCTCTCAGGATTCCTAGCTGGCTATCTACGCAGCGGCATCATGATAAGGAACAGTTGATCCACAGTCATTAAGTTATACCTGGTGAGCTAACTCTAGAAAATACAAGAAAACTTTTAAAAACACACATGCAATCAGTGTATCCGTGCACTGAGTCAGAAATCATAAGTCAAGGTCCTGGTGTATGGATACGTCGGTCGCCATACCAACACTAGATTCCCTAAACTAATAACCAAACTCACTACACATAACACTATTGCCGTTAAAAAGATCAGAGTCCTAGGTTCTAAGGTGGAATCAACTCCTCTGATACCAATTTCTCACGACGCGCCCCCAGAGGTCTATGTCGTGACTACCCCAAGCCCGCCTTCCATAGGCCAGGAGCAGGCAACTAGCACCGAAAGGCGTATTCCCTAAAACCGAGAAGGCATTTCCTTTATATCCTATAAACACACACAACAAAGCACACAAAAAGATATGAACATGAGTAAACAAAATAGTAAATAGAGTGAGTACAGTTTGTAAAAGGGGTCAGAATACAAGCCCAACTGAAAAGTACAAGAAACTGAAAGTACAAGTAAACTGAAACAGCTCCTGTGAACACCCGCCAAGGATGCTACCTGAAGGGTAGGTACAGATCTCAAACGATTTTCCTTGTGGTACACCTCGTCTAAGGTCCACCTTCGAGCTACTTCCAGTCCTGGTACCCTCGTAGTCAGTTAGCGTTGTCTGTCGTATTCACCAAACACAATAAGGTGCGGGCATAGACAATGCAGGGGTGAGTATAATGATACTTAGTAGGGACCCCGAGACCCTCAAGGTCTCACAAAATCCACAAAGGATAAACCAAAAGGCATAAAAACAACTGAAAACCCTACTTAGGTATATTTCCATACATATTCCTATGTTATCAAGTAAACCCATCTCAATCATGAGGAAACACAAGGCCCAACTCATTATCCCAAAGCTCAATTGTTCCACAAAAGAAGGAATACCATGAAGGTAAGCACCACAATGGTATTCCACACAGAAGAATACCACAAAGGTATCACCACGAAGGTAAGTACCACACAGGTACGCCACACAGAAGAATTCCACAAAGGTTTCACCATGAAGGAAAGTACCACATAGGTATGCCACAGAGAAGAATACCACAAAGGTATCACCACAAAGGTAAGTACCACACTGGTACGCCACACAGAAGAATGCCACCAGGGTATCACAATGAAGGAAAGTAACACATAGGTAATCCACACAAAAGAATACCACCAAGGAATCACTACGAAGGAAAGTACCACACAGGTGTTCCACACAGAAGAATACCACCAACATATCACTATGAAGGAAAGTACCACATAGGTACGCCACATAGAAGAATACCACAAAGGTATCACCATGAAGGTAAGTACCACATAGGTACCCCACATAAAAGAATACCAGAAAGGTTTCACCATGATGGAAAGTACCACACAGGTACGCCACACAAAATAATACCACAAAGGTAAGGACTCAGCTCACACCAGGTATAACTTAGGTACGGTATTAAAGATGATTAGATGTAACTA
The DNA here is from genome assembly GCA_963277665.1 of Viscum album. Taxonomy (NCBI): domain Eukaryota; kingdom Viridiplantae; phylum Streptophyta; class Magnoliopsida; order Santalales; family Viscaceae; genus Viscum; species Viscum album. The sequence continues at coordinate 308,648,840 of OY728136.1, forward strand.
CTGTATCATCTTACTCTGTTAAAAGGAAGACCCACATAGGATCCTAAATCATCATCAAACCCACACAAGATCCTAGTACATAATCAGACCCACAGAGGATCCTATTACATCATCAGACCCAGACAGGATCCTAGTACATCATCAGACCCACACAGGATCCTAGTACATCATCAGACCCACAGAGGATCCTAGTACAGCAGACCCATGAAAGATCCTAGAGTAATCCTGCGTGGATTCCTAGTGGGAATCCATGTGGGACCATCAAACACATACCCATGTAGGATCCCAAAGCACAGACCCACATAGGATCCCTTTCTCATGTTATAGCCAGCTAATGGGTTCCCGCACTAAGCTCGCTTATCTCCGGGAGGGTCCGCTCCTCAAGCCACTAGTCGATACTCCAACTTCCACAAAGTCCCAAATAATGTATCCCAAAGGACTGCCACATCATAGGGGTCTCAACGCAACAGACGGTGCATCAATCGGACGTCCGGTTTGTAAGTTATTAGCCTTCTAGTCCTGAGGGCACTATTGGATTCGTGCTCCATCCAACCCCATTGTACACTAACTTTATCCAAATCTCAAGTGGGGTATACCAAAAGGACCTTCTTGCTCCAAGGTTTTTGGTGCCACATACGGTTCTTCAAACGGACGCCTGTAGCGTAGGATATGGCCGAAAGAGCGAAAATCTCGTAGCTGGTCCGGGTTCGGTCTGACCCGGTTGGACTGACCGGCCCCAACCCGGCCTAACCTAGCCTGACCCATCCCGACCCGTCCTGGGTCGACATGGCCCGATTCAATTCGTCCGACGTGGTTCGGGTCAACCCGGCCCAAATGGTCCGGCCCTGCCCGCCGGCGCAACCCGGCCCGTGTTATCTGGCTCAGCCCGTGGTGTGGCCCAGCCCAATCAGCGGCCCACGGTGCAGGGCAGCCAACGGTGCGCCCGTAGTGTGGGGTCCCACCGCGGCTGGCTGGATGGCCAGCCTCTCCTCCGCGTAGCGCGGTCGCACGTCGCACCTCCACTGGTGGCCGGCTCGGCTGGCCGCCCTTCCTTCGCCACTGCATCACAAGGTCGTGTCTCTTGCTCGTCGGGCGACACAGACGCGCGCCGCCATACCCTTTGTGCGACTGGACTCCACCAGCTTCCACCCTTACTCCACCGTGTCCGATGGGCCGTGACCCTTCTCCGGTTGCACGGTCGTGCTGCCGCCTTCATCGCGGTCAGTCGTGGTGTCGACCGCCATTTCCGAGCCCCACCGGTGTCAGTCACCGTCCTCCTCCATCGCGAAGAACACATCAAGAACCACAAGGATTTGTGGAGAGGTCGAGCCATGTTTGTTTGGCATGTACCCTTCGTGTTAGTGCGGTAGCAAGCGGCTCATGGGAGGAGACTCAACGTGAATGGAGATTAATGATGATAAAATGAAATCACACCCCTACCTTGAAAGTTCCGAAGGAAGAGGCACGAGGAAGAAGATGAAGTCGTTGGGGACGTCGGCATTTTTCACTCCCAAAAGAAGCCTCCAATGATGCCGCTCATTCTTAATTCTTCGGTTCTTGGTTCAGGGTCGCTCTTCACTGCCCACCTGAACCTGCTCTGTCCTCCAAGTGTTGGGCATCGCGGCTCTTTACTAGAGCTTCATCGCTTGGTGAAGTCCTGCCAATTCCTCCCACCCCCCAAGATCCATATAAATAAGAGAGGGGGAAGGTAAGTAATGATCATGGAATTTATGAAGGTTCATTAAATAGGAACCTTCCTAAATTCCAACAACGCGGTTACTTAGTATTTAAAAGGGTTAAGCCATTTAATTTACATTGCCACAATTAAATGGGAGATTTCCAAGAGTCACCTCCCTCATTAAAGAGGGGTTTTAAGTGGGGTCAAGTGGTCATCACCATTGCACATACAAATTGAGAGGTTTTAAAAATAAAATAAAAGTTGCTCTTTGTTTTAGTTTTATTCTTTTAACTCTCCCACGAAAATCAGAAAAACTAAATTTCACCCTCAGCCCATTGTGGTCAAGGTGAAGGTCTCCTTAAGTGAATATCGACGCTGCAAGTTCAACGATTCCCTCATATTTCAATTCTGATCACTGGTTCAAAAGTTATATAACGTCGTTTGCACGTTTACTGAACGTACCCGACAAAAAGTACAGAAAAATTATAACAGTCACACTTGACCTGCGACAATCGAGGTTAGACTCTTCCTAAGTGAAACACGCCCCAACGAACCCAACAGTACTCTCGGGTTTTCAATCCGAGTTACCATTTAGAAGTTATCAATTTTACAATAAAATATTTGTCACTTAATTATTTTATTTACGGCGAAAAACTAACTTTCACTGGTGGCCCGCACCGACCAATGTTAGTATCTACCTAAAGAGAGAATATCCTCAGGAGTTCAGTGCTGGTCTCGGATTTTCAATCCGATTTACCATTTGTGAGTTATAAGCATCTGAAAAATAAAATATTTTATTTAATTATTTTATTTACGATTATTCCATTTTTGGGTTTTCTCACAGGAGGCCCATGCTGACTAAAAATAAGTTGTGCCTAGGGTAAGCCCACCATCTTGAGCACAACGGTGCCCTCAGATTTTTGATCTGAGTAACCATTTAAGAGTTATTCCACGTTTTTAGGAAAACTTCCTACGCGCATTAACTTAAGCTCAACAAAACTTCGACGGATCATTCCGGGCACTCCAGGCCTCGAAATCACGTGCCGTCAAATTTTTCGGTCCCAAAATAATTTCATATAATTAAAAGAAATTATATGAAAATTCGGGTACCTTACATTCTCTCCACCTTATGGATTTACGTCCCTTAAAACCACAACATAGATTAAGGAAACAAATGGGGGATATTGAACATGAAACTGAGCCTCCCACTCCCATGTGCTCTCCTGAAGTTTCATGTGCTGCCAGTGAACACGCACCAGAGGTATCATCTGGCCACAAAGGAATCACTCCTATCGATCCTCAAACTCTATTGGAACCTCTGTAAACGTCGCCTCATCGTCTAAGTCCATCACACCATGGTCGATAACGTGTGATGGATCATGCACTCATCTCCTCAATTGTAACACATGGAAAGAATTATGTACCTGGTGCATCTATGGGGAAAGAGACAGACGGTATGCCACCTCGCCCACTCTGCTAAGAATCTAGAGAGGTCTGATGAACCTCAGAGATAACTTTCCACCCCATCCAAAACATTGCAAACCTCATTGAGGTGAGACCCGTAGGAATACATGGTCTCCCTCATCCCATCGGAATAAGACTTCTGTCGGCTCTGTTCAGACTTCACTTGCTAAGAAGTGATACTATCTCTGCCACTACTTCCTTCATCCATATCCATCAATACTAATGATGGAGGTCCTGTTACATCTTCACCACACTAGGATGTACCGTTGAAGCAGATGTAAGGATCTCCCTCAACACCTCCTCTCTAAGCATCACTGGTACCAGGGTGAATCCTCTGAAAAGGATGATGTGCTCCCCCACCTTCAGAAAAATCCTTCAGAAGACCGTCCTGAGGATATATGAGCACGTCAGGCCTCACAGTCAATGTCTCAATCTATTCCTCCTGAATTTGCTGAAGAATTGGGGGAGTGACAGTCATATACTGGAGGTAAGCTGCTCCATCTTTATCCACGAAGGATATCTGCAACGTGGATAGCTGCTCTGTCGCCTCACTCAGCAACTGCATATCATACCTCCTGCTGAGTGTGTCTGCTACCACATTCTCCTTACCAGGAGTATAGACTATCTCAAAGAAATAGTCCTGGAGAAACTATAGCCACTCTCATTGGAAACTGAAAACTAAAAACCCCTACTGCCACAAGGGTAAGGCTGTCTGACTCAAGATTGATCGGCTGCACCCACTTATGCATGATTTTATCCTGTGCTGCCTGGGTTTCCTTTTTTTCCAACCAAGTAAAACCTCATTCCAACATTGTAGATAAACCAAAACCTTTTTTCCTAATATATTCAATCTGAGCATGAACTTTGGATGTCCAATCCGTACCCAAACTAACGTTGTAAGGCCCCGACGCTTCCACCAAGAGTTTCCAACTAAAACTCTCGCCTCAAGGGTCAGATCACACCATCGGCGTAAGTGTGATTATCGAGTCTCCTCCCAAAGGTATCTCCATACCTGAGGGTCAAGTCGATGGTTTAACTGGAAACTATAGGTCTTAGATAAGATTTGTAGAAGTAAGGAATGATTGGTACCTATTTATATTGATATGGAAGATAGTAGTAGACATATACCATACCTCGAATCATTCCTATAGCCATTGGGTCACACTCCTTGACTGCATGCAACTACTCTCTTCACATGTCCTCCAGCTTCCTGAGCTTGGCGGGGACCACAAAGGGGGGTGGTTGTAATATTTCAAAAAGTACAACACCTCATGCTGCTCCCCTAGATCTACTTCCATGTCTACAGTCCTGCAGATTCATCTATCCCTAACACTTCTTCTTCTCGAAACATTTTTACATGCCCAAGTCTCTGAGACTAGCGCCAGTTTCCTGTTTTCCCACTACTAACATTCACTAGAGGTATCCTCTTAGCCAAATAACATTCAACCATAAAGGTTCTATCTATAACCCTAACATAGGTAGGAATGCATAGAGGAATAGTGTTGGCTCAGACATCCTTAAACACACCGCGCTCAGAAGTTCGAGCCCCTAAGCACTGATCATATCGTATTCATCAAGTGCCAGGAATGGTCGGTATGCCTCGATGAATGCTCATCTATCGACATGTCATCCTGCTGAAGCTGTAGAATCTCTAGAGAACTCTCAGCCACCTCCTCAATCCAGTCCTAAGCTGCCTGTGAGTCGGGCACACCTCGGAACCTGAGGTGTATCCGATGCTGAAACACGTGTAAGGAACTAAGCCTATATGTGTTCTCTACCGGTATCGCTGGTTGTAACTGCTTCCCAACAGGTAGTGATATAGATGACACAGTACCTGAAGGTAACATCTCGGGCAATGGTCCATGTACCGAATCCTCTCCACTATCTGCTCTACTAGTGTCCCAACTAGGCGGAAAACTATAGCCACAGCCTCCAGCCAGTCCTCAGCTGCTTGGGAATCTGTCTCTCCTCAAAACCACAGAGGCCTCTACCTCTGGAACTCATGAAACATGCTCCATCGGCATGCACCATATCCTAGTGCGGCTGGTGGTAACTACTGTCCAACGGGTGGTGGTGCTACTGGTATACCACCTGAAAGTGCCAACATAGTAAGAGGGCCCTGCACCGGAGCCTCGTTGCTCGATGGGCCATCATCGTGCACTCTCTAGGGATTTCTATATGGTTATCTACGCATTGGAATACTGATAAGGAATAGGTGAGCCACAGTCATTAAGTTATACATGGTGAGCTGACTCAAGAAAACACAAGAAAACTTTTCAAAACACACACGCAATCAGTGTTTTTGTGCACTAAGTCAGAAATCAGAATTCGAGGACCCGGTGTATGGATACGTCATCCGCCACACCAACACTGAATTCCCTAAACTGATAACCATAATCACTACACTTAACACTATTACCATTAAAAAGATCAGAGTCCTATGTTCTACAGTGGAACTGAATCCTCTAATACCAATTTTTCACGACCCATCCCCTGGGGTCCGTGACGTGACTACCCCAAGACCTCCTTCCATAGGCCATGAGCTAGAAACTAGCACCAAAAGGTGTATTCCCTAAAATCGGGAAGGCGTTGCCTTTATATCATGTAAACACACACAACCAAGCACACAGAAAGATACAAACATGAGTAAAATTAATATTAAATAGAGTGAGTACAGTAAGTAAAAGGGGCCAGAATACAAGCCCAACTGAAAAGTATAAGAAACTGAAAGTACAAGTAAACTGAAACAACTCCTGTGAACACTCGCCAAGGATCCTACCTGAAGGGTAGGTATAGCTCTCAAACGATCATCCCTATGGTACGCCTTGTCTAAGGTCCACCTCCGAGCTACTTCTAGTCCCGGTACCCTCGTCCTCATTTAGCGTTGTCCTTCGTCTGCACCAAACACAATAAGGTGCGGGCATAGCCCGTGTAGGAGTGAGTATAAAGATACTAAGTAGGGACCCCGAGACCCTCAAGGTCTCACAAAATACACAAAGGATAAACCACAAAGCATGAAAACAACTGACAACCCTACTTAGGTATATGCCCATACATATACCTAAGTTATCAAGTAAACCCATATCAATCATGAGGAAACACAAGGCCCAACTCATTAGACCAAATCTCAATTGTTCCACAAAGTAAGGAATACCACGAAGGTAAGTACCACAAAGGTATGACACACAGAACAATACCACAAAGGTATCACCACGAAGGTAAGTACCACACAGGTACGCCACATAGAAGAAACCCACAATGGTTTCACCACAAAGGAAAGTACCACATAGGTACGCCACACAGAAGAATACCACAAAGGTATCACCATCAAGGTAAGTACAACACAGGTACGCCACACAGAATAATTCCACCAGGGTATCACTATGAAAGAAAGTACCACACAGGTACACCACACTGAATAATACCACCAAGGTATCACTACAAAGGAAAGTACCACACAGGTACTCCACACAAAATAATACCAACAAGGTATCGCTACGAAGGAAAAGTACCACACAGGTACACCACATAGAAGAATACCACAAAGGTATCACCATGAAGGTAAGTACCACACAGGTATGCTACATAGAATAATACCATAAAGGTTTCACCACAAAGTAAAGTAACACACAGGTACACCACCGATGTCGGTTGTCGTCCTCCTCCATCACGAAGAACACATCAAGAACCACAGGTATTTTCAGAGAGTTCAGGCCATTTTTGTTTGGCCCATACCCTCTGTGTTAGTGCGGTAGCAAACAACTCATGGGTGGAGATTCAGTATGAAGGAAGATTAACGATGATTAAACGAAATCACACCCCTATTTTGAAGGTTTTGAAGGAAGAGGTGCGAGGAAGAAGATGAAGTCGTTGGGAACATCAGAGTTCATCGCTCCCACAAGAAGACTCCAATGACACCGCTCGTTCATGGTTCTTCGGTTCGTGGTTCGGGGTGGCTCATCGTTTCCCGTCGGAACCTGCTCCGTCCTCTAAGTGTTGGGCATCACAGAACTTTACCAGAGCTTCGTCGCTTGGTGAAGTCGTGCCAGTCCCCCCCCCCAAGCTCCATATAAATAGGAGAGGGGGAAGGTGAGTAATGATCGTGGAATTTATGAAGGTCCATTAAATAAGAACCTTACTAAATTCCAATGACACGGTTACTTAGTATTTAAAAGGGTTAAGCCATTTAATTTACTTTTTCACAATTAAATGGGAGACTTCCAAGAGTCACCTCCCTCATTAAATAGGGAGTTTAAGGGGAGTTGAGTGGTCCCCACCATTTCACATACAAATTGGGATGTTTTAAAAATAAAATAAAAGTTGTTATTTATTTTATTTTTATTCTTTTAACTCTCCCACAAAAATAACGAAAACTAACATTCACCCACAACCTACTATAGTCAAGGTGAAGGTCTCCTTAAGATAATATTGATGTTACGAGTTCAACAGTGCCTTTATATTTCAATTCCGAGCACCGGTTCAAAAGTTATATAACGCCGCTCGCGTGTTTACTAAACGTACCCAAAAAAAAGTTCGAAAAACTTATAATAGTCACCCGTGACCCATGTAGGTCGAGGTTAGGCTTTGCCTAAGTGAAACACACCCCAACAAACCCAACGGTACTCTCAGATTTTCAATCCAAGTTACCGTTTAGATGTTATGAATTTTTACAATAAAATAATTGTCACTTAATTATTTTATTTACCGCCAAAAACTAACTTTCACTGGTGGCCTGCGCTGAGCAATGTTAGTATCTACCTAAAGAGAGAATACCCTCACAAGTTTAGCGGTGGTCTCAGATTTTCAATCCGGGTTACCGTTTGTGAGTTATAAGAATTTGAAAAATAAAATAATTTTTTTAATTTTTTTATTTACGATTATGCCATTTTTAGGTTTTCTCACAGGAGGCCCACGCCGACAAAACTTAAGTTGCGCCTAGGGTAAAATTTTCATCCTGATTGCAACGGTGCCCTCATATTTCTGATCTGAGTAACCATTTAAGATTTATTCCTCTTTTTTAGTAAACCTATTTATGTGCATTAACTTAAGGTTAAAAAAAATTCAACAGATCATTCCGGGCACTCTGGGCCTTGGAATCTTGTGCCGTTAGATTTGGCGGTCTTGAAATAATTCTATATAATTAAAAAAATTATACAGAAATTCCAGTACATTACACATAAAGGGTGTTAGGTATGAAATGGGAACAATTTGAGCACCTGATGAGGTGAAGGAGTGATGATCCCTCACAAGGGCACTTTTGAGTTTAGCGATGTTCGATGGACTACTGGGAATTTTATTTTGGGTTAAAGAAGTGAACATGCTAGGTAACACCTAAGGTGGGGAGCACCTTGAGAGAGTAGACATATGAATTAATAATTGGGGTATACCGGGTTGATGTAATGTGATGGGTATGTTCAGTACCATATCTGACTGAGTGTTGATAGCTTGGGGAAGAGCTATGTTAATATAGGGATATTGTAACATCCTGGGTTTTTAAGGGGTCATTTTTCTAGTTAAATTTGAACTTTTGAGTTAGTGGTCGGACCAACCCTTTTTCTTGAACTTTGGAACCCCATTCTGGGAGTTGTTTTGACCAAATACCTTATTTTAGGTGTGGTCTATGTTTTGGGGAAATCTTCGATGTTCTGGAAAACACCAGAGGAAGAGAATATAGACCAGGCTACTAAAAGATATTGTAGTACACATTGTGTGTTTAAATACATGGCATGTAATAAATTTATTTCATGAGTTTTCAAGGAAGACCAGTGAAAACCCTAAATTTACATAGTGTGTAAATATTTAAATAGTGTGTAAATTCCCATGTCAGTTTTTTTTAAAAGATGAGGGCATGGGGATTGGCCCCCCTTATTTGATGAAAATTAGGGGAAATGCCTAGGAGATCACACGCCTTTCTCCCTCTCCCCTAGGGATATTGATTGCTCCATCATCCAAGCTCTGATCTTCAATATTTCAGTGGATATGGATTTGTATCATTATGGATTTCGATCTTCTAGCCTCTTTTCTTCTTTTCTCTCACTATATGGTGTGCTAAATCCATGTGATCCTTTTTACCCTATTTTCAAGGAATTCATCTAAAACCCAAATTTATTCCGATTCAGCTCGAGTTGGAAGCTGATATCATATGATCGAGCATCTACCAACATGAGGTAGGTTCTTTCTAGCTTAATATTTGATTTTTCTCCTGTTTTTGGGGTGTGAATTTGAGTGTGTCATTGGGTAGTCTGAGAGAGACCATATAAATTAAATGGTTTCCTTTTAATAAATTAAATTGGCCTTATGTGATGCATATATGCCTGATCCTTTGTGGATAAAAGTGGTATGAGCCTAGTGAGTGACTTAAAACCTTGGGAAGACTAGGTTGAGGTGTTCTTTTATTAAATTAAATTGATTATATTTATTTTGATGGTTCCATGGGAATTTTATAGACTTGGCCTAAGAATTGAGGTGATGTTATGCATCTGGATTGAGGAAACTTGGTTCGTCTTGTAGGGTAAGGCCTGGATTCTATGAGTGATGTTGATCACGGGTTGAGGTGATGTGGTCATAAGGTTATGGGCACAACCTATGTGATATTGGATGGTGTTTACCATCATATTTAGTGACATGGTCATAGGGGGATGAGGTTCTAAGATGATGTGGATTAAGTACATTGCTGATGATTTTTTCTCTCTGTGATTGGTTGATGTACTGTTGAAGTCTTATGAACACATATTGGACTCAGATAATGAGGTGGTGTTGATCACTTGTATGTATTAAGGCCTCTATTAGATTCGGATTAGGATGATGTTGACCATAAATTTGGTTGGAGGTGCTTTCCATACAAATCCATGTGGATGGTGGGGAGCCATCGATATATGGTGTTTAGACCATTAGTTGGGGGTTGAGGATTATTGTATATTGAGTCCATTTGGCCAGGTTTATTTGGGAGGATGGATATTACCATTCCTTGGGACATCAGCTATTGAGCCGACTATGTTTATTATTTAGAGAACTAATATCATTATTCCTCAGACGTCGGGCTTTGATCCAATGGGGATTTTTATGAGTTGATGTCTAAGGGATCATGTACATGTTTGGGTGTGCCTTCAGAACATCAGTTATATAATTGATGTGATGAGATATTGGGTGATAATTTTGGAGGTGGAAGTTAAGGGTTCACTTGGGATGATTTTTCAATAGACGATACCTTGAGATATATATTAAGGATCCCCTATACTATAGTTATACCAACATTTTCCAAAGCATGTGATCGCTTCCTTATGGCTGTTGAGAACAATTGAAGTAGATATTTATTATGCATATGTGCAGTGAATTTTATTTATTTCTACTACACACCTACTATATCACATATGTAAGTTATGAACATGTTGGTGGTGGACTACTAATATTTTTCTCACACCCTACATGTGCCCTTTGGGATGCATGTAGACATTATGCTTCTGTAATAAGGTAAAGGTTTGGGCAATGGATATGAACATTAGTGATAATGTTGGGATGTTTAGCATGGGATGGATGGAAAGGGACCTTTGAGGTTAATGCATCATCTTGAGTTACTCTTTGAGTCTTATTTAGTATCATCATACCTATATATATGTATTGGTGGTCACTGATGGGCGTCCCTTTCTGTTTATTATATTGTATGACGTGACTTGGATTCATTTTCTATAAATTGTATCATGTGATGTTTTATTATGCAATTGGTATATTTGGTCTTATTTATCATTACAGTTTTTTTCTGATTATTCATCTGTTATGGCAGGTTATTGGTCCCATCATTTATTGGTCTTTATTTTCCACTCCTATATTTATCTATAAACTATTATTATTATCACCACATGTGGGTATAGTCTCCCCATGAAGAACCCTGAAACACCCTGAGAGGGGAGGAGTGAATCAGGGTGTAAACTTTTTCTTCCTTATGTGGTGGATCTTGTTCCCATGTTGGTAGGAACCCATTAAACCTATCTGATGGTAATGTGCATTAATTAAAACATTCACATGAAGCAAGACAACACATTAATTTTTACTTGGTTCACCACTAAGGGATATTCCAAGGAGCATTCACCGAGAGTGTGTCAGTCATACCAAGATCCACTAATATTTACTAGTTTGTGGATTACAAGAGTTTAGACATAGTCACTCTGTGCTGGGCACACTAACTTTACAAGAATTCAGGTATCACACACTACATCCTTTAGAACACTTCTACCGACTCCCCCTATCTCACTACTCTGAGAGAAGTCAAACTCAGTTTATTGACTTGAAGTTCACTTTAATGGATTTTCATTAAAATCTTTTTCCCTGACTGAGCATGCGACTTTTCTTACACCATAGACCTAAGTTGATGCACTCTAAAACTTCTATCCACTTAAAAACAAATGTTCAACACTACCTTTTTCGAAGTTCCTTCGTGAATCTCCCTTTACTTCGCGAAACTAATAAGCTTACTTAGTGAAGCTCACTGAGTTAATGTAAAATACCACATCATCATGAATCACCCTTTAAACAAAATCATTGATCATCAGTTAAGACTTATAGTCTTTTTGTGATGCTCAAGCTCACATAGAAATCCAGATTCACGAAGCTAAATCATGGAGATTTCCTATCTTTGTGAAATCAAAGTGACTTACCTTTTCTCTGAAGTTTTCCATGCCAAATGAAAAGGGGTAGCCTCATATTTATAGGCTAGGATGTTCATGAAGCTCCAACACCTCTTTGTAAATTTTTTGAAACTTTCAAAAATTTATTCGCGGTGCTCCTCCCTTCGCAAAACTCCATGGAAATTTTTCGACCGCGATGCTCATCGTAATATCATAGGTTTCTGTTAAAACCTTTAAAATTTCTCATCTTAATCATGGAGATTTCCATCAAAGACTACCAAGTATCAATTCTCCTAATCATGGAGAACACAATCTCCGTTCACAAAGCCCATCATAATCATAGAGAACATGGTCAGAAACCTTGAATCCTTCGCAAAACACAACTCGCATAGCCCATATTTGTGAAAATAATTCCTTTTAAATATTTTTATATGGCATTCAAGAAAAACCACTTTTCACATTGAAATACATCCTCCAAATTTTGGACCCCAAAAATGTGGCAAACATTGGGAAACTCTGACACCTTCAATATTGTTGTCTGTTTAAACTATAAGATCCATTTCCATGCAAACTCCATGATATTACTTGTGATGATTGAAAACAAACACAAACCATACTCCATTACTAACAAAGAATATCCTTGGTTCCAATAATCTCCCCCTTTGTTTTTGTTGGAAATCTGTAGATAAATTCAATAGAGTACCAACCACTATCAAAACCTGATACCCAAGAAACAACTCAGCCAATACTCTAAGCCTACGTGAGAAATGCTCGATGTAGAAAACAAGAGGGGAAGCTTTAATTGAGTTATTGTGTAATGGAATGCTTAAATATGTCCAAGATATTCTTTGACCATGTCATAGAAGAATTACATGCCTTGAACTGTTTCCTCATAACACCAAAATCTCATTTTTACCCTCTGTAACTCATCAAATATATCAATTCGCCATTATCTATGCACCTGCAACCAGAAAAAAATTTCATCCTCCTCCTTTGTACCATTGAATTTGTCCATTATTCCTCATTGGAAATAAACCCAAAGACTGGTAATTTCCCATTGTAGATCTCAAAAAACACTCTCCTTGGATCGTATATCCCCCATAAACTTGCATCAATTCCACAAATAGATTAAAATAGTTAATTCAACTGGGGAGATGGGATGAAACGTAACCTCCTCATGCACTAGGAGGTATCTGAACACCGAGGTTCAATCAATTCCTCTCCAACACATGTGTTGACAATGTCATGGTTAGAATGTCAGCCACGTGATAATCAGTTCCAACAGGATCCTTTTTAATCATTACTTGTTCAACTTTTTCTTTCATGAAGTGATACCTGATTTCAATATGTTTGGTACAAGAATGTTGAAAAGGAATATTTATAAGATCAATCGCACTCTTGTTATCACAGTGAATTACCATTGGTTGTTTCACCTCATCACTGATATCAGACAGTTGTCTCTTCATCCACAATAGTTGAGTGCATGCCTTTGTAGCAGAGATATACTCAGCTTCAGTAGTACTAAGAGAAGTGATTTCATATTTCTTACTCAACTAGAATACACATTTATTTCCAATAAATAATGATCCACCACTTGTAGACTTTCTATCAACAACATCTCCATCCTAGACAGCATTAGAAAACACTGATAGTTCACTATATCTTCATGCAGAAAAGTATAATCCCTAATTGTAAGTACCTTGAATGTACCTCATGATCCTTTTCACTACCACCATATGTTATTCATTTGGATTACTTTGAAAGAGAGCTTCCAATAATGTTGCAAAGACAATATATGGTTGCGTTGCAGTTAAATACAATAGGATTCTTATGATTCTCCTATACATGGTGGGATCCACAGAAGTCTCATCCTCATTCTTTCCAAGTTTAGTGTCAACTGCAATCGAAGTTGAAATTGGTTTGGAGTAATTCATATTGAACTTCTTTAGAAACTCCCTCACATACTTTTCCTCAGATATAAAAGTTTACTCATTGCTCTAAATCACTTACATCCCTAATAAATACATTATTTCCCCAATCATAGACATTTCAAATTCTGATTTCATATGATTAGAAAATTTAACCACTTATCCCTACCTTCTTCCAACAAATATGATATTATCAGCATACACCAGCACCATGAACTGATCTTTCAGATAATTCTTCACATATATATTATGATCCACTCATCCTATTTTAAATTTACGCTTCTTTATATAAGATTCCATATGCGAGTACCATGCTCATGGTTCCTACTTCAGGCCATAGAGTGTCGTTTTAGTCTATAAACCTTAATTTCATCATTAACATGTATAAAACCCACTAGTTGTTATATGTAAACTTCTTATTTAAGAACACTATTTAATAAAGATGTTTTAACATCCATATGATACACTTTGTGTCCTCATTAGATTCCCATAGAATGGAAAAGCCTGATCGGCTCCATTCTCACTACTTGGGAAAATGTTTCTTCAACATCAACACCTGTAATTTTTGAATGTCCTTTACAAACCAATCATGCTTTTTTTCTGATCACATTACCATTCTAATTGAATTCATTCTCGAAAATACACTTTGTACCAATAACATTGTAATTTTCAGGTCTCTTAACTAGATCCCATGTTTGGTTCTTGTAGATTTGATCCAACTCTTCATTCATGGATTTAACCCATGATTCATCCTTTGTAGATTCTTTAAACGAGGGTGGTTACACAACTAATAGGAAGGAATATTGTGAATTATTCATCATTATCAATGTTTGTGTGGGTGTTTTCCAATCCCCAATGATTTTGGATTTATCAATTTATGCGCTTCGATTTCTTCTATGAGGTTCTGAAGAATTTTCTCCATCTATGGTTTTGTATCCTGATTCTTCTTCTAAATCAATATCTTTTTGTGACCTATAAATGGTTTGTAATCCTTCCTCTTTATCTGCATTTGAATCTATTCCATTTCCTCTATTTTCTTCATCTTCAATCACATCATCATATGATCCCCTCATGGTATTTGTAGTATTATCTTCAACTATCTTAACATCACTACTTTCTACAATTTTTTTGAGATGCTTATGGAAACACTTGTAGGATTTTCTATTCATTGAATATTCAAGTAATATTCCTTCATTTTCCACATCACCATACTTTCCTTGATTTCCTTCTTGGTTTCTAATAAAAAATTTACATACAAAGATAAGGAAATACTTCATTGAGAGCTTCCTTCCATGCTGCATCTCATATGGTGTCTTGGTTTCTCCCATATAAAGCCCTGTTCGATTTGGAATATACATGGAAGCTTGAACGGCCTATTTCTAGTAATGATGGGGGATATGACTCTCAATCAGCATAGATTTGGATATATTGTTCACCTGTCGATTTCTATACTCAATGACTCTATTTTGTTTTGGGGTTCTCATAACAACCACCTCATGTTTAATTCCATGCTTCTCTATATAATTTTCAAACTCAATGGATGTGTATTCCCCTCCATTGTCTGATCGCAGAACTATGATTGTCCGTCTAGTATCATTATCAGTGATTCAGTAATAAGTTTTCATGAAATCAAGCACTTGTCATTTCCTATGTATAACCATCACACAAACCATTCTACTATAATCATCAATGAAACGGATCGAGTACCTTTCTCCATGAATTCCAACAACATTTATCGGACCACATACATCTTTATAGATGTGACCAAGAAATTTTGATTCCCTTTTCTTCTTTGGTCAATATGAAATGCAGACCAATTTCCTTCTTATTCAAGCATCTCAAGTTTTTTCCCATTCACACTTCAGATTGGGGATGTCTAGGACTATCTTCATCTTAGATATCTTTTACATTTTTTATTGATTAATGTTCCCCAAACTCTGATTTTATATGTTGTTTTCTTCTTAAACTATTAAATAGAGAATTTTCTATTTATTGTCAAACTTATATTAGTTTCAAACTATTATTCATCCTTTCATGAGAGAATCCCATGTCTTTCCTTTTATAGTGTTGCTTTTTTTATCGAAATTCAATATAATTATCGTGTCATATAGTTGACTCACACTAAGGATATTGTGATGCAAAATGTCCATATAAAGAACTTCAGTTTTTTTTAGCTCGGCATTATCTAGTTTAGTATTTCCACTGCCTTTGATATTCAATGCACCATCATTACCAAACCTTACCATTCCATTAACCCTTTTCGTAAATTTTTTTAATAAGTCTTCATTACCAGTCATGTGGGACGAAAATCCACTATCAAGGATCCATATGTTGCTTCTCTTTGTATCTTTGAGAGCTACTTCTGCAAGGTTTGATTTTTCAATTTTCTCTTTTTCCTTCCATGAAATATTAGATTGATTAAAGGATAAATATGGACTTTCAGATCTATCTTTTTTGGGGGGAAATCCTTCAAGGTATCATTGAAGTATTTTTGAGGTGATTGTGCTTGTTGAGAAAGCGGGCCTCCATGTTGTGTTTGTTGACAAAGCAGACCATGATGTCCAATTTGTTGACAAAGGGGGTTTACATGGTGATTTTCAGGTTCAAGAGATGTTTTTGGCTATCCATGTTTGATATAAGAACCTCAACAAAGGAATAGATGATCTAGAGGTGGTACAAAAAGAGAAGATACAAGGTGGTGTTGTTTTCTAGTGTTTTCCAAATTTTTGGGCCTAAAAATCGTAAAATGGAGACATGTGTTTTGGGAAAAGGGAGGTGCACGCAAAATTAGAGCGGTGTGCGAAAAAGAAAGTGGTGCGAGAAATATTGGTGTGGTGCATGAAATAGAGGAATGGAGTTTTTCATGCAAGAGTTGTTTCAAGATCAGAAGCTCAAAAATTGGTAAAGGCATAAGGTGTGTAAAAATTTTGAACATTTCATGAAATATGGTGTTGCGCAGAAGATGTGTTTTTCGTACTCAAATAGGATTACGCGTGCAAAGAGGTTTTTTCGTACAAGGGTAAATTTTTCCTATAAATATGAGGTGACCCCACTCATTCAGATGAGAGCTCAATACTTAGAGAAGATTCGAGCTTTGGTGCGCATAAAAAGTACGCAAAGGGAGTTGCGCAAAAAATTTGGTGTTGCGCATAAAAGTTTACACTATGCATAAAAAATTGGTGTTCTGTGTAAAAGTTCCAATTTCTCGTAAAAAGAAGTTTGTGTGGAATTGTTGAGGTTGTGTGAAAATTGGATTTGGGATAGCATGCGAAAAGGATATTTTTCACGCAAGTCAAAGGAATTATGTTCAAGGCGCAGTAAGGGCTGTGCGTAAAATTTGAGGTTTCCCAATTCAATTATATGGAAAAGTGAGATTCATCTATGGGTGAAAATTATACTACAACTGAACATCTATCAATAGTTAAGGATGAAAAATTCATCTGTGATAATGAAGAGACCTACAGGTCTATAAACTATGAGTATATCTTCTGAATAAGTAGTGAGCACACTTCAGTTGAGGGAGTAGTGAGATTTTATATTGTGAGTGGTTGTAAACAAGAAGAGATAGTGAGTCCTCTTCAAATTTTGTAAACAACAGTGCACTTATAGTGGATTTGGTACCTCGACACATCGCTGGTGTATGCTCCTTGGACGTAGCCCAGTGAGGGTGAACCATGTAAAATTATTATTTCATGTGCATGATTTAATTTCTATTTATATTTTTCAATGAGAAAGAGAGAGAAAAGAGTTTTTATTAACAGCAAAACAAGATCCAAAGGGGCAAAGGTTTAAATTAGTCATACCCTAATTCACCCCCCTATCAGGGTATTTGGCCTTATGGGACTAACAGTCTTACATGTGGGAAGGTTATTCATACTCATACTCTTCTTCCAAAGGAGAAAACCTATTTGTGAGAGAAACACTATCTGGTTGATGAGTATTGACTTGTCCTTGAGTTCTGTATGAATTGATCATGTATTTTCTATGACTAAAATAAATAGCCTTATGGATAAAGTTAGAACATCGAAAGAAATATACATAGAAATTATTCCTTCTATAAGAATTAGGATATGAATTTGTTCTCCATTTTTGACTTCCTAGGTCTTCCCCATTCAAATAGCTCCTTTCTTCTTCGTAGTATGACATGGTATGTGCCAGATGGCCATAGAATTTACATTTCATAAGTGGAAATTTTTTCTTATTTCTATTCCTCCTCATGTATCCTTCCATAGGAAGTTAGTTTTACTGCTTATCATTTCTGGATACCTAAGGATAGTTTTCAATTATCCTTATAATTTTAATTGAGGGTTTCTTTTTCAGTGCTTCAGTTGACTTTTCAAAATGTCCAACTTTCAACTTTCCTTTATTTTGACCTATTTTATTTTCAGTATTTGATGTTTTAGAATCACAACCGATTCCAATATTTCCCATGCATGTAGGTTTTTGGTCATTCAAAATCTTTCCAAATCCATCGGAACCATGTTTATCTCTCTCCAGTAACTTAGAATCTAAAAATTTTCCAAACTATATTTTCTTCTTTGCTTATTTTGAATTTTATTCACTTACAAGTTTACTCCTAAGATTAACAACTTATTATTTGAGTCCCTCAACAGTCTTGGACTTATCCTCTAGTATAAAGGTAAGGTCATTGATAACCATTTCATGTTCTTCAATTTAGAGAATTAGTTCCTCTACATCTTCTATACTTTCAAGTGTTGCTGATTGAATATTCACTACTTCCTATAGTAATTTAATTTCAATCTCAATCTGATAAACATATTTTGATGATTCTTCCAAAACTACTCTCCACTTTTTTCATCTATTTCTGTGATTCTCAATCTTACCAAGATAATCCTTAAGTTTTAACTTTAGATTTGTATCAGTACTCAATTGATGATCTATAGCTTTATCTTTTTATGGTTCTGACTTCTCAACGGTAGCCATTATAGATGCTCGGTTTCCATATTTAATCTTTGGTTCTTCTTCCTCAAATAATTTAATATCATCATCTTTTTCTCTACAGACAAAATTCTTTTTCTATATTTTCTTTCCAGATCTAAACTTTTGAGAAAACATTTTCTAAGAATTCTTTGAGTTTCCAGGTTCACCTTCATCATTATCAAACTTCATTTATCACTGAGAAGCAATGTTCCCAACTCTTCCATAACAAAAGTAGTACAAGGGTAAATTCCATTTAAATCTATTTTTCCTCTCTTGAATTTATTATAAAATAGAGAAATAAATTCATCTACTTCATTATATTCATTAATACTATCTCCTGAAATATCAAGTTTTTCCATGGTTTTGAATGCCATCTCCTTACTAACATGACTTGTTTCATTCTCTGGTTTTGCGTGCATATCATATGCTACCAAACTGCTCAGCTGATCATATAAATAAAGTTTCGAAAGATCTCTTTCCTCAAGGGCTGACACTTTTGGATTGTAAAGAGCTTGAATTCTTCTCAATATTTTCTTTACAATATCTATGTCTTTGATTTCTTCCCCAATCCCTTGTATTTCTCTTACAACTTTAGTGATTCAATTGAAAAAGGTATCTACATTTTCATCCAGATGCATCTTCAGATCATCAAACCTATTGTGAAAAATTTGTAGTTTCTCCTCCTTCAATTTTTTTCACCTTCATATAAATTATCTAGTTTTCCCCCACATAGACTTTTTGGAAGTAAAAATCATCACCTTTTGATATATTTGATTAGAAAGAGTTGTAGTGAGGGAATTATATGCTTTAGCATCTACATCAAGTATTTTCCTGTCTGTATCAATCATAGATAGCCTAGTTGGATCAGTGACCTATATTCCTTGTGAAGTGTAAAATAGGAATTCCATTCCAAGATATCTTATATGATATCTCATTATATTATTCCATATCTTAAAGTTTCTTCAATAAAATAAGGGCACTCCCCTAACATTTAAAAAATTCTCCATGACAGCAAAGAAGAAAAGATTTAAAACCAGTAACCTTTACCCTCTTATACCACTTAAAGAACCCCAAAACACCCTGATAGGGGAGGGGTGAATGAGATTGTAATATTTTAATTCCTTAAGTGATGGATCTTGTTCCCACATTGGTAAGAACCCATTAAACCTTTATTATGGTTTTGTGCAGCAATTAAAACATTATCACACAGCAAGACAACACATCAATTTTTACTTGGTTCACCACTAAGGGATAGTCCAAATAGAATATGCTAAAAGTGTTTTGTTTGTACCAATATCTACTAATATTCATTAGTTTTTTGAGTAAAATAGTTTAGAAATAGTCACATTGTGCTAGGCACACTGCCTTTACAAGAATTTAGGGATTTCACACTACGTCCCTTGGAACACTTCTACTGACTCCCCCAATCTCAATAATCTGAGAGAAGTCAAACTCAGTTTATTAACTTGAAGGTTAGTTCAATGGATTGGAATTAAAATATTTGTCCTTTACTAATCACGAGACTATTCTTTCACCATAGACCTAAGTTGATGCACTATGAAAGCATTTTCCACTTAAAAAATGTTCAATATTTCCTTTTGTGAAGCTCCTTCGTGAATCCCCCTTCATGAAGCTCCCTTTACTTCACAAAACAAATAAGATTCCTTCACGAATCTTGATGAGTTAATATATAATACCCCATAATCATGAAGTACCCTTTAAAAAAATCATTGATCATTGGTTAATACTAATAGTATTTTCACAATTCTCAAGCTATCATAGAAAGATAAATTCACGAAATGAAATCCCAGAGCTTTCCTATCTTCACAAAATCAAAGTGATTTGCCTTTTCTGTAAAATTTTCCATGACAAATAAAGAAGGATATCCTCATATTTATAGGCTCAGTTGTTTGCAAATCCCCACCACCTCTTTGATAATTTTCTAGATCATTCAAAAACATCTTCATGGTGATCCTCCCTTTACGAAGCTCCATGTAAATTTTCTGATCATGATGTTCGTCGTAATCGCAGATCTTTCCATCAAAATCCTTCATGATTCTCATCTTAATTACAGTGATTTCGATTAATAACCATGAATCTCCAATTCTCGTAATTGTAGAGAACACTATCTTTTTTCGTGAAGCCCATCATAATCACATAGAACACAATCAGAAACCTTTAATACTTCTCAAAACACAACTCAAATATCCCATCTTTGTAAAACTCATTCCTTTTCCATATTTTTATAAATCCTTCAAGAAAAAACACTTTTCGCATTGAAATCCATCCTCCAAATTTTGGACCCCAAAAATTTGGAAAACATTGGGAAACTACACCACCTTGAATACTATGGTATGCTTGAACTATAAGATACTTTTCCTTAAAAACTCCTTAATCTTCCTTATAATGATTTTAAAGAAATACAAACTATTCTCTATTCATAGAAAATAATATCCCTGGTTCCAACACCCCACTATCACTTATTTAGACCCTCACTAATAATTGGAATCTTTTTTCATATGGGGAGGCATTCCTAACGCCCAATGGATAACTGGTCTTGATCACTATTCGGGTGGCAAAATGGGTTGCGGTGCTACACTAGGTCAATCATAAGTTCCGACTTCATATATAGAGGAATAAAGGATAAATAATCTAGGAAAACATTAAGAAAGTCATGAACAACATTGAGAATGTAAATAATAGAAGAAACATCATCGATCTCAACTACTATAGTAGACAACAAACTCCTACGCTCTGGGTGGGAAGGTCATGTACAACCAAACCTCAAATATCACTATCCTTAAGACACATATGAGCTCTTATCATTCATCATAAATGAGACACACCGATGATAACAATAAATCTCAACATAGTGATCAATAAAAAAATCCATCATGATGTTGATGTCAAACAAATCTAGATCAACAATGAGAAAATACAATTCTAACTCTGCACTGGCTATCAAAACTAAACAAGGACACTAAAACCCCTACTCTTTCCTATTCCCAAGATGTGTCACTAACTTCATAACAAAGGTAATTAGATCCATTGGAAGTTTAATCATATCAATAAAATGGCCAAATATAAATGAGTGTAAAAAACACTATGAATTAAGGAAATCTCTACTAAATATGAAATAGAAATAGTACCTATCACTAACGTTAGACTCACATCTACCTCCACCAGAAGCTCATATACTACATAAAGGTTCTTCACTCCTGAGGAATATGGATATATCCCTATTGTATTTGTGGCATCTAACTGTTCTATGGTAGCCTTTGGAGCTAACAATTTCTAACCATATCAAGGTGTAGACATATCCTAATAGAAAAATTACAGATGAACATAATGACCACAACTTTTACACATATTTTTAGGTACCTAACAAGAATTACAAGTGTACCCAACCATGAAACACTGATAGAAAATCATAGGCACATGTCTAGTTTTAACTAAGGGTGTAGAGGAGGCCTTCCACTGAGAACCACCTTTACTGCTCCTGCAATTATATTTTCACATCCTCTTTTTCCCTTATATTCCACTGAATCTACCACTTGGTGGAAGAGAAGGGGAATAATATCCAACCTTTCTGACCATATTCATATCTTCTATTATTACCCTATCTACCATCTCCACATAGGTCCAAAACTTCACAATTAATACCCATGATCTGATATCCAATCTCAAACCCTACTGGTACTTTTGAGCCTTCAACTGGTTATTCTTTACCACCTCTCAAGAAAAATGAACCAGTTCATCAAATCAATTAGTGTACACCAACACCGAATTCTCTCTCTTCTTCAAAGAGAAGAACTCCATAGACTTCAATATATTTAGTGAATCTAGGTAAAATTTTGGAAATAAGAGGGCATTGAAACCATTCCAGACCAATCCCCCATGTCATTCAACTTGTAGCATAGAATCCCACAATCACTTATTAGGACCCTCAAGTATAAACATCACACACTTCACCTTGATACTCTCATGTGTATCTAGGAATTCAAAGATCTTATCAATATTGTCTAGTCATTTTTTCACCACTTGAGGTTCATTCATACCTTTAAAGGATAGTGGATTCTAACACAAGAACTCTCATGATTTATACCTTTCTCCTCTAGCTCATGGTTTTACCTCAACAATTGTGTTTTGGACTTGTGGTACATTCTGGTCGACATTATTAACTAACCACATGATAACCTTGATGAGGTTCTAATCCATAGGTGGATTCTCTTAAGGAGTATCTATTACACCCTCCTGAGGAACCCATGGAAGAAATCTCACATACATACCATTTCACAATAAAATAGAATAAGTGATTACGAACCATAATATTTTCAGTTCAAATCAGAAAAACATAATCAAAATCTAATATTAAGATCAAGAACACAAATCAAGAGACACGAATCCCAATATCCTATGGTAAATTGAGTCTCATCACGGCAAGAGCTGGCCAGGCACTCACCACAACCTACCTCTAAAGTCCCAAAAATCTTATCTTCATTCTACCATACATCCTAAGACAAGGAATCTTGAGTATAGACCTTCTATGATAAAAAACTTTGGTGAAATCGACCTGGATAACCTCTCAAACTGGTACCTAACCCGAATTTCAACATACCCAAAGGGAGTTATTAATTACCATGGGTTAGAGACTAGCACCTGAGCCTCAAAAAAATAACTAGAGGGAATGATTTATCCTTACCTGAAGCAACAAAAACATGGAATATATATATATATATAACATATAGAAATAGTAGAAGAGATAAATATATGCTATAACTAAAAGAAGATGGTTGAAATGAATCAACTCAAAAATAGTTAAAACATCCCAAAGTAAAAGTCTAATTGTCAAAGGACAACTAAAATAGGAATCCAACTACACCATGTGATAGTGTAGGAAAAATTCCCCACCATATCACCACCAGCTACCTAGACATAGCTGAGATAAAACTCACCACCTCACTATGAATACTTTCCTTTCCCTTCATTAAATGATATGCAAAGATCTACTCAATGTTGATGGAGTGCATGGGGTGTGAGATAATAGGGTTAGTAAGATCCCACCAAGGTGTTCCATAATAATTCTATATACAATAATATTAATATGATCAACTTTAAAGAAGACAAGACATGATAAAAAAATTACAGTTTTTATATCCAAATCATCGAAAAATATTTAATTTATCCCTTTCCAACATTTTAAAAATAATCTAGGTAAAATAGTTTAAATGCATTTGACATATCTTAAATCAGATAGAAACATGTATCACATGTCATATAATATCCATGGAAGTACAAGATAAAATATTAAAATAAAACCCGTAGGTAACATAATGCCCAGAAACATTATACGTTAGGATAGTAGACAACCCGTACCACAATCAATGAGTAGTTCACAATGAACTCTATAGAACACATGACTAAGGAGCATAGAAAACCCCATTAGTGAATCCCCCAAAAATGTTAATGAAATTATCCTAAAACAATAGTCCTAGGAAACAAAGGAACGCCCCAGGAGTAAACTCCCTGATAATACATGGATGATGGCTATAAGCTATACCTTCCACCTAAGTACCCAAGGATTCCCAAATGCTCTATTTTAAAAAACCATTTCATCAAAAAAAATCTTTGAAACCCATTTTAGAAATCAATTTTACAATACTTTGAAAATATCCTTTTCTTTTACCAAAGTAAGGTAAAAGTAATATTTTATAAAATAATTATTTCAATAAACATAAATTAATCAATAAATCATGAAATTTTATTTATAGAACAATTTATGGAACTCAAGTAATGAAGTTCACTCAACATAGGCTAGAGACTGAACCACCTACCCCAAAATCGTGTCGCACATGCCCGCAACAAGATCCAACAACATGGAAGAACACAAAGAAAACAATGGAGGTCCTAGAATCAATCCACACATATCAAAATTGATTCAACAAGAAGAATGGTCATTAGAGAGGATGTATCAAAACATTACTTGAAGAAACTAACTGGCCACACCACAACCAACATAGGGGTTATACTCTATAGGAAGATCAAACAACAGATCTATAAAGGATAAATAATATTTTTATCACATATTAACAGATCCATAACCATAGTGCAATGGTGCTACTATGATCAAAGACAAGGAATAAATCAGAGGAATACACACCAAGATAAATTTACCACAACCACAATGATAATAAATTGTTAAATGAAATGATATGGATGGAGTTGATGTCTTTAAAATATCTTGGGAGAGAACCTAACTCAAGAGGGAAGAGGGATGAAAGTGAATGAAATAATAATCACTCATATGGTTCCCTAAAATCACAACCCACTAGGATTACATGGTGTGTAATTTCTTTTCATGTTATGTAATCCATGAAACCCATATTCCTTGAAAAACTTGTTGCCTTGGGTTAAAAATCCTGATTTTACCATTACAAGGTGTGTGATATATATTCACGGTGTGAAATATTCATTCCTTTTAGTGGATCACAACATCTTCTTGGTACTCAATACGTGAAGTGTAAACATTTTTCACGACATGTAAACTTATCATAACATGCAAAAGGTTCATGCTCTAAACCAAACTCATGATATCTTCCTGGTGACAAATACACTGCACATGAACACATTATATGATGTTTATTTCTCCTATAGATAGAAAAAATACTAGTTTCTACAGAAAAACCCAAACCCACTTCATTATTCTTTAAACTCAGGGATAATCCCACAAATACTTTAACATTTTTATACATGGAATCCACTAATTCAAACAAATATACATCACCAAAATTTAGGTTATTTTCCTTGGAAAATGATCTCTATCCTTGGGTGTCCCAAAAACACCCAAATAAAAAGGGGAATGACAATAGAGATGAGAAATACCTGAAATCATGTAAAAATATGTTACAGTTTCAGCCACATTTGGTCATGAATTCAAAATCTGGGAAGTTCGACCTTCCTATCTCTCTCCCCCCATCTATTTTGGTTGCATCATGGAAACTCCTTATTTCCCAAGTAGGGGATCTGAGTTCTCTATTTATTTCCTATGAATCCATGATATTAACATTCTTTTATTTCCATTTGGGTGGATAGTACAATTTTTCCTAATGAATATAATTAATTTTATTAAATTTGAAATTGAATGGAATGATTATTTTCTCCTTTATTTTACTTAATTTCTTTATGTTGTGGATATTTTATTCTCTAGAAAATATTATCTCATGCATAAAGAGTTATTATTATTATCATATTTTGTTAATTTAGATAATTAAAATAGTATCCAATAATGATAAATTTATGATCACACGAAGCAAATTAATATTGTTTATATTTCATTAAAATTAAAATGTTTAATTAGATATATTATAATTTAATTATTCAGAAATTAAATAATTTAAGTATAATTATTGTCACATGTTGAAATTAATATTGTTTTCATGAAATAATTTTTTTGTGTTTCCCCTTTATTTTAAAATTGATTAATTTGATGGTATGTTTCATGGATATAATTATGGGTGTGGTTTTTTCTGAGGTTTAATTATGGGGTTGTGTTAGTGATGTGTAATACGGGAATATAGATTTAATTTGGTAATGGTCGATGAAATTTTATGTTGGATTTTTTGGTTTCCTGGATGTTATGGAATTATAAAACTAAGATGACATGGGTTGGTAAATGAATAATCATAGTATGAAATTAAATATAAAATTTTAATGAAATTGATGTGTTGTAATTTAATTAAATGAATTGATAAATAATTTAATGAGTTGTGTTAATGTAAAAATGAATGGATATAAAATGGGTAAATAATGTGTACTTTGAATATGGAAATATGGTTAATGAATGTGAAAATGGTTGGTAATTGATGTGGTTAAGTGAGAACTATAAAAGCACACTTCTATAGATTGTGTGTCGAGATTTTGTGGTGTGATTCATTAGTTGTGGAAATGATGTTGACACATGATAGTGGTGATATGGAGGTTGTGTTATTTAGTTGGTTTTGGTTATGTGAACACATAGGTTGGGCTTACATGTAACTATTATATATCATATTTCATTGTGATTTCTATATACACCCCACCTATATTGAGCACTATGTTCTGAAACCCAATTTTTAGGGGGTATTTTTTCAATATCCAGATGGAAAGGATGGATGGATGGCTACCCCCTCTTCCCCAATCTCTCTCCCAGATGAGCTCGATATGAACATGTTGTGACGCCCAGAGGTTAAAAGTGAACTAGTGGTGATGTATTATGAGATGATGAGGAGGTTCATGGTGAGTATTTTGTATGGTAAGAGGAGGTAATAAGGGTTATGTCTTTCATATTCATGATACCCTACTATTTTTGATATATAGTTATGGTTTAGAAACAATTTAACAGACCAGTTTTATTCAAAATAGATGCGATATGATGGATCAGGTGTCTTCAGGTGGGATATAATAGCCAATTTCATGTAGGGAGCTTGGAATGAAATAGTTTCCCAGGAATCTCCATGAAATATTATTATAAGGAAGATATGGGACATCCATGACATATAACATTGGGGTGTGATAGAGGAAAATCAATCGGAAATAGGTTTTGGGGACCCTTACATCGATATGCTTCTTATTATGTTACTATACTTGGATGAATTATTTGTTGAGTTCATCTTGGGGAGTATGGGATTATTTAGTTTACCTACTTAGGTGATGTTGGTTCTGCTACTTGTTCCCTAGGAAATTAGTATGATTTTATCACATTTTCACGAGAGTCCTTAGGTATGATCCTTCTAAGTACACATGTTATTCTCACCCTATTTATATATATATAATATTTCTCGATTTTTAGGAGGAATTTAGGGATAAAGTTGGGAATTATTATATTGGCAATTGTAGTTATTTTTTAGTTACTATTGTAGGATTTTATTTGGTGTTTTACTAGGATACTTTTGATTGTTTTCATATAATATTATATAAATTGTGAATATTGTATATCTTTCCTTCTCTTATGTTATAGAGTTATTTGGTGTTTGATATCCTACCTCCCAATATTAATTTTCTTTATTTTTAGTGTAATTACTCCCATGTGTGTGACCTTATTTAAATCCTTGGTGCTATTCTCCAACCCATGGCCTACTAGAGTCATGTCTCGATGGTTTGTTATCTTATTTTCTCATTTTTTGACCTAGGATGTGTTAATTTAGAATGATGGGTCATGAAAAAGTGGTATAATAGGTTTAGGTTGAGAAGATAGAGTTTGTACTTAAGAACTATGAGGATTTAATGTAATGGTAGAGAAATAGTTCAAGTTGAATTATTGTGTGACATAGTCCAAGGAGACTGGATAGGACATGGGATTTTAGAGCCCCCATGATCTGATGAAATGAATTTGAGCCTACCAAAAGACCAAGTTAGGTGGTGCTGATTTCTAGTTAGAGACCTAGTAGAGGTACATGCATCGTGAATGATTTTTCTTGTGATTGAATGAGTTGTATCTTGGAATTTAAAGAATTTAATTAAATAAATATTGAAATTTTATGCATGTTTATCTAACTATTCCCATGTTTTAGTTGTTAATGAAATGTTATTGTTTACTAAATTGTTCATATAACCTGAAAAGAAAGAGTAAAATGGAAATTAACTGGCCTAGTCTATTTGTTTTAGACCATATTAAAACTTGAATTTGTTGTTCCCTTTCCTTTTATAACATGATTCTTTATAAATGAAATTTGTTTACATTTTTAAAATATATTACATGCTAACTTTTTTCCTAATATTTGAAATTTTTACTGAATCATTCTTAGTATATTTTTTTGTGAATATCTATTGAATTTTAAAAAACCTTATAAAAAATTTCAACTTGAGTAGATTTTATACTTTCTTGCCGAAATTATTGTTTTGAAAACCATGCTTAGGGTTATTCTAGTTTCTATACAAGTTAATACTCTATTAATTGCTTCCTATTTGTAATTTATCTTGAGAATATTTTATGGAATTATTT
Organism: Viscum album; assembly: GCA_963277665.1. Taxonomy (NCBI): domain Eukaryota; kingdom Viridiplantae; phylum Streptophyta; class Magnoliopsida; order Santalales; family Viscaceae; genus Viscum; species Viscum album. The sequence continues at coordinate 308,677,451 of OY728136.1, forward strand.
TAAAACTTGGTTCTGGTTGAAATTCTATAATTTCTGAAAAATGACCATCATGATCGTTGGTAATTCATAAAAAAGTTAAAAATTTGACATAAATATCTTGATTCTCCCTTTTTGTCATGATTGAAGTTATGTAGTATTAATCTATTCATATGTTGTAAAAATGTGTTGGGATTTTATTATATGACTAGAGATTTTGTAATGTTTTTTCTAAATTTTAGAAAATGGTAAGTATGATTAGTGATAACCATTAATAATATGAATTTTTTCCAATAAAATATATCTATCTCACCTCCAAAGCATGGTTAGAAACTTTGTTATTCTACATTATTTATTTTATTAAACATAGAAATGTGAATCTCATGTTTCATTCTATTTTTTAACTTTATACTAAGGATATGTGGATTACACATGTTAAGAATTTATTTTAAGTATAGAATTTATTTTTTTCAAATTATTAGAAAATAATAAGCATGTTTTATGGTAACCTGTTGAGACTTGAAACTATTTAAATGATTGAACTTATTCTTTTTAAGACTGATATGAATTTTTAGTACTAAAATAGTTGGTCATCACATGTTAATCCATGATTAGTTTGTTATGAGGATCATTTACAATGTTTAAAATATTTTTTTAGTAATTATAAAATTTTTAGTATGTGAATCTTGATTGTGTATCTTGTTTAATGTATTTTATTTATGATATAGAATCATGATATCAATTGATAATGTTTTATTTGAATAGTGAAGTAAAATCATATTACCCTTAATACGGTGTATAATAATGTTTTCCTAAGAAATAAAATGTTTGAAGAATATATTTTTTAAGAATATTAAGCATGATTCATGATATAACACACGTGTAGTTTTTTTCTTTAACTTGGACACATGTTAGGTTTATTTAAATGTAAGGCATAATGTTTTCCTATAAATGACTTGGAAGTGTTGATTGGTTTTTATGGTTTTTTTATTGATTGTTTCATTAAATTGTTGATATTCCTTACTAAAAAATATGTTTCTGAATTATAAGATGTTATTTTAATGTTTGTTTAAGAATAATATGTTCTATAATGAATCCTAAGCCATAGAACCTTTATATATCTTATCTTTGGAAATAATGTGATCTTTTAGATGATGTCACTTTATGTTTAGAACCAGTATCCTTACTTTGATTGTGTTTTTTGTTGATGGAAACACCCACCATCCATAAAAAGGTTACTCATTTAATGTAGGTAATAAAATAAAAGTGTTTTTTTGGAAAATATTGAAATTGATGAAGATGAGCTTGTTTTCCATGCCTAAATTATTATGAATGAAGTGGTAAAAGTGTTTTATTGTCATCATGTTGGTTGGTTTTGTTGTGATTAATCTTATATTGGAGTTATTTTTTATGAATTCCATAATATTAATAGAGGGAAACCCTTTACTATATCAATATTCATTATATTATGATATATTTTAAAACCATGTGGGTGAGTTAGTGTTTCCCAAAGTAGACAATATCATGGGGCAGGGGATGGATTCCTTTTATTTGTATAATTTAATAAGATCTATCTATATTTATATAAGTTATTGTATTTTTTGATAAATGTTATGTGAAAATTTTGGAAGTAATGTAATGCACCTATGGAAAATGGAAATTAGAATGTTAAATCCCTTATAATTTTTTCATTAGTATGCTCTTAATAAATAATGTTTTGTTAAAAAATTTGGAAAAATTTTCTAGATGGATAAGGAATATTTCCCAACCTCATGACTTGTTTTTAATTATTCTCATATGTTAAATTGGTTTCTTTAATTTTGAAGTTATGTGCTGATATTAACTTAGTAAAGAGTGTGGTAGAGTTCTGTTAATTGAACAGAAGTAATTTGATGGAAGCATATAACCATTCCATTTATGCAAGTTATTTTGGGAATCATGTTTAATATTAAAGGTTAGATATCATACTTTTAGTGTTTTAAGTTTATTATAATTATCAAAGTTTATTGATATGAAACTTATTTAAATTTTGAATTACAATGGTGGGTGTAAAAATTATATCATGTGATGATTGATGAATTAAATAGGTTAATCCTTTGGTCGGGTTAGTTATTTAATTAGTAATGAAATGTTTTTTGAAAATAAAAATTTACTTTGAGTATTTAATCCTTAGAAGTTCCCTTCATGATATTTAATACAATTTAGTGATGTTGAATTGGAAAAAAAATTATTTTTGTGGAAATAAGTTTTCTTAAATAAAATACAATAATTATTTTCTAAAATTTACATTTATTTAAAAAGAAGTTTTATAAAAAAATTTGAATGTGCTTTTACAAAGTGGCTTTGATTAATACCATGTTTTATAAAGGATTAAAAATGATTTTCATTTACAATGGTTTTTTACCTTCTAGATTTTCTTAGATGAAAGTGACTTTGTGGGAATGTTTTTATTAGCATGATTTTGAACATAACATGTTTTAATATGAAATATTTGGATATATGTCTAACAAGAAAAGAATAATTTCAAAATCATGATTAAGTATTGAAATTATTAACCCATAGGATTTAATGAATTATTTTAAATACCATATATAAGTTAATAAATTGTTTTGTAATCATGTTAATCTACTTATTTCATGACATGTTAAGTATGATAAGTCTTCATTGTTATGATTCTAAATCTTTTGGGATGATACATGAGAATAAATCATTTATATATCTTTATTCGATGGCATGCATAAGTAAAGTTTTTGAAGTGAAAGTTATAATATTTTTTCTCATATATGAAGTTGTATGATTTCAGTTTAATTCAATGTGAAATGATTTTTTCTAAAGGTGTTCATGTATGTTATGTTGGTTTTTTTAATTATTTGATTATTATGTATTTATTATTGGGTTTTGTATGGCTGTCTATGTTTCATTGTTCTTGTTTGAGAGATGTATCCCCTAAGATATTTCTTTTATAGTTTTTTTTTATTCCAAATATAATGGAATTCTTGAGTGGTATCTTATAGGGTGGTTAAATTATCTACCCATCCTTTTCTATCCCTTTAATTTTTTTTAATTCTTGAGGATGATAATTATTTGAGATTTATCAAATTTAAAGGAATTCAGTATTCATGACCATTCCTTTACTATTCTGGTGTATCTAGTGGTTTGGGAATGGTTTCATAAATTCTATAATTTTTTTATAATGATTTTGTTATTTATAAAGTAGTTTTAAAAAACGTTTTCAAATTATGGATAAAATTTTGAAGCATTAATTATTTATTTTTAAATTAAAATAGAAGTTTTTAAAATGATTATAAATTTTTTAAATTGTTTTATAATTTTAAAAGTAATAATAAACTATTTTTTTAATTATTTATAAGTTATTTTAATTTAAAAAAAATGTAATATTTTCAATTGAATATTTACCCTTACACATGAAATTGAAGTTTTATAAGGGTATAACTTGTTTTTAAAAGGTTTTATAAGGTATCCATGATATTGCATTATGTGAGTAAGTGTGGCTGATGATTTTTTAAGGCGAATATGGGTAATTCCCTTTTCCACCTTCATATGAAATGGTTAATTATGGTTTTCTTAATCCATGTAAGGGTAATCAGAAGTTTCATAAGGTTTGGTTGCTATTTTTAAGGATTTTGTAATGTTAATATGCTAATCCTATGTACTTTATAAAGGTGTATCTAAGATTATTCTGTTCGTGTAAGTGTATCTCCCTCATTGTGTATTGATATCCTATTATATTCAAAGGGTGTGTAAGGGTACATCTGAGTTCCCACTGTTCTCTTAAGCAAAACCGTTAGATCCTAAAACTCACGTAAGGGTACACTGGCCTTTATAAAAGCTTATGTAAAGGTAGATAGGTACCTAATGGTAAAACCCTATTACCCTTATTCAAAATGTATAGGTTTCATAGGGTAGTAGTTTTTTACTAAAATCTCAGTTTCTCTTTTCCCTTCGATCTGTAAATACATTATCAGTGATTTAAAATCCTAAAATCATAGTTATTAATTGTTTAGACTCATTTAAAAAAATATAATATTCTGAGAAGATTTAATCACTCCACCATTAAGTTTTTATTTAAAAACAAATTAAATGGTGGTCTAATTAAAAAGTTAAATGCTCTAGTATTTCTATATTCTGAATACACATTACTTCCAAATTAATAAAATACTCAAACCTCCCCCTCATAATTACCTTCAAATTATCTTAAGTTTGGATGATCAAACATCATCTTTGGATTCTTTTTTGTCTTCTACATTGATTTTTAGCCACCTTTGGTCATGAATTCAAAATCTAGGAAGGTTAAGTTCCCCCCCCCCCTCTATTTTTGGTGTAGCATGGAAACTCCTTATTTTTCAAGTAGGGGATCTGATTTCCCTCTTTATTTCATGTCCATCTATGATTTTTTTCATGATTTTTTTCTTTTTGGGTGGATAGTAAGAGTTTTCCCATTCAAGATAATTAATTGAATTAAATATAAAATTGAATTGGATTAGGAGATTCACCTTTATTTTACCTTATTTCTTCATGTTCCAAATATTTAATTCCCTATAAAATATTATTGAATGCATAAAGAGTTGTTATTATTATTATGTCATATTGTGTTAATTTAGATAATCAAAATATTATCCTTGAAAGATAAAGTGATTATCACAAGAAGAAAATTAATATTTCTTATATTTATTTAAAATTAAAATGTGTAATTTCATGTGGTGTTATAATTTGATGATCTGGAAATTAAAGAATAGATGTAAACTTATATCGCATATAGGAATTAATATTGTTTTGATAAAATAATTTGTGGTGTTTCCCCCTTCTTGTGAGATTGATTAATGTAATGGTATGTGTTATGGTTGGAATTATGGGTGTGGTTGTTTTCTAAGTTTGATGTGTAGGGTTATTGTGGTGGTGATTAATAAGATAATAAATAGTTGATATGAGAATGATTGATGGGGTTGTATGTCAATTTGGTGGTTTCCCAATGGTTATGAAATGTTGAAACTAAAATGAAATAGGTTGTTAAATTAATAATCAAGGGATGAAATTAAATATAATATTTATATGAAATTAATGTGTGGTAATTAGATTAAATTAATTGAAAGATAAAAAATGATTTGTGTTAATGTGAAAAAGCAATGGCTTGGTAAATTGGGTAATGATGTTTAATTTTATTTTGGAAATATGGTTAATGAATTAGAGAATGGTTGGTAATTGATGTGGTTAAATGAGAACTATGAAAGTTGTATTTTGTGGTTTCTGTGTGTAAGTTGTGTGGTGTGATGCATTAGTTTTGGAAGTGGTGTTAACATGTGATACTGGTGATGTGAAGTTTATAGTATTTTGGTGGTTTTGGGTTTTGTGAACTCATAGGTTGGAATTGTGTTTAACTATTGTATATTTTATTTTATTATGATTTATATATTCTCCCCACCTAGGTTGAGAACTATGTTTTTAAATCCAAATATTTTGGGGCCGTTTTTATTAATATCTAGATGGAGAGGATGGATAGTTTGCTACATCAGCTCCCCCCTCCCTCTCTCTCTCTTCCAATATATTTTGATATACATGGGATGTGATTCCCAAAAGTCAAAAGTGCACCAGTTCTGATTTTTGATGAAATGATGAGGTGTTTAATGGTGGGGATCATGCATAATAGGAGCGTGGAATGAGTTTTTTTTCCTTCATGTTAATGATAACCCATTATTCTAAATATAGAACTTTTTTTGAGATGTAATTTTATGGAATATGTGTATTCTATTAAGATTTTATGATATAACCCTGATGTATTTAGGTAGAATTTTCTATTTAGTTTCATGCGGGGTGATTGGAATGATACAATTACACTAGTTTCTCTAAGAAGGATTACTATACAAAAGTGATGGGAGTATTGGGATGTATTACATTGGGGAGTGAGAGTTGAAAATCAATGGGAAAGAGATGGAGGGTACCCATATATTGATATGATTGTTATTATGTTACTATACTTGGATGTTTTATTTGGTCAGTGTGCCTTGGTAAGGATGGGATTAGTTAGTTTACCTTGTTAGGTGATGTTGGCTCTGTTGTTTTCTCACTGGGGCATTAGTATGCTTTTCTTACATTTGTATGGGATTCCTTGGGTATGATCCTTATAGTTATACATGTTATGATCAATATACATATATATATATATACTATTTTTTATGTTTCCAATAGGAATTTAGGGACTGATATAGACAATACTAGCTTGGGTGTTGGAGTTATTATTGAGTTACTATCATTGTATTGTCTTTGGTGTTTTACTAGGAGCCTTATATTTGAATTTGTATGAAATTACTAGAATTTAATATTATGTATTTTAACTTTTATTATATTAAATAATTTTTTGGGGGTTGATATCCAATATCACAATCTTACATGTCTTTATGTTGAGGGTAATTCCTCCCTTATATATGACCTTTTTTATACACTTGGAGCTAGTTGCCAAACTAGGGATTACTATAAGTGGGAATCATGGGTCATTTTCTCCCTTTCTCCTTTACCATCCCATGAGGATTTCCTTTTGAGGGATGGGTCATGAAAAAAATTATATAACCTCCAAAATAATTATAGAGTATTTATAAATACTCTATAGATAAAAATTCACTTCAAAAAGAGAATGATCAATTACATCAACATATTCTAGTGAAAGTAAATCTGTAGTAGAATAATTCCTTTTGTTAAATGAAAAAATGAATAATAATAATAAGAAAATGTATTCAAATTAAAATGGTAGTATAATTAAGGTTATTGAAATTAATTTTATTAATAAATTTTAGTCTAATTCATCTATACAAATTTTATGCAAATCACAATGTGTAGATTATCCCCATATGATTGAAAGATATGGTGAGACTATTGTAGAATAAGTAACAACATCAAGTTTACTTTCATGTGTCCTATAGTATATTGATTTTATAAAATGATTTAATGATTCAAACATTACAAAAAAATTGTTATTCTAGAAATATATAAAGGAAAATATTATGAATCTATAGCATAATTATGTTTAAGAAATTAGAATTTGAATCATGAAATAAATGATTCAAGTGAATGAATTTTAAGGATTAATAACAAGACGGAGAAAAGTGAACTACTTGAATAAATTAATCATGAACTATAGGATCTTATGGAAAACGATAAATAATTCATAATTATAATTATAATTCTTATGAAATAGATTGATTAAAGAATTAAATCTGGAAAAGAAACATATACTTAATTAGATGTGTTAACATCTCAATTGAAGGAAAGAAACATGATTATTTTAGAGTTTGAATTTAAATTTAAATCTTTATGTAATGGTTTATTTTATAATTAGAATTATCATATAGATAATTTTAAACATACCAACCCCAGAACCATTAAAATGGTTCCCCAATCCAGTCATTCACATGGCCTCAAGCATGTCTCCCTGTATGCTGAAGGCTGCTGACTAGTAGCAAGGGTCTGATGATGGTACGGTGGGGAGACTATACCCTCATGGTCAAAGTAGAATAGTGGTATATCATAAGAATATAATATCAGAAGCAATATAAATTAAATAAATAGTATCATAAGAAAAATAAGAACTAAATAAATAATATAAAATGGCCAATGCCAGATATAAAATCGCGCATGCATGTCTAGATGACATTATATGAGATAGGAAATAAATATATATCAAGTTAGATAATACATAACAGTAGAATAATAACAAAATAGAAAAGTCCCCAAGGTCCATCTCCATGATAACCCTCAACTATGGCTTAGTCTTTTGCTATTAACTCCCAGGTACAAGCATGATATCACAATCCAAGGATCCTGACCCTACAACCAATGAGGTCTATTCAGGTACCCCAGTGCAATGGTGTCCTGAGTAGGGTGTGACATATACTCAGTAGGCCACCACCAATGATGTATAAAGTTATTTATTCTATAAATATGAAATAAATTTGTGTGAAAGTATGACAGTTAAAGTAATAAATAAATAAAAGTAAAAAAGTAGGCTCCGGTTCCTCAGGGAAACCTAGCCGACCATACCTACTTCGATGTATTCCATAATATCTTGAACCATGTTCAAACTTTAAAAATATAATGTGTAGATATAAATATATATATATACATATATATATACATATATATATACATATATATATATATACATATATATATATATATAATCCTTCTCTTGGTACACAAGAAAGGAAGCCTAAAAAAGTTGTCATCAAAGTCAATTTTAATTATGTGATGAACCCAAGAATTTTATTTGGCTTAGAGGATGCGTCCTATAGTTTAATAAATTATAATTCTTGTAATTATATAAGTAAATTATAGAATTTAAATAAGCACAATACTAGGACTTTCCAAGGATATCCATATAGAGGAACCCAAGTGTCACACCAAGAGAACTGCACATACCCAACATCATAAGAGTCTATCCAAGGTGATCAATAGATTCATCCCAAGTATCACTCTTAGTGTGGTGTAAAGCATGACCATCCTACCCCATCCCAATTATCTCACATAGGGGAAAAAGTATCATTTGTTTCATGGTATAAACATCTTACTACCAAGACCATCAAAGGTAACTCACCTAGGTAACCGATATCACTCGTGGTCAGGTAAGTAATCCACTTGGTGAGCCCATATAATTAATCCTATAAGGAATCCATGTATCACTCTTAGAACAATATAATTCAAGTAACCTATGATATTTTCCTTGTAATTCCATAATTAGGAGCCCCAGGTATCGCTCATGGTACATATATTCTCAACAATTAATGAGCTCTTCCAAGGTGTTTTTTAAAAATTAACCCACGTGTAACTCAAGGTGTAATGTAATTCATTTAATCATTTAAACATTTAAATTTTATCAAAAATAAGGGCCATATTTATATGCATTTTTTATCACATATCCAAAAATAACTAATTATGAGGCCATTTCCACAAGCATGCCTCACCATGAAACAAGTATAAATATTAAGGATTGTGATTACAATTATTCATTTCAATTATGAAAAAAGGGTCATGCACTTAGGCATGTCATTTATCACTCCAAATATTACTATTTAATTACCCTATTTTAATAAATAATTTATCTCACCTAATAGGTGGTTTTATTATACACAGGTAAGGCTATAATTCTATGTTCATCTAATTTAGATTCATTAAATTAATTATGAGCGGAGTAGTTCATCACATCTAAAAAATACCCAAGAGTGGGAAACACAATCATTATAAATTATGATATTAGAATGAAATCCATAAGGTTTTCCTAATTTTCCAAGAAAGTTGCAATCCATGTACATCTAGATAATGCACCCAAAGGTGGTTCTTATTGAGGTGGAGTACCTCCAACAGTTCAACTTAAAGCATGATGGATATCTACATTACAGTGTTGGACTCTATATATTTTATTTCACATTTATTAGGCAACACATGGGAAGTTTAGTGCATAAAACAATGTAATAATTTATAAATGGTGATACTTTATAGTAAAAATCTATATATATGGCATCCCACCTTTTTATTAGATAACTTTTCATTACATTTTACAAACAGAGGATCTTTTAAAGTTTAGTATCGTAGAAAAAAGGTACATAATACATCAAAGCATAAAACATTATTATATTCTACTTGAAAGGATTATTAAAGTTTCATCCTAAGTACATTTATTTCATCTTATAACTTGTGTACATACATCAAAGGAAAGGGTGAGCATAAGGCCTAGTAAGGGAAAACAAGGGAAATAGTTTACTTGTGATCTTGAGGAATACCAATAAGAATGTGAGGAAATACATAAAGGCATGATCAATGTAAAAATGCATATAATAATAAAAATAACATTATTAAAAACATTTAAATGTGGATAAAACATTTAATTGGGTCATTTATAAGAATATCACCAAGGTTTATCACTGAGGTGTCATAAATATTACCAAGGTTATTCACTAAGGTATCGTAAAACTTGTCATCTCTAGAGATTAAATTATTTACCCAATGCATTGAATCACTATCAGGGTGAAACCTTAATATGTTTTAATTAATGTGATCCAAAAATATCATAATAAATTATTTCATAAATAATCCCTGGATAATAAAAGAAACGTGTTTCATATCAAAATCATGGTGTTTTAGAAAGTGATTAAAAACAAGATCCTTTTTCCATTTTAAACCCAGAGAAAAGGAAGGAGGGTTTCATGTTTGTTAACACAAAAATAAAATATATCATTTTAAAATCTATGTGAATACCCATAGAGAATAAATAAATTTGGTTATTCATAAAATAAAATAATTTCTTGAGAAAAAGAGATAAATTTTGGGAAGTAAAATCACCAGCATAACAGGTATAAAACATGGTTTTAGAAAACATTAAAAAGAGAGGTGATAAGGGTATCACATTCATAAAATAATCTTAATATTTTAAAGGTATAGAATAAAATGGATAGAATAATATAGTACTGAAATTTTAAATACATAACACATAAAAAAGAGAACTTGAAAGAAAGATAAGTTGAGATTTCACTTACCTTGAAGAGTGACTCCTAATACTCAAAGATTGGGACCTTGGGGGATTGAAGACACCATGGGAGGACTCCTTGGGAGGTAAAAGTATCACATATTCATGTATTATGAATTTTGAATTAATTTAAATGAAGAAATGGGTGGGTATTTATAGCCAAAGTGAGGTAGTTTTTTATTAATTTCCTTGGACACCTCAGTAGGGGTATTTGAAAAACCTTGGGATTTCCCATGGTATTTTACCATGGTATTGTCCACTTAGAAAACCAATTAAATTATTTAAATCTAAAATAGTAAACCATGATTTTATATTAAATAATAAATCATTTTTATTTCATTAATCACACTAAAAACTCAAAACTGTATTTTTACTATTCACCAAAAAATGAAAATATTTTATAAAAAATTCATAAATTCACCCTAAAAAAATATCAATGTTATGATTTAAAAAATGAGATTTATTTTAACATAATAATTCTCTAAATATGATAAATTTAACTTTTAACTATAAAATTACTTATTTATTAAGAATAATAGAGGATAGAAAATGCATAGTAAAATGCATAGTAAAATTTTTGACAATTGAAAAAAATAAAATTATTTTAACATTTGTAATTAAATAAGAGTGTTTTGATAATATTATTTTATTATAATAAAAATTAATAAATTCTTAGTTTAATATAATAATTTATATCTCTCTGAAAAATAAAATTTTTACCTAAAAAATCAATTTATCAGATTCCATATCAAATTTTAATAAAAACTATTCTTAAATATAACACTCACATACGAACTAAGGGTAAGTTGTGTGATAGGGGTCAAATCTTGGGGTGGGTCGAATAACATCACCCGAGCGGTAATTTCCACTAACTTGAACTTCTTCTGTAGGCTATTTCATTCAATCTTAACATGTTGAAGCTTGGATTGGGCTTGGTCAAAAGCAAAAACTAGTGAATCTACCTCATTCCCAAGATCTGACAAATGGGATTCATACATCATGACTATAATGGATGATACTATCAACTCTTATTTCTACATTAATTAATCATTATCATTTCTATTTATAAACAATAATCATAACGTTGAGAGTATAGTTTCCAATGGCCATATTAACCAATGTTCATATTGGCCAATGATCATAATTTACCAATGTTAATATAATGGTTGAAACTTTATGGTCACATTAAAATAAACTAAATTCATTATTAAAGATATACAGTTTTGTTTTGTAATATAATATAACACACATTTTCAAGAAATAATTATCATTCAAAAAAATTGGGTCATTACATTATTCCCCCCTTAAGAAATTTTATCCCCAAAATTTCAACTCATTCTCTTAGTTAAGAAAAGGTTGGGCTATTTCTACCTCATTATTTAATTTTGTTCCCACATCACTTATTCATATTTTTGGTTCCTCCACAGAACTTTAACAAGGTGGGTTGTCCTGTTGTGTAGAAACTTGTCTCTACGGTCCAAGATCTCCATCAAATACTCCTCATAAGAGAGGTAATGTTCCAGTTGTACCACCTTAGGATTAATTACATGTGAAGGTTCAGGTATTGCAACACCCCAAGCTTCCAAGGTACGCTTCTCTTTGAATAATACAGCAGTGTGTGTTGTACGCAACTTCAAGTTCTAACACACACCACAACCAATCAAACTAACCGTTATGAATAGTAATACCCACTTTTTGAAATTTTATAAATTTTATCTTTAAAAATGGACTTCATTTTTGGATTCGGAATATCGAAATTAGCTTAGGATGGATTTTGGGTATTTTTATGAAAACTTTCATTTTTTGATGAATAGTGAAAAACACTGAGTTATAGTTTAAAACAGAATTTTTATTTAAATAATTATTTATTTTATTTAAATTTATTTTTGATAAAAATAGATACATAATACCTATATAAGTTAAATATAATTCATTGCAGTTAGTTTATAATAATTTTAGATATATAAAAATTTTATTGAACTTTTCACCGTCTTTTACCCATCTCCTAGGAGAATTTGCAAATTCACATAAAACTTAATTTTACCACTTCTGTGAGTGGAATTTCAAAAGTTCTAGAGACATGGTTAATATCAAGGAGTAAAATTTGGTTCAATAAGATAAAAATAATTTTTGGTGAATAGTAGCTTTTTACTTTTATTTACCACGGTTAAATGTAAATAGGGTAATTAAGGGTAAAAATGATAATATTATTACCCTAACACATGTATTAATTCTATTGGCTAAGTATAATTCGACCAAAAGAAACCTTAGGAATAAAATATGAACCTCTTTGTTCCACTTGGACTAGATTAGGACATTTCTTATTATTTAATTCAAAGAATAGTTAAAAGAGTTAAAATCAAAGTTTAATAACTAAAAAATTTTTAATATAGGGTTATACATAAGATAACTTCGATTATAAATATTCATTAGAAATATAAAAATATTTCCTACATAATGGTATTTTATTTATAATTTTTATAAATTAAATAATTTAATTTATTTATGACACAATGATGATGCAGTAATTACCTTATTAGTGAAATATTAAAATAATTGATATTATAAATACCCAAATAAATATAATTTGAGACTTTTAATGAATTAAAAGAATTTTATAGGTTAATAAGACATGTTGGGGTTGATTAAATGAATTAGGCTCTAAGTAATAATGCTGTTATAAATTTAGCAAAAACAAAATACCAAATAGTGTCAAAATTGACATAAAAGAGTTTTTAAATCAAATATTATATTATTAATTGATATTCAATTCCTAAAAATCTAAGGTTCGGTAAAAGGACATATATAATGATATTTGTATCATTAATGGACCACTTGGGGGTCTCTTGGAAGTATATAGTAAGTTTATTAACTATATAATATAAAAATACAAAGAGACATGGTAAATGTCAAACTATTTAACTAAGAGTTAAATCAAAAAGATAAAGTTAATATAGTGACCCAAACCTGTCAAAACCCTATTGGTTGAGTGTTTTTTAACCGATCCCCAGGTTAAACTTTAAATAATCCACTTTTTATCCATTAGAAACCGAATATGAATTTATTATAAAATAATATTTCTAGCTTTTCCTAAGGTGCCCCTCAACCCCCCTATAAAAGGTCACTCCCCCTTCTCTCTAATTCACACCTTAAAATCCATTTTGATCGGCCAAAACCTGCCCAAATATCCTCCCAACTTCCCTAACTTCAACCTAGAGGCTTTATTTTGAATATAAATCCAACCTAAGGATCCCTTTTGATCAAATCAAAAGGAAGAACCCAAAGAAGAGGTAATAATTTCACCACCCTCTTTCAAGTTCCTTTCTTCTTCCACTTCTTCTTTCTTTGTTATTTCCATTATAAGATAATAAATACAATATATTCTATATAATGTGATTTTATTATAAATATGTTACAACCATATTAAGTATTCTATTCATCCTTTGAATGACATGTCACCATACGTGTGTACGTACGGCTTACTGTCTCCACATCGTGGTGTAGTTGTTATTCAAAAAATTATTATTTGGATGGGTATGATAATGATGTGTAATTGAAGTAAATAATAAATATAACATGATAATTATTCTGTAAATATGATGCACCATCAAATTATATATTATTTTAATATCAAAAGAATGATATTGTCGCTCGTGCGTACGTACGGACTACCGTCTCCACGAACGCGATAAGATTCATTCCTCATCATATCCATTCAATACTAATTCTCATTTGATGATTAAAATTAATGTTTAAGGACTTGATATCATTTTGGATATGAATAAGATACAACCTATGGATAACAACCACAGCTTATCTAACAAACATATAAAAGAAAACGAGTAAGTGAACACCTGAAACAACGATAATACTAAAATATTATTAACAAAGCAATATTAAAAGATCATATATGATATCATATTTATGTATATGGTTATTGTATTATAACAATGATTTAACTATTATACAGGAGTTTAACCTACCCTCAACCAAGGAAAAGTACAAGGTAAGAATTTATTTCACAATCTCTTCATTATTCGAGGTTGTTTATACGTAATTATCTACTGGGACCTCTTTATCATCCACATCCATGTTTCTTAAAAATGTATTTCAAATCATTCTTACTATTTTACAGACTATGGGTTAAAGTAATTTATACCCTTGTTTTACTTTTTATAAGAAGTTTATAAAGGAATATTTCTGTCATTTTCCAAACAAGGTCCTTTTAACCTTTTCGATAGAATTAAGGTAAGAATGTCTTTTTTTAACTTATACGGCAGGTGCAGCTATTTTTTGCCATTATAAAATCATCGAATCTTCCCTTAAAAGCTTATAAGAATATTTTCAAAGTAAATGTTTTAATTATGTGGCTTTTAAATGATTTAAAAAAAGATATATTTCTCTCAAATAGTTTTGATTTCATCTATGTTAACATCCTTTGATGGATTTTAAGATTATTTGAAGTTGATTTATTATGATACAAAACTTCCATATAGTATTGAAGGTTTTGTAATATGTTTGAATATGGATGTGTTATTTTTATACCATTCATGGTTTATGGAGAAAGTACTGACATTTCGTATGCTAGTTTTAATACGAATATTTATGTTATGTTTAAACCTGTTCATATGAGGAATGCATTGGACTTAATAAGTGACGGGTGGAGCCCGCTATAGCTCCTCAATGCATCGATAGGTCTCAGAAGAAAAACTAGTGTCTTGGCACAAGGCCTTGACAAAATCTTATTTGTAGTCTTGGCACAAGGCCTTGACTATGTGGTTATAATAGTCTGGAATTATGCATTCCATCATTATGAAAGTGGTTATTGATATTTAATGTGATTATTCGACTAGTAGAATATCCATGTGAATAAGTAAATGGTATTATTTCATTTTATCTTTTCCATATTATGCTTAATTTCAAGTTTAAAAGGCTTTTGTTTTAGTTATACATTGCCTTAAATGTTTATGTTTATATATGATAGTTTCCGCTATATTGTTATCCTTACTGAGCATCTGAGATCACCCCTTTCAATGTTTTAATTTTTATCAGGATGTGAAGAAGTATTTTATGAATGACCTACAAGGAATGTATGAGGGGATATGAAGACAAGATGTTGTTGTAGTTTTTTCACTTTATGATGTAATGTAAGACTTATGAATATATCTAGTGTTTCCAAGGCTACTAAACTAATCAGTCTTTCGATACTTGATCTTTTGTGATCATGCCAATATTATGTAATAATGTACCGACTCTGGGTAACTGGGGTCGGGATGTTATAGTTGGTATCAGAGGAAGTTTAGTACAAACCTTGTAAGCTAGATTTAAATAAACTATGATTAGAGCACATAGCCCTAAGATAGACTTTGAGGATTAATATAAAATAACTTCCTAGAATTTTGGTATTGTAGAGATTTTTTGAGTTTTCCGAGAAATAAATCCTTGTCTGTATACGAGCAGGTAGAGGCGGCTCTGGCACAGATGTACCTAGGGGTAAAACCCGAAAACACCGCTTTGAGCTAGACTCGAACGGGAACTGGTGCACGACAACAGGGCTTGCTGCACTCTTGGTTACGACACTCCTGGGGGATATGCTTAGGATAATTATCATTTTATTTACAAACCATTATGAATGGTTTTTTAGTATATACTTCCTCAAAGAACACATTTTTTATGATTATGGATTATGTCCATAAACTGCTCAATTTATGCTAAGTGTTTTACATGTTTGGAATTATTTATTTCAATTCATAAACTAATATAGTTTATGGAATTGTTTATAAATGGCGCCTAGTGGAAGGAATGGAAACCGTATTAATGAATACACTCCATGTAGGGATTTCCCTCTTTCTAAAGATAATTATAGTGGAGCTGGTGATGCAACTAGTGCTGATCAGCTTATCACCATATTGGGACAACTCACTCAGGTTATGAATAATAACCTTACCCGTATGGAGCACCCAGATCCACAGCATGGGGGATCAATGTTAGATCGCTTCATGAGGCAACAACCACCAACATTAAATGGGGGTACAAATCCACTAGTATCGAAGCAATGAATAAATTCCTTAGAGAAAATATTCCACGCCTTGGGGAGTAGTGAAAGGGAAAACGTTGTCATGGTTGATTACAGCCTCACTGGAAATGCTGATCAGTGGTGGTCATTGATTCAAAACACTAAGGAAGATGATTAAGTATCAAATATGTAATGGAGGGAGTTTAAATATATTTTCTTAGAAAAATACTTTCCTCAGGACCATCGAACGGAAATGGAAAGACAATTTCTGAGTCTGAGGAAAAAAGTGGACGAGAATGTTACAAAGTATGAGTCTAACTTTACAAGGTTAGTAAGGCATGCTGCAGATTATATATGTAACCCAAGAAGTAATATTGATCATTTATTTCATGGGTTAAAACTGTTTCTCTGTCGAGCATTAGTCTCACAATCCTTCTCGTCGTACAAATATATTGTCTCATGTGCTATCAAGACATAAAAAGAATTATCTATGTATTATGACTTTAAAGCAAAGAAAGAGAAGAAGAGATCTGCTGATCACTCTGGAAATGGAAATAAGGGGAAGAAGGGAAAAGTTGAATATCCATCCTGCAGTAAATGTGGGAAGAAACACCTTGGTACTTTCTTAAAAGGAATGGGAGTCTGTTACAAGTGTGGTGAAAAAGGCCACCATGCTTGTGATTGCAAGGGGAAGAAAGAAGCTACTAATGTTCAATGCTACAATTGCAGGGAGATGGGACATTATGAAAATGAATGTCCTAATATTCAGGTAAAATTACCTCTGAAAAGGCCAAGGGATCAAGGCCAAGCTTATGCTATCACTACTGCTGAGGTAGAAGCTCTTAAAGACATGGTGGCAGGTAATTTAATGGTTTCATCAAGTTTAGCCAATGCTTTATTTGATTCTGGATCATCACATTGTTTCATATCTTCCTAGTTTTCTAAGAAAATTAGATATTTCCAATTTTATTTAACAAGGGAGTTGTCAGTCAAAACTCCTAAGGGAAGTATCATTGCAATAAAGTTTTGTGAATCAGTCCCCATTAGAGCACATAAATGTTCTTTATCTACTGATCTAATCGTCATACCCATGATTGAATTTGATATAATCCTCGGTATGGATTGGATTTTGGACCATGATGCGAATATTTATTGTAAGAAGAAGGAGGTTATGATTTTTTATGATGATGATAAGGAACACCTTATCTTTAGAGCAGAATCGTGACCACCTAATTCTTATCTAGATCCACCCCCAATAGCTCAACTAAATTCAATTATTGGTAAGGAAGAGAATGATATAACTGTGGGTGAGGAAAGGAATGTCCAAATAGAGGATTTACCTATTGTGAAAGAATATGTAGATGTTTTCCATAGAATTTACCTGGACATCCTCCAGAACGAGAAATTGATTTTTCCATTGATTTAATTCCTGGTTCAAGGCCCATATCGAAGACCCCTTATAGAATGGCCACTGTGGAATTAGTGGAACTAAATAAACAACTAGAGGAATTGAGTAATAAGGGATTTAATCTCCCTAGTGTTTCTCCATGGGGATCCCCTATCCTCTTTGTTAAGAAGAAATATGGATCTATGAGGTTATGTATCGACTATAGGGAAATCAATGCTATAACAATAAAGAACAAGTATCCATTACCTCACATTGATGATTTATTTGACCAACTGCATGGAGATCAATACTTTTCAAAGATCGAACATTGATCTAGATATCATCAGTTGTGTGTGAAGAAGGAAGACATTCCAAAGACAGCATTTCGAACCAGGTACGGGCATTACGAGTTTACAGTAATGCCTTTTGGGTTGACTAATGCACCCTCTGTTTTCATGGACCTAATGAAGAAAGTTTTCAAGGAATATCTTGGTGACTTTGTAGT
Source organism: Viscum album (assembly GCA_963277665.1). Lineage (NCBI taxonomy): Eukaryota > Viridiplantae > Streptophyta > Magnoliopsida > Santalales > Viscaceae > Viscum > Viscum album. Next base: position 308,695,863 of record OY728136.1, read on the forward strand.
GGTATTTATTGATGATATCTTGGTATACTCCAAAATCTAAAAAGATCATTAAAATCACTTGCGCATTATATTGAAGACTCTAAGAAGACATGAATTATATGGGAATTTTAGCAAGTGTGAATTCTGGATTCAGGAGATTTCTTTTCTTGTCCATATTGTCTCTAATGATGGAATCTTTGTTAATCCTTCTAAGACCAAGGAAATCCAAGAATGGCCAGAACTGACGAGTATAACTGAGATACGCAGTTTTATTGGTTTAGTAGGTTATTATCAACATTTCGTCCAGAATTTTTCCCGATTGGCTAACCCATTAACAAATCTCACGCGTAAAGGGGTTAAATTTGTTTGGAAAAAATAGTGTAGATAATGTTTTGAAGAAGTGAAGAGAATATTAGTCAATGCTCCTATATTTAATCTACCATCATGGAATGATGGGTTTGTTATTTATAGTGATGCTTCAAAGAAAGGACTTGGTTGTGCCCTTATGCAGAATGATAGGGTTATTTCCTATGCATCACGATAGCTGAAAATTCATGAGAAAAACTATCCTACTCATGATCTTGAGTTAGAAGCTATGATCTTTTCTTTAATGATTTGGATACACTATCTCTATGGTGAGAAATTTTAGATTTATACTAATCCCAAGAGTTTGAAGTATATTTTCTCACAGAAAGAACTAAACAAGAGGAAAAGGAGATGGCTTGAACTACTTAAGGATTATTATTGCATGATAAACTACCACCCGGGGAAGGCAAATAAGGTGGAAGATGCTTTGATCAGAAAGGATCATGGAGTTTTTAACAATATGAGAGTTGAAAGGGATCATATTTTAATGGATCTAGTAAAGTTGGATTGGGAATAACCATGGAAGGTGAAACATCGATACTTTTTCAAATGGTTGCCAAACCATCTTTACTAGAAAGGATTAAGAGTTCTCAGACCGATGATGAAGAGTTTCAAAAGAAGATTAAAGCTGTGAATGATGGTAGATTGAGTGAATTTGTGTATGAATATGGAATTTGAAATTTGGGAAGAGACTTTGTGTTCTTGATATACCTGATCTAAAAAGGGAATTATTGGATGATGCTCATAGTTCCAATTTCTATATACACCCTGGGAGCACTAAAATGTATAGAGATTTGAAGGAACATTTTTAGTGGGAAAAAATGAAGAGGAAAATTACTGATTTTGTGTCAAGATGTATGGTTTGTCAACAAGTGAAAGCTGGAAGGCAATATCCTGGAGGAGTATTGAAACCTCTTCCCATACCTGAGTGTAAATGGGATAATATTATGATGGAATTTGTCATGGGACTACCAAAGACTCCTAGAAGGAACGATGCAATATGGTTCATTTTTGATCGGCTTACCAAGTCAGAACATTTTCTTACTATAAGGGAATATCTACCACTTGAATGTCTAGCAAGAATATATATTAATGAAGTTGTGAGACTTCATGGAGTACCCCTATCAATTGTTTCTGATCGTGATCCACATTTTACATCAAGATTCTGGAAGAGTCTTCAGAAGGCCCTGGATACTGAACTTCATTTGAGCACTACCTACCACCCTCAAATATATGGGCAATCAGAATGGACTATTCAAACCTTATAAGACATGTTGAGATATTGCTCACTTGACTTTCAGGGTATGTGGGATCAATATTTATCACTGGTAGAATTTTCCTATAACAATAGATTCCATTCAAGTATTTAGATGGCACCATATGAAGCGTTAAATGAAAAGAGATGTCGCACACCAACCTGTTGGGATGACATTGGTGAAAGAAAACCTGTAGGCCCAGAACTGGTGGAGGAAACGATGGAAAACGTGAATGTAATCCAAAACCACATCAAAGCAGCTCAAAGTAGGCAGAAGTTCTATGCCGACAATCGAAGGAAGGATTTGTAATTTCAGGTGGGAGATCATGTTTTCTTGAAGGTATCACCATGGAAGGGTGTTATACGTTTCGGTAGGAAGGGAAAATTGATTCTCAGGTACATCGGACCTTTCGAAATTCTAGAACAAATTGGGGTTGTAGCTTATCATTTGGAAATGATGACAAATCTCTCCAAAGTTCACAATGAGTTCCATGTATCACTGTTGAGAAAATACATGCCTAAACCAACGCATGTACTCACCTATAAGGAATTAGAACTGGAACTTGATCTATCTTATTGCGAAGAGCCCGTCAGGATTCTTGATACCAGAGAACAAGTGTTAGGAAACAGGACGACTCGTCTGGTAAAAGTTCTATGGAGAAACCATAAGATGGAAGAGGCAACGTGGAAACCCGGGGAACTTATGATGAAGAACCACCCGAGTCTTTTTATGCATTAATATTCTATAAATTTTGAGGACAAAATAATTTGAAGGAGGAGAAAATGTAATACCCCAAGCTTCCACGGTACGCTTCTCTTTGAATAATACAGTAGCGTGTGTTGTACGTAACTTCGAGTTCTAACACACACCACAACCAATCAAACTAGCCGTTATGAATAGTAATACCTACTTTTTAAAATTTTATAAATTTTATCTTTCAAAATGGACTTCATTTTTTGATTCGGAATATCAAAATTAGCTTAGGGTGAATTTTTGGTATTTTTCTGAAAACTTTCAATTTTTGATAAATAGTGAAAAACACTAAGTTATAGTTTAAAACCAAATTTTTATTTAAATTTATTTTCGGTCAAAATAGATACATAATACCTATAAAAGTTCAATGTAATTCATTGGACTCAGTTTATAATAATTTTAGATATATAAAAATTTTATTGAACTTTTCACCGTCTTTTACCCATCTTCTAGGAGAATTTGTAAATTCACATAAAAATAATTTTACCGCTTCTGTGAGTGGAATATTGAAAATCCGAGATCCAAGGTTAATATCAAGGAGTAAAACGTGGTTTAATAAGATAAAAAAAATGTTTTTTGAATAGTAACTTTTTACATTTATTTACCACGGTTAAATATAAATAGGGTAATTAAGGGTAAAAGTGATATTATTATTACACTAAAACATGTCCTAATTCTATTTTCTAAGTATAATTCGACCAAAAACAACCTTAGGAATAAAATATGAAGCTCTTTGGTCCACTTGGACTAGATTAGGATATTTATTATTATTTAATTCAAAGAAGAGTTAAAAGAGTTAAAATCAAAGTTTAATAACTAAAACATTTTTAATATATGGTTATAAATAAGATAAATTAGATTATAAATATTCATTAGAAAGCTAAAAATATTTCATACATAATGGTTTTTTATTTATAATTTTTATACATTAAATAATTTAATTTATTTACGACACAATGATGATGTAGTAATTACCTTATTAGTGAATTATTAAAATAATTGATATTATAAATACCCAAATAAATATAATTTGAGACTTTTAATGAATTACACGAATTTTAGAGGTTAATATGACATGTTAGGGTTTATTGAATTAATTATGTTCTAAGTAATAATGCTGTTATGAATTTAGAAAAAACAAAATACCAAATAGTTTCAAAATTGATATAAAAGAGTTTTTAAAACAAATATTATATTATTAATTGATATTCAATTCCTAAAAATCTAAGGTTCGGCCAAAGGACATATATAATGATAGGTGTATCATTAATTGACCACTTTTGAGTATCTTGGAAGTATATAGTGAGTTTATTAACTATATAATATAAAAATACAAAGAGACATGGTAAATGTCAAACTATTTAACTAAGAGTTAAATAAAAAAGATAAAGTTAATATAGTGACCCAAACCTGTCTAAAACCTATTGGTTGAGTGTTTTTCGACCTATCCCCACTCTAACCTTTAAATAATTCACTTTGGATCCATTAGAAACCTAATATGAATTTATTATAAAATAATATTTCTAGCTTTCCCTAAGGTGCCCCTCACCCCCTTATAAAAGGGAACTCCACCTTCTCTCTAATTCACACATTCAAAGTTATTTGGATCAGCCAAACCCTGCCCAAATATCCTCCCAACTTCCCTCAATTCAACCTAGATTCATTATTTTGGTCATAAAGCTAACCTAAGGACCCTTTTGATCAAATCCAAAGGAAGAACCCGAAGAAAATGTAATAATTTCACCACCCTTTTTCAAGTTCCTTTCTTCTTCCACTTCTTCTTTCTTTGTTATTTCCATTATAAGATAATAACTCTAGTATATTCTATATACTTTGATGTTATTATAAATATGGTATAACCATATTAATTATTTTATCCATCCTTTGAATGACATGTCACCATACGTGCGTACGTATGGCTTACCTTCTCCACGTCGTGGTGTAATTGTTATTCAAAAAATTATTATTTAGATGGGTATGATAATGATGTGTAATTGAAGTAAATAATAAATATAACATGATAATTATTCTGTATATATGATACACCATCCAATTATATATTATTTTAATATCAAAAGAATGATATTATCGCTCGTGCGTACGTACGGACTACCGTCTCCACGAACGTGATAAGATTCATTCCCCATCATATCCATTCAAGACTAATTCTCATTTGACGATTAAAAGTAATGTTTAAAGACTTGATATCATTATGTATATGAATAAGATACAAACTATGGATAAAAAACACGGCTTATGTAACAAAACATATAAAAGAAAATGAGTAAGTGAACACCTGAAACGACAATAATACTAAAATATTATTAACAAAGCAATATTAAAATATCATATATGATATCATATTTATGTATATGGTTATTGTATAACAACAATTATTTAGCTATTATACAGGATTTTAACCTAACCTCGACCAAGGAAAAGTACAAGGTATGGGTTTATTTCACAATATCTTCATTATTCTAGGTTGTTTATACGTAATTATCTATTGGGACATCTTCATCATCCACATCCATGTTTCTTAAAAATGTATTTCAAATCATTATTAATATTTTAAAGACTATCAGTTAAAGTAATTTATACCGTTTTTGACTTTTTATAAGAATTTTATAAAGGAATCTTTCTGTCGTTTTCCAAACAAGGTCCTTTTTAACCTTTTCGACAGAATTAAGGTAAGAATGTCTTTTTTTAACTTATACAGCGGGTGCAGCTATTTTCCACCATTATAGAATCATCGAAGCTTCCCTTACAAGCTTCTAAGAATATTTTCAAAGTAAATGTTTTAATTATGTGGCTTTTAAATGATTTCAATAAAATAGATATTTCTCTCAAATAGTTTTGATTTCATCTATGTCAACATCCTTTGATGGATTTTAAGCTTATTGGAAGTGGATTTATTATGATACAAAACTTCCATATAGTATTGATGTTTTTGTGATATGTTTGACTGTGGATGTGTTATTTTCATACCATTAATGGTTTATGGAGAAATTATTGACATTTCGTATGCTAGTTTTAATACGAATGTTTATGTTATGTTTAAACCTGTTCATATGAGGAATGTGTTGGACTTAATAAGTGACGAGCGGAGCCCACTATAGCTCCTTGATGCATCGATAGGTCTCTTGAGACAAACTAGTGTCTTGGAACAAGGCCTTGAGAAAATCTTATTTTTAGTCTTGGCACAAGGCCTTGACTATGTGGTTATGATATTATGACATTATGTATTCCATCATTATGAAAGTGGTTATTGATATTGCTAGTGATTATTCTACTAGTAGAGTATCCATGTGAATAAGTCAGTGGAATTATTTCATTTTATATTTGACATATTATGCTGAAGTTAAAGTTTAAAAGGCTTTTTTTTTAGTTATACATTGCCTTAAATGTTTATGTTTATTTATGAAAGCTTTCGTTATATAGTTATCCTTACTGAGCATCTGATCTCACCCCATTCAATGTTTTAAATTTTCTCAGGATGTGAAGAAGTATTTTATGAATGACCTGCAGGGAATGTATGAGGGGATATGAATACAAGATGTTGTTGTAGTTTTTTTTTACTTTATGATGTAATGTAAAACTTATGAATATATCTAGTGTTTACAAGGCTACTAAACTAATCGGTCTTTCGAGACATGATCTTTTGTGATCATGCTAATATTATGTAATAATTCACCGACTCTAGGTAACTGGGGTCGGGGCGTTATAAGTATATACTTCCTCAAGAGAGATACATGCAATACATCATAAACTTGAGAAATATTTAGAGGAATTTCAAGCTGATAGGCCACTACTCTTATGAGTTCAAGGTTTTTATAGGGGAAAATGTACCTGGGGATAAGCTTCCCTTTCTTCCCAAACCACATGACTCTATTCCTAGGTTAAATTTAAAGAAATATTTTTTCATCAACATCAAACTCTAAGTCCCTTCGATGGTCGTCATCATATCTCTTCTGCCAACTCTGAGCAGTCATTATGTATTGTTGGATGGAATGAACATTTTTTGTCATATCTTGCACACAATTAGGCCCAAATAACATTCTCTCACCAACTTCATCCCAACAAGTAGGATTTCTACATCACTTCCCATATAGAGCTTCATAGGGTGACATTTTAATACTTGAATGGAAGATTATATTGTATGATAACTCAACTAATGGGAGATTTTGATCACATCCACATTTAAATTCCATTTATAATGTTCTCATCATGTCCTTGAGTGTCTAAATTTTCCTTTTAGATTGGACATCATTTTGGGGATGATATGGCATACTTAAATTCAATTCGGTTCTCAGAGCATGTTGATGACTTCTCCAAAATTTTGATGTGAACCTTCGATGGTGATCAGATATGATAGAAAGTGGAACTGCATATAGACTTAACACTTACTTAATGTATATCTTGGGTATTTGGTTAAGAGATAAATATTCCCAAATATAGATAAAATGGGTAGTATTTGTGAGATGGTCCATTATAACCCATATCGCATTATTTCCATTGGTTTTTTTGGGATACGGGTGAAAAATTCCATAGTGATATTGTCCCACTTCCATGCTCGTATGGGTAGTGGTTGTAATACCCCTTTAGGAAGTTTTTTATTTTCCTTTACTTATTGACACCCTAGGTACCTTCTAGTGTATTCGGCAATCTCCCTTTTCATTTTATCCCACCAATAATGATCATGATTGTCCCTATACATTTTAGTGCTTCCAGGATGTTTAGAGAAAGTAGAGCTATGAGCTTCATCCATCAGATCCTTCTTTATTTCCGGAATAGATGGAACACATAGCCTTGTACGAAATTTCAGTACACCTTATTGATCCATATTGAACTTAGGAAACTTTCCATTCTTCATAGCCTCTATTTTTTCTGTAATAAAGGATATTCTATTTGATATTTATTGATCTTCTCTAGTAATTATGTTTGAGAAATCATTTGGGATAGGGTGGATGATGTCCCTTCCCTTACGATTCTCATGTCCAGTTTTACTAGGTCTTTGATAAAAGGATCACTTTGAATCCTCATAATTTCTAGCACAACGGGTTCTTTCCAACTTAATGCATCAGTGAATTTGTTAACTTTTTTGGGATGATAATGATTTGAAAAATCATAGTCTTTAATATCTCCCAACCATCTCCTTTGTCACATGTTCAATTCCTTTTATGTGAAAATATACTTTAAATTTTATGGTTTGTTTATATATCACATTTATCCCCATAAAGATGGAGTCTCCATATCTTTAGATAAAAAACAACTGAATCCATCTCCAGGTCATTCCTAGGATAGTTTTTCTCATGACGCTTCAACTTTAGAGATGCATAAGCAATCACCTTGTAATTTTTCATGAGGATGAACCCAATCCATTTTAGAGTTGCATCGAAAAAATAACAAAACATTCTCTGATAGAGGGTAGATTTAACATGGGTTTAGTAACCAATATATTCTTCAGATCTTGGAAACATTTTTCACACTCCTTTTTCTATATGAACTTGACCCCTTTTCAATTCTACTTGGTTAGTGTATTAGAAAGTCAGGAATTTTTTTTCACAAATCTCCTATAATATCCAACTAATCCAAGAAAACTACAAACATCAGTTGCTATTGTAGGATGAGTCCACTCCTCCAAAACCACTGTCTTTTCAGGGCCAAATGAGATTCATTCATTGGTTATAATGTTCCCCAAGAAAGAAACTTGTTGTAACCAAAATTCACATTTTATGAAATTTCAAAATAACCTATCATTCCTCATAGTTTTCAATATAACCCTTAGATGATCCTTATGCTCCTCATGAATTTTGGAATATATCATAATATCTTCAATAAAAATTACCACAAAGTTATCAAGGTATTCCTTAACGACTCTATTCATCAAATCCATAAAAAAAAGTAGGATCATTAGTCAAGACGAAGGGCATAACAACAAACTCATAATTCCCATATCTTGATCGGAAGGTGGTCTTTGGAATATCTTCTTTCCTCACCCTCAACTAATGATAACCAAATTTAAGATTAATCATAGATATAAATTGATCCCCATGAAGCTGGTCAAATAAATCATCAACTCTTGGAATAGGGTACTTGTTTTTTACTGTTATCCTATTAAGTTATCTATAATCAATGCATAACTGCATTTATCCATCCTTATTCTTCACAAATAGAACAATTTATGCCTAAGGAGACACACATGTTCGAATAAACTCCTTCTCCAAAAGATCTTGGATTTTTTTATTTAATTCCTCCATCTCCACATTTTCCATTATATGTGGGGTTTTTTATATCATCATTGATCCAGGCATAAGATCAATAGATAAGTCTACCTATATTTTTTGGGTAGGCCTAGGTAACTCCATTGTAAATATAGCAATCTATTCCTAAATTATTGGGACATTCTCTATTTGTATACTTTCATTTCCTTATTCATCTACACTAATCATTTTCATAAAGAAGGCTATGGGTGGTGATTCTAGATAATGCTTAGGTCGAGATATCTATCCTTTGAATATAACTATATGTTGTCCATTCAAGACTACTAAGATTTCCTTACTTCATTAGTTGATCTTTTTATTATACATTGAGATCCAATTCATCCCTAGTATAATATAAAATTCTTTCATGGGAAAGACTACAATATTTGTGATGATATTGTGCTCGGAAAAGTAAATAATAGAGTTTCTATACACTTTTTATGCTTGGATAATTTCTCCAGGAGTATTGACTAATAATGATACTTCTAGAAGTTTATTGATTGATTATATATTCTTTTCAAATTATTAGGAAATAAAGTAATGTGTAGAACTAAATCAAACAAAGTAATTTCAAAATTTTAGAGAACAACAAGAGTACCTACCACCACATTATTTGGAGCTTCAACTTTATCCATCGTGATTGAAAAATCATGACCTTTCTCCTTTAACCTATGTTGAGGATGATGATGATTCCCCTACACTGCCCTTGGATTTAGATAATGATTGGAAAAGTGGCCCAAGTTTTCCACACATGAAGCATTGGACTTCAGGAAAAGGTTGTACCATATTTCCTTTATCATTTGTGTTGATAAGTTGAGGTTTCACTTCACTGAGATAGTTTTGAGCGATATGGCCATATCTTCCACACATGTAACACTTCCCTCTCCCAAGAAGGAAGTTTCGTAAATGATTCTTCCCATATTTTTTCATCTGGAAAGTTATAATTTTTTCCCTAATCTTTATTGGTCAATGATCTTCCCCAATTTTGGCTCCAAATATCTCTTATTTTCATTAGATTTGTGAGACCATTATGTCTCACCGAACTCCAGTTCAACTTTCATTGCACTCCTCACAATCTCCTCATAGTTTTCAAAGTCTCAGTTGGAAAGATTATTTTATATATGAGGTCTTAGTAAGCTGAAGAATCTATCAATATTCCCATTAGGATCTACGAAAAATATATAGGTTTAATGGGAAGGTCTTGTGAAGTTCATCTCATAGCTTCCCATAGATTTAACTTCCTTCTATTTCAGCTCTAGGAATTTCTTTTCCATTTTTTTTTTGCATTGAATGGGGGAAATATTTTTTGAAAAAGGTTCTACTAAACACATCCCACTCTATAGATTCAATCTCCCTTCTTGGATTCATATTTTTTATTAGTTCCCACCACTGATCAGCTTCTCCCTCTAAGTGGTAAATAGCCAAGGTGAGTTTCTCTTGTTCTGAACAACTGGTTATATAAAATATCATTTTGATAGATCTTATACACTATTCATAAATAAATGGGTCAGTATATCCATTAAAATATGGTGGTCGTTGATGAATAAAGGACTCAATGGAAAATTTTTTCTTCATGGTGAATCTAGTATCTCATCTTGATTCAAGTTATTTACCATAACTTGAATTAGTTGATTCATCATTCTTAGGAAGGTATCCATTCTGCTTTCTATTGTAAGTTCGTTAGTGCCTGGTCTATTGCACTCACTATTTACATGATTTCTCCTATTTCTTTCCATTTTCTAAAAGAAGAAAACCTCAGTGAGAAACGTGTTTCATTTAATAATATTATAGTTCTTAGGGAACTTTTATGTCATATAACATCATGATTAAACATGTTATTCATTAAAAATAGCTAAATTTTCTATAAATCCTTCATAATGGTTCATAAAAATATTGTGATTAACCAAACTTATCCCATGGGAGTGTCAAAACAGGAGTGAAGCAATACTCATTGTCATGTACCAAGTTACATCGATTCAGGACCAATGCACCTTATTAGATTTGTTACCCCTAGGTAAATTTGTGCTAGAGCCACATCCAATTATTTGTATATAGATAGGTATTTATTTGTTTGGAAACCACTTACTTAATCTTCCACCAAAATAACATTAATTTTTCCTATATTTAAACTTTTCAATAGGGTTCTTCCAAAAAATTTCAAATCCTAATTTCGACAAATAACTAAACCCTCCTTTGATACCAACTATGGAATCCTACTTTTTTATTACATAACTTTTCATTACATTTAAAAAATAGAGGATCTTTTATGGTTTATTGCCATGAAAAAAAAGTCAAATAATACATAAAAAGATAAAACATTATTCTATTCCACTTTAAAGTATTATTAAAGGTTCATCCTATGTAAATTTATTGCATCTTATAACTTGGTGACATACATCAATGTAAAGGGTAAGCATAAGGCTTAGTAATGGAAAACAAGGGAAATAGTTTACTTGGGATCTTAGAGAATATCAATAAGAACTTTAGGAAATACATAATGGAATTATAAATGGAAAAAAGATGCATATCATAAAAAACAATAACCTGATTCATAACATGTAAATGTTTCTAAAACATTTAATTGATCCATTCATAAGCATATCACCAAGGTTTATCACTAAGGTATCATAAAAATTACCAATGTTATTCATCAAGGTATCGTATAAATTTTCATCTCTAGAGATTAAATTATTTTCCCAATGCATTGGATCTCTATCAGGTCGCACCCTTCATATGTCCTAATTAATATTATCCATATATATTATAATAAATCATTTCATAAATAACCTATAGAGAATAAATGAAACATGTTTCATATCAAAATCATGGTGTTTTAGAAAGTTCTTAAAAACAAGATCTTTTGTCATTTAAAAACCCATGGAAAAGGAAGGAGGGTTTCATGTATGTTAATTAAAAAATAAAATATATCATTTTTATATATATGTGAATACCCTTGAAGAATAAATATGTTTTGGTATTCAAAAAAGATAATAAAATAATTTCTTGAGAAAAAGAGATAAATTTTGAGAAGTAAAATATGCAGTAGAATGGGTATGAAATGTGGTTTTATAAAACATTAAAAAAAGAGAGTACAAGGGTATACCATTAATAAAATACTATTAATATAGTAAATGGATAGAATAAAATAGATAGAATAATATAGTCTAGAAATTTTAAAGACATACCACATAAAAATAGAACTTGAAAGGAAAAGAGAAGTTGATATTTCTCTTACCTTGAAAAGTGACTCCTAAAACTCCAAGATCCAGACCTTGGGGCTTGAGGAAACCTCGGGAGGACTCCTTGGGAGGTAAAAATATCATATATTCATAGAGGATGAATTTTTAATAAAAGTAAATGAATAAATGGGTGGTTATTTATAGAAAAAGTGTGGGAGTTTTTTATTAATTTCCTTAGACACCTCAGTAGTGGTATTTGAAAAACCATGGGCTTTTCCAGGGTATTATCCACTTGGGAAACCTATTACCATATTTTAATCCACTATGTTTTACCAACATTTTATATAACATAATACATCATTATGATGTCATTAATCACACTGAAAACTAAAAACTGTATTTTTACAATTCAACGAAAAACAAAAGTATTTTAAAAAATTATCATAAATTCACCCGAACATAATATTGACATTATGATTTCAAAAATGAAATTTATTTTATCATAATAATTCTCTAAATATGATAAATTTAACTTTTAACTATAAAAATACTTATTTATTAAAAATAATAGCAGACAAAAAATTCATATTAAAATTTTCAACACTTGAAAAAATAAAATTATTTAATCATTTTTAATTAATTAAGAGTGTTTTGATAATAAAATTTAATTATAATAAAAATTAATAAAACCTTAGTTTAATATAATAATTTATATCTCTTTAAAAATTACAATTTTTACCCAAAAAATCATTTTATCAAATTCCATCTCAATTTTTAAGAAAAAATATTCCTAAAATGGAAAAGATGAAATAAAAAAATTATTTAAACAAAGTGATTACATTTTAAGTAACTATGGCCTCGACACATAACCCTTTATAAAACCTGCTTACAACTTAATGGTAAGGTGTACGATAGTGATAGACTCTTAGGGTGGCTCAGATAACATCACCTGAGTGGTAATTTCCACTAACTTTAAATTATCTCGTAGGTGATTTTGTTGAAGCTTAACATGTTGAATCTTGGATTGGTATTGTTCAAGATCAAATCCCAGTGACACTACCTCCTTCCCAAGCTCTGACAAATAGGATTTTTATGGAACAACTCTACTGGATGAGGTCATCAACTCTTCTTTCTACATTAATTTACCATTATCATTTCTATATATAAACAATAATCATAAAGTTAAGAGTATAGTTTCTAAAGGTCATATTGACCATTGATCATATTGACCAATGATCATAATTGACCACAGTCATATAACGGTCGAAACATGATGGTCACATTAAAATATAATTTATTATTAAAGAGATATATTTTTGTTGTGTAATATAATATAACACATATTTTTAGAAAAAAATAATATTTCAAAAAGTTCGGGTCATTACAATAGACCACCTTCCTTATACCAAGGATACATCACTCATCCAATATTAAGGCTTAAATCGATCTGATTTGGTAGAAATCAAAGAAACAAACAAACACGCTAAAATAGGTTGAATTATTGCACACCATGATAGAATTTAATATAGAGAGAGAAAATGGGAATAGGGGGAAGAGGTGTCGTAGAATCATTGAGTGTTATCCAATGCACTTAATGTTTCTCAAAACGGAGTCCAAACAAAAAAGATATCTCCATAGAAGGAGGAGTGGAGGAGGAAACTTGAGTGGCCTGATGAAGGTACTACACATGTGGGAGAATAAAGTAGGAGGAAATAAATAATTATGTATTGTAATTTTTGGTAAAATCACCACTTTAATGAGGCACACAGTTTTGATGAATGGTTGGCCAAACCATGTGCCAATTGTGATTGGGATACTACCTAAGAATGGGGATCGCACGGTTCATGCACACAGTTTTAGAAATCATGAATATACCATGAGTTTATAATTTTTTAATAAATCTAAAATAGACAAATAGTCATGTGCCTCCTCTTTAATGGTTAGTCCAAACCATGCAGGATCCTTATCTCCACTGAATCAACCATGCAGTTTCACCCGGTGGGTCACACGATTTCAAACAAGCCATGCACCCTTACCAATTTATCCTAAACTTGAGTTTCCAGGTCTCAGTGTTCCAAAAATTCATCAGGACACCTAAGGAACCTCTCGGTCCTTAAAACATGTCTAAGAAAACACATTTAATTGTTCAAACTATCATAATTTTATTCCAAATCGTGGTTCACAATTCGGTCCATCCCTCAAACTAAAAGTTCTAGTTAATCTAGAAAATTTACTTGGTAAAAAACATGGGACATTACAACCTCCCCACCTTATAACTTCTTATCCAATATAATACTTTGGGAAATAATGAAAACAACACCCAACCTACTCAGGTCATGATTTTTTTTACAAATTATCTCATTGAGTTTCCAAACACCCAACACACCTACAAAGCATCACTTTGGGAATACGATGAGTAATCCATTAAAACTCAAGAAAATACTAATATTCTAAAATTAAACATTGAGATGGGGCTTAATTAATCCCATAAAACTAGAATCATAACCACATATTCATCTCTTTAATCAACCATCCTCTAGCGCTACCCACTATAGGTTATAACATTTAACAACCAATTCTGAGTCACAATATCTCCACTATCAGAATAGTCTATTTAAGTATTCTAATAGTGTTATAATGATGATCTTGGAATTATTCTTATATTTAACAAATAGTTGAGCCAAATTTTCATAAAAAACCTCAAGTTATTGTACTGCACTCACCTCATCTGGATGACATACTAGAAGTGTTCCCTTATTAACCGAATTTAATGAAAAAATGAAAACAAGTTGAGTGACTCTCAACTAACTATTCTCTTTAACTCTTAGACTAGATGGAGAATGCATTACAAAAACTAGATCTTGGTTCCACTAAATAAAGGTATATTAAGATTTCTCAAAACACCTTTACTGAGGTCTGTAACTAGCTTCCGGTTATGTTTTTAGACAAGACAGTCACTTATGTGGTCCTACCCTAACACGAACATGGGTGCATACCTAATCCATCACTCTTGTATCATCACTATCAAAAAAAACTCATCTAAGCCTGAATGAAGTATAGGTTATCCTCATAATCATCAAATGAATTCCAAGGAGCTCATCCAAGGTAGTCCATACCGCATCACTTACAAGTGAGAAGTCAGTACATAGCTGAGACATCCATGCATCAGAATACTGATTGATCCCAACAGTATTCAAAACAAAGATATGACTGGTTTCCATGAGTCTGTATAAGTTGTTCTTACTCAAGAACCCAATTATCACTCAGGACTAACCATACCTCTAAACATACCATGCTATATAATCATAACTCCCATGGAGTTCACTTACCAAACCCAGTGATGTTTAAATTTAGAATAGCATATAACTTATTCTCTCTTAGTGTGCCCTAGATGTTATCAAGATAGGGGAAATTATTATCACTATGAAAATAGTATGCCAAGATAATATAAATAATTTCCAAGAAGACTTTAGAAACTTCCATCATATCCACGATGATGTGCTCGGTATGGTTTCAAATCAACTGTGTCTAACTATGTAAAGAAAGGACATTCAAACTATCATTGGTCGACATCATTAGAAGATCTCAGCTACTCCCACTGACCCACCATCATTACCGACCATTATTCTCTTTCCACTCTGGGAATCCTGTGATTCATCAAGCACAACCACCAAAGTCCATCCCTAACTAATAGTTTTTTCAAAGGTTTTATACACATCCAACCATTTCATTATCATGCTACCTTATAATAATCAGAACATTTATAGCTTATTATCACCTTGGGAATTTTAAAATAAATGCCAACCATTTTCAAATGGTCCTCCTTAGTTGTGTTTCTTCTGCTTGGAAGGACACATATTACCTAGATTGATGTGATTCTCCCTGTCTTTGGAGTTTCTTAGTCATCGTTTACTGAAAAATGGAACCCATCCCATGGCACATGCTCCATACCACTAATTTAGGGTCTTGGATGTGGCCAACATGATTTTACAAAGTTCCAATTTGAAAGAGAATAAATCTAGACACTTAAAAGTTAACTAGATCAGATTTAATCTAGACACATGTGGGATGCTCACTCAATCCGTACTCATGCACATCATTAGCATCTGGCATGCAATCCAAAAAAACTGGCCATCATTTCAAAACACCTGATCCTCTTTGAAACACTATTTCAAGTATTGGAAGAGTTCATATTTCCTCTAACACCCAGGTAACTCTACTCCAGAGATTACTCATGAATGTATCATAATATATAAAGGATTTAATGATTACCACTGTACTCAAAGGGTTATTGGTTTCATTTTAGAAACTCTATGGGTACTGAATGTATCGACGCATACTGCCTCAAGATTTCATCTGTACTATAACTCATTCTTGATAATATCCATAGGCTTGCCATACATCCATCCATAAAGACAAATGTTTCATTTTAGAAACTAAGAGTCCTACATGGGATAACAACACCTGAATAGTACCATACGTCTAAAACTTATCAAAACATTTAGTAATGTTTTTAACTCCTAAGGGACCTACCTATAATGGGCTAGCCCCTTAACAAAGTATGAAAATCAAAATCTTAAAACCAAAGTGACACCAAAAAAATCACTGGGATCTATTGCATATCATTTTGTTTTAACACAACCAAATAAAATTCAACTAGGACCAATGGGAAACGTCCCCATTCCAATCCCAAGTACTTGCTAAAGAATAAATTAAGTTAACCCTTACCAAAGTTTTTAAGCTACAAACACCTATAACAGTTGCATTTTAATTCATTAAATTACTTAACATTTAGACTTTAAACATTAAAAGATTCATTTCAAAACACCAAGTACAAGTTATAAGGAAAATGTACTTAAAACTTTATTTAGCTAATGCCACAAGGCACACTAGCAAGTTTTTTCAACTTCCTCTTAAACATTATTTAGTTAATTTAAATCCTATCATATTTATCCATTATATATTATAAACTCTATTTTAATCATCATTTATTTATTCATAAGCTTTCCCAGTTGGATTAGTTAAAGAAAATTTAAATACCAATCTACATAGGAAAACACCCATTAGGTTGTAATTCAAATTTTAATTAACTAATGCCTCATATAAGTACCTCTCAAAAGTAAGTAACATGTCATTTATTAATTAAAGAGGGGTTGTTCAAGTAAGATTCCACCATACATCTATATGTGATTACATATAAATGATTACGAACACTTTAAATCACCATCCCTATATAGAATAAACATACCCTCATGGGGTTAAATATCAAGGGATAAAAAGACAAGGTGACCTATGAGGGTCTTATTTAACTATTATCAGTTTATCTATATACAAACCCATTTTATTTAAAACATTAAGATATTTAAAACACCCTTTATGGGATTATCTCATAAGTATAAGCACGATGAACAACCTACTTGGGGAGATTCAAGTATATATCATATGAAAAATTCCCTAACTAACCTATTTGGGTCCATTTGTGTATTAAGTAATTTGGTCATATGGGTCACCATGACCAAGTCATAGAAGTACAGTCCTTTATAAAAGGAAACCATTTCCAATAAAATCATGATTTAATAGAATCTATTTTTTATACAATATCATCAATGAATATAAAGCTCGTATATGATGTTTCAATTATATGTGTAACAATTTTCAAATTTATAAATCACTCTGACACATCATGAATTGTAAATTGGCTCCCATTTAATCACAACCAATATTTCTATACCCCTACAACCAATGGTACAGGGATCAAACGTTTCAAAAATTTTTATTTAAGGTTTCATCATCAATATATGTGGGAAAAACATTTATGTTTATTTTTTAACTTTAATAACCATTTTTTATTGAAATTATAGCTAGGCATGCTATCACCTGTAGTAAATAATAGAAACCATGGAAAATAATTACCTAATCATGGTAAGAAGATAAACATACTAAATAATCATGAGACACAACATAATAACCATAGAAATAAGATGTACTTGAAATCATGAAAATTAAATATGCTTGATGTTATAAAAACAAGAATTAAAAATAATCACATAAGGATCACATATAAATGCAACTATATGGCATATAATATGCATGGCATGTGAATCATTATTTTCCTAGTATGATTCATTAAATGCTACTTCCTTTCCATACCATACTAATGGTAGATACTGTAAATCTCATAAATCAATGAGCAAAAAAATCGACCAATAACTCCAGTTCAAATCATAATCAACTATAACATTGAACATCACAAAAAACAACCCCATCCCTAGCCACTTGTACTTTTCCCCATGGAAAGGTTGATCACTCCACGACATTACTATTTACTAAGGACTAACAAATTCTTATTCTCCTATCTATCAACCCAAAATAGAAAGATAAAAGTAAAATAAACACATCTAATACTAATTATTAACATCCCAACCCAGGATCCACTAAAACTGTGCCCTGAGCTAGTCGGTCACATGGCCTCAACTGCACCTCCCCATACGCCAGAGGCTACCGAATAGTAGTGAGGGTCCAATGATATTACAGTGGGGATAAAATACCCTCATGGTCAGAGTAAAATAGCAGTATATCATAATTAGACAATAGTGGAAGAAATGTAAATAAAATAAATATCAGAATAATAATAATAATAATTGAAGAAATAATATGAAATGGCCAATGCCAAATATAGAATCATGCATACATGTCTAGATGAGGATATATAAGCTAAGAAATAAACACACAATAGTTGAGACAACACAGAATAATAAAATCATAAAAAAAGGGAAAAATACCTAAGAGTAATCTCTATGAGAATCCTAAGATCCTTCTTAGTCTTGTGTTTTTAAATCCTAGGTACAAGAATGACATCACAATCCAAGGATCCTAACCCTGTGACCAATGAGGTCTTTTCGAGTACCCCAGTGCAATGGTGGCCCGAGCATGGTGTGATATATACTCAATATACCACCACCAATGGTGTCTAAAGTTATCTAGTCCATGAATATAAAATACAGTAGTGTTCTAGTATGATAAGTAATACAATAAATAAATAAAATTAAACAATTCGGTTCAGGTTATTTAGGGACATCTTCCCAACCATACCTACTTCAGCCTAATCCAGAATATCTCTAACCATGGTCAACCTATAAATATATAATATATAGATATAAATATATCTATACACATATATAAATATTATTCTTCTCATGGGACACATACAAGGAATCTGAACTAGGCTATCATCAAAGTCAAGTGTAATTAGAGGCCAAACCCAAGAATGTTACTTTTCCTGGTGGGAACATACTATGGTTTTATACATTTTCATTCCTTGAATTATAGACGGAATCTATAGAATTTAAATATGTGGCATCCTTGGACCATCTAAGGCGATTTTTATTGAGGAACCCAAGTATCACTCTAGGAGTACTACATATACCCAACACCATAAGAGTATGTCCAACGCGATCCATAGAGGCATCCTAAGTATCACTCTTAGCATGGTGTAAAGCATGACCCTCTAATCCCATCCTAGGTATCTCGCATAGGGGACTAAGTATCACTTGTGTCATGGTATAACCATCTTTACATCAATCCCATCTAAGATAACTCCCCTAGGTAACTAGTATTACTCATGGGTAGGTATGTAATCCACTTGGTGAGCCCATCCAAGGAATCCTATAAAGAATTCAAGTATCACTATCATCATAATATATTTCAAGTAACCTATAAGCCCTTCCTTGGTATTTCGTAATCAGGATACCCATTTATTTCTCATGGTACATATAATCTCAATATCCAAAAATCCCATCCAAGGCGTTCTGTAAAAAAGAACACGGTTATTTCTCAAGGTGTAATGAAATTCATTTAATCATTTGAACATTTAAATTTTATAAAAAATGAGGTCCATATCTATAACCATTCCATATCAAATATCCATATATATCTAATTAAGATTCCATTTCCATGATAATTCATCACCATTAAATAGGTATAAAGATTAAGGAGGTATATTCCCATTAATCATTTCAATTATAAAAAAATGGTTCATGCACTTAGGAATTTGATTCATCACATAAAATATCACTATTTAATTTTCCCATTTTATTAAACAAGTGATCACACCTCATAGGTGGTTTTATAGTAACACAGTCAAGGCTATCATTATATGTTGATCTAATTTAGATTCCTCAAATTCCTTATGAGAGGAGTAGTTCATCACATCTAAAAAGTTGTCCAAGAGTGGGAAAGACAAGCATTTTAAAATTAAACATTTACAGTGACATTCATAAGGGTGTCCTTATTAACCAAAGTGTAATCCATAGACATCTTGATGAAACACCCAAAAAAAATTGAATTGAGTTATAGTACCTCTAACGGTTCAGCTTAAATAATAACGGCTATCTACATTATTAAATTGGACTCTACATAATTGTTTTAATATTTTTTAGGAAACACACAGAAATTTTAGTGCATGGCACAATGGTGTAATTTATAAATGGAAATAAATTATAGGTAAAATATATATACCACCTATATTATACCAAGAATGCTTCACTCATAAAATATCGAGTCTTGAATCAATCCATTTTGGGATAAATTGAAGAAACAAACAAATGACCAAAAAATAGGGTGAATTATCTCATACCACTATAAAATTTATGATGAGAAGAAAACCCGATAATAATGGGAAGAGGATTTGTAGACTCACTGATGGATATACAACACACCTGATGGTGCTCAAAATGGATTTTGAATATAGGAGATATCTCCATGGAAGGAGGAGAGGAGGAGCGAACTTAGGTGGCTGGAGGGAGGCACTACACATGTGGGAGAAGAAGGGAGGAGTAAAAAATGAGTAATGTGAATTTTAAAAAAAATCCCCTTTAATTAGGTTCATAGATTGGACACATAGTTGGAAAAAATATATGCCAACCATGCTTGGACTACTTCTTAAGAAGGGGGTTTGCACTGCTCACATGCACGATTTGAAAAATCATTCCCAGAACATGTGTTTATCCTCTATTAAGAAATATTCATTAGTCACATGGTCATACACCTCCACTTTCATGGTTAGGTAAAACCATGAGGTATCCTTATCTCCACTGGATTAGCCACACGATTTTACCTGGTGGGTCTCACGGTTTAAAAAAAACTATACAACCTTACATGTTCCTCCCAAACTTGAGTTTCTGGGGTCCGGTGCTCCTGAAACTCAATGGGACACCTAAGGCACCTCTCAGTCCTTAAAAAGGTATAAAAACAACACATTTAAGTGTTCAAACTCTAGGAATTCCATTCTAAGTCTTGGTTTACAATTTTTCCCATCCACCAAACTAAAAGTTCGAGTTACTTCAGAAATTTTACTTGGTAAAAAACATGACACATTACAGAATTAAACAAGTGCTAATGAAAGAGGTTTACATAAGGAATCGGTAAAAAAAGAATTTACTTTCCAAATATGGAAATAAAATTCATGGGAAATAATTATAAAAAATGATATTATTATGGTGTCATGGGAAACAAGATATTTGTGTGCGTATAAAGTATGGAATTTTGAAATTCAAAAAATGATACTAAAGTATCTCTTCTAAAAAAAATTAACATGAGGTATACTTTCATTAGGATATATATTGTTTGTGCTATGTTTGGATATATGGAACTATATTTAAATAAAAGTAATGGATAATATAATTAATTCAAATATATTTTAAAGAAGGGGAATAAAATTTGTGGACAAAATAAATATTTAATGCTAAAAAATAGTTTCATGGCCTTGGAAGAATGTGATATAGGAGTACAATAAGAACCAACGGTTGAATATATAAAACAGCCATCAATTAGAATGTAAAAATATATATATTTAGGATTAAGAAAGAGGAACTATTTATAATTAATATAATGGAAGATATGGATGTAGTCTCATATAATGTAATGATGAATAAGGATAAATATCAAGTGACTTGTAGTACTTGAGGTAGTTGTACAGTCTGGAAGAAAGAGCGGTGTTAAAATGGGATCAAATTAATTTTGATGGGGAATGATATGTGAAAAAATATGAATGGAGTGAACATTAAAATCAAGAAACATTTTTCCAATATTTTCATTGTTTATAAAATTACTTCTATATTTGAAATTAAAAGATAGCATTGGAAGAAAATGTTTGGTTCATCATGACTAAGAACATGATAGTTTGAGTATTATGGGAAGGCACCCCTCACCCCATTTTTGTTTGATGGTTTTTAACAAGTAAAAGAATCTATTTACTGATTAAATGATAGATTCATACCATGAGGTGAGTTATAAAGGAATATATGTATAATTTTGAAGAGTATCAATATATTTTTGAAGGAAATATTAATATGAATGATAAATATAGTAAAATATTTTAGTGAAATATTTGAGTTGAATATGGTGAAAAAAGTGTGAAATGATTCAAACTAATTTCACTTATTTTTCATAAAGATGCTTGAATAACATGTGCCTAGTAAAGATGAAGAATATTCCTTGTCTATGGAATTTTTTTTAACAATTGCATAATGGTTAACATTTGTGTATATGTGGTGGATGAGTTATACTCAGAAGAAGTTACATGTATACCAATAGTTTATGGTATCAATAAAAATTCCATTTCTAATAATTTATATATGAAATAAATTAATTATTCTAATAGTTTTAGGGAAATAATTATTATGAAATATCTTCTTAAAGTCTTACCACTCTATTTCTTCGATTTAATATTTTGACTTCATAACTTTATCAATTCACACTATTGATCAGCCTCTCCATCTAAACAGGATACACCCAACATAAATTTATCTATCTCAGAATAGTAGAGAATAGAAAATATATTTTCAATCAATTTAACCCACTATTCCATAAAAAGTTGATCGAAAGATCCACTAAACATTGGTGTCCATTACTGCATAAAAGACATAATGGCTAGTTTCTCCCTCTTAAGTAAAGGAATAAATTACACATGTTTCAGGTTATTGTTTATAACCTTATAAAACTTAGTAAAAATACTTATAATGTTTTAAAATCCACCACCCATTGCATTGGGAATGTGGTTTAGAAAATCATTGCATTTTCCCTCATATTGGTTTTTGGTATAGTTTCTCCTAGTTCCCAACATTTTATTAAATAGAAAATGTTTAAAAATATATAAGTAAATAAATCATGAATAAATATTTTATCCTCATGTGAAAATAAATTCTAAAGCCATATCTTATGGGATCCCAATTCTTAGAATATCCTTATTCTCAAATTATGCTTAAAGGATCATATTCTTTAATATTTTATAAATTTAAATGAAATAATTACTTTAGTTATAGATCGTTCATAATGATTTTTATTGAGATTTTATTAACCAAAAAATATCCCTCAGGAGTTTCAATCCTGTTGTGCAACAAGGCCTCCTTATCATGCACCAAGTAAAAGTTGAGTTAATACAAAATTATCCCTTTTTAGGTTATTACCCCTTGGTACATCTATGTTAGATACATATCCACTTATAGCATCTAGATAGATATTTCATTTCTTGGAAACCATCCTCTATTAACTTTAGCAAAACATAGGATGTTTAATTATACTTAGACTTATCATTATGATTTTACACTAATTTTTCATAGTCCAAATTCCCAAATTATCTATATAATGCTCTAATGTAAACTATAGAGACCTAAATTTTTCTTACATGACTTTTACATAATTTTTAATATAAATAATAAAATAAAATACATTCCATGATCAAAAAGTTTATTATCTTGTGAAAATTACGTTCATATATCAGTTATACATAATTAAATATAAACATAATTTAATTAATGATTTATAGCCATACTAAAGCACCCATTTTATATTTAAAACATTTAATATCTTTTGTGGAGCTCATTATCCACTCGAAATAAGAAATTATAAAAGGATCCTTCCGAATAAACGATACAATAGAGTAGGCTAACTAAATATATGAAATAATGATCCATGTTGAAATCAATGAGAATAAATGGGTATGTATCAATAGAAAACACCACATTTTAGTACAAGGATTCAATGGAAAGAAGATCAATATGGAGGAATGGATTCAAACATGGGATAAGTTGGCCCACAATTTTGAAGAAGCCATCAAGGAAAACCCAGAAACCATGGTAACTATTTTACAATGGGGATTATATCGAGTGACCGGTTCTAATAATATTAGCCTAGTATTCAATGATTTTGTAATTTATTTCTATGTTAAATGACGCCATGTAATGTCTTGTGAGGTTTCCCACTTTTCCACAAAAGTTATATAGAAATAAAATTTTAATTTTTAGCAGTAAGGGTGACCATAATCATCATCATCATATCATAAGCATGGGATAGTCATCATAATCAAAATGGAATAATTTTAGAAATCATTTAATGTGTCAGATCCATAATAATGAAACATCATAACATAGTATTCAAATATCACACATATTTTTAAACAAATCTAGCATCATGTTCATGCATAACATATGTGAAAAAATCATAAATTCATAATTGTGAAAAAACAAGATAGCATCATGTTCACCCATAATCTCATGAGATATATCACATTACCCAATGAATATTAGGTATATATAATTTTGGTCCCACTCATCACATCATAAAATGTACATAATCATTCATGCCACAAGAAAATAAAACATATAAAAATTATAGTCATTAAATAAAACCATTGAAAATAATGGGTTTCATAATGTTTTTGTAAAAAATACATTCATTAATAAGATTCTAGGGTCCAAAATAAATAAGGGAATTCATATTTTTTCATAAAACATTATAATTCTTGAGTGGAGTTGAAACGAATCAATAAGATTCAATGCGATGTTTTAGAAAATAAAGTCTCTTTGAAAAAATCCTTTTATTTCACTTATAAATAATTTTAACAATGTAAAAAACATGAATATAAAAAGAAATAGATAGGAAATATTAGTGGGATGAAAATTTAAGAATGATATAGGAACATCCATAGTGTGAATAAAGTGAAATAGGAAATAATCCAAAAAATGAGTTGTGTTCGACATTCCACTTACCTTAAATCCTGATTTATTTCATCACTTTTCCACCTCCTGTATAATAAACATAGTTTTATTAAAACATGGAAACAGAATTGGATTATATTAATTTTTTACTCTTTATAAATTATAATAATTGGATTATTTTTATTAATTCCAATTGTTAAATGTGAAACATTTTATAGCATATTTTTCTTAAAATATATCATATTTATTTGATTAAATGATCTTGGTTTATTTTTATTTATACACTATTAAGATTAACTAAAAAATATTAGAAGTATAAATTTATACATTAATATATTATAAATAATTTATTGTATTCATTCATAATTGTTTTGATAATTAGAGAGTTGATAATGTCCTCATGGGTGGTTAATCTGTTGTTGAAGGGACATTGTCAAAAGAGGAGGAAAGAGAAGTATAAAATATAAATATGTCATAAATATAATCAACATTGTAGGATAAAATAATTGATATAATGTTAAAATAATACAAAATTAATCTTAGTTTATTTGTGTTTTAATGAAATAGAGAAAAATAGAATAAAAGAGGAAAATGAGAGAAAACATTTGATGGAACATTACCCTCTTCTTAGTGTTTCTAATTTTCTATAACACTAAAATCCTTGAATTATTGGAGTTGAGTGACTTTAGAACATCCCTAATGATTATAAGGGGATTAATATAGGGAATTTTTTAAGATTTTTGGCTTTGGTGTGTGATGGAAAATTGGTTTTCCAATGGGAGGGTGATGGGGTTTTATAGTTGCGAAGAGGGGTATATTTAGGCTATAATAATTAATAAATTATTATATCCAAGTTAAAACTTTCAATAGTAATATATTTGGAATTATGATATATATTTGAATAAAATAAAATTATTTTAGGACTTTAAACCGCTATATAATTCTAATTTATTAGTTTAATCAAAAGGAAATGAAAATATTAAAAAAATAGTTTATTTAAAAGGGCGCTTTATACTTTTAGGCATTGGAAATTAATTTTTAGATTTGCAAATTATTTTTATTATTTTTAAATGATCCATTTATATTATTAAATTTATTTTAGTATTAGATAACAAATTTAATATTTATTAAGTCATTATTTCATCATTATTATTTCATAAAACATATGGTATTTGAAAAACCGTATTTTTACTATTCGCAAAAAAATGAAGTTTCTCATAAAATTATAAAAAATTCACCCTCATGAAATTTTGGTGTTATGATTCTCAGAATTAAATTATTTTTATTAAAATATTCTTCTCACATATTAAATTTTAATTTTTAATATAAAATTTATAATTATTATGAAATAAATTAAAATAAAATTTACCAAAAAAAGTGCTTATAATTTTTGAGTTTTTAATCTTGGTATTTATTTTATAGAATTAAAATAGTATATTTTCCTAAATTAATCATGATAAAAATTATTTCGATTATATTTTATTATTTTGAGTTAAAATTACAATTCCAATAGTTGAGTTATTATTCCCAACAGTCACATTACTATTTCAATAATCTTATTATGTCCTATAAATACATCTTCATTCATTCATATATCATTCGTTATAATTACTCTTAAGGTTATATATTTTCCTTTACTAAAATTTCAATTGGTTTACTAATATTTCATTTCTTTTCAATAGTTTTTTTTTAATATCCTGATATTTTAAAATAATGTTTTGTTCGATAGCATATACAACATGCAGCATCGAGATTAAACAAACCATAAAATATTATTATTTAAATATGACCATTAAAACATAACCATTTAATTGGAATGTTTGAAAAGTAATAACCTCATTATGTAATATATATTAATTTTATATTAAAAATAAATCTATTGAATAATTCTTAGGAGATAAAAACTCCATTATTTACAATTTCATTTTATTCTATACTTTATTCAAAAATGATTTTTATTGCTCTTTTAGAAAATAATAAAATTAATTTTTTACACTTTAATAATATATATTTTATAAAATTATCTTCATTTTTTATATCATTATATCAAAATTATCTTAGGGTGATTTTTTGGGATTTTTCTGAAAAGTTTTATTTTTCAATGAATTGTGAAAATACTAATTTCTATTGAAAACTATGTTTTCATTCTAAGAAATTTAAAAGTTACATTTTATTATAAAATAGTTTAAAAGAAAAAAAAATAAACACTATTATTAATAATCTAATAATGGTCTTTGGAATGAATTTTATACTTCAATTTGGTATAAATCATTTTTATAGTTAAAAGGACATTTTTTTGAAAAAACAGTTTTTTATTTCGTTTTATAGGTTTAACTTTAAATTAGATTATGTCACTTATGGTGTTTTAATTTGATTAAATGGATTTAATATTTGTAATTATAATTTCTAAATTTTTTAATTATTCTACTTTTATTTTTTCCCATATTGAATAAAAAAAAATTAAAAAAATCATCGTGGTTAGGGTTACAACAAGTTTAATGGTGGATAAACTAATAGATAAGGGTTAAAATGACCAAAAAAATCCTAAATTATATTTTTTTTCTATATTTAAACTCTATATCATCTAATATTTGTAAATGGTTCATTTTGGATCCATTTTCCTTGAGTAATACATTAATAGATTTTATTCTTTTTAAAAATTCCAAGTGTGTCCTCTCCCCCACTCATAAAAGGACACCCCTCCCCTATATTATCTACCCGACTTTGAGACATATAGATCAAAAAAAACCTATAAAATCATCTCCTAAAAATTCTTATCCATGTTCTAGATCATTTTTTCTTCTCAAAATACCAACCCTAAATCCATTAATAAGATATACAAAGGAGGTATCTCTAAGAGAATGTAATTTTATTAATGAAGCTCTTTTGTTTTATTTCTTCTTTTACCTCAATTAATTGTGTCCTAAAAATTATAATATAATAACACAAATATATCCCATATAATTATATTTTATAATTTTTATGTAATAATATTTATCCATCTCATTATCCATCAAATGGGAAATAAAACCATCGCTCATGTGTATGGCGGACTACCGCCTCACGAACCGATGTTATTTGTTTTCCATCACTAACTCTCATGTATAGTAGTAATTATAGAACTACCAGATATATATGATAATTATGACATAATATTTATTCTATAAAAATAATATATCATATAATTATTTACCATTTCACCATTAAGGAAATGATAATGATGTTATGTGTATATACGACCTACCGTCTCCACGAAGCATTGTATTTTATTTTCCATGTCTAAATTTTAAGAAAGATTTTAAAAATGTATCTAAAGAATAAAAATTATATTTATAATATTAATATAATTATGGATATTATTGAACAATATATTATACACAAGAATTGAAACTTCCATTACCAAACATGAATGATAAAACAAAGTAGTTAACACCCAAAACAATGGTAATAATAACATATTATTAATGAATGGGTAATAAGATGTTATAAAAGGATCATATATGATATTATAAATATTAATATAGTTCTATTATAAATTAATAACATATCTAAAATCATTGTACCAAATTTTAAAACACATTCAACAAAAGGTAAATACTAGGTAATGGATTTTATCTCAATTTCCACTTCATTGAGTCATATTTGGTATTGTGAATTTTTTTACTTATTATGGTGTATATAATTTCCATTTTATTTATTTAACATAAATATCTATTTATTCATGATAATTAATTATTCTATTAAAGTTACTCTTTCAACAGGAATGTTTTACAAAAAAACTAATCTTATTTCTCCTTTTGATTGGGTATATTTTCTTCTAAGTCCATATTTTTAAAAATTATTTTACAAAAGTCCTTTATATTACTCAAATGATTTATTAATGAAATTTTAAATTATATTTTAATTAATTCATGGTTTTAAATTAATATTTATTATGTTTTCCCTAAAATTTTCCTTTTCAACTATTTTTAAAATGACAAAATGAATGTCTTATTTTATGACCTTTTTGTGTTGAAGTCTCTATGTCTTTGAAGTCATGTAAGGTTTCCCTCCCATTTCCTTAAAAAGGGGTTTTATCCAAAAATCAATAAAAAAATTTAGGTCGTCGGGCCATTCAGTCAGTGAATTTTTTATTTTAATGTATACGACGTTAACTGATTTTTCCACCATAATAACCATTTTATACTCTTTATATTATTCTATAAGTTTTCAATGATTTTAAAAATAAAACTCTTTTAATAAATATTATATTAATATTCCACTTTTATTTTATTTTATTCTCCAAAAGACATGAATTTATCACAAAATCTATATTATATCTCATTAATTTTATAGTTGTTACATTTTAATTGAAACATTCACTTTATTATGATCATTAGACATTAAATTTATCTTAAATATCCATATTATTTTTATCATGGATATGATTATTTCCTAAAACATATACCATATTTATATAAGGTGTTTTATTGTGAATGTTATTTGATTGATGAGGGAAAATCGTGATAAATCTGTATTCTTTACTAAATATGGATATTTATTGATAATTCATGTTGTTTATGAACTGAATTGATCATTAAATATATGAGGAATTCATTTCACATGAATTTATGGTTAGTTTTTGGTTATAGATAATCCATTGATACATTAATGGGTCTCATAAAACAAATCATTTGGCCAAATTAAATGGGTTTTTAGTGAATACCTAATCATAGATTAAAGTATCTTGGTGAAAGGTCATCATGTTATAGATATCATGATGTATGATATCATAATGTCCAATATTTCAAATTTACTTCAATTATAATTTAGTTATTATTATCCATGATATTACTACATTGATATTATCCTTGGATTCTTTTCATGCTCAAATTATTGATTAAATGGAATGTGTTTTCATTTATTTTCCTTAACATATTGATTGTTCATTATTCAATAATAATAGAATCTACTGTATGTAATTATTACTAAGAATCTAAACTCACTCATTTTTTTTCCTTTCCCTCGAATGTGAATATGAAATCATTAAATGAGTTTCAATGAATTGAGCATTTTATTTTGTTATATTTTATATTATATTCCCAATGTAAAATGGGTATCAAGTATGTATCCAGTTTTTCAAGTCTACAAAACTAAATAGTCCTTTAGGATTAAATCCTTTGTATCTATGCCAATGTAATAAAGTAACCACCAGATCTGGGTTACTGGAGTTGGCATTTTAATAGTTTGTATCATTTAGGAAAACATGTATTATGAAACATAACCCTATGAAAAACATTAAAAATATGTATAATTATATGATAATATTATAATGGTTTTGGTAAGGTAGATATTATGTTATTTTTCTAGAAATACATCCATGTTTTGATACTACAAGTGGGCGTGGTTTTAGTATATATTCATCTAAAGGTAATAACTTTGAAAAGAGTTAGTTGAGTATATCTTGGCCACCATTCTAGTGCATGAAAAGTGTGGCCTTATTATGCACCTAGTTTAACACTCCAATGGGATATGATTGGTATAATTCTCATTTTACATAAAAACCACTATGAAAGACTTAAAAATATTTTTATGAATTAAATATATTCCCAAATAAATCATGTTTATGATTCTAAGATTAAAAATTCATATATTTTAAATTTATGTTAAGTGTTACACCAGATTTATAATTAAATATTATGATCTAAAATTCAAAATAGTATGTTCAAATTTATTATAATCCATTTTTTATAAATGGAGCCTATCATAAAGAGCGGTATAAATACTCATGGAAAATATAGATATTTCCCTATTGAGAAATAGAATACATATGGTAATAGAACTGAGCATATCATGCCCATATTTGGGTAGCTTACTTAGGTTATAATGAATAACCTTTACCAAATGGAGAAACTTGTAGTCACAAATAATGATTCACCTATGGTGGATCATTTCATGTGATAGAAGCCCCAATATATTAGTTTAAAAACAAATCCTATGGTAGATGGGAAATGGATTAAGTCTCTTTAGAAGATATTTTTAAATTTTGGATGAGATGAATGGGAAAAGGTTATATTGTAAGTATATTTCCTTAAATGAGATGTTAATCAATGGTGTTCTTTGACCTAGAATACAATGGATGAATAATAAATTTAGTATATGGAATGGATATTATTTAAAGTAACATTATTTGATAATTAGTTACCTCATGATAAATGAACAAAAATGAAAAGAAGGTTACTCATATTAAAGAAAAAGGAATAAGAAGGTGTTGTGGATTATGTGGTTACCTTCACAATACTATCTAGGTATATTATGGATTACATACACAATACAGAAAGTAAGATTAACCATTTCATTGAAGGGATTAAGAAAAGTCTCAAATGGGAACTAGTTTCTCAAAAAAATTCATCATATAATGAAATATTATTATTTTCCATCAGAAACTAGAATTAATTTTATATATCCTATATATTTAAGGGAAACCAAAAAATAAGATGTATTATGAACACCAAGAACAATGGAACGCATCAAATAAGAATAAGAAGATTAATTAATTTCCATCTTGTTAAAATTGTGGGAAAAAATCCTATAAAATTCTTGAATGGTATGGGAGTTTTTTATAAGTGTGGAGATAAGTGTCATATGGATAATGAATATAAGGTAAATAAAGAGATCATTGTTATATAGTATTTCAATTATAATTAAATGGGGAATTATTCAAACCAATTTCCCAAGAATCAAGGGAACTTATAGAAGAAGATTCCATGGGGATAAGTACAATCTTACACAATCTCTAAAATTGAGGTGGAAGTTTCTAAATATATGGTTGTAGGTACTTTAATCATATATTTCAATTTAGCTAATTCTTTATTTGATTTTAGATCCTCATACTCTTTTATATCTACCATGTTTTCCAATAAAATTAGTCATTTCCCTAGAACCTTGAGAAGGGAGTTGTTAATCAAAATACCTTATGGAAGTATCACTGCAACAAAGATGTGTAAGGAAGTTATGATTATTGTAATTAACCGAACTATTATAAATTAAATTCCCACTTTTTGAATGAATAAATAAATTATCAAGTAATGAAGTTATAGAAAACACTTTCACTACTTTGGTTATTTTATAACATTATATCCTTTTTTATTTAAAAGACCATTAAGAATCATAACTTTTGATAATATATCCATTGAATATTGATCATATTAGTAGTTCACATGAGCCTCAACCCAATTGGTGATGTCTCTCTAAGTGCATCCACGAGACCTAGGTTCAAAACTAGGAGGAGGAATAATTCTGGGGGTACTGTAGCAGGCACTGTAGCAGTATTGTAGCAGACACTATAGTAGTACTGTGTGGGTACTATAACAGATACTGTAGCAGTTACTGTAGCAGGTACTATAGTAGCCAGAACTATTCGCCTTGGCCCACCAATTTGGACTTAGAGTCCTTAAGGCCTTCGGGCCACCCAGGCCTTCGGGTCGGTAAGGCTTTTGGGCCACCTATAAGGACTTTGGGCCACCTCAAGACCTTCGGTCCACCTCAAGGCCTTCAGGGCCACCAGATATGAAGATGCCCCGACAGATTCTACTAGGAACCAGCTCCAAAGGAGGATTCAAGAGTAATATGCATTCACCATAGCAGGGATAACTAATTTGGAAGAATGAGAGGGTATGTCATTGTCATTAGTATTGGGCATGTGCATCACTGCACATGATAGCTAGCTGAACATCCATGCAAAGGTGGAGTTCTGATCACAATGTAGATGCTGGGGAGGGGCGGTTTCAGGTATTCATAGTCTTTATGATTTTCTTAAGACCTACGGGTCCTATAATGTCTCCAAGCCTACGAGAAATATAATCTCTAAGCCTACGGGCCTTGTAAGGGTTCCCCATCATCCCTTGAAAGGGGGTTTATTAAAAATCAATAAAAAATAAGGCCTTTGGGCCATTCAGGTAAGGATCATATTAGTAGTAAATATAATGGTTTATGACAAAGTCCAATTGACACTAATAGAAGAATCGATGGCCTCGACCAATAGAATCGTACCCTATGAAGACCATTTATCAAAGCTCCTGAGGGATATTACATCATTAAGATTTTACCTTGATCAATCCTAAACCACGATTCAATAACTAAATCACAAATAAAACCATTTATGGGATAAGTTCAAGCTCATCAATATCATGTCCCAAACCATGTAGGCTAAACCACACCAAAACAATCTCACCAATCCACACCTTACCCTTAAGGAATTCATTGGTAAAATAAATCTCTATGTATCTAAACCCAAGCATTATGATTTTTTATGTTTTATTTTAATTAAAAAAGTATTATATTTATCCCTTTTAATATTACTTATTATAATGATTAAATAATGAGTTTAATAAAAATTATATTTTCATACCATGAAACACAAATTGTATTTTTAGGAAATATATAGTTTTAATCAAGACACTATTTTTTATGAATTTAAGAATTTTTTAAATAAAATATATTTTAATAAAATGTTATTATTAAAAACATTTATTAAATATAAATGATAATATAATTTTACAAATCCAAATGTAATTGTTGTAAGGGTCAGAAAACTGTTATTGTAAAAAAAACCAATATTTTTTAATAAATTTGTATTTTGATTAAAAAGTGTGAATTATCATATCTAGAGAATTATTTTTTTAAAATAAATATGATTTTTGGAATAAGTGTTTTGAAATTATCTAATTGTTATTTTTTCATAACTTTATGAGATAATTAAATTTTCAGGTAAAAATTAAATACGGTATAAATATACAGTATGTATTATGAAATCATAATGAACAAAAAGTGATGTCATATATTCCATAAAAGGTGAAAAAACCAAATAAATATTTAACCTTTAGAATAATGTGCTTGTTAAATTATTTGATTAATTTTATAAACCCTTAATGAATCTTCCAAAACCTATATTATATTTTAAAGTTTTAAAATCAATTCTTTGCAAACATGACTCACTCCCACATCACTAAGGGTATTATTTTTATTATATAATTTCTTAAAATTTTAAAATAATTAAAACCACTTCACTTTTTTAGAAACCATTGGAAAAAACCATGGGAAGTTTTGTGGTTTTGATTACATTATTATATAGATCGCAAAACATAAGTTTGCAAATTAATAAATAATTATCCTCTATTTTATATATATATATCAACAAAAATCCCATTAATATTCACTAAAATCCATTAAATCATGACATTAATCTACCTTTCCATCGATAGGGTCCTCCCAAGTCATCCCTGAGATCTCAAGAAGCTCCTCCCAAGATTTTAGAACCACCCTCTCAAGGTAAGGGATCCTCTCCTTCTCCTCTTTATTCAAGGATATTCTTTATATTATTCTTTTGGTTCCTGATTGTTAATGTTGGTATATATTTTTTATATATCACTCTTATTATCCTTATGATTTCCAAGTAATTTTATACCCATTTTTATCTTATTTTCCCATTCTAGAATCCTTTATGTACACATGTTTTGTCGTCGAAATTATCCTTTGATTTTCCATGCCAAAAATTTATGTAGTGAATACCCATATCCATTTTCACTCAAGGGTATTCATCTAGTTGTACATATCCTTAATTTTTAGGGGATTTATATTCATGTAACTTTCACTCCATAATCTTGGGGTTAAAATTTATGAAATGCATTCTTATTTTGTATGATCTATGTGGCACACTTATGCATGTACATGATATAAAAGTAATGGGTGGGCTCATAATTATATATCTCTACAATGAATTGGGTAATGTCTTAATCTCATGATATTCCATGTATGGTTTGAGGGAGTTTGTCCTAAGAACACTATGTTATGTTTTATTGGTGGTTATACTTGACTTATTTTTATGATGTCATATTTTATATTGTTTCCACGTTCCTATGTTTCTATTATATTATCATGTTATATCGTCTCATTGTTAAAGATTATGATTCTCAACCCTCTTGTGTTATATTAATATGCCCCTTGGATCACATGTACTACTTTACCTTATGATATTCTTTATTAATTCCCTTAATATGATTTATAGCTCACCCTTTTCTTATGTATATCACAAGGTTATCACATGCAATTTTAGAAGAATGATGGAATTTTAGGATCATGATAAGGAGGTTTTAAATAATGACATTTTATTCTTGTTTCAAGTTGTTATATTATGTACCTAATTTCCAAAAGTCACTAGGCTTCATGATCTTTTGGGATTGTATTATGTGTACATTTATGTAACAAACCATGAAATAAATTGTACCATAATATGGGTTTTCATAGTTGGTATCAGATAAAAGTTTAGTTATTTTGGGATTAGGATTTCAAAACTCTAGAGAAATCCTTATGGATAATAATAAACATAGGAAAACATCCCTAAAATTTAGTACATTATAGAGTAAGTGGTTTCCAAGAAAATTAATTCATGTCTATATACTACATGTGGATGTGGATTTGGAACAAATTTATAGAGGGGTAATAACCCTTAAAATGGTGCATTTAGCAGGACTCGATCATAACTCAGTGCTTGAAAACAGGCCATATTACACAACTAGTTTGACACTCCTGGTGGATATGCATTGGTAAATTCAAAATATCCTTATAAACCATTATTAATGGAATAAAAAATACCATAACATTTTATGTTAGTAAATAGATAAAGGATAACTTAGATTGAAACCTAGAAATTCATAGGTTAAAGAATAAATTTATTTTATGAGTTGCCACTTTAATGTTCATGATTCCCATTTTGTGTTTAATAGTTTAAAAAATCTCATCTCTATGTCTATTTTGGATGGATTAAATTATTATAACCAAAATAAAATAGTGAAATTAAATCTTACCATCCATGGTTTTATGCATTTGTTCATATCATGTAAGTTTAGTAGAAATATTCAAACACCACCTCAAAGCATTGAAGTCGAGTTGTTAATGAAAAGGTTGAATGTGTCAATTGTTTTATCCCTAGAATGTTACTCATACCCTGTCTATATTTCCAGTTGAATTTCCCATAAAAACTTTTGATACTCCCTTTATCATAATTTGATACAATTCTGAGCATTTATTAGCTTTCCTTATATTAATCCAACTTAAATTGCTAAGATAAGGAAATCACCCTTCGTATTGAAAATCACCTTATAATTCTATATAAGTTAAAATATGAGGATGAATATTATTTGGTACCAATATCTCAAGCATAGATATTATTTCCTTGAGAATAATATTATCTTTCTCAAATGATTGAGACTATAAAATATATCATCCTTGATGACATTACCATTATAAGTGAATTTGATGATGTATTTCCAAAAGAATAGTCTAGTCTTCCCCCTAGTAGTGATTTTGGGTTCTCAATCGATCTCATGACTGATGCTTTGTCAATATATAAGACTCTATATAGAATGGTCATTGTTGAACTTTAGGAGGTAAATAAACAATTACAGGAGAATTTGGATGAAGGGTTAATACGCCCAAGTGCTTCATTATGGGGTGAATTGTTCCTCTTCATCAAGAAGAAGGATGGGTTAATTCACCTCAATATTGATTATCATGAGCTCAAAAATATCATAATAAATATCAAGTATCCTCTTCCATGGATTAGAAACATGTTTTATTAACTATGTGGATCCTAGAACTTTTATAAGGTGGATCTTCTATTGGGATATTATCAAGTAAAGGTGGAGAAGGAGTATATCTCCAAGACTAATTTACATAAAAGTTATGGGTACTAAAAGTTCATAGTGATTATATTTTGAATCACTAATTCTTCAGAAATATTTATGAACTTAAAAAAATTAATTTAGGGATTTCCATGACAAATTTTTTGGTAGAATTTAAAGATTATATTTTTATCTACTCTAAAATCAAGGAGGAACATGAGGAGAATTTAAATATTGTACTAAAGACCTTAAAAGGTAAATGTTATATTCAGAGTACAATAAATATTATTTTTGGTTAGAGCAAGTGATTTTATTAGGTAATGTTATCACAAAAGAGGGGATATCTATGGATCCATGAAAAAGAAAGGAAATCAAAAGATGGCCTAAACCAATATATGTGATGGAAATATGTATTTTACTTGGATTGGCTGGATACTATCATCGATTTGTGAAAAAACAACCATTAACATAAATCCTACTAACCAATATTTCTCTGAAGAGAGTCAGGTTTTTCTAGAATGATGAATACACATAAATATTTAAAGATCTAAAGAATAGGATAATCAATGAACCTACACTCACATTACCCAACAGTGGGAAAGGATTGGTGATCTACAACAATGCATCTAAAACGGTCTTGCATTGTGTGCTCATGAAAAATGAAAAAGTGATAGCCTATAACACCCACCAATTAAATATCCATGAGTATAACTACTAAAATCATGATCTATAATTGTCTATAGTGATCTTTTCATTGAAGATATGGATACATTACATCTATGGAGAATTTTTTTACATATATAGAGATCATAAAATACTCAAGTATATATTCACACAAAACGAGATTAATATGTTCCACATAATGTGGTAAAAGATATTAAAATATTAAGATTGTTTAATCCAATACCATCCTAGGAAATCAAACAAAGTGGAAAATTGTATGAGTAAAATGGATCACACAACTCTATCTATGATGAATATTGTAATGGATCCAATCTTATTAAAAATGAAAATGGATGAAACTGGGAATAATAAGAGGATATTCATCCTACCTTTATCAAATAACTTCCCATCCATCCAGTCTTGAGAGGATCAAGGAGACTCATAAGGATAATGAGTTACTATAGAAGAAGATAGAGAATATTCTAGAGTTCAACTTTGTTGATGATGAAGTTTAAGTTTTAGAACCTAGGTGTGTATCCCCTAAAAACCAGATCTAAAGAGGGAACTTCTAGATGATGCATATAGACCATCCTTATCTATTCATCTAGGAAGTACTAAGATTTATATAGATTTTAATAAAACATCTAGTCAGATAAAATTAAGAGGGTGATTGTAGAGTTTTTATCTCGATGCTTGGTATACTAACAAGTCACGTAAAAATGACAAAAGTATGAGGGTATGATGCAACAATTTACCATACCATTGTGAAGATTAGAAAATATCACCATGTATTTAAATGTAGGACTCCCCAAGACCCCTAAAGTTAATAATTCCATCTAGGTGGTAGTATATCACCTAACCAAGTTAGTGTATTCTATTTCTATCAAGGAATATTTGTCCCTTGACAAAATCACTAAAATATACATAAGGGAAGTATTAAAAATATGTGGAGTTCCACTATCTATTATATATTATTAAGATAAAAAGTGTACCTTGAGGTTTTAGAGAAACTTTTATCAAGAATTAGATACATAACTAATCTAAAATGCTACTTATAACCCTTAAGTAGATGGTCATCCTGAAAGGAACATTCAAACTCTATAGGATTTTATGAGATCATGTTCAATGGATTTCCAATTATGTTAGGATCACCACCTTCCCCTATTTGAGTACTCATATAACAACATTTTCCATTATAGAATTCAAATAACACCTTATGAGGATTTTTATGGTAAGAGGTATTGAACTCTAGCATGATGGGATGAAGTTGGAGAGTGTAAGTTGATGGGACTTGATCTTATCCAAGAGATGATAGAGAAGGTTCAAATCATTCAGCATCATATGAAATACACATAAAGTCTATAGAAAATCTATGAAGACAGTCATTGATGTGATCTATAGTTTGAGTTTAGAGATAAATTGTTCCTTTATATATCTCCACAGAAGAAATTCATGAGTTTTGGGAAGAATAGAAATTTTATTCCAACATACATAATCCCCTTTGAGATCCTTGACCACATCGAAGCATAATCATATCTACTAGAACTCCCACATAACCTAGCTTAAGTATGTGAAGTGTTCCATGTATCCCTCTTGAATAAGTACATACTAGACCCCTCACATGTACTAAATCCAGAGGTGCTACCATTGGAGAATTATTATTTATATGAGGATTAGCCGATGAAGATATTAGATCATATAGATAAGGTTCTATGAAATAAGACATCTCAACCGGTCAAAGTGTTATAGAAGAACCACGAGCTTGAGGAAGAGACATGGGAACTGGAAGAGGTGATAAAACAAAAGTACCCTTATCCATTTTATTATATGAAATGAAAATTAAAAGGGTGAATTTTTCAAATGGGGAATAATGTAATGATTTGAACTTTTTATAAATTAAATTCCCTCTTTTTGAATGAATAAAATCATTATCAAGTAAAGACGTTTCATAAAAATAATGCACTGATTTAGTTATTTTTTAATGTCATATCTTGTCATATTTAAAATATCGTTAATAATAATAACCATTTATAACATATATGTTTAACAATGATCATATTAGTAGTATATATAAAGTATTATAATAAATTCTAATTAACACAAGCAGAAGAAGTGATGGCCTCAACCAGTAGGATTGTACCCTATGATTCCCATTAATTAGAGTTTCTGAGGGAGACATAATATTTGGTATTTCCCCTTGATCAATCCCAATCCTAGATTCAACAACTAAAGCATCAATGAAAAAATTTATGGGAGAATTTCATGCTCATCGAGATCACATCCCAAACCATGTACGTTGAACCACCCAAAGAAAATCTCACCATCACACACCTTACCCTTAAAGAATTTACTAGTGTAATAAAGCTAAATGTATCTATACCCTAACAATATGAATTTTTATAATTTATTTTTATTAAAAAATTATTTTATATACACATTTTTAATATTACTTCTTATAATTATTAAATAAAATTTTTTACACAAAATATATTTCTATACGATGAAACAAAAATTATATTTTTGGGAAATTAAAAGTTTCAATAAAGACACTATTTTTTAAAGATTTGATAATTTTTTAAATAAATTATATTTTAATAAAATAATGTTATCAAATAATATTTATTAAATAAAAATGATAATATATTTTTTAAGTAAAATTTAATTGTTATAAGGGTTAGAAAATAGTTATTGTTAAAAAACATCATTTTTCAATAAATGGGTATTTTGATTTAAATTTATAAAATATAATATCTATAGAATTATTTTGTTAAAATAAATATAATTTTTTGAATTAGAATTTTGAAATAATCCAATGGTGATTTTTTCATAATTTTATGAGATAATTTTTGAGTAAAAATTAAATACAGTATAAATATACGATATATATTATGAAATCATAATGACCCAAAAGTAATGTAATATAGACCATAAAAGGTTTCCATGACCAAATAAATATTTAACATTTAAAATAATGTGTTTAGAAACTATTTGATTAATTTTATAAACCCT
Organism: Viscum album; assembly: GCA_963277665.1. Lineage (NCBI taxonomy): Eukaryota > Viridiplantae > Streptophyta > Magnoliopsida > Santalales > Viscaceae > Viscum > Viscum album. The sequence goes on from OY728136.1 coordinate 308,735,986, forward strand.
TAATTTATCCCCCAAAACCTATATTATATTATATTGTTTTAAAATAAATTCTTTGTAAATATGACTCACTTCCACATCACCAAGGCTATTAATTTAATTATGTTGGTTCATAAACTTGTAAAATAATGAATAAAAATTCACTTTGGAAGAAACCATATTCAAAAACCATGGGAAGGTTTTTTTATTTGATTACTTTATCATATAGAGTCCAAAACCTAATTTTGAAAATTAATAAAGAATTCTCATCTCTTTTTCTATATAAACTTTCACGACCTATCCTCGGGGCCCGTTCCGTGACTACCCCAAGCCCGCCTTCCATAGGCCAGGGGCTGGCGACTAGCACCAAAGGTGTAAATCCTGATAAAAGGGAAGGCATTACCTTTATGATAGTAAAAAAACACAACAGAGTACGCAAGCTGAAGTAAGCACAAAGTAATACTGAATAAAAAGTAAGTGATGAAAGGTAAATGGGCCAGAATACAAACCCAACTGAAAATTACAGTACAACTGTAAGTCTAGAGAAATAGTAGTAAAGTAAAGCAGCAACTACTGAGTCATCCTACGGGAATCCCACCTGAAGGGTGGGTATATATGGTCTCCTCGGTACCTCAGGTTCGTCCGTCCACTCCGTGCACATCCCGCCAAGTGGTCCACCTCCGTGTACCGTCCAGCTCCACAAGTCTCTACCATGATCAGTGTTGTCTGTCGTCTGCATCTAACACAACGTAGTGCGGGCATAGCCCATGCAGGGGTAAGTATAACAATACTCAGTAGGGACACCGAGACCCTCGAAGGTCTCCTAGGATCCACGAAGCATAAACCACAATGAAAAGATAAAATCATGAAGTATCAACCAACTCTACTTAGGTATATTCCCATACATATACCTAAGTTATCAATCCCATTTCGGCTCCAACTCTCGAGCCCAAGCACAACATATTCCACATAGGAAAGAAGTCAATCACTCTGATGGTAATGATTGAAAGTCAGGACTCAGCTCACACAGGTACACATCTTTTGTATAGAGATATAGATGATCAGATGAAGTCATTGATTCATCATCCCTGCCGAACCCATGGAGGATTCTAGTACAGTTTTCTTCGTTGCCGAACCCACAGAGGATTACAGTATAGTTGTCGTCACTGCCGAACCCACGGAGGATTCCAGTACAGTTTTTGTCGCTGCCGAACCCACGGAGGATTCCAGTACAGTTGTCGTCATTGCCGAACCCACGGAGGATTCCAGTACAGTTGTCTTCGTCGCCGAACCCACAGAGGATTCCAGTACGGTAGTCGTTGCAGTCGCAGCAAGCTCTAGGGTTCCCTCACACAGTATGCTCGATTACGGGAGGGTCTTCTCCTCAAGCCAAGGGGTTGATACATCAACTGTCACGAAGTCCAGAGTTGATGTATCCCAAATTTCGGTCTCGTCAAAAGGAACCCAACACGACAGACGGTGCGTCAATCGGACGCCTGTTCTGAGAGTTATTAGCATTTTTGCTCCGGGGGCCCGGTTGGAAATACGCTCTTTCCAAACCTGTCCATTTTCCAAAGTTGACAAAAACTCACTTAGAGTAACGCAAAAGGACCGCCTCATCACGAGGGTCCCAGTGTTGTAGATGGCATGTCGATCGGGTGCGCAGTCTTATTGTTATTCACGTTTAAGTGAAATCGGGCCCAGCCCGTTAAGCCCAATGGGCTGACGGGTCGGGTCAACCCGGTTTTGGAGGGTCCGACCTGACAGAGGGTCGGACCGGCCCGGTGAATCGCACGGCCCGTCCCGAGGGGGTGCGGCCTGGCCCGAGGGGGCGCAGCCAGGCCCAGAGGGGCGCGGCCCGGCCCGGCTAGCCACGGCTCGGCCGGGTGGCCGAGCGGTCCGGGGGGGGGGGGGGGCACGGCCCCCCGGCTGCCCAAACCGGCAGCGCCAACCGGCGCCACCCTCCCAACCCGTCCGTCCTTCTCGGCGCAAGTGGATGTCACGGGCGGGCCGCGGTTTGTCCGGCGCGGCACCCTGGGTGTCGCGGCCTTCCTCCGCCCGGCCGGCCGACGAGCTGGCCGGTTCTTCCGCCGAAGCGGCCCGCCCTGTGCAGGCCGCAGTTCTCCGCAGCACGGTGCCGAGGGGCACCGCGGTTGCTCCCTTCAGCACGTCCAGCTATAGTCGGCCGATTCTTCCCCTATCGAGCGGCCCGCGGACGCAGGCCACGGTTCTTCTGCACGCGGCCGGCGCATGGCCCCCGCTTCCGTTCATCGCCACCATCCTATCATGGTTTCCATTGCAAACCAAAGAGACTACGGAGGGTCGTCGGGCCATGTGCATTCGGTCCGCGCCCTCTGCGTTAGGTGGTAGCAGTTGGTTGAAAAATAAACTATGATTTCCAATGAAGAATGGGGTACGAAATAAACCCTTCAAAATGAACAAACCCCTACCTTGAGATAAGGTTCGCGGTAGTTGAGCGTCGCGGAAGACGGCGTCGCGGGGGGACGGCGTCAACTCGTTGACGTCGAGGAAGAAGGGACGAGGATGGAACATCATCAGCATTCCTCGCGGGTGGCTCCTTCTCCTTTGGTTTGGTCGAAGATCGAAGGCGATGATTGACGTTCCTCGGTGGTTCTTCATTGGAAGGATGGTGTTCTTCGTTGAGAGAAGAACACCCTTATCTATTTCTCCAAAGCTCTCTCACAAATCCTCTCAACACAACGAATGCCTCAAAATAAAATAATATCCAAAGCTATTATTTTTATTCACACATGTAATTCAAAATTCAAACAAATTAATTAATTAATTAAATAGGTTGAATTCATTAATTAAAATGTGTTGGAAAATAATAAAGAGAGAGAGAGGGAGGTGAAGAGATCTCTTAATTAAGGGGGGGGGGTGGTCAAAGAATTAAATAAAGGTGAGTTAAATGGGGGTTTAAGGGAGTTTATGGGAAGATGAAAGGTTCGGGCTCTTGTGGGCCCCACCTCACAAATATCCACACATGGGAAGTTATGTGGGTGTGGGCCCCACTAATAACTTCCCCATGTAGGATTAAACTACCAGGATAAATAAAATTGTTCTCAACAAAATTTTTTAACTTTTTTATTAAACCCCAAAAATTAACTTTCAACCCACATAAAACACAATTGTGGTAAAGGTCCCCTTAAGCGAATATCGGCACTGCAAGTTCATCGGTGTCTTCGGATTTCAATTCCGAGCATCGGTTCAAAAGATTGAAAAACTCGCACGTACGTTTACTGAATGTACCCGAACAAAACTTCGGAAATTGATTCCGGGCACACCAGGCCTCGGAATCAAGTGTCTTCAGAAGACACAAACTTGTAAAATTAAAAAGAATTAAGAAAAAAATTCCTTGAAAATTCTGATTCTTTACATTACTCTCAGATCAGGGCTTTACGTCCCCGTAAAGCTACAACACACACTAGGAAAACAAATGGGGATACTGAGCTCACATTTGTGCCTCCTGCTCCCAAGTGCTCTCCTGGAGGTTCCCGTGCTACCAGCAAATGTGAACCAGAGGAATCGACCGTCCACATAGGACCTGCTCCTATCGATCCTCAATCTCCACCAGGACCTCCACAAACGTCTCCCCATCATCAATGTCTAGCTCCCCGTGATCGATGATGTGGGTCAGGTCATGCACGTATCTCCTCAGCTGAGATACGTGGAATACGTCATTCACCTGGTGCAACTGAGGTGGAAGGGCCAGGCGGTAAGCCACCTCGCCTACTCTACTGAGGACCTGGAATGGTCTGATTAAATGCGGAGATAACTTGCCACCCCATCCAAATCTCCGTAGACCCCGTCGAGGTGAGACTCGTAAGAAGACGTGGTCGCTATCCTCGAACTCCAGTGGTCTTTTCCTTCTATCAGCATAGGAATTCTGTCTGCTTTGTGTAGTCTTCATCCACTCCTGGATGATCTGTACCTTCTCCTTCATAGCCTAAACCATCTCTGGTCCTATAAGTGCTGACTCCCCAGGGTCAGTCCAGCACAGAGGTGATCTGCAAGGTCGGTCGTACAGTGCCTCGTATGGTGACATCCCGATGGTGGAGTGGTAACTATTATTGTACGCAAACTCCACCAAGGGTAGGTGATCCTCCCAGCTGCGACCAAAGTCAAGGACACATGCACGGAGCATGTCCTCGAGTGTCTGTAGAGTCCTCTCAGTCTATCCGTCCGTCTGAGGATGGAAGGCGGTGCTCAGACGTATCTGTATCCCAAAAGCCTCATGTAACCCCTTCCATAACTGGGAAGTGCAACGAGCATCTCGATCAGAAATGATATTCGATGGAACATCATGAAGCCGTACGATCTTCTGAAAGTAGAGGTGTCTCAAGATCTCTACTGAGCCCTACTCTCTGATCGGTAGGAAGTGGGACGACTTGGTGAGTCGGTCTATGATCACCCAAATAGAGTCATGTCCCCTGGATGTACGTGGAAGCCCCATCAAGAAATCCATGGATATCCCGTCCCACTTACACTCTGGGACCTCTAAGGGTTGTACCAAGCATGTTGCTACTTGGTGCTCCACCTTCACTTACTGACAAGTGAGGCATCATGAAACGAACTCTGCTACAGACTTCTTCATTCCCGGCCACCAGTGCTATCGTCTGAGGTCCTGGTACATCTTTGCCACTCCTAGATGTACCGCTAAAGTGGAAGTGTAAAACTCCCTCAGCACTTCCTCCTGCAGTGCAACTAGTACCATAGAACATCCCCTGAAGAGGATGACATGCTCCCCTCCTTCAGAAAATCCATCAGGTGCCTGCCCTGTGGATATCTGAGCACGTCGCGTCTCACAGTCAACGTCCCCACGTTGTGCCTCTCTGAATCACTGAAGGAGTGAAGGAGTGACTGTGAGAGACTGTAGAAATTCTGCTCCATCTCTATCCATAAAGGATATCTGCAACGCTGCTATCTGCTCTGTCGCCTCTCCTGGTAGCTAAATGCCTGATCTCTTGCTGAGAGCATCAGCTAAAATGTTCCCCTTCCTAGGAGTATAGACTATCTCAAAGTCATAGTCCTGGAGGAACTTGAGCCATCATCACTATCTCAGGTTCAGGTACTTCTGCGATAAGATGTACCTGAGACTCTGGTGGTCAGAGTAGACTGTAAAGCACTCACCCATCAAATAGTGTCGCCACACCTTCAAGGTGAATTCCACTACTACTAACTTTAGGTCATGGGTAGGGTAGTTCTGCTCATGTTGCCTCAACTTCCATGAACCATATGCGATCACTGCTCGCTCCTGCATCAGGACACACCTGAGTCCGGTCCTTGATGCATTGAAGTAAACTACATACCCTACGCCCTCCTCTGGTAGCCTCAAGATGGGCGCACCTATCAATCTCTGTCTCAGCTCCTTAAATCTCTGCTGACATCTATTTTACCACACAAAGGGTTTCCCCTTCTTTTTCAAGGATGAAAGCGGTAATGAAACTCTGGAGAAGTCCAGAACAAATCTGCGATAGTATCCAGCCAGACCCAGGAAACTCCGCACCTCCGTCACGCTCCTTGGTGGATCCCAAGAAATCATTGCCTTGATCTTTACTAGATCCACTGCAAATCTTGCCTCCAAGATGACATGTCCCAATAAGTGTACCTCTCAAATCCAAAACTGGCACTTCGAGAGCTTACCATAAAGCTGGTGCTCTCGGAGTGTATCCAGTACAACCCGCAAGTGGTAGGTGTGCTCCTCCTCAGTAGTCGAGTAAATCAGTATGTCGTCGATGAAGAATACGACAAAACGATCGAGGTAAGGCTGGAAGATCCTGTTCATGAGACTCCTGAACACTACTGGTGTGTTGGTTAAGCTGAAAGGCATAACCAAGAACTCGTAGTGGCCATACCGACACCTGAAGGTCGTCTTCTGCACATCCTCGTCTCGAACTCTGAGCTGATGATAGCCTTACCTGAGATCTATCTTCGAGAACCAACGTGCTCCCTTGAGCTGATCAAAGAGGTCATCAATCCTAGGGAGAGGATACTTATTCTTCATGGTCACCTGATTCAGGAGACAGTAGTCAACACACAGTCATAAGCTCCCATCCGCCTTCTTGGCGAACAGAATCAGTGAAGCCTAGGGTGAAACACTGGGTCGGATGAATCCATTTCCCTATAAGTCCTCTAACTGTACCCGTAGCTCACGAATCTCAGCGGGTGCCATCTGATATGCTGGAGTAGATATCGGTGATGTCCCGGGGTATAGGTCAACATAGAAGTCTACCTCTCTAAGAGGAGGTATCCCTGGAACATCTTCAGGAAAAATGTCCGCATACTGATCCACCACAACAGAAAAACTCGGACTCCACACATCAAATGCTCCAAGGATGAGACCGGCCAACTGATGTGTGATCGGTTGCCCTCTCCTCTGCGAAAGTCTATTCTTTGCTGAAAAGGCTCCCTTCTCGCCGGTGAAGGTGAACCTACTCTCATCCATGCGGATACACCACACCTTATGCCTAATACAGTTGATCTGAGAATGGACTGTAGACAACCAGTCCATACCCAAGATGATGTCATAAGGCCTCAATGCCACTACAAGAAGATCCCAGCCAAATATCTCGCCTCCTAGAGTAATCTCATGCTATCAGCACCAGTGCGTAATCGTCGAGTCTTCTCCAGTAGGAGTATCTAGTCGTAAGGATCGATCCAACGGCTCCGTCAAAATCTCTGAGCTCCGAACAAGGGCATCGACAATAAAATAATGACTCTCTCCTGTGTCTATAAGTACGGTAGAAAGGGTGGAGTAGACATAGATAGTACCTAAAATCATCTCAGGTGCGTTGTGGTTGTAGGCCTCAACTGCCTGGAGCTGAGCCTGCCTCTATTTTATAGCTCCCTATGGTCGGGGTGGACCTCATGGTGGTGGTGGTGGTAGAGGCTCGAAACGTCGTCCACCACCCGCTGCTCGGCCAACTCCTCTGCCTCATCCGCCCGCTCCTGAAGGACCACCACGGTCAAACCTCTGCCTCTTCCTGGGAGGTCCCTCTACTATCTGATGCTCGTCTGCATGGAGGGTCGGACAGCCTCGAGCCATGTGACCTTGTCTGTAGCATGCATAGCACTGCCTATTCCTCGGATAGATGGATCTGTTTCGAGTGCCCCCGCACAACCGAACCTGTATCCAAAGATCACCCACCTGATGGCCTGGTCCGCTTGTACCTCTGTGTCAACTGTCTACTGTTGGCTGCAGAAGACTCCGCTACATGTCACCCTGTGGTGGGTCTTACTACCGGTGACTGCTCAGCGAGAAATCTCTCCACTAGAAGGTCTCTCTATAGAACCCCTACCTGTGTCGGGATGCTGAGAGGAATCATTGAAGATCTGATCTTGTGCCTCATCCCCTGCTCAAAGGTCCATTCCCTGAATAATGGGTCTCGTACCATGTCTATGGAGTAGCGTGAGAGGTCAGTAAACCTCTCTGAGTACTGAGCTATTGTCATGTTGCCCTACCGCAGATGAAGTAACTCCTAGATCCGCACCACATGAAGGGTGCCAGGAACAAACTCCGAGTGGAAGAGACTCTCGAAGTCTGTCCAAAGAAGAGATGCCTCGTCGTGCACCTGGAGCATCAAGATCCACCATCTACTTGCTACTGCATGCAAGAGACTCGCGGAAAGGATCACCATAAGGTCGGTTGGTGTCCCTACCGATCTAAAAACCCTGACGACAGCCTCCAGCCAATCCTTGGTTGCCTAAGGGTCCATCTCTCCATAGAACCTAGGGGGACTTTTTCGCTGAAACTCGTGCAATGCACTCAAGTGGCGTGCACTCTCTGCTTCTGGGGCTGGTAGTATCGGTGGTTTAGTGGGTAGTGGTACCGCTGGTGCCTCAGCTATGATGGGGCCCTGCATCAAGGCCTCCTCGCTCGGTAGGCTTCCATCATGTACGGGACTCAGAACCCTAGCTGGCTGCTTTCGTGGGGCCATCCTAAAAAGAAACAGGTGTTACACGGTTAAAAATGTATACCTAGTAATCTGACACAAAGTATTCACAAGGAAAACTTTTGAAACACACATGCAATCAGTGTTTTCATGAACTAAGTCGGAAATCAGGGGTTAGGGTCCTAGTGTATGGATACGTCGGTCACTACACCAACACTGGACTCCCTGGACTAAAAACCACACTCAATACTCTTAACACTATTAATTCAAAGAATATAATGATCAGAGTCCTGAGTTCTGTGGTAAAACCGACTCATCTGATACCAATTTGTCACGACCCATCCTCAGGGCCCATGTCGTGACTACCCCAAGCCCGCCTTCCATAGGCCAGGGGCTGGCGACTAGAACCAAAGGCATAAATCCTGATAAAAAGGGAATTCATTGCCTTTATGATAGTAAAAAACACAATAGAGTACGCAAGTTGAAGTAAGCACAAAGTAATACTTGATACAAAGTAAGTGCTGAAAGGTAAATGGGCTAGAATAAAAACCCAACTAAAAAGTACAATAAAACTGTAAGTCTAGAGCAACAGCAGTAAAGTAAAGCAGCAACTACTGAGTCATCCTCCAGGAATCCTACCTGAAGGGTGGGTACATATAGTCTCCTCAGTACATCCGGTCCATCCATCTGCTCCGTGAACATCCCACCAAGTGGTCCACCTTCGGGTACCATCCATCTCCACAAGTCTCTACCACGATCAGTGTTGTCCGTCGTCTGCATCCAACACAACGTAGTGCGGGTATAGCCCGTGTAGGGGTGAGTATAAAAATACTCATAAGGGACCCCAAGACCCTAGAAGGTCTCCCAGGATCCACGAAGGATAAACCACAAAGAAAAGATACAATCATGAAGTATCAACCAACTCTAGTTAGGTATATGCTTATACATATATCTAAGTTATCAATCCCATTTTGGCTCCAACTCTCGAGCCCAAGCACAACCCAGTCCACACAGGAAAGAAGTCATCACTCTGACGGTAATGATTTAAATTAAAGACTCAGCTCACACAGGTACACATCTTTTATATAGAGATAGAGATTATCATATTAAGTCACTGATTCATCATCGTTGCCGAACCCACAGAGGATTCCAGTACAGTTGTCATCACTGTGGAACCTACGGAGGATTACAGTACAGTTCTCGTCGCTGCCGAACCCACAGAGGATTCCAGTACAGTTGTCTTCGCTACCGAACCCACGGAGGATTCCAGTATAGTTGTCGTCGCTGCCGAACTCACAGAGGATTCCAGTACAGTTTTCATCGTCGCTGAACCCATGGAGGATTCTAGTACGGTAGTCGTTGTAGTCACAGCCAACTCTAGGGTTCCCGCACACAGCACGCTTGATTCCAGGAGGGTCCTCTCCTTGATCCAAGGGTTCGATACATCAACTGTCATTAATTCCAGAGTTGATGTATCCCAAAGTTCTGTCTCGTCAAAAGAAACCCAACGCGACAGACGGTCTGTCAATTGGACGCTCGGTCTGAGAGTTATTAGCATTTTTGCTCCAGGGGCTCGGTTGGAAATACGCTCTTTCTGAACCCATCCATATTCCAAAGTTGACCAAAACTCACTTAGAGTAACGCAAAAGGACCGCCTCATCACGAGGGTCCCAGTTCTGCAGACGGCGCGTCGATCGGACGCGCGGTCTTATTGTTATTCACGTTTAAGTGAAATCAGGTCCGGCCCGTTAAGCCCAGTGGGCCGACTGGTCGGGTCAACCCGGTTTTGGCAGGTCCGACCCAGAAGAGGGTAGGACTGGCCTGGTGAATCGCGCGGCCCGACCCGAGGGGGTTCGGCCCGGCCCGGCGGGGCGCGGCCCGGTCCAGCACGGCCCGGCCCAGCCCAGCGCGGCCCGGCCCGGCACGGCTCGGCCGGATGGCCGAGCGGTCCGAGGGGGGGCGCTGCCCCCCAGCTACCCGAACTAGCGGTGTTGCCTTCCCAAACTGGCCGGCTGAAGCCGGCCGGCCTTCTCGGCGTAAGCGGCCCGCACAGGCGGGCTGTGGTTCGTCCAAAGCAACACCCTAGGTGTCGCGGCCTTCCTCCGCCCAGCCGATCGACGAGCTGGCCAGTTCTTCCGCCAAAGCGGCCCACCCTGTGGGGGCTGCGGTTCTCCGCAGTGTGGCACCGAGGGGCGCTGCAGTTCCTCCCTTCGGCCCGGACGGCTATAGCCGGCCAGTTTTTCCCCGGTCGAGCGGCCCGCGGATGCGGGTCGCGGTTCTTCCGCACGTGGTCGTCGCATGGCTGTCGCTTCTGTTCATCGCCACCTTCCTATCATGGTTTCCATTGCAAACCAAAGAGACTACGAAGGGTCATCGGGTCATGTGCGTTCATCTCATGCCCTCCGCGTTAGGTGGTAGTAGTTGGAAGAAAAATAAACAATGATTTCCAATGAAGAACAGGATACGAAATAAACCCTTCAAAATGAACAAACCCCTACCTTGAGATAAGGTTTGCGGTAATCAAGCATCGCGGAAGATAGCGTTGCGGGGAGATGGCGTCAACTCGTTGACGTCGGGGAAGAAGGGCCAAGGATGGCGTGTCATCGGCGTTCCTCACAGGTGGCTCCTTCTCCTTTGGTTTGGCCGAATATCGAAGGCGATGATTGACGTTCCTCGGCGGTTCTTCATTGGAATGATGGTGTTCTTCGTTGAGAGAAGAACGCCCTTCTCTATATCTCCAAATCTCTCTCGTAAATCCTCTCAACACAATGAATTCCCCCAAATAAAATAATAGCTAAATCTGTTATTTTTATTCACACATGTAATTCAAAATTCAAACAACTTAATTAATTAATTGAAGAGGTTGAATTAATTAATTAAAATGTGTTGGAAAATAATAAAGAGAGAGAGGGGGAGGTGAAGAGATCTCTTAATTAAGGGGGGGTTGTCAAAGAATTAAATAAAGGTGAGTTAAATGGGGGTTTAAGTGAGGTTATGGGGAGATGAAAGGTTGGGTCTCGTGTGGGCCCCACCTCACAAATATCTACACATGGGAAGTTATGTGGGTGTGGGACCCACCAATAACTTCCCCATGTAGGATTAAACTACTAGGATAAATAAAATTGTTCTCAACAAATTTTATTTAACTTTTTTATTAAACCCCAAAAATTAACTTTCAACCCGCATAAAACGCAAATGCGGTAAAGGTCCCCTTAAGCGAATATCGGCGTTGCAAATTCATCGGTGTCTTCAGATTTCAATTCCAAGCACCGGTTCAAAAGATAAAAAAACTTTCATGTACGTTTACTGAACATACCCAAACAAAACTTCAAAAATTGATTTCGGGCACACCGGGCCTCGGAATCAAGTGCCCTTAGAAGCCACAGACTCGTAAAATTCCAAATAATTAAGAAACAAAATTCCTTGAAAATTCCAGGTCTTTATATAAACCCAACCAAATCCCAATTAATCTTCACTAAAACTCCTTTTATCACAAAACATATCTACCCTTACCACTCTATAGTCCTACCAAGGTGTCTCCAATATATCAAGAAGCTCCTTCCAACCTTTTAGAAGCAGACTCTCAAGGTAAGGGATCCTATCCTTCTCCTCTTTATTCAAGAACCTTATTTAAATTATGCCTTTTGATTCCCAATTTTTCATATTGATATATATTTTTTATAAATCCATCATATATTACTTATTATTACCAAGTAATTAGAGACCCAGTTCACTCTCATTACACTCTTATACTACCAAAATTATCCTGTAATTTTCTATTCCAAACATCTGTATAGTGAATACCTGTATCCATTTCCACTCAATGGTATTCACCTAGTAATACATATCCTTCATTGATTGGGTATTTATATTCATTTAACCCTAGATCCTTAAAATTTATGAAAAAAAATTTGTATGTTGTATGATCTATGTGGAACACTTATGAATGTACATGACATGAAAGTAACGGGTGATCCTTGAATTATATATCCCTCCAACGAATTGTGTAATTTTTTAATATCATGAGATTCCATGAATGTTATATGGAAGGTTATCCTAAAAACACTATGTTATATTTTCTTGGAATTTATCTTTCACATGTGTTTATGATGTTAGGTTTTATGTTGTTGCCACATTCCCATACTTTATATTATCATGTTATATCATGCATCACTATTAAAAATTATGATTATCACCCCTCTTATGTTACCTTGATATTCCTCATGGATCTCATATACTAATTTACTTTATTTTATTATTTTTTATTCCCTTACTTGGATTTATAGCTCACCCATTTTTTATGTACATCCCTGGGTTATTATGTGAAATTTTAGAATAACGATGGAATTTTAGGATCATGTTAAGGAAGTTTTAAAATATGAAATTATATTCCTTTTTAATGTTATTATTCTATGTACCTAATTTCCCAAATAAACTAGTCTTAATGGTCTTTTGGGATTTTATTATGTGTACCTTTATGTAATAAATTATGAAATAAAGTGTATTCAATACATTGGTTTTCATAATTATGATACATAAACATGCTCTATTTAATGACTTTATTATCATACTTATAGCTGGAATTGATATAATCCTTATTATGGACTGTATTTAAAAATATGATGCAAAAAAGTTGTTTCAAATAGAATTAAATTACAATTTTTGATGAAGATGTGTAATTTATTATCTTTAGAGGTGAGAATTAATCATAAGATTCGCATCTAGATCCACCCCCATTAGCTCGTCTGAATGAGATTCTTGGGGAAGAAGATTAATCACAGTCTATTGATGGAAAACATAATCCTCAAATTGAGTATATATCTATTGTATAGTAATACAATGATGTGTTTCTTTGGTAATTACCTAGTCATGCACCAGAGTGTGAAGTTGATTTTTTCATTTATTTCATCTATGAAGTATGACCTGTATCAAAGACTCCATATGGAATGGCCACTATGGAATTAGTGTAGTTGAAGAAACAACTAGAGGAGTTGAGTGGTAAGGGATTTATACACCCAATTGTTTCACCTTGGGTATCCCCTATTCTTTTTTATGAGAATAGATATGGATCATTGAGTCTATACACTGATTATAGAGAAATAAATGCAATTATGATAAATAACAAGTATCCATTGCCTTGCATTGATAACTTATTCAATAAACTACATAGAGATCAATATTTTTCAAAGATTGACCTTTGTTATGGGTATCATCAATTTCGGATAAAGAAGGAAGATATTCTGAAGACAAAATTTTGAATAAAGTATGGACATTACAAGTTTAGCGTAACTCCATTTGGATCGACTAATGTACCCTCTATTTTTATGGATATAATGAATATAATATTCAAGGGATATCTTGATAATTTATTTTTTGGTATTTATTGATGATATCCTTGTGTATACAAATATATATGAGGACTATGATAAGCACATGCAGATTATTCTTGAGACTCTTAAAAGGAAATAGTTATATGGGAAATTTTGAAAGTTTGAGTTATGTATTTAGAAATATTGTTTTCTTAGCCATATTTTCTCCAAGGATGTAATCTTAGTTGATCATACAAAGAAAAATTTAGTCAAATAATGGCCTAAACAAACTAACATAACTTAGGTACATAGTTTCATTGTTTTAGCTAGTTAATATTAGTGATTTGTTCTAAATTTTTCTTGATTAGCTAAACCGTTAACCAAGATTACACAAAAAGGGTTTAAGTTCACATGGAAAAAGGAATGTGAAGAATGTTTTGAATAATAGAAGAGGATATTGGTAAATTCTTTTATTTTGAATCTACCATCAGAAAACTATGTATTTTTTATATATGGTTATGCATCAAAGAAAGGACTTGGTTGTTTTTTTGTGTAGAATGATGTTGGGAAAAAATCCCTCAAGGTAACATTGCAGCATTTTTGGGTTGATTGTGTTTGTTGACAAAGCAGGATTCCATGGATAATTGTCGAGTTCCCGAGAAGTTGTTGACATTACATGTTGACAAAGAACTATGACAAAGGAAAGGACGATCTGGAGGCGGTACAAAAGAGCAGCACAAGGTGGCGCTGTTTCCCAGTGTTTGCCAAATTTTTGGGGTCCAAAATTTGGAGTTTGGTGAGCATCACGAAAAGTGGATTTCCATGAAGAGCATAATTTCATATGGAAAAGGCATGATTTTCGCGAAGATAGGATGCATGGTTTGGAAATCGCGAAGACCAGAAGAATGGAGGCGGTGATGCTTCGCGATTACGTCAAGCTTCGCGAACGGCAGAGGCTGAAGCGCATCGCGGCGGAGAAGGGATTTGCGAGAGAGCTTCGCGGCGAAGGTGCGAAGGAATGTTGGGCTTCGCGATGGAGCTTCGTGGCGAAGGCACGAGCCGCGAAGGTAAGTTTACGGTGTTTCATCGCGACTACGTCAAGCTCCGCGAATGGATAATTGCCGTGGAGCTTCGCGATTTGGACGGAATTCTGGCAGAATCTTTGGAGCTTCGCGATTTGAGATGATGTGGCGTTGACTTCGCGCGGAAGGGACGAGGGTCGGTGGAATCGCCTATAAATAGAGGTCGACCCCTTCAAACGAAGCAGAGAGAATTTTCAGAGAAAATACTTTGCTCTCGATTTGCGAAGGTGGTTCGCGGAGCCAGTGTGCTTCGCGAAAGAGGTGCTTTGCGGCGGCTATTGTAGCTCCGCGAAACCTGTGAGCTCCGCGTTGGCTTACTTAGCTTCGCGAGGGTCGTTGCTTTGCGACGGCTTGAGCATCGCGAGCGTGCTTCGCGAGGGAGCTTCGCGAGTGAGCTTCGCGAAAAGGCAGGAGCTTCGTGAAGGCTTGTTTGAGCTTCGCGAAATTGGGAGCCTCGCATTGTAGGGTGCTTTGCGAAGGTCTTTCCAAAGGTTGTTTGCCCAGTGGATAGTGGCAAAGGGGTATTCATCTACGGGTGAAAGTTGAACTTCAACAGAGCATCTACATACAGAGAAAGATGCATTCCTTAATGGAAATGAAGAGACCTACAGGTCTATAAACTATGAGTGAATCCCTTCCAAGAGCAGTGAGCTTAGGAAGAGGAAGAAGGTGATCCTCTCCACCGGCAGTGAGCCAGAGAGAGAGAAACAGGGAGTGACCCTTGGGAAAGCAGTGAGCTGACCCTAAACATTGTATAGGCAGTGAGCCTGGGCATAGAAGTGATCTAGCCCGAACATTGTAATCCACAGCTAGTGAAGTTTAGTGGAATTGGTACGACCGGAAACTTGTCGGCATATGCTCCTTGGACGTAGCCCTTTGCGGTGAACCAAGTAAAATCGTTGTGTACTGTGCATGCTTTACTTTCTGTTTACTATGTGCAACATAAAAGAGGGAAGAGTGTTTTTCTTAACAGCGAAACAAGATCAGAACGGGCATTAATTTTAAATTAGTCATACCCTGATTCACCCCCCCCCCTCTCAGGGTATTCATCCTTGTGGACCTAACAAATGATAAAGTTATTGTACATGCATCCATATAGT